>OZ002742.1:119876767-121142967 GCA_963924295.1 Dioctria rufipes
TTGCTCCCATTGTGTTTCAGCATTCAGTTCAAAGTTTATATGGTTAGTGCCGTCAGAAAATTTCTCTCTGTTACACGACATGCTATCAGTCTTATCAACATATATTTTCAGGTTATAACATGTGCATATCATTGTTGGAGCAGAATAATAGCGCTTAATATTTTAAATTGTGGAAATAACTGTTATTCTGAATTCAAAGCCATTTCCTAGGAAACTTTTCTGATATTTCTTCTTAACCTTGTTTTTTTCACTTTTTCTCAATTAATTTGTTGTCAATTAAATTTGTTAAATTGAATTTGTTGAATCTGCATATTTATCATATTAAAATTTGTATATAAATATCGATCTTTGTAAATAGAATTTTAGAATAAAGTTTTTATTAAATGAAAGCGTTGTTCTGTTGTTCTGGGTTTAATTAGGAAGCCTTCTTAAACCAACCAAATCTGAACTGTGTAGGAATCCTTCACGGCTCAAACAAAATTGGTGACCCCGACGTGATATTAATCGCTACTTGTGTAACATAAGTAGTGCTATATCACGCACCACAAGCAGTCCAGACTCTCTTTTGGCATCCATTTGAGAGCTCAATAGTCAAATCTCGCTTTCTTAAGAAGCTGGATCTTCCTTCGTGCCAACTTACAGCCGAAGGATAAATCAAAGAATACTTCTGAAGCTTACCTTGTGTCAACAGGCGACACAATAGCCAACAGCACCCGGATTTCATTTGCAGCTCCAGCAAGTTGAAGCAATTACTACATAAGTAGTATACTGTGTCACGCAGTAGCACCTTCTTGTAGTCGGCATTCCCTCTGGCATTCCAGAGTTCAGCAGTCGCCCTTTTAAGAAGCTAGATCTTCCGTTGTGGCTACTTACAGCAAAAGAGTACATCAAGAAATAGCTCAGGAGCTCACTTTGTGTCAACAGGCGACACAATAGCCAGCAGTATCCGGACTCCGCTTGCATCCATAAGCAACCACAATCAGCTCACCATTCTACGATTCATACGATAAGTTTGTTTTGTGTGCCAAATGACAGATATTGCAGCACTCGCGCCAGCTCAATCAGAGCTTGGCCGTGCCATCAACAAACTCTTCGATAACTTTAAAAAGGAGAGGATTGAGCGGAGAACCAAGGAAGGCACTTTGAAGTACCAGACATCCCTGAATGAATTCATCATTCAATTCAATAAAAGACATCAAGAGCTAGAATGCATCCAGCAAGTACATCCAGATCATGCGTACTTCACACAAGCATACCATGCACAAGTCCAAGAAATCTGCAAGGACTTCCTAGGTAAAATAGACCAGAGACTGAGGGAGTGTTCTGCGGATGCACCACAGTCAAGTGCTCCAGCGACCACACCCACTGACGCTAATCAAGATGACTCAGCCAAGACTCTAAGGATGCACGCCGCAACAATAAAGGCGTTGGACAGATTGATAAACTCAATTAGAGAAGAGTTTAATGCACCTCGTTCAAGGGCTTACTATAATCAGAAGCTTAAGTCGATCAATGACTACTGGGCTCAAATAACTTGCCTCCATCAAGAAGTAATAGCAGAATTGCTCGACTCTACGAAGGCACAAGAATAATATAGAAGCATTGAAGATAAATATCAAAACCTGGCGATTGAACTACAGGAAAGACTAGATGAACAATCCATAGCGTGTAGTAATAGCATGAATGTAAAGCTTCCTAAGATAGCTCTTCCGAACTTCGATGGAACGAATACACAATGGAAACCATTTATGGATCTTTTCACTCAGCTAATACATCATCAGTCTATAAGCGCAGCAGAAAAAATGTACTACCTGAAAGCTCATCTTACCGGTGAACCAAGCCGGTTGATAAGACATCTACATGCCACGGAACAAAACTACACCGTGGCTTGGAAGATACTGACAGACAGGTACAATAACTCCAGAAGTATAATAACTGCACTTCTAAATGAACTGCTGTCACAAAGTACGTTGACAGTTGAATCTGGAGCTGGAATAAAGCGGATACATGATGTCAGTAAAGAATGCCTTCTATCACTGCAGAACATGGGGGTTAAGATCAAAGAATGGAATGCCATATTGATCCATATATTACTTCAGAAGCTAGACAAAGAATCCCGGAAATTATACGAACAATCTCTCCAGCGTCCTCGTGAAATCCAAAACGTAGATGACTTCTTCAAGCTCTTAGAATCCAGATTTCAGATGCTGGAGGCAATGCACACGAAAGACGAGCGCAAAAGGCCTGTTACATTTGTGACATCAACGCCAAGAACTCAGTGTCCCGTCTGTAAAGCAGAGCATAAAATTTACAGATGCAACAAGTTCCTGAATTCATCACTTGACAATAAGTTCCAGCTGGTGAAGCAATTCAAGCTATGCCCTAACTGCCTGAAACCTGGACATCAGATTCAAGGATGTACTTCAGGAAATTGCACATATTGCAGGGGCCGACACAACAGTCTGCTTCACAATTCATTCCGCGACAAGCAAGAGACCGCCAAGCCCAATCATACAATACGACAGAATAACACGACACTGCAGTCAATTACTCCTTCAAAATTAATACAGCAGACTTCGAACAAAGCTACCACCAGTCTTAAGGCATCAGCCAAATCACAAGTCTTACTGGCAACAGCTGTAGTGGACATCGTCAATGCAACAGGAGGTCTGGTTCCATGTCGAATACTGCTTGATTCAGCGTCTCAATTACATTTCATCCGGGACAGTTTTGTTCAACTGCTGGGTTTAAAGAGACAGAAAATTAGCATTCCGATTATTGGCATCGGTGGACACGAAACCATTGCCAAACACGAGACTAAATTAGCCTTACACTCTAGAGTAAATGATTTTACTACAACACTTACAGCTGTTGTACTGCCGAAGATCAGCGACTATCATCCAGCAACATATGTGTGTACCTCAAGATGGGAAATTCCAGCCAACATCCAGTTGGCAGATCCCGATTTCTATCAGCCTCAAGCAATCGACATGCTGATAGGAGCTGACTTGTATTATGATCTCTTACAAGGTGGCCAGATTAGAGTATCCAACAATCTGCCTCTCTTACAAAACACCCGCTTGGGCTGGATTGTAGCAGGGAGAACACCAAATACGTCGTCCATCAGTCGCTTCCAATGCACTATTGTAACTCAGCCTTCAGTGGCATCTCTGGAGAAACAATTAGTCAAATTTTGGGAATTAGACCAACATGATGCACCATCAAACCGGATGACAAAGGAAGAATACGAATGCGAGCAGCACTTTCAAGAGACATTTCAACGTTCTCCATCAGGTCAACTCATTGTCCAGCTACCATTTCGCGAGCCACCACATAAGTTGGGATCCTCAATTGAGATGGCAACAAAACGATTCTATTGTCTAGAACGCAAATTAGACAAAAATCAAGAGCTAAAACGACAATATCAGGCCTTCATGCGAGAATACGAGCACTTGGGGCACATGCAAGCAATACAAAAGGAACTCATCCCATCCGAGAATTATTACTTACCACATCACTGCGTTGTTAAGCCTGAGAGTTGAGCACGAAACTGCGTGTAGTGTTCGATGCGTCAGCAAAGACTACAACTGGAAAATCTCTCAACGACATCCTCAAGATTGGACCAACTGTACAATCAGACTTGTTTTCCATTCTAATAAGATTTAGAATGCACAAATATGTGATGACCGCAGATATATGCAAGATGTATCGGCAAATTCAAGTGGATCCCTAGCAAAGAAAATATCAACTTATTCTCTGGCGCGAACATAAAGACAGGCCTATTCAGACATACCAGCTCAAAACAGTGACATATGGCACGGCTTCAGCACCATTTCTCGCTACAAGGTGTCTTAATCAATTAGCACTTTTGGAAGTCGACACCTTTCCTCGAGCAGCTAAGGTCATACGAACTGATACTTATGTTGATGACATCCTAACTGGAACAGACTCCATTGATGATACCATCAAACTAAGAGAGGAGTTAGTGGCACTTCTAAAAAGTGGAAATTTCGAACTAAGAAAGTTCTGTTCAAATCACCCAGATATATTGCGTACCATTCCTGAAGAATTAAGAGAAAAACTACTACTGCTCCAAGGAGACGAAGTCGTGAAAACCCTAGGAATGATTTGGCAACCAAAAGATGATGTCTTTCAATTTAAAACAACACACCATGAGTAAGATAAGACTACCAAGCGAACAGTTCTGTCAGACATCACTCGTATTTTTGAGCCGTGAAGGATTCCTACACAGTTCAGATTTGGTTGGTTTAAGAAGGCTTCCTAATTAAACCCAGAACAACAGAACAACGCTTTCATTTAATAAAAACTTTATTCTAAAATTCTATTTACAAAGATCGATATTTATATACAAATTTTAATATGATAAATATGCAGAATCAACAAATTCAATTTAACAAATTTAATTGACAACAAATTTCATGCGTGAAATTCGATCTCACGAAATTGTTATTTGTCTGCAGGTGTTGCTGATGCAGCAAAAGTGCATGAAATTTACCTAATTAAATTGAATTTGTGCTGCATTTTTTTTTCCTTCAATAAAGTTATTGACTTCTGAATTTGCTGATTATTTTTTTTAATGTTTAATGCTTAAACATCCTCCCCCCTTGAGTTGGTGTCCAACACAAATTTCTGGTCCAGGCCCTTGCGTTTTCTTGGGATAGGTTGATGCTGCTCCCCTTGCGATGCTCCTGATAGTTTAAAGGTATTGGTTTTCTTACACCGCAAATACATTAAGTAGGTGAAGATTGCTAGCAAAGCCGTCACTGATAGATAGGTTATGGTATAGTGATGGACATCATGGACGTTAAATTGTTCGGGAAAGGTTGAAGCTGCCTTGAGGCCCTTGATTCTAGAGGTTAGTTCCTTCATTTCTCGTGCATTAGATTGCAGATGAAATTCGGATGAGGCTAGTTGCGGTGTCCTTTGTGTTAAACTCAGGTGGTCTTCTATCAAAGCACTGATGTTTATCCGTGGGATAAGTGCGGAGGTAAGGTTACTTTGATACCGGCCGTGTCCGCTAATCGTCATGGAAGTCTGTTTGACTGCGCACTCTGGTCGTAGCCTTAAGATTCCACTTCCGTTAAGTGTTTTGAGTAGGACTTCGGTTCCACAGACAATATTGAGTGTAATTTCCGCATCCAATGAAAATAGCCAGTTGTTAGGTGTGTGAAGCTGAATCCATATCTTCGAGAGCTTTGTGGTTCGGAATCGACACGTTGGTGATAATTTTTGGTGATGATTTAGTAGCTCCATTTCACAGTGGCTCACGCTGGATTTTAAGTTGTAGATCGGATGATTTTGAGCACACAGATATCGTTCATCGTCTAAGGTTTTGCATTTGTTGGCTACACAATTGACGGGTTAGTCGAATAAAATTTGAAACGGATAAAAAGTCAATCGGCAGTCCCGATTAAAAATGTAGTCAATTGACATTTCGCCAACGTTAATTATGAACTTTCCAATAAAAAAAAGAGTCGAAATGAAGTTGTTAATCACAACATTTTTTATAATAAAGATTCCTACGATCAACGATTGTTTTTCCTAAAGCTACAATTTTAAACTTCTTGAAAATTTTCATTTGTAATCTAAAAATTTAACCATGTAATTATGCTTACAATATCATTTAACTAAGCATCAATTACGTGATAATTACATATTACTGAAGATCACCCGATGTAATTGTGTTGATTTAATAATCATGTTTATTAATCTCAATACAAAAATAGTTGATTATGTCCAACACTGCAACGAAAAACGACGGAACTAGAAATTGTCTGTAAGCGATCAGTTCGTTGTTCGCCACTGACATATATAATATGGACTGACTACGTTTATAGAAATGCACTGCAAAAAGTGGGCTCACTTCTATATTGCTGATTTTTTCGGTCTAAGCACTAAAAACCAACTGAAAGAGAACTGTAAACAAAAAATAAATAGCTGGGTTCGTCGAAATAAATGCTTTTAAATTAATTATTTCGGTTAATTAGTGATAAAAAGTGTTTTACCAAAGGCAATATATTCATAGATACTCAACAGAAATTCGAAAGGTTTATTATTAGCACTTTTCCGGCTGCACGCTCATTTTTTCAACTTCCCGCCAATGATTTTTTCAATGTTGGCACCGGCGTAAGATTTTTTTTTGTCATTAGCAATTGAGCCCACATGAAATAAAAAATTAATCAGTCCATATTATATATGTCAGTGGTTGGGCGCTATTATTTGGTAGGCTTAATTATGCTTTTTTCTATAAAGCGCTGTGTTTTAAAATTTAGCAGCTGTAACTGTCTGTCTGATTGGATTATGTCAAGAGCCCCACAACGACATTCCTCCGATGTGTCATCAGAGTTTTGCCATGAAGTCTGACATTCTCCAATCAGCAGAGCCGGACCGGCAGTACGAGCGATCGGGCGCAAGCCCGATGGGCCGGTGGTTTTAGGGCCGGTGGTCTTCACATTAACGCGACCACACGTATTTAACACCTCTGGACGAATGTTGCGGCTGCAGTAGGAGGAAATTGAAAAAGTACTGTATTGCATAACCTAAAAGCCTAATACAATAAAGTTGATTGGCCTACGGCAACGAGGCCATCTGGACAGAGAAGAGTTATAAAAATACTCAGATATGTCCCACAACTTATAAACACTGACAGGACCTGGAGTTAAATGGGTGTTGCCGAAATAGTATTATATATGCAAATTTAGCATTCTCGTGTCTTTAAAAGCATTCACTTTTTTTTATAAAGCAGTTAACATTATTTTTTGCGTCCTATCATTTTTATTTCGAAAAACGCACGGAAAATGTGTTTTTTATCAGAAGGGTTCAACAAGGTTTTCAAAAGTTTGGTATATGTAGCTATGTGTACTTTGAAAAAAAAAAAAATGAAATTGAAGAGCAAATATAAAAACAGTTTTTAAATTTGTTTTTTTTTTCTAATTGTAACAAAAAAAAACAATTTTATTTCATGTAAAATCAAATTTGAAGTAGAGTATATAAATGGTCATGGTATATTACAGGCACCTTTTACTTATGACAAATTTCTAGTGTTAGAAAGTACCCAAATATTAGAAATACTCTGAATTTTTCCACATTTGGTCAAGCAGTGGCATTGTGTTTGTTCCTATATTGTGCCATATAAGTAAGTGAAGGAGCGATTGAATTTCTAATGGGTTACAAAAAGATTCCAAAAACAAAAAGTAGTTTCTTCACGCAACAACTGATTTTAGCGCCTGAGGCTAAAGTATAAATTTGCGCCCCTGATCCATAAAATTCTCAACATAACCTTGTATAATTTTAACAATACTATTTTCACGTGGTCTATCAACTGACTGTATAAAGTTGAGCAACAGTTGATCATGAGAAGAATAGTAAATAAAATGTATAGCACATAAAATTATTAGTTGATATTAATTTTTTGCGAATAAAGTACATTTAAAAACATTGAAGCGAATCAATAGAAATATTTGCAAGATTTTATAGATGGACTTTTCTAGCGTTTTTTTTTTGCTACGAACTAGTTTATAATATTGTTAAAATCACAAGCATTCCTGTCATTTCTTTGTCGGTTTACAAAACAGCCACATTTGACAATCTTTCTTGACCCATCATTGTAGAACACAGCTAATTTTTTATTAACTTCAATTTTTTGAAACTTCGTTCACATGAAGCTATCGTCATTGGCAATGTTGGAAAAACTGTGAACGCGATTTCGACATTTAGATAGGATTCTTGGGGGCTTTAGTCGTGAATTTATTGAAGCAAATCCAAAGCCGATTTTTCGCAGACAATCAGCGTACATTTTGCTAATAAGATCGCCAGAAAGGAATCCAAAATCTTGTTCGAATATTTCGTACCTTCCCGTCAGTAGAATAAAAGGACATCAATCGATTCAAAAATTGGTGTACGAAGCTCTTGTTTTGTGGCAAAATTGGTATCACTCATGATTTTGGGAGTCAAAAAGCTCGAGTTACTTCTTTGTTTTTTGTTTCTTTAATGTTTGCTGGAATAACCATATTTTCAGCAAATTTTATAGCACTGGCAAAATGTCTTCCATATCAGGATCACGAGCTAACCTCAGCCTTGTCAAACGGGTAAATGCAAATCGAGAGTAAAAATTTATTTGACAGTTAAAACTCAAAACTAATTTATATTTGTTAAAGGCAAATTTTATTAATATTATTTTTTTCACCCGCAATAATTTGTTTTTAAACGGGCGGCGCCCCTCCGGTTCAACGTCTGCCTCTCTTGCCTTACTCTTGTTACAGCTGTGTAAGTAAAATTGTTGGCCTCTCGGATAGTGCTTCCACAGAGAAACCCTGTTTTAGTTTTAATTTTAAGTGTTAAACGGCCAACCAGTCTTACACATATTCTGTGCATACATATTTCCTGCATAAATTTCTTCTTCTTTCTTCTTATTTAGCATCGAATTCAATATTTATAGAAAACGTTCTTTTGGTCTCCTTGTGCTCGGTTTAGTAGGAAATCACCCTAATAATTTGGGTTGTTTGCCTCTTATAAAAAGTTATTTTTGAAGACACTTGCTTATTAAAAAGTCATTATTGAAGACCATTAGGGGCTGGTTTGTCATTATTTGCCCGGGCCGATTTGAAGACCCAGTCCGGCCCTGCCAATCAGTAAAACTTAGACGTCAAATACTATTGAAGTCTAAAGAGAATCAAATAAAAAAAAATACCACATCACATGTGCTGCCATCTATTTAGTGAATAGTATACTTCGAAATTACGACCATGAATGATACAAGAAGCTTGTGTATCGGAAGTAGCACGCTTATTTACAGGTATTACCTACCTCGCCGCGGGGTGGATAAGTTGACACACTAAACAACGAAATTCGACAGATACGTTGGAGTTCGGTGAGAACTCGCGTTTTGCATGCTCTACTATACCCAACAAACAACACAAACCAAACTGGATCACCACCAGCATCTTTCCTGCTTAAAACAGAAGGTCGGACTGACATAAACAGAAATCCACACTTAGGAACCATATCATTTTTATTTATTTAGGAGAGAGGAAAAGGAGGACGGACTCACATGCTCACCACTACTGCATCGCGATCTTACGGGATCTTACGGGTTCATTTTTTTTTTAACACTATAGAAAAACTCAATTCAATATAAACATACACGCTTTTTTAATAAACAAATTTATGAAAATCAAACAAACAAACAAATATCTGGTTCTTTGTCTTTTCTTTACTAATTGTCATTTCTTCCTTAGATTTTATGTATATGAATTTTATGATATGGTAAATTTAAATTGGTTTTTTTCTTTTGCAATATAAAATCGGTCCACAAATTCTAACTAAAATATTTTTCCATTAATTCCCTAGTATTATGAAACCGCTTTTATACACACTCTTTTTGTGGTAATTCTTCCAATCAATATTTAAAATTTATGAAACAATATCTAACTTAAAAAGGTTTACTTTATTATTACTTCTCATTAATACTCCACGTTCCCATGGGAGGTGTTTTGTTACAAAGCCGGTTCTCTGGCATAGAGTTCTCGACGAAAGGGAAGCCGAATGCAAAACGGGAAACTATGGACAAGATCAAACGTGTGGCTCGACCCATAACCCTGAGATTAAGAGTCTCATACTTTACCGACTGAGCTAGCCGGGCAGTACTTCACTCTAGATCAAAAACTACGGTTTGGTTCCGATAAGGATTAATGATTCAATCGAAACACAGTGTTGATTCCTAAATACCGAAGGAACAGAAATGCAACGAGATCACCCAGTCAGATTGTTCCACACAGCCCTCCCAACTGCTTTCGACCCTTAACCCATTCCCTGCAGAATTCAGTCACACAGAGAGAAAGTGGAAATCCAAACTCCTCGCACTTACTTCACACAAAAAAAAAAATATTAAAAAACATTATATGACTTGATTTCAAAAAGAATATGTGAATTATATAAACGAAAATATATTTCCATAAAAAATGTAGCATAATACCTAATTTATTGAATGTTCTCTTCCTTATATATTCGGGAATTTTACGCACTTTATAGGTTTTGGGGTGCCAAATACCTAAATTCATTGAATGTTCCATTCGTTTGGGAAAATTAAACTGATTTTCCCTTTATATCAGAGAAAATTACATTTATTTTTAGGGTAAAACGTGTTTTAAATTTAGGGAATAGTCCAATATTTTTTTACAGTGTATATATGTCTTATGATTAGTGATTTCAAGCAATTTCCTTTATCTTATCTATATATTTGAAGGCATCATTATTATAATTGGGGATTTGTAATACCTACTGCAATAACGACAAATCAATGTTATATAGAGGTCTATGAACAGGAACAGACAAGGAATTAGAGCTTTGGCAGCGAACATTTTTTCTTTCTCGAAGGCTATTTATGGAGAAAGTGATCCTAACTTATTTTCTAAGCTAACTGTTACCCTTAATTGGGTGAGATGATAACCATACAAATATGCACAAGAAGGAATTGCTGAAATTCAATATTACCAATTCACAATTGATTCTAATTAGACTTTTAGGTCAGCCATACTATTAATATCCTTTCTTGTATTAAACGCACTAGTTTGATAAAGAATTTAGTAATATTCAGTTCTTCAGTTTAACTTCGCTTGGAATGTTATAAAATTTGCAAAACTTGGATAAATCATCATAAACTTTCCACGTTCCATAATATTTGTACCCAAAGACTGTATTCATTTCATTGTCGGTCTGCGGAAGATGAACTATGTTTAACTTTATCCGTCTGATTTGCTAGGATGATTTATTACATTCTATTATAAATGGAAAGCGCAAGAATTTTTTTTTTTTCGTTCTAAGTTCAAGTTTTCAGCCACAAAGTGCATAAAAGTTCTACATTTATGTAATTTAATGGGGACAGTTTCAATCTGTTCATTAAAATTTAAAAATGTTCTGGTACGGTATATTTATGTAATTATCACAGATTTTGTTGACTTTTTTGTGTATAGTTGAATAAAGAAAACTTGCTTAAGTGATACTAAAAATTTATTCAATATATAAGATATCTCGGAAAAGATGTGCTTAGCAATTTTTAATACTTTAGAGATGAACAATTTTACTGTTTTTCAAATCTTATTATTGCAAGGCGTCGCCAAAACCTAAATATAGTTTAACCCTAGCGAGTACCAACCAGGAAGATAAGAACATTTCCTGTCTAACACAATATTTTTCTTGAACTAAATGAAAAATCTGTCATAATATTCAAGCACAGACCTAAAACAAATGCGTATTTTACTGCCAATTTTGAAACAGTAAGTGCTAGAATAATTTTATGAATATTTTATAATTACAGTGCAAGTCCGTCAATGCACTGGCAGTTCTTTGTACTATATTTAGTTTGTGGTAATTTGCAGTTACAGTTTAAGCAACTAATAGAATTGTAATGCTTTATTCCTAAAATTCTATTTCGGGCATCTGCAACTATGTTGGCGTCATCAGCTCCTCCACTTGGGGATACCGGCGCGAATGCTTTGAACTCCATTTTCCTGTGGATTATTCACCAAAAACTAAGATTCTTCCTTTTTTCATTTACCATGTCCTTAAGAAATCCCCACCCAGCCTGTCCTTGTCCAATTGTGGTGAAGACAACTAACGAAAATACGTAGAAACTTTTTCCAAAATTTATTTTTGTTGAGGAAGGAATAAGTTCAGACGGATAAGTAAAGTGAATTGGCTGGGTTTTCCGGGGTTACTTATATTAAGAATGTTTGATATATTTTTCTTATAAATGGTGCACAGTGTGTTGTTTAAGTAGGTGCAGACTTCAATATAAGACAGACTGATGCAAAAAGTGAAGCCAGCATAAAATACTTTTTATGTTCCGAGCGTATAGCATTACCACAAATTAAGAAAAATATTTACAGAAAGAAAATTAGCACATATAAAAGTAAAATTTGCAATAATATGTTATTAGCATCCCCGAATGCAGAATACCCCCCTCCCCCCCCACCCCCAAATGCGGACATCCGCCAGGAAATTATGAAAATTCCCAAAAAACATTCGTTAATTCGTACAATCTTAACCGTTCGGATCGTAATCGAAAAGGGTTTATCAAGTTCTTTTCTTCAAGAAAACCTCTTAAAATCGTTTTAACATTTTTAAAAACTATTCTGAGATTGTTCTATTTCTACTGAGTTTTGACAAAGGCGTGATCCGTTGGAGAAATCATGCAGAACTATTTTGACAGTTTGTGCGGAAGTTTTAGTTGATAACCTTTGATATTAATGAAATTTTAAAACTTTCTCAAAACTTTGTTTAATTTTCCGGACAAAAAGGGCTGATTATCTTTATAAGGAAGAAATCAGAATTAAAAACTTCAATAATATTCAAATAGTTTTTTTCTTTCTTGGGAGCGGAGTTAAGGTTTCACGTCGGAAGACAACATATTACAAAAATAGTGACCCGATAATTATTTAATTTTTTGTGTGCAGAGCTATTCTAGCTTAAATTATGTTCTAGAATTTTGCTTGTGTTTCTTGTAGGTTCTGTAACTTATAGACTCTCTTAACTCTATACTCTCTGTAACTTTAGAAACTTTATGGTTTATTTAATCTATGCAATTTCATTGGCCCTAGGCATAATATCAACATCTTGTAAATGCTCAGAGCAATGCATAAAAAATGTCGTGCAAAAGCTGGAAATACTCATGAGCTGGCATACTTCTCAAACAAAATGTTTGTTAAAACCTATGTTGGGGGACCTTTATAGTAACATTTCCAGCTAATAACAAAAATTGTGTGCTTTAACAAGTATTTTTTTTTATTAATATGGGAAAAAAACTTATAAAAGATTATACGCATTACAACCATAAAAGGAAATATTCAAAATGAGTATTATTTTAATATTTCATAAAATGCAAATATTCCTTACTGGCTATCAAAAAACCTTTACCCGGTTTTAATGTGCACGTATTGAAACAAATTTCCATTGAAATATGTTCTTATTAGGTATGTAGGAATGATACATATTAGATCAAGTATGATTTTGGTTTTGGATTTCTTTATTTTTGAAGACAGGGAGACGAGAGATACCAAGAACGTAGGCCAGGGCGGTCCATTGTGCTAACCTGCTGGAAAATCTATCACCAAAAGCTTCCTGTCCTTTTAATGAAGCGAATCAGGTCTTGGTTTCCAATGAACAGTTTATACTTTATTATGCCCGCGGGAATGTTCTCGCAAAATGTTGTGCGAGTTTTGAAAAAACCCTTATAGAGCTAATTGAGCGCATTGCATAAGATTTGTAGACACTAATTTATAAATCAATAATAAAACATTTTAGCAGTCTGCCAGAAAATGTTTGAAACCCTTATAGAATCACTTATATCTACAACTTGGTTGCGAAGATATTTTATAGTAGTTTTGAAAACTTCCTTCCTGCAACCAATTGTTGTTGGCTTATTCTTTGTTTACGAAAAATGTAATATAAAATTACTTCAGAAATGTGTAAGCAGGCAAAATAATTTAAGAAATCAGACTTCATCACCGAACATAATTTTGTTTGCAATAATGTTTCCGTAATGCGTAAACATTAATTTTCGATTAATATTAGAAAAAATTTCATGCAACTTTAATTTTATTGTGAAAGTTATACTTCTAGCTCGAAAAAATACTACGCGCCTACTAAAGTCTAAAAATAAATGAACTTAAATAAATATTTATTATTAAATATATTTTTAATGTTAGGTTCAAATCATTTAAAAAAATTAAGAGGGATAATTTTTTTTTGTTTTATTCGCAAGATTTGCGTGTCAATAAAGGAAAAAGTTTAATGTTAAAATATTGTTTCGCTGCAATATATTCACTTTTTTTTGTAATAAAATTTCCGAATGTTTTTACCTCACTTTACAGCTCTTATAAAAAATTTTAGAGTCGTGTGAAATACTTCAGGATTGGAATTGTCAAAGTACACTCCATATAATACTTAGTTTTACACAAGTTAATTGGTATTTGTAAAGAATAGTTCTTATTAAAGTATTTAATATAAATAAAAATAGCTTCCATTTTTTATAAAGTTGTTGTTGAAGCTAAAATACAGCTTTCGAGTCTAATTTAATTTTTTAATATCTTTAAAAAACTCTTCGACAACTAAATTGCTCCGGGAGGTAAATTGGTTTAAAAGGCCCTTAAAAGATTTGCTTCGAGCTACTTATAAAATAAATTAGTTTCCGGAGCAACATTGTTTTATAAGAGGTTCGGAAAGAGTTTTCAGTACTACCTTATAAAACAATTTAGCACCGGAACTCAATAGGAAAAAGCTGTACCTCTATAAAACATTTTAGTTTTCTTGTAGCTGTGATACAACCTTTATAAAATATAAATCTAATTCCTGCAACTAAGTTGCTGCAAAAATGTTCATTGGGCATGTGAAAGGATACTTTGTTGTGGATACACAGCTATCCACAGACGACCTTCAGTCCTCAAGTGCACCCTCAGGAAATCTCACAGAGAAACGACGCCAAAAATGAAGCTCTAGTATCATCAGCATCAAGTGGAATGAGGGCCAGAGCGTTTTCCCGTTCCAGCCCAAACGCCAAAGAATAACAAAAGAACCAGTTTCGTCGATGAGTGCGATCTGCAGACAGACCTTTCAGCATATGTCTGAGAAGATCTAGGTGTGACAGATTAAGTAAGACCTCCAGGGCAGCAGTAGCCGTAGATCGCATAGAGCCTGTAATTCCCAAGAAAGCAAGCCTGTCCCACTTGCATCCTCGGCTACCATACACAAGAAGCATATGAGAGCATGGGTCTTTCGATCGAGGTATACATCCAGTGCAAAATACTCGGTCTTATGCCCCAAGTATAGCCAAAGGTTCTTCTGCATTGAGCAAGGATTCTTAATAGCCACATTACCTATTTCCTCTTCACGCAATCCCCGGGTCAGCTTCGAGCCAAAATAATTTCCGAGGTGCTTGACATGGGTAGACAGTTGCAGAGTACACTATAAAAATTGCGCACAATTGTTGCCACAAAGCTTAGGTATTTTCCCTAAAATGTAGTAAATATTACCCACATTTTTGTGAATATTCTCTACATTTTAAGGAATACTCCCTACATTTTAGGGACAAGTACCTAAGCTTTGTGGCAACAATTGTGCACATATTTGACAATGCATGTCCAAAGAGCTTTGGAAGAACAAAGTACCTAAGCTTATCTGACATTAGGGTATCAACTATTTTGCTCGCTTACTTAGGAAATTATACTGCATTCGTCGTCGACAATTCTAGAAACCTATTTCGCCACTCATTCATTCAATTTTGCTTATGTCAAAACTGCTGCTCCTCTAGAAAAATTAAGAATCCTACAATACCCCTGCTTACCGTCGTATTTCTGACTACCTAGCTAATGATATAATAATAATAATAATGATTATAACCGAACAAGATTAACAATATCGTCACGCAGAAAAATATTTTTTTCACTTATTCAGAAAGTTTACAAAGTAGTATTAGTACCTTTAAAATTATATACCTACCACATAAATTATTATAGTTCTTACTTTGATTCAAGAAAAGTACACAGAAGACAGTGAATTTTCACAATATTTATTTCTCAAATTTGAAAGGAGTTATTTATATAAAATAAAAATTAATGAAGAAACACATAAACTTTTAAGATTTTTATACACCACAGATTTATCAATTCGAAAGATTCTTACTTTTCTTATAAAATATAAAATTTATTTAGAGCATTGGGGTTGTAATTACATAAAAAGCATAATTTTTAAATTGAAACAGGAAAAACGTAAGTAGATACCTAAAATATTTTATGAATATTTAACAACAACATAATTCAGAACTGCGTACAGAACTTTAAATTATAATAATTTTTAAAATAGAATTAAAGGGTTTCCCTTCATTTTAGCTAATTATGTAATATCCCACAACAAGACAGTGAATTGAGAAGCATCTCAATTTGGGATGTTTGGCCCCTCCAATGGGGGCATATGCTGGCTTTAACAATTTTTTATACGTCTGAAGCTGGCAGTCTACATATATTATATTGAAGTCGGTGGTTCACAGCGTAGAGCTTGTCATATTCTTGAACCCATATCCAAAAACCACTAATAAGCTACATCGAAAAACGAAACATGTATATTAGTGATCCCATAGCGGAATTGTGTAATTTGCTTAGCGTTTTTCTTTTTTTTTTTTTAGAAATCATCAAGATAATAGATCATTTTGGTGACGATTCGAGATATGCTCTGGTATTGAATCAAAATGGTGTCATTATAAAAATAACTTTTTTCAAGAAATCCAAAAATAAGAAAATTATTATAAAAATAACTTTTTTCAAAAAATCAAAAAAAGTTCATTTGCCATGTTTGTGCCATCTGTATCCAAGAAACTATCTTTTGGAGCAGAATGACGAAGCGTTGTACATCAAGCAGTGTACCATTACCCACCGTTGTAAGTTGATTAGTTTAGCCACCGTGGTGCTTTAGCACGGTAGTAAAGAGTTTCTTTGTTAAGCGGTGTGGATGCTGTGTATCGTGTATTTATGTGTTATGTTTCATGCAATTTCCGTCCTTTTTAGTTTGTCAGTTCTGTTAAGGTCCTGTTGCCGTATTTATGACCAGTTGCTATCCTCCGTGGCAGGACAGCCCGTTAGGCCTTGATTAGATATTGCACTATTTGTGCACTATGATATGATTGAACATAAAAACATATTCTAGAAAATTATTAAGGGAAAATGGCCGTGTAGGCACCTATTTGGCTTTACTTGACCAGTTTCGCCCTAGCCACAGGGCTCATCAGAAGTTTTCTAAATTCTAGCAAACGTTCAGTCTGCTTCACTGTGTACATCTTCTGTGTACAATATTTATACTATTATGTTACACTTTTTCAGATTTTTATTTTACTAGATACACCCTATCTCAAATATATTTTTAGGCTTCCCGATCATATGATTCTTCATTACCCTGTGCAATGTCATTTTTGTCATTGCACATGATTTTGAACACGCACATATGCAACTATCTTATTCTCTGGGCGAGACTCTCTTTCTCGTTTTGTCGTTCGCAAAGGATTCATCTAAACTATTTCTTATTCAATGGGTCATTTACAAAATTCATTCTAAAATACAACATCTATGTACCAAAAATGAAAATCTTAATCCTTTTAGCCGTGCATCATTTGATGTTTTAGTAAATTTGGAGTAATTACGAATTGGAACTTTTTGTCTAAATAAACTGGCTCTTAGCTCGACCCACTAAAACTGAAAACTGGAACACAAGTTGTGCAAATAAAATGTTAGATGAATAAATTTTGGGGGTAATTTCATGCTCCGGTGTGTACTGAATACAAAACATCCAGATCAAATACGCGTCTGTTCTAAGATTTGATACAATTCCAAAAGAGACTGGATTTCTATTGATTGGGCTCTGCAGGTAGCAGGACTCTAATTAGTTATATAAATATGATCAATACGACGTAGTGTAATTATCTAAACAGTTGCTCAATTTTAGTCTTCCACATATAGATTGCATTAAGATCATATTTTAATAGACAAGCATATAATTTTTTTTTTTTAAATCAGAGAAATATTGATTCGTGTAAACCATATTTTTCGCTTGGGGTATTGAATTACTCTCTGAGCCGGAAACTTGAACTATGATGATGAATTTACTAAAGAGTTCCAAAAATTACTCTAGGGGAGGAGTCCAAGAAAACCAAGTGCGTTAAATGTTTGTACGGGTCGCATCAAATTCACCGTTAACCAGGGACGCACCGTCGTGAAAGGCGAACGAGATCGTCAGTTTGTCTCAGCTTAACTTGACTTTGGGTGGCACAATCGTGAAAGGCGAACGAGATCGTCAGTTTGTCTAAGCTTAACTTGACTTTGGGTGGAACAATCGTCCAAAGTCCCTGGGAAGATGGGGCCTGGCAAAGAAGGCAGACCATCTGCCCCTTCACTGGAATGCAGGTAAGTGACATAAGGGTCCCTTCAGGACCGAGTGTGTGCTGGCTTGTTGGTTGTAGGCACGAAAAGCTTTTTTGATTATGGTTGATGACAAGCTAGCGTGCCGCCCTGTACTAACGCTGTCATCGAGTGATCTGTCAGCTCATGCTGGCAGTTTGGACTTCACGTCCTGACCATTCACTCTCAACATATATTACTTCCATAACAAAATGGCGCCCAACGTGGGGCCTTAACATCTTGAGTACATCAGACCTCTTTACTAGGGACTGGGATTGCTTTGCAGATATGGACATCTGGCTTTCAGCTGATTGTCTGACTCGGTAGTCTCACATCCAGTGGAGATGGGATAACATCAGTACTCGGCTTCACGTGAACCTTCTGTTCGAAAGGGTTGTCCATTCTTCTAGTTATGATACGTTGTGCGCGTCCATTGTTATACTTCCATAACAAAATGGCGGTGTCTAAATGTGTTTGACACTGGGGACTGAGACTACTTGAGAGATGGACATTTGGTTTATAGCTAAATCGTCTGACTCAGTAGTCTCATATCTAGTGAAGGATACATGCGGACCTGAGGTTTGACTGATCTTGTTAGTATGAAATTGTTGTAACGTAAAGTTTTTGAAAGTTTTTGAGATTTCGATTTTATTTTTTGATTTGTAGTGGTTAAAGTAACGTAATATTTTGAAAGTTTTGAAAGCTTTTTGAGAATTTTTTTTTGTATGATCTTTCCCGCTGGCTTTCTGCCATGGAAATGGTAGGTGGCCTCACAAAATTTTTTGTGTGAGCTCTCACGGAGACATGTCTCTGTTGGCCGACTGGCTGGACAGAGTTATGAATCTCTGAGACGACTTTTTGGCTTTCAGCCAATTATTCGACCAGATTCATGACTCTGCCCGGTTGGAGGGTTAGCTGGACATGAAGATTAGGTGAGGAGGAAGGAGTTGTTGGAGGATGTGAGTGATGCTGGAGACCTTCAGCAATCAGGAGTTGGCGTACTGCTAACTGCCTGGCTGAAGAATCTCTAGTATCATTTTCAGTCTCTAGCTTCCCCAACCTGACTTTTCCCCGATTTCTGTGGGAACTCCACATATTTTTCATGCGCACACTCACGTCACTTGCCTATATCCGGTTTCTGACCTTGGAAGGGAGAGGGCGACCTGACCTCTTATGTGAGAGTTAGCTTCTGGAAGTGAGGGAGGTATTGTATGATTTTTGAAAAAAAAAATTTTTACGCTTGAACTAATTTCGATCTTTTGGATTCTTCGTAATTTTCAGATTTTGTGAAGAATTTTAGTCGCCGAAGTTATTAACGCTTCCCGAAATTGGTTTTTCGCTTTGGGATTCATCCTTTATACTATCTCGATTTAAGGAGCCTAAATTAACTCTTCGAATCTTTGTTTTTCTAGATTTTTTTTAATCTCTTCAAATGTTTGGGAAGATATTTCCTGGAATTATAGTGTACTGCCCGTAGTCAGAGCGTACATACAAAAATGTAAGATGTGATAAAATTGATGCCACTGGTATAAAGTTAGTGGTTATATTCGTTTATCTACAAATTCTACACTTCACTGTTAAACTAGAGCTTTAATACGCAATAAATCTTAGATACAAATAGTTTAATTTATCAATATTCAATAAATGAGAAATATAAAATATATAATAAATGTAGGAATTTTGTTGCAAATAACTTGTACTCACCTGATCTATGTTTGGCAGTTGATTAACTTGATTTAAATAATTTTTACTGAGGTTGGGATTGGGATATTCTTTATTCTGGTCGATACCCAGAATAAAGTGAGGTGAGTAATTCTTACTGCAGTCGAAACCCACAGAGAATCTTTATTGCAGTCGTTCCCACAATAAAGTGTTGGTTAGTAATTTTCTTTTTACAGTCGTTACCCGTAACAAGAATCTTTATTGTAGTCGTTACCCACAATAAAGTGTTTTATTAGTAATTTTCTTGTTGCAGTCGTTACCCGTAACAAGAATCTTTATTGTAGTCGTTACCCACAATAAAGTGTTTAGTGTTAGTAAATTTCTTATTACGGTCGTTACCCGTAATAAGAATCCTTATTGTAGTCGTTACCCACAATAAAGTGTTTAGTGTTAGTAAATTTCTTATTACAGTCGTTACCCGTAATAAGAATCTTTATTGTAGTCGCTACCCACAATAAAGTCTTTATTGTAGTCGTTACCCACAATAAAGTGTTTTATTAGTAATTTTCTTGATACAGTCGTTACCCGTAACAAGAATCTTTATTGTAGTCGTTACCCACAATAAAGTGTTTTATTAGTAAAATTTCTTATTACAGTCATTACCCGTAATAAGAATCTTTGCTTTAGTCGCTATTCAAATAAATCTCCTAATCTAGTCGTAACCCAGAATAAGAAAAATTTATTTCAATTGTCAACCAAACAAAGTGTTAAACTGTTAATAAAAATTCACAACACTAGGAAATACCACTAAAAAATTATCAAGTTACTCACTGCACTGCCAAACTGAAAAAGAGATCGAGTCAAGTTAAATTGCTGTTTATATAGCCCTTGCTTGCACACGACACCAATGATGGAGTAGCAGAGGCGCATGATCACAAGAATTGGCCGTGCGTCTGTAATTTTACGGTACTAGAGATAAAATATGCATAGCAACGAACAAAAATGCATAGTAACAAGAAATTTAAAGCAACCCATGCTGCTGTGTTAAATTGAATTCTGTATATTTGCAAAAAATATTATCTCTATCACGTAGAGAAGAAATTCCCGTTCGATAGTACATATAATGATGATAGTGTTGAAAATTGATCTGCTTGATTTGGTTGTATTTGTGCCATGCATTGTATGCTACATGACAACACATGCTTTGGTTAGATATTTTTGGGAAAATTTGTAATTAGATTGAATTTGTTTTGCTTTAAGAACTCAGTTTTAGCATGGCATTTTTGCATATGTTCTTTTTTCAGCAATTGTTTTTAGCACGAATCTAATTGCTTCAATCATATGATAAGAATTTTAATTTGATCTGCTTAATGAGGCTATATTGTTGTATTGTGTTATGTAGATGACAAATACATGGCTTTGTTAGGTTGTGTACCTGTTTTTTGATTAAGAGTAATCAAATTAGATTTAATTTTCCTGAAATTTGATGCTTTGTTTCAGGATGTTTTCCATTTAAAAGTAATCGATAAAAACAAAAATATATTCGAACCGATTTGGTTCGTACATATAGTATCTTGTCCCAACTTTCAAACTTCTAAATTTAGTAGGTGTATAAAATAGCGCGGAAGTCTCTTAATAGTATATAGAAGCTCTCTCTTTTATTTATGGTAATTATTCAGAAGACAAAAACGGTATATTTATGAGAAAATTTTGAATTCTGTAGTTAAGAAAATTTTAATATTAATTATCGGTCCAGTAGTTCGTTTTCGTAGGAATGTACAATATTTTTCCTACATCTGAAAACGCTTCATTGCTTACTGCATATATACACATTATCTACCAACAATGGGTTTTTACATCACGAGTATGTAACGGTTGTAAATAATGTTGTAGTGATAATAATTATCTACTTGAAATTTAGTTAGCCACTTTTGTTTATTTTTATCTACATAACACGCGTTAATAAATTTAGTAGCTCGTTAGCTTCGATCTTGTTTGAGTCGGTTAACTTCGGTTTTTGATTTTTTTTTTGGACTTTCTCTGACATTCTTCTTCAAACCTTGTATTTGTAACTTTTTCAACTTTGACTTACAATGGCTACACAGAGGACACCACCCCCTGGGAAGAACGGTGTGACTAGGTTGCGTGAGCCATGCACGATCTGTAGAGACATAAATTGGTCAGCTGAACAGAAACCAGTCATGACCACGTGCGGACATGTCTTCCATGAGGCATGTATCCAGACCTGGATAGGCGAGCATTCCAGTTGTCCTAACTGTAGACGCCGCCTCACGCCACAGGACCACACTGGTTACACTGGTGCCTTTCCTAAAAGAACGAATAATGTGAAGCCCGCGAAGTCAGCTAGGCGTGATTCATTGCCGATCTTTGACTTACCACCACCGAAGCGACGATCTTTATCACCAGGAATGCCCGATTGGCACTCAAGGACTTTTGTAAATCCGAGTCCGCGACAGGATAGTCCAGCGCGTACAGCTCAAGGCCATTCCCCAGCTACGGATGCGTTGATGGCAGGCTTACGCTTATAAATGGAGGACTTGGTACGTGAAGGTCTCGAACAGAGCCTTCATGTTTTGCGGACTGAGTTAGTAAATAGTGTCCGACAGCAAGTAGCAGCTGCAATGGCGCCAATTGTCTTTTTACGACCTCCTCCGGCTATGGGAAATCCCAGACCATCTGACGATTTCCTAATCTGCATAGACAATCCTTTAATCGATCTTCATCAGCTTTTGGTTAGCCTAGAAGTCAGCCTGCACCAAACTTTGTACCACCTCCACCACCGCCACCTATTCGTGTCCCTGCAGGCATAGGACAGCGACGTTCTGGCAGCCCTATCCGCAAGTGGAATATATCCTACAGCGGTGACAGCTCTCGGCTCACGGTCGATGAATTTGTATTTCGGGTAGAAGCTTTGACTTATTCTGCTTTGGAAGGAGACTTCGACCTACTGGTGCGTCACATGACGGCTCTGCTTTCTGGATCAGCAATGGACTGGTACTGGTCTCTCCTGAGGCAAAATTCCACGCCGTCATGGGAGTATGTGAAAACAGCTCTATTAGCTGAATGGGGAGTCCCCAAAGACGATTTTAAGGTCAAGGTCCAGCTTATGTTGCGCAAGCAGAAAGCAGGGGAGTCATTTGCTACGTATTACCAGCACCTGGTACAGCTACGAGACCAACTGCAGAACGCGTTGCCAGACGTTGAATTTTTGGAAATAGTCAAATCAAATTTACTGCCAGAGATCCAAAACAAAATTTGTTTGCATCCTACAAACACCATCCACCAGCTCAAGATTCTTATGATCAAATTCAAGCGACGCAGCAGCGAATCGGATGGATACTATTCGACTGAGGCTGAACTGAATACGTCACCTGAACGCAGTGAGGAAGTCTCATTATCTGCTATTTCAACCCATAAAAATGTAACCTGCTGGAATTGTGACCAGGCCGGTCACTTTTACTAAGATTGCAGGCAGGAACGACAAGTTGTGTTCTGTTACGGATGTGGACGGAAGAACACCTTCAAACCAGATTGCATTCCATGTCAACAGAAAAACTTCAGACGTGTCAGGAATACCACCACCTCTTTCCGACCAGCGTTGACATCACGAGCAATCAATGCAACGAACACTCCAGTTCAAGCCTTGAACAAGGAGGAAGGTCCGCGCCATTAGCAAACCCTAGCGATAACTCCCTGATATGTCCGCTGATATCATTCAGTGGCAGAGGCGGAGTAGTAGACTTCTCCGCAGATCTTCAAGCTCCCATCTCCCCTTCTGGGGAGCCTATGACATTATTAGACACTTGCTTAGAAGAATCTTTAATCTTCGATGTCCCGTTGACACCTATATCACGCATAGCTGACAAAGTTATTGAGCAGGAGATATGGCCTGCTGTCATTTCTGTGTTGAAACGGCCACCAAGCTCTGTTATGACGAGTGGGCGTGAACCAGTTTTACATCCGCTGACGCCGTATCATACGCGTATGCGGAAACACAGAGCAGCAAGAGACCGAATTTTCTCCTCGTAGCGGAGTTAGCTGACATTATGTTTCCTGACCTGGATATGAGACCGAAAAGGAAACGATGAACTGTTCGTTGGCGGGAATACTGTCGACGAATGCAACTAGAAAGAAAAAAACTGGCACAGATTTCCGTGTCGATACCAGACAACATTCGACCGTACGCCGAAGTACAGCTGCTCGGGCGAACTGAGCCTGGATTACTTGATAGTGGTGCCACTGTCAGTATGCTAGGTCAGGGAGCTCTAGAGAAGCTTGCGGAAGCAGATGTCGAATGGAAGAAGTATCAGACACAGGTCCAAGTAGCTAATGGTGCCATGACGACTGTTCATGGTCATGTCAACTTGGACGTCACTTTCCGTGGTAAGATCCAAAACGTGCGTTTTTACGTGGTTCCTGGGCTCACACAGGCCCTATATCTGGGAATAGACTTATGGTGTCTGTTTGGATTTTCTCCAGATGTCCTGGGTATAGTCGCAGAAGTGAATCCAACTGTAATAGCTATCTCTGACACCGACTGCCATATACTTTCTAGTCTCGATCAACAACGTTTGGAAGCCAACAAACAGCTTTTCCCCTCTTTCGCCTCTCTAGGCCTGGGCAAAACATCATTGGTCACTCACAGGATTGAAACGAATGACGCAGCTCCGATAAAACAGCGATTTTATCCGATTTCACCGGCAGTACAGAGTTTGATGGATGCCGAATTAGAGCGAATGCTATCGCTGGGTGTGATAGAGGAGAGCCAGAGTCCTTGGAGCTCTCCAGTTGTTCTGGTAAGGAAGCCTGGAAAAGAAGCCTGGAAAGGTCCGGCTTTGTTTTGACGCCAGGAAGGTCAACTCTGTTACGAAGAAGGATGCCTATCCGCTTCCGCAGATAGACGCTCTTTTGAGTCGACTTTCTCCGGCAAACTACATCACAAGCCTGGACCTGAAAGACGCATTCTGGCAGATCCCACTGGACGCTGATTCCAGAGAGAAGACCGCTTTCACAGTACCTGGTCGTCCTCTCTATCAGTACACAGTGATGCCATTCGGCCTATGCAACGCTCCACAAACTTTGTGCCGCCTCATGGATAAAGTCATTCCTTTCGATCTTCGTGAGAATGTTCTCGTCTATCTAGACAATTTATTAATTCTGTCATCTGACTTCGACACTCATCTTACGCTGCTAGCCCGTGTAGCGGGTTATTTGAGGAAAGCTGGCCTCACTATCAACGTTGAGAAGAGTAAGTTTTGTATCAAGGAGACTAAATATTTGGGATTCATTGTAGGAAAGGGAGGTATGAGAACAGACCCTGACAAAATTTCAGC
Organism: Dioctria rufipes; assembly: GCA_963924295.1. Classification (NCBI taxonomy): domain Eukaryota; kingdom Metazoa; phylum Arthropoda; class Insecta; order Diptera; family Asilidae; genus Dioctria; species Dioctria rufipes. The sequence goes on from OZ002742.1 coordinate 119,901,741, forward strand.
TATAGTTGACTATCCGTCACCTAAAACTGTTCGGCAAGCCCGACGCCAACTAGGTATGTCGGGATGGTATAGACGGTTCATTCCGAACTATGCTGATCTAACTGCCTCCATCACAGATACCCTGAAAAACCCGAGTCAGTTCAAATGGACACCTGAAGCCCAGGCGTCTCTTGATCTTTTAAAACAGAAACTTACTTCTGCTCCGTTGCTAGTGATTCCAGACTTCACCAAACCATTCGTCATGCAGTGCGATGCGAGCCAACAAGGTATTGGAGGAGTGCTGTTTCAACTAGATGACGATGGCCACGAGAAGCCAATAGCCTACGTCTCGAAAAAGTTGAACTTAGCACAAAGAAATTACACCGTCACGAAGCAAGAATGCTTAGCTGCAATCTTGAGCGTACAGAAATTCCGGGCCTTCATAGAACTTATGCCGTTTAAGATAGTGACGGATCATGCGAGCTTGACTGCACTTTGAGCTTCTTAGCTCTAAATTCAATCAAGTTGGCTAAACTCTACTTTGAGTTTCATACCTCTGACCCAGCGAGGCATCATTTGCAACAAGATTCAATTTATATTAAGACCAAACTTTGAGCTTCACTGCTCTCACTTGGTCGAGATATAAGAGTATAGAGCCGTTGTCAAGCTCTACCGCTTATATCTCCTCGTTAATATAAATTTATTCTTTCTTTCTTTCCGGTCTCTTTGGATAAGAATTAGAATCAGCAGAAGTGGTAAAAAGATCATTACATGGCGACCCTGCGCTACCGAACAGGAAATCTTCTGATCAACACCGAACTGATGAACTACTAAACCCGTGGAAGGAGTTAAAGAAGTCTTTGGAAGAAGCACTGAAAGAGCCAACAGCGGGACCGCGACCAATAACTCTGGAAGAATATCGCCAGAAATATAAGAAAGCAGTGCAACACGAAGAAATTCAACAAAAAAAGCAGAAAACGAGAGCCGTAGTACCATCGACTGCTTGTAATAGCGACTGGAGAGCAGCGTAATCTATTTTAAAAAAAAAATCAAAGAATTCAATAATAAAAGAAATATGTATAGAAAGGCTAAGAGCTTAAGCAAAAAACAAAAACTACAATAAAAATTATTATACTTACTGTAAAACTTTTTCTTTTCAATTCGCATTTCGCTTTCAATTGTGTCTTTTAAATTCGTAGTTCCCATTTGGTGAATTGATTCCTAGGTCAGTCAACAAAAATATATATATACCATCATGGGCAAGAAGGCTTCAAAAATGCAAACAGAGGAAATACTAATAAACAATAATGCAGGTTCCTCAACGAATAATATAACACCAAGCAATCGGAATCTATCAGATTTAGAATTGATTCTCTTAGTACTGGCAATCATTGCCTTAATCATACTAATAATCTGGAGAATCAAGAAGTTACTTGTCAAGTAAAGAAACAAGTAGCAGTCGGAAACGTTTAAACACAAAATATGCACGTGAAAGACTTACCAGCGAAATTAAAAGATATTTTGGACAACTTCAAGGAGACTCCGAACAGAGAATATACGTCCACCTACATTCTAAACAAATCCGCTGAGGTTGAAGACATAAAGCAAAACTTCAATGAAAAATATAGAGAAATACTGAAAATAAGTGAAGAACAAGCAATTGAACATAAGAAAACAAAAGACTACTAGACTTTGTTTTGAAAACTCGTCTCACATCAATAGTAAGAAACAAACTAGGTACTTTACCAACCCCCACCAATTTAGAGTCATTTCAAAAAAATTTAAGAGATATATATAAAACAAACAAAACACCACTCAGCATTCACACTGAACTAACAAAGGTAACTCAGGCCAACAAAAATGTAACAGATTTTGCAGCGAAAATTGAAGACTTAATCACACAATTAAACACCTTACAAATAACAGAACAAGGTGAATCTAGCAGATCAGTAATAGTAAAATTGAACGATCAACTAGCACTAAACGCCTTCAAAAATGGCCTACAAGAACATTTAAAGGCAACGGTCTTTGCTGCAAGACCTAAAACGCTAAACGAAGCAATACAAATAGCAGCAGAAATTGAAACACCGAGGCAAGAAGCAAAGGTATATCAATACAATAAGTACAATGCTCGAAAGCCATTCAGACATTCCAATAATAACAATAACTTTTCAAGACACAATTATCGCAACAAACCTCATAAATACAACAATCAATCGTCGCACAGAAATCATAATAATAACCGACAAAATAACAACAGCTTTCTCAGGAATGATAACCGTAGAAACAATAGCACTACCTACAGAAGAATACAAGTAGCCCAATCGGGAAACGGGCAAAGCCCCGAAGCGGAATCGGGGGACACACATTAAAAATATACAATATAAACAAATTTTTAACCAACTACGTATCACTATCCACAAATGTATCATTCGGCAATAAAACCTTTCTTATTGACACAGGAGCCGACATATCAAGTTTTAAATATAAATGAGTTGAAATCGAGAGATGGAATTCAAGAGCATAATAAATGCAAAATCAAAGGTATCACGCAATCCCTTAGGCACTTTAACAGCAAGTATAAATATAGATAATCAGAATATCCCACAAGAATTCCACATTGTAGATGAAACATTTCCTATAATGACCAATGGAATACTAGGAAGAGACTTTCTCATAAAAAATTCCTGTAAGATAAACTACTACAATTTTACTATTTCAATTTCTTTTAATGATTCAAAATACACTTTACCAATGTATACGAAATTACCAAATCTGAAAGAGATTAAAATTCCTGCTAGATCTGAAATAATACAAGTAATAAAAACTGACATTACTGAAGATAGCGTAGTTTTGAATGAAGAAATTCAAGAGGGAATTTATATAGCAAATTCCATCATACCCGCAAAAGGTATCGCTCATGTCAAAATTCTGAATACTCTAGACAAAGAAGTAACCTTATATAATTTCAAACCTAAAACAGAACCACTGCAAAATTATCACATTTTCAATGCCATAACCACGCAAGAAAATAAAAATAGATACAGTAAACTTCTAAAAGAATTAAAAATTGAAAATCTAGATCAATATGCAACTACCTCCATTTTAGACATTTGTAAAAAATTTTCAGACATCTTCTATTTACCAGGTGACAAACTAACGGTAAATAACTTTTATAACCAAAAAATCTCCACTATAGATAAAATTCCAGTTTATATAAAAAACTATAGGCTTCCCCAAACCCAAATTAAAGAGATAAACAATCAGATCGAGAGTCTCATTAATGAAGATATAGTAGAACCATCAGTTAGTCCATATAATTTACCACTGCTGATCGTCCAAAAGAAATCCGATAATGATACTAAAAAATGGCGTCTTGTTGTCGATTTCAGACAATTAAACAAGAAAATTCTAGATGATAAATTTCCATTGACAAGACTTGAAGACGTATTAGATAAACTCGGAAGAGCTAAATACTTTTCCACGCTAGACCTCACAAGTTCTTTTCATCAGATAGAATTAGAAAAGAAATCAAGACCATTAACAGCATTTTCTAGTAACAAGGGACATTATCAATTCAAAAGATTACCTTTTGGCTTAAAAATTTCCACTAATAGTTTTCAGCGAATGCTTTCAATAGCTTTAGCTGGATTAGATTCAGAAGCATTCCTCTATGTGGATGATATCATAATTTTCGGATGTAGTCTAAAACATCATAACCAAAATCTGATAAAAACTTTTAACAGACTACGAAAGTATAATCTAAAATTAAATCCGCAAAAATGTAAATTTTTGCAAACAGAAGTTACTTATTTAGGACATTTAATAACAGAAAAAAGTGTCAGGACAGATCCCAAAAAATTCGATACAGTATTAAATTACCCAACCCCTGCAAATGCGGACGATGCTAAAAGATTTATTGCTTTCTGTAATTATTACAGAAGATTTATTCCAAACTTTGCGCATATGGCAAAACCAATAAATTCGCTATCCAAAAAGAATACACGATTCATTTGGACAAATGAATGCCAAGAAGCATTCTCGGCACTTAAATGTAAATTGGTAAATGCACCAATCTTAAAATATCCAAATTTTAATGAACAGTTTATTATAACCACAGATGCTTCACAATTTGCTCTTGGAGCAGATTTATTTCAAGGTGAAATTGGCTCAGATCTACCAATTTCGTACGCTAGTAGAACATTAACTAAACATGAACTCAATAAACCAATTATTGAAAAAGAACTCCTAGCAATACATTGGGCAATCAATTACTTCAGACCATACGTATATGGTAAAAAATTTATAGTGGTCACAGATCACAGACCTTTGGTTAGTCTCTTCACTCATAGAAACCCATCTTCCAAAATGACAAGGATAAGGCTTGACCTATCTGATTATGATTTCGAGATTATCTATAAGCAAGGCAAAATGAACGCAAATGCTGATGCTTTATCGAGAATAAAAATAGATTCTAATATCCTTAAAGCGATGATACCTACTGCAAATATAAAAATAACAACTAGAGCAATGTCCAAAAAGGACAATGAAGATAACAATAAAAGGAAAACGACCCAACATGAATCCCCTACCAACGTAAAGACTGATCACCTTTATGCATGGGAATGCATCTCAATTAATGAAGTAAGAAGGGTCAAAACATTACGCTTTGAAAGCAATAGTAATAATAACAACAACAATGCTGATAAACAAAATAGCTCTAGGAAAACAAGAAATAGAATTAATGAAAGTTTGCCAAAAATAATAATAAATAAAAAGGGAGTGATAATCAAAATCAGTAATAATCCATATCATGACTTAGGTTTGATCTTGGAGACACTGATCTTTGAAATGAAGAAAATGAAAATAGAGTCACTATCGTTAGCGAAAGATGACATCATATTTCAATACATAAAGGTCGACAAATTTAAAATAATATTTAATGAGCTGCAGCGCAAGATAAATAAGAAAAATAGGCAAACAGAATTAAAAATATTGATATATAATCCTCCCAAAAGAATTCAAGATGAAGCAACTAAGAATGAAATAATTGAAGAATTCCACAACTCCCCGCATGGAGGACACGCAGGTGTCAAAAGAACAATCAACAAGATTAAACAAAGATACGTATGGAAAAATCTAAGTACAATGGTTAAAAATCATATAAATAAGTGTGAAAAATGTGCTAAAAATAAGATTCTGAGACATACAAAAGAAAAAATGGTGATAACAGAGACACCATCCACAAGCTTCGAGATTATATCGTTAGACACTGTAGGACCATTAAAGATATCGAACGAATATAGATATATACTAACTATACAGTGTGATTTAACTAAATATATCGAAGCCATTCCAATAAAGAATAAAGAAGCAATAACAGTAGCGAAAGCTTTGGTCAAAGATTGCATTCTAAAATATGGCAATTTTAAAACAATAAAGACTGACATGGGAACAGAATTCGTCAATGAGATATTCACTAACGTATGTAAATATTTACAAATAAAACATGTAACATCAACGCCATACCATCATCAGACGTTAGGCGCAATAGAGCGAATTCATAGAGTATTAAACGAATATCTCTTATCATTCACTACAGATTACAACTGGGATGAATGGATTCCATATTATAGCTTCTGTTATAATGCAACACCTCATTCTGACACGGGATACTCCCCATTCGAACTAGTCTTTGGAAAGCTATCAAACTTATTCAATAATCGCGAACTTAATAACAACAGCCCCATATACAATTATGAGGACTATTCCAATGAACTTAAATTTCGTTTAACTACAGCACACGAAAAAGCTAAAAATGCTCTAAACATAGCAAAAGTGAATAGAAAAGAAAAAGCTGATAGAATATTAAATGTAATAGATTTAGAAATAGGCAGCTATGTATTATTAAATAAAGGCGATAGAAGAAAGCATGAATGTCCATATAAAGGACCATATAAAATAAAAGATATAAAAGGAGTAAATGTATATATAGAAATAGATAATAAAGTAAAGAAAGTACACAAAAATAGGTTAAAGAAGATAGACTATAAAGCTGAATAAAATAACATAATATACAAGTAAAAACAATAAACATACTATTCAATAATATTTTTTTTTCTTCATCAACATAGATTACATGTAACTATAAGAAATTTTATTTAACGTAATTTTCATAATATGATATCTAAAATTAATAATTTCAAAGTACCAATTAGATAGAAAAACAGCAATTAATTAGATAAGGATATAAATTACTATAAATGTATGAAAGAATGTATGAATGAAAGAAAAATAACCATAGGGACTACAAATTATGCCAAGACATTGTAAGATAACTACATATAACATACTTTTAAGACTTAATGTTGAACGCTTATTTCACTCAATATGGCAACAAAAAAAAAAAAAAAAAAAAAAAAACTCTCTCATGCACAAAAAATTTTTTTTTCTTTTTACGGTGAGGATGTAGAGCGCAAGTTAAGCGACCCTCAGCATACATATCTGCACACAGCAAAGCGTGCACAAAAAAAGGCAATATTCAATAGCAAATTAAATTACAAAAAAAAACAGTGTTGCAGGTTTACTATGAATGAAACACTCACTGCAAGAATGAAACTGCAGTAGAAAAATTGTAAACAAAAAAAAAAAAAAAGAAAATGAAGAGAAAGAAGAGAAAGAAGAAATTACAATTCAAGCATACTAGCCATGCGAGTGAACTCATAGGTAAACATGCAAATAAATACAATGCATAATGCCGTGTGAACTTTGAGTGTAGCGAAAAAGCTTACTCGACGCTTTGTGTGTTTGTGCATTGACCGATTTCAGGTGATCGATCGGTGTGAAATTAATTTTAAATTCTAAATACTTTTTGCGATATTGATTAGGTAAGCGATTTTCATAATGTATAAAAAGACTGTAATTTATTGAATAAAACAGAGTTTAATTTTGACTCCACTTGGTATACATTGATTAAGCGAGCTCCCTTAGCTCCGAAATGGAAGTATTAAAAGGTAATTGAGCCTATTGGCTCTCAGCCCTCAGCTTGACTGCACTTTGAGCTTCTTAGCTCTAAATTCAATCAAGTTAGCTAAACTCTACTTTGAGTTTCATACCTCTGACCCAGCGAGGCATCATTTACAACAAGATTCAATTTATATTAAGACCAAACTTTGAGCTTCACTGCTCTCACTTGGTCGAGATATAAGAGTATAGGGCCGTTGTCAAGCTCTACCGCTTATATCTCCTCGTTAATATAAATTTATTCTTTCTTTCTTTCCGGTCTCTTTTGATAAGAAGTAGAATCAGCAGAAGTGGTAAAAGATCATTACAGCCTGAACACAAACGAAGTTCCTGGTCCGGAAGTTGACCTTAGTTCGCCATATTTCAATTCGATGGAATATGAGGAACTGAGGCATAAGGTTAAAACGACTTCTGGCAAACTACCAGATCTTTGCGTCAGGGATGACTTCGTTTATATCCGGACTGTTCCGAGAACAGGCGATCCTATTCAGGAGGAAAAAGCTTGGAAGCTTTGGATTCCACGAGGGCTTGTCAACGACGTCATTTCAAGGGCTCATGACCCGCCACTGGCTTCACACGGAGGTATAGGGAAAACACTGGAACGTCTGCGAAGACATCTGTACTGGCCACGAATGACAGTTGATGTCAGAAATTACGTAGGCGCCTGTGACGTGTGTAAGGAAACGAAAGCTCCCAATACTATTCTGAGACCACCGATGAAAGTCCAGTCTATGAGAGAACGACCATGGCAAAAGCTGTACATTGATTTTCTAGGTCCATATCCTCGGTCAGTGAAAGGAAACGTCTGCATTCTGATAGTTCTTGACCACTTTTCTAAATTTCCAATTCTCAAACCGATGAGAAAAGCATCTACACTCAACGTGTGCCAATTCATTGAGGCGGAAGTGTTCCACGTGTTCGGAGTCCCAGCAATGATCGTCTCGGACAATGGAGTCCAGTTTTGCTCGACTCAGTTCACCAGATTACTGGAAAAATATGGGGTGAAGCACATGCGAACGGCAGTTTACTCGCCGCAAGCAAACGCCTCAGAGCGAGTAAATAGGTCTCTATTGTCGGGGATTAGATCATACATCAAGAAGGAACACACAAGATGAGATGAGAAACTAAGCCAAGTAGCTAGTTCCCTCAGAAGCTCTTTCCATCAAGCTACTGGTTTCTCTCCTTATCGAACACTCTTCGGTCAGCAAAAGATAGAACATGGCAGCTCCTATTCCATCTTGAGGAGCCTTGGAACTCTTAGTGAGCCATTGAGAGTAGACGCAGAAGATAGAATAAGATTGATCCGTGCGAGAGTGCAGGAAAATTTACAGCATGCATTCGAACAGGGTTCACGAGCCTACAATCTCAGGGCGAAACCTGTTGAGTTCAAAGTGGGTCAAGAGGTATTTAGACGGAATTTTGCCCAAAGCAATTTCCAGCAGCAGACCAGTGCAAAACTGGGACCGAAATTCGTTAAATGTCGTGTTAGGGCCAAGAAGGGAAACGCCTACTATGAGCTTGTAGATCTGCAGGGGAAACTGTTGGGAGTCTATCACGCCAAAGACATCAGGCAGTGATCTTCAGTCTGGAAACGTCGTCCATCTATTGTCACGATTACTCCTGGTTGCCCTAAAAAGGCATCCAGCCAGCTTAACTGGTAAACTATAGGATATCGCGAAGCCCTCCTTTTGCCCCGTCAATGGTGGGTGATATTCCTGTTGGAATTCAACCTTGTCTGCAGTCCCGTTAAATACACGAAAGAAAATCTGCCATTGCACAACCTTTACGACGCCTTGGGGGCACACCCTTGAACTAGCGTCGGTCGGAGATCGGAGTGAGATGTTGCGCCGAGAAAGCTTAGCGATCAGTTCTTTAGGTTACTGAGCGCAAGTTTTCCTCAGCATCTTGGTGAAGGAGGGCAGAGAGGCATCGACCGGCTGGATTTTTTAGGTTACCAACTTGTCGATGTAGCTTGGGCTTCCCACACGGAGAAGTATGTCGAAGCCTGATCAACGACTGACGAGACTTCAGGGATGTGTCTTCGATGTGTCATCGGTCAGATAAAGTCCGAGTGATGAGGAAAGCATTGGGTCGTGGGTCTAGACACACATTGAGCGCCCACAGTGATGAGGCCTATGTTTAAGACCGGCTAGCTCAGTCGACCATTTTTCAGCGTCATCTGAACCACAGGTGGTGTAGACTACTCTGTATTGTTATGGTCGTAGCGTATTGCCTATAGCAATATGCTACACGTACTGAAGCGTGTAGGCCGGCTGCGTCAAACATAAAAAAATGAACGCACCCCGACCGAGAGTAATGCTTCCTCACGCTCAGGTGCCATGGTGACATGACTGAAAGGTAAGATGAAGGCAATTGATCTGCCATTTCGTAAAAATGCAAGACTGGGAAAAATCCTGGACAATTTCTATCGAAAGTTCTAGCCGGCATCCAGTCCAAAAGAGTAAAAATTTTTACATAAATTTCGTTCGGCTAAGTTAAATCTCTAAACAATTTTAGAAAATTCCGAAGGGGAGCGAAAGGAAAAGAAAAGTCATTACGCGTTCGTCGAAAATTCTCCGTGCACCACCCAGGAGTAAAGAGAAAATAAACTAAATCCACCGCGGAAGCAAAATAAGGAAGAGAATCCTACGTGGTGCTGTGCGAGCCTTTGTAACATGCATCATCAAAGCGAAGAAGAGAGCGCTGCCTACTTCTACCTGGAATTCAAACTCTATAAGTAGCTCAAATTACTAATCGTGCTTAACGATCCTTTCGTCGGCAATAGAGAGGAAAGCTACAAGTATATAGATAGTTCATCAGGTACAAACAGTAAGTACATTCCTCGATTAAATGTTCTTAACCGACCGTCTGAATCAAGTACAACACCACCACCGGAAGAATTACTACCAGAAACATGGAGTGTGTATGATGTTTCACATTTTTACGTGTTAATGACAGCACGCCACAGAGCGAAAAATCCAGTCGCCATAAAATCAATGGCAAACGTATATTACAACTTTCTGAGGATGAACGTATAACATTACTTGTTTTACGCAAGGATATTAGATGTTCCTGGTTTCCATCTCAGCCCGTTCAAGCACAACTAGGAGCTTGAATGTTCTGTATGTCAGATAGCAAGGCCACACAGTATGTATAAGTGATCGAATTATTATGCTTATTAACGTGAAAATATCCAATTTATATTAAATGCTAAGTAACAGAGACTGACAAGTAAGATTCTAGAACAATGTTCGATATTAACTTGCTTTTTCTTAAAAGAAAAAGCTTTAGCCCTAACTTATAATAACGTTTTACTTCAAATCTGCCTTAGCTTAATTTTGTAATGTCATTGCCTTTTCGTAGTTAAGATATTATTAGGTTTTCGTAGATTTATTTTTTTTTTTTTTGGGTACATGATAATCGTGTTGAAGTTAGTTGGATTAATACCTTATGGGAGATTTGAGCAAAAGAATTTTACGTCACGCTACTAATCAAGTTTAGTTGCAAAAAAAAAAAAAAACAGAGACGAAAACAAAAGAAAAAACTTAGGTTAGATATTGTTGAAGTATATTACCAAGATGAGGTAACAATCGAAGAATCCCAATGAATTCCATATCAGAGTTGCAGCGAGAAACATTGCTTTTTTTGAAATATATATGAGTGCCACTGGGCCTCCTTAATTTTTTTAAACAGCGGGTGTTGAAGCGCTTCATCAGGCCGTGGAGAAATGTGAGTATTTTTTTTTTTGTGTGCAAAATTTTTTTCATATATATATATACCTCAGTTCATTCAGATCGTGGAGATATTCGATTGATCGTAATGATTAAACGCCTATACGTCTTTGTTTGCATTGTGGTAAATAACGATAGACCATTTAGTAAAACCATGAACTTCACATTTTCGTTTTGCTTCCTTTAATAAAACAAGGACTCGAGATTTAGGTATTTAACACTCAGTTAAAGATGCACTAAGGCAATGTTAATGAAAGGATTAATTTAGTTAATTTGGATTCTGAAGGCATATAATAAAAGAAAATTATTTTGGTACTCTTGAACTTAGCACATCTCTTTATTAAATTTTTTTTGTATATGTAAACTAAAAGAAAAAAAGGGAAAGAAACAAGACAGAATTTATATGCACTTATACGCAATTTAGTAATAACTCATTACCATAGGTATATATAGTTTTGCTGATAGGCTTAATTGGAGCCTTTAGTTCATATATGCAATGCTCATATTGTTGTAATGATAGGCTTACCGTAGTTCAATTACTATATATGTACATGTATACTCCGCTTATAACTAGTTTAATACTACACACTTTTATAGTTCTTTGATTTCTTGAGATACTAACTCGTGTATCTTCTTAATGTACCTCCCGCGAAATGAAGCGAATTTTGTTGTACGAAATTATAACGTAAAAATGGAGATCTAGGACTGTTTATTTCTTCCTTCACATCCTGGAGCCCTCTCATCCGAAGGTCGTATATGTCCGCTTTAATCTTTTCCATAGGTCAACAAGGGAATTTGGACGATTGTGCCACCCAAAGTCAATGGGAGGATGGCGCTTGGCCAAGAAGGCATGCCATCTGCGCCTTCATGGGAATGCAGGTAAGTGACGCAAAGGTCCCTTCAGGACTGAGTTAGTGCTAGGCTTTCGTATGTAGGCACGAAAATCTTTTTTTGATTATGGTTGGTGACAAGCGGCAGGTTATTTCGGGAACTCCCCCACACTCTCCGCCACCCTTAGCAGAGGTGCTAGCGTGCCGCCCTGTACTAACGCTGTCATCGAGTGATCTGTCAGCTCATGCTGGCAGTTTGGACTTCACGTCCTGACCATTCACTCTCAACATACTTCCATAACAAAATGAGTCGAAAAAATAGTGCTATAAAGTCGCGTCTTGCGCCCATATGAGCACTAAAGAACTGTTATTATATATTTAAAGGTTTTATTGTTGAAAAAAATAACAATTTACCTTAGTTACATAAAAACACCCGAGTTCAAGGAATTCAATTTTATTGACAGTGTGAACAGTTCAATATGAGAGTTGGCTTAATACTAATCGAAATGATCTCTGCAAGAATTCAAATAGCAACTGTATTTCATATCATTGGAACAAATGTGATTATATATAATGAAACGTGTTGGTATGTAATTAAATGCATGTACATATACTACATATACTAAGAATGAGTACTGACTTTTATACTAGATCATTTTAGTAATAGATTAATTTTTAACATCCTCCGGGCCGGGATATTCACATATAGTTGATAGCTCCAAAGGATACAGCAGCTGGATAGGACGACGAAGAACTGTACGATTTGGAAGCCGCACTTCACAAGCCCTCAATTTGCCATCTCGTCCAGTATATTCTCTTTCCACAACTCCCATCTTCCAGTGTAGGCGCGGAACTGCTGAATCTTAGACTAAAACCACGAACCCATTTCTGATATGAGTAGAAATAGATCTCGGAATGTAATTGGCTTATCTTAGCTGTAGAAAGTACTCATCTCCAAAACATATCGATTGCCTTTTGCCTCTGCTTCCATTGCTGCACAATTACTTGACTTGTTATCCCCTCAGCTATTTCACTTGGCGCTAAACATCGGCTGTATGTACCTGTTAGGAAATGAGAAGGGGGTTGAGGATCAAGGGAATCATTCGTTATATAGGTTAAGGGCCTAGAATTAAGAACGCCCTCTACTTCCGCTAACAGTGTTCTCAATTGCTCATAATTTAAAGTTGAACGCCCAATAGTCGTCTTTAATGCATTTTTAATTATTCGGACCATTCTTTCCCAAAAACCGCCCCACCATGCAGCTCGCTCGGGGATGAATTTCCATACTATTCGCTGTTCGGATACGTATTATTGCACCATTGGTGCCCTCAAGGAGTTAACTGATTTCTCCAGAATTTGTAGCTCCAAAGAAGCACGTTTAAAATTCTTCGCGTTGTCTGAATAAATCACAGAAGGACGTCCTCTTCTTGCGACGAACCGTTGTAATGCTGCTAGAGAGCTACTTGCTGTCAAATCCGGGCAAAGTTCCAAGTGTAATGCTCTTGTAACAGCGCAGGTAACCAGCATTACATAAGCCTTTAAACGAGGTTCATCTTGGTTAGAATTCATAAAATACAATGGACCAGCGTGGTCCACTCCAATAATGTCAAATGGACGAGAGGAGTATAAACGATCTCGTGGCAGTGATGCTGTCTTTTCTGTAGCCGGTTTTCCCTGTAATTTTACACATACAACACATTTCCTTATAAGCGATTTAATAAGTTGTCGTGCTTTGATAATCCAAAACCTTCTTCTTAAATAAGCTAAAACTATCGCAGTGCCACCATGATTTGTCGCTTTATGTGCATTCAACACAAGAAGCCTACTAAGATGCGATGATTTTGACAATATTATGGGATGGATTTCATCGAAATCATATTCTGCCTCTTGCATTCTACCAGTTACTCTTAAAATTCCGTTTTCGTCTTCAAAAGGGTCCAAGTTAATAAGACTGGAGTGGAAATTTATAGCTTGTCCCTTCTTTATCCAATTTATTTCATTCAGGTGATCCGTGAACTGTGACATTTTCACCCAATATAATTCGGCGAAATCAATTTTTTCTGACGCTATCTCTCCAGAAATTTTTCGTTTCTCTTTAAAGATCTTAACTGCTCTAAAGACATACGCCGTGATTCTCAATAGTTTTGAAAGTCCATCAAATTTTTTCCAATCAAATAATGCTGAGAAATTCTCCTCTACTTGTGTAGGCTCAGATAATGTTAGGTGAAGGACTTGAGCATCTTGACCAAAATCAGATACTTGATCAGGTCACGACGTCATTTCATTAATCAGCCATATGGGACCATGTTTCCACAATTGTGAATTTTCAAGTTCCTTTGCTGGTATTCCTCTAGTTAACGTATCGGCCGGATTAGATTTACCAGGACAAAATCTCCAATTATAAATGTTTGTTAGATTATTAATCTCTTTCACTCGATTTGCTACATAGGGCTGACCTTGCTTATGCTCACCCTTTATCCAGCACAACACTATCTTCGAATCGGTCCAAAGGAAGGAATCATCAAATCTTACATATAAATTCCTTGTAATGTATGCATGAAGTCGAGCTGCCATTAAGGCAGCTGTGAGCTCCAATTTGGGCAGTGTTAACGTGTTGACCTTAGTCTTACTAAGTGGTGCAACTCGATTTTTTGCACAAAACATTGATGTTGACACTGCTCCTTCATTGTTTACTTCTCTTATAAAAACAACTACACCGTATGCTAGGGGACTAGCGTCGCAGAAAACATGAAGCTGTAAACCGCTAATATTGATGCGCTCATTGTGGAAAATACACCGTGGAAAGCTTAATTCACAAATATGATCAATTTCCTTACAATAAGTGATCCATTTTACCAACAAATCCTTGGGTAGGGTTTCGTCCCAATCCAGATGCTCCTTCCAAACTTGTTGCAACAATAGTTTTAGTTTTACAGTAAAAGGTCCGAGAATACCTAAAGGGTCATAGATCCTTGCTTTGCAGAATTGTTCGCTTAGTTGGAGGTGATACTTGTGCAAAATCTTTCGCTGATTTTATGTCAACGCTGAGCTCGTCGGTTAACTTGTACCAATTTAATCCCAAAACCTTTTGGTGTTTTCTTCCAGTATTTACTAGCACTTCGTCATTTATAAACAATCTGCACAGTTCTTGGTTGTTCGAACTCCACTTGCGTAAGTTCATCGAGGCATTACGCATCACTTCAATTGCTTCCTTGTGGATCCTATGCGCGGACTCGACATCATCTATTGCAAGAACTAAATCATCAACGTAAAAATTATACTTCAGAATAGCACAAGTTTCGGGGTACTGTCTAGCTGATGCAGCCAAATGTTTTTGTAATGTTGCTGCTAATAGGAAAGGACTACTGGTGACGCCAAAGTTAACCCTGGTCATACGGAACTCTTGAACTACAATATTGTTACAATTCGGCCTTCTCTTATACCACAGAAACCTATGCGAATCACGATCCTTTTCCGCTAAAGAAATTTGTAAAAAAGCCTTCTCTATATCTGCTGTTATTCCTATTTTACCAACTCGAAAATTCATTAAAACAGTAAACAGTTCAGGATTTAAATTGTCACCAGATAATAAGTTATCGTTAAGTGAGGATGCTCCTTGTGCATCAGCGGACGCATCAAATACTATACGAAGCTTCGTGGTTAGCTTATCTTCACGATATACTGGCCTATGGGGCATGTAGTAAACACGATTATTTAGTTCTGAATCACAAGTCATATTTTCCGCGAAACCGTTTTCAATTAATTCGTTTACGGCACAGTCATATTCGTACAATTTTTTTGGATCTTTTGAAACCGATTAATTAAGCCTTTCATTCGTACTAACGCAACTGATCGATTATCTTCAAGTGTACCATCAGGTACGCGCCAAGGGAGCATCACTTCATATCGATTATCGCGGCTTTTAATAAAATTTTCACAATAATTATTCAAGTCTAAACCTGATCCACTTTCTTCCTTAATATCTAAGGATTCTAAGTCCCAAAAAGTCTTGATATCAAAATCACTAACATTTTGCACAGTTGCTGCGAATAGCGTAGATACAGTATCAAAAATAGCATTAGAATTATCGCTAGGGTTGGGTCCCTGTATAGACCAACCGAAAGTAGTATTTGCAACTACTAACCTATCAGCGAGAGCTTGTGTTTCTCCCGTAACAACTGCCCAATAATAGTCCGCACCTAACAACACAGATATACCATTTACCCTTGTACCATTAGCAACACACATATCTGCCAAATTCATCCTCTTATTTCCGAATAAGCCCCTTGACGGTGCTGACAAAACATCCAAGCATATTTCTGGAACCTCTACTGCTTTTACTATTACATAATCCTGGCTATATTGACTACGTAATTTGAGTTCCACTCGATTACATAATTGAGATTCTTTGGGCTTACTGTTTCCGAAAGGAATTATGCTCAACTTCTGTTTACCTAAAATTTTAAGATTTAAATAACGAGATACAGATTCTTTTATAAAAGAAATTTGACTTCCTCCGTCCAGAACCAATCTCAATAACAGACCTTCTTGTTGTTCAGCTGACGACGCAATTGCCCATGCTGTTTGGAGTAATACATCGGCCTTAAAAGAATCACCCGAGTACAAATTAAGCACTTCATTGGATGGTTGTGCCATTCTGCCTTGCACTTTATCTTTATTATCAGCATTCGTGGTCGCTTGTCTAGAAATATTTTTGAGGTTAGGATCGCACATTTTGGTTGCATGCTTTCCGGCACATTTATTGCATTTGATCCACTTTACTTTGCAGAACTTTGAGGAGTGATTTTTGTTTGTACACTTAAAACAGCGTCCTTCCCTTTTTAAGATGTCCTTTTTTTGGTCGATATTTAAGGAACAATCACAATTTCGCGTTTGATGTTGTTTTAACTTACAAAAACTACAGTTCTCTGACATCTGTGAAGTAAAGAGGCCGGCAGCGGTTGTTGGCCCTGATCTGACATTTTCTCTTCGTTCCTTATTCGATGTCATTCGTTGTATACCCTCTTCGTGTGGTCTTTCAAGAGCTTCAACCTCTCTTTTAACGAAACTCAGCAACTCTTGAACTTGGTTGTCAATTATTTGAGAATGAGATTGATGTTGTGTTCCATTTTCACCGGCAGGAGCGCTTGCAGAATCAGATGAAGTATGGTAGTAGTCTCATTCCGATAAAACTGGACTCTGAGCGCATTCGGTATTGCTTGCAGCAGGCTTGTTCTTAACACCATGTTAAACTGATCTGACGGCACGTTCATAACTATCAAAGAGCGAATTATTGTGTTCACGGTATTATACAGAGATCGAAGTGCTTGCACATTCTCCTTAGATTGTACATGTGGTAGTGACATTAGCTGTCTCATAAGCTTCTGCACAATTTTTTCGTTGTTTCCAAATTCTGCCAAAAGAAGAGAGATAGCATCTTGATAACATTTTTGTGTAGGGGTTAGACCAGTTATCGCAGCGGCAGCACTTCCCGTAAGGACGGACTGCAGGTAATTAAATTTAGATGCTGACTCCAGGTCAGAATTTTCATGAACGGCGGTCCGAAATTGTTCCCAAAATGGTAACCACTCGTGAATGTTGCCGCTAAATTTTCTCAGCTCGAGTTTAGGTAACCTAATAGAACCACGAGAATTTCCCCGTCCGTTTGGTGGAGTGATGTCATTGCCTTCTCCAATAGTTTCTTGGCGTATAGTGCTGCTCGCTAAATGCTGAATTTGTTGACGTTGCGGTTGTTCTGCACTTGTTCCACGTTTTTTCTGTTGGATTTTGAATTCGAGCCTGGCTATCATTGCTGTAGCTTTGTCGTCATATTCGGCCGATACTTCTGAATCTGTTTGCAATTGATCAGCTGCAACATGAGACAGTACTGCTATATTAGCACTTCCCAATTTTTCATTCGCAGTCTTGAGACGAGCTAAATAAATTAATAATTCTTCTTCTACCGATTCTCCGCCCTGCTCGTATTCGGGACTTCGAAGATAATCGTTCGCGGCATTTACTATTTTTGTGATTTGCCCGAGAAAAGATGCCCGTAAAACCAACTCCATTGCGAAACGTTAAACAAGATTCCCGTTACTTGGAATTTTCACTTTCTTTATCACGAATCGTTATGTTAAATAAAGTTTTCGCTATTCGATTAATTATTACACATTTTCACCGATAGTGTCCCGGGTTTCGGCACCATGAAAAACATAACTATTTATCTTAGTTACATAAAGACACACGAGTTCAAGGAATTCAATTTTATTGACAGTGTGAACAGTTCAATATGAGAGTTGGCTTAATACTAATCGAAATGATCTCTGCAAGAATTCAAATAGCAACTGTATTTCATATCATTGGAACAAATGTGATTATATATAATGAAACGTGTTGGTATGTAATTAAAGCATGTACATATACTACATATACTAAGAATGAGTACTGACTTTTATACTAGATGATTTTAGTAATAGATTAATTTTTAACAATTGTATTTTACTTTGTAATAATATACAGATTACATTTTGCGCATAATTTCTAAATTATGTTTAAAAAACTGACCTTCTAGGGGGGGCTGTCCCGTTCGCCCCTCGTCAGTAGTTACGCTATAAAAGTACCAGGCCACAGTTTTTGCTGCCCTTATGCCCACACGCAGCAGCAAAATGCTGCAGTTGGGGATACGAGATCACTTTGGGGATACGAGATCACTTTTAGCACTCTCCAGCATAGGGAAATAGCATAGGTTTTCGATTTTGTTTCTGAAGTTCGCTTATTTTTCATCTTGGAATCGTAGCCTCTAAGTTGACATTAATATTCTTCATCTCAAGTTTTGGGCATACGAGATCCTCTCAATATTTGTGAAGGGATGGGAATCTTTATTGGTGGAGGCTGCTAGTTAAGTTTGATCTGGTCTTGGAGGCTACAATTTGACCTTGTTGTGCCCCGTCCAGTGTCTGGGTACTGGGAGGTTGGCTGAGAGCTTTTCTAGCAATATCTGATACTATGAATATGACTACCTGGGGTGTGTTGGACTGGACCACGTTACCTGTAGCAAGGCTTGGGTAGAATGCGTGCGGCTTATGTGTATTAAGTAATGATGTGAAATACCCTAAATAATGTAAACCTAAAAATGTAAACCATGTCAATAGCATCATCATTTGGATACAAGATTTGTTAAAAAGCAGGTGAATGTAAACGTAGTTGAATATACGTACATATATGGTTAGGGGCAAATAATCAAGTGAACTGGCCCAAATCAAGTGTAGCATCTTTGAAAAAATATGCAAATGGTATTCCAGAGCCTGACTGGTTCCGATATAAATGTGTCTTTAAAAGGAGCAACATTTGTAATCTGGATGAATCGATTCAATGGGAGGAACAATCCATTAATTTCAGTGACACTGAAGCGAAAAAAAAGCAAACGAATTTTAATTTTTGGTGGTATTACTACTTAATTTCAACTAATCGGGATTTCGCTAAACGTACCCATTTAGTCCAATTTACCTTAAGGTGAACTTTTTGGGGAATTCGGACTTTGAGGGCGAACACAATCGAATAGGCATATTTACGTTATCTTGCCTTGAACTTAGGAATAGATCCAACAACAAAGTCCGTACATTTCATTAGATTTTACCTCAAAGTTAAGTAAAATTTAGGTAAAATGTAAGGAAATTTGACTCAGATTTAGGAAATTTAGGAAAGGTGTAACATTAAGAAGTTACAGGGTGATCTATAAATATACACCGAAATATCTTAAAGACCCGTTATCCCCCCCCCCCCCCCCCAATACAATTTGTTTGCTCGTCTAAGCATAAGTCTTCCGTACCCTTCGGATATTACACCACTTACGGGAACATATTTACCGAAAAATTAAATAAAACGGGTCAAAACTGCTTTTAAATTTTCGTAGTGCATTCATTTTTTATGCGGTTCATGTTAAAACTGTGAATAGATGCTTGCGGGTAATCATGTTACCAATTTGAAAAGACATTTGATTAAGGAACACCCAGCAACTGCAGTGGTCTAATTTGTCAAGTGTGGAACATATTTTGTTAATAAAACTGAATTAAAACTTAAATGAGCTCAAATGTATTTGAAGTAATCTTTAGCCCAACAAACATTGACTGGTCAATAGTATATACAATATACCGTCCTTTGTACTGAAATTGAAAGGTGGTCAAAATCAAAATTTGGTTAAATCGAACATCTTTTTGACGTCGACCTGTCGACAATGTACCACCTGAAACATGTCTTCAGACGGAAATAAAGTAGTCAAATTATCCACCAAAATAACCTCCAAAATTAAACTGAATAGGTACAATTTTGGTTGCCCAGAAGACGTCATTCTAACACCTGAAACACGTCTTCAGACGGAAATAAAGTCGTCATATTAGCCACCAATTATTAATACAAAATGACGTCTAGTTTAAGGCCGTTGGCACATCGAAAGACGAGAACGCTTAATGAAAAAACTCGCTTTTCCACCATGGAGCGACGAATATTTCCAATAGAACTTAAACTAAAAGGTAGGAAAATTCTAATTTTTTATTATTCGGAAGAAATTATAAATTTTTTACGTTGTGTATCGAGAAAAGTATTTTTCAATGTTTTCGTTCAATTTTTGCTCACAAAAATATTGAGATGAACTTCTCTCGAGAAACATGCAAGAAAATCAATAATTTCTTGCGAAAATTAAAGGATAAGAAATTTTCTACCTTTGTAGTATAAGTTTCATTGAAAATATACGCTGGTGCAGGGTGGAAAAGTGAGTGTTTCCAATCAGCGTTTTCGTCTTTTAATTTACCAACTACAAATATGAGTTTCCAGGACACACCGATGTACGAATTTTCGAATAGAGTTCAATAAATACATAGTGCATAATTTTGGAAATACGTATAAAATTTTATTTCTGTAGGTATATTATATTGAATTATCAAAAAGGTGTTTGCTTCGCCATTTTATTTAGAATCCGTTCATGCGAATGCTTCAGCCACGTTTTGATGTGCTCGTTGATGTCCGTCTGAGTAGCTTCGGAATTATTTTAAATGATGGACTCATAAGTCGAATCCAAAATATTTATATAATCTCCGAACTTCAACTTCTTTTGCAGTGCCATCCACGAGAACTCATCTAGTACCTCGTCAGTTGCTAGCTGCTTCATGCATTTTCGAACGGAGCATCCGACCCCCTTGCCTCCGATTTGCCTCAGTTTTCCACCTTTAAAAGTGAATTGAAGTGTACTTCATAATTATGAAATTTTTATTTTATCTTACCAATTGTTGTTTCCTAACTCCGTTCATTAAATCTGTCTTCAATTGCTTCCCGTGCTGCTGCTTGAACAAGGCTAATACAAGTTTCTAATGCCCACCCTTCCACGAAGCTACGAAAAATCGAAAAATGACGTGAAAATGACGAAAAGCAGCGCCACGTCCAAATGCAGTCAAAAACTGACGAGAAATAGACAACACGTGCCTACGCGATAGCACAAAAGGACGACAAAAAGACGGCAAAGCGCTGTTATAACTAGGGTCTATTATCAGTTATCAAATGACGAGAAATAGACAGCAGGTGTCTATGCAATAGCAAAAACTTCGTATTGTCATCCTTTTTGTGCAAGTCTGATTTTTGAAGTGGTTTTTCGCATTATTTGTTTAACGGTTTGTCGAACAGAAAAAATGATCATAACCAATTTTATAGAATTTCATATTCTGAAGAAGTTTTTAGTACAATAAAAATGTCTTGGACTGATCGTTTTCACTATATTCGTAAAAAACCTAAGTTTTATATGGCAGCACAAAGAAGGGGTTGCCCGATTTAGTCCATTTTGACATTTATTTTGATAGTATAATGAAAACACCAAAAACACCACGAAGGAGTTGGCCAATTTGTCTCATTTTCGAACTTAAATTTATATATTTTTCTTAAAGTTCGTATACAAAATTTCAGCTTTCTAAGTATACGCGTTCTCAAGTTATCGTGCGCAAAGACGGACAGACAGACGGACATGCAACAATCAAAATAACTTTTAATATTATGCGTGGGTGTCCAATCCATTTTGCTCTACCATAATTATTTCGAGGTGTTACTAACGTAATGACAAGCTTAGTACACCCTATAGGTTTCATCTGGGGTATAAAAAGAAGTTAAAAACAATGAAAAAATTTGACATATTAGGTTCTAGATGGTTAACAAGAATTTCGTCTAAAAGACGGCAAAACGCTGTTAAATCTAGGGTCTATTTTGAGTCATCAAATGACGTTTTTTCATATATTTCCGATGTATAACACATGTATGGTCGGTCATTTTGTGATCAAATTCCGATTACATTATTTAAACTTATCCCAACTTGAACTCCTGAAAGACGTCATATGTCGACTTCAAAAGTGCCACTCAAAACGAAGTCTATATTTGAGGGAAACTAAACTTGATGGTCTTAAAATATCTAATATTGACGTCAAAAAGACGTCGCTGGAAAAGGGTCAATAATAAGTCAATAGTAAACGACAACTCGATGAACATGTCCTAGTTTCGTAGAACACTTACGTCTAAATGACGTCTAAATGAGCAAGGAATTCATAATCTATTTTCAGTTAAAAAATGAAGTTCTATAGACCAGACTAGTCTTAAAATGTTTGTTGGGTAGCAGGCACAGGAAAAGATAAATCAATAATCAAAATAATTGGAAACAAAATACAGGATGTTTTCCACTAGGAGTTCAATAGAGCAGGAAGTGATAGTACTCACCTATGCAAACAAAAAATTGTATGGCAGGGGAAGTGCCATATCAACCGTTTAGGAGTTACAAGGTTATTGAGAAAAAAAGCTAGTTTTTCACAAATCACCTTGTATTTTGTCATAGTTAAGAGCTCATTGCACACAACTTCATGGCCTTTCCAACCACTGCTCGACCAGCCCCATAGAGGTTTAAGCTAACTCAGTAGTAAAACTTAGTAACCCGAAGATGCCTCAATAGGACGAAACGCGTCGTTTATTTGTAAAAACGACTGCTCAACCAGCCTCATACCCCTCTAACTAGAGAAATATGTCAGATTTTCTTACCTTTTTTTTACTTTGGCCTCTAGTTTTTTTTTTGCAAAACGGTCATTAACATAACTTTTTTGTATAAAAACTATAAACTCTAGGCTCTCCTCTTTAATTTGACCCAGTGCACCCTTTGTGCTATCTGTATTCGTTAAAGCGTTATTAGCTCACAACCTATTCAGGTCATACCGAAATTTCAGTCACTAAGGGAAAAATTATCTTTGAGAATAGGCTACAGATGGAACATAGGGTGTAATAGATCAAATTAAAGAGGAGAGTTCCCAGTTTTTATAAAAAAATTACCATTTTGCAAAAAAAAAAAAACAACACAGAGGTCAAAGCAAAAAGGTAAGAAAATTCGAAATTTTTATTTTAGGCAACCATAAATCTTGATGGCGGGGAGTATGGGGCTGGTTGAGCAGTCGTTTTTACAAATAAGCGTCGCATTTCGCCCTATTGAGGCATGATAAGGTTACTAAGTGTTACTACAGAGTTAGCTTAGACCTCGATAACTCCTGAAGGCAGAGGAGTACTTGGTTGGTTGAGCAGTCGTTGAGGCCATGAGGTTCAGCATACTTGCATGAGTTCTTAACTGTGACCGTACGCCCTGTAGTTTTTAAGATACAAGGTGATTTGTGAAAAACTAGTTTTTTTCTTAATCACCCTGTAACTTCTAAACGGTTGATATGCCCCGCCCTTTTGTTTGCCTAGGTGAGTAATATCACTTCCTGCTCTATTGACCTCCTAGTGGCGAAACACGCTGTATATTAGTTTGAAATTAACCACATTTTTTGTCTCAAATACCAGTGGTTTCAGTCCCTGGTTCTGGTGCTTCTTTACATATTGAGACCGTGGACGTCTGTTTTTGGATTTGCAAACATAAATCACAAGACCAGAACCGATTTCTCGGATGATAGATAACTGTCACAAAAAAGAACTCAGGTCTATCTTGAGATTACTGAGTGAAGTAGGATGGATTTGGGGTAACACAACGTAGGAAGATACATCCGCATAATTAATGGGGCGCCATGAATTCAGTGGTTATCTATGTAGAGGGACTAGGTATCTGGTAGCACTCTTCTAACCTAATCTAACCTAAAATGTCGTGGCTTTTTGAATCAACTTTTTACACGTTGTTCCTAGAAAACGTTACCGCACCGTATAATTAGCAATAAATGATTTTTTCTATCTCTTGGAAATTTTGCTATGTAGTGTAAGTGCAGAACCTGTGGTTAATAGACACTAAGTATTTGAAATGAGTAAAGCTATAGCTAACAGATATTGGTAAAATTTTGGTAAAATATGAAGATTACAGCTTTCTGTTGCTCAGACAATATTCTGTTTCTAAAAATTAGTCGTTCTTAGTACTTAATAAATTATAATGCCTTGGAAAGCCCAAAAAGTTAATTGTGGATAAATTTTTTCAATACGTGTCTCTCACAAAATTTTAAATAAATTGAACTAGAGCTTTTGAAATCAATATCCGCCAACATTCGACTCAAGATCTCCAAGGATTTTGAACAATCTTTTGTTTACTATTACGTCATATCACAATGAAGAGCCGATTAATGCATTTAATTTGCCCTGTATACTCTTAAGATGTATGATATATTTTCTATTGATTGACGGGTAATACCCCAAATATTATGAAGTTAATCTGATTAATCTCAACCATATTTTTTGAATGATATTGATAAAAGATATCAGTTTCGCCAATTTCAAGCAGTTCCGTACACTTCGATTTCATCGAAATTTCAATCAAAGATTATCATGAGCTTTTACCAGGTACTTCCCAATTATGCGAAATATTTATTTCCTTGAAAAAAATTTAAATAATTGAAAACAGATAATGAAAGATCTGGAAATTGTCATCATTTTATCAATATTCTTGAAATGTGGGTACACTTTATTATAAAATAACTCTAAACATGAAATGTAATGAAAAATATAAATACGAATGGTATCAGTTCGTTTGCAATAGTTAAGTAACTCAACTCGAACCTGAATTAATCTAGTATAAAGATGAACTTTGGAAAATATTTCTTCATTTTCGCTCTGGCTATGCTTGGGTTGGTTGGGCAAGGGGAAGCGGGATGGGGCTTCTTGAAAAAAATTGTAAGCAATTATTTAAATTCTTTAATATATTAATATTGTTTTATACAAATTTTATATCATAGGAAAAGAGCGTACGGCATGTCCGCGATGGTATTATTAAGGGAGCTGATGTAGCAGTAAAAGTTGCGGGTGCCGCTAGCAGAGTTATAGTTCCTGAATAAAAGCTTAGAGAATTATTAATTACGAAGTATTAATTGTAAATTATATTATTTTTTATTATTAAAGGATTTGATATTTTGAAATCAGAGCTTCTTGAAAAGTTAATTAGGCAAATCTTAAATTGGGTTCTAATATGTAGGAGGTTTTGCATCCTCCACATTTGTTTCTTTTGCATTGTTTAACCTGTTTTCCACAGCTTTTCCATTAAACGAGCTGTTTCATCAACTTTTATTTTCCATGGGATAGCTGAAAAATTGCATCTGTTACTTGATAGATGTTATAATTGAATTTTTAGTTTTTGGAAGCAAAATAATAAAATTTTACTTGCATATTTCAGGATTTCAATGTGATCAATTGCCGAAAAGTACTTCAAGAGAGCCATTTGAGTGTGTGTTGTTCATTATACGACCGACACCTTAAAAATTTAACTACAGAAAAATATTTGAATAACAACCAAAAAAATTTGCAAAGGCTCTGGGCTAGTCGAACTTACACTCTGTAAATTCATTAGCGCACAAAGTACCAGTAGGGTGATATGACTTGAAACGAGGGAACTTTTCTTCTCTATCCTAAAGGTTAAAGTTTAGTGATCTGACGACCTGCAATGTCGAAATTTATACATGAATTGTGCCTTTGGCATCCGCCTGATTGATCAGAGTTAGTTCGGTAGTTTAAATAATACCGCCAAAGTGATCGTAATTAAAAATGACGTCCGTGATGCTAAGACAAGTTGGCTTTAAGTCTTGAGACAATTTAAAAATTATTGAACTGTGGCCATTTCGCACTTGAAAATATTAAGGCTGGCAAATTATATTATGGCATTTCATTTATGATGTGAGCATGATGCTGAATAATATACAACGAATTTGCACAAGAAAAATTAAGCCCCGCCTCTAGCTAGAGGAAGAATCCCAATATTTTTATTTACCTCATCACTATGGTTACTTATTTTAGCCCAAGCCCTATTTTTAAGGTTGCGAAAAAAAATATTAAGGCAATCAAAATGTATATACACAAGTAAATTAAATGATTCCTAAACTGAACAGGTAAAAAACCTAGAAATGGTAAGACCAATTCTTATGATACTCAAGATGAATGCCCAAATGTCATTTCTTATGGTCGGTTAATCATACGTGAGAGTTTGATTTTTGAAGCGGTTTTTCGCATATATTTCGGGAACAGTTCTTCGGACAGTTAAAATGATTATAACCAATATTACAAAGTTTCATATTCTGAAGAACTTTTCAGTTCAATAAGAACGTCTACGACTCACCGTTTTCACAGTGTACGTACAAAACATAAATTTTTATATGGCAACACCAAGAAGGGGTTGGGTGATGTAGACCATTTTTGATATTGTATGTAGTATTTCTGTGAAAACGCCATGTGCAAAAGCTCTCTACGTTGAGATGATCTCAGGCAGTGTCCAAATATATAGTGAAAAATGAAATTTTTGTATGATAACCCCCACTGTGACATATTAATTATATACAATAATAGAAGAAGCCCATCGGCGTTGTCCGATAATATAGATACCTAGATGGGAGGGCGTGGGGTGGTCATAGATGCACAATATCTAATCTATTATCTGACTCGATCGCGTGATTCCGTACTCTAAGGTTTCACTGTGCGTGTGTGTGTGTCCGTGTGTGTGTGTGGGTGTGTGGGAGCATGTGTGTGTGTGTGCATGAATGAATGTGTGTGAATACATTCGTATGCTTGGGCGAGTGTTGCTCCCTACGTCGACCCGTCCTCAAGCAGTGAGTGCCCCAATATTTAGTAAAACATGAAATTTTTGTATGGCAACCCTACAAAGGAGTTGCCCGGTTGAGCCCATTTTCGAACTTAAATTTACCTTTTTTTTTTGTTTTTTTACCTTACGTCGACGCGGTAGGCAGTGTCCTAATATGTAGTGAAAGACTAACATTTTATATACAAACACCAAGAAAGGGTTGCCCGATTTGCACCACTTTTGAACGTGTATTTACATTTTTTATGAAAACGCCGAGTACAAAATATGAGCTCTTCACCTCGACGCCTTCTCAGACAGCTTCCAAGTATATAGTGCAAAACCAATGTTTTGTATGAAAACGCCAAGAAGGGTTAACCCGATTTAGTTCATATTTAAAATTTTTTTTACCATTACTATGGTAACATCATATACCAAATGTTTTGTATGGCAACCATACGAAGAGTTGTCCAATTGGTCCCATATTTGAACTTAATTTACACTTTTTTAATAAAGGCCCGTGTACAACATTTCAGCTTCGAAACGTGAAGCAGTGTCGAGAAATATATATAGCGGAAAACTAAAGTTATGTAATGCAACATCCAGAAGGGGTCGCCCGATGTCGACCATTGTTGTAATTTCCTTTAATTGATATGAAAACACCATGTACCAAATTTTAGTTCTCTTCGTCGACCCGTTCTCAGACAGTGCCCAAATATATAGTTAAAAAGAAAATTTTGTATGGCAACCCTACGAAATAATTGCTCGGTCTGTCCCATTTTTGTAGCTGAATTTAATTTTTTTTTTTAAAATGCCGTGCATATAATCTGAGCTATCCTCAACGACGCGTTCTCAGACAGTTTCCAAATATATAGTGAAAAACCAAAATTTTTGTATGGCAACACCAAGAAGGGGTTGCCCGATTTAGTTTGTTTTTTAAATTTTTTTTCTATTGTTATGAATGCATGACGTACCAAATTTCAACTCTCTACGTACATTCGTTGTCAGACAGTGTCTAAATATATACTAAAAAACGCAATATTTATATGAGAACCATACGAAGCAGTTGCCCCATTTAGTCAATTTTTGAACATTTATGTTCAATTTTTACGAAAACGCTGTGTACAAAATTTCAGCTTTCCACATCTAGGCATTGTCAGGCAGTTTTTACGTCTCGACAATAGCGCCATCTATCGTGTCCAAAACACAGTGACACTAGATTTTTATATAGCAATAAGACTAGGGGGAGGCCGTTGGCCCGGCGATAACATATAGATACCAAGATAGGTGGGGTTGGGATTAGGGTGGTTAGAGGTACATAATATCTAAGCTATTATCTGACTCGATCGCGCGATTCCGTACTCCATGGTTTCACTCTATGTCTGCATGTGTGTGTGTGTGTGTTTGTGTGTGTACGTGGATGAGTGTGCGTACATACATACATATGTGTAGCTCTCTACGTCGACGCGCTTTCAGGCAGTGCCCAAATATATAGTAACACACGAAATTTTTGTATGGGAATCCCACGAAGGGGTTTCCCGATTGATCCCATTTTCGAACTGTATTTGCAATTTTTATGAAAACCCCGTTTACAAAATATGAGCTGTCCACCTTGGTGCGTTCTCAGGCAGTATTTAGTGAAAAACGAAAGTTTTGCATATCAACACCAAGAGGGGTAACCCGATTTAGTCAATTTTCGAAATTTTATTTGCCATTGCTATGAAAATACCACGAACGAAACTTTTTGTATGGCAACCCTACGAAGGAGTTGCCAGATTGGTCCTATTTTCGAACTTAATTTACAATTAAAAAAAAATCCCGTGTAAAAAATTTCAGCTCTTTACGTCAACTCGTGAGGCAGTGTCCAAATATATAGGGAAAACCTAAAGTTTTGTATGGCACCTTCAAAAAGTGGTTGCCCGATTTGGCCCATTTTAAACTTGTACTTGCAATTTTCATGAAAACCTTGTGTACAAAATTTGAGCTCTTCACGTCGACGCGTTCTCAGACAGTTTCCAAATATATAGTTTTGTTCAAGAAAGATTTTTTTGGGATTCTCCGGTATATACACTAAAAGAAATATTGTAGGTAATATTGAAAAATCATATTTGTTTATCTCTAACAAAAATTATGTGTTATATTAACAAAACAATTTCAAGATTACTATGAATTTTTGTTTTACTAACTAATTTTGAAAATATATGATCAAATTTATAAAATCTTAATTATCAAATTGAAAAAATATATTATACTTTCTTGCTAAATTGAAAAATATTTTTATCACATCGAAAATAGTTTTATTGTACTGATAAAGTTCTCGTAAAATTTTTTTTTATCATATTGAAAGATTTTTGTAAAAATTTGGATAAACTGTTTTCATATTGAAGAAACAATTTATCCAATTGGTAATATTTTGTCAGTTCTACTGTTCTTTTTTTCAGTCTGATAATTGTTTTTGTTTAACTACAACGGTTTGTCTCTACGTGAAATTAAATGTGTTACTTCATTCTCGTCTTTTGTGCCAGGGAGATGAATTTTAGAAGTGCGACTGCAAAAGTAATTTGATATAATGTGCTGTGAACTTGAAACTTTAATTAAAGAATTGAATATAGATGTGGATCTTATAAAGAAGTGTAAATTAATGGATTATTTAAAGGGTAAGTTTTCTATTTATTCAGTGTAATATTTCTTATTTGAGTAACAACATTTTAATTGCCTCAATGAAAAAAATATTAAATAAAGCAAGATAATATGTGGTTCAGCTGCAGCAATGCACGGAAGTTTTTTTTTTATTCATTCAAATATTTAAATTTTTGCATTGAATAACTTGAGTATGGAGCAATATTACAACCGTTTATATGTTTTAGAGTGTGAAATAGATAAGGAAGTTCTTTCATATATAACAGAGAAATTTAGGAGATTTTTTTCTATGTACGATATTCCACTTGGAATTCAAATCATTTTTGAACAACGCGTTTTGGTTTGGCAGAGACTTCAGATAATTAATTAATTATAACTCGTCAAATAATATACGAGTGCTATAGAAACGATATTTGCAGGTGCAAATACCATAAACGCATTTTAATAATTAAGTTCATAAAATTAATTTTGTTCGTATTTTGTGTTAGTTTTCGACGTAATAAAAATGATATGTTTCTTATGCAAAGCAGAAAATTTTTCCTGCAAATCATTGGTGGTCCATCTTAAAATTTTCCATTCACTTCGCTCTGAAAGCCCATACGAATGTTGTGAAGAATCCTGCTCACAACTTTTGGGAATCTCAATAGTTTCCGAAAGCACTTAAAACGAAAGCACGATTGCCTAAGTTATAATGACAAAAATATCTCTGTTTCAAATGATAAAGTTTTTAATATTCTTCCGTCACTTAAAAATATCACTGAAAAATCAGAGGAAAACATCCTTTCTGATGAGCTATCAAAAAATAATATATATAATTATGACAACATCGAAGAATTTTTATTTCCAATCAGCTACAAAATTTGTCCTAGGCCTTCATAATTTTAACAATTTCAATAGAAGTGATGTTGACAGAATTCAAAGTGATATGAAGGAACATATAATGAATCCTATCGTAAAGTATTTAGATACTATTATTAAAAATAGTTCTCTGGAACCGAACCTCTTATCCGCTTTAACGCAAATTTCATCAGTCTTGGCAGATCCGTTTAAGTTCTGTTTTTCGGATTACCGGCTGGATAAGTGGCTTTCTGAAAATAATCTTATTGACAAAATATTTCAATTTTCGATAAATAATGAAATTAATACAGTATCACATAATGGCGAAGGGGTCTTTATTACCATTAAAATTTCAATTTAAGCGATTTTTTGAAAGAGGCGATCTTTTAAAGCGGTATTTAAGAAATGTTAATGAAGCTTCTGATAACGGAAATGTTGTATCAAATTTTACGAATGGAAAGCTTTGGGAAAATAAAACATCAAACAATAACATATACAATTCTTCAACCACCGAGGCAATCTCAGCCGGTGCTACTACAATTATTAACACAATGGGGCGTGGAAAATTTATATAACAAATGTTAGGTATTCAGTTGCCAGTAGTTACATAGATCGGTATAATATTATTTCAATTTCGGAAGAGTAAATTGATGTGAAAACTTTGAAACACATGACAACCCGTCATTGCGAATTATTGACTAAAGACTTTAAACTTGGAGTCCAAATAAGATTCGAACACAATTTAATGAACTGGATAAAGTCGGAAAAGACTACCGTGTCCTCCGATTTATCGGAAAATACTTTCCCAATTGATGAAATGCATACAAGAAGCGAGTTAAAAATTATTAATTTAGAAGACTTACAAAAAACTAGCAGCCAAGGCAGATCACTTCTGGATAAATATAAAAATAACCTTCAATTAAATGATGGCTGCAGAACTATTATGGTCGATATTATTATTAATCATTTGATTAAAAATGACATCACAATGACTGTATATTTGGCTGAAGATCTGACAAATAAAATTGCTGCTCTTTTCCCATCTGAGATAAAGGTTTGCATCATATCATTACTATTCTTAAGATTTACTGAGTCTAAAATTATAAATCATTCTTAGGCGCTCTATTTTTTAAAGGAAAAAGGTAAAGCTCCAATGGGAAAAATTTACAGTAAATACTTTAATCAATTGCGAGCTTTAAAAAATAGTGGCTTGCTTAAGAAAAAGCCTTATTTAAAGGAGCCTGAAGTGAAATTCTCTGACTATGAAAGCAGTGAAACGATTCTTGGTAAAATTATATGTTAATTTATAAATTGTAATATATAACATAATCGTATATTTTAGAACCGGAAAAAGACATACAAAGCAATTTAGATGAAATAAGAGCAGAAAATTGTTCTTGGGCTGAACTGGAGCAGCACTGGACTGCAACAGTAAATTATAGGCTCCAAACAATTAAAAAATCGTCTTCAACAGGCGATGTTATGCTTCAATGGAAGGTATAGGTTTTATGTAAATTTAGGCAATAAACTCAAAACTCCACATCATTATAGATCGATATAGACTTTAAGAGTATGTACCCGGATGCATGCAGTTTTATATATGAGTTTCCTATCATATGCGAAAAACTTATGCAAATTTTTGAAGAAAAACTTAAAGACATAAGCTGCGTTGCTGTTTTCTCTGCACTAAAAAGCAAGATTTCACTAACTGAAAGTAAGTAAATATATTAAATATACATATTATAATTAAAATAACTTGAAAAACGAATATGTATTATTATAATTTTTCAGATGCCCGCTATGCCTGTATATTATACCTTCTTCATGCAGTTATAACTCCAACGGGAAGCAGGTCAGAGTAGAAAACGGAAAAAAAATTCATTTGAAATTTTCTATTAAGGACTCCCAAAACTCATTTGGGATTAGTTGGGAATAGTATTCAAGATGTAGAAATGGAACTTGTAAGAAGGAAACAGAAAAATGAGTCACTCCAGCCATTGATTTTAATTACTGGAACTCTTTTTGAGCCGAGGGACATTCTTTTATATTTTGATAATATAAGATATAAATTTTTCCCACTTTTCAGGCAGTAGGCATTTGTTTTAAGGCATTTAATGTTTTTAAACTTAAGTATCCATCTGCTTCAAATTTAGTTTGGGTTTTTTTTCAACAGTTTTTTTTATAAAATATCAACTAATTATGAGAGAAGCTATCCTATAATTAATTTTCTTTGCAATGAATTGAGAAAACAGTAAAATATATGAATTGGTAAATTTTCGTTACATTAAGACATTAGAATTTAGTCAAAATGATTTTTAATAATTTGAAATAAAATGGAGCTTTTCATTTTCACTAAAAGCAATAAGAATACTGAAATTTCTCAGTTATATTTTTAGTTATAGATGCATAGGTCATATTATGTCAACATGTTTTGATAATTTTTTAATATATATGTAGACTTATGAAACATAATTACTTGTTTTATTTATGGTGGAACTCTTTCTTTACCTTAAGCAATATAAGCATTTAGAGGATAAGAAGTTACATTTGTCGACAAGATTGTACTTCTTCTTAATTAATGTAGCTCTTACTGCTCTTTTGCATCCACAAACTTTTTCATTTCAACTACTTATATCTCCGACATCCGGCTCGTACCCAACTGTCATAAATGATATGATATGATCCCGATCATTCATTGTAGGTAATATATGAATTCTATCTTGATGTAACTCACGGCCAACTGGAATTATGCTATATAAATAAATATTTTGAATTTTTCATAAGAGCTAAGTTTGGTTCCAGTAATTCATGTTAACAAATATTTCAGCAAAAGCGAAATAAAAATGAATCAATTCGAAAAATTAATTTGTTTATATTGACGAAAAGTTTTGTCAATATGATTAAAAGTTTGATAAAGAATATATTCATTATAATAAATATTATTCATATTGAAAAAGAGACTTATTTGATTTGAATAAACTTTTAGTTGATTTGAACATTTTTATTTTCAGGATAAAAAATGCTTCATCAAAGCGAAAGAAAATTTCTGTCATTTTGAAAACAAAATTTGTTTAAATTGACAAAAGGTTTTGTTAATATCATAAAAAGGTTGATGAAATTCTGTTTTATAAAAATGTGTGGTAATAAATTTTCAATTTGATAAACGTTTTTGTTGGACGTATATTGATAGCTCTTTTGTTGATTCAATCAGGTTTTTTGTAAATTTTACTAAGGTTTTTCTTTCAGTGTAGCAAAAGCTAAAAAATGTTCTAATTTATTATTTCATCACACAACCCATTAATTTTTGGTGACAAGTTTCAAGTCTTGGTAGCGAAATTGGGTGATTTGAAAAACAAATGAAAAAAAATGAGAAAAAAGACTACAGAAATGAAAAGTTTGAGAAAAATAGAAAAAACAATTTTTTTATTTATTAAAAAAAATTTAAATTTTTTTTAAAGAAACAGATTCATTCGAAGCAAATCGAACCTGTATACGCCACGCAGTGGGCTGAAAAATAAAGAAGAAAAGGAAGAACAAGCAGCGTTTCGTATCAGCAGAGAACCTTACACTCATCGGTGCAGCTTGGATTTCTGCCTGCCGTAGACGCTTGAAAATAGATCAAACTGATCTCTTCTCAAACAAACTCAGAATAAATTCTGGGTGTGAATTATATGTGGAAAAAACACTCCTATACAAGCTCAGGAGTAAAAATAAATAAAAAGATTACTCTTTTGGACTTTTTACCGCGTTAAATATATAGTGAAAAACAAAAATTTCGTATGGGAACATAAAGAAGGGGTTGCCCGATTGAGGCCATTTTTGTAGTTTTATTTACTATTGTAATGAAAACACTATGTACCAAATTTTAGTTCTCTACGTCAACGCGTTCTCAGGGAATGCCCAAATATATAGTGCGAAACGTGTACTCAGACAGTTTCCTAATATATAGTGGAAAATTAAAATTTTGTATGGCAACACGAAGAAGGGATTGCCTGATATATTCTGTTTTTTAAATTTTTCTTTACTATTGCTATGAGAACACTGCGTACCAAATTTCAGCTCTCTACGTGCACTCGTTGTCAAACAGTGTGCAAATATATACTAAATAACGTAATATTTGTATGGCAACCCTACGAAGGAGTTGCCTGATTTAGTCCATTTTCGAACATGTATTTACGTGTAGTCAGGCAGTTTTTTACGTCTCGACAACAGCGCCATCTATCGTGTCCAAAACTATTCTATCTCCCAAGCTGGAATGAACCAAATATATTCACAAAATTTTCTTGAAATTAGTTGGGCTGTTTCGGAGATAAGCGTGTACAAACACAGTGACACTGGATTTTTATATATTAAGATAATCAAAATAAAATTAAATAAGACATATAAATCATAATTTAATTAAAAGGCTTACGTCTGTATCTGTAGTTTGTCATAAAAAACTGACAAATTTAAATAAATTTATAGTTATATTTTAGAGTGATTAAGTGTTTTTATTCATTATCAAAAACCTCAAACCTAACAATTGGTGATCCCGATATCCACACTGACGTCGATGTGCAAATAAATTGCATTTAAGTGTACGCATTGCACATTATCAAACAAATTCAGTGTGACGCTATTGCAACCACAGCAGAAGCAAACAGTTTAATCCATTCATCGGCATATGAATTGCAGCCTTATTGATCGATACGATTATAAGCGATCGGATTTTTATTTGTTCACTTGCTAAATACAATACGAAGATACGGAAGAAAAATTCAAGCACATGTGTCGACTAGCAACTCCACGGAGCACCCACTTTAATTTTATTTGCACATAATCATCAGTAACAATTCAGTGCGTGTCATCAACCAAAGTTCAACAATCAAAATAATTAATCGAATCGCAGCAGCCCTGATTCAGATTAATGCACGAAGCAGTACCAAGCACAAAATCAATCATTGTAATTAGGAGAGTATTTCAACATATTAAAAATATCAAATAAATACATTGACAAATATTTTTAACAAACATATATTGTAGGTAACTGAGAAATATGTATATTAAAAACGATTAAACACAATATTTAAAGAAAATTGTAAACGTCACTTCACTCATCGTCACCACATATATACGTAGGGGAGACCGGGGACAAAAGTAACATATTTTATATTTGGCTCAGCTATCAAGTACGTAATAAAGATACAATTAAATAAATTATATATTCACAAAGTTGTCTCGATCCGCTATAAATGGACCCAGTTTTCAGTCTCCCCTGTTAAACAACTATAAGGGTTTTTCGAAGACACGTCGAATGTTACTTTCATCCTGAGGGCATAGGACAAAAGTAACATGTAGTGGGGACAAAATTCCTACTGTGCCTTTTAAGGAAATTAAGTGATAAATAATTTTAATAATAAGAAGAATCAACTTTAATTATAAAAAAAAGCAAGAATAAAATATGCTCTCCCTGTTTACAAAAGTAACTCAAATATCCACTATTATTGTTAAACTAACAAACCATAACTCAAAGTTAAAGCAACAAAATATAATTCAAATATAATATCAGCTTTGTATATTCTTGATTGTTATAATGACTCATTTTCAAATATATATTATGAATAAATACCTAATTGAAAGAAATTAATAACTTGTACTTGTATTCTCAACACCCTGAGGAGTCGCGTTACTTTTGTACACGGTCATGGTTTTTGAAATAAATACATCAATACCTAAAAACCACACAGGAATTGTGGAAATAAAATATAGCGTGTTAGAAAACCACTATTCAGGAATGTACAGGGAAATAATAACGCCAGTAGGTACACATTAACTATGGATTTCTAGCAAAATACAAAATTAGAGGAAAATTACATGAGTGTCACAAATGTACAAATTCAGCTCTACGATGTGCAACTGATAAGAATGTTCGGCTGAAACTAATCGATGTGAGAAAGCACCAGCGTATGCATCTGAAGTGTAGAACAAAACTTCTCAATTATGTTCATACGCGTTAAAATCATACCAATTAATTTTTAGAAAATTACATAAAATTTTAAAGGAAAGTAAACA
The DNA here is from genome assembly GCA_963924295.1 of Dioctria rufipes. Taxonomy (NCBI): domain Eukaryota; kingdom Metazoa; phylum Arthropoda; class Insecta; order Diptera; family Asilidae; genus Dioctria; species Dioctria rufipes. Next base: position 119,937,878 of record OZ002742.1, read on the forward strand.
AAAGACTTGTGAGTACAAACTATCTTTAATTAATTAAATATTATGTATTAACGCCGGGTCTACACAAACTTATTTTTCTGGCAAGACGATGATTACAAATGTCACTCTGATATTGGATTAAATTACGAGTGGGCAAATTCTGCCAAGGCAGCTCATTGTCATTTGTCGTCATATCGTCGGTTAATCCATTTTTATCTTTAAGAGATAAGTTTTATATTGATAAAAATTTATTAATTTAACAATGCCGAACTTTTTTAGCCTCACGTCTGCCATTTTTTTTCACAAATGTCATTTTACTGCCCACAAAAAATCCGTTCTACTGCCTACATATCTGCCTTGTCAGAACTCCCTTGACGAAGATTTCAGCAGCGTCCAGGTGGTCCACACTGGACTTTTGGCAGATTCAATTACTGTTATGGCATAAAAGAAAGTCTGTGTATACCCGGGGTACCAATATATAAAAGGCAATAATTTGTTTAATCAATTAATTGCTTACATATATTCATATTAAAATGAGTTACGAAATCGATGGTAACGTTCAAGTGTCTAAAAACAATTCCGTTTCACAAAATAACGAAGAAAATATAGTACAAACTCGGGACGGTTAAATAGCGATATTGTATGATCTGTGCTTAAGTGAAAGGGGGTGCCAGTTGTAAAAGGACAACTAAACTTTTTCAATTCAAATATAAAATTTTTATTTCAATATATAATGCTTAAAACTACTATCACAAAAATTCAATTCCTTACAAATTCAGTTCTTAAAAATATTCTAACCTACTACAAACTAGTGCTGGGACATCGGAAGGGAACATAGATGTTCAACATCGATGTTGACATCGCCCAACAAGCATCGATGTGGTGATCATATCACATCGATGTACAAACAACATCGATGTTAATGAATTTTAAACACATCATAGAAAAAGTGCTTTGTTTTTCAGTTTAGAATTTTTGTTGCTGCCGTCTTTATTTATAACTTAATAAAAATAACAAAAACAAAACAAATCAAGTACTTCATTCGTTATCAATTCTAAAGGAAAAGTTTTCTAAAATATAACGCATAAATGAATTAAATAAAAATGAAAAATCACAGGTCCGAAAACTTATTATCCATAGACTGAAGAAACAATAACTGGCAAAAACGTTTTTCTTGCAAACTGTTTTTCTTTTGAGTTATAGTCTCGTCTAGCTTAGAGAGAAAACGTTCGGTTGGCACAGAAGTAGCCGCAATGGACAAAATTTTTGCTACAAGACGTGATAAGCCAAGATATATAAGTTGGTGATGCTGCCACCATTCCAAGGAATTTATATGAAGCGGCCTCAAAGGAGCGCTTAAATAAAAGGATATTTCCGATTGCCTACGTTTCAAATTACCTTCCGGTGCTTCTGTTGTTTTTCATTTATTAGGCGGATGTGACTACCCCATAAATTGAACTTTGTTGAGCCTGAAAATGAGCTTGCAGGAAGACATTTTCTTAATTAAAATAATAGACAAGCCTGTATCCCTCTCAGTGGCAGTAGTTTGATGTATTTACGTTAAGGGCACTCCCATTTAAAAGAATGAATTCTGATTGGTTCCACCGAACATTGTTTTCTGCCCCCAGCCCAAATCATTCTAAGAACTAATGATGATCAATTGTATCGATGCTTTGAAAATGAAATTAACAATCACTTCACTACGTCTCTTTCCGTTTTACCACAAAATTTTTATTGAAATACGTGTTTCTTTTTTCAAATCTCGATAATTTTTTTGGAATTTGATTGGCTTTTTACAGTATGCATTTATTCCTTTCTTGGTTTCATTACTCTGCGGAAAGATGTATGTAATTCCCTAACATCGAAAGGATAACATCGATGTACGTCGATGTTTTAGTGTGTCGACATCGATGTAAAAATATCGAAAATCGAGAGCCCAAACATCGATGTTTTGAAAACATCAATAAACATCGCCCAGCACTACTACAAACTATAATTCAATTAAAGTTCAACAAGTTACAACAATTCATAAAATTCAACTCAATCCAGTGCCGCCACTATATTTTTTGTCCCCTATTTAATTCTGGAAAAAGAAGAATACAATTCAATATTAAATTTATGAATTATATGATTCGAACAGAATAGGATTTCTCGTAGTATACTGCTAAATGTAAGCCTTGTAGAAAAAAAACGAAAGCACTACAGCGTGTAACTGCAATGCGTGTGCTGCAGTATGAGAATAGCAGAATTAAAACTTCTGTATATGTTGAAACAGGCTTGAAGTATACTGCACCGTAAAGGCGTAACAAAATATAAGTTTTGTCTATGCTATCCATGTGAAAACGGTAGTAGTAGCAGAATTAGACTTATGCTAAAATGTAAAGGTGAAGTAGAAGTAAATTTCTGCAGCAGGATTAAATTTCTGCTTAGATGGAAGCAACATTTAGGTTTGGATAGTTATGGGAGCTCAGAGTAAATTCTGATGTTTTGAGATTAAATTCTGAAATGGGAATGAGTGCTTTTGCTGCGGCTCATAGCGTTTTTATAGCCGCTGTAAACCGCTACATCTCTGCACCACGGCAAGGGCGAGAACATATGATGTAACATAATGTCATTTGATGACATTGTAAGCGTAAATAATCGGAAGTATTATGGATTTTTGGTGAGATTGTTAATTTATTTTATTTTTATTTAAATTAATGATACTTTTATATATTTGAGATGATGCTTTTATTTCGGGAAGTGTTTTGACGCCCTGAACCAAAGGGAGGAATTTCCCTAGGACTAGATAAGTGGGTTTTTTTAAAATTTATTTAAAGATTGCATTCTTCGTATTTTTTTTTTATCTTTTTGGAAGCATAAATTGGGGAAGGAAAATCATCGAGGGAATATTAGGAAAACTCAGTGTGGCCTGAACAGATAGTATTGCAGAAACATTCGTTTCTTTAAAAAATCCTCCCTTCTGAATCAATAGATCAGGTTCTTGCGAGTGGAAACACAGTTCAGGCTTAACAATATTGTCCCATATAATACTAAATACGATTATCTATAGTCTCATCTTTAACTACAGAGACACTAGAACTAGTCGCAGATGTACTTTAAACACCACCTGCTCACAATAAATATCACACTTTGAAAGCAACACTGCTTGCTCGTAGTCAAAAAAATCAAATATTCGGGATCGCAGACAAAATTTATGATTAAATGTAGAGAACCTGTGTAGCTACGGTATCTCACAGCGAACCCTGTGCTACATTCGATTATATTACTACTGCCATAGAAAACTTATCGAAGCGAATACACAATTTGGAACTCAAACAAAGTACTAGCAGCTCTTTCAATTCTAATAGAAGCCGATCAAGGTCACAAACCAAGTTTAGACATAATCACGAGAAATCTAATTCTCCTTCCATAGATAATTCAAAACCAAAGCACAAAATGTATTTCACCTTGTGCGTTAACTTCTAGAAATACCCAGGAGGCAAAAACTAATTAATTCGGCCTCGTGAGTGGCATCGATGCTCCATAAACTTCCGTACCGCCTTTTTATTTTTGACAAACGTACAAAAATCAGTCTTCTAATCGATACAGGTCTCCATACTTCCTAAGAAGATGTTTCCAAAACATCACACCAAATCCGCAATCATTGGAGCGGAGTTTTTATATAGGCATGATTTAGCAGTTGATATTCAAAACAGAAAAATTAGAGATCAAGAAACCAATCTCTCTGTACAGGTTCAGACACAATTCGTGGATTCAATTTCATCGAAGCTACTCTCTATTAAAAGTGAATTCGGATCAATTTTCGATGAATTCCAAGATCTTAAGTCTCCGTCAAAGTACAATTTATCAATAAAACACAACATTGTGGACCATTGGACCATTGCCGCCTTGCCAACCTTGAAATATGTATCCAAAAAATGTCAAATAGCCCGAGATGAATTCGAGCAAATGATTAGATTGGGTGTAATACGCCCATCTTCTTCCTCACTTCTCACTTCTCACTTCTCCACTTCACATCGTGCCGCAAAAGGACTCGCCTGATTGCGACCATGTGGAGACTATAGACAATTAAACGCAGTGACACAGTTTGACAAGTATCCACTGCCTAACATACAGGATTGTTCTATAAATTTACACGGATGTAACATTTTCTCGAAGATAGACTTAGTCCGAGCTTATCATCAGATCCCGATTACTCCTGAGGACATTTTCAAGAGAGTGGTAACAACACCTTTTGGATTATTCGAATCCCTTCGCATGCCTTTTGGCATCCAGAATAGTGTTCAAACTTTCCAAACGCTTTAAAACCGAAATAATTTCGAGTCTAGATTTCATTTTCATCTCCGTGGACATTCTAGCAAATCGGCAGATAAGCACAAAGTATATCGTAAGACATTATTTAACACATAAAATGATTTTGGGATGTATATATCAATCCAACCAAATGCATTTTAGGCGTTTGAGAGTTAGATTTCCTCGGTTATAAGATAACCATAGAAGGAATTTCCCCTTCTGTTGCAAGACTTAAGACGACTACAGAGTATCCTGCACGTCAATCAAACATCTGCAACGTTTTTTAGGAATGATAAACTTTTACCATCAATTCATTCCCAACATCGGTCATACTTCGATTCCGCTATATAAATTACTAAAAAACTCTCCCAAAAGGTTAAACAAGAAAGCTTTTGCATGGTCAGCAGAATGTGACGAAGCATTCAACAAACTCAAAGCTGATCCACAAACGTGTACACTCCCAATTCACCCGAATCCAAATGCAAATTTGAGCGTCTTGGCTTATGCTTCCAGCTCTGCCTTAGGAGCCGTCCTTCAACAATTTAACGGAAGCGAATGGGAGCCTCTCAGTTTTTGCTCACAAAACTATCTCCTTTAGAGGAAAATTACTCCACATTTCATAGAGAACTGGTCGCCATATACCAGGCAAATAAGCACTTTCGATACACTCGATTTTACTGTTTTCACCGACCACAAACCACTAATAAGCGCCATTTGCTCGAAGGCGGAAAAATCTACTAGACAAGCTAGGCATTTAGATTTTATAGCACAATTTACCAATGATATCCGCCATATAAATAAATCCACAGCCGACAGCTTACTCAGATCACACATCGAAAAGATAGATATTAAAAGTCTAATAAAGACGAAGATCAATCCAACGGCTATACTTACATTTTTACAAGAAAAGATCGTTTTTCTTTCTAGCCAGAAACCATTCCTCTGCGACAAATATAAGCCTCAACCGTAGGACAAGCTTTCATTTACCACTGGATCAAGGCACCCAATTTCAATCAAGATTATTTCAAGAACTATCAAATATTAATACTATCCGCACTACAACTTACCATCCCGAACCTAATGGTCTAGTAGAAAGGTTTCATAGGCATTCAAAAACGGCATTGCGTACTTGGGCTTTCACCCGCAAAACTCCTGTACGGAGAATCCTTACGTTTACCCAGTGAAGTGATAACCAATGAACGACCACCAATAGCAATCACCTCCGATGTAGGTAAAGATATCTAAGCAACATTACAGCAAATTATATCCAATCCCACCAATAAAAGAACGCAGAAAGGCATATTCGCTCCTCAGGATCTTAAAACGTGCAATCATATCTTCGTTCGCGAAGAAACGCAAAAAAGCCGGATCCGTACAAAGGACCTTACAAAATTATCAAAAGTATCCCTAAGTTCTAAACAATAGTAGTTGAGGGAAGAGAATATGTAATTTCAATCGACAGACTAAAACTAGTACATATTAAAATCAGACATTTTTCATGACTCAAACCTTACAATATCACACCTGAAAGAAAAGCTAAGATTCCACTTATAAAATATATAGATATATTTTTTTTCCCAAAGGGTGAGTGATGCCTCGTATTAATTATATACAACATACTAAAAGTAAAATGAATTAACACATGTAAATCATAATTAAATTAAAATGAATGAACGCACATAAGGCATAATTAAATGAAATTGAGTCAAAACATAATCGAAGAAGAATTTGCTATAATGCGAATTCAGCTGTAGTAATTATCAATTGTGAAATGTATTTAGCACCACGAGATATATCATACCTATGTGGCAGCACTATATTTTGTTTAGTATATCCTCTTGTCATGAGTTAAGTTTGGACAGCTCTCTGTCATTTGATTTCATTATTTCAATTAGAATATGGCTGTATCTGTGGCCTGTCATAAAACATTTAAAAATAAAAATAATTTCTTTAATTATGTATATGTTAAAGTGATAATTATTCATCATCAAAAACCTTATACCTAACACCCACGAATTAGTTACCCGATTTATCTCATTTTCGTATTTAAATTAACCTTTTCTTGTAAAAGCCCCTGTGCCAAATTTCAAGTCTCGAAGTAGACGCGTTCTGGCGTTATCGTGACAGGTGGACGGATAGACGGACGGACGGACAGAAGGACGGACATTATAATATTATGCGTGGCTGTCCAATCCATTTTGATCCACCATCATAATTTCTATGAGTTATAAACAAACTTAGTACCTATAACCTATGATTTCATCGAACACTTAGTGCGATTACAAAAAAGGCCCAAATGGGTTAAAATCTTAAAATATTCTCTTATAAGCTAAAGAAAGCTCAATAAGCCCGAAAAATTGCGTCATTTCCAACTATGTGATGGAATTCTGTTTATGTATTCGTTATGCTCATGGAAGTAATAAATCTGAAATTTTTGAACGGGGTTTGGCATAATTATTTACAATAAAATAAAATTGTGGGCTGCCACTGGCACATTAAAAAAAATGGGAACAGAAAATTGTAAACAAAGAAATATTTTTAACACTTATCTTATATTTTATTTCCGTTCCCTATTTTCACTTCTTTTGTACTTATTTGCGGAAAATAAACTTTCTATTTTAATTTCAGGATTTCAATACTTTCCGGGAATTTCGGAGATTATTGCAACAGCACCGCACAGTACACACACAATGCATTGTTGAAATATTCTCCCGATTATAAACTTGTCCAAGACTTAATCCCTAAATTATCACTTCGAATGTTTTTATTTAAAATTAACACAATAAACGGAACAATTTAACGTTTTTTAATTAAAAAATACTCAAAATACAAAGCCGGGCGCAAAGCGCGAATGTGATGTTTAATTTGAATTGACAAAATTGGCTAATGTCAAGTTCAACGTCAATTAAGTTGGGACCGCCATTTCATGGTAGAAAAGTTTTGAATACGTCAAAATTTAGGGCTCAATTAGGGCTAATTTAATGCCACTTCCCCAAATTTAATGCTCTTGTATTTTTCAAAAAAATCCATGGATAATCCAACTTTATTAAAAGTTAGAACCACCACTACTGAGGATAGGTTCAATAGTATTGTTACAATAGTGTGCACTGCATAATATTTTAGGGCTCAATTAGGGCTAATTTAATGCCACTTCCCCGAATTTAATGCTCTAGTACTTTCTAAAAAAATCCATGGATAATACAGTTTTATTAAAAGTTAGGACCACGACTACTGACAATAGGTTAAGTAGTATTGTTACAATAGTGCGCACTGCATAACATTTTAAGACTAAATTAGGACTAATTTAATCCCACTTCCCCGAATTTAATTCTCTAGTACTTTTTAAAAAAATCCATGGATAACCCAACTTTATTAAAAGTTAGGACCAGCACTACTGATAATAGGTTAAGTAGTCTTATTACAATAGTGCGCACTGTATAAAATTTTAGGGCTCAATTGGGGCTAATGTAGTGCATTTTCCCCGAAAGTGTGAAATCAATCGAGGCCATAAGTTTAAAAAACAAAATGCTCCATCGATTTTGAACCTGCACGCTCCCAACATTTTAATATTACTGTGTTTTCAGTCAGATTAAATTTGTGATCAACAAATAATACTGCAAAGGAGTTGAATACTCCAATCTTTTCCGAACTGATAAAGGTTAGTAAGGCGTTAGCACAGAAACGTAGAGAAAATATAATTTATTTGACCGTTTTTCTATAATATTTATTATGCCTAATCTTCAACAAACCAAATAACAAACTATGAATCAGCAGTTAACTACTGCTGAGTGAAACAGCGAAATGTATATACTAAATTGGTGCCCAGCTTAGAAATTGACATTTAATGCTTTAAACACAAATAGAATTTCACTACGCTAAATTATTCCTATTTTCTCTACGAGTATACTCCATTGTGCTGCTGAGTCGCGTATTATAAATTATGAGGAAGATTAGTTTTTGAACCCTGATAAAGACTTTTCGCTAGTTGTCAAATTACAAAAGATAATTTATTTATGTAGAGGTACTAATTATATTTATTCTCTGCAATTTATTAAGTTTTCGTAGCTTTACACAGTGGTCACTGCAAACTAAATTTGTTTGTCCTAAATTACCATGTATCGTAAAAGTTTAAAATTCTAACCATGGTTGGCCGTTGATTTGTTGCAGATACCCATTAAAACCTACGATTTTTGGGGTCTTAAAAAACGTTTTCCATTTTAAAGTTGGTGGTCCTAACTTTTAATAAAGTTGGATTATCCATGAATTTTTTTAAAAAGTACTAGAGCATTAAATTCGGGGAAGTGGCATTAAATTAGCCCTAATTGAGCCCTAAAATATTATGCAGTGCACACTATTGTAACAATACTATTTAACCTATCCTCAGTAGTGGTGGTCCTAACTTTTAATAAAGTTGGATTATCCATGGATTTTTTTAAAAAGTACAAGAGCGTTAAATTCGGGGAAGTGGCATTAAATTAGCCCTAATTGAGCCCTAAAATATTTTGCAGTGTGCACTATTGTAACAATACTATTTAACCTATTCTCAGTAGTGGTGGTCCTAACTTTTAATAAAGTTGGATTATCCATGGATTTTTTTGAAAAATACAAGAGCATTAAATTCGGGGAAGTGGCATTAAATTAGCCCTAATTGAGCCCTAAAATATTATGCAGTGCACACTATTGTAACAATACTATTTAACCTATTCTCAGTAGTGGTGGTCCTAACTTTTAATAAAGTTGGGTTATCCATGGATTTTTTTAAAAAGTACCAGAGAATTAAATTCGGGGAATTGGCATTAAATTAGCCCTAATTGAGCCCTAAAATATTTTGCAGTGTGCACTATTGTAACAATACTATTTAACCTATTCTCAGTAGTGGTGGTCCTAACTTTTAATAAAGTTGGATTATCCATGGATTTTTTTAAAAAGTACTAGAGCGTTAAATTCGGGGAAGTGGCATTAAATTAGCCCTAATTGAGCCCTAAAATATTTTGCAGTGTGCACTATTGTAACAATACTATTTAACCTATTCTCAGTAGTGGTGGTCCTAACTTTTAATAAAGTTGGATTATCCATGGATTTTTTTGAAAAATACAAGAGCATTAAATTCGGGGAAGTGGCATTAAATTAGCCCTAATTGAACCCTAAAATATTATGCAGTGCGCACTATTGTAACAATACTATTTAACCTATTCTCAGTAGTGGTAGTCCTAACTTTTAATAAAGCTGGATTATCCATGGATTTTTTTAAAAAGTACTAGAGCATTAAATTCGGGGAAGTGGCATTAAATTAGCCCTGATTGAGCCCTAAAATATTATGCAGTGCACACTATTGTAACAATACTATTTAACCTATTCTCAGTAGTGATGGTCCTAACTTTTAATAAAGTTGGATTATCCATGGATTTTATTGAAAAATACAAGAGCATTAAATTCGGGGAAGTGGCATTAAATTAGCCCTAATTGAGCCCTAAATTTTGACGTATTCAAAACTTTTCTACCATGAAATGGCGGTCTTAACTTAATTGACGTTCAAGTTCACTTTGTTAAAGCTTTGTTAAACTTAGTTAAATTGTTCTTGCTTTTCCACCTCTTCGCATAAAAACTAAATTTCCCTCACCGATAAAGTTTTTACACGATATTTCGATTCCTTTAGTTATATATTCTAAGGTTAAAATCAAGGATAACCTGCAAGAAGTCCGAAGAATACTGAACTTCGAAATATCTTACAAAAGAAGTACAATAATCATGCTTGCCAACAAAACCATCGGCATAAACCACCATCTCAATCCTACTCAAGCCCATAAGAAATTGGATATGTCTGGTAAAAGTTCGGTTGGGTTCCTACCATTCAGAATTATGGGAAAAGAACACTTCCTAAGTTTGAGGTCTTACAACTCTTAAACCTACCCATTTTACAATAAAAACATATTTAATTTTTTTTCAGCTACATTTGTTATGTTTGCACGCATATAGACCATACTATAATAAAATTTTAGAGCTATGTGATATTTTGTAATAACCTACGTGAATTCGATGCAAATAATAATTGGTTTCGACGCTTACTGGGCCATATAATGAAAGTTCTATACGTTGAGCGAGTGTACAAATTTAAAATGAGCAAATTTTGCACTATTCCACATGTTTTCAAATATTTCGACGCAAAGGTTATAATCACACAATTTTTGCTTTAATTTATTATATATGCATGTTTCTGGATTACCCCTGTTCACTGATAGCACAAAAGTACTGAAAATGTACTTCGGGAGGTCTGAACCGAAGCCTTCCAGCTCCAATGAAAAACGATAAGCAGTCGGAAAAAAATTCAGGGGTAAGCACTAACACATATAACCAGTGTTGCGTTTTTAAATGAATTATTTGCATACGTTGGAGCAGGACAGGTACCGTTACCAAAACTCAAAAATTCGCACTTTCAGGAGGGAAGCATCAGTTTTTCATTACTTTTATGATGTAGTCCTTGGGGGATGTATTCGGTACTTCTAAACCAATGAAGAGAAGCACAATATTCAGGAATATTTCAGTAGTTTTGAACTAATGAAGAGAGTCACACCATTCAAGCATAATTCAGTAGATAATTTTTTTCAAAATAAAGAAATCTCTTTTCTTTTAACTTATTTAATATATATAATAACTTACTAATTAAATTTAGTAAGTTAGGAACCCTTTTCACAACACTACCTCTCCAGTTATAGTCTCTTCTTTGAGTAATGGCTATAAAATATATATATGTATATATAAGCCTTGTCAATTTACTTAGGTGAACCTTTAAAACGGTAGATTGTCTGTAATTGTAATTTTTTTTATTATAATTAAAAATCTGTTTCTCAATTCTTACCAATTTATTACTGATATGTTAAAATTTGTGTCACTCAGACGCACTTCCAATGGATATAACTGAAAACGAATTCTGAATTTCTTTGCAATGTACTTCAAAACTACTTTACAAGCCCTGAAGAGATGTATACCAATTAGAATGAGACAAACCTATCAATACACTTTATCTCTGTATGAGTACTGAACTAAACAGCTGCTGTGAGTCAAAGTATAAATAAATATAAGTAGAGACAGAGGCGAACAAAATTGGAAATTTTGTGTGTTTTTTAGACCGAAAGAGGTAATCTCATATATCTTTGTCTTTTGCCTGAATGGGAGAAAAGAACTTGGCTATGCATTATTGTAGTGCGACTGAGATAACGAGTTTAAAACAAAAATCGAGAGAACGTAGGATTACCCGAACGACTAAATCTTACTAAATCGCTCACAATCCTTTACAACTATTCATAATAATGTACATTGGGTAACCTTCCCTCCATTTGGCAAGAAAAAGATAAATTTCGCAATGAACAACGCACTAAATGTAGAGAGATGTAAAATTTCTGTCAAATAAAATTCCCCGAATCCAGCATGAGATACCCCCACTTAATCTCTTTCGAGCAAAACAAATGTAAACAGAACAAGCAAAAAAACTAGAATTAGTCTAAGACCAAATCTTATGATACCCTAGATGAATGCCCGTATTAAATTTCGTATGGTCACCGATCTATTCAAGTTTGATTTAGAAGTTGTTTTTCGCATATGTTTCTAGAACAGTTTGTCGCACAGAAAAAATGGTAATAACCAATTTTATAGGATTTCGTATTCTGCAAAAGTTTTTAGTACAATAAAAATGTCTTGGACTGATCGTTTTCAAAGTATACGTAAAAAACCTAAATTTTTATATGGCAACACCAAGAAGGAGTTGCACGATTTAGTCTATTTTTGACATTTTATTTGCTAATGTAGTAAAAACGTCATGTACGCAATTTCAGCTCTCTACGTCGACGCGTTCTCAGGCAATGTCCAAATATATAGCGGAAAACGAAATTTTTATATGGCAACCCCACAAAGGAGTTGCCCGATTTGTCTCATTTTCGAAAATAATTTTACTTTTTTTTTTAAAGTCCGTGTACAAAATTTCAGCTCTCTAAGTATACGCGTTCTCGAGTTATCGTGCGCACAGACAGACGGACGGACGGACGGACATGTAAAAATCAAAATAACTTTTAATATTATGAATGGGTGTCCAATCCATTTTGCTCTACCATTATTATTTCGAGGTGCTATAAACGGAATGACAAACTTAGTATACCCCTATGATTTCATCTATGTAGGGTATAAAAACTTGCTGTTCACATATCATTGGATTACACTAACAAACATTAGAATTCCTGCGAAAAACATTGGGACAATTTCTGCAAATCGTGCTTTCATAAAAACGCAGGAACATTTTATGAGCGTAAAATCAGAAAACTCCGCCCATTCTCTCTTATTTACGAAAGTAATTCATTTGCCATTCCATTTCGTTGCATGTAATCTTCGCTTTCACATTTTTTGTCTTATTCGTAAAATGTTCAAAGAGGGTTTGATTTTTTTTATTATTTTCTCTTCCTTCCTTCAACAATCGGAACACTCTTCTGTGTCCTTTCTTTTATTTAGTTATTCTTTGCTGTGAGTACTGAATCAATCCTGAAAATATGTTAAAATAATGAGCGAGAGGGAATATATCTCGATTTTCGTTTTGTTTCATTTCATGCACAGAACTTTCTGTAGTGATTCAGTGAATTTTTACGGACTGAAGTACACGCAGTTTCACCGATTGAATAAAAGAACAATGATTGGAGTGGTAACTGGTAACCCCTGAAGTCGTGCTATCAGGGTTCTGTTTCATATACAACGTTTCAGTGAAATTTATGTTTTATTCTTTTCTGATTTTTTTAAAGGGCATAATACGAAACTTCTCAGCAAAGAATAACTAAATAAAAGAAAGGACACAGAATAGTGTTCCGATTGTTTTCCATTTAAATGTACACGGCGAGAAAAGGAAGGAAGGAAGGAAAAAAATCAAAAAAAAAATCAAACCCTCTTTGAACATTTTACGAATAAGACAAAAAATGTGAAAGCGAAGATTACTTGCAACGAAATGGAATGGCAAATGATTTATTTTCGTAAATAAGAGAGAATGGGTGGAGTTTTCCGATTTTACGCTCATAAAATGCTCCCGCGTTTTTATGAAAACACGATTTTCAGAAATTGTCCCAATGTTTTTCGCAGGAATTCTAATTTTTGTTAGTGGAATCCTATATATGAACAGCACGTTTTTCTGTTTACATTTATTTTGCTCGAAAGAGATTAAGTGGGGGAATCTCAAGCTGGCTTCCCACGACGCGTGGTTTCATACGCCGCGCCGCGCGAGCACAAGCCAACGCGCCGTGGGAAGGGTCCGGCTCGTGGTGGCGCGAGCTCGCCTGTGCTGGCGCGCCCGATCCATTTCGAGTCGGTAACTTCAAAGGCGCGGTGCAAGCGTGCGCGAGATGGCTCGAGGCGGCGCGTGACATTTACTCTTCATTTCGGCGGCACCGCCCGCAAATCAACTCGAGACAACACACGCCGTGGGAAGGGATAGGCGCGACGCGAGCTGACGAGAGCTCGTAGCAGGCTTCCCACGGCCGGCGTGTGATTGCACGGGCCGCGCCGCGCGAGCACGAGCTGGCTTGGCTCGTGAAATCACGCGCCGTTGGAAGCCACCTTCATGCTGGATTCGGGGAATTTTATTTGACAGAAACTTTACATCTCTCTACATTTAGTGCGTTGTTCATTGCGAAATTTATCTTTTTCTTGCCAAATGGAGGTAGGGTTACCCAATGTACAATATTATAAATAGTTTGAAAGGATTTTGAGGGATTTAATAACATTTTGTCGTTCGGGTAATCCTACGTTCTCTCGATTTTTGTTTTTAACTCGTTATCTCAGTCGCACTACAATAATGCACAGCCAAGTTCTTTTCGCCCATTCATGCAAAAGACAAAGGTATATGAGATTACCTCTTTCGGTCTAAAAAACACGGAAAATTTCCAATTTTGTTCGCCTTTGTCTCTACTTATATTCATTTATACTTTGCTTCTCAGTGTGGGGGATTTATTTACTAACTAATTCGATTTCACATACTTTTAAAATTTTCCAAGATATGATTCAACATGAAAACATTAATGTTTCTGTTAATTAGAAAGACTTAAATATTGATCTACCATTATCGAACATGTTCTTTTCTTTGAATTAGAGTTTGAGGAACATATTAAGAAATACCTAGATGAATTACTTAGATGTCGGTAAAATTAAACAGATTCTTCAATAGCACATTAAACTATGTGACGAGTTATAGATAATTTGATTTTGCGGATAGCTAGCTATGTCTGCTAGAGTACATAGATAAAAAAAAAACAAATTTAAAGGGAAGAGCTTGCTACTATTCTTACCCTTTCGGCAGCATGCCCGTTTATTGAAGCCTCTTCAGGCTCTACTGAACGATGGAGGTCTTTAAACATTTTTCAAAAGATAAAATCCAAAAATGTTTTGAATGAGATTTAGTAAAAGTTTTGGAAAAATTGGTTAGTGTAATTAACATGTTAAAGAACTTGACGAATTACGTGTATTTTGTCATTCTTAATTAAATTTTACAAAAGCCTTAAGCTAAAAACACAATGCTATGGTCATCAGAGTTCATCAGCTCAAATTTCAATTTATTCATATATCTGATAATGACCGTCGCATTTTGTTTCCCGCTGTACGTTTGAAGACGGTAAATACATATGTTTAAATTGTTTAAGAGAAGTTTAGTTATTAAGCTCCATTTTTGTTTTTATATACTTTGAATTCTTGTTGATTTTGTTTTTGATTATATTAGAATATTTTTTTGTTTCCATTTCGCTTTTTACTTTTCCATCACGCTTTTCCTCATTTTTCACTCTTTTTCAATCAAATCTAGCACCTGTTTTCCGGATGACGAGGTTGAGTTTTGCATATTTGTGCAGAGATTTTTCAGCATACATTTTGGAGGTGGAGGCTGGATGTATACATTTCGTGTATTGCAAAGCAAGACAGACCGGGGTAGGTTTTGGAAGTCATCGTTCGTTGACGTTTTGTGTATATGAGTGGGCGGTGGGGAAAATTAAAATTTTTAAATTTTCCTCATTCGTACGGGGAGTGTCATAGTGCCATACAGCTGACAATATTCAATGTAACCGTTCAAAATTTTCCTTAACTCACACACATACTATAGTTACACACGAACTTTAACAGTAGGTACTAAATTTTATCATAAGTCACACAAGACATTGCAGACTCAAATCTAGAATGAACCTACATAATCCAATGACATTATTAATTTACGCAAATTCAGCCCATTTAGACCTGATGTACGCAATTGCGTAACTTACGTTTCTCGTGCATTATTTGGGTTTTCTAACGAATTCAAATTTAAAAAACCAATTAATATTCTTCTGCCTTATATTCTAATGAATTTCACAACTCTACTCTGTGCCATCTGATATAGTTCTGTTGAAAAATATTTCACGGCAAAAGTGGATCGAAATCGAAGAGGTAAGACGGATAAGACGCATAGAGTTATTACCGAATAGAATTCATAATTGTTGTTTTTTAAACTTTTTTTAAATAATTTTCTTTAAATATAGAAGTAATGTAACTACACCATTTTTTATTTTTCACCTGCATTAAAATGGACTTTTTACATACAAGGAGACCTACTGCACGCAATTGCATACATAATGAAAATCGGTGAAAATGCGACACAAAAATTATTTTGTTATCTATAGATTGTTTTTCAACGTCTATTCAATTGATATTCGCAAAAAAAATGTTTTTTGCTCCAATGACTTTTAAGACAAAGCTTAGCAAGTGCCGAAATAATGCGTGAAAAACAGTGCCAGCTTCTGTAACCTCCCAATCGTAAGTAATATTCAAATTAAACACATATTTATATTTTACAAAAAGGCAAAGGCTTTGGAAATGCTCCCACTATCTGCGGTCCTTTGTTATTATAAACCATATTAACCACAACTTACTTGGAACTTTTAATTTCTCTAAAATATTTTCCCATATTTCTTCCTTTTTATTGACATTTCTGTAATTCCGACTTTTCAAATTATATTATATCGTTATCACGCACCAAATTTATTAAGTTTTCTTCGAACGACATTTTCTTCAATTGTTTTTCACAAATTCGGCATACACTTCCTTCCTAAAACAATTCTGGCACCAAATGACAATAAAAATTAGCTGTCAAAGCTCACAAAGTTACAATCTACAACCTCCTTGAGTTCAACCTCAATTGGCTGGCCTCACCAGCTTTGCCATTGGGTTCTAAATAAACTGATCTCATATTCTATAAAACGGTCAAAGGCCGGACAGGTTTGAAAAACTAGCACTTTATTTCACGCTATAATTATTTTTTGTAGCGAATTCATGCGGGGTATGAAGGCATTAACCAAGGAGACAGATCTTTGTTTACTGGCTCTGGGCCTGTTTATAGCCATCCAAATGGTCACCATTCGGCATAAATCAGCCTTCGGAAAGTCAGAGCGGACAGTCAATATATAAATTATGCTTGGATAAAAATAAATGCTAAGGTACTTGCGGCAAATAAATCCCGGAGGGTAGTAAGGCCTACATTTAAAAATTCGTACTAAAATGAACCGCGACATGCATTAAGTCAACACAAACGCCGTCGAGGGGGCGTCCTGCAATTTGCGCCGCCATTTTACCAGTAGCGAACGGTACTTAAGAGGAGTCAGTACTCAGCAAAAATTTCAATTCAGATACCAGCGAGCCTCTAGGCAATAAAACTTACTACATGTAGGTTTGTGTCCTGAATGTATGAAAATTCATATAAAATTAGCGTAGACCTAGACCATAAGTCACATTAGAGACCTAGACCATAAGTCACATTAGAGACGTAGACCACAAGTCACATTAGAGACGTCTAGCGTGAAAGGCAGAAACCAAACATCCGAAAATTTGAGACGAAAATGAAAATTTGTAGATCAAAGAAATGGAAATTTTTTAACGAGAATGAACTCTTCTAAATTTTATTTTGCGCATAATTGTTAAATATACTATTTTGCTTTATATTTCTACAACTTTCAACGAAATATTGCAATTTCTCGTCGGTGAAATATCGAGAGAAAAAACAAGTACTATTAGAGTCAAATAATTAAAAAAAGCGCCACTAAAAATGTTATGGCTAAATGAACAACACGTGAGTCAATTAATACAATGTATATATTTCACTATATTCAACTTAAGACTAATATAATATTCAGATGTAATGTATAAAAGATCCTAATCGCGCCGAGTCTATGCTAGCAACTGACTAGGTAACCTTAAGCGAGAGAGCGTCAGCCGAAAAATACTGCAACAACTAGTGTTGTGTTATGAGGAATTCAAGTAACCAAATCTACTACATTTCTCCCCGCTTAAGTGCATGATTGAAAATTTACTTTTTTCGACGATTACGAATATTGACATTTGAGCAAAATCTTACTGCTTGTTTCCTGATACGCGTAGATCTTCGCACGCTGTCCCGTTCTGAGTCTATTTCTATTAAGATACTTTGTGCAGACATATTTGGAACCACCTCGTTTTGTGGTGCATTTTGAGTATTGCTTGCGTCGTTCTCATTTATCAGTCCGTCAGCCCATGAAAACTCCCTATCATCTATGGCCCGACGCATTTGATTCTGGTATCGCTTTATTTCCCCTCGGCTTGTTTGAGCGGCATACATCTTTCTTCCCACCTGGTGGGTTACAGTGGCTTGGATCCAGCGGGCTCCTCTGGAATAATTTCGGACAAACACCGCTTGTCTAGCTGAAAATTTTGGTTCCTGGTATTGGGCTTGTAAACGAGTATCCAGAGGCAGTAATTGAGATAAAATAGTTCGGGGCTGTCTTCCATGTAAAATTTCAGCCGGAGATTTGCCTACAGCATTAGGGGTTGATCTGTAAGACAGTAAAAAACAAGTTAAAGCATCCTGTTCATTCTCACCCTTATAGCAGATTTTCCGCATAGCAGTTTTGAACGTGCTAACCATCCTTTCCGCTTCACCATTAGATGATGGGTGAAACGGGGCAGTCCTTAAATGAGTAATTCCTATCGTCTGTCAGAAATTTGCGAAGTCAGTCGACGTAAACTGCGTTCCATTATCGGAAACGAGTAGTTCTGGTAGACCTTCAATAGCAAAAATAGCTTAGCTTAGCGTAGTCTGTATGTTGACGACGTATGGATAATTGGACAAAGCATATAAACAAATCAAGTACATGTTGTCCTTGAAGGGGCCTAGATAATCTATATGTACCCTATCCCAGGGCTTAGATGGTACAGCGCCAACTTTGAAATTCCCTCTTTGGTGCACTTGCATTAGCTTGGCAGGCTTTACATTTCCTGACGATAGTTGCAATATCGTTATCTATTCCAATCCACCAACAGTAGCGACGAGAAGTTTGTTTCATTTTGGTCATACCCCAATGTCCGGTATGCAATAATTGAAGCACTTCTTGTCTGAGCGGAGTTGGTACAAGAACTCTCGAATATTCCGCTTGATAGACAATTACACCCCCTTGAATAGTTAACGCAAATCGGCGTGAAAAATACGGTTTAATATCCTCCGAAAGCTTGTAATCCTTTTCAAGCCATCCATTTTTGATGAGGGATGAAACTTGTTGCAGTACCTTGTCCTTGGATGTTAGAGCAGCTATACGCCTGGCATTGATTGGGAAGTTTGCTAAATCTTCCCTATTTTGCTCGATAATTTCCAGGCAGCCTTCGGACGCGTTATCGAAATCAACATCTGGACCAATTGGTAACCTTGAAAGGCCATCGGCATTTCCATGGTGAGCAGTTGGTTTGTAGCGTATTGTATAAGTGTATCCCATTAGAATAATTTCCCATCTTTGAAGTCTATGCGCTGTACTCACTGGGAGTTGTTTTTGAGGTCCAAACAAATATACCAGTGGCTTATGGTCCGTTATCAGCTCAAAGTTCCGACCATATACAAATTGGTGGAATTTTTGTACACCGAAGATAATGGCAAGGGCTTCCTTTTCAATTTGGCTGTATCTGCATTGCGACGTGTTAAGACTTTTTGATGCATGAGCTATGGTTTTTTCTGATCCATCCGGAAACCGGTGTAGTAAAACCGCGCCGATGCCACAATTTGAAGCATCGACTGCTAGCAGCAACGGCAAATTATCGTCATAATGAAGAAGGCGGGGTAGCTTCCACAACCTTGTCTTTCAATTCATTAAACGCTTTTTTCTGCTCTTCGTTCCAAATAAAACGAGTGTTTTTCTTGCGTAGCTTATTAAGTGGAGCAGCAATAGTTGAAAAATCGTCAATGAACTTCATATAGTAGGTAACTTTTCCTAGGAAAGCTTGCAAATTCTTCAGATTTTTTGGTACCGGCATATTTTTAACGGCTTCGATTCCTTTGTCTGATGGCTTAAGACCTTTTGCATCAATAATGTGATAATGTAAAAATTTACATTTCTCCACTCGACAGCGCAAACCCCAATTCTGCAGACGACGGAAAAGCTCCTCTAGATTTTGTAGGTGGTCTTCCTCGGTGCGGCCCTTGATAATAAAGTCATCTAAATATGCGGCACATTGATCCATACCACTAATTACCTGGCTCATCAAGCGCTGGAAAATGGCTGGAGCGCTGGCTACTCCAAATGGAAGGCGCTCGTAACGATATAACCCAAACGGCGTGTTAATAGTCAAGAACTGCTTGGCATGTTCGCTAAGAGGAATCTGAAAATAAGCGTCAGACAAATCTATCCGAGAAAATAGTTTCCCACCTTGCAGCTTGTAAAATATTTCCTCAATTCTAGGTATTGGGAATTGTTCTATTTCCAGTTGAGGGTTTATCGTGATTTTAAAATCTCCGCAGATTCTAATTTTCCCATTGCTCTTTTTGACGACTACAATAGGGGCGGCCCATTGACTGGTGATGATTGGCTTCAAAATCCCTTTCTTTATTTGTTCGTCTAGCTCCTGTTTGACAACTTCTTTAAATGCGAACGGTATCGGACTCGGCTTGTGAAATTTGGCTTGGGCTCACACCTTAAGATAAAGATTAGCTTCAAAATTATTACATAAACCCAAATTACCTTCGAATACTGTTTTATATTTTTGTATCAATGTATCCACTTTAAATTTCTCATGAGAAGCAGATAACATGGAAGTACTTACATTATTGACTTCTGCTTTTTGTTTACAGCCGATCTCGATTCCAAATGCATTAAACCAATTAACCTCTACAATATTGTTTCCTTCTTCAACATTCACTACTAATAATTCTAAAATCATACTTTTGTTGTTAAATTGAACAGTTGCTGTCACAGCTCCCTTGAGTGGCACAGCAGAGGTTAAGGTTAATATTTCTGCATTCAGGCTGACCTATCTGTTTATATGTGTTTAAACTAATTAATGACCTAGTTGCAGCTGAGTCTAATTGAAAAATAAACGGCACATCATTTAGAGTTAGTGGCACAACAAACGAATTACCGTGCCTGTGAATTAGTGACGTAGCAGGCATGATCATGGCAGCTTGTGATTGAATTGACCACGTCAATAGACAGTACAGTGTCTCTGTTAAAACTATTATTAAAGGGTTTGCCACTTTTTCGCTTTAAACACACAGATGAGATATGTCCCGTTTCTTGACAAATGTGACAGGTTGCATGTTTTACCGGGCACTGTGTTACGTTATGCCGAATATTACACCCGGGACACGACCGGCGTGTTCCACTACGACTACGTTGATTACACGATGACGAATTAAATTGTGTATACTTTCGAGAATGCGAGCGAGAACGCCGTTTGTTGTATTCGCGATTTTTGTCCTTGTCGCTATTTCTTCCGT
Organism: Dioctria rufipes; assembly: GCA_963924295.1. Taxonomy (NCBI): domain Eukaryota; kingdom Metazoa; phylum Arthropoda; class Insecta; order Diptera; family Asilidae; genus Dioctria; species Dioctria rufipes. The sequence goes on from OZ002742.1 coordinate 119,958,927, forward strand.
TGCTAGCTATATTTTGCACATAACACGAATTATCACCTCGAATGGTTAGCACTGATTTTTGTGTTGATTCAAAAGTTTCTTCAATGGTTAGCACATCAGATAGGCTCGGATTATTTCTCTGCAGCGTGGCTGATCGAACCGGAATACTGAAACAACTAGTGTTGTGTTATGAGGAATTCAAGTAACCAAATCTACTACAAAAAATGAAGAAACTCGAAGTTATTTGCTAGATTTAGGCTTTATCTTTCTAAATCACAATCTAAATAAATGAGAATACCTACTAACAGGAATTTGATTTGAAAAAAATCAATTTATACCATTTTTTACAATTTTCCGAGCTAATATCTCCATTCCAATGCAGTTTTTTTTATTTTTCTCGACGTTATTTACTAGACCTCTTCGTTACCTTTAATTTAAGATATAAGTCATTACTCTGGTACAAATAGTTTGCCAGAAATTTGTATTGAAAAGTGTATGAAACTTGCAAATCTTGGTACTGACTCCTCTTAACCGAGAGGAGTATGGCTTCTTGGAATTATAATTTTCGCCTAGACAAAATCATACGTTCCGTTGTTTAATTGATCTTTCAACATGTAGTAACTTGTTTAGTTTGAACGTTGGGTAATGAAGTTTATGATTTCGGTGTTTATTTGTTTAATGAATAATTTTGTAAAATCTTATCATAGGTCTAATAAGGCCCACTAAAGTGGACCATGTGCCTTATTGCCCTACCTAAGCTAAATTCTCAATGAAAGTAATGTCCCTATATAGCATTATGATTGTGACATTATTTTTGTTCCAAAGAATAAAGACCGTTTGGATTTACTCTGTTGCACGTTAAGAAATTTATAACTAAGGTTATTAGGGGCCCCATTATCCCCTTGAGAGGTAAACACGCTCATTTTTATTTTTATTCGAAATTATTAAAAATAACCAAATTTTGTTGATTTTCTTAGTTGTAGCAAGCTTAAAGGAAGTCATTCTGCTGACTAAGATTTTAAAAAAAAGTTAATTTTTGCTTTGGGCCTTATTATAATGAGGTAGTTTAATAAGGCCCTTGGAAAAGGTTTTATAAAACTGAGTTATTTTTTCAAATACATACTCAATGCTGTTAGAGTCTTTCTATTTTTTGCGTTGTGCAAATAAATAAACTTCACGAAAACTTGTTTTGTAGTTCTATATCACCAAATATTTGATTTATTGCATTCTCAAAACAGGTGGACCTTATTTGTCGCATAATACAAAGATAACAAGATAAGGACAATTCGAGAGAAATTTTTTGAGTTGCTACGTTATGAGCTGACTAATATCATTTCCTGAGAGTTTCTTTTGAGTTTTTCGAATTTTATTGACTGAAATAAGTTTTGAATATATTAAAAAATTTAACAAAACATTAGTTTCTTCGTTCAAATCACTTCGGAAAAAGTAATTATGTGCTAGTGGGAAAGCAAATAAATTCCCAAATAGAACATATTTTCACTGCCTTATCACCCCTGATTTACAACAATGGACTGAGCGTATTGCCATTTTCCTATAAGAAAGAATGGAACAAGTTTTACAGTTCTCTCTTTCGCCCTATGGCAGAGTTGGAGCTACCAACACAAAATATTGCTTACTGAACGCAGAAAGAATAAGGTAAAGATAGTGTTTATCATTCTCCGTCTCTCTTGCCCATACGCAGGATTCAGTTAAGAATAACTCTTGAAAATTAAAGTCGGAATTAGTTAAATTTCTTATAAGAGTTCTTATAAGCGATTGAAATATCACTAGGACAAAAGAAAATAATTTTTTTTAATTTAATTCGATTTACGGGTATAAAACTTCATCTGATTGGTTGAGTTTTACATATTTTTATGTAGTAAACATTTTAAGGGGTACTCTAACGGTAATATACCGAAACACAATATTTTTTGTGCCACATGAAATAGCAAATCGCTCAGTTCATTGTTATAAGTTAGTGCTTATCACACATGATTGAAATTGAGACGAAACAAATTTCTGACAATTGTCGCCAAAGCAGGCAAGCAAGCAATTGATAGATAATTCGGCCATACCTTGTTAATCTTTATATCATAGTTTTAAGGCATAGAGAAAATATCATACGTCATCATCCACTACCTATTAACGAGTTTTCTGAAAGAAACCCAGGAAGCCAAAAATAAGAAGTAGATGTCCCATAACACTAGACAAATTCCCCGACAAGAACAAATTCATGATTTTATGAATAATGCTTTTCATATCTTCCGATTAGTATATTTCATCTTTTCAACAGCGAACGTAAAGTACTTCAAATATGCATATCAGCAAAAATGGTGGACACCTTCTTAAAACCCTAGACGACGAATGGTTGATAATCCAAAACTTTATCATATGACGAGATAGAATTGCTAATTATTAGAATCGATCATTTATGGAATAGAAGAATTTTTGAGAACTTTTATTTTTAATGATTCTAAATTTAATCATAAATACAAGAGAAAAAAAAACAAATATATATAATATTTCAAAAGGTTGGCAATTTATTTGAGCTATTCATAAATACTGGATAATGCCAGCTGAGAGGCACTGTGTATTAATAGTGTATAAAAGTTAAGAAACACAAGATGAAAAGGCATCTGTTCAGTCCTCACACAGGTATGGCAACTATTGGAAAACCCACGATGAATATCAGTCAGTCAGATAATTTCTTGCAAGCTGAACAATATTCTCTCGATGCTTGATCTACCTAAAAATATCAAAAAAAGGAAGACACAAAGTATCACTCAAATCCAATATATAAAAGGAATACTTATCTAATCAAATTATCAAGACCTCCTCCAAATCAGTTCTTATTCAAAATGCCTATCTGGGATACTTACTCACTTAGTAAAAGTCTGCCACTCCTCCTCTACCATTTATTTAAAAAATATATATAAAAATCATTAATAAAATAACACAACTCGATAAAATATACCACAGCATACTAACCTCTGTATGTTTATCATTGTGCAATGTCATCAAATGACATTACGTCAAGTAATCTGTTTTTGCCTCAGTCAAAGTAAACTCAAACTGTCGCTAGGGCAACACCAAGAGGCGAGCCAAGCATAACTGGTTACAACGGCTATGTAAAGCTGATGAAATTCAATAGATGGCACCATTCTTTTGGCAGAGTTGATCTGTATCAGAGTGTTCCGACGTAGAACAATAAAGTTAAAACATAAATTATATTATAGAAACTTACAACTAAAGACAAACCACAGGAAGTATCCACATTGAATTTAAAACTTCCAGCGACGAATCCTTTTCAGATTTCTTGGCTCTTTAGGGCTCCTTCTCAAGTTGCATTAAAATTGCAACAAGAAAAACTAAAAATAAACAAAATAAATTCAATTACTAAACGGTAAATAAAACAAATCACAAGAAGCTACCATAAAAAAACATCTTACCTGAAATTACCGGAATCCAGCTCCAGATCGCCACAGCATTCCTCCGAATTATTTATATTCTGAAAAAAAAAAAAATAAACAATTAGTATTCAAATACTAATACAAAAAAAGGGAAATAGAAAGAACTCACCTACCTAAACATCCATGATGATAGCACAGCATCTACATCACTACCACTGACATCTGACGTACGTCAGTATGTACAGAGTTCTCATTCGTCCTTAGCTGTAATACGCAAAGCTAAAGCGTAATACATACAACGCCATGCAATTTTTTTTCTGAGCCCCCATTTACTCTGTACATTTCCAGAGTATAAATAAAGCGGGAGCTCGAGCTAAAAATCATTGCGTTTTTGCAGTCTTCCGAGACGGATCAGAGGTTTTGATATCTGAGTTGAGGAAATCTTTTTGCATTTCGAATCCACTATATAAATTATTGCAATCTCAATAATTTATTACAAAAAGACGGATCAGCAGCAGTGACGCTGAAAAAGTCAATACTAATCAGAATTGTTTTTTCAGCTTATTTTACACCGGAAGGTTGTTTGAATTCCGGCAAAAATTTACATAGGCAGCAGTGAGGCCTATTAAATTATTTGTATATTTTGATTAACGGAAAACTAATAGACTTTTATCTTGACAGATTAATCTGCGACAATTTTTAATATTTTTTTTTTTTTTAATTTTTACTGAATTTGTATTAGATATTAATTTAAATTGAAATTTTTAATTTGTTTAAGTTGAATTTGTTGGATTTTATAATAGGTAGGTTAATTTTTTGTTGAATTATTAATTGAATTTTGTGATATTAGATTAAGCAAATTGAATTGTACATTTGCATTGAAAAATGCTGAGTTGTCTTTTATACCAGCTCTCCTCCCTCACGATCGAGACTAGATCTCACAGCATCTATCTCGTTAGCTCAGTAGTAAGAGCAGTAGGCCGGAAAGCGTAACGTCCGGCTTCAAGAACCGCACGAGGCTACTGTTTTTCATCTTGTATTTATTTTGTAATTTAGAATCTTTAAAAATAAAAGTTCTCAAAAGCAAGATTATTTTTATTAAAAAAAAAAAAACTCACATTTTTATTGCATATAGTTTCTGTTCAAAATGGAATTCAGTATCAGCAGATCATGTTATGGGCATTCATAATTTAAGAACATTTACAATATGTTTCGTCATAGTATATACAGACAGAATATAATGCCTGGACTATTCTGTCATGATTGATCTTGCAGGAGACTTAATTACTTTACTGTCAAATATACATCAGCGCCAAAAACAATATAAATAGCTTATTTCGCTCAAACTTTTTATATCCTAGATGAAATCTCTTTAAAATGTATACGAAGAATTTTGAGTTAATCCATTTGTATGCTTAAGAGATGGATATGAATCGAAGGCTATTTCCAGTTTAAGTTTACGTGTTCACTATAAAAAGGAATTATTTGGACGCCGTTTTAAAATCTTATAAATGTTAAATTTTTGTCTTTACTCTTATCGCGACAAAAATCCTGACAACAGTAACATGCCAACTAGATTTTCGGTCTCCATGAACAAATTTGCAGACAAGATTGGTGGCAGAGAAGAAAAATAGTTCGTATACAGGGTTAGTAACTGATAATTTAAACCTTAGTACTCATTGTCAGTATTCAATGCTGGCCAATATCGATTTGTCTACGAGTGAGCGTTTCCTACAAATGAAATGGAATGACTTAAGTTAAATGTTGTGCGGTCGAAAACTGTACATTAATCGAAATGCTTAAATCACTTTCTTTCTAGTGAAAAAATATGTCTTGTTAGTTTGCAGCGCAGCTTAAAATTCAAAATACCATGTGCACAATATCAATATGATACACAGGCCCAAATGAGAAGTTAACTGAAAGTGAACAATGAACCGTTTATATTACCTTAATATTAAAAGGCATAAGCTTATGTACAGAAAACTTTCAAAAGGTAAAAGCATTTCTGGCAGAAAGTGTCATGGGTCTGAGAAGCCACACGTGTCGTCTATTACTGATAGAAGCAACACATGAAGAGACTGTGCTTTCTGAACTAAAAGCAGGACAATTCGTTACTTCTGTGAGAAGTGCAGAAAGTACTATAAAGCATACCTATACATACCTGACCAATGAATACATATGCAAATAACATCAGTAGCAGGGGCGGATTCAGCTAGGGCCCCCCCAACCCCTGGAGACCACAAAAAAATTGTAGTAGATCTGCTGAATTATTCCTAACAAAATGATTCACATCTATTCTACTGCACCTTTTGTAAAAAACGTAAGAATTTCTTGAAGCGTTCAATTTAGGAACGCAGGCCCTAGCTAGCACCTTGGCCTTCGGTCATGGTTATTGAAGCCTATAGAGAAAACAGGAACTGCGGATTCCTATATATGAGCATTGCTTTGCTCGGGGTGTTTGAAGCAGGACAGGGCCTATTCATGTTAATGCGATAGAAGGTTTTTTTTAATTGAAAACCATCTGCCAAAGGGTCTTTAATAGCCTTCTATGTATAGACGGCTTCTTAGAATATTATCGCCGCGGCGTGGCAAAACAAACATTAAAAAAAAACAATTATAACTCGTAATTGGAGATATTTGGCGAACTAGACAACGGCGAACAAGTCATTGTGCATTGTTTTAGTGAGTGTTAATACATTTAAAGTAAGAGATTAATTTTTAAATAAATTTTTTGTGTTATTGCGTAAAATGTCATAGTTTTAATAGAACACTTAGCTCAAACGATAAATAAAAAGTAACTAAATATGCAGATTGGGAAAGTCTCAATGAATATCCTACAGAATTTGATTGGTCGGTCTGTATTTCTACAATTCATGTGTGAATACATTCTGTATTTACACAGCAGATCTTAACAACACCAAAATCGCTTTTGGTTTAACGATAAGTATAACCATGCAATAAAAGAGAAATAATCTGCTTTTCGCACCTATCAATTGCATCCATGTCCAGAACTGAAACACTATCCAAAGATAAAAATTTATTTTTGACAAGAATGTTAGAATCTCTGACTCCCTGAATAAAACTAATGTTTTGACTGTTCGATTCACTTCAAATTCTCCACCCCTAGTAGATGTGTGCAAGAGCCAATACACATCCGTACGAAAGATATGTTCAAGGTCCTTAAGGAGATCAACGTATCCATAGCTGCAGGTCCTGAAAGTTTCGAACCCCCGTTGAATAAAATCTGTGCCTCGTTCTTGGCTAAAGCTCTGCGAAAACTATTCTACTTGTCTTATTCGACAGGAAAATTTCCAATTGCTTGGAAACTACCTCACGTTCAGCCTATTCCCAAGAAAGGAGAGGGTAGTCATCCCTCAAAATTTCGGCCAATTGCAATCACTTTGATTCTTTAAAATGTTTTTGAATCTAGAAACTAATCAAACCCACAACGATCGCCAATATGGCTTTTCTTTTTCTGACTTTACTTATGGAACATTAAAGCCTTAGTCCTCGCAAATTTGGTGAGTCTAAAATCGTTGCCCTAGATATTTCAAAGGCCTATAATAGTGTCTGAAGTTCAGCCATTTAAAGCACTTCGCCTATCTCGGCCTCTTCTATTATGAATGTAAAGTGTTTTATCAGGTCGCTTAATTCGGATTATATTAAATGGCTTTACATCTCAATCTCAGGCAATAAATGCCGGAGTGCCTCACGGCTCTGCTATCTCTCCATCGCTCTTCCCAATTTTCATTAATGATCTGCCAGTGCTGGTCGCAGAGCCATACCTTCGTTGGATATTGTTAAAACGAAAGCCTTAAGCACATTGGCGATGTGGCAAAAACTTGTCATATGGACATACACGAGCACCCACAATTTTGGTGGCCTTTCGCTCCTATATTGCTACATGCATGATCAATGTTCTGATGAAATGTCTAGTCTGATCCCGGCTTCCTCCATATAGTATATATAAATTAGTCGCCAACATAATTGGCATTTCTGTGTGGATAGTTAATAATTGACATTCATGTTCTGTGGATTTGGATATTTTTATGAAACATAGTAAATTAAAAGATAATAGTAAATAAACTAGTTATTAAAACTTGTATAAAATTAATTTCATTTATTAGTTTGACAAATTATGGGTTTTGAGGAGGAATTAATAAAAGTTATGTTGTGCAATAAACGTCATCCAATGTATAGAAATCTCTTAGTCTTCTTTTAGTTTTTTCTTTATGCTTTGCAATTTTAAGTAAGCCGCATAAGCTATACTAGCGATTTTCCTTAATTTTTTGTTTTTGCCATTTCCTTTACAATAAATAAAACAGAAATAGCTGTCAAAAACCTTTGTCGAGTCGCGTTCACTGTGTATTAAATGCGACATTATCGCCAACTAAGTTGCGAACATTGTTGTGTCGCTCTCACTGTGTTTTGGTCTTTAGACTGAACACTCGCAATAAATTTCCTCAACAAAAACTTTCTGTAGAAGATTTTCAGGTTCTTACTGATGCCCTGATCACATAGCTGTAAAACACTTGTTGTGTTCGGTGGTAGAAAAATCATTTTTATTGATATAAGGTCCACTACATTTGGATGGGCTGGACAATTGTCAATAATTAAAACTACCTTCCTATTTTCTCGGAAAAATTGTGCATCCATATTTAATATCCACTGCGTAAAAATATCTACAGTCATATATGCTTTTTTATTATTATTATTATTTATTATTCTACAGGGAGTTTCTTTGCATTTTTGAAGCATTATGGGTTTAAAAATTTTCCAATAACGAAAAGATGTAGCTTGTCAGAACCATCAGAATTACATCCGACAAGTAGAGTAATGTGCTCTTTAGATTTTTTACCTCCGGTGCGTATACTTCTCCTTTAAATGCTAAGGTCAGATTCATCTGTATTATAGATGTCTTTTGCTTCATATTCTTTCAACAATCCAGGTAATATTGTAGAAGGCCAATCCGATGTCATGTCGCTAGTTACTCCTTTAGATTCCCCAGAAACGCATTTAAAAACTATACCGTTTCTCGACTTAAAGCGTTCAATCCATCCTGGATTAGATTTGAAATCTATCCTCATATTCTTTGCTAAAAGCTCCAAACAACAAACACCTAACTTCATAATCCCACTAACTGCAACACCTACCTTCATAGATGAAGATCTTTACGGTCCAGCTTTTCCACACACACCTCCTGAGTTAAAAGGTCTACACCAAGCACCTACATTAATAAGTCCATTATCCGCAATACCACCGATAAGAAGACACACAAGTGCTACGAATTAATCACCAGGATCCATAAACAGAATTTTTGAGGATGTTTTGCCACAATCTTCTACGGTTTCAGGAGTAGCTCTAAGCATGGACACCATGGATGATTTTTTTGAGTCAATCGGAATTTCATCAATTGAACTACAAAACCATGAAGCAGCCAACCTACCCGAGGAGTATCGTAGACTGCTCAACGAAATAATCCGAAGCAATAAGGAAAACGGTCCTCCTGCTTTATATGTAGAGTATCATATCCATACAGCAGATTATCCACCAGTAGCATCACCCCCGTACAGATTAAGCCAAAGCAAAGATGCTATTCTTCAACAAGAGCTGCAGAAAATGTTAGTTCTGATATTGTAGAGTGAATCGGCCTGGGCATCCCCTGCCGTATTAGTACCCAAAAGAGACGGAGGAGTTCGTGTTTGTATAGACTACCGCCAGATTAATGCAATCACAACGCCAGATCATTATCCATTACCAAGAATGGATGATTTACTTCACTCAGCAAGGGAAGCAAAATACATGAGTACTATTGATTTATTGGCAGGCTATTGGCAAATTAAAATGAATAAAAGCCATATGGATAAAATCGCATTCATTACACCTGAGGGAATATATAGATTCAATAGAATGCCATTTGGATTTCGGAACGCGCCAGCAACATTCCAAAGTATGATAGATCAAGTAAAAGCAAAGGCACATGGAGACAGAATACTCACCTATTTAGCCGATCTCCTCATCATGTCTTCAACTTTTGTGAAGCACCTAGAGGACCTCAAAGCAATTTTCCGGGTACTTCAGGATTTCCAACTTCGAGTAAATAGAAAGAAATGTAATAAGCTTGTTTTACCTTTTCCCGATTTCTTAATATCAGTGTTGAATTTGCAATTCCAAATTCCTTGCAAATTTCTGTTTTCGTTTTGCCTCCACGGTCAATAAGTTCCAAAATATGAACCTTCACCTTTATCGAAATTGCACTTCGTTTTTTACTAGTGCTTGCCATTGCATTTGCTACTTCACATTCACACAATAAAAACACTCGAACCGACTGAAATTAATCTCACCAATTACAGTGATTAACGAACGCACATGTTTCAGGGAAATCCCCCATTTCCAAGAGCATCGGCATACATTTCTAACTAGAAAAAAGAGGAACTGAGCAACAGAGCAAGAGAAAAACTGAAAAAATTTCAATAGTTATTCGTGTTAATAGAAAAATTTCCAGCAAAATAAGTGAGTAAGAATATCTAATTTTTTCGTGTTAAGCAATATTTCGTGTTATTCATTTTGCGATATAAGAATAAATTCATATGAAAATCATTTCACGGAGCGGGTACGAGAAGTTTATTTCGTGTTATGCAATATTTCGCGTAATCTGTTTTCGTGTTAAGTGAACTCTACTGTATGTCGTAGAGACTTCATGAAACTCAGCACTTCACGAAAAGTATAGGCACTTCATGGCTACCTCGCAGATCTCGGCGCGACATCCGCCTTCACCATCACATCTACCTCTCCCCCAGCATTCGGTTATGTTGGTTGGTATTACTCTATCGGCGTAAAGGCTTGTAGCATTTCATGAAGTGGTAACAAATTTTAGACACATCATGCAAAAAGTCATTAAGCGCAAACTGTTACACTATCTGCTTACATTTCATGAAGTGCCTAAACTTTTCCTAAAGTGCTGAGTTACATCAAGTGTCTACGACATATAAAAACAACAATTTAACAAAAAAAAAAAAAAAAACAATTCTTTCTTTTGTCTTCAGCATCGGCTCACAACCAACGCTAAATTTCTTTTCCTTTTGATTAGTTACTTTCTTTTGTCCTCAATATGGGTAAGAAATACTCAAAAGAATCTATAGAAGAAGTGATAATAAATAATATTACAGGTTCTGCTGTAAATAGCACAGAGGAAGGAATTAGATTATTTTCGGTTTTAGAACTAATATTACTCATATATTTAATAGCAATTAAAATAAAGAAATGTTTTATTAAAAAAGTAGATAGACAATAGCCAGAGTATAACTAGACTTATATATAATAGAGTGATATTTGGCTTGCATCATCATAATAATAATATTATCAATAAAATTTCCTTTGTTGATCCTTTTGCCACCTGTCACGAGCATTGGCGATCTTATTAGCTGCATCTGCACCCTTTAGAATACCATCCCGGACGCGACGTGCTGCCTTCTCCTATTTACAAAATAAAAGGTAAATCAATTATAAATTAGCAAAGCATTTGCAGATTTGAAATATAATGTCACTTAGGTAAAATTAAATGGAAGAAATGTATGCAAATTACTTAATTTATGATATTTTATTTTGAAATGAATTCACGTTCGAAAATATCCTACGATATCTACTTACAGCTTTCTTTAAGAAACGTTTTAAACCAGCCTCACTTTGTCCAGCCATAATAACTAGGATTAATGCGAAGACGAGTAACAATTTCCCGAAGTTCATTTTGTTGAATTGAGTTTTGTTATGAATCTGAAACTGATTTCTATCTTACGTCTTTCGTATATATATCTCTTAAATCGAGATTGTTATCTATTGAATCGAATACTGATAACAAAGCTTTGATATGGAAAGAAATTTTTACGGACGTTGGTGCTTCTTTTATTCTAAGAAAGTAAATCATTTTAGTTGGTCAAGTATCTAACAATCTTAATTGTTTCCTGCATCAGTATATGAAGTTCAGTTCTTTCTTTTTGACATAAAATAATTGCAGAAAAAGACAAACCAATTATCTAATTAAAAGAGCAAATTTTAGCATTTAGCAAACGATATCAAGATATGATTGGTTCCTAAATTTATTCAAGACTATGTGCCTTGTATCACACCATAAAGTAATAAAAGCTGTTGAAATGCCATGATTAACTTTACCGTTGCAGCAGGCAACACATCAAGGCTGGTCGCAAAATGGAATGGAATAAATGCAACACTACCAAATTTTATCATGATATATTTGCTATTTTTATGAAAACTCCGTGGGTAAAATTTCAGCTCTCCACGTTGACGCAATTTCACCTCTCTAAGTAAACTCGTTCTCGAGTTATCGGACAGACAGACAGGCGGACAGTCGGACGCACAGTCGGACATACGGACAGATATACGCATGTATGGATAGACGACACCCAAAAATAAAAATAACTTTTAATTTTATGCGCGTGTGTCCAATGCATTTTGCTGTAGCATCATTATTACTGTGTTACAAAACGAATGGAAAAGTTGGCACAAACCAAAAATATGCAGATATTGACAGCTGTACTAACAAAGTGATGTATGAGAAGAGCTTGTAGCAAACCTCAACAATTCACTGATCTTGGCTAAATATATCATCAGTGAGGTTTTATTTATGAAAAATTTTCAGATTTAATGTCATGGCACGTTAAAAGCAGAAAGCAATGACAGAAGCAGAAACAAAAGCAGAAATCCGATATTTCTTTACGGTCCACCTATTCCAGCCATATCACCTAAGCTAAAAGGTCTATAACAAACACCTAACTTCATAATCCCACTAACTGCAACACCTACCTTCATAGATGAAGATCTTTACGGCCCAACTTTTCCACACACACCTCCTGAGTTAAAAGGTCTACACCAAGCACCTACATTAATAAGTCCATTATCCGCAACACCACCGATAAGAAGACACACAAGTGCTACGAATTATTCACCAGGAACCATAAACAGAATTTTTGAGGATGTTTTGCCACAATCTTCTATGGTTTTAGGAGTAGCTCTAAGCATGGTCACCATGGATGATTTTTTTGAGTCAATCGATATTTCATCAATTGAACTACAAAACCATGAAGCAATCAACCTACCCGAGGAGTATTGTAGACAGCTCAACGAAATAATCCGAAGCAATAAGGAAAACGGTCCTCCTGCTTTATATGTAGAGTATCATATCCATACAGCAGATTATCCACCAGTACAGTAGCATCACCCCCGTACAGATTAAGCCAAAGCAAAGAAGCTATTATTCAACAAGAGCTACAGAAAATGTTAGTTCTGATATTGTAGAGGAGACTGAATCGGCCTGGGCATCCCCTGTCGTATTAGTACCCAAAAGAGACGGAGGAGTTCGTGTTTGTATAGACTACCTCCAGATTAATGCAATCACAACGCCAGATCATTATCCATTACCAAGAGTGGATGATTTACTTCACTCAGCAAGGGAAGCAAAATACAGGAGTACTATTGATTTATTGGCAGGCTATTGGCAAATTAAAATGAATAAAAGCGATATGGACAAAATCGCATTCATTACACCTCAGGGAATATATAGATTCAATAGAATTCCATTTGGATTTCGGAACGCGCCAGCAACATTCCAACGTATAATAGATCAAGTGAAAGCAAAGGCACATAGAGCCAGAATACTAGCCTATTTAGACGATCTCATGTCTTCAACTTTTGTGAAGCACCTAGAGGACCTCAAAGCAATTTTCCGGGTACTTCAGGATTTCCAACTTCGAATGAATAGAAAGAAATGTAACTTTTGCTGTTCTAAGATTGAGTATTTGGGCCATCTCATTACAACTGAAGGTATAAAAGTAGATCCAAGAAAAGTCCCCACCACTAAGAACTACACGCCTCCAAAGAATGTCAAACAGACCTTACCAAGAACAATATTAAATGGGTATGGAGTGAACAACAGCAGCAGGCTTTTGATCAGCTAATAAATAGATTAACAACTGCTCCTATCTTGAGGCAAGCTAATGAAAAAAAGCCTTTTATTATACGCAAAGATTCCAGCAATTACGCTTTGGGAGCAGTTCTACTTCAAGGGGAGGCAGCAGATGAAAGGCCTGTGGAATGTGAAAGCAGACTGCTCACCACTTCAGAAAAAACTATACAACGACAGAAAGGAAGCTTTAGTTGTAGTTTGGGCAGCCCTTAAATTTCGAGGATATATCGAAAGTAGTGAAGTCACTATAGCATCCGACCATCAACCGTTACGTTGGCTAATGAGTCTAAAAACACCTATCGGACGGTTGGCAAGATGGGCGCTTCAGCTACAGCCATACAATTTACACATTGAATACGCCCCTAGACACATCAATGTAGGAGCTGACAGCTTATCACGCCCTCCAATTAATGAAGAAGAGCTCCATAGCTTAGAAACCTCTCCTATATCAGTGGGCTGTCCGCATAGAATACCAAAGGAGGTAAGAGAAGAACAGCTTAAGGACCCTGAGTTACAGAAAATTGTAGAATGTTTTGAAGCAATGCAGCCCTAGAAGCATTCATTCGTTGGACTGCTCGCGGATATCTTCTAAATAATGGAATTTTGTATAGGTATGCACCTGATGAGGAAACTGAAGAAGCTCAACTCGTTGTACCAGAGCATGAAAGACTTGAAATCTTAAGGATGTATCACGACACTAGGACAGCTGGTCATTATGGTATCAAATGAACCATTCAGCGCATTTGAAGACGGTACTATTGGCCGGGAATGCGACGCAATATAGCATCCCACGTGAAGAACTGCCCCGAATGTCAGAGATATAAGGCAAGCAACCTTAATCCAGCAGGCTTACTACAAACCCCAGCAGTTAGTCGTAGCTTCGAAACATTAGCAGTAGACCTCTTTGGTCCATTACCTGAGTCTGAAGATGGCAAAAGATGGACTCTCATTATAGAGGATATCACTTCCAGATGGGTAGAACTCTTTCCATTTGAGGAAGTCTCTGCTAGTCAATGCGGTAAGATACTAATTGAATTTTCAGATACAGCATACCTAGACCCCTGTTGAATGACAATGGTACTCAGTTTGTAAGTGCCATAATCCAGCAGATCACTTATTGCCTGAACATCTAGCAGTCCTTTACACCCGTGTACGATCCTGAGGGTAACCCAGTAGAAAGACGAAATCGTCACTTAAAAGCACAGCTGGCTATTCTAGTGAAGCATGATCACCAAACCTGGTCAAAATATTTGCCAACCATCCGCTTTGTAATTAACACCAATCCATGTTAAAGTACAGGTCAAACAGCAGCCTATCTCACATTTAGGAGAGAGCTTCGGACGACAGATGACGTCACCCAGGACCTTCGAAGCATCATTTAAACAGACAGCTTCCTCCCGGAAATCTCGCCTTATCTTACTCGGCTATCGTCGACTCTACAGAAAGCTAAAGAGGTTTGTGAAAAAGAGCAGGATTGACAGAAGGGATAAAAGGATAAACACCGACTACGTGATCCAGGATACCAACCAGAAGAACTTGTTTGGGTGAATACGCAAACAAGAAACCAGGCTATGCGACATTTCACTTCAAAATTAGCACCACGTCGAGATGGAGCGTATATAATCCTAAAGACGAACGAACCAACAAGTTACGAGGTCGCCAACCCGGATAATCCAACTACTAGTCTAGGAACGTATCACACATCCGCTTTAACATCATGTTCCCCGGGAGTCCGATGGTTCCACTACGAAGAAGAGGACATCCACAAAAACCACAGTGATGTTACTTTAACTTCCTCCTTGGCGACACGACGGTGGATTAAGAAGGGGAGACTGTAACATCACTCGCAATGCGGCTCTGGTTATCCAATATTCATCACATAGATATCATCACCCCACACAAGCAACAAGTCTATCTAAGCGAGGCCATCGGCAATGAATAGGCATTCCACATGGGTCCTGACTTTTTCCAAAGTAAATTAAATATAATATAATAAAAGTTTTTTTTTATAAACAAAGAAACCTTTTGCACTTTATTTCCTAATCCCCCTTCCTATACCAAAAATAGTTTTATTATAACTTTTAATAATTTTTATTTCGCTACAGAACCAACTAAATATTGTTTTGTGATCCCAAAGTATATTAGTGAAGCAGTGCCATTTTTTTTTTTATTTTTTTGTTACTATTCATACGTAAGCGAAAGAGTGATTTAATTTCTCATCGGGTAGGAAAAAATTTAAAAAACAAAACACTAGGAAATAAGAGGCTAAAATTTCAATTCTTTCATGCGTGAAAATTGTTGCTATCTTGGATACTGTCTTCATAGAGAAACCCTATTTCAGTTTTAATCTTAAAGGTGAAAGATCAACCACTCTTATAAAATTTGTATACAAAATGAAAAACAAAAAATTAATAGCACACATTTTTTTCCAATTGAGTATTCTAGTGAATCCACAAAAATGTTAATAATTTTTGTTGTACTAAAGATATTGACGCGTTTTTTCTTTATTTGAAAGATATGCATTTTTGATTTGTTTTTAATTTATATCCTTATTAAAGAAATCCTTAAGGACGAATTATAAAAACGTACATTTTTACCAAAATTTAAAAAAAGTTTTAACGTTCATACCTGCCACATTTGTCAACGGATCTAGACATGTGACCTACTGGTAAAATGCTCAAAACGCATAGCTTTTATCAAAACCTTACTTGTCGTCTCACTGTGTTTCGAACAGAAGTTATTACATTTTATATCCCAAGTAGCACCTTATAACTTTAAAGTCTTTACGATGAAAAGTTCTGTTCTTACAACCTTGGAAAAGCTCTATTTACGATCCTAAAGTTGTAATATTTAATACGATCGTGAGCAGTTTATATAACGTTTCTATGCCGTGTTAATGCTTGCATATACGAATCTTCACACTTACACATTTGAAGTCCTAATTCAAATCATAACAACGTTATAATGTACATGAAATACGATGAATATACAACTCTTTTAACTTATAATTTTGAAATCATAATTCCAGTTGTTAAAATGGATTTACGACAAGTATTACGACTTAAGTTATATACGGCGGGTAGTTGTCATTATTCCAGTTATACCAGGTATTATTTTCTACAAATCGCAATTGTGTCGCATTTCAGCCATAATAACTACATCAGTGCAGAAGTGTCAAAAGTGTGACTGCATATTAAAGAAGAGGAACTAAATATGGAAAATAGAGTGAGGAGGAGTGGTAAAAGTTTTTGTAAAAAATATAAGTACACCACAGGCTATTATAGAAAAGTTAGAAGTTATTTAAAAAATTTGGAAAATGTCAATATCGGAAGTTCTTCTAACTTCAGTACTACTTTGACAAGTATCTCTTCAATTACAGAGTGTGAAACTCTATCCGAAGCTACTTCACCTTCATCACAAATAGTTAACGTAGTCCCATATAACGTATTTTTTGACGATACACTATACGAAGGTAACAACTCCGACGATGAACAGGAACAATCTGATAAAAGTGTTAGTGGAAATTATGTTTTAATGAAATTAGAGATTGGATATTAAAACATGAAATTACACATGTAGCTACTAATAATTTATTGGAAATATTGAGAAATTGTGGAATAGTTGAACTTCCAAAAGACAGCAGATCGTTTTTAAGAACGGCACGATGTGTTACAATACTACCAATGGGAACTGATGGTGAATATTGGCATAATGGTATCAAAGCTTCTCTATTAAGCTGTTTGAATAACATTGGAGTTCATAAACCCATGGACATTTTTTGAAATTAAATATTGATGGCCTGCCTGTATAAAAGTTCAAAGGTTCAGTTTTGGCCTATACTAGTTTTAATAGATATTTTAAGACAGTGAAATGTTTCATAGCTGGTTTATATAGTGGAGAAAATAAGCCATCAAACTTAAACGAATTCTTAAAACCAGTTGTGGAAGAATTTAAATGTCTGCTAGTAACAGGGCTTGCCGTTAATGGTTATTCCGTGACAGTTGGAATTAAGTGTTTCATATGTGACACTCCCGCGATATGCTTTATTAAAGGTAAAGCAGATATTTAATTTATTATATGCATATTGTAGAACATGAAACAGTTTTAACCACTACCATGGATGCGCCAAATGTACAATAGTTGGTGAATATTGTCGTAATGGACACCATATGAGTTTTCCCAGGGTGAAGGCGCCTAAAAGAACAGACTTATCGTTTCGTACTAAGTCAGATTCAGATTATTATAAAACTTACACTATCTTGGAACAATTACCAATTGATCTAATTGAAGATTTTCCTGTTGCAGATTCTCTTCATTTATTTGATCTTGGAATCATGAAAAGATGCTTGATAGGCTAGATACAAGGAAATTTTAACTTTAGGACTAAGTTAAGTGCAAGAGAAATTAATGAACTATCTCAACTACTGCATTACTGCAATTACACAAGATTCAGTGAACTACACCGTGTTATAAGACGTCTTGAGCATTTAAGATCTTGGAAAGTAGTTGAATTCAGAGTATTCTTGCTTTACTTAAGTCCGGTATTATTACGAGATTATTTACCAACCGATGCTTTCTGACTCTATTTTGTGCAGTGAGAATTTGTACCAGCTCTGTGTATTCCAAATACCTAGATTTGGCTGATCAATTGTTTCATGATTACTATGATTATTATTGAACTATATGGTATTGATTCCGTTACCAGCAACGTGCATAATCTTTGAATTCTTCCTAATATAAGTACTTATCCTTTCGAAAACGCTCTTTATGCTATAAAGAATTTATTGAGAAATGGGCACAAACCATTGGCGCAAGTCGCTAAGCGAATAAGTGAAGTACCGTTTTTTAGCTCTGACGGAAATAAAAAATTATTTCCATACTGTTCAAAAGAAAATGAAGCCCAAGGAAATTTGAACTGCAAATTTTTTAACAAAATTGTTTTGGCGGAGGGACTATCATTAGAAAACGGCAATAGAAATGAGTGGTTTGTGACTAAGCACTGTGAAATTGTTGAACTATCTCACATCACTAAGGTTGGAAAACAAATTTTGTTACATGGAAAAAGCTTTGTTAATCCATATAATTTATTCGAACACCCATTTAGTTCCTGTTACATAAATATTTTTGCTTCACGGGGTGAAAAAGTAAGTCAAAAAGTTTATAAAGTTAATGAAATAAAATGTAAAGTGTTTTTAATAAGACACTGTGACGAAATGATCTTTATGCCTATTCTGCACTCATTGGATTTAATGATAAGTAATACATAAGGTTTTTTAGTTTTATCACTTTTATTACCAACATAAAAATATTCATCTGAAAATGTAACGATATTTGAGATAAATTAACAATATTACAAAAAAATGGTAATAGATACTATGTATTTAAAAAAAAAAAAAAAATTCTTCGTTAGTTTTCTTGTTATTCGCCATTATTTTCTGTTGTTGTAGTACTAATGACTGCACTTTTCGGTAAACGTGTTCGTGGTGCAGGAGTACGTATGGTTGGAACGCTGTTTACTGTGCCTTAATGCAGATTCCATAAAAAATTGAGCTTGCAATTCCTCTGTATATTTATTATCAGCTGCAAAAACAATTTGAAAAAAGAGATGGTTTATGTTGCGCAAACACTGGAAGCTTTGCTTCGCTTCAGTTTTGGATTTTCCCGTCCAGGTGTACTCCACCAGCACATCTCTGCTAAAAAGTTTGTCTAGCAATAAGTAACAAACTTTCTTATAATTTCCTGTACCACATCTTCCAAACATTATTTTGAATTTATTGGCCTATAATAATAAAATTAACAATACAGAATATTGTTTAAGTTTGCAGAAGTTAAATTACCAGTTTACTCTCAATATTTTTGTCTTGTAGCGCATCTTCCAACTGCCGAACTTGCTCTTCTGTTCCAAGAGGAAAACTAATATTTTCTAATATTTCCTCCGACACTTCCCTTGTTTGGTTTGATGGTCCAATACTTTCACATATCATTGAAAGCTTATCTAACATTTTGACAGCCTTGACATTAAGTTTTGCAAGCTCATTTCTGATGCTTATATTTTCTGAAATAATATGTTGCCGCATTTTCTCGAATTTGTCTGGAAATACATAGCAATAAGCGAAACCAATTCGTTCGGTGTGGGTTCCCGAACCTCTAAGTTCTGAGTATTTTCCTGATTAGTTTCTGCCATCGATGCTGATGACCCTGAAGATGCAAACATATTAGTATCTTCCAGTTCGGTAAAATGGCAATTGGAGGTCTCCTTCCAATCTTTTTTTCTTGTTGGGTTGTCGTGTAAGAAATCTGTGAAACGTACATTTATTTAATACATAAAATAAATTCAGTACATTAAATTACATTTGCTCTGAATCCGCGTCAGTTAAACCTGCGAAGTCATTTTCCAATGCCAGAGCTTCGCGAAAACTTCCGATGCCACAGCGCTTCACCACACAATTTTCTATACGCAGCCAACTTGATTCCGGCGCACTGTTTTTATTGCAGCGAAGATTATCGATTTTGGTTGTTCTTGGCCAAAATAAAATGCCTGATTATTCCCACAATTCTGGCACGCCAGTTATACACACTTTTCCGCTTTCTACGGTCTTTACAATCTTAAAAGATATGCTGCCCGCATTATTTTCTTGCTCCAAATTTGAGCTGTCATTAAAAAGCAAGACGTCTTAAAATAATTATTTGCGATCAATATACGATTGCTAGACTCGTATTACCATCATAAGGATCTCATTATGAAATACATATGATTGATTTAAAATCCAATGATGTATTGCACTTATAAGAACGAACTATACGAAATAATACGATTAGGCTAAATGCGTGTTGTTAAAGTGTGGTATGTTTTGGTATTTTTTTTTTTTAAAGTTGTATATGCTATCGCATACAGAGCCGGACTGGCAATACGGGCGATCGGGCGCTAGCCCGATGAGCCGGTGGTCGCTGGGCCGGTGGTCTCCATGTTAACGAGACCACACGTATTTACTCTGGACGAATGTTGCGGCTGTGGTGGGAGGCGAGCTATGAAAGTGAATTGAAATTGAAGCAGTACTTTATTGCGTGACCAAAAACTCACGGCAACGAGGCCATCTCGGCAAAGGAGAGTTTTGAATTAAAAAAACCCCAACAATGTCCCACAGCTTATAAACACTGACAGGATCATATCAATATATCATTTTTATTTATTCGAAAAACCCATGGAAATGTGGTTTTTATCAGGAGGATTCAACAAAGTTTTCAAAAACTTGATATACCTATACAGTAAAAAATAATTCCCTAAAGTGAGTGGCAACAATTTGTGCCACACCATTTAGGAATTTGTCGATAAGATTGGGGAATGCTCCACGTGGAAAATTAACATTAGGTTTTCATCCCTAAAACGTAGGTAGGCTTTTCTCCCTCAAATGTAGTTAATTTTTGCTCCCCCCCCCCTAAAATTTAGGGAATATTGTCTAAAATGTAGGGAAATTCATATATTTTCTAATATTCCCCCTACATTTTAGGGAATATTCCATAAAATGTATAAAACATTCTCTAAAATTTAGGGAATTTTAAATTTTTGTTTGGTTTTTCCCCCTAAAATGTAGGGACTATTTCCTAAAATTTAGGGAATATTCCCTAAAATGCAGTGAATATGTTATTTCACCACACTCCACCATAGGTCATAGAATATCACCTCCTTTAAAAACATAAGAATGAGCTGAATAGAATAGCTCATTTCTTATGGCCCATACCACTAAGTAGTACGGAAGTTATGTTGGTGCGCTGGGCACGCTGAAACAAAATATTGAAAAGCAATATATTAGTTGTTTTCAAAAACAATGTGTGAATTATATAAACGAAAATATATTTCCATAAAAATTGTAGCATAATACCTAATTTGTTGAACATTCTCTTCCTTATATACAAGAGAGCTTAACATTTCGAGAATTTTACGTACTTTAGAGGTTTTCTGGCGCCAAATGCCTAAATTTATTGAATGTTTTATTTGCTTGGGGAAATTAAGCTGATTTTCCCTTTCTATCAGAGAAAATAACATTTATTTTTAAGGAAAAAAGTGTCTTAAATTTAAGAAATAGCCCTAATATTTTTTACAGTGTAGGTATGTGTACTTTTAAAACAAATTCGAAATTGGAGAACAAATATAAAAACAGTTTATAAATTTTGTTTTTATTTTCTATTAATTAATCTCTATCTTAATTAAAATAAAGTAATTTTATTTCATGTAAATCAATTTTGAAGTAGAGTAGATATATGTATATGTATATACATGGTCATAGTTTGTTACAGTCAGCTTTTACTTAAATGACAAATTTCCAGTGTTACAAAGTACCTAAATATTTGAAACAGTCTGAATTTTTCCACATTTGATGAAGCATTGGCATTGTCTTTGTTACTATATTGGGCCATATAAGTAAGTGAAGGAGTGATTAAATTTCTAAGCGGTTACAAAACGATTCCAAAAACAAAGAGTAGAAGAAGGGGTTAAGAGTTCACTTCTATCCTCTGTTCCTTCAAGCAGAGCCATAACAACTCTTTTGGCGCCTGCAACAAACGTATAACATAACATAACCTTATTCAACTTTAACTATTTTGACGTAGTTTATCAACTGACTGAACAAAGTTGAGCAACAATTGATCATGAGAAGAATAGTACTTAAATAATATTTATTGTACATGAAATTATTAGTTGATATTAATTTTTTGCGAGTAAAGTACATTCGCCACGAACAAGTTTGTATTCTCGAAATTAGAAGTGCTTGTCGTTTCTTTTGTGACCACATTCGATAATCTTTCTTAACCCTTTGTAGATTAGATGTAATTTTTTATTAATTTCAATTTGCTGAAACTTCGTTCACATGAAGCTATCGTCATTGGGAATATCAGAAAAACTCGGAGCGCGATTTAAACATTTAAATATGATTGTTGGAGGTTATAGTCGTGAATTGATTAAAGCAAATCCAAAAGCGGGTTTTTCAGGCTATCGGCGTCCAGTGTACTAAGAAGGTCGTCAGAAAGGAATCGATAGTCTTCTGACACTTGTTCCAACATTTCGTACCTCCTCGTCAGTTACAATAAAAGAACATCAATCGATTCAAAAATTGATGTACGAAGCTTTTGTTTTGTGGAAATATTGAAATCACTCATTATTTTCTTCCATGTCAGGATCACGATCCAATCTCAGCCTTGTCAAGCGGATAAATTCAAATTGAGAACAAAAAATTTATTTAGCAAAAAAAAATTATATTTGTCAAAGGCAAATGTTGTTAGTATTATTTTTTTCGCCCGCAATAATGTTTTTTTCAACGGGCGGCGCCCCTCAGCTTCAACGTCTGTCTCACTTGCCTTACTCTTGTTATAGCTGTGTAAGTAAAATTGTTGGTCCCTCGCATACTGTTTCCACAGACAAACCCTGTTTTGTTTTTAATTATAAGTATGAAAGAGCCAACCGCTCTTAAACATATTCTGTGCATACATATTTCCTGTATGAAATTGTTCTTTCTTTCTTCTTATTTATCATGGAATTCAATATTCAAAAAATATTCAGTAGGAAATCAGCCTAATAATTTGGGTTGTTTGCCTTTAAAAAAACAAAATCATTCTTGAAGACCCTTTGCGGCTGGTTTGTTATTATAAGCCCGGGCCAAATTGATAAAAATTGCTGTGCAATTTAAAATAAAAGCTTCCATGGATAGTGAAATAAAATATAGAAGCCATGATGTTTATGTTAACAAAATGTGTAGTCATTGGTATCATATACAAATCGGAAAAGTCAGGATAACCTATTTCAATTAAATGAAAAGTAAATGTTGCGATAAAAGAGAAAGCTAACAAAACTGTGTTTTTGAAAAAAAAAAATTATATAAAAAAACTAGTTTTTAGAAAATGCTTGAAAAGAGGGCGCGTTAAAATTTTTCGAAGTATAATACCAATATTTACGATAAATTCTCTTTGGCATGAACTTCCGAGAGTTAGCAAACTAGAAACATAATTCATAAACATTTCAATTTTTATATCACAGACATGCCATTCTTTGAAGTAATACAAAATGATTCAACACCATCACATCTTTTTCATTTTAACAAGTCCATTAAATACTTGCAAATTGCAATTATATATACTTTGATATTACCCAGCAGCGGATTTGAAGCACTTCTTGAAGAAATAGTTCTAGAAATACTTTGAATTTGCTTTCACGTTCCTACAAGGGAAAGCGATTGTAGAATGACTTCAGTAATCGATTTTATCATATTATAATGACGGTTGTTGATAGGTTAGTAAACATATATCATGTTTCCAATTGCAATATAAAAACTTGTGGTTGAAAAGTTAAACACGTTCCTTAAATTTTGTGTGCAAATATGTTTGGGTTACATTGCTAATTAGAAAGAAGATTTTTATCATCAGCAAAATTTTCCTCAAATTGTAAATTATGAATACTTTGGAATGTTGTCGTTATTATGAAATTTTCACTTCTTCCCCTTTTTAAAATACATAATATATTTACTTCAAGATAATTTTATCTCTTCCAGTATTTCTAGTTTTTTTTTTCTACTTGTCAATACCTTAAAGAAAAAATGGATCATTAAAAACCAGATTTCAGATTCTAAAAAAAATTCGTCACAAAGTTATCCAGTAATATCTTCTAGAATTAATCTGAAAAAACAAAAAGGAAATAATGCGGTAATGCTTCCGTTAATTACTTCTAGGATATACTGGTAATACAAGCAGGGAAGAACTGGTTCCGCCCTATGACAACACCGTGTAAAAGTAATGAGTTGTTTACATGGAGTGGAGTCATACTTGAAACTAGTTGCGACTTCAGGTAAGTACTTCTAGAAGGAGGTCAGTAATGACTTCGACATATATATGTATTTTCTTAAAGAATAAACTCACACAATCTTTAGAGATTTGTATGTATATGTACCTACAGTAATTCCTAAATCATAAACTATGTTATACTTGCCTTATAACAATGCTTGTATAATGTCATATATCAGTGGTGTAGTAGTGTATATGACATAGGAATGTTATTATAGTATCGTATATTGCATCGCATAATAATTGTAATCACTTGAATAGATTCCCCACTTTGCAGATATATAAGTTATAAAGACATCTGAAAAGGATCATATTGCATTCATGATGTCGTAATTGTAAATCGTATGTCTTAACAGAATCTCATAAATGCATTTCTACGATTAGTATACGATCTATTGTGCTACTTGGGATGAGCACTGTACTGCATCGTTACTTGCTCTCCTTGTGCTCGGTTTACTAAGAAAAAAAGGTAATTTTTGAATGCTCTTGGCGCTGGTTTGTCGCCATTTGTCCGGACCGATTTGAAGACCCAGTCCGGCCCTGATCGTGTGGTTCAAATTACGCTCATCTGCGCTACAATACTACACGCTAAACTATGTTTGCAGTATACGCAATATCAAAGAAGCAATGGATTTGAGAAAAATTACCATTTCCGCTACGCTGTGCTACGCTTTTAGTCTTTGCGAGGCCTAAGGAATCATGAGTAGGATGCTTGTATAATGTGACACTTTCTCTTTCAACATTTTTAACTAACACACTAGTCAATTTTTAATACAAAGGTTCTTACGTAAATCTAAAGTGGAAGCTAAACACAATTAGTTCCACTTCCCATTCCGGCTTGGTAAAAGTGTCAAACTATCACAAACATTATTACTTCCATTTTGCCTATTACACTGTCTGTGGAACGAACGCCACTTTGCAATCAAACAGATGTGTACTTACAAAAACTAATACTTCTCCCAACCATTGTGCAACTAGCTACTGTTCGCTCATATACTTCCGTATCAAACTTAATAGTTCTGGTTCCCTCTTATGGGAGAAATTTGCGGTTTTCTTTTTGTAATTAAAATTCTAAAATTCACTTTTCAGTAGTTTGTTCTAAGTTGGTGTACTATATATATAGGTACTGTGCCTGTGGTTTGTGTTAAAGAGACATACTCAGGCACTTTTTGAATTGTCGACAAAGCGTGTTCAGCCCACCAGTCTGTTTGTTAATGCATAATAAGCGGGAAGCTAAGTTTAATATTTTATTTGCACAACTTTATTTTTATTTTCTCCTCTAAATCAAATAAATCGGAAGAAAATACCGGAATCTTTTTAATATTTTTAATCTTTTTAGATAATAAACTCAATCTCTACACATTGAAAAATCTTCTTTTCAAGAGTTATTTGAATTATATATATAGATATTTTGTCAACTTACAATAGAAATCAATTTTAGGCTTATCAGCACTTATCAGTTGCAATCAAATTGAAGCAGAGTGTGATAACTTTGAAGTTCTTTTTGTCAAAGATTGATAAGAATACCGCCAGTATATACAAAATTAACAAAACATTGCACGTCAATAGGAAATGGGGATTTAATTTTAATATAAACTAACAACAATGTACTGAAATCCTAGAAAAATTAATGCAGGGAAAATTCTATTAAAATAATTATTTCCGATTATTAAATTAAGAAATCAGCTTGGAAGATTATCATATAAAAATTTACATTTTCATATGAACTTGTGAACAATCAACAGAAAAGCTTCCAGCCGTAGAATTTATTATATCATAGTTATGAATAATTTAAGGACTAAACAAATAAAACAACTGAATTGGATGGAGACAAAATAAAAACTTTCGATTATAAAGTTATGCAACATAAATTGTTAATTAACTAAAACAATACGAAAGTGTTAAAAAGTGGAACACAAGACACTGTGATCACAAAGTTGCTTATTAGGAAAGTAATAACTCGAGAATGCATGTACTTAGAGAGCTATAATTTTCTACATGGGCTTTTTAAAAAAAAGAAGTAAGTTCGAAAATGGTATAAATACGGTAACTCTTTCATGGGGTTGCCACGAAGCTTTCACAAAAAATAGTAACAAGATTATTATGATTTATTACTTTATTCTTGAACAAGTACAAATAGTAAATATAATTTGAAAAATGGACTAAATCAGGCAACACCTTCTTGCGACTTTTACTTATACTGTGAAAACGATCAATCCTAGAAGTAGTTACGCTAGGAGAGTTCTGGGACACTTTTTCCATACAAAAAGTGCAAGGTAGAAACCAACTATTTTGCTGTCTCTGGACTGGGTTCTGGGCCACTGAGGGGGATTCCGTCTAGTGGTATACGTCACAGGGTATGCCTGGAGAATTCCTTTCCTACCGTATGGCTGACCAGGAGATGACGCCAACCTTTTGTTTGATCTGGTCTTGGAGGCTACAATTTGACCTTTGACCTTTCCTGTGTCTGGGTGCTGGAGGTTGTCTGAGAGCTTTAGTGACAATATGTGATATCGGGAATGTATACTTGTCAGCTTGAGTTTGTTGTTAGTTGTTCACTTTAGTATGAGTGCCTGTGGTGTGTTGGGGCTGGGCTACTTGGTGGCTGAGTCTGGCGCACTTTTTCCATACAAAAAAGTGTCCGGAAATTTCAAACTATTTTGATGGCTCTGGACCATGGTTCTGAGGAGGGGAGAGGAGAGGGGGAGGGGGCTGAGGTCGCTTTTGTACTGAAAATTTGAGATCAGCTTGAAGTTTTCTTTTAGGAGGATACTTATGCCAACAACAACCAATGTAGGCAGGTATGCGGACTTGGATATGTCCGATAATCAATAATAATATATAATGTAAACAAAATCGCAGCCGAGTAAAGTAAACAAATTGGGCGATATTTACACACACCACCTATACTCACACACACACTATGTCATACCAAAATGTTTTCTACCAGGCTATATTCAGTACCATGTTATTAAATTAGCAACAACAACAACTAACGAAGGTAGATATGTTGGCTTAGATAAGAAATGGCCTAATTTTTGATCTTCAGGTGTAATGCTCCTAATTTGATTCATTGCATAAACAATTCGAATAATGTAAACAAAATCGCAGTCGAATAATGTAAACAAAATTCTCATAGAGCCGAGTAAAGTAAACAAATTTATGAAAGATTCTCAATAGCTGAAAAAAACAACAACTGATATGATGTCTTAGATGAGTATTGAAAATTTCTATTGCTGAAAAAAAAACAACTGCGGATTAAAAGCCAAGAGTGATCATGATATCTAAAAATAGATCACGGCTGCTTGTAAGAAGTAGTGGAAATTAAGGCCTCGGTGGCCAGGTGGCCGGTAATTTGATACCGCCAACTAAAGTAAACAATGGTTTTTTGCATCTAGGAGTGTGTATTGAAAAGTCATAAGTTTTATGGAAAATTGTTTTTATTTTAAAGTTTCTTTTTACAAAAATTTGTTTTTATTTCCAATAAAATTTCTTATTACAAAAGTATTTCTTATAGCACATTGCCCAATATGAACTTGGCAAGATGGAGCATTTGTGTTAATCTCTATTAGTTTTCCACAGTTGTATTCATCTTCGACGTTGATAATGATTTCACCCTCTCCAACTATCTTCTGCATCCAATGAACTTTTTCAGCTCCCTTTACATATATGATTTTATTTCGAAGCAGTGGTTCAACTATAGTGTACAGCTTGTGATACGGTATGTAGCCATCATCCCAGCGGAATCCATGAAAATTGTGCTGAAGCCATTTTACTTGTCTCTTTTTCGCTGAAGTCAAATCCTTGTATCTGAACGGTGGTTGAAATATAAAGTGCTGTATCTGGTTTTCATTGTTTAAAATTGCCAGTTCTTTAGTGATAAATTCATTGAGACTAGTTTTGAATCCTTGAACGTCTACGATGACAGCCATCTTCTTAATTTAACTTTCTAACTTCACTTGTCAGCGGACTGTATTCCACTATTCGATCGTGTAGAAGCAGACAATATGCTGTTGTATTAGCCGGTATATTTTCAGATGTCTTGAATTCTAGCCTTATGTCAACAGGTCCAGTTTTTATTGTTTCATTTTGATGTGAACAATCAATGACAGCGATCGGAGCATCGGTTTTGAACTTCTCCCATGTGAGGAACGGCTGATACTGATGACCATAGTACGATTGTGTAAACTTTATATACATCTCATACAGCAATGCGTATCTATTCAAATCAAATTTCAAATTCAAATCATCATAGGGATATGATTCTGAGTTCAAATGAACTGTAACATCGGTGAGTTTGAAGTGATCAAACTTGCTTGCATCTTTGGTTTTATCGTTCCTTCGATCCGTTTGTAATGCTAAGATGATAAATCGAGGTTTCTCCAGTTGAGTGTCTTAACTGACCAGGTTTGATGCGTGGATTCCGGTAGTACTGGATACTCATATATGTCCCAGCTGCGGAATGGTATTTGTATCGGGCGACCTCTCCCGATAATTTTAAATAGTTGCAGCTTTTCATCGTCGGATACTGTAACATGTGGAATGCTCCATTGAAGTTTGGTAATTTCAATTTTCACCTCATCTGTGGGTGATATAATGGCATTATCATCTGTCCTGCTCCGGATCAATATGAGTTCATGTTTGGAATTTATTAGAATTTTCTTGTAATCTTCAGCGAATCCCAATAAATATTTCAGAGGTACACAATAGTTAAACAGTCCATTGGTTGGTATAACGGATGAATCTGGTGACCAACTGCCGTTGAGTAGTATCCTGCTTACATTTGCATTTAGCGATACGTAGTTTTTTAATGTTGTAGCAATCCCAAGATTTCTTGTACGATCGATTTCCACTGCATTCAATTCATAGCGTATTTCCTCAAAAAGAAATGGTAGAGCGTTGTTAGCTAATTTTGCAGTTGCTGAAACGGTTCCATCCAGCTTTGTTAGCGACCCCTCAATGTAAAGAAAACTCCTGCTGG
The DNA here is from genome assembly GCA_963924295.1 of Dioctria rufipes. NCBI lineage: Eukaryota > Metazoa > Arthropoda > Insecta > Diptera > Asilidae > Dioctria > Dioctria rufipes. Next base: position 119,988,103 of record OZ002742.1, read on the forward strand.
GTAGAAGATTCAAGTCTTGATGTTGTACAGAGATACGGATTTCATCGCTGTTTTTAAATGATGTTAGAAATGGTGAATAGGAGTGATGTTCAAATTTAGTAACACTGTTATCAAAGTGAGCGTCTGGTGCAATATCTAGTATTCCTTTATTCATTGCTTCAGCGTTAAGCCAATTGATTGTAAATATGCTGAATTTCCAGGTGTTAATGTAGGTCTTGATCGCTTCAAGGTTGTCCGCTGACTAATGATCTTGTCTGCGCCGAGCTCGTATTTATCATTATTGTATATCAACATGCTGTGGCTTCAAATGTAACCTGATGGTTATAGTCTCTCCTCTGAAGTTGATTAAGTCGCCGTCTTGGTCAAGGAGCTTCAATGTTAGAGAACTTATACGTTTGGTGTTCACAGGCAAATAGATTACATTTTTGGGTACCTCCACTATTTTATACCCAGGTCCAACGTTCGGGGAAAACTCGTGGAGAGTGTGTACTTGTGTGTTGTTGAAGAATGATCCTGATATAATATTACATTCGATGCGTATAGTATTTACTTTAATGATGTTGACTGGCAACTCTGATGTATGCACTGTATTAGCAGTCAAGTTTCTTTTACTGAATCCTAGCAGAGGAGCTATGGATCTCTGTTTTTCAAAATGTATTTCTTCAGTTGCCTTAACTTCACTCTTCAATGTATTATTGTTAGCCTTTATCACAACTTTTATCCTTTTCCCTTCTTTATCCAAGTACCCTTGCACATATTTTGCTATATCATCAATCTCATAGGATCCAACAGGTATCTCAACAACCTCATTCCCTACATGAACCAGATTATTGCTCACATCAATATTTGGTATAGAGTTGTATGTTTGAAAATCAATTAATCCACAAACATAATCCGTTGCTAGCTCCAGCGGAGGAAAGTACTCAGCAGTGAGTAGAGATGAATTTCCCGTGAGAGTAAGTGTTAATGACATGGCGGTTGATAATGAACTGTTACAATTTCAATATAGATACATTTATTTATAGATAATAATTAATGGTTATAACAATTATATAAAAACTTTAAACATAAGTGACCGCAAATTACTGCATCATAGTTCTGATAAGAACTGTAGTTGTACGTAATATTACTACCCAAGTAGTTTATGAGCTCCCTTGGTGGTTGGAGATTGCCAAAGCTATCAAAGTATTCGATGTTATCACCTTTCTTGTAGTACGCTACCCAGTGTGTACCTGCTTCAGTTGAGATATCCAAGTTAACAATACCGCTTTCTCGCTTCCATGGCTTTTTAGGTAGATTATCACGCATAAATACTCCTCTGAAGTGTGGCAAGTGTGTGGTATACTTGTGAAGATCCAACTCGTTTAGCGGTCTTTTGGGTAGCGTCTTTAATAGTTTTTTGGTTGAGGTTGTAGATAGAGTCCAAGTCCTTTTCTGTACGGCTTCAGGAACAGCCCGTTTCCTTCTTTGCCAACCGCTATAGTTTCCATTGCTTGGTTATGACGTTTGCTTTCTTCCAATTTTGCCTTTGCGGCACTGGTATCATTTACTGCTTTAGCTATGCCTGCTGCACCTCCCGATAGTGCTCCCAATGCTGAAAGCCCAGCAAACAGCGGGATGAGGAACGGAAGTGCTCCACCAACCTTTGGTATAGGTATCACTCGTGGAGTTTTAATTGATTTCTTCTTTCTTTTCACAATATTTTTAGCTGCACTAAGAGCTATTTTTGTAGCTTCCATCAAGTCTTTCGGTTTTTTTACTTTTAAAATTTTACGTGCATTTCGTACTGCTTCTCGGAATGTGGGTTGGCGTTTATTTTTAGCCTTAAGACCCATACCTAGCTTAATTTTAGCCTTCATTGCGTTTGTTATAAGCCAAGCGTTGGCACGTTCACTCAAATTTGCATCCGTAGATTTTGCACGCTGCCAGGCCTTTTCAGCTAATATTTTATCAGCTATATGTCGATCACTTGTGTCTTTATGCCGCGAGTATGCTATATCGTGTTCCTTGCAGGCTGCGTCCAGTGGATTAATGCCTGGATCTCCTCTCGCCAATCTTTGTTGTAACTTTGTTCCTGGTCCACAGTACTAGTATCCCGGTAGATGTAATTCTACAGGTAATTTGTTGATGATTGAATTTAATAGTCCTCTGCCCCCTTTCAAATATTTTCTGGAGCTTTTCGATTTGTGATCCGACATCTTATAAGGTTCCGATGATACTGTTGAAATGTAATATAAGCAGGTGTATTTATAGGAATCCCGTTAATCTTCAATATGCGGTTCATTAAACAACAACAAGCTTTTCCTGTTCGAAATGCTGATGTAGGTATTATGAAGGTGAAAAAGAAGCATGGCCCCCTATTGCCTAATAGTATAAGGAGCATCATTGTTGGACCATCGAATTGTGGAAAAACTAATGTTATGATAAGTTTGCTGGAACATCCCAATGGTCTGAGATATGAAAATATTTACATATATTCAAAATCTTTACATCAACCAAAGTATGAATACTTGAAGCGAGTGATGACTCATATATCAGGATTGGGGTATTATACATTCTCAAAGAACTGCGACGTTCTACCTCCAGAGGAAGCCAAATCACATTCAGTGTTTATTTTCGATGATGTAGCATGTGAAAAGCAAAATAATGTGCGATCCTATTTTTGCATGGGTCGCCACGAAGATATAGATAGCTTCTATCTCTGTCAAACATATACGCATATACCAAAGCACTTAATACGTGACAATGCTAATTTAATCATCTTATTCAAGCAAGATGACTTGAATTTGAAACATATCTATAATGATCATGTGAATACAGACATGAAGTTTGATAAATTTCGAAGAGCCTGTGCTGAGTGTTGGAAGGATAAATATGGTTTCTTGTTGATTGACAAGGACAGCTCATTAAACAAGGGGCGCTACCGTAAAGGATTTGATACCTTCATTGTACTATAAAAGGATGAAACATGCGAAATATTCATAAGTCGAAGCTGTAACTCAGACGAAAGCACACCGAATCCTGTGGACCTGCTGAATAGATTAAAGCTGTTCACCTATTATCAGACCTGTTTGAAAAGTTGTTAAGCTGTTATCAGAGCTGTTTGGAAAGCTGCTAAGCTGTTATCAGAGCTGTTTGAAAAGCTGTTAAGCTGTTATCAGAGCTGTTTAAAAGCTGTTAAGCTGTTATCAGAGCTGTTTGGAAAGCTGTTAAGCTGTTATCAGAGCTGTTTAAAAGCTGTTAAGCTGTTATCAAAGCTGTTTGGAAAGCTGTTAAGCTGTTATCAGAGCTGTTTAAAAGCTGTTAAGCTGTTATCAAAGCTGTTTGGAAAGCTGTTAAGCTGTTATCAGAGCTGTTTGGAAAGCTGTTAAGCTGTTATCAGAGCTGTTTGGAAAGCTGTTAAGCTGTTATCAGAGCTGTTTGGAAAGCTGTTAAGCAGTTATCAGAGCTGTTTGAAAAGCTGTTAAGCTGTTATCAGAGCTGTTTGGAAAGCTGTTAAGCTGTTATCAGAGCTGTTTGGAGCTGTTATCAGAGCTGTTTGGAAAGCTGTTAAGCTGTTATCAGAGCTGTTTGAAAAGCCGTTATTCAGTTAATATCGAAGATGAATGAAAACCTATTAAAAGAAATCATCAAGACAAGGAATGCAGTGCGAAGGAAACTTAAAGCTCTAAAGATGGGAAGGATTGAAGCAGAAGCTCAACTTGAAGAAACTTTCAAGCCAATCACCAAACCCTTAAAAGAGTTTGTAACAAGAGTCAAAAACGAGCCACCTGTCAAATTGGAACCAAAAGAAGAAAAACAAGAAGAAGAAGAAGACAATGAGATTGTGGAACCTTTTACCCCTCCAAAACGAAAATATGTGAAAATGGAGGCTAGTAGCACACCAATAAATTATGGAGATTATTCCTTAACATCTGAGGAAGAATTCGCAACACCTGAACATTCAAGAACATTGACAGGAAGGTCTCCTGTCACCTCCCCCGATACGTCTGGATACATAGTTTCAAACTATTTAAAGCTATTCACTGACAATACCCCTAAAATTGATTCAACCTACGGAGTTTACTATGATAACAACGCGTGGAGAATCGGTAATTCAACGTTTGATGTTGATGATGTAGGAAATATTGTTATCAAGGGGAAGAGCTATAAAACAACTTTGGGGTTATGTGAGCTGCTATTTATGAAAGATCCTGTAAAAAGTCTATATACTAAAGAGGATTTAACTAATTATGGATCTATTTTGAAAGATACCAATGCATATAAACGTAACTATGTCGAAGATGGACAAATAAAAGGTACTAGAGCGGTTAAGTATAAAGCTATAATCAGTAAACTTATACAGCATAAAGGCCTGGGACTAATGCGTCTGCCTAAGGAAAACATTGATCACGTTTACTGGGATGATCCAAATGAATTAGTGGATAGACTGCGCCTTCTAATGGCATCACAGCAGGCTGGAAACACCAGTCACAACAATGAAATTATATCTATCCTGGAGGAGTTGCGAGAAGCAGATATTATAGTTTAAATACTACCTCATTGCCATACTTCTTCACAATCTACAGATGAGCGTTGATAAGTTTGGACGTTTCTCTAAGCGAGGATATCTTGGGAAACCAGGTGAACGTGGACCAACAGGAGCTCAGGGGCCAGCCGGTGAACAAGGAATTCAAGACCCAGATGGTAAACAAGGAGCTCAGGGTCCAGCTGGTGAACAAGGAGAGCGGGGTATTGGATTTAATTTAACGATAAACGGAGACTACGATCTAAACTCAAAGTGTATAAAACGACTTGGTGAGCCCCTTGAAAATGATGATGCTACTACCAAAGACTATGTTGACAAGAAAATTAAAATAAGTGTGGAAGAAATAAGAAAAACTATTAATATAGAGGCAGAAAATTTAACGCTATATATCAATGATGAAATCGCGAAGATTGAAAACTATTTGTTTACTTCAGTAATAAATAAGAAAGACTTGACACCAAAAGATGGTGTATATGAGTAAAAACTCTTGAGAAATCTGTTTCATTTATAATTACGATGAGTAAGAGACAAGTGATAAATGAGCTTCATAAACCAGCGAGAAAAAATTTTAAACGACGTCGTGTGATTATCAAAGGACTAGATGACTTGTGGCAGGCAGACTTGGTTGAAATGGATCCCTACAAGTATGTGAACAAGGGTTACCGCTATCTGCTGACAGTAATTGATACCTTCTCCAAATATGCATGGACAATTCCAATTAAAAGAAAAACTGGTCTAGAAGTAAAAGATGCCATGCAATCTATATTAAGCGAGGGACGAATACCTAAAAACCTGCAGACTGATGATGGAAAGGAATTCTACAACAGCCTCTTTAAAAATCTAATGCGGAAGCATGCAATTAATCATTACTCTACGTACAGTTTCCTCAAAGCATCAATAGTGGAACGATTTAACCGAACTCTGAAGGATATGATGTGGAAGGAATTCAGCTTTAATGGAACTTATCAGTGGATTGGTATGGTAAAGAAACTGCTCACTGAATACAACTCAAGAATACATCGAACTACAAAAATGAGACCACGTGATATCAACACCACTAATGAGAAACAACTGCTTTCAACTGTATACAGTCATATAAAGATTGTTGTTCCTGCAAAGTATAAAGCTGGGGATTTTGTACGCATCAGCAAATACAAACATATATTTGAGAAAGGCTATACACCAAACTGGACAGCTGAGATTTTTAAAATTATTAAAGTTCAAAACACAAACCCCATCACATATCATCTGGAAGATTATCAAGGAAATCCAATCACAGGAGGCTTTTATGAATTGGAGCTGCTGAAAGTTAAACACACAAACCTATATCTCGTAGAGAAAATCTTAAAGAAGAGTGGAGATAAAGCTTACGTTAAATGGCTCGGATTTTCATCAAAACACAATTCTTGGATTAATAACAAAGATGTTTTATAATTTGTTGAAGAAACAACTATAATACAATTTAAAAGCAAGTTTGATCACTGCAAACTCACCGATGTTACAGTTCATTTGAACTCAGAATCATATCCCTATGATGATTTGAATTTGAAATTTGATTTGAATAGATACGCATTGCTGTATGAGATGTATATAAAGTTTACACAATCATACTATGGTCATCAGTATCAGCCGTTCCTCACATGGGAGAAGTTCAAAACCGATGCTCCGTTTGCAGTCATTGATTGCTCACATCAAAATGAAACAATAAAAACTGGACCTGTTGACATAAGGCTAGAATTCAAGACATCTGAAAATATACCGGCTAATACAACAGCATATTGTCTGCTTCTACACGATCGAATAGTGGAATACAGTCCGCTGACAAGTGAAGTTAGAAAGTTAAATTAAGAAGATGGCTGTCATCGTAGACGTTCAAGGATTCAAAACTAGTCTCAATGAATTTATCACTAAAGAACTGGCAATTTTAAACAATGAAAACCAGATACAGCACTTTATATTTCAACCACCGTTCAGATACAAGGATTTGACTTCAGCGAAAAAGAGACAAGTAAAATGGCTTCAGCACAATTTTCATGGATTCCGCTGGGATGATGGCTACATACCGTATCACAAGCTGTACACTATAGTTGAACCACTGCTTCGAAATAAAATCATATATGTAAAGGGAGCTGAAAAAGTTCATTGGATGCAGAAGATAGTTGGAGAGGGTGAAATCATTATCAACGTCGAAGATGAATACAACTGTGGAAAACTAATAGAGATTAACACAAATGCTCCATCTTGCCAAGTTCATATTGGGCAATGTGCTATAAGAAATACTTTTCTAATAAGAAATTTTATTGGAAATAAAAACAAATTTTTGTAAAAAGAAACTTTAAAATAAAAACAATTTTCCATAAAACTTATGACTTTTCAATACACACTCCTAGATGCAAAAAACCATTGTTTACTTTAGTTGGCGGTATCAAATTACCGGCCACCTGGCCACCAAGGCTTTAATTTCCACTACTTCTTACAAGCAGCCGTGATCTATTTTTAGATATCATCACTCTTGGCTTTTAATCCGCAGTTGTTTTTTTTTTTTAGCAATAGGAATTTTCAATACTCATCTAAGACATCATATCAGTTGTTGTTTTTTTCAGCTATTGAGAATCTTTCATAAATTTGTTTACTTTACTCGGCTCTGTGAGAATTTTGTTTACATTATTCGACTGCGATTTTGTTTACATTATTCGAATTGTTTATGCAATGAATCAAATTAGGAGCATTACACCTGAAGATCAAAAATTAGGCCATTTCTTATCTAAGCCAACATATCTACCTACGTTAGTTGTTGTTGCTAATTTAATAACATGGTACTGAATATAGCCTGGTAGAAAACATTTTGGTATGACATAGTGTGTGTGTGAGTATGGGTGGTGTGTGTAAATATCGCCCAATTTGTTTACTTTACTCGGCTGCGATTTTGTTTACATTATTCAGAATTTGATTATCGGACATATCCAAGTCCGCATACCTGCCTACATTGGTTGTTGTTGGCATAAGTATCCTCCTAAAAGAAAACTTCAAGCTGATCTCAAATTTTCAGTACAAAAGCGACCTCAGCCCCCTCCCCCTCTCCTCTCCCCTCCTCAGAACCATGGTCCAGAGCCATCAAAATAGTTTGAAATTTCCGGACACTTTTTTGTATGGAAAAAGTGCGCCAGACTCAGCCACCAAGTAGCCCAACCCAACACACCACAGGCACTCATACTAAAGTGAACAACTAACAACAAACTCAAGCTGACAAGTATACATCCCCGATATCACATATTGTCACTAAAGCTCTCAGGCAATCTCCAGCACCCAGACACAGGAAAGGTCAAAGGTCAAATTGTAGCCTCCAAGACCAGATCAAACAAAAGGTTGGCGTCATCTCCTGGTCAGCCATACGGTAGGAAAGGAATTCTCCAGGCATACCCTGTGACGTATACCACTAGACGGAATCCCCCTCAGTGGCCCAGAACCCAGTCCAGAGACAGCAAAATAGTTGGTTTCTACCTTGCACTTTTTGTATGGAAAAAGTGTCCCAGAACTCTCCTAGCGTAACTACTCCTAGACGTTTTTGCGATACCGAAAAGTTCTTCAGAATATGAAATCCTATGAAATTTGGGGGGGGATGCAACTTAAACAAATTAATGATATTCTTTGATTAAAACTAAAACTGTTCTTACACTTACACTGTTTTTAGACTTCCGTACCCAAAGGGTAAAAACGGGAACGCTGTTATTATGGCTCCGATGTCTGTCTGTCTGTCACCGGGCTGTATCTCATGAAGCGTGATAGGTATATAGTTGAAATTTTCACAGAGTATGTATTTCTATTGCCACTATAACTACAAATAATAAAAATTAAATTAGATGAAAAATTAAAGGGGCCCCATATATATACAACAAACGTGATTTGTTCGGCAGTATTTTCCTCGTTTTATTCTCATTCATTATTATTATCATAAGTAGGCATTTTTTTTTTTTTGTCAAATAACAGCATTATATATTTTTTCAAATGACGCCTACTCTCATTTGAATAAATAAATAAAAAGTACATAGTGTTAAATTTTGTACGATGGTATGGAACTCTTCGTCCGCGAATCCAACTCGCACTTGGCCGGTTTTGCAGATTTACAAGAACTTGCGAACTGAGCAACTTAGCATAATGAACTTCAAGTGGCTAGGAAGCAATATTGGCCGTGTTCCATTGGGATGTGCAAAGTACTCGCGAGCTCTTTCCGAATGAATTCTAATTTGTGTTGTCAAGAGTAAAATATAAGCTCTAATTTCTGTTTTGTTTCTGTTGTTCTGTAATGATAACAGTTCTACACAAATTTTCTGTCAAATTTCATCTAGTTGACGTTTCAGTAACTACTTAGCATCCAAATGCACCCGGCGGAAAATTCTCATGAAAGTACTCAGCTCATCTACTCTCGGATAACAGCATGAGTAGTTGCGAGTAGGAAAAAGTACTTGGGGTTACTTACTGTTGCTATTTGTTTTTATGCTATAGGTTTTTGCACCTTTTACAATTATATCTACATATATGTAGTTATATTTAAAGTTTTATGTTTAGGTTTGAACAATACCAACATTTTTTCAAAAGCTTATTAAACAAACATTCGTCACATTGTCACATAAATACATGTTGTTAATTTATTGCAATTTGTTACGGTAGTTTCAATATGCAGCTGAAATGTCTCCTTTGAAGGTTCACATAGATCAGTTTAGTTCGTACCTCTGAGGATCCCCTAATAAGGCGAAACGCGTCAGCATTCTTTGTTTAAGAAGCTAATAATTAATAAAAAGTTTTGTAGAAGTAGAAACAAGTGTTGTTGAAAAAATGTTATTCAGGCTATTCCACCAAGTGCTTTTTAAAAAAAAAAATTGATCAATTATATTGAACAATACTGTTTACTATAGTTTGCTTCACGCCAATGCCGTGGCCATTGCGGTAGCAACAATTCGATGGTATTGGCGATTACTCTTATAGTACACAATTCATCAATCACTACAATTGCACAGATCGCTCATTCGGAAATGTACGTTTACATTTCACTAGGGCAATTAGAAGTTCTCAAAGGTTCTTATAAAACCTTTTGTATTTTCTTTTAAAGATTACATTTGTTCAAGAAGGAATTTATTTGGATTCTCCGATATATAGCAAAAGCTAAAAAATGTTTTTAATTTGTGATTTCATCACAAAACCCATTATATTTTTGGGGACAAGTTTCAAGTCTTGGTTTTGACTCATCAACAGGTCCCAAATAGCGAAATTGAGTGACTAAAACAAAGAAAAGAAATGAACAAATGTAATAAAAAATTGAGAAAAATAGAAAAAAATTTAAAAAAAAACCAGATTCATTCGAAACGAATCGAACATGTATACGCCCGCAGTGTGCTGAAAAAAGAAAAAAGGAAAAGGAAGAAGAAGATGCATTTCGTGTTAGCAGAAAACCTTACACTCATCGGTACAGCTTAGTTTTCTGCCTACTATAGACGCTTGAAACAGATTTTTAATTTTTTTTAAATTTTGTAATAATTTTTTTTTTATTTTTCTCAATTTTTTGTTTTCATTTTTTCATTTCCTTTCTTTATTCTATTTTTTCATTTGTTTTTCAAGTTACCCAATTTCGCTATTTGGGACCTGCTGATGAGTCAAAACCAAGACTTGAAACTTCTCACCAAAAATAAAATGGGTTTTGTGATGAAATAACAAATTAAAAACATTTTTATTCTCCTGCTTAGGTGTGGGAATGTGGATGATAAGAATTTTCAGATTAAACTCTGACCAGAATTATACTTCTGTAATAAAGATGGGAATAATTTCAGATTAAACTCTGAACAGAATTATACTTCTGTAATAAGGATAGGAATAATTTCAGATTAAACTCTGACCAGAATTATACTTCTGTATGGAGGATGGGAACACGATTCTTATTTTCATATTACACTCTGAATCAGATGAGCTCTGAGCAAATAATGGAGCCATCTATTGCAACTCGTCGGCTTTTTATAGAAGAAGAAGAATATTTTATTTAGCGACTATTATGTATAATTCTTTCTTATATGTTCTTAACTATTAAAGTTTAACTCTAACTATAAATGCTATACTTACGAGCTAGTATAAAATTTGGCCCTGAGTTCCTACGATGATTGAACTGTAGTTCGTTATCTATTGCCTATGAAATATCTATTATTTATTTTTAACATTAACGATCTTATTATTTAGCCCTGCGCTAAAGTTACCTATGACTATGTAATTCAAAGTATTAATCCTAAAAAATGAAATTACACCTGATTAACTCTAACTTATACATTTGACAGACTAACTTATTTATATCTTAACTATCCTCTGTTGAAATTTCGTTCCAGTCCAGTTTGGTAGAAGGGGATACCATCCTGGGTGATCGTAAAAAGCTCTTCATGCTCCTGAAAGTTTATGATGAAGGGGGACAGGTACTCATTTGCTGCATCCATGCTACGGTTGTCTGCTGCCAGTTCTACTATTAACGGGTTAGAATGATGCTGAATTCTGTTGATGGTCTTCTGGGCTTGCCCGATGAGGAACTTGTCCAGAGAAGAAATTTTTCCAGACTCTCTCGCTGTCTCGTATATCTCCTTGTTGCTGAACATCCTGAAACGACTTTTAAAAAACTTACCAGTACATGCTCTTATAATTTTTCTCTCAAGGGTTAGTATTGTACCTAATATTGTCTTGTTGATAGTGAACCAAATGGGGAATGCATAGGATATTAATTAATTGCTTATATAATACGAATTTAACTTTACTGGACAGGCCGGATGTTTTTCGCATAAGGGGACTAATGAGACCATAGGCTACGTTGGCTTTCTTAATTACGGCTTCTGCATGTTCCCTGAATTTGAAGAGTTTGCTGAATCTAACTCCAAGATACTTAATCGAGTCTTTCGGTTTGATCTCGTAGCTATTGAGGGTTAAGGAAGCTTTTTTGCAAGTGCTTGCGATTCTGAGAGTCCTTGAATTGAATGTGGGCTTACAAAAGAGGATAAAGTCGGCTTTATCAAGGTTTAACTTGAATCTCCAAGCCCTGGCCGCCAGTTATTTTCATTTCGCCTCTTGGTGTTTCCCTAGCAACGATTATTACAATTGCCTGTATTTTGACTGCGGCAAAGGCGAAGACAGTGTAAATGTTATTTAATGACATGATGAAAAAGGGTCAATATACGGAGGTACATATGATTTGGTAAGTTTGCGATTTATTGATTAATTATTGATTAGTAATTAGTTATTGTTTTAGAAAATGCAAAATGCATCTGCAAAGGTTCCATTAGGAGTGAGATTTGGAACATTTTATGTTTGGGTGCACCAATTGAGGACATCCAGTAAAAATGCTACATACAGGACGCAGCAGATTTCAGATAAGTATTCTGTTGATTATTATTATTTTTTTTTAAGTTTGATACTTTGCGGTGCCTTTCTGTTTATTTCAGTAATTGTTGAAAATGGTTGAACCAGGCTGGAAACTTTTAGTGAAATTTAGGTGGACTAAACATCCTCCCGCCTGAAAAAAAAGTAAAAATCATGATAAAATAAAAAAATTAAATTATTTACAGATTTTTGAATGAGGAAGTGTAGTCCGCCTGGAAGAGGACATCTAAAAAACATTTTTGCCCCTCGGATTTTATTCCATGGGAACTCAGCTGACTGTAAGACTAGCATGACGTCTGGAGTAGACCAAATTGTGTTCTTCAAATCGTCAGGAATTACTGTGGAAGTTTGTATATCTGAACTGGTTGGTGTTGCTTCGAGAGTATTGGACATAGCTAATTCATGTCTGATGCAATCTGTTAGTTTGTTATTTCTAGCACGAGCTTTCTTAGTGCTTGGTACTACTTTGTGTAGATCTCCTGGAACTCTAGGTGAAACTGTTGTCATTGATCGTGGCTGCATTGGGACATATACATCTGGGCAACACTCTATTGAATTTCATTGGCCTCTGGTCCTTTTGTGGTTTGGTTTGTTCATAAGTTTTCTGTCTGGCGTGTCTCGTAAATATTTTGGTTGTGTCTCAGCAGGAGGTTTTTTGAAACACTGTAGCTGAGTCGGTTTTGTCGATAGATCTGGGAGACTCGGCAATGTATTGTTTGATGCTGCTGTTTTATTTGGAACAGGTTTGCGTTCAGAAACTGGTGGCTTCGTTGGGATACGAATTCCTGGACGGCATTTACTTGGTCCCGGTTTAGTCTCCTGGTGTAGAACTGGGAGCTTTGGCAGCACTGCACTTTGTTTTGTAGGGGGCGGTCTTAGTTTTGTCGACTTTCGAATCACGCGGTGATTCGGGGTCAGCTGTGACCCGAACTTCAAGGCTTTGTTGGGTATGGGTGTTCCACATAAAGCTTTCACCGAGGGATATATGCCTTGTGCCTCAAATGGTCTTGTCTTTCGCTTGATCGGCGAGGAGTGTACAGGTGTTGGTCGTATGATGACAGATTTCATATCTTTTTTCCCTTCGTAGGTGTTGGAGGGAGTGGGCTGATAGGCCTGATAAGTGTATGAGCCGCCAAAAGTTCCGGAGGAGTATGTGCAAGGCTTATATCCATAGAATCCAGTGATTCCGAATTGAAAATCTCTAACAATTCTTCCATTGCACTTAATACAGAGAATATAATATAACAAAAACTGAAAAAATTAACGAGTTTTAAGAACAACTTTTCACTTGTCACTTTTGAAACTTAAATGATTTTTGGTTGGTTCTGAATTCGTTTATATTCAAATATAACGGGTGTTCTGAGTTTTGGTACTGCCAGAGAGCAGTGGATTTTGGTGGGCGTATTTGAGACTTGTCAGATGTTGGTGAGAGGGACAGGGAAAATTTTTAAGATAGGACGGGTGAGAATGTTTTTTTTTCGGTTTTAGTAGTGACTACTCTGACTATGTTGTTATGGCCAGTATGAATTTCAATTATTCGACCTAATGGTCATTTTCCTATTGGGATTTGGTCTTCCTTTATCAGGACGAGAGTTCCGATTTTTAAATTTTCCTTTTCAGTCTGCCATTTATGTCGTTGGTGCATTGTATGCAAATAGTCTCTTGACCATTGCTTCCAAAAATTGTGGGAGAGGGATTGGATGTGCTGCCATCTTTTGAGAGGATGTTGTTGTGGATTAAGTGGAGGAGATTCTATTATGGTGAGATTGTGTCGACCAGTAAGAAAGTGTCCGGGAGTAAGGATATTGTAGTCTGTTGGGTCATTGGACAGAGGAGAGAGAGGTCTGGCGTTTAAACATGCTTCAATTTGAACTAAAATTGTATATAGTTCTTCGTAGGTGAGTTTTACATCCTTGATTGTTTTATAGAGATGAAGTTTGGTGGATTTTACACCAGATTCCCATAAGCCTCCAAAGTGAGGTGCTGCAGGAGGGTTGAAGTGCCAAGTTATACCTTGATTCGAAATTTCTTTGGCCAAATTGACTTCGATTACTCTCATTGATTTCTCGAAATTTGATTGTAAAATTCCATTCGCTCCTACAAAATTTGTTCCATGATCCGAGTATATGTGTAAGCAAAGACCTCTCCGTGCAACAAATCGCTTGAGGGCAGCTAGGAAAGCTGATGTTGATAAGTCAGAGACGAGCTCTATGTGTATGGCCTTGGTGGCCAAGCAAACGAATAGACAGATATAAACTTTCGTTAATTTAGCTCCTCTAAGTGTTGATGTTTTCATAACAAGCGACCCTGCGTAATCTACCCCAGTGTGTTGGAAGGGTAAAGATATATTGACTCTTGCTGAGGGCAGAGAGCTCATTATCTGAGAGCTGGGCTTCACATTAAATCGAAAACAGTCAACACATTTATGGATGCGATGTCTAATAGTATTGTGGTCGTTTATTAACCAATAGTGGTTTCTTGTAGTACTCAATATGATTTGAGTGCCTCCGTGTAATGTATAATGATGTATATGATCAATGAGAATGTTAGTTAGTTAAGTGATGGTTATTGGGAAGTATTGTGGGATGTTGTTGGTCGTAACTTAGCTGAGACTTTGTGAGACGACCTCCAACTCGTAGGATGTTTTCGGAGTCGAGCATGGAACTAAAAGACAGAATTCGACTCTTTTTGGGAAGGGGCAATTTTTTCTGCAGTTGGCTGATTTCGGTGGGAAAGGAGATACTCTGGAGAAGCCTTATCCGGCATAATTCTGCCCTTTTAACTCGGATACTGATAAATATTGTGTAGTGAACTGTATTTTGCACATGCTGTTTATAAACCTGAGACAGTATGTCGTTATTCTTATGGTGTTTTGAAATGAAGAATATTTATTTAGTACAATTATTTGTTCATCGACAGTAGTAGTGAGAACCTTTGGTTTTTTATATTCTAGTTGCGTATGTACATCCAAAAATTCTTGAGGCCAGTATTCCTCATCTTGATGCAGCTAGTCTGGGCCATTCCACCACATTGACATTGTGACTATAGTGTTAGGTAGAATGTCTCTTGACGCTACATCTGCAGGATTGGATGATGTGGACGCGACGTGACTCCAAGTTGCTTGTGGTATATTCTCATGTGTTTCCGAAATGCGATTGGCCACGAACGTTTTCCAGGTGGATGGATGCTTTCGCAGCCAAGCTAGAACTATGTTAGAGTCTGTCCATGCTATAAGCTTAACTTTTTCCAGTTCTAAATCATTCACAACTTGTTTAATAAGTCGGGACCTTTCATTGTTTTATGACATTGTGCTAGCAGAAGCTGTCTGGGGAGGAATACTGACAGATGGCGTTGGTGTTAATCTGTCGATGTCCTCTTCCATGCTTGCTGCCTTTTCAATATAGTATTCCTGAACCTGGCTAAATGTCTCTTTCGTAAAATAATCTAGCTGGTGATCATCTGTTGTCGCTCTTCTCTGTATAGACCTATATCAAGTTTGGAAATCTTTCCAATACTCAATGAACGTTTGTAAGCGTTTCTCTGTCGCTTTGACAGTCTTCTTTTTACCTTCTCTTTGGTGCATTTTGTATAGTTCTATCGTTAGCTCTTTCACTTCGAGTTGGGACTCAAACAACTCTGACACAGAGTCAATGGTTTCATCACCAACGTCAGATGAGATAGATTCTCCATCTTTCGGCATTTTGTATTGAGAAGCTTAGAACTGTGATAGTGTTAAGAACTGAATTTAATTTTATATTTATCTGACTGAGTTATCCGCCTTTAAAGGACCAATGGCAAGGCTATCAGACAGATTGTATTTATACAGACTTTAGTAAAGCCTTCAACAACTTATCTCATTCTGTGATACTCTTTAAAATGGAAAAGTATGGGTTTCCTCCAACATTTCTAAATTGGACGGAGTCTTATTTAGGTAACAGGACATACCAAATCTTATTCCGCCATTCCATATCTAGAGTCTTGAAGGCTTCATCTGGCACCCCTCAAGGGAGTCACTTGGCTCGTAATTCTTTATTCTAACTATTGATGACATTGTTTCTGTTATGAGGTACTATAGGGTCTTAATTTACGCTGACAATGTTATGCTTTTCTCTCAGATTAAATCTGTTAACAATTGTGAACAGGTACAGAGTGACCTTAAAAAATTCTGCAATTGGTGCAAGAGCAATACTTTGGTAGTCAATATCGACAAATGTGAAGTTATGACTTTCTACAAGTATCAGAAACCTACCACGTATGATTATGGGTTTTCGGATTCCTCGATTCATCGGGTTAGTTCTGTCTGTGACTTGGGTATCAAATGTGACCAAAGATTGATTTTGTCTCCCATATATCCTTCATGGTATCAAAGAATATTTCTATGCTGGGTTTTATAAAACGTTCGTCCCGAGAGTTTTCAAACCCTACCATAACATTGCGTTTGCACACTTGCTTTGTGAGAATACTGCTTGAGTACGCTAGCCAGGTCTGGTCTCCATTTTACGGTACACAGGTACACATTTCGTCCGTATCGAGTCTATTCAGCGAAACTTCTTACGATTTCTCTCAGGCACGCCTGGAATAATTCATTAATTCGTCCTCCCTATGAGAATCGCTAGTTAACATAATAATACTAACACCGACTAAGTTATAAAATGCATGTATTGTTGACCGTTTATTATTTTATTTATTTTTTATTTATTAAACGTGTCACTACAGCGAATTTGTGTTAATCGTGGTCCTGATAGTAAATAAATAGTTTTAAACAGCGTTTTAAACTGATAGGGTAGGTGTATGCTATAATACTTAGGTTATAACTTTCAGCGAGTACTTCTCCAAGAAATATTCGTATGAAGCTTGTAAAACCATTAATTTTCCGTACTTTACTTTTTATAGCGCGATTTTCCCAAAATTAGATAGTGTATGCGCTCGTAAAATTCAGGTTGCCTTCAATCATTGTATCCTCTTCGTTTTTGGTTCTCGTAGAATTGACCATGTCTCATCATATAGAACTCAGCTGCTTGGTTGCTCTCTGGATTCTTACCTAAATCAAAGTGCATTAACCCTTATTTTTAATATATTGAATCGAGATACATCTGAATATCTGAATATATCTGGGAATTTTTTCCAATTATCGACTTCCACCACGTAATCGTAATATCATAACTCCGCGATTCAGCAAATTGGTCATGAAGAGTTCTTTCCTTGTTCAGACTGCCCGACATTGGAATAGCCTTCCATCAAACGTGCAGAGTGCTGATACTGTCAATGTATTTAAGATGTTTATAAAATTGCATTTGTGAGTTAAAGAATTTCATCTATTTCTGTTTATCATTAATTTCTTATTCTTATTTTTTTTATTCTTTTTATTTCTTTAGTCATTTATTTTATCTTATTTTATTTATCATTATAATTTTTCTATATTGTTTACTTATGATTTTTCTATAATTATTGAATTCTTCATTTATGCTTTTGAGTGTTACATTTCTAGCTCCGATTAATCTTATAGTGCTAAAAAATGATACTAAGATATGACTCAAACTTATTTACAAGTTACTTAGTAAAAAAAAAAAAAAAAAGTTGTATCCTGAATTCTATTTTCCTATTATCTAAGTCTAATGAACCTAGTTCAAAGAATGGAGAAAAATTCCTCATTTACCCAATATTTCTGAAAAATTCAAAAAACCTTTAGCTAATAAGCAGATAGATCCTGCTTTGGGGTTAAAAAAAAAAATCACAATGGATAGCAGCGGTGTCTATAAAGTAACCTGCGGCTTTTGCTCACGGTTCTATATCGGAAAAACAAGAAGATCTTTAAAACTAAGATTTTGGGGATACATTAATTCATCTAATTCAAATAATCCGACTTCAGGTTTTGCAATATATCTAAAATGTGTCCGACATAAATGCGCTACCCAAAATATAAGACTTTTACACAATATTAATGGAGAACCAGTAGGTATAGAATATGCGAAATCAGAAAGGGTAATGACGACGGTTATGCTTTGTTGAATGTTCAGATTGATTTTTATAATAGGATCCACCTTTTAGATTCTACTAGGAGATTCTAGTTCTAACACATCTCTCTCGGTAACTCTAGTTTTAACTAATATAACTCAGTTAAATCTAGAATAAACGGAATGTTATTGATATAGTATTAACTAAAGATAATTTACTTAATTCTTGTTATGGCTGAGCTCTCGTAAAGTTTTTAGTTAAATCTGAACTCATTGGCTGGTCTTCGTAAATTCGCGTTACGATTGAATTCTATCACCATTATTAACTCTTGATTTTTGTTAAATCTGTTTAGTTATAATTATGTAAACATACTTTTATTACAATTTTGTACATTATACAAGCTACGTATTGCAACAAGGCATGCTGTTTAGACATTTCGAATTGCAACGAGCTCTTTTTTAAATTCTGTACCCAAAGGGTGCCAACGGGACCCTATTACCAAGCCTCCGCTGTCCGTCCGTTCGTCTGTCCATCTATCCATCCATCCGTCCGTCCGCCCGTGTGTCTGTCAGCGGACTGCATCTCATGAACCGTAATAGGTAGACAGTTGAAATTTTCACAGAGTATGTATTTCTATTGCCGCTATAACAACAAATAATAAAAATAAAATAAAATCGAAAATTAAAGGGGGCTCCCATAGAGGAAACGTGATTTTTTTTTCGACGAATTTTGCTCGACCTTAACAATCGCTTCATCCCGTGAACCGTAATAGGTAGATACATCAAATTTTCAGAGAGTGAGCACAACTACTGCGATAACAACAAATATTGAAAATAAAATAAAGTTAAAAATTATACGGGTTCCCCATACAATAAACTTTTGTTGTGATCGATCTCAAAAGTAGATAGTGTTTAATCTTGTACAATGGTAAGGAACCCTTCGTGTTTTATTTTTTATACAAAATCATCGCTATGAAATACAACTTTTGTTCCAATCACAGCGGACGAATCGTTGATCTGTTCTTACGGCTACTTTCTTTGAGAAATTTCATGATCCTGTTACACATACTCTGCAGTCAAGAAAACTGCGGAGCAGACATTCAAATATGAAAGAAATATTCAATCGACTCAGATAAGAAAGCAATATTAATTATGAAATATGTAGGAATATCCAATTTAAATATCAGCTTATTAAACTTTTACGAAACTACCTGCAATATATACAGCTTTTTCAAAACTCCATTATTTGTAACAATTTTGTACAGACCGTCTTCGTTTCTTTTGAGCAGAACTCCTACGAGATTTTGTAATTCCGCCTTAGCCCTATCAAAATCTGCCTGCTTCTACGTAACACGTATTTACTAAGACCACCCAGTCAGTTCTAGATTTAACTAAAAACTATACGATAATTCAGCCAAAACAAGAATTATATAAATTATCAATTACATTCCGTTAATTCTAGAAATACCGAGAGAGATTTGTTAGAACTAGAATTTCTTAGTAAAATCGGGTTTAGATGGATTTCGAGATTTGACTGTAACATGAATAACTCATCGCTGATCTCTTGTTCGTGTGTAGCTCGGTTAACTTATTTTTTATAACCTGCTTAACCAAGTGTGTGTTATTGTTTTTCTGAAACAAAGATGTCTAAAAGCATATTCGACCAAGTATTAACTCATAAATTGATAAATCTAAGTATTGATAGCATTGTAATACACAATTTTGTAAGGAAAAATTCCCAGGATAATATGTCCCGCCTGAGTTCCTCGAGTGTGAGGATATAGTAAGAGGTAGTATTATTTTCCAGAAATGGCGCCGATTTGCAAATATGGCTAAGCTTCCACAAATGAGGCCAAAGTAATTTATTATAATCTTTGATATATTGAAATAATAAATAAACAATAAGAATGGATAAAAAACGAAATAATAAATAAATTACTGAAATAAATAAACAACTGATGTTTTTACTTAAACATTGTAACAAGACGTATGCACTGTCGTCATGTAGTAAATATAACTCTATAGTCGTAAAATGGTGTAGTCAGCTTGTTATTTGAATTGTACTTATATCACGTATAACCAACGATGAACGGAGGCGGCCATTAGGCAGGCAGATCTCCTTAAGAGAAGCTCAGAGAGCAGATATCTTTATTAATTTGGCGCAGATAGGAACTTAGCAAATTTGAATGTAAAGATAATGATAATACTAATGAATGAATCACTCTTTCAATGAATTATTCCTAGCTTTTTGATACATAAGTAAATTTACTAGTCTAATCCTAATTACAAATTGGACAATTACGATTTATACATTTAATGTGTCACTGGATTAAGGAGGATTTTCAAAACAACAAAGTTTCACTTTATATAAGTATATATTTTATTCAAATATTTATGGATTAAAAACACGTAATGATCCGAATAATATTTATCTCGAATGAATAACTTTAAAGATATGACTGTATTTATAGGATCTCAATGTTAACAAAATGATTCTATAATCCAAGCGTTCAAACGTCCTCAACTATACATGTTTTTCAACAAGTACATTAGTCTAAAGCCCTTCAAGTGCTTACTTTGCACATTCGTCGAGAGATTCGTAAAGCTCTATATTAAAAATATAGTGACTAGACATATCAAGAACTCTATATTCTAACTTTTTTTTGTAAAAGTTTGTCGAATTATACTTGTTAATAAAAATATAATTAAAAAGAAATGTTATTGCGAACTGAAGAGTGAAGTTTCGTTACTTATTCTTCGTCTATCGCGTATTTCGTATATTAACAAAAAATATTTTTCTACGTGTTGAAAACCCGGCCTATTGTCAATACGCGTGTTGGAGTAGACTTTGTGTCGCTCGTACGCTGAAACCATTCATTTAAAAAAAGAAAGGTTAGTACATAAATTATAGGAAATTTTCTTTAGTTTAATTTATTATATAAACCTTTTCATCGCAAAATAAGTCGGAATGGAGATATTGCCAAAAAACTGTTTTTGGGTCGCCATTAGATCAATATGGCGGCGCGTGTGGCAAAGATACTAGATGGCCAAGTGAAAATGCGGAAAGATCACATCGAAATCTATAAAATGGCCTATTTCCAAAACTCCTGAAAAATTTTTCGGGTAACCCTCTTTTTGAGTACCAAATGACTGTACTGTAAGTGTTAAGAACAGTAAGTCGCCCATAACTTCATAGCTGATAAACACCACCATATTTCACAAAAAACGAATCTATCCCCAAATTCAAAATGAAAACCAAAGTAAACCGGATAAATTACATAATAAGATTATTACAACCCGCTCGCTGTGACTCTATAATTCAAATCCCAACTTCGTCAACAACGGAATCCGTATATTTTAAAAAAAGACATAAAACCAGGGTTGTTTCTGGGTAATACCATCATCAGATGTCAACCCATCTAAAGGAATGGCAAAGGTCCTTGTCCTCAACCAGAAAAAGGGACGACGTCGAATTGGCAATTTATGACATGAATCCAGTGTGTCAGATTCTTAACGACTTCGATTTCATCTCTCCTGACTCCACTGGAGATTCAATTAGGGGCATAATAAAAAACTGCAAGCTAATAAAATTGATTCACTGTAATTTGGAAGAAGCCGAGAGTATTCGGAAAATTTGTAAAGATTTCAATTATTTCTTCTAGTTAGAAGGGTGTTTCCTAACAGATACAAATGCTACCGAACACAAAATCGAAACGGCCTCAGATAAACTCTACATATATAGGAAACCATGCAGACTGCCTGAACCTAGCAGGAAGAAAATAGTCTGACGAATACACGAAATGATAGATTCCGATATAATAAGCCCTTCAAACAGCCCGCGGAATTCACTCCTACTTCCAGTTTCCAAAATTCACCGAACTCACATGGATGTAAAGGATAGGGTTACAACCGTGTTTAGCACGCCTTATGGTCATTACGAGTTAACCGTTTGGCATTTCGATTAAAAAGTTCACCCGCGACCTTCCAACGTGCCATGCACGGCGTTCTTTCCGGATTGCAAGGCATCTATTGTTTCGTATATATGGACGATATTGTACTCCGGATACAACCTTAAAGATCATAATATCCGACTCACAAATATATTTAACCGCCTTTGGGATTTCAATTTAAAACTACAACCCGATAAATGCCATTTCCTAAGAAAGAAAATTATGTATCTAGTGCACATCATTACTGAAAATTGAGTCAAATCAGACCCTGCAAAAATAAAGTCAGTTCAATCCTATCCCAGACCCAATAAGAAAAATACATTAAAACATTCCTTGGTTTCGTCGTCCTTTCAAGTTCGATGCAATTTGCGACGAAGCATTTTGCGAATTACGAAAGAAATTAATCTCAGCACCAATCTTATCTTATCCTGATTTCGAATTTTTTGTCACCTGTAATGTCCGTGATACACCATCGGAGCAGTCCTATAACAAGTAGATGATCAAGGAGATCATGCTATCGCATATATAAGTTGAGTTCTTAATGGAGGCTAAAACTCGTTACTCAACAATTGAAAAAGAGCTTTTGGCAATTGTTTTGGTAGTTAAGCAATTCATCCCATACGTTTATGATAGGCAGTTTACCATCATAACTGACCATAAACTATTAATATGGCTGATGATTCTAAAGGATCACTCCTCAAGGCTGATGAGATGGAGAATACTTCTTGAGGAATATGACTATGAAATAGACCATAAACCCGGAAAGCTCAACACAAATGCGGACTCTCTCAGTAGAGCTATCCCAGAAAGTTCCAGAAAATCAACTGAACCCACCTGGTATGTAAATGTGGTAACTAGGAATTAAGCCAACGCTCAGGCGAATTTGAATACCTCCAACAAAAATATTACTACTCCAAATCCAGATCCATCTCCGGTAAACAATTCCTCAGTGATAATAACGAATAAGAACTCCAAATTTTCCATCTTGCCAATGCAAAATACAGAACTTGAAAGAAAACTTACAATTTAATCAATTCAAAACAAGATAGTTATTACTATTTTTTTTTTATCTCGCAATATATCGAAAAAACATCGTAAAAAGAGAAACCGAATTTTTATTATTTATATTCCAGAGATTGTATGTATTAATTGTAATAATTTTTCTTTCAAATAAAATTTTCAACACAACTCGCCAACTTATACACATACATATTACAATTAGTTGAGGCCAATCACAAAATCTGCTGCAGCACAACTAGCTCACCTTAAGTACAATTACTAATTGTGCATACAATTTGTAAGTACGTATAAGCTAAGCTACAGTTAAATGAATTAGGATTTTCTCCTGAAAATGCCCAACTTATTCCTAAGAACGATTGCTGCCATTATATTACTGCAAAAATATAAGTTCAAAATTATTTTGAAGTTATTAATTTATTGCACGGAGTTAAACAAAAAATTAAATGATACGTTGTTATTGTCGTAGCGTACTGCATGCAGCAGTATGCTACACTATGGCTAGCAGCATGAGGTGGGCGCGGACTGTTTCCTATATGGAAGGAGAGCTATACGCGCCAAACGCAACCGAAAAAAAAGAAAAGAGAAGAAGAAGACTTCCTGCGAGCTGTCTGTCTTTTTTTTTTTTTTTTGAGAAAGAAGTGTTTTTGTGGGAGGTCAGAAAAGGTCAAGAAAAGAAAAAGAAGAGTTTTTTTCGAGAAGGAACAAATTTGAGTGAAAAACAAAAAGAAATTTTTAATTTTTTTGTTTGTGACGCGAGTAAAAGAGAGTCAGAAAAGATTTTTTAAAACTAAATGTCGGTGTTGATTAGCCAAGGATAAGCAACTAATTAATTCGAAATAGAACGGGGAGAAAAAGGAAGGCAGACTAGGAACAATCTGGACTACCTTCTGTGTATATCTAAGGGTCGGAAATTATATTCCGGCGATATACTAGCTGGAATTTATGGGCAGAAAATCAAGGTTAAAGGCAAGGATTGAAGGTAGCAAATTGTCCCATCCAGGATAACCATGTGATTGTACGATCGAGCGCAGAAATAGCGACGGTTTGGTAATGGCGGAAGCTGATGGCGGAAGGCGTAAGACTGAATTAACGAGCACCACAATATATAAAACTTTCTTTTTGCACAATTAATTTAAATAGATATTGCATAGAGTCCAGTAAACAAGAATTTGGGCAAAGTTTAACTAAATTAGAATTTTGTTTTGGATAGGAAGCTGTATGACAAGGCGCATGTGAAGAAAAATGTGAAGTATAAGGTTATGATTCAATAACCAAAGAACATAAATTATATAATTAATTTAAATAGAGATTGCATAGAGACCACAAAGATAGGTTTAAGATAGACCAATGAACTAAAATAAGATTTCAACATTCTTAATTAGAAAATAAAATACATGATAAAGCACTTATAATGGAAAATGAGACATTAGGTCAGAACTAAAGAACCTAAAAGCTCAAATCATGAAAGAAAAGAAAAAAATTTTAGTTAAGATACATTCTCGATAGATTCCTCCGAAGCTAAAACTTGAGCATCATTTCATTAAATTAGAATCATTTCTAACTTCAATTAGAGAAATTTGTGGATAAAGCATATAAGAATGAAGATTTGCAGCATTAGGTTAGAACGGTACAGCTTCAGGGTTGACATTTCATGAAGATAAACGTTAACTAACTTGAGTCTTAGAGTGGCTAGCTCTTACTCGGCCTAATAAGTAACTGGCCTGAGAGCTGATGAATTTTGATAAATACTTTAGTAAGTTTCAGCCTCGTCAAACTAACCTATCCGCCTCCAGGGAGCTGCTTCGAAGGATCATTGGATGAAATGTAAGTCAAAGCCACATTTTCTTTTATTATTATATTGTTTATTGATTTAATGGTTAGCCTATAAATATTCTTGTGTAAGGCTATGGTACGTTGCACGTCACAACAATCCTGGTTGAGAGACCAGTGCTGTTCGTCTTCTTTTTCCCTTGGGAAGTCACTGGCTATGTTGCTGGAAGCTTATTCTGAAAAAAGGAACATTATTTCGGCTGCGTCCAAAGAAAAACATATTCTGAATGTTTTTAAATAAATAGTAAGTATCCAAGGTCATTTTGTATGTCGCTGAAAGCTCACCTGGAAAAGAAAACTTATTTAGGTTTGGTATTAGAGGGCTATTTTTTGAAAACCAGCAATTATGGCGAATGTCAATAATCATCCTACTGACAGGTCCTCCTGAAAACATACTACTATCCAGGCTATATATTAAGAAGGCGTCATTTGTAGATTATTATCAATTAAAATAGCATTGTTGCTCTGAGTCAAATGTTGAATAAAGAAAGAAAAACAAGTTATAAGGTAATGCCGCAATTCTATCACTCTCCCGGAGTCCTCTTGACGTGAAGGTCGACTATAGGTTCGCTACTCCTCCGCTCATTTGAGGTCATCTTCATCGTAGGGACACTGAAAATTATCTGCCCTTAGTGCCGATTAGGTGGTAAGGGCGAGCAGAGAAGGCCAAACATCTGCGCCTTCACAATGGATGTAGGTAAGTGGTGTAAGGGTCCCTTCAGGACCGAGTGTGTGCAACGGCCTTTGGTTGGTAGGCACGAAAATTTTTGTATATGGCAGGTGGCACCGCGGCAGGGTTTCGTGGAACCTCCTCACACTCTCCGCCAATAGGCGAGGCGAGCTACCGTGCCGCCCTGCACTCAACGCTGTCCACCGAGTGATCTGTCAGCTCATGCTGACAGTCTGGACTTCACGTCCAAGTACATCACTCTCTCTGACATAGTTCCATAACAACGTGCTCAAATTAAATACTTAAATAACCAGGAAAAAAGCTATAATTGGTCTGAAACCAATTCTTACTATGCCCTAGTAGAATCTAATTTCGCATGGTCTGCGCAATATTGATTATTAAAGTGGTTTTTCGCATCTGGTACATATATCTAGAACGGTTTATCGGACAGTTTAAATGATATGATAAATTTCATAGAAATTTATATTCTGAGCAAAATATCTACGACTGATCTTTTTCACAGTCATACGTGTAAAACCTCCTGACTACACCAAGACACCCTACGTTGGGAAACTAGGGTCCACACCCCACAGAGCGGCAATTCGATTGTTAAGGGGAGCAATTCGGAAATGGACTGACCTAGAGTTTAAGTTAACCGTATGGTCGACCTGGGTAAACCTGCAGTATAAGTAACTTCCATTTTAGTGGTCGTTATTTGATTGTTAGACAGTTATTATACTAGACCGCCGGCAATTTGTTCGGAATGGCGCGAAATGCTTATTGTGAAATGAGTGGTGCAAGCAAAAACAGAAATTCGTCAGTATTTGGAGGAATATTTAATTTGGTTTTACACCAGCTGTCTACGATGAGTGATTACCTTCTTGTCTTTTATTCCTACAATGCTTGACCAACATTTCAGGGCGAAACATAATGCTCATATTAACTTAGATTTGAATTACTTTCAAACTAAAAAAAAATTGTTAAGAAAGAGTAACATTAAAGTCTCAATTTAGTGCTCATAATGCAATCAATCGTACTCTTGAGGCTAGTTATCAAATTTCATTACTCATCGCTAAATCTGGGAATAGTCATACTATAGGTGAAAATATAATTAAACCATCAATATCAGCATTTCTTAAAACTGTTCTGGAAAAAGATGGCGAACACGTTAAAGTTACCCAGCAGAAGAATACACGAACGGGACGGTTAGGCCGTACTTATAACTTTCGTGAGATAAGTATATTGATAAAGGTGATTTTATTGAAGGAATATTACTCTGTAAATCATTAAAAAGCACCACTACCTCCAAATATATATGCATATAGTATGCTAAAATATTACTTTGATGTCAGTAATATACCAATGAAAAATATAACATCTTAGCTGATGGTGCTTCTATTATGATGGGGAAGAAAAATGCTTACTAAAAACTGAACATGGATTAGAATGTAAAAATGCTTCTTGCGCATTGTGTTATTTCACCTATTCTAAATGAAGTGCTAAATTTAGTTACAAAGTATATCACTGATATTACAGCTAGTGTCAAATGTGAACGTCTCGTCACGTTATTTTGTGAAGAACAAAATGACACCATGTGAGTCTTATACTTCACCCTGAAGTAAGATGACTCTCGAAAGGGAACTGATTGAAAAGATTTATGGAACTATTAGATTCTCTTAGTGATTTTTTAAGCGATAAACCAGATATGAAAAATCTGTTAACGGTCGATGTTAAGGCATTTGTGAATTATTTAGTAGATAACTTTGAAAAACTAAATATAATAAATAAACAACTTCAAGGAACAAAAAAAAACATGTCGATGCTAAAGCGAAGATATTTGGTTTTATTACCTTTATTGAATTACGTCAGACATTAAATTACAACAAACATTTTTAAAACTTTCATTGGCTATGAAGTGACTGATACCGCTATAAATTTTATTGTCGATCATCTGAAAATTTTATCGGCTTATTTAAAAGAAAGAATTTCTGATTTGAGAAAAAAATTGATTTTCCAACTTGGATGTTGCAGTCAATGTTAGTGGATTTATCTGATATTTCAGATATGCAGTAGCAAGAAGACCTCGCAGAAATGCAGAATGATGAATCAATTAAAACTAATATTAAATTCAATATAAAAGGAGCAATGGCATAACTTTGTGGCGAAACCGATATTTGATTTCCACCAAATGTGCAAGAGAACTATTGTTACCGTTTCAATCTTCATACTTAGTTGAATGCGGATTTAGTGGCATAAATGATTTTCTGCTAAAAAAAATGAGCTATATATAATAAAATGTGGGGACTTAACACTGAAGATAACTAAATTGCAACCTTATATAAAATCTCTTTGAAGCGAGCATCAACCGCAAGGATCTCATTAAATTTAAATAAAAATAATCACCAATAATTAAAATAATATAGAAAAATCTTTCATTCGAATAATTTTCTATTTGACTTTCAGATCTCCATTTTTGAATATTTACTTACTGTATTTGCTCCATAATTTCCTAGTGATTTCTTCATAACATCTCTCATAAGAATTTTAGAAAGGCTTATGTGGGGCATTGCGCAAATAAGGTAAGGAAACACTGCCCTAGATGAACTCTAAAGGGGGTACTAAATTTGTCGTTCCGTTTGTAACACCTATTAATCCTAGCTGAGAAAAATGAGTTGAATGTCCGTCTGTTCGTCCGTCTATCTGTCCTCACAATAACTCGAGAATGTGTGTACTTAGAGAGCTGAAATTTTACACATGGGCTTTAAAAAAACAAGTAAAATTAAGTTCGAAAATCGGACAAATCGGTTAACTCCTTCGTAGGGTTGCCAAGCAAAAATTTCCTTCTTGACTACATATTTGGACACTACTTCAGAACGCGTCAACGGAGAGAGCTGAAATTTTGTACATAGTGTTTTCATAAAAATAGTAGAAATAATTTCAGAAACGGACTAAATCGGGTAACCCCTTCTTCGTGTTGCCATATAAAAATGTAGGATTTTTACGTATACTGTGAAAAGGATCAATCCTATACGATTTTAATGTACCGAAAAGTTCTTCAGAATGTGAAATCCTATAAAATTAGTTACAGTCATTTTTACTGTCTGAGGAACCGTTAAAGAAAAATTTTGGAAAAACAACTTCAAAAATCAAACTTGTACAGATAGATGACCATACGAAATGACATACTAGTATTCATCTACTAGGGTATCATAAGAAGTGGTCTTAGACCAATTCGAGATTTACTTGTTGAAATTGTATTTAATATTATTGTGAAGTGAAAATTCCGTGTAACAAAAATTTGAGCTCTTTACGTCAACACGTACTCAGGCGGTGTGTAAAACAAAATTTTTGTGTAACAATCCTACGAAGAGTTACTGATTTATCCCATTTTCGTACTGAAATCTAAAAGTTTTTTAAAAAGGCGATGCCCAAAAGTTCAGATCTTTAAGTAACCGCATTCTGGAGTTATCGTGAAACAAGGACGGAAGAAGGTGCAGACGGACAATCAAAAATCCAAATAACTTTTAATATTATTCGTGGGTGTCCACTCCAATCCACTTTGCTTTACCAGCATTGCTTCTGTGCATTACATGGGGAATGACAAGCTTATGAGATTTGCTCTATGGTATAAAAACATGGCACAAAACTCAAACCAAGATTTTATTCGATATTCACAGATGTTGGCCCTTTCAAGTAACCCCAAATCTAAATTCTAAAATATGTATATATCATATGTTTCGAATAGTTTCTGTGAGTAGAGCGGTCTGCCAAGGTATGCCGCGGAGGAGGAGGGAGAGGGGCGTTGTGATATTACCACTCTTATAGCTACTGGTAATCGATGAAATCATCATTAAGTCAGAGAAAAGGCTGACATAACCGGTATATTTCTATCTACTATTAGTGAAAGGCTCGAGTATGCGTTGCTTAAGTTGAGCAATTGGGCCAATAACAGTGAATTGAGTGTAAACCGCTCGAAGACAAATCTAGTGCTGTTTACAAGAAAAGTTACTTCCAATGCAAAGGGAGAGCATTTTACTCTCTCCAGTGAAGCAAAATATCTGGAAGTCATACTTGTTTCCAAGCTGAGCTCAAAGAATTACATTGAAGAAAGTGTTCAGAAGGCCATACTGTAAAAATTATTGGGACTATTCCCTAAATTTAAGACACGTTTTTCCCTAAAAATAAATGTAATTTTCAGTTTGATTTCCCCAAATCAATGCAAAATTCAATGAATTTAGGTATCTGGCGTCAAAAAACCTCTAAAGTACGTAAAATAACCAAAATGTTAAGCTCTCTTAGATATAAGGAAGAGAACATTCAACGAATTAGATATTATGCTACATTTCTTATGGAAATATATTTTCGTTTATATAATTCACACATTGTTGTTGAAAACAAGTCATATATTGTTTTCAAAATTTGCTTTAAGCGTGCCCAGTACACCAATATGACTTTCATACTACTTAGTAGTATGGAACATAAGAAATGAGCTATTCAGCTCATTCTTATGTTTTTTAAAAGGGATGGTATTCTATCACCTTCACCTATGGTGGAGAGTAGTGCGGTGCTATCGCCTATTGCCTACAATTTACGGAATATTCTCTAAATTTTATAGAAAATTCCCTACATCTTAGGGAGGGGAAAACAAACAACAATTTGAAATTCCCTGTATTTTAGGGAGATTTTCCTTCATTTTAGGGAATATTCCCTAAAATGTAGGGAAAAACATAAAAAATATGAAAATTCCATACATTTTAGGGAATATTCTCTAAATTTTAGGGGGAAAAACCAAAATTCCCTACATTTCAGAGGGAAAAACCTACCTGCATTTTAGGGATAAAAACCTAATCTCAGTTTTCCAAGGTGGAGCTTTCCCTAATTTTATCGACAGATGCCTAACCTGTGTGACACAAATAGGTGCCACTCACTTTAGGGAACTATTTTTTTACTGTGCAAAAGAATTTTTGGTGGCAACTGGAAGCCCGACCAAACCCTAGTATGACTCCGCGGTCTTGTGGACGGCACTAACGAGGAAATGTAACCTGTATGTACTATCAAAACCCCAGAGAGCTGCCTGCTCAAAAGGCATCACTACCTACGTTGGGATTAGAGATCATTCCTGATTTATTAGTACTAGAACTCCGTTGCAGGAGTGTAGTGACAATCAGTGCTGTCAGGCTTAGAGCGGGGTTTTGTGGATATAGAGGGGTTTTTGACATTCCAATATATTCCAGTAAATAGACTGTAGTGATAGCAGGCAAGAAACATAGCATAAACTACCCTTTGTAACTTTTGGTGGAGCTGTCAATGTATAATGCCCACCAGGAGTGATTGGGATGGAGGTAACATCCAATAATTCTATCTTTATGGCTGGATCCAAGACGAGTGTAGGCACGGGAGCTGGAGTGTATTCCAGACACTGTCAGTGGCACGTGTCTTATAAACTGCCGGACAAATGCAGTATCTTTCAGCTAAAACTTTCACCGATTTACCAGGAGGCACTATTCGTATCTATCTGCAGAGAATCTGCACAGCACATTTGTATATATACTGTCAGTCAGGCAGCCATTAAGGCACTGGGTGCTGCGCTAATAATTTCGAAATTAGTGCAGTTATGCAAGAATAGCCTGGAGGAATTGGCTAACCCTATAGTTCATACCTAGTCATAGGGATATCCAACGAAATAGCTGATGAGTTCGCCAAAAAAAAACTGTGAGATGCATTGCTTCGCAGCAGTAGCTTATGTGAGGATGTCAGTTGCAGCTTTTAAAAAAAAACAGATCGGCAGGCACGCCCATCACAAAGCAAGCCTCCCGTGAGTAACAAGGTAACCTGCCGCATTACGAGGCAAGAATGGCCTGCATATGACTGCACAAGAGAACTCCTTGCTGGCAGTAGAACTGATGCGTGGAATCTAGTTGGGGTCACTGGACTATAGGAGACCATGCTGGTAGGCTGAAAATAGTGGCGAATGATTTCTGCAAGAGCTACAAGGATTCGGTGGAAATCCATCTAACATGTATTGTACGAGTGTCCCGTTCTGTTCAGCGAACCTGAAAGAAAAAGAAGCAAATTAATTCCAGAAATTAATATAAATACATATAAAAAAATTACCTCCACTTGGAGTTTTCACAAATGGAAGAAATCCCACGAAGAGCTGCAATGAAATAAAAAAAAAAATGATTTAATAACAAAATATATTAATAATTGAAATAGCTAGTGTTTTTCTAAAAGAAAAACATTCTTACTATATAACATAAACACAGTCAAGAACAGGACTGTAGGTATGTATGCCGTACAACAACAATTCCATGGAGTTGAGGAATTGTGTAAAAACATATGTAATTTCATGTTTTATGTAGTCAAGCCACCATAAAGCATTCAATTACACTTTTAACTACATAATTATTACGATTATGATAAATAGTTGTGGACAAACAAGGTGAAAAATGCCACGAAAGCACTCACCTGACATTTGCCACAAATTTACAAAAATCGTAAACTACAAGCTAAATAAATACAATAAATGCATAATACGCTTACCTGATGTAAAGCTATCCCTGATGATGATGCTGTTACCTGAAAAACACTAAAAAACACCTTAAAAAATACATAACAAAACTTTGTTAGCACCCGCGCGAGTTACGATACATACATAACACATAATTCACATAATTACTTACCTAAACATATTTTTAGTTACGATACATACATAACACATAATTCACATAATTACTTACCTAAACATATTTTTTCACCTTTCATTCAATAGTTACGATAGCACCTAATTACTTACCTTAACATATTTTTTCACCTTTCATCCAATGTTAATAACCTCATGTTACAAATAGCCCAGACGCAATTCAGCATATTGCAACTTAACAAACAGGTAAAAAGTGCCAAATTGTCAATTCAGGGAAAGCTCACTAGAAATTATTGAAATAGGTTTAAGGCAGTCTTGTACGGGTTTTTGATTGAAATAAACGTCCTCCTCAACAATTTAGACCACATCCTCCTCAACAATTTAGACCACATCCTCCTCAGCAAACTACATTTCAACAATTTCAACCCCAACAATCGAGATTACCTCCACCACAACCAATGGAAGTTGACTCAGGACTCTCTAGAAACCCTTTTCGAAATTTTCAACCATCTAGGCAAGTAACAAATAATTTCTTCAGACCACCAGCATCCACTCAAAGGTTTACTAGTAAAGAATTGCATAATATTGCTGAACAAAGTCACCCTCAAACTTATAGGAATTATGGTAGAAATCCCAACCCTGCATATTCAAACTATTTACCAAATACTCATCAACAAGAACTGGACCAATACTACGAATACGAACAAAATAATGACACCCTGTCTCAAAATGAATATTCTCTTGAAGTTGAAAATCACGAAATCGATGATGTAAATTTTCATACGAATGCCTCGATGAACAAATCGGATACCTAGATGTCAATAAACACGGATTTGTTCTTCCGTACATTCATATATCCTCTCCTTTCGGTCGACCGCTTAAATTCCTCATAGATACCGGAGCATCCTCATCTTTCATTAATCCCGAGTACACAAATCCAGAAGATCTCACTACCATTCCAACCACTATTATTACTACCATACTGAATACTCATACAATAAACAAAGAAATAATACTACCAAATTTTTTGGAATTTAACCAGCGCGGACAAATGAGATTCTTAGTATTTAAATTTCACGGATACTTCGATGGTCTACTTGGCTTAGACATTCTAAGTTTGTTGAAAGCAAAGGTGGACTTAGGAAATAAAATTCTGATCACGGAACATTCCACAATTCCGCTCCATTTTAAACCAAACTTCATGTCCGATAAATATATCATCCCGGCAAACTCTAAGTCAATTGTTAAATTACCGGTAGATGTACAAGATGGAGACATTTACATAAAACCGACGAAATTAAAAACCGACCTACTCATTCATGAAGGTATTTATCGTGCCAAAAACTGGTACAGTACAATGGAAGTAGCAAACTACACAAATTCTGATAAAGAATTATTCCTTGAGCAACCTCTTAAAGTTAGTGGGTTCACGAATCAATATTGTGAATTAAATAATTTTTGTATCCAGAACACTAGCAAAAACGAAAATTCAGTATTATCGAATGACATTACAAATCTAATTCGCGTTGGTCACCTCAATGGAGAAGAGAAGAAAGCAATTTTCAGAGTCTGCAAGGAGTATGACGACATATTCTTTAAAGAAAATGAAAAGCTGACCTTCACTAGTAAAATAAAACATCAAATTAGAACGAATGATGACGCACCAATTTATAGTAAGTCATATAGATACCCCTACATCCACAAGCAAGAAGTCCAAACACAAATAAAACAGATGTTGGACCAAGGAATAATTAGACCCAGCTACTCCCCTTGGAGCTCTCCAATTTGGATTGTTCCTAAAAAGACAGATGCCAGTGGTAAAAAGAAATGGCGCCTGGTCATTGACTATAGGAAGTTGAATGAAAAGACCATTTCCGATAGATATCCAATTCCTAACATTAACGAGATTTTAGATAAACTCGGAAAATGTATGTACTTTTCCACGTTAGATCTGGCAAGCGGTTTCCACCAGATCGAGATGGACCCACAGGATGTAGAAAAAACTGCATTTACAGTGGAAGGTGGCCACTATGAATATTTAAGAATGCCTTTTGGGCTGAAAAACGCCCCCAGTACATTCCAAAGAGTGATGGATAATGTTCTCAAAGATATCCAAGGTAAAACTTGCTTAGTCTATTTAGATGATATCATTGTTTTCTCAACTTCACTCCAAGAGCACATAGAAAATCTCAGGAAAGTGTTCAATAAATTACGAGAAGCAAATTTTAAAGTCCAATTGGACAAATCTGAATTCCTCCACAAGGAAATCGCATTCTTAGGGCATATTGTAACTGGTCAAGGAGTTAAACCTAACCCCGAGAAAATAAAAGCGATCAAGAATTTTCCTATACCTCAGTCTCAAAAGGAAATTAAGGCATTCCTAGGTCTTCTAGGATACTATCGTAAGTTCATTAAAGACTTTGCTAAACTTACCAAACCTTTAACTGAGTGTCTTAAAAAAGGAAAAACTGTCGAGCTTAATGATACATACGTAAAAACCTTTGAACTGTGTAAAAGTCTTCTCATAAATGATCCCATCCTCCAGTATCCCGACTTCACGAAACCTTTCGTTTTAACAACAGATGCCAGCAATTACGCGATAGGCGCTGTTCTCTCCCAGGGACCAATTGGCAGCGACAAGCCAGTCTGCTTTGCCAGTAGAACACTAACGGATACAGAACGTAACTACTCAACTATAGAGAAGGAACTTCTTGCTATAGTTTGGGCTACTAAATATTTTCGGCCCTATCTCTTTGGACATAAATTCACAATAGTTACAGACCATAAACCCCTAACATGGCTTATGAGTCTCAAGGACCCGAATTCCAAATTAGTCCGCTGGAGACTAAAACTCGAAGAATTTGACTACCAGGTAGTTTACAAAAAGGGTACACAAAATTCAAACGCTGATGCCCTCAGTCGGATCAAGCCAGCCATAGAAACGATTCCTAACAAAATTGAACTAAACGCAAATGAACACGCCCCAGGAAATTCAATTGCTTCAGAGCAAGATACAAATATCTCTACGATACATTCTGCAGTAGAAAATCTCGACGACCATCTCTACATTTCTGAACGCCCTTTGAACGAATTTAACTTGCAATTAATTTTCGAAAAGTCTAACAAGAAACCTCCAATATCTACCGAAATCATCTTTAAGAACAAACAGAGACGTTCCATTCGTTTGCCAAATTATACAGAGGAAAATATAACGGAGATATTCAAGAAATTCCTAGCACCAAATAAATTAACAGCTGTATTCACCGATGACCATACTTTCAGTATAATTCAAGAGGTATATAAAAAATACTTTTCTCGAAGTAAACTATTTAAAATAATCCGCTGTACAGAAATACTGATAGACATCAAAGAAAACGACGAACAAGACAAACTAATTAACGAATACCATACAAAGAATAACCATCGCGGAATTAACGAAACCTTTCTTCATTTGAAACGGGAATACTACTTCCCATTTATGAGGAACAAAATAACCCAAACAATCAATAATTGTGAAATTTGTCAGACTCTAAAATATGACAGAAATCCTGTAAAATTAAAATTTGAAAAACCCGAATCTCCTGAAAAACCCCTCGATATACTACATGTAGATATCTACACTATCAATTCCAAACAAATTCTTACTATAATCGATAAAGTTTCTAAATTTGCCGCAGCTTACACACTACCAACACGTAATAGCATTAACATAATAAAGTCAATCACTCACTTTATGAGCATACACGGTATTCCAAAGAAATTGACTTCGGATCAAGGTTCAGAGTTTACAGCAAACCTTTTTAAGGATTTTTGTAAGCAATATAATATAAAATATCATACTACTTCCTTCCAGCAAACGAGTAGTAACTCACCGGTAGAACGTTTGCACTCAACCTTAACAGAAATTTACAGAATTATTTATAATCAAAGAGAAGATAAGGATCATGACGATATCCTTAACGAAACTCTGATTACGTATAATAATGCTATACACTCAACAACAGGATTAACACCATACGAACTTTTTAGTGGTAAAACATACAAATTCCTCCGTAATCTAAATTTTAATAACGAACACGAATATTTGAGAAAACTTAATGAATTTCAGTCCAAACTTTACCCCTCTATTAAAACAAAAGTTCAGGAACTTTCAAACAAAAACCTAGAAAAATTAAACCAAAGTAGAGAAGACCCAATCGACCTAAGAGAAAATGAAGCAATATATAGAAAAGAATGTAGACGAAACAAGCTAACGCCTAGATTTAGTAAACATAAAGTTAAGAAAAATAAGAAAATTACAATTTTTACTAACCAAAACAAAAAACTACATAAATCCAAAATTAAAAGAAAACGGAAATTCCAGGTTACTAACGACAACGACCTACGGCCAGAAAATGGAAATTTACGACTTAACCAACAAAAACGGACTTCTTCCCATGAGATTAGGGAAATCAAAGACAATCCAGACGTACAGGAAACTGATTCACATAGTGGAACTTGAAAACTACAAGACAAACGTAGACAATATAGGGAAATCATTAGAAACAATAAGTAGCAATGAAGTTTTCCAAGATACAATAGAAGTTACAAAATTAAAATTCAAAGAGTTAGATTTTAAACTGCACACGCTTTTACCCAAAATTAGAAGTAAAAGGGGTCTAATTGATGGGCTAGGTACAGCGATCAAATTTATAACAGGTAACATGGATGCTAACGATGCCTTAGAGATAAATAAACAAATACAGAACATTCAAAGTAATCAAGAAAATACTAAAAGAAAAATTAACAAACAAATTATCATGAACCAACAAATGATTGAAAGATTTAGTAACATAACCAATCACATAAACAAACAACAGAAGACAATAGAAGCATACCTAAACCTTTATCATAAAACCATAAATAATAGGATTAGAACAGATGAAGAGTCACTTAGGTACATACAATATATAAATAGGATAAACTTTAATATAGATCTACTTAGTAACCATTTAACCAACATAGCTGAAGCCATAACACTCGCACAATTAAACATTATATCAAAGCAAATATTAAACCCTTCAGAACTTAGCGAAATCCAGGAATTCTTCCAAGATCAAAATATCGAGATAACATCAGACGAACAAATATATGAGTTTCTTGGTCTACAGGCCTACTACAACAGTACAAATATCATATTCAATATTTTAATACCAGTAGTTTCTAATGAATCATACACATTTTTTCATATAATACCCCTTCCAATTAATAAAACATTAACCATATCCACAAAACCCTATATTTCCCTAAACGAACTTGAAATACATTTCTTCAACGAGCCATGCCAACTAATAGAAGGAACATACTATTGCAAGTTGCTATCTACAAATACCAAAACAAATCAACAGACCTGCATCGGAAACATCATCAGAAACAAACCCGCCTCCTGCAGTCTACTTAATGGAACCGAAATTAGTACAATGTACCAGCCGGAACCAAACTATATTCTTTTTATCAACATACCAAACACAAGTCTAAGGTCTACTTGCGGTATTACAGAGAATGTTATCAACGGAACAGGACTAATCCACTTCGAAAATTGTACCATAGAGGTAAACCAAATTGTTTACAACAACAAAGTCGGCCTACACTGGGATGACATCCTTATCCATCCTACAACATTCAACGATATCAACTCATCCTCCACCGTTGACGACCTGACCTTAGGAAAGCTAAAAGCTTACCACCTAGAAAACCTAGCAGCAATCGAACTCCTGGAAAATCAAGTAACAATTAAAGACTATCAGGCATGTGGACTTTTAATCCTTATATGTTTCGCCATCGCACTCTACCTACTTCAATTAAGGAAAAATCAGTTCAACTCTCGGCAAACGCATATTTCATCAGAGATCCCCACAACAGCATCCCCCGGAGTCCAATTCTTATGGCCTTCCCTGCATACGCTTCAATCTCAGGAGGGAGGAGTTACGATACATACATAACACATAATTCACATAATTACTTACCTAAACATATTTTTAGTTACGATACATACATAACACATAATTCACATAATTACTTACCTAAACATATTTTTTCACCTTTCATTCAATAGTTACGATAGCACCTAATTACTTACCTTAACATATTTTTTCACCTTTCATCCAATGTTAATAACCTCATGTTACAAATAGCCCAGACGCAATTCAGCATATTGCAACTTAACAAACAGGTAAAAAGTGCCAAATTGTCAATTCAGGGAAAGCTCACTAGAAATTATTGAAATAGGTTTAAGGCAGTCTTGTACGGGTTTTTGATTGAAATAAACGTCTTGAAATAAATATAAAATTATAATTCGTTTTTATTTTTATTATTTTTTTTTCTTTCAAGTAAATTTATTATCTTTAACTCGCGCGATTGTGCCAAACAGCTCAAACTTTATGTCACCGCGACGTTTGACATATCAAGACCGGGTAAAATCGAACCGCGATCTCGATGGCGACGTTCGTTGCGCGATATTTTTCACGGAAAACGCGATATTCGCGATTTTTTATAAATGTTTTTCCCACAATGAGTGCAAAAGAGACTCACAGTGGGAAAAGGACAAAACATACTACAAATGTCAGAAAAATCTATTACGTTGAGAGGGAAACGTACCGAAGTGAAATTTTATGGCAAATTTCTCAGCAATCATAAAAATTCATTAAAATCATCGAATTTATAATTAATCTCTACGAGAAAAATGTCAAATTGTAGAGTAGGAAATTTGCTATCTATTGACATTAAGTTTGAGGTCATTAGTCGTGATTTTAAGTGAAAATTTTCAATATTTCACTTTATGGACAACGAAAATGGAACGAATTTTTCTATAAAAAGGAGGTCTTTCGTTCTCTCAGTCTGCTATTTTTCAACAGTTGTCAAAGGGTTCACAGTGTTTTTAGTTACAGTGTATCCGATTTGCAAAAGTTTTTCGCCATCAGTGATATTTTAGAGTTCTTTTTTTTTTTTGTGGGTTAAATAAAGTAGAGTTCATTTGATATAAAGTAAATTTTCGGTTTCATATAAAACATACAATTTTTTTCTTCGCTTGTAATAATTATTATTTTTTTTCTAGTTCAATTTCATTTTTAGTTTCTTTTGATCAATTTTTTGTGCTTTTTTTTTGTTTTACAAATTTCAACGAATTCGTCATAACACAAGTTGCGGGCAACTCAAGGTATTTTATTTCTAGATACGTACTTGGTAAAGGGTAATTATTGTCACAGTGTAAAACGCATGCATTTCATGTCATTTACACTACTAATAAGTGCACACAACCAAATTTATCTAGTGAGAGAAAATATTTTGAGATTGAACATAATTAATTTTTTATTGAAAATTGATAATTATTTGACTTTTTATCGGTTACGTGATCATTTAATCAAAGTGTGACTTTTTGCCCACACGGGTCAACGTCACACTGCTTGATAATTGGTTACTCATCGATACCATTAATAAAACACATTTCATTTTCAGCTAATAAATATAAGAGAAATTTATAATAAGCGAAAGGGTCAAATTGAAATTGTAGCTAATAGAATTAGTAATAAGGAATTTGAGCAATTAATATATAAGGAATTTGAGCAATTAACACATAGGATTTTTGAGCAAGTAACATATAGAATTTTTGTTTGAAGTCGATTTTTTTTAACACAATTCAATACATATCTAAATTTAATAAGTGAATTGCAATAGGGTTAAGTTTCTAGCTTCATTTAGTTTGAAATCAAATTTTAATTTAGAAGTATTCATCCAGAAATAAACGTAGATAAATGAACAACCGAATGATATCTTTTCATTTACCGCTACACTAACGCCACCTAAATGTCATTTGTGCTACTTGAGTGTTCTCTTTCTTTTTCAGAGTTTAATTAGTAAACAGAAGACAATCGGTACTGTACAGTGTAACTTATTGGAAGTTACGCTGTAAATCAATATACACGCACCAACTAAAAATTGAGCGACATCATTCAGGAAATACTTGCTCTAGCGTAACTTATGGGAAGTTACGTTAGGGTGAAGTGAATAGTGTATAACAAGCTTTGAGTATATCTTATTTTCAGGTGATAATTTCTGTTCCATAAGAGGAACAGAGATTTGGAGAGTGTTCAGAAAGTTAACACATTAGATAACTTTCTCATGACCTATTTCTACTGTCAATTGAGTGACAGTACTTTACAAGTAGCATACATTACATTTAACACGTTCTGATGAATAAAAGATGTAAGCTATTAGGTACCTGCAAATCTCGGGGAGCTGCATCTCTTACCTAAGCTAAACTAACCTAACCTAATCTATGTATTGAAAACAGACTTAGCCATTGAACTCCATCACAACTCTATAAAAACATTTAAAATTTCCATTCCATTCATAAGAAAGACATAAAGAAAACAATAATAACAGACGTAAACCAATCCCTGTTAATCGAAAAATTTACTACTGTCACACATCTGGGTAATCAACGGGAATGGTAAAAAGATTTCCCATTTAACAACTTTCCCGTAACGGTTACTAAAATTGTTTACTGCTCTTTAAACAGCTTATCAAGTCTTAATATGGCTACAAATCCCGTTGACATTAAAACATGAAATCATAATCTGAAATAATTTTCACTTTTTCCTCATTTTATTTCAAGCGTTTCTTGCAGCCGGCAGTAATAGCCTCAATTTTAAGTGCTGATTTTATTATTGGACTGCCTGACATTTATTACGATTATTAAATTATTTTAATTTATACTCGCCTTATTCATGCTCCATGCAGATATGTTTTTACTGTCATTCCTTCATGCTATGATAACGACCTTCCTTTGGAAGCTTGAACCGTTTTACGTAGATATTTATGCTCCGCGAATTTACTTTGTCAAATTTTAAAATTTTTGCGTTCTGATTTAACCAATTTACGATTCTTAAAAAAACTCAATTAGAGAAAACGAAATACAAGCAACCACATAGTAGTTTATAGCACTAAACGTACATTATGATATGCATCTGTATATACAGATGTACGCGTCGAAGCTGTTTGCAAATAATTATTTTAAAGATTTTATTTGTTTTTATTATACCTATCAAAATCACGGGACTTTAATGAAAGGAACTTCCTTACTGATATTTTAGTGGTTATTTTATGAATTCCGCACAAGCGCGATGCGTGTTTTCAAGAGAAGGCTAATATGAAAAGTCTATATATGTATGTACATACTTGTATGATTTTTTTTATGAAATTTTAGGTTCATGTTAGGTAAAAGAAGTTTAATTTATTAGAATTTACTTAGTCTAACCTCACCATCTAGAATTGTGTATTTGAAATAAATAATTACTAAAACTTTAACAGCGAGAAGAATATGAATTGTATTGCTATATTACGCATTATTTAATATGGATGTATATATTTGTTTACAATATTAATAATATTATTAAGCTAGTATA
Source organism: Dioctria rufipes (assembly GCA_963924295.1). Classification (NCBI taxonomy): domain Eukaryota; kingdom Metazoa; phylum Arthropoda; class Insecta; order Diptera; family Asilidae; genus Dioctria; species Dioctria rufipes. The sequence continues at coordinate 120,029,542 of OZ002742.1, forward strand.
TGAAGCTGCCGAATCGGTGACAAACTATCATACTTGTGTGTATGATGATGAAATATTGAGCTTGATAGAAAAAAGCCCTATTGAACCCTTATCTTGGATAGGGGGAAGTTGCTAGACTGGTCTGGCTTTAGCAAAGTATACTGATTAATGGTTAACAAAAGTTATTACTTACTACTGATAATTCTTTATACAAATGATTGATTTTTTCAATCAATATTTGCTTGCTACCAAACTTTAACAATTATTATTTGTCCCAATTAATTTTTTTTATACATATGTACTTATTGCAGAAAATATGTGAAATCGGCTGCAACACGTAAATTGTACTAATTCAGGCCGCATGACCTCAGCAGTAATCATTCCTTCATTTCTTCGCAGAGGTGAACATTATTGAGATATTTACATTTTCATATTTTCTTCGTAAACATACTGCATTTACTATCGATAATTATGTAATTTTGGAAATGTAACAAACAATGTAACAATATTATTATGTTAGGTTGACTTTAATAGAAAATCCAAGTTATATAGTGAAATTTATAAGCGAAGAAAAGAACTAGTTTCTTTGAAAATAAAATCCTCCCACTATAAGGTATTTAAGCAGATATTTGGGATGACCGTGAACCTCTTTAATTTTTCTTCGACTAGTTTATGAAAGACGAGAAAAAATTCTGTAAGAAAACCTATATAGGCGAAGTGTAAGTTAACATTGGCACTAATGTATATCTATACATTTATTCCATAAAAAAGTAATTAATAACCTCCTCAGTTATTTGACATACGCAGTCCCAAGGAAGCTTTTGGGAATCTCTACTGTGACTAAAATAATGTTGGAGACCTTCCTAATATTGTGGGATGACCTGTAACCAAGGCATTATCGAAAGGAATTTTAGCGAATATGAAACATTCTGAAGTGTGGACTACGATTATTCCTACGATTACAGTCCTGGATGAAAATACCCAAACTGTTAGCAGAAAATTGACTTCCAAAGGGAACTGCTAAACTTGTTGCCCAGATGAAGTTGCAACTTAATAAATTATTACAATATGTACTGGACATGCAGCACTTTCGTAACTAAACAATTTTTAGAGCAAATTATTTTTCAGCAACATGTAAACGAGTATAAGCAAGCTTACGTTCGATTTCATTCAAAGTACTTTTTTTAGTTAATTAACTTAATACAAATTCCATTGAAAAACAAAATTCGCATATATGTCTTAACTAATCCAATCTGGGAAGATAACGGGCAAATGACAGGAAAAACTTGGTAACTATAATTCCATTTAAATTACTATACTTTAATAATCTTGAAATTGAAACTGTAGTTATTTAATTAAATGACAAATTTTCACCAAATTAAACTATTAGCAAATTTCCTCCACTTGCTAACTGCATATGAGCTTGTACATAACTAATAGATGATATCAAGCTAAATTTCACAATTAGTTGAAAACACTGGAATATCACTTGTGGCACCATTTGAACTTCTTGAGTGGAAAAAACACAAGAGAGTGATCTATGGAAATGCACCCCATTATGGTATGTAGAGCCTGAACCACAATTTTTGTAGAAACCCACAACCATAATGCGAAATTCTCAGTAGAAATTATCTTTCGTTTTGATCAGCAGTACAGGGTGATCTCATCAGGACAGCAAATCCTGAACTGCCTGCTGTCTACACTACAGTGAACTCAGATTCCATAAAATCATAAAAAGATTTTTTTCAGAAAGTTCAGGGTGTCATTGCTGTTCTGATGAGATCGTTCTGTACTGCTGATCGAAACACACAGTAAGCTCTCAGATGTTCGTTATGAACCCTAAAAACCATCGAATGCGCAAAACTGCAGCCATATTGAACTAAAAAGAAAAAATTCAAAGCAAAAATCATAATATCTCGTTTCAGATCTTTATTGAAAACCCTAAAAACCATCGAATGCGCAAAACTGTAGCCATATTGAACTAAAAGGAAAAAATTCAAAGCAAAAATAATCATATCTCGGCTCGATTTGTACAACCAGCCAAAATTCTAAGAAAAATTCAAAAATGTTCTACGTACGTCACCACAGCAAAACATGAGCGCAAAAATTGCTCAATAATTTTCTTCACTCCCTCCGTTTTTCCATTCCATCCACGAAAAATTCACGCTTCTTTTGGTTGCTAGCTCTTGAACGAAAATGTTGCCGAATTGAAGTAATCGGACACATGTTGGTGGATATAGCGATGTGTCCACCCTTAGCTTCTTTCGGTTTTCCTGTCACGCCCTTATGAGGTAGGGGTTGGCCACCTTAGACTTTTTTATTTAGAATCATAATCTGAATTATAGCATATTTCATTTTTTCAAAAATTTTACCTCTTCCAAACCGCACGCACGGCAAATAGATTGTCACGCGTTCGGGGGTATTTTTATTGTCTTTTACCCCTGTTTTTAGCCCTGCGAGTCTGCATTTTTGCGACAATACTCCCAGGACCACCCTACACCAACCCTTCTTCAATTTTAAAAAAGCTGACTTTTCGGAACTTTCTAGTAGACTTGCCTCTATTGATTTCAACACACTGCTGTCTTGTAATAGTGTTGATGAAGACGTTTCTAAGTTTTACATAATTCTTTTCGATTTATTTTCTTCTTGTGTTCCCCGTGAGCGTCAGCGGTTGACTAAAACATTACCGCCATGGTTCAATAAAGATCTGAAACGTCTTAAAAATAGAAAGAATAGATTGTGAAAAAGTTATATGCGGGACAAATACATTATAAGTCACAACAATTTCCTCACATCATATAATGAGTTCCTCCATACTTTATGATGAGTATATTCAAAGCACGCGTGCTAAATTATTTAGTGATTCACGGATATTTTTTAAGTTTATTAATATGAAGAAAAAAACAGACAACTATCCCAATACCATGAAGTACAGAGACTCTGCTAGCGATGTTTCGTCTGAAATTTGTAATATGTTTGCCTCTTTTTTTGACAATGCCTTTGCCTCGTCAAATTTTCAACATCAAAATAGCAACTTTAGTCATATAAATGACCCTCATAACGCTTCATTCACTATCCCTTCAATTACACAAGAGGATATACTCATTCATATTAATGGGCTTCCAAATGGCTTCACAACCGGTCCGGATGGGATCCCTCCAGCCTTTGTTAAGTCTTGCTGCCTTTCTCTGGTAGCTCCGTTGAGAATTCTTTTCCAATAGTCGCTCGATAATGGTTGTTTCCCCCAACTATGGAAAAATTCTTTTATCATACCTATCCACAAAAACGGTAGTAAAAATGATATTTCTAACTATAGGCCTATTGCAAAATTATCTTGCATGCCGAAATCATTCGAATCTATAATTTCTTCTCAACTATCAACCTCCTATAATAATTCACTCTCTTCAAACCAACATGGGTTTATTTCGGGCAGGTCTACAACCAATAACCTGTTGGAATTTGTCTCAAATACCATTGGCGGATTTGCAAAAGGCTACCAGACAGACTGTATTTATATAGACTTTAGTAAAGCGTTCGACAAGTTATCTCACTCCGTGATACTCTTTAAAATGGAAAAGTATAGGTTTCCTCTAACATTACTTAAATGGACGGAGTCTTACTTAGATAACAGAACATATCAAATCTTATTTCGACATTCCATCTCTAGAGTCTTGAAAGCTTCATCTGGCGTACCTCAAGGGAGTCACTTGGGCCCCTCGTTCTTTATTCTGTCTATTGATGACATTGTCTCTGTTGTGAGGTACTGTAAGGACTTGATTTATGCTAACGACATTAAACTTTTCGCTCAGATTAAATCTTTTAACGATTGTGAGCAGGTACAGTTTTTACGATTGGTGTAAAAGCAATAACTTGACACTCAACATAGACAAATGTGAGGTTATGACTTTCCACAGAAAGCAGAAACCAATTTCTTATGATTATGTGTTCTCGAATTCCTCGATTCGCCGTGTGGGTGCTGTTTGTAACTTGGGTATCAAATGTGACCATAATTGAATTTTATCTCCCACATAAACTACACACTATCAAAGAGTAGTTCCATGCTGGGCTTTATAAAACGTTGGTCCCGAGAGTTCTCGAATCCTACCATAACTTTGCGTTTGTACACTTGCTTTGTAAGACCACTTCTTGAATACGCTAGCCAGGTCTGGTCTCCATTTCACGGTACGCACATCGACCGTATCGAGTCCGTTCAACGGAACTTCCTACGATTTGCTCTCAGGCACCTACCCTGGAATAATTCATTAATTCTTCCACCCTATGAGGATCGCTTGAAGCTTTTAAATATGCACTCGCTTAAGAAACGTCGCATAGTTGCCGATGTAACTTTTGTGCATCAGCTCTTAAACGCGAATATTGATTCCCCGTTGTTGCTTAACAAAATCTCTTTTCGTGATAGTAGGCACAATTTGAGAAGGCTACCTCTGTTGCATGTTAACTCTTCTAGGTCTAACTTTAGCATGTATGACTGTTAATCGCATGTGTATTACTGTTAATAATATGGCTGAGCAGTTTGTTCTTGACGTTTCTAAGCATGTTTTAAAAAAACGTTTATATAATACTCAATCTTTTCGTTTAATGTTTTTTGTACATTGCATGTAATTTTATCCGGTGTTCGGTTTATGTGTATTTTAACATACTAATACTAACACCGACTAAATGATGAAACGCATGTATTGTTGTCCTTTTATTTATTAAACGTGTCCATGCAGCGAGCTTGTGTTAAGCTGGTTCTGATAGTCATATCAAATGTTACAAATTCAAGCAGTATGTTAAGATTCCCTAAGCTCACACTTCCGTAATTCAATGGGGATTATTTGAAATGGAGTCAATTCCACGATTTGTTCCCCCAGATGGTCCACAACCAAGCAATGACAAACTATCAAAAGATGCGGTACCTCAAAAACAATCTATCAGGGGAGGCCGAGAAATTGATAAGCTATTTAGATGCTTTAGAAGAAAGCTACATAGCTGCTTCGCAATCATTGAAGAATACATATAGCAACTGCAGATAACTAGTCACTGCACTCATCAATAAACTACTATCCCAATCAGGAAGATTCTAGGACAATTTATAAATAAATAAATAAAGTATAAATACAACACTTGTCACCGCCAGATATCTCAGATAGTAAAGCGTATGTAGTAAACTATTTAGTTTGCAAAATTGCGATAATTGGAAGTACTGTACTAGCGATAATTAAAGTTGTTTGTGTTTGCTTGTGAATTTGTAAAAGTAAACAGCATAATTAAAAAAAAAAAAAAACTTCCAAGTTATATCTGAAATATTGTGTTTTAAATAACGACCCAAGGCCACATTCGTAACAATATCAATGTAATCATAACAGGTATGCCCGTGAAAATATGGAATTTGGATGAGTTAATGAATGAGCAGTTATAGGAACTTCAAAGTGTTTTCGACAGCTTGCCTTCTATAAAAAAATGTGAAGAATAATGAAAAAGAAACAGATTTCTGGAAGAAATACAACGGGGTTCCTGCTCATTTCTAATAGGATGCTAGACCCATGATCAAGGTAGATATAGAAGATTAATTTTCGATGGTTCGTAATAATCTCCGTGGGTGCATATAATCCAAAAGCGATTTATCCAAAAAGAACTTTTATGAATAACATTTTCTCTTTTCGGTAAGTACAGAAAGTTTAACACTTTTGACCTTGCCGTCGTATATAAACTACGATCAGCCACTCTTCGCTAAGAGCTGAAATAATATGTAACTATCAGAGCAACTATTCTTTTAACTTCTATTCTTACATGAGATGAAAGCCAATGATTGAACTTGATTCTGAAATCGAAAATAACTGTAAACTAAATATTGCTCTAATTCTCACCAAAAACAAGAAAAGGAAGGCTGCAATAATTATGATGTTTGTCGAGAAAAGAAGAGTAGTTAGTAACACACGGAAATGAAGAAAGCAAATTGTCAGCATCTTAGATGTTGCAAACGCCCTCAGCGCTTCATTTCCATTATAAAATGATTCACGATATGATTGAAACACGGCGAACTAATTTCATGGCGGTCGGTGTGAAAAGTTAATTGCGCCTTTTTAAATGATGGCGGTTGATGTTTGGCAAAGAATATTCATCTCTTCTGGCTCTGAACTAATGAAATAACTCAATTTTATTGCAAAAGGAACTTCGTGATTGATGTGACTCGAGGGTCGTGAGAATAATCATTCTGTTGCTTTACTTTGGAGTGCAATCTAAGGCATATAATTAAATTTTATTGCTCGTATGGTTTCAGTTTATGACATTAAACACGACTTTCGATAGAGATAGCCTAGAGGTAAAAATTTCAGGCTGGCGGCCAAGACAGGTATAAAAACGAAGGTGCAACACATATTGTCCTACAAAGCTTCAAAGTTGCAATAAATTCATATTTCCATGGAATTTCAAAAATCTTGCATTTTCGTGCTAATCGATACCGCCAAGAAGTGAGAACGACGTAATCTGACAAAACCTGGCTCTAATAGAAAATGAACCAAAGCTCTAGAGTCTGGTGAATGTGATATTTTCTGCTTGACTTACTCTGTCTATTGCACACCGAGATCTTAGCTCAGGATAAATTAAATTTAAACACCTTTTTGCTTGGCTCGAAGAGATCTTTTCACCATTAAACACAAACGTTGAGGTATTTCGTACAATACCATAACTAAACCTAACCTATGTGAGAAACGAGGAAGAACGTAATGCCTATAAATTGCGTAGATTGAGTCATTTAATAATTTTGCCATCAATGCCGAACCTGCCTAAAGTTGCACTTGCTCAACGTTCACGTACGTGCCCAACATATGTAGTTAGAGTAAACCACGTTCCTGATCCCAGCGCCCATCAACAAAAGCAGCTTAGCCGTATGGTTGCATTTAGTAAGCGAGAATTACTACCTGACATGGTCACTGATCATGATGAATTGTCCAGTTACGATTTTATCTCGGACTTGGGTTTTTTAAAGGTCTAATACGCCGCATCGAAATTTCTTGATTGTTTCTTCGTGTTATATTTATTGGCGGTTAATTATGTGAACGAATTTAATAGTTTTCCTCTTGTCTTTCTTTCTCAGCAGCGCATTTAAGCAAGTGTAGGTAACTGATAGAGTTCGAGTGAAGTAAATCGTCTTCGAAATCGTTTTTTACCTTACTGGATCGGTTCGCTGATCATAAAGGACTTATAATGATAGCCACCTGTACAGAAGGAATGCGTCTCGGATGGTGTAATTTATAATGCAAAATGTTGTGCATATACCAGCATACTTTTGGATTCAAATGGACGAGAAATATTGGTTTCCGAAATGACAGAGATACATAGAAACTTGGTGCAATACTGTATCATAGCTACTTAATATAAGTATATAGGATTTTCTGTGATTTATTTGTCCTATTTATGAAGTGTCTCCTCATAAGTACTGGTGAAATTATATTACTTATTTTGTAATGTAACCTAGCACAATAAATTGTCTTCAATTAATATGTCTAGTTAATGTGAAAATGTACTGTACCCGCAGCATAACAAATTAAAACAGCATCAATAAAAGTAGGAGGTTTTAAGAAATGGGAATGTAATGTAGGTATTAATTATTAAAAAATATTATATCCAAGTGCATTTTATTAAAATGCAAAAGGACAAAACTGATTGTCCTTGGTCTTGCAGAACCTTTATATAACTACACACGGTATTGCTACACCCACTAACATTAGATGAATAACTAGTTGTTAAAACCAGACTCAACCCAATGGCGTTGGCTTATTTAAAAAAATGTATAATGTTGTGTTTGTGTACCGTGCTCCTTGAAGAGAGCAAATAGCTTTTTTAGTTTTCAAAAAAATTCCTTCCTTCTTAATTTCGTTTATTTAAGTAAAACTCTCTTTTTAATAAAAACAATTTTATCGTTCTAAATATTTCTCATGAACAACCTATCCTTGTTTTATTTATTTTTTTTTTTTTTATTAATTAATCTTCGACTACTAGAGGATTGGGATAGTTGCCCCAAAATTTGAAAAAGCTTTTGTTATTATTCTCATTATTTATTCACGTTGTTGAAAAATTTTACGTGAGAAAATTCGAAAAAAATTTCATGCAGTACGCTTTGCATGCAGAAACTGAACTAATATTCCGGTTATTGTCGTTTTAAAATTAATATTTTAAGACGGCAAGAATAATGTATGTACATGCAATTTAGAGGAATTAAAGTGTTATATGTATGTACGAACTGTCTACATGCGAAGAGGAAGAAGACACAGTAAGTAGGTAAGTAGACATACCGTGGTAGTGAACTTAATAATAAAATTCAATTTGTGGTTAATTGCAGTTTATTCTAATGTGAGAGTAAATTTTTTAAATTTTTTAATTTTATAATACGCAAGACAATGGTTATTTCGGTTACGAGCATGGCTATTTATACTGTCCACTGGTAAGACTGGAACAATTTAAAGTTTCCTTAGTGGGGATAAACATGCGTTGTCATCTTCTTCTTGGAAAAGCAGTGGCGTGTTACAAATTTAAATTAAATTGAAATGACAGATTTTTAAATTTTCAGGGAAAAATTGTGGTACATCAATATATTCTATAGGACAACACATTGAAGTATTGACCTTACGGTTGTGATTCGGCACATTGGGCATCTGACTCACAACAATAACACTTAAAACGTACTAAAAAGCTAGGAGTTTTATAGATATTTTATCTTGGAGAAAAGCCATCAAGTTACCCATTCTTTGATACAATAAGCAACAAGTGTACGTACTGTACTATTAACTTCGATTAAATACGATCAAATGCTCTATCAGATTTCACCTGTGGAAACACGGAATATAGGGTCTGTCCAACAGAGATACCACAGGGGAAAGAGAAATATTTACAGATAAAATGTCTCAAATGGGAACGCTTGATGGAAAGACTGTCAATAAGTGATCGGAAAGAACTCCCAGAAGTAGAGTAAGTTCCCACTTTTTGCAGTTTATGCCGACAATGCATCGATTACAGTTAAAGTGAGGAAAATCTGAGCAACGTTTGAAGTGAAATATTTAATACATTTATACTGAAATGAGTTCATTTTTTGTATTAAAATCACAATTGCTTAAGGTGTCATCTAAAAAAAATTGTAAACTACGCACAATCCTTTTCCAGTATTCTTTTTAAAAAATATATATGCAGCACATTCAGATATCCTAGAAATTCGCTTTTCCAACCACACTAACCATTTACTTTGTTTTTTTTTATACCCTAGAATCTAGATGATAAAATAATAGGGCATAGGTACCATTGATTTTTTATATATTATGCTTCTCTTTGGCTTATCAGCTTCAAAACTTCTAATAAAAGATTTTTCAATGAATGGGTATTATTTTTTATTTGACTTTTAACCATTTTAACTTTATATGCTGGAAAATTTTTATTTGTACCATTCAATATCAGTTCTACCCCATTTTATACAAGTAGCGACATCTGCTTTCTAAGACCTCAATGATTCTGGGTACATCTATATATAAAATAATAAATGGGTATGCTAAGTTTGTCATGTTTGTTTCGCATAGAAACAATGCTGCTAGAGTAAAGTGGATTGGACACTCACTCGGTCTGTCCGTGTTAAGTCCCAATGTTCGGCTTAATCAGAAATAGTGGGAGGTGCCGGTTTAAAAAATGACAAGTCAGGATTGTTCAAGATTTTAGAGTAATTCAATATATTTTCGAATATTTGATCACAGAAATTATTAATTAGGCAATTCAGGTAAGTTAATTCAAAGTAATTCAGAAAAACTATAATTTACTAATTATACATAATTCATCGTTCATTTATTTAAAATCTACTTTACCTTATTTGCTCAAATTTACTTTAATCCTTACAAAAAATTTAAATTCACTAGAAATTCATTTACTAGCCTCCACTGGGGTTTGGTTTTATTTAATCTTAAAGCAAAAGCAGGACAAAATGATTAGTAAAAAGAAACGACAAATATAATGACAGAATGAGTGTCAATGAGTACGTTTAGATCGGAGCTTAATAGGACTAGTTTTACGTACTTACGTAGTACTAATCCGCTCTCATTAAAACTTTACAGTTGTAAAATTTTCAGATCTGCCTACTACTTCACGAGTTCGGGCAACTCCTTAGTTGAGTCGCCATACAAAAATTTCGTTTCCACTACATATTTGGACACTGCCTAAAAACATAGAGAGATGCGAAATTTTGTACGTAGTGTTTGCATAGCAATAGCAAATAAAATTTCAAAAGAGGACTTAATCGGGCAATCCCTTCTAAAACCCCGTATAAAAACTTAAAATTTTTACGTATACTGTAAAAAAGTCCTAGGCATTTTTATTGTACTAAAAACTTCTTCAGAATAAGAAAATCAGTTATAATCATTTTTTCTGTCCGAGGAATCATTCTAGAAATATATGCGGAAAACGACTTCAAAAACCGAACTGTCACAAATGGGTGACCATACGAAATTGTATACGGGCTTTTCTAGGGTATCATAAGAATTGGTTTTAGACCACTTCTATTTTTTTTTTTTAAATTACGTGTGCCGTGCAAGATTGTTAATAGTGCCGCCAGATTTTCAGATAAATAAATAATTAAAATTGCATCGGTTTTGTAATTTTGAAATAGTATTTATTATTGCCCCAACGCTTTCTAAAAAAAAATCATTTTATATTTAATTTTCTTGCATTTTTATTTTATATGCACCCTTATTATGGTTGTTACCTCACTTCAAGTGCAGAGCTGCTAGACTGAAAAAAAGTAGATTCTCGTATACCAACTTTACAAAAATCTCGTACGACAAGAAAAATTCTCGTACACTAGGTTTACCGAGAAGTTAATGAGAAAGGGAGGCTAAATTAAAACGAGTCGAATTAGTAACACTTTATTTTACGTTTTTATAAGTAAAATTATGGATATCTTTCAAAAAATTATATTTGAAACAATTTTTAATTCCATTTTTTATATTCAATTTTAGTATAGTCTTGTTCAAGGGTCACTGTTCCTAAAATAAAAGATATGCAGATATTTTAATACAAAACCTAGATCTAGGATTATATGGGTCCTAGTGAAAATTTTGGTCAAGGTTTTCATCATCAGGTCGCACTGCAGTTGCAGGTTTTTCGGCTATAGCAAAGCCAATGAATGCGACATGGTGGTAGGTTTGAAAAATCAAAGCAGCAATCTTTTACATTGAGCTAAACAAGTTACCTATTCTCCAACTAAATTGATGCGACCACGATACGTTCTACGATTTTTTTCTTAAATTATATTTTACTGCTCTTTCTTCGTAATGTTGCCACAATTTAAGAATTCTGTATGGAAAGTATTTAACGGCGAAATTCCGAAAGTCTCGTACTTTCGCGTACGAGAATACATTTTTCCTCAAACATCATACCCGGGTAGAGCTTAGCGTACATGTACGAAAATTATCGTACTTCTAGCAACCCCCGGTAACTCGACTGTGTAAAATTCATAGGACCGAAAGAAACAAAGAAAAATAGACAGATTTTAACTGTAATAATTCTAAGAATTATTTGAGATCATATGGCGAAAAGAAGAAGCAAGTGACAAACGTCGAGAGCTGCACATTTCTCTATGTTTTCGTGATGCTGTTGTCGATTTTTATTTCGTTTGCTAGCTGTTCCATGAATTTTACACAGTCGTCATTTGAAGTGGGGCGACAACCACAATATGTAAGTGTGATTTTTTGTGCCAATAATAATTGACCTTGTTTCAAATTGGCTCTATCTTAAAATCAAAAGGTTTGTGAAACAAAAAGATGTTTAAAATTCTTTCATGAGATTACATTGATCTTAACTAATAAGATTTTGTTTTTCTTTAGCCACAATGGACAAGTATTTAATAAAATCCAGTGCTTCGAAGATTAAATATAAACAAAGAAACAAATGGAAAATGAATACATCGAATTCGGATTCATCGTAATTGGCACGGAAGACCCACAAATACTATTCTGTTTATTCTGCAAAAAGGAGCTTTCAAATGAAGCTCTCGTTCCTAGTAAATTAAAAAGGCATTTGAAAACTTCACATCCAGAGGTCAAAAGCAAACCAAAGAAATATTTTGAAAATTTGGCGGTACAGCAAAGTAAAACAGCAAATAAATTTTTAAATTATATGAAGATGCCAGAAAAGGGATTGATTGCCAGACAAGGTTGCACAATTAATCGTGCGACTTAGAAAAACACACACAGATGCCGTGTCCATCATTGCACCGGCATTAGCAATCACTGTCGAAACAATGCTGGGAAAAGAAGAGGCTGTGAAGGTCAAGAAAGTACCATTATCCACTGACACGATATAAGGACAGTAAACTGTGGGCACTTCAGATTAATAATTCAACAGATATCAGTGGAAAGTCACAGCTCCTTGCTTTTATTCGATTTGTTAAAAATGAAAAATTCTTGAATGAGTATCTTTTCTGCAAATATTTGAAGAGCACAATGACAGGAAAAGTCATATTTGAGATTGTTAGAGAAAATATTTCAAGCTTTGGTTTGCTGTGGAAAACTGTATTGGTGTTTGCACAGATGGATTTCCATCAAAGTTGGGAAACAAAAAAGGATTTATCACACTTGTGCGCCAAGAAAATCCGAATATTATAAGCGTCCACTTCATAGAGAATCTTTTGTTTAAAAATCCCTTACTCCAAATATGTCGACTGTTATGAATCAAGTCGTTGAATTTCAAAGGGAAAGGTTTTGAAACGACTCCTACATCTAAAAGTGGAAGTAATTTTGTTCTTAGATGTCGAAAAAACATCTTTTTCATTTTCTCTTCATGATGAGATTTGATGGCGTAAAGTTCAATTTCTCTCGGACTTGTATGAAAACCTGAACTCTCTGAATTTAAGTCTTCAAGGAAATGTGAGAATATCATCACATAAAAGTCAAAATTGATGTCATTTGAAGAAAAATTGCTTTCCAGGTATAAATGAATCTTAGTCGAAAAAGAAAATTGCAAACGAAATTTTTAGAACTTCAAATCTCACTGAAAAGTTAGTTTCCTTCACTTTCTTGAAGAATATGAATGGTTAATCAACCTATTTGTAATCTGTAAAACACCAAATTTGACAATAAGCGAAAAACTACAACTCGTTGATTTGAAAAACCATAAGTTTTACCGTTCACCATTCAGCGCGAAAATTTGAATGAGTTTTGGATTTCAGTCAAAAATTCGTACCCTCAAATCAGCTTGAAAGCTATTAAAATTCCTCTGCCTCTTGTATCTTCATGGTTTTGTAAATTTGAATTTTCAGCATTGACAAATCAAGTCCAACAAACAAAAGAAAGACTTGTAAAAGTTGCCGATGAAATGTGAGCTTGTCTCATCAAATACATTTCGTAAAAACAACTTTTTTCATTTTTTTTTATTTTCAGGTGTGGCGGAAAGAATTCCAGCTATTTTAATGTGTCGTCAATCAAAAAAGGTTGAGAAACATTGCACTAAACGAACAAATTATCTTTGAGAATAGGTTAAGAGCTAATAAGTCTTTAACGAATACAGGTAGCACATAGGATGGTAAAAGGTCAAATTAAAGAGGAGAGTCTAGAGTTACAGTTTTTATAAAAAAAAAAGATAAAAAAAGTTAAACACCCATTTTGTAAAAATAGAAGTCAAAAGATAAGAAAATCCGAAATGTTTAGTTTGGACCACAACAACTACTAAAGGAGAGGAGTACGGAGAATGGTTGAGCAGTCATTCGAAGCTCTGCATACAATCAGACGGTCATCGTACACCCTGTACTTCTTAAGATACAGGGTGTTTTGTGAAAAACTAGAGTTTTTTTTAATCACCTTGTAACTCCGGTTGATATGGTATGGACACGCCTGAAATACAATCTTTTGTTTGTATAGGTGAGTCTATGACCTCCGGCTCTATGGACCACATAAGCTGAAACACCATGCATACGTATAAAATATAAATTTTTGTATGGCAACACCAAGAAGGGGTTGCCCGGTTTAGTGTCTTTTGAAATTGTGTTCACTATTTTAATGAAAATTCCGCATACAAAATTTCTACGTCGACGCGCTCTCAGGTAGTGTGGAAATATATACTGAAAAATGAAATTTTTGTATGACAACCCTGCAAGGAGTTATGCGATTTGTCCCGTTTTCGAACTTAAGCCTTCTATTTTTCGAAAAGACCGTGTGCAAAATTTCAGCTCTCTACGTGAACGCGTTCCATCATTATTACAGACGGAATGACCAGCTTGTATTATTTTATCACCCAGATTCTAGGATGTAAGAAAAACCAAAATAAACGATCAATGGTTGAAAATACGAATTTGGAGGAAATCTCAATCAGTGATCCCACCATACACCAATCGGAGTAGATTTTCTATCTTTTTTGGCCACGCATCATGTACTCTGGATTATACGAAATCTACTACTATGGCTCTGTCATGTCAAGGAATCTGAATGGCGTGAAAACTAAGCTGCAATATGTACATAAATAATAATTTATTTTACCAAGGATGTGTTTGCCATAGTCTGACGCTTTGTAAATCAGCAGCTGCCAGCTCGATTACTCAATCCGCGTTTATAACTAGGACACCATTTCGACTCGACTACGCCAAGAAAGCGTGGTCGAATCCGGGTTGAATCATGGTTGAACCCTGCATGTAAACATGGTATTCGAAAAATATTCGGTTGTCAGTTCCTTTCTTTGCTCCACTAAAATTCTAGCTTCCAGATCGACAAACTCGCCGCATCTCTTATGTTGCAGAGAACGATTGAGAAGAATAAGTTAGGATCGCAGTGTTGGAAACTCTAATAGGTATGTTGCTTCTGGCTTAAGTTTTTTATTTTATCTGTCTCACCTTTATACGAAGTATTATATTATCTCTGGTCATAATTTGCTCTTTTAATACCCTAGATGAAATACTAGGGTATATTAAGTTTCTCATTCCGTTTGTAACGCACAGAAATAATGCAATTTTGCATATTCTGCCTGTCCGTCCGTCGTCCTTCTACCCGTTTGTCTGTCCGTCCTCACGATAACGCGAGAACGTATTAATTTAGAGCGCTGAAATTTTGTACAAGAGCTTTTTAAAAAAAAAGTAAATTTAAGTTCAAATATGGGACAAAGCGGGCAAATCCTTCGTTTCCATAACAGAATTAATTTTCACTATATATTTGGACACTGCCGGACAACGCCCCGACGTAGAGAGCTGAAAAAATATTTCAAAAATGAACTAAATCGGGCAACCCGTTCTTGGTGTTGCCATACAAAACTTTTGATTTTCACTTCATTTAGCTTTTATTTTCATCTAGGGTATAATATTATTGGTCAAACCAATTATAACATTTTCTTGTTTATATCGCAATCTGCACCCTGAACTTATCTGTAATCGTTAAACTTTATTTACACAAACACGCACGTGGCTCATCATCATACATCATGCGTATATACATGGCCATAGTTCTAATATAACCGCTATAGAATAATACATGTACACATCCAAATATCTGATTACTTCTTTTTGTATTACCTATCTCTGATAAGAAAAGCATCAAATTACGAAACAGAAAAGACAATATTTAATATCGGCAACACTGCTTTCGGGCGTCATTTAAGTGTCACTAGATGGCCCAACAAAAGTATAAGCTCTCTGCTCAAGATAGTTTCTAGAAGGTGGTTTAAATGATACACTAAAAAAGAAATAGACAAGCTAATCAGGGAGAGTCTATCACGCTATATGCAGAAACATCCTCTAGAAGAAGAAAAGACGAGTAAAAGAAAATAGCTTCGTCATAAAAATTATATTATCAATTTAAATAAATAAAGAAAATAAAAGTAAATTGCAGCTAAAGTATGCGAAGTATGTGAAAGGATGTTATTAAGAAAAGCTACATACCAAAAAGAAAAGCTCGGAAAAATAAGCGGTTTACAAAAATAAGATAAAGAATAGGAATTTAATACTTGGGCAGGGGATACATGGAAATTATTAATCTTTTAAATAGTTACACAATACACAATATTTTTTGCTTTCCCAATTTCATTCCAGGTTTATACGCTTGTTATGGTATCACCAAGATAAGTTCAACATTTCCCAAAGCTTTCGATATTATATTAACAGTACAATTAAATAATGGAACAAAACCAGAAGCAGCTGAGTTAATACATTTAACATGGAATATATGCAGTTAGGGACCTTATATTTTGAGTTGTGTATGATTATTCATAAATATTAAAATTGGCTTTGTGCCCAAATCAAATTATCATTCGGAAAAAACTGCATTGATTCTTTAGAATATAGGTGGTCCAGCTTGCCCCTTTCGCCTTGGAACTTTAACAGCAATCTGTCAATGCTCTGAATATCAAAACAATACTGATATAGCTTCTTATAGTTATGCTGATGCTGATATTGATGCTGGACTATCAATGCACTCGCCCACTTAATAACCATTGTGTCAAAAAATGTTCCTTGTGCTACAATAATCCAGGCAATCTCATCAAAAGAGCAACTTGATGCTGTGACGGGCAGGAACCAACAGTTTCTCTGTCTTCAGGAATTTAAATTGCACGCGCATATAAAAATAAAATAATTAAATAAATAAAAGAAGTTAATCTTTCAAATGTTCCATTATACGTAGAAAATGGAGTCAGTCAAGTCTAGTTAGCTGGGTACTTTATTTGAGTGTCGAAATAACACAGTTTTTAACATTGTGTGCAGTAAAGCGTAGTACACATGCTTTGAAAGAACCCGAAGACCACTTTACTTCGAAAATCATCATAAAATGATAAATGAGCATTCGTTCAACAAAGCTAAAAGTTTAATTGATGCACCCAATTATAGTGAAAACATTTTCGGGGTAAAAGTAATATTTTAGTTACCACCGGTGGTCGCCGCCTTATAACATGTATTAAGGATGATCTCAAAAAGGGCTAAAAAGTATAATCTTCGCGCACACAAAAGAAACCAATTACGACAGATATGTAACCTCTGATCCACAGAAAAATGAAATCTCTTGATTAAGTATATTGGGATCAATCAAACCCCAATCGATCAGCCATGTACTGCCTGCCTGACTGAACACTGCAGCAAAACTATAGTATAGAAAGCGGACAAAATAAAGAAAGCAAAAATCTGTAATCTCCAGCTACGATCACCCAGGGACAATTAAAAACTTTTTGCGGCCATCAGACGGATCGACAGACCCGACGTTTCTCTCTCTTTTGTGGCACGATGATCGCGGGTGATTCGACGAGATCATCCCGTACAATCAATTGATCGATCTTTGTCCCACCGCACGTTTAGGAGGCGTCTTCTTACCTCGTGCTTTATGTTAAATTAGCTTTCGAAGATTGTTAAATGAAATCTTAGAGACAAATTGAATTACACATCGGTAAAAGATTGAAGAATGGAAGAATTTCCGACGTATTGTGGACGGGGATGAGAAGTAAGTGAAGCCGACAGACGGTCTGTGTCAATTGTTTAATTACTTCGAGTATTGTTACACCTCCGCTTGACGTTATCCATTTAAGATCTTGTCAACAAGATTTTCTCAGCCCAGGTCTTTATAAATGTGAGATTGAAATAAGAGCAAAAAACTTTAAATTGCGCTTACTTTTCAGTTATATCTTTCTCGAATGTTATAGATTTTGGAAAAATAAATATTATTTTGTTAAATTGCGATGGCAATTTGAATTTCTAAAACGTTTATTTGCATACTATAATCTTTAATAAACGTAATATAAAATAAAAATAACAGGAACATTTTGTGGAGTTACAAGAATAAGATAATTATTTACTGATGAAATTAATTGACTAGGAATCATATTTAATCTAAAACATGTAATTAGTTTGTAGTCTTCCTTCGAATTATATATTCATGTAGTTTGAATAGTTGAATAGAATAGAATATTTATGTATTTGAAGAGATACTACAATACTTACAATCTGTTCCAAGAGAAAAATTAAAGTCTAAACTAAATTAAATGTTAAAAATTCAACAACAACAAAAATTTGGAGAAACAGAAAATGATATTATGTGAAATAAAAAACATATTTATAATAATTGCGCGTACGGGGCATTATAAGAAGAGAAAAAAAAACAGAACCAATTTCTTTAAAAAATTTAGTTAGCCTTCTTGATGTTGTGTGGTAATGAATTCCAAATCCGAGTAATTTGAACAAAATGAGATCTATCAAATACAGACGACTTAAAACGTGGAATTAGCAGTTCGTAATTTCTTGTAGTGTTCAAGGATTGAAATATAGTCCTCTAGTAAATGGGGTGAGAGTTGTGCAGTAAGTTTAATAGGTAGAATACTTCTCTACACTTTAAATATACTTCAATAGAGTAACCTAGAAGAGTAAAATTCAGGTGAGATACATGGTCGCTTCTTCATAACCCGAAAACCAACCTTATGCTATCGTTTAATGCATCATATAATTTTCTGAAGCAATGTGAATCTAGTATCGGGAAAACAAGTGAACTGTGTGTGAAATGTTGTAATATTAGAGACTTAACCAGATGACAGCGTACCTTAGGGAAAGCATTCTAGCATACAACCAAAGCGGGCGGAGTGTGTCGCAAATCTTTGATAGGTTAGCGTTGATGAGATCACAATACTTCATACTAGAGTTTAAGGTGACCCCGAGGTTACGGACTTTATCCACATAGGGAATGAAATACTATTCAAAAGAATAGGAGGAAGTGATAAAGAGTCAAACCAAAGGAAAAAGCAATACACTGTATTTTATCAGATTTAGTTTAAGTTTGTTGTCAATCGACCAGGTCTATAATGTTATGCAAATCGCAGTTTATTCAAGCCACACAGTCCTCGATGACACTTGAAGGACGGATGAAATAGACTTGAACGTCGTCAGCAATAATTTTTTTTGCACTTAAAATGCATTTTGTAAATTTATTGAAATTATTTTCAATAAATTTCAGTCTGTTAGACGAGAAATCTCCTTTATGTCAGCATTAATGTAGGTGTTGACATCTTGTATTATTTCAGGCAGATCATTAATGTATAGGGTGAAGTGTATAGGACCAAGAATGGAACCTTGTGGTACTCCTCAAGATAGAGGAAGAAAATTTGAGTAATTACTGTCCCGAAGAGTAAAAGCTCGACACGAAAAATAGAATTTATTAAATAATTTTTCTAGCAAGTTTACATGGCAAACACAGTTGATAGCTTTAAAGACATCTAAAAGCTGCAGAATACAAATCTCTATTTTATCAAGCGCAACGCGAACGTCTGTTGTGACTTTAAGGAGAGCATTTTCGCAACTATGCTTGGATCGAATCACAGATTGATAGCTACTTATGACGTTGTTTTGCAAAGTGTACTGTTGAGCCTACCAATATAGTAGCTTCTTCAAAGTTTTCGAAAGAAAACAAAGCAAGCTGATGGGTCTATAATCAGCAGGAATTGTAGCTGCAGCCCTCGTAGGGATAGGAAATACGTTCGCCGTTTCCATATTTTTGGGAACACCGATTTCGTAATGCAGGTACTGACGATATATAAAAAATAGGGCTTATAATGAGCGGCGCAATTAGATTCACAAAATGGGTTGACATATTGTCAGGGCCCACAGCATTAAATTTAATAAAGAAAATCGTATTCAAGACCTCGTTCTATCTTCTCCCCGGAAATTAAACTTATTAGAGGTATAACGAGAATCCAATCCTGCCAAGATCAACTGATCATTGTCTTGAGATTGATGATCAACTACGAAAAATTTATTAAGTTCCTGTGAGCTCAGGTTACGCTTAGCCATCCTGCCTCCATATACGCCAACATCACGCAATCTGCACCATAACATTTTCGGTTAGACACTTACGTCACACTTGTGTTTATAATTCATACGTTGAGCTTCACGAATGTTTACATTAAATCTGTTCCTTCAGAGCTTGTAAATCTTGCGACTTTCAAGATTCCTCAATCTACGATACCTGAAAAAAAGAAATTCCCGCTCTGCAATCAAGAATTTTATTTCGGTACTAAACCAGGGGCAGATGCGGCTTATTATTGCCCTAATGCGTAGACGTACATACTTGTCATAAAGGTACTGAATCGGACGATTGAGGAGAAAAATCTGATTCTGATTGGCTGTAAATATCGTTCCAGTTATATGAATCTCATTCACATATAGTCAACTATTCGCTAAGAAATATTCAAATCGATCATGATTCCTGTTTTTTGCCAAATTTTGCTCAAAAGAATTTTTGAATGTAATGGTCACAACGTACTGCATGATGCAGTATGCTACGCTTATGCCACTGAGAGTTAGCAGCAGGGCTCACATTGTGCCGCACTGCGATTGTGCTGCCAATTGTATAGATCTAAAAGAAGAAGAGCTGGGGCGGGCAGAAAAACTTTGACGGAGACAATTGGTTGTTTTGTGAGAGGTTCATTTTTTCGGTGGGCATAAAAATAAAAGGAGATTGTTTTTTTTTTTGGATTCCAAGCACATCGAAGTTAATACAGTAGCGAAAATTAAGTAGTCGATTTTTTGTATACTCGTATTGATAAGTACTTCAGATTTCAATATATTGTTTGTGCGAACCTAAAATTCCGGCGAGTAGTAAAAGAACGTGGATAAGCAAAAGAGAGAAAAAGCGTACTAGATTTTAACAATAACTTTATCCGTCCACCAAAACTTTAAGCAAGTTCAGTCCTGCGTTGAAAATAAAGAAAGCTTTAAAAGACGATACAAATAGAAGCCCGTAAGAATTGTCCATAGGAAATATCGTTGTTGTTGATGTGTGCTCTATAAAAATGTCTCTCAAAAGGACTAACAAAACTCGCAAATAATACCATGAATACCAACCTACGATCCCATCCCAGATGTCTTGTTTATTATAAAGGCAAAACAAAAGCATTCCTTCAGTAGTGGAAGCTATCGACAAAACTACGGCAACAAGATACGGATCCACCTATACACAATGAAGATCCGTCCATTTATCCCTGGGAAAAATAGAAGGTTCCTTTAGTACAATAACGGCCAAGACGAGTTGTCCAGCGGATCTCATAGCGGGAGAGAAAGGGGAGAAAATTCTATTGTTTAAGAGAATTTGAAATTTTTCCATCCAAGTTATCTCGTCATAGGTTATATTATATATGTGTATACGTGTATATGTTATATTGTGTATATACATATATTGTAAATTTGAATTGTGTGACCCATTTGGGCAAGGACCATGCGCGTAGCTAGGTAGGGGTACGGGTGGGCACGACCCACCCCAGTAAGCCGAAGCAACACCGGGCCCCCCCTCCCCACCAGAAACTTTAGGCAGAATAATAAATTTATAAAAAATTTACAGCTTAGAAAAGATTTTAAGAAATAATATTTATTAGATTTATTTGTACTGTTTAATATGGTATAAAAAAAAAAGAACAAATCAAAAATTAAAAAAAAAATAGGCATTTCCAATTATATACATAAAATAAAACACACAAATATATCCGCAGTTGTACAATACTATAAATTAAATTTTAATATTTGGTTGGATAACCGTTAGATTTTAATACACTTTTCGTCTGTTAGGCATTTATTGGAAATTTATTTTTTTTTTTTTTGTTAAGTCAACACTTATTTTGTTGCACTCTTGTTGTTTTAACATACTTTTGCTGGAAATGTTATGTTGAGTTAAGGACTTTTTTAATTATGCTCAGAAATGTTCTATGGGATGCATGTCCGGCGACTGCTGAGGTGTTCCCAGCTGTTTATTGTTTATACGTACATTATAAAGTAGCCATTCCTTCGTTTTTCTGGCACAATGTTTAAGATCGTTGTCTTGTTGGAGGACAAAATTATTTCCTAATCCTAACTTTTCTGCAGTGGATTTTAAATTATGCTTTAAAATATTGATATAAGCATACTGATCTATCATTCCATCAATGAAATGAAAACTTCCACCCCATACAATAATAGCACCACCTCCATGTTTAATGGTTGGTTGCAGGTTTTCTTTGTTGAACTCAGTTCCTGGCTTTCTCCAGACAAATTGTTTCCGAGATGAGTTAAATATTTTAAATTTACACTCATAGCTAAAAATGACAGTATCCCAAATGCTTTGACCTCATGAACAAATTTTTTAGCGAACTCGATTCTCTTTTTCCTATTTGTTTTATTTATCCACGGTTTTCATCTTGCAATCCGTCTACGGTATCTGCTTTTCCTTGTCGTTCGGCACACTGTTTCAACACTTATATTTTTTCCAGTACTTTCGCGAACTTCTGCGCATATCTCTTTAGCACTAGTATGAGGATTACTTTCGCTCGCTTCAAAATTGTTATTTCTTCTCTGTCATTTAGTATCCTTGGTCACCCAGTATGCGGTTCATTTATTAATATACCGTCACTTTTGTACCCTAGACACAGCACGAACTAATGCATCATTTGTACTAACTATTCATTCAAATGTCACGTGTGTCACATAGTATACGTCATTATAGCTCGAAAATCAGATGATAATGAAGTGCACTAGTGAAGTGTTTTTCTCCTTCATTATAGCTATAATGAGGAAAAATGTGCTAGATTTGGCATATAAAGTAAATCTGGAGCTCCGCTGTGCATCTGCCGATTTGAAAAATAAGAAAAAGAAATGCAAAGAAATGCAAATCACAAATTATATTATCAATATTTTTTTTAATATAAAGTTTTTCTCATTTACAAATTGTTAAATTGAAAATAAAATAAATGAAACAAAGTTTATCGCGTTAATTCGATCCATATTGCTTCTTTAATGTGATAAGTTTATCAAAACCAGTTTGACAGAACAACTTAATTAAAGAAATGGTTGTGTGTCTGCAGTTTACAATGAATCATTATATACTAATGAGTCGTTAGTTATTTCTTCATTAAAAATTCTGCTGTCTAGGGCATTATACTTATTAATAATATCTTTTACTGTACTTCGCGGTATAAATTTTTCGTTGCAAAAAGCCTTTTTCAGAAAAATAAATAACCAATTTTCTCTATGGTAAACTCTTTTCACGCTTTTTTCGCATTTTGGAAATTTAAATGTTTAAAGGAAAACTTACTTAAAGGGAAAATACGATTAACTAAACATTATAATGGGACGATACTCTGCATACACATATTTATCTAAATTTCTTGGAAATTTACCCTATATCGTACATGATCACTTCATGGGCGGATTCTTTTGTGCCTTTGTTTTGTGAGTTGATTCATCATTGTTAGTTTTTTTCTGGAATTTATTTATTATATATTGTTTTTGAATGTGAGAGGACATAGTACACATGTTGGAGTTTATAAATGTATATTTTTTAAATTATTAGTAAATGAACAATCTTAGAAATTACATTCAATTTGTCGGGAAGATCATATGGGCGGATACTTTTGTGACTAATTGTATATACAAGTCGAAAATGTGGTTATACAAATGCCTATACAAATTCAAATACTTGAATCTAATTGTAAACTCAACTTAACAATTATTTGACTTTCTCCATTTCGACCGACTGATAATAAATCCATCAGAATTATTGTCAACTTAACATTTTTCCATTCTAAAGCCTTGGTTTCCAACAGAATGCGGCGGCGCAATTGCAATTCCGCCGAATTCTCTTGAAAACCAAGGCTTTAGCATAATGCTACAACGCACTACACTGTTTACGTAGAATCAAACCCCTCAACACGACATCGATTCTGGCCAAGTAGTGGTGGGCTGTCCCTGACTTACCATACAGCCAGCGTATGCTTGTTTTAACCATATGTGAAGAAATTAGGCTCTGCATATTGTTCTTCGTTCTTTCCTATTTTCGCTCGCTTTTCTCATATATAGAAAATACTAAGCGCAATACATGTGTATGATTTTTCACCCACATACTGGCACTACATGATCTTTTTGGTTATTGGTCATGCTAGCCAATTGCTTGCGTGTAATTTTCTTATGCGTAGAGGAAAATGTTCCATTTTGCTTGTATAAACGAAATAAACTATTTCCAATATTCAATTAATATATAAATTGGAAGATGTACCCAACGTAATTTTTAAAATTAAATCAAGAACGAACCAAGAGACCTCGAACCACGGTAAGGTCTCTTGTTCCTCTAATAAATAACAAAAAGGAAAATTAAGAAGTAACTAAACAAATGTTAAGTCAATAAGGCAAGAATAAAAAGCGTAATAAGAAAAACTTAAGTTCTGAGTTTAGAAAGCCAAAATGTCAAGAAAGAGGTCTATAATCGAGGCTGGTGAACTTCTTGCTTAAAAGCACCCCCAGTCCTTGTTGTAATTGGAAAACGTAACCTCATAGCAGCTTTAACAACTGGGAAAAATTAGCTTGTAAATATGATGACAAATTTCTTAAATTCATCAGTAATTAAAAAAAAAATCTTAAAAATTGATACAACCTTGGAAACTGAAGTGATGATCATGTAAAACATACTTAAATTAAAAAGTTATGAGATAAATGCTGAAAATTTGAAAAAAAATATTAAAGAAGGGTATAAACTTTCTAAAGCGGCAATACTACTCCTTGTGAACTCCGCCTCCGCCGGTTGTGAGAGAGGTTTTTCTGCTATGAGGCAGATAAAAATGTTGCTTAGAAGCACAATGCTTCAAGAACGATTCTCTCCCATGTCACGCATGTTACTGCTCAACACAGAGAATGCCATTGTTAAAAAAAATTACAGCTGGAAAGGTATTGAGCCGATTTGCAGAAAAAAATATTAACTAATACTTATTTAATTGGTTTTTGGCGATTTCTGTTATGATTATGACGATATTAATTTAGAAGGTAGTGATGGATGTTGACAAATTCAATCTAAACGATAATGCACTGAGAGAAACTTTCACTGAGAATAAGCTCTGTTCCATACATATGTATCAAGGAAAGTAATGCCTAATCTACAATGCATGGTAAAACCACGTCTTCAA
This sequence comes from Dioctria rufipes, assembly GCA_963924295.1. Classification (NCBI taxonomy): domain Eukaryota; kingdom Metazoa; phylum Arthropoda; class Insecta; order Diptera; family Asilidae; genus Dioctria; species Dioctria rufipes. The sequence continues at coordinate 120,054,421 of OZ002742.1, forward strand.
AACGACATGGATTTTTTTGTTTGCTTCCCACTCTTGCATTTGAAAATTCATGCTTGCAAAAATGTTTCTTCTCTTTCATTCATTTGACGACACGAGCACGAGTTTATATTTAGTAGTTAATCAGCAAAAACGATGTAGTAATACCTCAGGTATATTCAGCATAATTTAGAACCATATAGGGGAAATTAGAACAAAACAAATGTAAACTGAAATTTGTACTTTCAGTCTTGAGTGCAATATTTTATATTATTTGACTTGTCTCAAGCAATTTCTTAGTTTACTATACTATAATATAAATTATTGAGACCAAATACTTCCTTTGATATAATTCTGTAATGAAATCGAGAAAACAATTACATTTATAATAATTGACAGGTCAACAGCTGTTTAATTTGGCAGCTTACCACTACTTACATATTTCGTGTATTTATATGCATTCTTCAGCAAACGATATCGTTTTGACGACGTGGTTTTATCATACTTTGTAGATTGGCATAAGGTGCGATTTTGGATGTAAGAAAACAAATTGCGTCGTCTTATTCAAATGAAATGGAAAAATTAGATTAATAGTAGTAAATATATTTTCTCAATTATCTCCGATTATGATAATAGCAGAAAATTTACATACAGAAAATGAGAAAAGGTTATATATCTTAAGAATAGAATTGCGTAAATGTAGTCTACTTTTCATTATTCTAGAAAAAAATTTATTTTATATATATCATGTTGACTTCATGTAAAATATTTTTTGTTGTAGCAAGTCAGTTACGTTGTATAAGCGATAATTTTGTTATAATAAGAAGAATTTTTCTCGTGTTTCTACACATATTAATTAAATTTGGTTTGTTTCTATTACATCTACGGTTTTATTGTCCTTAAAAGGAGTTTTCTTCTTTCTATGAAAGTTTTCTCACTCCAGTAGAAATCGTAATGCTAGTAGATTTGAAAAAAAAACATATGTATTTTGTATTCGATCTAAAATACAACGGTAATCAATAAAATAGTTTGCTTGATGTAAGGAAACTTGGTGTTAACACTGATTAACGTATTAGACACTTTTACACATTTTTGAAAAACAATACATAGGGGACATTGGGGAATTGTGAGTCATGGGGAATTGTGAGTCACGTCAATATTTCACCATAATTGGAAAGTGTGACTCATGCAAATGGCTGTCATTGTCTTATATTTGAATATTTAGAATATTAGTTGAGTGTTTTTTTTTTATTTTTTCCATTTTTGTGTTTTTATGTTTTCAGTCAAAATGCCACGCTATTATGCAAAACATAAGCTATCGATTGACTTTTCCGTTGTTTTGGAAGCGATCAAGCAGATAAAAATCCATGGAAACTCTATTCGATCTGTCGCAAAATCTATGAATATTCCACGTGCCACTTTGACGCGCCATGTGAAGAAAATCAATGAAGCGAACATTGATGTTTCAACTGCTACCGACGATTCATTGATTGATTTCTTTAAAGCCAACAGTACACCGGGTGCAAATCCAGTCTTCAATGCACAGCAAGAAAAAGCATTGATGCAATACGTTCTCGAGGCGAGTAACATTCATTATGGACTAAGTATTGCCGAGCTGAAGTCTTTGGTATATCAATACGCGAAAAAAATTGGAATTAGTTATCCTGCTTCGTGGAATGACAATTCTCGAGCAAGCAATGACTGGCATTACGCATTTATGAACCGCCATCCGAATTTGTCGTTACGAACGCCGCCGGAGCAAGTCAGTCAAAACCGTGCAAGGTCCTTTAACAAGGAGGCTGTCGATGCGTTTTTCAACAATCTTCGTTCTGTGCTCATCGAAACTCCCTTTGAACCTCATCGCATATGGAATATGGATGAGTGTTCATTGTCGACAGCTCCAACTAAAGCCGTAAAAGTCATTGCGCAAAAAGGCAGAAAACGAATTGGCTCGTCAACATCGGCAGAAAGAGGGACAAATGTGTCTATGGCGTTGTCCGTGAGCGCGAGTGGTCTGTCAATTCCACCTTTCTTTCTCTTTCCGAGAAAGAAAATGAAAGATGTTTACATGACACATGCCACTCATGGAGCAATTGGTATCGCAAATGGTTCGGGCTGGATGACATCCGCTGAATTCACCAAGTATATGGAATTTTTCATTAAGCACACGGGTGCTAATGCCGGTTCACCAACACTCTTGTTGCTTGATAACCACACATCTCATTTATCCATTGAAGCAATTGATCAGGCAGTCGAGCACGGAATTACAATGCTATCCTTCCCTCCACATTGTACGCACCGTATGCAACCATTGGATGTCGCTGTATTTGGCCCACTTAAGACCTTTTACACACAACAGAATGATGATTGGAAAAGGAGCAACGTTGGTGTAATTTTTGATTTGCATCACATTACACTCATCGCTGAGAAATGCCTGGATATTGCCGCCACGCCAAAGAACATCAAATCCGGATTCAAATCAACAGGCATTTATCCATTCGATGCAACAGTATTCACTGAAGTAGATTTTATTGCTGCAAGACTCAGCGGAAAAAATCAACACAGTGTTAGCGACGACAGCGATACGGAAAATCAACGCCGTACTGTAGTTCCTGGTTCTGATATTGAAACGGCAGCGCATACAGAAATGATAACTCATGAAGCGGCGTCCACATCGGGTACCATTTCATCTGCATTTCTTCGTGAGGCATTGAAAATGTGAGTTGAACATGCAAACTGAGTAGTCGTGTTTCTAAGAGCTCCTGACTTTTCGTCTTTTTCCGCATAATTTTGCCGAGTTTCGAGTGATTGCAGAGTTTAATTAACAAAAAGTTAACGTGTTTATCGTGGCGATCTTTGATATTTATTTAATTAGTTGAACTGTGAGTGAATATCTCGTAAAATTTTTCATAGCTTCAAAATGAAAAGTACTAAATCGAATCTGAAAAGTGCCAGCACCACTACACCCACAGATAACGCTAGGAGCACGAGAAGCAAACAACAACAGTTGGCAGGTGGTATACATAGTGGCATCAGTACCCCTCCTTCATCATCTCGATCTAATTCCATTATCTCTACGGACTCTTTCGAGCTATTTGAGCGACGGATCATGACAACGTTTACTAATGTCATATTGGAGAGGATTACTGCACTTGAGCAGTCAATGACCGATAAATTCAACAAAATTATTGCATCTATCAGTGGGGAGTTGAACGAGTTGAGTGCAGAACTGGATGTACTTAAAGGTGAGCTTGTAAATGTACAACATGACCTTGAAGACGAGCGCAGGCGTTTTAGGCTCACTGATGCTGTGTTGACTGGCATACCTCATACTGCTAACGAAAATCCTCAACAACTACTAAGCAGTATCTCATCCATCATAAATCACACGCTATCACCTTATTCGACTGCTTTCCGTAGTAAATCGAAACATCATGACCGTGGCGGCAAACACAAAAATTCCCCGATAGTCGTAAAGTTCTCCTCTGTCAGTGAGCAGAAAATATTTTTGCGGAATTTCAAAAATTTTGGTCAGCTACAACTAAACAAAATTTCCCCTGCTTTTGTCTCTGCAAGTAAAATAAGTGCGTTTGAAAGTCTAACCACATATAACCATCGGATTCTGCGTAAGGCGTTGGTGATGAGGTCAAACAAATTGGTTCACTCTGCCTTCACCCGTAATGGGCTGGTACATGTGCGTTTGAAACGAGATGACGTCCCAATTATGATCAACGACATAAGCTCTCTCGATCAACTTGTTTTGGATGCGGAAACTAGGGAGGCTCAGCTCGACTGAATAGTTATTCTTTCTTAATCTTGGTAGTAGTCTTAATAAGCTTAATTTTTCTTCCTGTCTCTAATTAACCTATCTTTTTTCATTAATTAGTTTCTTTTTATTTAATTCTTATTTATGTAATGTCTGTTTACTTTTTCTCAGTTGATAATTATCCCTTCCGTGAGTTCCGCTGTGAGAATAATTTGGGAAATTTCTTGAATGGGAGCGTGAGTTTTTCGAATCTTGGCACTGATGGGGGCGCGGGGACTATTTATCACGAGCCGGGATAACTTTACTGGTTTGGACAGGGTAAGGGTTTTGTTCAATATTATGTGCAATCGTTCTCGAGGACTCAATGTGTGTGTATTCAATGCGAGAAGTTTGCGTAATAAAATTGATGATTTCAAGTATATTTTTTCAGGCTCTGCTTCGCATGTCATAATGGTTAGTGAAACATGGTTGAATGAGTCAATCCCTTCCTCTCTTGTCTCGATTCCCGGTTACAATCTTTTTCGAAATGACCGTAAAGATCGTGTGGGTGGAGGTGTAGCGATTTTTGTAAAGGATGGCTTGAAGTCGAGGTTGGTTTTTTCATCGAAGGGTGGGGTGCTCGAATTTGTCGGCATTGAAATAGCTTCGGGGAATTCTAAATGTATTTTATTGAGTGTGTACTGTCCGCCTAATGGCTTCAGATCAGACTCTGTGCAGGAATTGGAAGGTATACTGTCTGACATATCGCATACTTATTCTAATGTTATAGTGACTGGCGACTTCAACGTAAACATTCGTCGGCAGGATCCTTCAGCCGATCAATTTCTACATTTTCTTACCACCTTGCACTTAAATGTTATTAATTCCTACCCCACATACTTCAACTCCGCAAATCCTTCACTACTTGATTTGGTCCTTACTTCTGATGTTACCAAAGTAAATTCTCAAGATCAGCTCTGCCCATTTAGTAATTTGGATCATGATATTCTATTTTTTTCTTATGACATCCCGCTAAACCCTGAATCACCTCACAGCTTTTCTTTTCGCGACTATAAAAATATCAACGTCAACGCTTTATCTGAAGAGTGTGTCCTTTTACCTTGGCACTCTATATTTGACTGTTCATCTGTCGATGACCAAAACTCTGCTTTTACTTCATTGATCAACTACTTATATCAAAAATATGTGCCGTTACGAACTAGGACCAAGCAAGTTAATGGATGTCCTTGGTATACACGTGAAGTTCACTGTATTATAGCAGAACGTGAATTTCTTTATCGCCGCTATATACGTACCAAAACTGTTCATGACCGTTCTCTATACCGAGCAGCTCGCAACATCGCCACAACTGCAATACGTAGAGCTAAACGCCGCTACTTTAGCTCAAAATTTAATTGCCATCTCCCTGCAAAAACACTCTGGCATAACCTACGGCAAGCAGGAGTTTTTGGTAAGGACAAAACAAGCTATGAACTTGACCCGGATGTGCTCAATGCTTTCTTCACGTCTCCTATTAACATACAGCGGGGACCTATGGATGAAATGCGTGATAATTCAAATCTAACGACTTCCAATAGTACAAGTGGTAATGTTTCATCTTTTTCCTTCCGTGGAATTGACCGCCGCGAATTAATTGAAGCAATTTTTTCTGTCAAGTCTTGTGCTGTCGGTCCAGATAACATGTGTCCGCGGTTTGTTAAGTTGCTGCTCCCTTTCATTGATACCTACATCCTCCATATCTTAAACACGTGTCTTATGACTTCGTCTTTTCCCAGCGGCTGGAAAACTGCAACTGTGTTGCCAACACCCAAAAAATCGTTTCCTCAGTCTCCTTCTGATTTCAGACCTATAAGCATTCTATGCTTTTTATCGAAAGTTCTGGAAAAGCTAATGAATAGGCAATTAGTTGAGCACCTCGATTCGAGAGAGCTCCTAAGCAAATGGCAGTCTGGTTTTCGTCGTAACCACAGCTGCGAAACCGCAGTACTACGAGTATCCACTAATATCAGAGCTGCCCTAGACCAAGACAACTTGGTTACCTTGGCACTGCTCGATTTTTCGAAAGCTTTTGACAGCGTTGATCTTGGCATCTTGCTCCGGAAACTCAATTGCTGCTTTGGTCTCTGTCCCTTGGCAGTCGCTCTTATCCGGGACTTTCTGACTGATCGATGGCAAGTGGTAAAAGTGGATTCTAATACCTCCTGTCCTCTCCCTCTTCTGTCTGGCGTTCCTCACGGCCCAATACTGGGCCCTTTATTATTTAGCTTATTTATAAATGATCTCCCTGAAGCCGTTCGGGACGATAGCGTGCACATGTATGCTGACGATGTTCAGGTCTACCTAAGCAGACCTGTTGGTTTGCTTGAGGACTGTATTGCTCGCATTAACGACGATCTAGAGAGAATAAATATCTGGTCCAAAGCTAACGGCCTAAAGCTAAACCCTGACAAGTCCCAGTGTATTGTATTCCATAATGGCACTTTTGACCCGCATGATTTACCTATTGTGGTCTTGGATGGTACAATCTTGGATTTGGTGCCTAAAGTTAAAAATCTAGGCATTATTTTGAACCAACATATGAAATGCTGCGACAATACAACATTAATTATCGGTAAGGTTTACGCTGTACTTCGCAGGCTCTGGCTCTCGGCTGACTCATTATCGGTCGAAATCCGCTCAAAACTGGTTAAAACATTAATTCTACCATACTTTACCTTTGGCAGTCTGATATACCCTAGACTCGATAGCGTCTGTCTTCGCAAGATGGAAGTTGCCTTTAACGATTGCATTCGCTTCATTTATGGACTTCGTAGGTTCGACCATGTTTCACCTTACCGTACAAAATTACTAGGTTGCTCAATACGAGATTATCTTAAACAGAGAGGACTGATTCACTTTTATAGCTTATTACGTGCAAACAAGCCGTATTATTTGCGTGAATTTTTCCAGTACACAGCTTCGGAACGCAATCGGAATGTGATAATACCTCGTTTTCACAGATTAGTTATGGAGGCCTCTTATCCTGTCCAATTATCCCGTCTCTGGAATAGTCTTCCCCCTAGTCATCAAAACGCGCGATCTGTCGGTGCATTTAAGGATCTAATCAGGATCCACACTTTCAATTAATCCTCCCCTCTTTCTATTTTTCTGTTTTCCTATTCTCTTGTTCTCACGGCGTAGCTCACTTTCAGATACTTTAAAATTTTCATAATTTTCATAATTTTATTTATACCTAAAATTTTATAATTTATAATTTTCAATTCTCAATTACTTTCTTAGTTTCTTCTTAGTTTCTTTTGTTTGTTTTTTTTTTAGCAGTAGGTACTTATACTTTTTTGTTTATTTTATGTTTATTCCCAAATTTTTACTTAATTTCAGTAGGTTTTTATTCTTGATTTTTAATTTTTTAATAATTTTTTAATTATCAATTTTTAATTTTATTTTAGTTCTTGTATAGTTAGGATATTTTTATTTAGATTTCTAAAATGTTCCCATAAGTATACCCAAAAGTTTTTGTGCTGAAAAGATTGTAAAACCTTGTGTACTTTTCATGAATAATAATAATCTTTAATCTTAATCTTAAGTTGGTCCACTGAAACGAGGTACACCAGCTAAAAAATCTAATCGTGGTCGCAAGCCAATGAAAACCGCCATTTTAACGTCGCCTGAAGTTGTGTCCGACTTGAAAAAGAAAGCTGATGCCAGGCGCAAAAAGCTTGAAAAAAAAAGTCGAGGTGAAGATGGAAAGGCACCAGTTAAAAAAAAGCGAACATGTCGAGCACAATCAACAACGAAACGAAATGCTTCTTCTTCTGAAGACGAAGAAGTTGACTTCTGCATACTTTGTATGGAGGATATGCCGAAGAAATTGAACCGAAACAATTCCATTCGCTGCGATGATTTATGCGATCGAGCTGTTCATTTGAAATGCGTCAGTACTGGAGCCTATTTCACATGCCCGAATTGCGAATCCGAATAATTTTAATACCTTCCTTTTTATATATTTTTTTAAACTAATTGTTATGTAATTTCCAACCATAAAATAAATATTTTACAGCGATATTTTTGATTTTCCACTTAATTCAGACGGTGACTCACAATTCCCCAACATTTTTAAAAATCTCAAAAATGCATGTTTTTTGCCAACGCTCAGATTTTTTCAGCAGATAATAATTTCAAGATACTGCTTAAGCTAAAAGTTATGGTTTCCTTCCTAGTAACATAAACCATTTTGAAATTTTAAAAAATTTTGATTTTTGTGGCAGTTATCGAGCTTGGAAAAAGTGTGACTCACAATTCCCCAATGTCCCATACTTGATTGAAGAATATTCTTTTTTAACTTTTATGTCCAATTGGCCCCTACCAGGCCCACCCCCCTTTGTTGATTAATTTCACTTACAGCATACGTCTTATGAATTGCTTCACCACGGCGGATAGCAAACGTGAGTACAATAAATATTATTGCATTTAACATTTGAATTTTGTTCAAGAAAGAATTTTTTGGGATTCTCCGGTGTATAGCAAAAGCTAAAAAATGTTCTAATTTGTTATTTCATCACACAACCCATTAATTTTTGGTGACAAGTTTCAAGTCTTGGTTTGACTCATCAACAGGTCACAAATAGCGAAATTGTGTGATTTGAAAAACAAATGAGAAAATGAAAAAAAGAAGAAAGAAATGTAAAGTTTGAGAAAAATAGAAAAAAAAAACAATTTTTTTATTTATTAAAAAATTTAAAAAATTTTAAAGAAACAGATTCATTCGAAGCGAATCGAACCTGTGTACGCCACGCAGTGGGCTGAAAAATAAAGAAAAGGAAGAAGAAGAAGAAGAAGAAGCTTTTCGTGTTTCGCTATTTGTGACCTGTTGATGAGTCAAACCAAGACTTGAAACTTGTCACCAAAAATTAATGGGTTGTGTGATGAAATAACAAATTAGAACATTTTTTAGCTTTTTGCTATACACCGGAGAAATTTTCGAGATTTTTCGCTAATTACGTGTTGTAAGGTAATTTTAGTCACAGCCGTCGACGAAAGTGAGATAGGCACTTATTTTTGTTCCGAAATAGCTTAACAGTGCATCTGTTGTATTTAAAAACATTGTCTAAAAAGTAATGTTGAATTCTTTCTTTTACCAAAACAAAAACTAATTTGAATGTTCTATGGCAATTTTAAGAAAAAAGTTTCATTTTTTTTTTTAGAAACTAGTTCAAAAACTTCCTTAGTTCATCGACTTTACATGGCGCAAATTTTATCAAGTTATCTTAACGGCATCATACTTAAATTTCGATTCAGATTGTACTAAATGTAAAATTTAACAATTTTAATTGGGAAGTAAAAGCAAGTAAAATTGAAAATTAAATAGCAATAATTATTTTATTGTGAAAAATTACAAAAAGTTTTCAAAATGTCTACCTTCATTTTCGACACATAACCGACAATGGCGGAAAAGTTCCTGTATATGTATTTATAGACAGCTATACGTACTATAATAGGCTTAAGGTCGAGTTTTATTGGAATTTTGAACGCGAGGCTAGAGTCGCGTGCGACGAGTTGGAAAAAATTTTCTATTAGATTGAACGCGTTGACATTTGAATATCGCCAAATTTGTTTGGAATTTTTTGTTATAAATACAACAAACATTTCCCAAATACCTTTTTTGCATTCAGAAATAAAAAAAAAAATCTAAAAGAAATCAGGCAGCAGTACAATTCGTCCGATTCATGCGACGCGACCATCGCGTGCGTTGGTAATCTAACACTCCCTATTCAACAAGCGGATATTCAATATTACCTGTCACCGCGTGCTACGCGAGCTACGCGTTTGAAATTTTCAATCTGACTACAGCTTTGAGGTAGTGTTCAGTTATCTCTCCAAGGTTGTGGATACACTAAACAACTAACGGAAAAAGCTTCAAGGACTTGTGATCCAGATGTAATTAATATCTCGCGCTGAAGTGCCTGGGTGTGTTACAAAACAGTATAAATAACATAATTAGTTTTCTCAATCATTTTTTCTATGACAACCTGGGGCAAAGAAGTGAACACGCGATCAGGTTTTTTTTTCGTTTTTACATACTTATCTATGTGTTGAATTATGTTGTGATCAGCTAAGAAATAATCAGTGTTGCCCTGTTAGGTTAACTTTTTCTAATAACTTCATTCATTATAGGAGAGGTATTTGAATGTATGTTAAGGGATACTACTAGTTTCCCTGATCTTTTGTCACCGAAGCTTTTAAAACTTTATTGAAAACTATGTATTGAGCTACCAGCTTCAGCTGATAGTCTCGACTTGACGTCCAAAGCCACTCACTCACCTAATTCCATAACATCCACTTAGTATTTAATAACCCTCTGTAAGTTTAGAAATTTTTCTCAAATCATAGAAACTGTCATATATTCTTCAGATATTTGTACATAGTGGATAAATTATATGACATTGTTTTATTCAAAACTGCTAAAGTGAATCAGATTTTCTCGTCAATAGAAGTATACTTTTTTAACCGACTTCAAAAGAGGAGGTTAGCAATTTGGCTGTAATTTTTGTATGTATGTTACTTCATATCTCTGGTATTATTCCTATAGAAATTTTTGTCCGTCTTCTCGATAACTCCACAAGGCGCCTACTTAGAGACCTAAAATATCGGCACACGGTCTTTAAAAAAAAAAACAAATTTGATTTACGTTCAAAAATGTAAAAATCAGGAATTCCTGCGTAGGGTTGCCATACAAAATTTTGGTTTTTCACTACATACTTTGTCACTTCCTGAAAGCGTCGACGTAGAAAGCTTAAGCTTCGTACATGACGTTTTCATAAAAATATATTATTAATTAAATTTAATACATGTTCATGATGTTGCTATACGCAAATTGGGGGTTTTAACTTATACTGTGAAAAATTATTAGTTTTCAGCGTTTTCATTGTAGGTACTGAAAACTTCTTCAGAATATAAAATCTTATGAAATTGATTAAGATCATTTTTACTGTTCGACGAACCATTTTATAAATAGATACGAAAAACCATTTTAATAATCAAACTTGCACAGAAGAGTGACTATTATATACTGGTATTCAACTAGGTTATTTTCAAAATTTGATCCCAATTGGGATGATTGAACCATTTTCCAAGATAAATGCGCACCATATTCAAATAGACCCTCACCTTTATTTAAAGATACTCGCATTTTGATATCATGTGCAGACGTGCAGTTGAGTAGACGTGCTTAGTTTCGCTTTGCAATTTTTATTTTAGTTCGGTTATCCAATAAAGTCCGCTAGTTAATTAAAATAGCATTATCTTGCTGGTCAAATAACATCCGTCATATACATTTCGTATTTTTCTGATTAATAGTGAAGTGGTTTTTGTTTTTTCCTATTCTGCTCTGCAGCTTGCGGTGAAATGGCACCCAAAATAGATAAAGTACTGCGTAGTGGATCTGTTTCTGAAAGTCAAATCACCTTGGAAGATCTGTGCAATAGAATAAAAATGCTGGATTCATCAATGGATACAAAATTTGAGAAACTTGAGAAATCATTGGAATTAAAAATCTCTAAACTGGTAGCGGATAAATTCTCAGCAGTGTTAAAGTCATTTGAGACTAAATTAAATGAAGCTATTTCTTCATTTTCCACATCCCTGGAATTGGTAAAAAAAAGATTTGGCTGGGATTTCGGCTCGCACAAACTCCCTGGAACTGAAAGTGGATTTGCTAGAACGAAATATTAAATCCACTGATGTGATATTAAATGGAATTCCTATTTTGCCTAATGAAAATCTTGATGCTATCATCACCAAGATCTCTCAAGCAGTTAATTATAATTCTGATTCTAATCCAACAGCATTTCGTCTACGTAAAGATAACAGGCAATTCTCTGCTATAATTGTTAAATTTCCAAGCACTCATTGGCAAAAACAATTTATTAAAGCTGTTAAAAGAGCCAAACCAAGATTGTCTGATATCGGATTTGTTGGTTCGACGGGTATTTTTGTTCAGGAAAGCCTCACTTCTAGATCACTAGAACTTTTTCGCAATGCTATGCCATTAAAACGTCAGAAGAAGATTAAATCTGTTTTTACATACAATGGCAATGTTTATATTCGGAGATCAGCGGAGGAATCCCCTGTTATGGTGACGAGCGACCTTCTAAATGAAATTTTGCGGAGCGAGCAGCTAACAGAATGATGATCATCGTTATTGGAGTGTATTTAGTTTTCATATTTCATATTCTAATTATTTTTCATTTTTTCTTTTTTATCTTCTTGATTTTCTTTTTTTTCTGATTATGTTCAAATTTTATTCAAATCTTCAGTGCTTTCCTCTATAATTGTGCTAAAAAATATGTTCTGTTATTTTGTGCTGAATTTATGCTGTCATGCTGCGGGTTGTTTTTGTTATGAATTCCCATAGTTATGAGTCTACTGATACCGTGAATGAAAATTCCGTAACACATTTAACTGGTAACTCACTTCAAATTTGTCATGTTAATGTTAGAAGTTTAAGAGCTCACTTTGATGAATTTAAATATGTATTTTTGAACTTCAAGCCTGATATCATAGGAGTAAGCGAAACTTGGCTACCAGATTATATTGATAGTAATGTTGTGAATCTCCCGGGCTATCAACTTCATAGGGCAGATCGCTCATATTCAATTGGTGGTGGCATTGGTATATATGTTCGTCAAGGCATCCATGCACGTATTGTCTCCTTATCAAGCTGTCCAGGCCCAGAGGTTGAGTACCTTTTCCTTGAGGTAACTTTCTCTGCTGAGAAAATTCTTGTTGCTTGTGTCTATAAACCACCTAGGGTTTCATCTCTTAGCAGTTTTTATGATGAGCTCATGCTTTTCTCAAGTCAATATTCTTCCATTATAATTCTTGGTGATTTGAATGTGGATTTTTTGTCTGATAGTAGTCAAAAACGACTCTTTTTAAATTCCATCAATGGAAGTGGCTTAAAAGTGATTAACAGTTTGCCGACAAGACATTTCTCCTCAGGTAATTCCCTTTTAGATGTTATTATAACGAATCGTGATGACATTCTGTTAAATCTACGACAATTTTCCTTACCAGGAATTACTGACCATGAAGTCGTTACTGCTTCATTTAAGTTTCCTGTTCCGAATCTTTCCTCCAGTTTTGAGATCCGAGACTTTAACAATGTTGACACTTCTGGTCTTTTTCTTAGAGCTGGCGCTGTTGACTGGGGTCCCATCTATGCAACGAGCGATGTTAACGTTCAGGTTGAACACTTTAACTATATAATTTTAAACCTATACAATGATTTTGTTCCCATTAAATCAAAGGTGTTAGGAAATAGACCGGGCTGGTTAAACAATACTATAATAGCCTTCATGCGCGAGAGAGACTATGCTTACAAGCTTTGGAAAATTTTTAAGACTGATTTCCTACTAGTTAATTATCGAAAGCTTCGCAACTTAACTACTAAAGCTATTCGTGACGCCAAGCAGAAAATCTTTACTAGTAAACTTGATCCATCTCTTCCATCTAAATGCCTGTGGAAGAATATTAAACAGCTTGGTATTCGAAATTCAGCTGTTAATTGTGATATTGATCCAGAGGTACTCAACAATTACTTTGTAGAAGCCTATGTTAGTGGTGATAGCAACAGAGAGAGTTTTGCTATTAATGGCCGTGATAATGGGTTTAGTTTTGAAGGTTTTTCATTCTCTGCGGTTAATGTTGAAGATGTAAATCTGGCCATTAAATCGATCAAATCGGATGCGATGGGTGTTGATAATATAAATCCTCGGTTCTTGCGTATTATCTTACCCTTTGTTATTCGACATTTGACGCATATTATTAATACTTGCATTACAACATCTTGTTTTCCTTCATGGTGGAAGCTTGCTAAAGTTATTCCGACTAATAAAAAGCCCAGTCCAAAAGGTAAGGAAGATTTTCGCCCAATTAGTGTACTTCCGTTTTGCTCAAAAGTCCTTGAAAGGTTACTCTGTGATCAGACCAAGAGCTTTTTAGCTAATGAGTCTTTATTGTATGAGTTTCAGTCGGGGTTCCGAGGTCATCATAGCACAACAACGTCACTTCTCTACCTTACTGATTACATCAGATGCAATTTTGATAATTGTCTGGCATCTTTGCTTGTCCTACTTGATTTCTCAAAAGCTTTTGATAGTATTAATTTTAACGTATTATGTTGTAAACTGAAATCAGAGTTCAGCTTTGGCAGCTCGGCAATAAGCTTAATATCTTCTTATTTAAGGGATCGTTTTCAGAAAGTTGTTACCTCATCCTTGGAATCGGGCTACAAAATTATTTCCTCAGGTGTTCCGCAAGGCTCAATCCTTGGTCCTCTGCTGTTTTTATTGTACATAAATGATCTACCTCTTTGTGTACAGAATGTGAGTGTTCAAATTTATGCAGATGATGTCCAACTTTCGGTATCCACTCCTCTTGCTAACTTATCTGACGGAGTCACCAGAATGAATGATGACCTTGAAAGGATCTTGAATTGGTCGCAGGTAAACAAGCTCAGGTTAAATGCAGTTAAATCTAATGCAATAATTTTTAATATCAAACCAGTTAATACGTCTGATCTGAGTCCTGTATACCTTGGTAATGACGTGATTCCTTATTCTCAATCCGTGAATAACGTAGGTATATTACTTACTCAAACCTTGAGTTGGGATATGCATATTGGTAAAGTTGTGGGACGAATATATGGTACTCTACGTCAGCTTTGGTATTATGCAAAATTTACTCCCCAGACCATTAGGCTACAGTTGGTGATAGCCTTAATCATACCCGTTATCATGGCTTTCAGATCTGGTGTTCTTTAGACAGTATCAACCGAAGAAAGTTAAATGTAGCGTACAATTCATGCTCGCGCTATGTTTTTAATATAAATCGATATAGCCACATTTCTGAATACTCCTATCGTATCTTGGGCTCTACATTGGATAATTATTTGAACTATCACACTACCCTTATGGTATTCAAGATATGCAAGAATTATGTTCCACAATATTTACATGGGAAAATATGCCAATTTCGGTCAGCTCGTAGCCTTCAACTAGTTATACCTCGGAGTAAGTTCATTCAAAGTGCAAGATCTTTTTTCGTTTACGGTGTCAAACTTTGGAACTCATTGCCTACTAATGTGAAATGTTTGGCAACCCTAAGCAGTTTTAAAGAAGCAGCTTTTAATCATTTTACAAGTCTCACTTGAATTTTTTTTTTATGCATGGAACATGTGTATGATTAATTAATTTTATTTTGATTTCTCTCTTCTTGTGATCCTTATTTCTATTTTCAATTTTGTTTGTATTTTTCTCTTTCCTTTTCTCTCTCTTCAAGTAATGAATTCTTGTTTAATATTATTTGGTTGTCAGTAAATTGTGCACATCCAAGCTTTAGTAGATTGTAGTAATAGTTATAGTTTTTATTTCTTTCTTCCTTTTTTTTTATTTTATTGTTTATTTGATGGATTGATTAAATCTGAGTAATTACATGCAAAAGAGCCTCAGCTCAAATGTAATATATATGTATTAATAAATGAATTTGAAATTTGAAATTTGAGCTGTGTTTAAAAGAAATTTTAGTAAGTATAATGCGTTGGTTGATTGTATTAGTGCATTTCTCTCTACAAAATTAATGTACCTGCAAATACAGAATGTAGTAGTCCTCCCATTGGGGAAAAAATTAATATTTTATAATATATACAGGGTGTCTCGTAAGTCGACGTCAAGCCGGAACCGGGTGATAGACCAAATGGTAACAGTTACCAGAAAAATAGAAAAAAAAATCTAAGTCATTTATTTTTCAAATTATAGGCATTTCTTTTGTTTTCGAGAAAATGTACACCCTGTGATGGTTTTTTAGCTCCTGTTGCTACAAATCTTTACTTTTTTTCAATTTTATTATTCTTATGTCATCCCGAATAGTGCTTATGTAACCTGTTGCTTTAAATTCTAAGCCAACTGTTCCAGCTTGGAAGAAAATGTCACATTTTGCCGAACCAAGAATAGAAAATTAATATTTCACACAACTTTAACTGACTGTACTGAAAAAAAAATGTACTACGCCAGTTTGGCAAGTAACTTTAAAAGTTTTCATGTCTTTTCGGTGCGATAATCGAGATAATGCGTATAAAAACATTCTTAAAAAATCATCGGCTTCCATACAAAACTTCGAATTTTCAATATATATTCATACACGGCGTTTTCAAAAAAATCGTAAATACAATTTCAAATAACTGGTTAAGAGCGAATCGGGCTCGCGCAGTTAAGGTTCTGTAGAAGAACCTTATCACCGAAAAGTCAATCGACCGAAATCAAGTAAATTTAAATCTAATCTAATTCGTATTATAACTGAATAATATTCAAACAGACGGATGCAAAAGTAATTTTATAAGACTTGTGCTTATTAATAAAAGTTGTTTTATAAATTAGCATAAAAAACATTGTTTTTAAGCAATTATGAGACTGACAAGAAAAGCGGCAGATTTCTGTTATCTATATGACTTCATACATACTAACACTGATAATATCAAAATTCTCAATTAAAACCTAGAAGATCAGGCGAACGGTATTTTGTGCTATTTCTTTATAATCATTTCACCCAAAATTTTGATTTTATTTTAATCCTTAAACGATACCCCATTCGATACAAAAAAAAAAAGGAAAATTATAGTGGTTAAGTGATGCTTTTGTTTTAAAAGAAATGAAAAAGCCTTGTATCTCCGAATATTGTCAAGATTGCTATTCAATGATGTAATAATGAAATTTCAATGCAGTGTCAAAAGAGTAAGCGAAATCAAGCATACTGTCAGCTGAGACAACTTACAACTAGATGTGCAAAACTCCATATAAACCCGGAACACTTTTTGAAAGCTCTTTAACTTTTTATTCAATCAAAGAAAGCTATCATTGCAATGAATTTATGTAGCATAATACAGCAAGAGAGAGAGAGAATGTGTAGAGCTTTCTATTAGTGGGCCATTAGCTCGTTTTAGTTAGACCACGTTTTTGTAAGGTTTTGCACATCGAGATGTAAGTTGTCTCAGCTATCAGGAAGCATGGCGGTAGAAAATGCAGTTCCTCATGCATTTCCCCCACGACTCATCCCTCTGAACCCATGGAGTGGAAATTAAAAGGCCTTGTTTCGGTTAGGATAATCTCTCCAGTTACAGAACCTCGTTCTTGGGTATCTAAAATTGTTGTTGTTCGAAAGGTAGACGGTTCCATTCGCATGTGTACGGATCCTCAGTATTTAACTAGAAATGTGCAAAAGGAAAAGTACTTAATACCTACGTTAGACAAAATATCGTCAAAGCTTAATTCTGCTAAATGCTTCTCAGTACTAGATATCAATAATGTGTTCTGGTATGTACAGCTTACGCGGGAATATCAGCTAAAATTTGCTTTTTTTCGACACCATTCGGAACATTTCTATGGAAAAGACTTTCATTTGGTACAACAACAGCTCCATATGTCTACCAAAGACTTAATGCTCAAAACTATCGAGATCTTCCTGAGGTACTGATCTATGTCAATGACATTTGTATCAAGGGCAACATAAAAACGAAACATGATCTAAATTTGAAAAGAGTTCTCGAGAGAGCAAGGGAAAGGGAAATTATGTTCAATCGAAACAAATATCAATGCTGTAAGACAAGTATTAAATATTTAGGTTTGCAATTCGGAACAAGGAATCGTAATTGATGAGAGCAGTATACCAAGTATAAGATACCTACAAAATCCGAAATCAGCTACAAAAATTTCTAGGACTCGTTAACTTTGTAAGCAATGTTTTCCCTAATCTGGTAGACCTAACAGCTCCACTACATCTAGACCAAAACCCACAAAATTCCATTGATAAAATAAAGCAAGTAATTCATAATGCAATTAGGCTTATGCCATTTTATTTATTTTTCCCGCGGACGGGAATCGAACCTACACTTGTTAGAATCGGTCAATGATGGAGAAAGAAGAACTTTAAGAACTTTTTTTTTTTTTTAATGATTCTAAATTAAATTTTTTTTTAATGATTCTAAATTAAATTTATAAATTTGATTTAGAATCATTAAAAATAAAAGTTTTTAAAGTTCTTCTTTCTCCTTTATGCCATTTGATCGAAAATTGCCGGTAACTATTCAGTGCGATGAATTTAAGGAATTATAATATTAAATTAGAATGGATTCCAGGATTCCATATCGCAGGCTCTCTCTCACGCCACTATTTAGAAAGAGGTAACACTGAAGAGGGTAACACAGTTTTTGAACATGTCTTAAGTACAGTACTAGATATCAATAATGTGTTCTGGTATGTACAGCTTACGCGGGAATATCAGCTAAAATTTGCTTTTTTTCGACACCATTCGGAACATTTCTATGGAAAAGACTTTCATTTGGTACAACAACAGCTCCATATGTCTACCAAAGACTTAATGCTCAAAACTATCGAGATCTTCCTGAGGTACTGATCTATGTCAATGACATTTGTATCAAGGGCAACATAAAAACGAAACATGATCTAAATTTGAAAAGAGTTCTCGAGAGAGCAAGGGAAAGGGAAATTATGTTCAATCGAAACAAATATCAATGCTGTAAGACAAGTATTAAATATTTAGGTTTGCAATTCGGAACAAGGAATCGTAATTGATGAGAGCAGTATACCAAGTATAAGATACCTACAAAATCCGAAATCAGCTACAAAAATTTCTAGGACTCGTTAACTTTGTAAGCAATGTTTTCCCTAATCTGGTAGACCTAACAGCTCCACTACATCT
This sequence comes from Dioctria rufipes, assembly GCA_963924295.1. Taxonomy (NCBI): domain Eukaryota; kingdom Metazoa; phylum Arthropoda; class Insecta; order Diptera; family Asilidae; genus Dioctria; species Dioctria rufipes. The sequence goes on from OZ002742.1 coordinate 120,072,932, forward strand.
AGACCAAAACCCACAAAATTCCATTGATAAAATAAAGCAAGTAATTCATAATGCAATTAGGCTTATGCCATTTTATTTATTTTTCCCGCGGACGGGAATCGAACCTACACTTGTTAGAATCGGTCAATGATGGAGAAAGAAGAACTTTAAGAACTTTTTTTTTTTTTTAATGATTCTAAATTAAATTTTTTTTTAATGATTCTAAATTAAATTTATAAATTTGATTTAGAATCATTAAAAATAAAAGTTTTTAAAGTTCTTCTTTCTCCTTTATGCCATTTGATCGAAAATTGCCGGTAACTATTCAGTGCGATGAATTTAAGGAATTATAATATTAAATTAGAATGGATTCCAGGATTCCATATCGCAGGCTCTCTCTCACGCCACTATTTAGAAAGAGGTAACACTGAAGAGGGTAACACAGTTTTTGAACATGTCTTAAGCTTTGATGTTTAAGACATTTCCCTTGAAAGAATAAAAACAGAAACCTTGAAAATAGTAAGACAGTATTATGGAGTAGCCCAATATTAAACTTTGTCCCGATTCTCTCAAGCCCTGGTACAAAAATGAAGACTCAATTTACAAGATGTTTAAAGACGACAAAATCATAATACCAAAATCTTTAATCTTTCTTTTCTACATGAGTCCAATTTTGAAGTAAATAAAACACTCACACGAGCCAAAGAAGCATTTTACTGGATAAGTATCTCGGTAGATATACAAAATTTAATTTTTAACTGTCAATCAAACCTGTCAATTATTAATCGAAGGTGCAAAAAGAACCCTATTTATCTCAAAATTTACCCTCACAACCCAACCCTAATTAAAAATCCAAAATTAACAAGAAAATTTCAATTCCTGGATCCTAATACCCTAGACAGACTATCTCCTAAATGAGTTAATTTTTAAATAAATGGAATTAAATATGCAGTGTATTACCTACATAAATGAAGTCCATCAAGGACGCATTCCCAGCATTTCAATTCATTCTCAAAGTGAAACTATAGTAAAAGTGCCACCTACCTTTATTAAAATTAGTGATGAGCAAAATTGGTCTTGGTCTTGCAGTCTTGGTCTCGGTCTTGCAGAATATGCAAGACCGATACCAAGACAAAGATTGTAAACATGCTCACAAGACCAACACGAAGACCATGTGTACGTTAACAAGACCAAGCCCAAGACCACATTATGCAAGACCAAGACTCATTATGCAAGACCACATTATGCACAAGTCATAGCACTATTGTATTTTATTTATATAAAGATTAAAAGGACACAAATAATGCATCCCGAGTACAGACAAGATTTATTTAGGTAGTTTTTAACTATTTATAAATTTATGGCATGATACATCAATTATAGAATTGCGCAAAAAAAACGATTAAAACTAAAACCAAAAGTTGACTGTGCAGCCCAAAGCTAAAACTTACTACAACATCACAGATAATACCGAGACTGAATTGCAAGACCAAGAGCTAGAACAAGACCAAGACCAACACCAAGACTTGACTATGCAAGACCAAGACCAAGACCAAGACCAATATTATACCAATCTTACCAAGAGCAAAACCAAGACTAAGTTTGCAAGACCAAGACCAACACCAAGACCATTATAGTCTTGGTCTTGGTCTTGTATTTTCACATCACTAATTAAAATGAGTTGAATTCAATGAAAAGTTGAAAGTTTTTCCCATAAAGTCAGCAATGGTAGCCATCAGCTGATCATGAATGAAATTTCTTTGCAACCACGGTCTACAGAATACAAGGTCTGTGCACTAACTCCGGATATGCGTCATGATACAGACATTTTGAGCCAAATTGTGGAGCTTTCAAGTAAGATAGAGTATTTATAAATAAATATTTCAAATATTCTGAATTATACAAGTTGTTTTCTTGTGTGATTTGAGTTTTATATGAACTAAAAAAAATAAAAATTAAATTACATTGTCATAAAATCGCTTTTTCACAATTTACTCGAAGATTTTATTAATACAGGTAAACTTTCTACTTCTTGAATTGAACCTGCCTCATTTTTGTTTAAAAGAAGTACTTACCATAATATATTTTTATTTTAAAAATAATTCTCAATTATCTAAGAAAATATAGTTATTAGATTTATGCCAAAAACTTTAATGTAACAATTTTTCCAAATTTTTAAAAGAAACATACAATGATTTCACTGTGTAATATAGTTAACTGTTCTTATATTTTCATTTTAAATAAAATTACGAAAAGACCGAACACTTTTCCGAATTTTTCCATACAAAATAGAAATAATTGGCTCGAAATCATGTCAACAAAACTTTATATTTCTTAATGCACAGACCTTGCCTTCTGTAGACCGTATTCCCAACTTTTCTTTTCTTTTGGACTCTTTCAACAAAATAAACTGTCTTCTGCTAAATGTTTTGCAACTACAGAAAATACTCGAAAATTTTCTTCATTGCATTTAATTGAATTATTGAACTCTGTCATGGTTTTTGTTCACATTTGAGGAACTGTCAATTACATTGCAAATGAAATAATTTTCGTTCACAGTCCTTGTTCTAGAACTCGCATATACTGGAGAGAACAAATTGTTCTGTCGATTGACGCGAGCTATTTGTACTGTTCGCTTCATTTATAAATCTTCTACTAAAATGTATGAGGCGTTCTTTGGTATATCTTTGTTCAGCACTGTTCTGCGGACACACAAGAACACAGCTTTCATTTCCTTCAAATGACTGAATTTCAAACTAAGTCATTATGGAGGCAATTTGTCTAGGGTATTAGGATCTTCGCCGAATTTCCAATCACCGGTTGAAATTAATGTTTTTGGTATAACATCAACAAATCACTAATAATATAAGCATCTAAAATTAAATAAATTTCCTGTTACAGCAATGTTAAATTTCGATTTAGTACATTTTAAATAATGTTAAATCTCGTTTTATTTCTCTGAAAGTCAGATAATCATTTTAATTTAATTAGCCAACATAAATATTAAATACGATTAATCTCAAAATGCACACCCAAGGAAGTTGTATTTATTTGCTCGGGCCGAGTGGGCAACCAGTACGCACACCGTGCCCACATACGTACATACATATATAGGTAGATTAGTAATTTACGTACATGATTGTAACCATTGACCATAGTTATTCCGGTACCGATGAGATCTTAATGCCTAACAAAGCTACAAAGAGAACCATAAATTAAAATGTCAGAAAGTTTATTATGGTTCTAGAAAACAACAACTATAAAATAATATTAAAAGATAAATCAATTAATCACAGTCGACTTCTGGGTGTAATCCTTGTGTACAAAACATTGTAACTGGCACCCGGCCGCCAACTCCCCCTTCCCGCCGGCCCCCGGAATTTCGATATTAAATTGGAATTTATTACAATTTACCTTCAATTTTCATTGAAAACCCTATACATGGTAGACATGTAATCGCCAAACAGTACTTACTAACACATAGACTCGACGTTACTACACCTGATTTTCACTTAATACCAAATACCACATGTAGCCATGTGGGCCGTGCATTTTCCGCCCAGAGAGCTGGTGGTGGCACTGACGCGCGAAATAATTATTAATTAGAGATTGGTTTTTAATTTTTTAATTAAAATTCAATGGATTTACAGAGTTTCGAATGGCGGCCGGCAGTAGGACCATGGTTTCCTGCCGCAGAAAGCATATAAAGGAAGAGGACTGGTTGCCTACCTGGTTGTCTAGTTCCACAGAGATCAGCTCTGGGGCCCTCCCTTCCATGGACACAACTAATTTATATTTATCTGCGCTGAACTGTGCAGGCCATTCAATAAATGCGAAATAGAACAAAATTAAAATTTAAGCTGCGACCAAATTAATGTGACACGGTTAGTGTGCTTAGTAATTTCATTATGTAATGAAAATTAATTCACTTGCGTCCTGTAATTATAAAGCAGAAAGCTTTATCACTGGGAGCGGGGGGGGGGGGGGTTAAATTTAATGCTAATTTTGCGGTCTCTATATTGAAACTTGATTAATCAATAGAAAAAACGAGATAGAATTTCGTCGATTATGGTTGGAGGAAAGGTTATGGCCGAGCAAATTCTTTTTAATAATGAAACTCAATAATCCATAGATTTCGGATTGTTTTCAAATTTATTTTGATGAAAACTTTTATTAATAAGATGTCATTACGTGTTCTTAAATGTAGCTCTTCTTTGAGCAAGCTGACTTGCAAAATGAAAAATACTTGATGATGCAATGAAATCTTTTCTTATATGTATGAGGAGGGTGTTTCAAGCTTTATGGAATCATATTGGGGTAGTTTTAGAATTTTTCTTGCAATTCACGTACTATGTATGTTAGGTATATACTATAATTTCTTTAAAAGCTATAGCAATATTCAAGGTATGTTGATATATCTATTTTAAAATTTATTCATTTATCTTTATATTTATTTATCAAAAATATCTATAAAACTTTTGAATATTTCTGAGGTACTAAATATTTGTCATTCTCAAAACAATCGGTTCCAATTTAGTGTTGTACTAACCCTGTGATTAATAGATAAATTTGTTTGTGGTTAGACCTGTGTCGTAAAATATTTATTCTCTGAAAAATATTTGTTCTCAGCGATTGCAAATAATTGTATAAATAAAGTTGAACCAATTTTTATACTGTAAATGTTTTTAGTTAGTTTTCTTCTACGGCATCCTAGTCGCATGTTTGGTTAGGAAAGCCCTTATGTATGCATATCTGTCAATAATTTGAATTGTCTTTAGTTCGTTTAATCTGCCCTGCTCTCATCTGATAGGTGGTATTTTTATGTTATGTTAAGTTATGTTATGTCCCTTGAATTTTATGCTCTTGTTGATTTTTTAATACCTAGACTGAAAAACATTTAAAATTACTTTTGGGCTTAAAAAAGCAACCCACTATTAGCCATTCATTAAGCCAACAAGTTCCAAGAAACAAAAAAGCACTCTAGAGCTGAAAATTCTGGCATTTTGGTGTTGAACACAATTTGCCCTTTTCCGCGGTAAATTTGATAAAATGTATTCCAGACAACGAAACTGCGAAGAGTATAACGGGTGGATGAACAAAGATAACGTGCATTGTAAAAAATGTACTAGCGCAGCAACAATTCGAAAATTTAACAAGAATCTTCAAGAAACTAAATTTTCAGTCTGTATTGACGAATCCACGGATTTAAGTACATGGAAGCATCTCAGTGTTGTTGTCAGATTACATAGAAACTTCAAAGTAAATGATTAGTTTTTTTCTTTAATTAAAATGTCTAAGTCGGATGCGGATTCCATATATGTATAACGCATTAATAAGTATTTTTAACGCCAATAATATTAATTATAAAAAAAATTTAATTGGCTATGCAGCAAATGGCGCCAACGTCATGAGTGGGAAAAATCATTCTGTTGCTAGTCTTCTAAAGGACGATTGTCCACATATCTTTATACTTGCGTTTGCCACTCGTTCAGTTTATGTGCATCATATGCATGTATGAAATTACCCAATAGTATTAAAAAACTTACTCATGAAATTTTTAATTACATTCAAAATAACCCTAAAAGAAGTGAGTTTTTCAGCAAAATTGAAATAATATTAGAATTAAAACCAAAAAAATTGCTACATCCGCACCAAATAAGATGGCTATCACTAGAAGCTGTAGTCAATAGAATCCTGGAATTATTTGAACCTCTAAAAATTTATTTCGCATTTGTTGCCAATATTGATAAAATACAAGAAGTCAGAAAATTATTAAATTTATTAGAAGATCCAACAACCAAACTATATTATGAATTCCTCAAATACATTCTATTTTATGTCAATAACTTAAATAGACTTTTTCAGAGTGAAGCAGCCGAAATCTTTAAATTACATTCCGAGCTTGGATAGATTGTTCTTACTATAATAGATAACTTTATGCTTAGAGAATATATAGATAGCACACCACTTTATCTCATAAATCCTAACGATTTTTCTAAATATTTAGAAATAGATTCTATCTATCTTTGTGGTGCTGTAGTCTTGACCAATTCCAGCTTTTTTACTTTTTCATCTCAATGTTTGCTGGGTTAGCGAAGCTAGCAATGCGACCATTACTTGTGTAACTTGCATTGTGCGCCTGTGGATTGTTTTATGTACCGCGCTCCCCCACAACCAATGTAAAATCCCGATACTACTGTGCGTCAATTCATGTAAGTAAAATAAATGTAAATGCCAGCTTACAAATACGGGAGGTAACCCAAGTTGGCGACATTTTACGAGAGAAAAAAAAAACTACAAGAAAAACAAAAATTATGTGAGATAAAGAATGGGTGTAAAAGGCGAAGTGTAAGCGAGTGCATTCTACTAAAAGCAAGCTTTTCCTCGACATAGTACAAGTGTATAACTTATACAAAAATTTGATAAGTTTTACTGGATGTTTTTGTCTAATACATATAACTAAGAACACCCCATGGACTCTAATTACAAATACGTTTTTTGTTTTACAAAACGAAAACTTGGAAATTGATGGATGAATTTACCCAAAATCCAAGCGACCTTTAATGGCAAATCAACTTTGGCTATTTAAAACATCGAATGCTCATTTGGGCACCGATTATTTACGATTGCACAGTATTTTTTTTTTCCATACCAGATCATATTGCCAACGATTCGAGAGTGTTTTAACAATTTCTCAACGGTGGAAAGAAACTCGCTCAATACACAAACGGTTTCGTGACTAATCAAAACAAAATTTAATTTTAAAGATTTTAATGTGTGGATTTTTACTTCACAGAGCATAACTATAATATAACATCCTTGGGTAAGCATATATTTATGGTTAAAGTAATCAAATATAATACAATTTTCATTACGTAGGAGAGTTCAAAATCTTATCCAAGTCAGCTGTATATCGAAAGACTTCCCAATAACAAAGATATAAAATCTTTGCTAACGCTAGCAAAGCAACAAAAGAAGAGCAAGCTAGACGACTTAAACAGAAAACAGTAAGTATTGAAAACACGAACCAAAGTAAGTTGAGAAAATTACTAAATTGTATGTACAATTTATATTTAAATCACATTTTCCTTTCAGAGTAGTACTACTCAAGAAGCAGACAATACTCATGATGATGAAGCTAGAAGCAGGTATAATATCAGAATTGCATGACTTCCGAGAAAATTTAAGTTTTTCCCAACGTAAAACTGCTAACAGATCTTACTCGAATTTATGTTTTATGTTATTTATGTATATGTTTTTTTCTGTTTGTTACCTGCGGCTTTTGTACCATGGAAATCGACTTTTTTTAAGTTGCTCCAGATTTTCCTCCTTATATTTAATTGTTGAAATAATATTTGCAATATAAAGTAAATATTGCACTGATTTTACATATCATTAACAAGTTCTTCATTTAGTTAATTTCACTGTTTACTTTTATAACATTTATAAACAATTATCAAATCAACTCTTTATAATTATCGCTAGTACTGTACTTCTAATTATCGCAATCGAAATAGTTTAATTCTTTCACTTCACTGTCTGAAATAAGACTCGCCTCCTGGATGTGAGAAACGCCGTGTTTATACTCTACGAATTATCCTAGAACCTTCCTGAATACTCCGTTCTCCGAACCCAAAGTTTACTAAGATGTCACTAACCTAAAGTTGTTTCCATTTCCAACAGATAGTAGTTTATAATAGTATTGTCGCGGGACGTCGAAGAGCCAATACCAGAACTGTAGCTTCGTCTGCATCATTCCATCCATTTACTTCGGAGACTGCCTCGAATTGTCTCATGAAAATTTATCACGAATTTGGTCCATCAAATATTGAAGGTTTCATTCTGCCTGCACCGGATATTTCAGTTCCTTCGTGCCGAGGTTGCGATGCTTCGTCCTCTTCTAATCTGCTTTAAAGTTGTCAAGCTTCTCTGTAACATTTTGTTGCACTTCCGACACTTCTCGTTGCTGAATTCCTTCAATTTTCCCATTTTTTTCGCCTAATGAATTTTTAAGAAAATTCTCCTGTTTCTCTAAACAGGTTTCTAGACAATTCCGCAAAGAACTCTATTGTCCAACCCAACGGGCTCCAGAGAAATCTTTTGTTCTTCTAAACATGCTTGGAGAGACTTCTTTTGTTCCTCATTAGTATTCTTTTGTTCCTCCAAGAAAGATTGCTTTTGTTCCTCAAGAGCATTCTTCTCCTGCGGAGCTAAAAGCTTTTGGTCATTAAAGTACCGAAAAGCTATTCTATGTTCATCGTAGGCTCCTCGTCAGCTTCAGCTTCTTCTTCGAAAACAACTGTCTCAGGATTCTTTTCTTCCTCTATCAAGGCTTGTCTAAGTCATTCGACTGGAACATTCTTTAGACCTGCCATTTGCAATGACTGCTTCCCCAACTCCACTTTCAATTCCTGTATGCGAAGGTCCTCTAGTTTGCGTCTTTTGTAATTCACTCACATAATATAATAATAATATAAAATTATCTTTCGGAATTTTCACGAAATTATTCACTCTTTGAATTTCAAAGTCAAATCCCACCCCTTCTTTTCGCGAATTTATTTTACTTCTGACACCAGTTGTTACGAGCGTGGCGTTTGTTCTTATTTAAAATACAATATTTCAGATATAATTAACAAGTTCTTCTTTTAGTTAATTACACTGTTTACTTTTGTAACATTTACAAACAACTATCAAATCAACTCTTTATAATTATCGCTAGTACTGTACTTCTAATTATCGCAATCCAAATAGTTTACTTCGTTCACTTCATTGTCTGAAATAAGACTCGCCTCCTGGATGTGAGAAGCGCCGTATTTATACTCTACGAATTATCCTAGAACCTTTCTGAATATTCCGTTCTCCGAACCCAAAGTATACTAAGATGTCACTAACATAAAGTTGTTTCCATTTCCAATAGATGTCAAAGTAAAAAAGTTAGAATTGGTCGTAGACTAATTTTTATGATATGAATGCCCGTATAAAATTTCGTATGGTTACCGATCTATGCAAGTTTGATTTTTAAAGAGGGTTTTCGCATAAATTTCTGGATCGGTTCGTTGGACAGAAAAAATGATTACAGCCAATTTGATAGGATATCGTATTCTGAAGAAGGTTTTAGTACAATAAAAATGTCTAGGACTGATCGTTTTCACAGTATATGTAAAAACACTAAATTGTTATATGGCACCACCAAGAATTTATTCCGTTTTAGAAATTTTTATTATTACTATGAAAACACCATTTACCAAATTTCAGCTCTCTATATCGACGCGTTTCTGGCAGTGTACAAATATATAGTGAAAACCGAAATTTTTATATGGCAACCCCGCGAAGGAGTTGCCCAATATGTCTCATTTTCGAATTTAATTTACGTTTTTTTTTTAAAGTCCGTGTACAAGATTTCAGCGTTCTAAGTGAACACGTTCTCGAGTTATCGTGCGCACGGACAGACGGACGGGCATGCAAAAATCAAAATAACTTTTAATAATACGCGTGGGGTGTCCAATCCATTTTGCTCTACTATCATTATTTCTGTGCATTACAAACGTAATGACACACTTAGTATACCCTTCTAGAGTATAAAAAGCGGGCTATCCAAAAACCCGCTGTTGTGAGTAAAAGGTTACTTCCGAGCCACTCACATATATAAAATGGACTGCTGATACTACTGAAATTGCTTACATTATTTGACATTATTATGGGATCACTTTTCTATAGTTGTCTCGTTTTGGTTTAACTACTTTATTCCGCGGAACTACAAAAATAATATATTCTATACAAAATCCACCATAGTCCAGTTTCAGTTCAGGGGTTTTTCCAATGAATATATAGAATAGAAATAGATGGCAATACAATATTTCTAATCCTTTCTCTGTCCCAATAGCTAATTTTACTGGCAGGTAGACAGAAATTGCTTAATTTTATTTCTTTAAAAATCAAGTTTAAAAATATTTGATGTTGTAGGAGATAAGCTTCCAAGAATAAAAATAATTTCGGATGCTTCTGTAATTTGTTGAACTTTTAATATGAATATTAAAGCGAAAGTAAAACTTGAAATTAAGATAATTGTCACACCCTGCCAACAAAAGTTGACCCATATGAAATAGAAAATCAGGCAGTCCATGTTATATATGTCAGTGTTCCGAGCATTGGGGCATAGGAGACTAATGATTGGTCTGGTGAATGCCGTTCAGTTAGCAGTCGCTTCGTATCTTTTTGTCATAGCGGTGTCAGGTTCCGTTCGGGTCGGAGCAGTTAAGTAATTATTAAGATAGGTCAGTTTTGTGATGAATAAAGAATTAAAAGCAATTGGAAGAAGTGGACTTTAAATTAATTGAATAGATTTTCGTTTATTGGTCGATTGCATTGGGACACGACAATTGGCGCAACCGGTAAAAGTATGTGAGTATAATTTTGTTTTTTTTTTTTTTTTTCTAATAAATTTCTTATTATTAACGTCGGCTGTCGTAAGACGCCAAAAAATATCAAAATTTCGGGGAATTTTTGCCTGCTACTTCCTACTTCTTTTTTCAGGGTAAAGTGAAATTCAATTAAAATAATTTGAATCATTTAATTTAGAGTGATTTAAGATTTACTACTGATGTGCGTGTTTTTTTTGCCTTTAGTATTAAAAGAAAATGTAAAAAAAGATTTGACGTTGTTTTTGTTGCTTTTTGCGATTTGATCAATTTTACGAATCTGGTTGACGGTTGGTAACTTTCCTGTTTTTGGTTTTGTTCTCGTTAGAGTAATAATAGTAAGTGTCACTAATCTTCGTGTTGTCCGTCTTTAATGGGCTCAGGTAGGGTTATTTTAAGATGAGTTTTTCTTTAAACAAAGATCAGTTATCGAGAATGAGCTTAGTAGGGATGTGGGACTGGTCAGATTTTCGTATTAATATTTAATAAAGATAAGAACTGTAGGGAATATCCTTCGCGGTGATGTCGATGTTCGTATAAACGCTTTGTTATAAAGCCTAAATGTCAACAGGTTGAAGTAATGTCTTAAATAAGAAAAAAATTTCATGCTATCAGGACAAGAGAATTAGAACTGAGAGCACAGGAACTGAAGGAATGCCAAGCAATATTGCAGAATTATGAGCAAGACTGGCAGTATATCGGAGAGCAGATAACGGCAGAATTACAGAAATGATGGACAGAAAAATAGTCGAAGAAATTACTGGAGCAGCTGAATGGGAGTTCTAAAAAATGTACGAAAAGCGAAGCTTTCGCCCTACTTGTGACAACAGAGCAGTGAAATAGAAGCAGAACAAACATTGGGAGAAATTCAAATGGGGGAAAAAAGGGCTGTTAAAGAATATATATATTCACTAAAGATACAGCTGAAGGAGTCTGAGGTAACTACAGCAGAACTAGAAAAAGAATTGGAATTCGATCGATCATCACAGGGAAGTTCGAATCAAGACATAAACAAGGCGAGCAGCAATAAGGAGTTCAAGTTAGGGAAATTATTATTCTGGGAACAGCCTAAAGATCCGAACCAATACTTAGAAGCTACGCAAATCAGAAGAAAGAGGCAAAAGTTTGCACCGAGTGGACAAGGAAAATGCGACCAAAACCAGTTAATGCCAGAGGAAAGAAACACCGCCGGAGAGAACAATCAGCAAGGTAATATGTCAAACATGCACGAAATACAGATTGACCTAGTTTCCAACAATGTGCCCGTTCTATCTGGCTAAAGCTCATCTAAGTTTGCGAATGAGGTGTATCGCTTTCTGAGCTGTAATAAAGATATCCACGATCGACTGACACAGGAAGATCAAAAGATCATCATCATGCCAAAACAATCTTTTAGTGAATTGCATAGGCCCGGTGAATATATCAGGGACTTCGCAGACCGGATGAGAGAATTGCTTGATCAGATAAAAGCGGCGGTTTCGGCAAAATATCCGGGAGAGAGAGGTCTGGCAGCAGATATTCAAAGCTGGCGTTATGCTTAAGCCGACTCAGGTACACCTAACTGGAAGGAGATTTGAAGCATTGGAAGATGTTCGAGAGGAAGCTCTCTACTTCGAAAAAGACTCGGAAAGGCTTCAAGCCATGGCATCAGAAAATCGGAAGGAAGCACCGGAATTTCTCAGAGCAAGGAATATCAAATGCTTCAAATGCGGATAGCTTGGGCATATTTCTAGGGAATACCAGCAAAATAGGTACGAAGCAGCCAACTCCTGAGTACATCACGTCAGAGTCGTAAATATTTAAGAAGGCGTTAGTGAAAGACTTCATCCGGCAGGGAAGGGGCTTTACTGCCAATTCTGCTGCACACGAGACCACTATATGGAGAGTTGTCTTAAGAAATATCTAGCAGAGAGGGCCAATGCAAAATTAAATTCTGATAGTAAGTTTGTCATAACAGTCAAATCGAACATAGCATTAGATGGTAAGTTGGACTTTTAACACATACCGGATTTAACTAAAGGATAATTAAGGTTAATAGGATAAAAAAGAATACGCTCGTACAAACACATCACAAAATTAGAATTAGAGGACTGTTCGAATCCTCTAGCAGCTCTAATATTTCAGTACGTGAATAAGGAAACACAAAAGGGTCATCAGGTAAATATTGGGGTTCAAAGTTACACTAACATGGGGTATGTTGTTATGCTGTAACAGTTTGTCCCTGCTTAAGAAAAAATATTAAACACTACTTACTAATTCGATATTTTGTTGTTTTAGAATGAGGACATACAAAAGAAAGACTGAGAGGGGAACTAAGTCACTGGATATTATGAAAAAAGCTGTAAAATTAGTGATTAAAGAAGGACAACCAATACGGGGTTTTGCTAAACAATTCGAATTGTGTCATATGATGCTCTCAAAATTTCTACAAATGCAACGAAAAAGGATTGCAAGTATCAGTAGGATATAAACTTGTGAGGTTGGTTTTATCGGAGAGCAGGAAAGATTATTGACCGCCTATCTTCTAAAATGCTCTAATATCTTTTTGGTTTACATCCCATAGAAATAAGAAAGTTTGCTTACGAATGTGTCATACAATTTGAGATTGGCAGCTTGCCGAATGCTTGGCATGAACAGGCATGGCTGGACCAGACTGGCTAACTGTTTTTATAAAAAGAAACCAAAGTCTTTCTAGAAGGTCACCGGAAGCAACGAGTCTCAGTCGTGCTACCTTATTTAATAGAAGCAAGGTTCGAAACTTCTTTTCTAAGCTTGGAGAGATCATGCTTAAACATGAGCTACCCCGTCAAGAATCTGAAACCTTGACGAGACTGGTATTCTGACAGTTCAGAGGCCTAAAAAGGCGTTGGCACTTTGGTCACCCCCGAAATCTCGATAAATGCTGCCGGCAATTGTATTCCACCAATGTTTGTGTTTCCACATTTGAAATATAAAGCTTTGTTTATCAGAGATGGTCGCCCGGAATCAATAGGTATAGAAAACAGTTTTGGTTGAATGACGGTAACTGAATTCTTGGTTTATATGGACCATTTTATTAAGTTCCTTAAGCCAACAATTTCTGAAACTATATTGCTATTGTTAGATAACCTTTCGTCTCATATTGATATTGAGGTTATCGAAAAAGCAAAATAGAATGGAATAATCATGATCTCATTTCCAGCTCACTGCACCCACCGCTTAGTTACAACTACTTGATGCAGGCGTGTATGGACCCTTTAAGTACTATTGCTCCGTGGCACAGGACAATTGGATGAGGAGCAATGCTGGAAAAACTATGTCTATAAATGAACTTCCAAGGATTGTTAAATATGCATGACTAGTGGTATCGACACCAAGCAACATTCAAAATGGCGTCCAAAAGACTGTTATATATCCGTTCAATCAGAACATTTTTAATGACGAAGATTATGCACCTTCTCTTATTACTGATCGACAACATGTTAATGTTGTGATTTGTTACCTGATCCCCTCAGATAGAAAAGACGACATTTAGCCCAGAATCTGTCAGACCTTTTCCTAAAGCACCACCGAGAGTCGCAAAGAGAAAGCATCAAGTTCGTAAGTCCGCTATTTTAACCGACACTCCCGAAAAAGACGTCTTAGCAGAAGAACAATCAAAAAGAGTGAAGAAATCTACTCGTTCAGTTCGTGCTAAAGGGGAAGATAAACGAAAATATAAAACAAAAGAAAACAAAAAAGTTACCGCAACAAAAAGAAAACTTTTACAAGAAGAGAAGAGTGCAGAAAGTGAAGCTGATGCAGAATACTATTGTATCATGAAGCTTTTTCAAAGATATGCCAGGAGAAGATTGGATACAATGTTTGCTGTGCAATGAATGGGCCTATGATCGATGTACAAATGAAACCAACAAAGCTTCATTTATTTGCGAAAATTTCATTACTGACGAATCGTTAATATTGTCTTAATTTTAATTGCAACCATAATTTCTTTTTTTTTGCTTACTTTTATGAAGCTTTATTTAACTTCCAAATAATGATACTAAAATCATTAGTTTTCTTTTGTGTCATGCCATTTATTTTTGTCATTGCAATTCAATTACATATCATTATTACTTCGAGAAGAATTTTATTTATGGTTTTTTAGTAAATTGACAAGACTGAAAAAATTATTTTTTCTGATTCTATGATAAATAAACTTTTAAGTTCGTCAAGTAATGTGTTTCTTTCTAATGTATGTAGCCCCAAGCCGGGGCAAAAAGTGACAGTCTGTGCTCCTACGAAGAAATGTAAATAAACCAAAATCTATTTACTCAACGTAATCAGAAATTGCTTATAATAATCTCAGATATGTTTTACAACAAAGTATTACAAATTATAAAAATATTGATGACATATTAGGATTTACGAGCTTTCTTTCTAAAATTGTAGCTTTTAGCCCCTTGCTCTCCTACCAATTATTTTTGTCCATGTCATTTTAATAACATTAGAGAAGCGTCTGCGTAACGGAAAGCTATTACATGTGTATAAATGTCGCCGAAAATTTTAATATGGTACTAAGATCTGGAATGGTCGATTCAATTAGAATCAAAATGCTAATATAGTATTGATAACTCCGATTATTGAAAAAGTCGTTGACATGCAAATAGAAAAATTTTGCATTGCTTGGCGTAAATATGTGATATGCAGGAAATATTATAAAAGCTGGAATATGTCTAGCACAAAATCACTGGCAATAAAAATTTGAAAACATCTTTTAAGGCAGAAGAGAAACAGCAAGCTCAGGCCAACATCAACATGTTCTACCCACTATAGGAAAACATACTCCAAATTTGCAGTGTAGAACAGCAGCAAATAGAAGCAGACATCGGACTCTACCTTACCATAAACATGATATGACCCTCGCAGCGAATCCAAACCATACCTTCCCACCATTATCAACTAAAGCGACTACAGTAAATTTAAGGTTTTTAATTGTATTAAAGAGTTTCAAGTCAAGGTATAGTTATATTATGCGGAGTAGTAAATTTGTAAGAAATATAATAATTAACGTATCTATGTAGGATATGCGAAGCTTATTTATATTAACAGAAAGATTAGTTAAAATCAATAAGAATGTATAATAGCAATCCTTTTATCCTAAGAGCAAGAAGATTATAGTTATTATTTAAAAAGTAAAGATGACTTTGCCCGAAATATCTGACAAATGTAAAAGAAAAAGTAATGTTTGATTAGTTAAGTAATAATTGAACTCAATCTTGCTTATTTTAATTAATTATGAAGATTTAGAAGATTATAGATACGAGTATATGCTATGAAATACTCCCCTAACTATAAAAAAATATAACAGAGAAAACTTTAAAATAAGAAGAATGTGGAATAGAAATAACATTTGCAGTATAAAGTAAATATTGCACTGGTTTTACATCTAAAAATAGTGTACTGTCCCTAAATCCAAGAGTGCTGCTTAGAAATCCAGTCCTTAGTTTTACAAGGGCGCATTCTGACAAAATAATCAGCGATTTCTAAACAATGGAACTATTCTGCAGCCGACGATTATTTTTCTGATTAACCCAACAGCTGGGTGCAATGAGCGCATTAGTGGTGTAATCGACAATTACGTTAATAATTAACCTCCCATGGTAATTGGGATATAATGCGATTACTAACTATTTAGTGACTCAGGTGCTGTAACTGGTAGAACAAACGACAAAATTGTTGTCGTTTGTTTACATATCCGCGATGTGAGTAACATTTGTATAACATTGAATAAATAACTCATGAGGGAGCGGGGTATCGTTCGAATACAGTGTACGTGTGTAAGCAATTCAATGACAGTCAGACGCTAAGATCAGGGAGGAAATGACAAGAAGGCTGGGCGTTATTTGACAATTGCGCTTAATTTCTGACATTTCAAATTTTTGAAAAAAAAGTTCGGGTTTGATTTATTTAGTGGTGAATAACTAAGTAAAAGTGCTTTTTACTTAATAGTAGTGTATACAATAGTGAAATATTGTTTTATCAACGGGATTTTAAGTAATCGAGACCCCGGTGTCTTGAATTATGGTGTTGAAGTGCGTTGTGCTGTGCTACAGAAACACCCGGAGTTTGTGTCGAGGGAAATGATTTTGCTACAAAGTTTAATAGTTTTACTAAATAAATTATAGTGTTTTAAGTAAAATAAAAGTGAAATATTTATAAAAATATACAGCCATGGCAAACAAATTTAAAACTTTTCAATGCCGGTTTATTTGATTACAACTGAATTGTCACATAGGCATTAAATAATCTTAGCCATATAAAAGCAATACCCAGAAATATTATCTGAAAATAAGGGTGCGTAAAGAGTTTTCTTATTTTGTATATCGATTTGGGTTATAAAAACTGTCCCCCTTCAAATGTCGTGATTTCATAATACCATAACGAAACGAATACAAACAAAGCACACTAATACATTTCGTCGAGTGCCTTAGGTCTTCACCCGATATGCCGTTTCCTTATTAGGTATTTATTCAATGGGGCATTAAAGTCTAATGACTAATCTGGCGAGTGCCATTCAGTCAGCAGTCACATCGTATCTTTTTGTCATCGCTGTGTCAAGTTCCGTTCGAAACATTTAAGTAATTGTTAAGATAGGTCAGTTTTGTGATGAATAAAGAAGTAATTCAAGTGTTGTTCTTATTTTTGTAGAAGTAGAGTTTAAATTAATTGAATAGTTTTTCGTTTATTGGTCGATTGCATTGGAACGTTTTCATGCGTCATTGCTTGACTTCAAATTTTCTAGAAATAGACTTGAAGTGACATTTTACCTTTGACAGTTCTGCAATAGGTTCAGTATATATCGGTACGCATTTTTAGATAAATATTTTAAGAAAGGTGCTAAAATCACAACCTGAATTGTACACAATAATCTTCTTTTTGTTTCTCCTTGCCATTTTCATAACTCGCAGTATTGAAAAATGTTCAAGTAATATAATTGTGTTTACATGAATTTTTTCAAGTAAATCGACTTAACTCAAGTATACTTGAAGTTAATGTACATTTACATGAAGTTTTGATTACTTGATCTCTACTTAAAGTATTATTCAAGTATTCATGTAAATGTATTGAATGTTAATTAAAATTTCTTTGCCATCACTTCCAATAATCCGACACTAGTTTGGTTTTAGTGGGGTCGGATTAATGAGAGAGTATTATACTTGAGAAAATATTTTTTATATTATCATGACATATAATTTAGGCTAATTTTGAGTTCTTCTATCTGTTTTTACTATTTTTTTCATAGAATGAATTTTCTTCCTTCAACTTGGGCAGGTTGAGATTTCTTAACACTATTTTTATGCCTTTTTTACGAACGTTCTTACTGCTAAGCTCCGAACTTTGATTGATTTGACTTTCAAATGCTGTCAACAGCCAGTTCTTTCACAAAAACGTAGCTTGTATTTTCTCAATTTGAGCGCTGCTATTTACTTTTTGATAAAAATGTTTGACAGAATCAGCCATTTGACAACAAAAATTTATAGTTTATTCAAAATAAGGTAAATTAAATAACGAAATTACTATATTAGTTTATTATAAGATATCCATTAAGAATGTAAATGAGGCTTTAGAAACTGCATTAGCATTAAGTTTATTTTATATATTTATATATATTCAAATAAAACCATACATTTTTATCTCGTTTGAATAAATTAATAAATAGTAATTTTAATACTCTCAGTAATGATGGGATGAAGTGATAATATTTTACTGTGAAACATCAAATGGATATGATTATTTACAATTATTCACAGAACGGAAATGTTGGTGTTCAATATCGGATATATAAAACACTAAAGAAACAAAATTGATAATTTTTTTAGAATATCCATAGTAGAATGTCGTAGTTTATTTAGTTTCGACTTCTAGGGCCAGCAATGTGGGAGCGTGGCAAAACTTTTCTCAGTGACAGCGAGCCTTTCGTAACATTACAGATTTGGATCGTGAGCGCAAGATATGTTGTACACTCAGTGGCTCAAAATTTGAAAGTTATGTAAGTGGCAATGAAATCGTCAAAGTAAGCATTGTGAATGTGTTGTTTGGTTCATGCTTAAAACAGACAAAGAGAGAAATTAAACCCTGCATCATGTTTAGTTGTGGTGTGATGTTGCAGTAACGGAATCTGGGAACATATTTTAATTAAAATACTTTCATACCCAGATAAAATATTCCATCGCGGAGTAATGTTCATTACACTATGCAATAAACATTGCATCAGCGAATAACTTTGAAGTCTTTAGATAATACGATACCATAAGTTTCGCATGTGCTTTTATGCCATTATCAATGGCCATTTAATAATAATATTTCACCAGAAGTGTCGTATGTGTGTGGGCTAGTTTGACCACCGGCATCATCCGCAAGTATTTACCTCCAATGTTGGGTTCCGTCGGTTGTAACGGAAAGATTCGTTATAATAAAATTAACTATACATATTCTTTATTTTGTATTTTTTTGATACGCGCTTTCGTGTTGCTTAGAACTGTGTGATGCATTGATGCAATGGCGTTGGTTGTCCAATTTGTATTGTCAGGGTTGGCCCACTGTGATTGTGTGCTTTGAAAACGCCCAAAAGACGCCCTGCAATAATCACAACGAAGTTCACCGATAAAACAGCAGCTAAAGGAAGATGCCCATCCAGAAAAGAACAGAAAATGCCTTCTTCGGACAATGCAGGACAGAAGTGCATTTGAAGTGCGCCAATATAACAACGAGCTATTAAATTTATCAGAAATGTAAGTCCAAATAATGTGCAATTCGAATTTGGCAAAAAAACCGAAAAATGAAACAAATTTGGCTTTTAATTTCATTCAATTAAATTTCCCAGGACATTTTCAATTATTTCAGCACATATTTCGTCGAATTTCAACGATTGGCCAACCTAGACAGCACTGGCCGACCTTGACAGCATTTAACTTTTTTTTTAATTGTAAATATATTCATTTTTTACCTAATCAATTTGCAATGTTCAGCAAAAGTATTCCTTTTCCCAGACCTTTCCAAAGATGTGCTTGGATAGACCAAATTCTTCCTTAAATAGAAAATATGGGCAAAAGTCAAAAGCGTGGCTTATCCTGACGATATTCCCCTATATAAATTATTATTGTGTGACGTAAGCTAAATCTTGAATAACAGCTAACGAAAACTGAATTTTAGAATAGAATTCTGTTATGTATAAACCATTGATTGCAATTATACCAAGGAAAAAATTCGAAATCAATAGCCACTAAATTTTATCGTAACCATTTGAATAGTGAGAACGTATACTCACACTCACCAATGCTCCTAATACCGGTATAAGTGGGGAAGTTAGGCTCACACAGGGAGCAATCAACACATTAATTTAAATAAATTATATAAAACTCTATAATCTATAAACACTTTATTTGAATTAATTAGTATTTCCGTTATTATTTAAATTAACTAATTAGATATCGTCTTTTAAATTCATAACCGAAAGGTCTTACTGTAATATAAAGTAATAATAAAGGTAACAATTGCTACATCTGTTCTCTTGGGAATAACTAACAATTTCAAATATTCGCTTAATACAACAATCTTAACTTTATTTACCTTAATATTTTCGCAAAACGATTATTCAGCACTTCCGCCCCTTTAGTGAATATTTTTAATAGCCGGATGTTGATAAGTAAATTTCTTTATTGAAAGCATCTAAAAAAGTTGGGGTCGCAAAGGCATACAAAAAAAAACAGCAGAAAAGAAAACGGAACCAAATTTAATTGGTTCTACACGCACGGTCAGTTCGAACAGTGCGGCATTTCAAATTCACGTATCCAATTAATTACTTCATTTGATGGACGGTAAGCTAAACTCCGTTACCCCATTTTAAGAAAACCTGTTCTTTATTATAATTTACCATAATTCAACAATTCATCCCTTTTATGAAAACATACAATCTTCGGTGTAAGCATAAGAAGCATCTGATCGAAAATAATAATTCCCCTTCCCCAGCAACACCTCAATATTGCATTAATGTGTATCATACTCCTCAAATCGCCATATGGTTCGATTTTTTTTTCCGTTAAATTATTGGTTCTTTTGGATTGATTTCTTTATCGAACCAATTTTGAATCGATCCATCATGGGAAACAAACCAATCCAACTCGACATAATTTCATGTCTGTTGATCTTGTGATTTTTTAGTATTTTATTTCTGCTAAATAATTGCATAGTATGAAAGTAAACTCCATAAATATATGAATTCCGCGATTCTCTAAAGCTTATTTAAACTTATAAAAAAGCTATAGGTGCCATTAAACATATATATGCATATGTATATGATAAAAAGGCATATGAGACATGTGGACATACTCATATGAAGTCACCATGCGTTACTATTACAATTCCATTTTTGCTAATACTTAATCCGACATTATTCAGTAATTAATATTTTTATTCTGTATATTTGTGAGGAAAAAAATTAGTTGCTATTTATTTAAACATAAAATCTTCTTACATGATCCGATCAAAAATGGTTTTATTTTACGCTAGATGATGTAGGTACTGAAAGCTAGAAAATATTGATGGGTATGTGGGGCTTACCGAGATGTAGGTACTGTCTACTGGTAAAAATCGCACGGGATGAAAAGTAACGGCATCCCCTAGCGTCTAGGCTATGATGGTGAAATTTGCATTTTATTTCCCTTTAACCCTCACCCGCTCAGTATTTACCTGGGTACATATACATTTCTTTTCTTTAAATTAATTTGTGTACAGGAATTGTTCAAATAATTTCCTCATAGATAATGGAATATTTTTTTATGTCTTAAACAAATATGCAAAAGGAATTAGAATTTGTCTTTTGTTTATGCATGTTTTCGCCACTTTCTGGATTTTCATCCTAAAACGGATTGTATTTACCCGGGTAAATACTTGGATTCTTTAGAAAATGTCATATATTAGGATCTCCTAAAATAACAAATTATCATCCATTTTATATACAATTCGTGTATTTATAAAAATATACATATAATGTAAGCTATATATGCGTTTTTATATACATGCAGCAGTATGTATGTATGTGAATTTCCTACTTGCCGTGGTAATAACAATTAGTGGAAAAAACTTTGTTTTTTTTTATGTAGTGCTGAAATCTCAA
The DNA here is from genome assembly GCA_963924295.1 of Dioctria rufipes. Lineage (NCBI taxonomy): Eukaryota > Metazoa > Arthropoda > Insecta > Diptera > Asilidae > Dioctria > Dioctria rufipes. The sequence goes on from OZ002742.1 coordinate 120,094,466, forward strand.
GGTAAGAACACCTTTTCTATTGACGGTACTACGAATTTGTTGTGGGGTATAAAATTTCGGTTGACGAAAGGAGCCATTTTTATCTGAGGATGCTTTTAGCAATCGATGATCATAGTTGGAATATTCTTATAGGTAGTCATGATTTGGAGGAAGTGTATATACCTGCAATTGAAAACGAAGCATCTGCGGATGAAAATTCGGACAACGAAGTATAATTGCATGATCCTGAAAGTTTTATTGGACGTGACGGTACTAATTGGCGTAAAATCCCACCATGAGTACATCGAGTTCGAGCGCATTATATTTTGCAGTCAACTGAAATAAGACCGGTGTCATCAACGAAAAATATGGACCCAGAGCAATTTTTTTAATTGTCTTAATTGATGAACCGAGATATCATCTGTCGCTACACAAATCGAAAGGCACGTAAGACGTAATTTCCTTCTAGAGGTTGCACCAAATTTACTCAATATATGCCATCAAAACCATCGAAGTACGGTATCAAACTGTGGTGGACATGCGAAGCTAAAACGTTTTATCCGTTGGTACATAGTTCAAATATACAAAGGAAAGCAACCTGGTTATCAGAGCTGGGCAGGTACCAAAGAAAAAGTACTTATGTACAAGTACAAGTACCGAAGGCCTGAGTACTTCAGCGTAAGTACAAGTACCGCATGTATGAAAAGTACACCGTAAAAAATATCTATTGAAAATTCCGCTACTATAATAGGCAACAAATTGCCAACAATGGTAGCGGAAATTTACACAACTTTATGCGCACTGCACACTGAAAAAACAAAATTTGAAATATCACCCATTGTCATTTCGGTGATCAAATATTAGGTACAATTTCTAGAAAAATCTTCATTCTTATTACTTCATTTAGGTGAAATAGAACTGATAATTCGATGATTTACCTAAAACAATTTCGATGACTATTTTTACCTAAGACTTTAGAGATTCAGATAATCATTTAGGTGAATCTTCAATTCCCCAAAATTATTCTTAATTTTAAAAACCATCTATTTATTTCGCTTAAAATAGTTTAGGTGATTCTCCCCTCATAAGTCGACGAATCACCTACAGAGTTTAGATAAATAATATTTCACCTAAAATTTCCGATTTTTAGATAATAATTTCGGTGAATTTATCTTTTTTGATAATTCGATGATTTGCCTAAAACAATTTCGTTGACTATTTTTACCTAAGACTTTAGAGATTCAGATAATCATTTAGGTGAATCTTCAATTCCCCAAAATTATTCTTAATTTTAAAAACCATCTATTTATTTCGCTTAAAATAGTTTAGGTGATTCTCCCCTCATAAGTCGACGAATCACCTACAGAGTTTAGATAAATAATATTTCACCTAAAATTTCCGATTTTTAGATAATAATTTCGGTGAATTTATCTTTTTTGATAATTCGATGATTTGCCTAAAACAATTTCGTTGACTATTTTTACCTAAGACTTTAGAGATTCAGATAATCATTTAGGTGAATCTTCAATTTCCCAAAATTATTCTTAATTTTAAAAACCATCTATTTATTTCGCTTAAAATAGTTTAGGTGATTCTCCCCTCACAAGTCGACTAATCACCTACAGAATTTAGATAAATAATATTTCACCTAAAATTATCAAAACCCTCGAGAATACTTCCCAAGCCATGAAACAGAAATCTATATGTGTGCGTTCGGAGTCCGTTCTCTAAAATGTTGTATATTGATGATTATGGAAAAGTGACAAGCATTGACTTTATATAGAAACTAAACTACTATCCATACAGGAAAATTGTCTTCTAGTAATTTAAAGCTTGATTCTTTACCTTTCCAAAGGCTACACTTACTATATACCTTACTTAACAAAATAATAAAATAGTTTTGATTATAAACTAAGTTTACCATTTCACGCAGAATAACTCTCAGCTGAGTAATAATTGTATGTGTGTCTGTGCAGCCGGAGTCCGAACGAATCTGTAGGCATCAGCTACATTCGATTTCATCAGCCACGGCATCCCATGAGGACACAGCGACATTACAATGATTACTCAGCTGAAAATTTTTGTTTGAGAAATCGCAGTCATTTGGTGAAGATAAATTTTTTTAAATAATTTTGTAAAGAATGGTATGAAAATTTCATTACAGTTCGGAAGATAAAAAAGCAAGCTTAAGATTATCAGAACACCATTTTTCTGTATGAATAGTAGTTTAGGGCGGAAGAGCTATTCAAATCAAAATTTAGTCAGTTTTACATAAGAGCACTGCAAATATTTTATAATGTGAGGACTCTGTTGGGCCTCGCATGGGGTAGGGAGGGAGTCTATTTCATGGCATTCTCGAATATTTTGCTATTATAAATGCTTTAGTACGTAATACAAACAGAAATTCGGGAATCGTATAAGATTCGTGTACATAAGTGAAACTAATGATATCTCGAAGTAAGTGATAATGACGAACAGAAAAGCAGAGCAAATGGGATGCAAGACATAAAGAAAACAAGTCAAAACTGGAAGCTTGAATGGCAGCGGGTAGAAATGTTAACAAATTTGCACTCTTATTAGAAAAACTTCACTGCTCCTTCATGAATTCTGCTATCTGTTTATACCTGCACTGTACTCCCACACTAGAAAACTTGAGCTTAGCCATGAACAAAGTCTGAAAAAGAGAGTAGCGGGCCGGTTAGCAGGCGAATATCAGTCGTTGTGCATTGGTTCTTTACATGTCAGCCGGAGTAGTCGAGTCGTTGAAAAAGTGAATTCACAAATTGTTGTGGAGTTTGTAAAATTTTGTGCTATTGTTTTAAAAAATTGTTTGCTACTTTTCATCCTTTTGTGCGTTTTAAAAAAAAAAACTTTTGTGCGTTTTGATAAAAACTTTTTAACTACTAACGCTGTACACATGCAACGTAATTGTGAATCGGAATTTGTTGAGAGTTCAACTTCAGTGGAAGAAATTCTTCAAAGTTGGGGATTCCAAGACCTTATTCCGGATTTTGCCGGTAAGTACTTAAATCTTAGCGTTTAGAAAATTAATATAAATAATTGTGAAATCACATATGTGAGTTCCAAGTGTCACATAATTCTTCGGAATTAAGACAAAATAGAACTCATGTGAAAAATTTGTTTTTGTGTTCGAGTTGCTCATATACCAAATGCGTGTATGTATCTTATTACAACTTATAATGTCGTTTTAAGGGCTGAAACATGCCGACGCGGCAGTGGTTACGGTAGTGGCAGCAATACATATACATTTTGGTTTTGCAACAAATCCACTTGCAAAAACAAAATATATGTACTGCTTGTCCCGCTATCGCGACGGTGTGGTTCAGTCTTAAGATTGATTTTGTAATTACGAAAAAAATTATTGAGAAATGCAAACAGGTGTTACCAGTGACAGTTCTTTATTTCATTTATCTAACATAAAATTCCGTGAATAAAATAAGCGCGATTCTTGGAAAACCATTCTGAATCCCGAATAATAGTTATTTGTGCTTTGAATACAGTTTTGCGTACATGGTACTGATTTAATTAATATGTACTTTAAAATTTTTTTAATCACACTGCCTGAAAATTTCTAAAAATTGTGAATATGAAAGGTGATTTTTTTTAACATAAATGCAAAGGTGATCTAAATTAGACAGAAAATATTAATAAAAAGATATCTCAATACTTAAATTATATGGCATTTCTGATATTTCAGATTTTATGACAACAAGTCGAGTGTTGTTTCAGTTATTTTGTTGTAAAAAACTGCTTAGAAGTGGCTTAGACTTTATAATAGTAATAAAGAATAAGGAGTCTTGAATTATCGCAACGAAATGTGCTGTGCTGAGCTGCAAAAAATACTGGAGTTATTGTCGTAGGAAATCATTTTTCAATCTGGTTTCATTGTTTCAATAATTAATTATAGTGTTTTACATAAAATAAGAGTGAATAGTTATAAAAATAAACAACCGTGAACATAAATTTTACACTTTCCAATGCCGGTTTGTTTGTTCACAATTGATTTGTTATTGTCCCTTTAAATTATATTAGCTATTCAAAGGCAACGCCAAGTAATTCGTAAAAACTTAAAAAGTTAGAAAAAAATTATCAAATTATAAATTTAAAAATAAATTAAAAAATTTCGCGTTATTATGAGATCTCTTCTATTAAATTTCTTCAATATTTAACCAAATTTTAGCCACTAAATTTTGGGCCCGCTCTGAAAATATCGTAGTTTATTACTACCATGACTAAAACGAACACGGTTCTACCACATGAAGAAAACTGCTTAAGTTTTTCTACATCAAAGGCTTATTCTTTTTGCTATATAATCTAAGTCCCAACGTAGTTAAACATTGACAATTTGGAAGGCTGTACCATTAAAGTAGCTAATCAGAATAGTATTCAGTGCACAAATAACAATTATTTTGATCATGGTTTGGGAAAATTTTCCAAATATTAATAATTATACAAATGGAAGAGTGAATTCACAACTTAAAGATCCACAATTGCCAGTTACACAACTGTTATAAATATGACATAAAATACGGTTATGCAAGTGGAAATCGGCAGAGTGTCCTTTTTAGAAATGGCAACAAGTTTTAATTATTATATTTTTTCCCTCAACTTTAGACAAGGGAATCGACTTCCAGGTATTAAAGAACATTACGGCTGACGACCTTAACAAGCTTATTCCAGACAAGAAATTCTTGCTCAGAATCAAGTTTCGAACTAAACTCTTTGAGTGGAGAAGTTTAAACGTAAGTTTTTTAAATTTAAAATCTCAAGAAGTTTCAACCTACTCAATAATGTACATAGGGGTGTTCAGCAATCGGTGACACTATCACTCTACCTTTAGATAGTTGGCTGAATTCAACTACAGAAGTGCAATCTGTATCAAATTTAAGTTCTCCTTCGTCTAGATCGCTAAACGAATTTTCACTGGTAACTATTTGAAAGCAAAATAAGCACTAAATTAATATCTTTTTTATAGGACTTGAACTATCTACTTAACTCGTCCTTGAACGGGCGAGGTATTCACGAAAATTACAAGCAATTCGGATATCTTGGAAAATCTGATCGGCAAAAGTTATGCAGTATAATTGCTGAATATTGGATAAATAATCACCAACGTGTATTAAACTCGCATTACACAGAAGCGGCAGCAAAAATAAAAAGTTTGTTCCCGAGAGAAGAAGTGGTATGTTTGAAAGTTTGTTGTATTATTTAAATATGTTCATAATTCAAGCATTATCAATAATGCATCTTTTGCAATTAAATTTTCTAAAAAGAACTTAAGTGTTGTTTTTCGGGATAAGGAAAAAGCAATTTCGAATAACTTATAAATAAAACACCTGCATAATTTGTTTTCGATTCTTTCTTATTTCGTTTTAAATCTCGGTTTGGACAAATTCAGCTAATAATTTGTAAATTTTCTCATAAGAACTTCCATTGTCTGGCCAACCGTTTCTGAAAAAATTTCATAAATCGCTTTTAGTGTCCTTTTAAACAAATTGTAACTTGGGGCAGCGATTAGCTAGTGACCCCAAATTTTTGCTATGGTAATTTTATAAATTTTGTAAACCTGTTCTCGAAAATTATTATAGAATCAGGATTCAATATACTTGAACGTTGCTCGAAATGTAAATGTAATGTAATTTTGTTTTTTATGAAATAGGAGTTATTCTTTTTGATTCAATTCCTCGCAATAGTAAGAGTTAAGAGAAATTGAATAGCGGATTCGTTTTTAATATGCAAACATTTTTAAGATTCCTATAATAGAATTTATGTTCCAGAAATCGTGTCGACAAGTGTAATTATTGTGGATAAACCGAAAAAATAAATTCAAATACAAGAAATTTATAAACAATAAAACAAAAATCGAAAAATAACTCTTATTATTGACAAGGATTATAAAATTTGATTGATAACTTTTATTGTACAACCAAAGTAAATAAATTAAGAAATAATGGTTATCCGATAAAATCAAAATAACTCGAGGAATAACTCTTATTTATTGAAAAAAATTAAAAAGTTATCGATAACTCTTATTACATAACCAAACACAAAATATTCTGAGTAATGGTTAAGCGATAACCAAAAACAATTAATCAAAAATGAAACATTAAGGTAAAAATTTTATTGCTTATACTTTTTTAAATTACGCCAGAAAATTAAAGTTCACCTTACGAGGATAAGGTTAGTCCTCTTCATTTAAAGATCCGAACACTATATCTATGTGATTTTTTTGTTTGAAAAAACTAAAATAATGGTTATTTTCGGTACCTGGTATTTGCATATTGGCTAATGAGAATAATTGATATTTTAGGAGACTTATTTGGGAACCAGAACCCACAGAGGAAAATTAGCTGAACGATATTACACTCTGTGCAAGCAATATCGATCTTCCGGACTGATTAGCAGCAGATATAATTTAAAGAGAAAGGCAAGCGAAGATAATCAGATAAATGAAAATATTGCATTAGAAACACCTGGTACTTTTCCAAACTAAATGTGAAATTCATAACTAAATTTTTACGTTTTATATAACAGATTACGAAAAAATACCAGCCAACTGTAAAGCAGATTTCGAATGGCTGCAAAATAACAACGGACCAGAGCTGTTAGTGATTTCAAAGTGGGAAACATCATATCCCATTCGGCACCTTGATTACTTTAGCCAGAGAAATATTTTGGAGAAGTGGCCGATATTAAAGCAAAAAGTCGGCGCCCAACTAGTAAGTTACACATTACTTTTTAAAAACATCCATACACAGTTTTTAATAAATATTATTAGATTCAACTAGACTTTGAGAAGAAGTTCCCAGGAAAAAGCTCACTGCTCTTTTCCAAGTGGAAACCTTTTTATGAAAAAATTTCTCCAATTTTAAGAAGAGAGATAAGAGATCCCGCAAACAAGAAACTCCTTCATTATCTGGACGACGAAAGTGAAGGTGAGTTTATTTTTTTGACGTTTTAAGCTTCTAATGAAATAAAAATTTTAATATCTACTTTTAGATACGAGAAACTTTATATTTATCTCCTTAATTAATGCACTGTTAGTTCCACAACTAATTAAAAGTAAAGGAACGAGACGCCAATGGAAACCAACGATTGCTGACAGTCAAAAATCTTTCGCAATTCATGTTACGGTAATTAGTTAATTTTTATACAAAACTTTTTCAAAAAGTTTGCCTTAATTAACCTTTGATGTTTTCTATGTATATAGGATAAAAACTATATTCTTTCCACAACGAATCAAAAAAAATCAGATTGTATAGCACGCGGAACCACTATGCAACCATTGATTATTGCCATTGGGGAAGACGTAAAAAAGTTAACCGCGTTCTATGTATGTTTTAACGACATTTTGTATGATGCTGAAACTATGCTTAAAGCCATATCGCTAACGTTTCAATTACATCAAATATTTAGTATTGAATATGCCAAAGAATGTACACAACTGTGGCTGCTTTGTGAGTATTTGTATGAAATGCCAATATCAGCCGAGAAAAGTTCTGACTTAAATGCTTTGCTTGGTAACTTAAAAAACTAATCTTAAATTTAAATTTGAATTATCAAACCTGCAAGCAACAGGTCTTGTTTTTTGTGAAAAAATACTTTCATAAGCTTACTAATACTTATTGATTTCAAAATCAAAGAAAGACCAGTTTCCGAATAAACTTAAAATTTTAATTTGAACTACCAAACACTTGCAGGTTTGGCCTTGTTTTTTGTACAAAAATTTATTATCTTCTAACACTTTAGAAAAACAACATTAAAAATACTTTCATGAGTATACTTACTTACTGATTTCAAAATTAGTTAAAGATCCGTTTTCGAATAATCTTAAAATTTTAGTTTAAACTATGGAACCAACAAGCAAAATGTCTTGCTTTTTGTGTAAAAATTTATTATCTTTTAATTCTTATATCAAACATTTAAAATATTTTCATAAGCTTACTAGTATCTCCACGTTTCGTTGTACTGAATGTTCGCAGGATTTCCAATCAATTCATTCTTTTAAACGGCACATTCACAAGCAACATACAAACTCAGAAAATAATAATATCATTCAAAACAATGATATTCACGCCACAAAAAAGATTTCAGATTCAAAAGAAAGGCAGTGTCCAAGAGATGTTATACTCCAAAAACCAAGCTCCGCTAATGAATCATTTTCCAATAAATATCTTGATGAGATTGAGTCTAACGGTCTTAACTTTGCTCTTAAATTGTACGGGCATATGTCTCTAAGCAGAAATGTTGCTACAGAAATAATCTTAGATATTGAAACACTAATCATTAATCCTTTGATAGATTTTTTTGAAGGCCAATCTAATTCAGAATCAGAAAATTCCATTCTCCCTGTAAATTCAAAGCAAGTCATTGAAAAATTACATAAACTAAAACATAGTTTTTCAGATATTAATTCTGAATACAAGTTTAAAAAGCTTTTAAAAGAAAAAGATCTTTTCTCTGAACCAGTGCAATTCACAATAGACAAACATCTCCAAGTTTCTAATGTCGGTGCAAAGGACGCAACAGGAATTTTATTGCCTTTGAGAGATAACTTAAGACGCTTTTTTGAAAGACCTGAAATTTTAATTACTATGTTAAATAATACGGAAAATTCTAAAAGATCTGACAATTTAAGCAATATTATTGAAGGTTCAACGTGGCGCGAAAAAATTAGCTCTTTGCCGTATCAATATATATTGCCGTATATATTATATCAAGATGATTTTGAAGTAAATAACCCCCTAGGATCAAAAAGAGGATTACAGAAGCTATCAGCCTTTTATTTAACTTTTCCTGTCATGAACACTGACAGCTTGTCAAAATTAGATAATGTTTTAGTTTGCTGCTTATCAAAAAGTAGTAGTTTAAGCCTCGGATCGGCTTATAATTTCGGTCCACTGTGCACTGAATTAATATTTTTAGAGGAAGAAGGTCTTCACATCAGAGATGAAAATGATATAAAACAAGTTCACTTTGTTTTAGCGGCAATAACGGGCGATAATCTCGGATTAAATACGGTTCTTGGGTTTAATCGCTCATTCTCAGCAAAATATTTTTGCCGAATATGTAAAGCTTCCAAAGATTTAACGAAAAAACAAACCAAAGAAGATAAGATCTTATTAAGGGATGAACAGGGTTATAAGAAAGACATTGCCAAATTTGATCCTTCTAACACTGGAATTAAAGAAAGATGTGTATTTAGCAACATCAAATCTTTCAAAGTGTGTGATAACGTGACAGTTGATGTTATGCATGATATCTTTGAGGGTATTTGTCATTGCGAATTAAGTCAGATTTTAAAATATTTTATATGCGATAAAAATTTCTTTAGTTTAACAATTTTAAATAGCAGAAAATTCAATTTCAATTATGGTAGCTCTGATTCTAAAAACCTGTTTTCGAATATAACAATGGTTCATTTAAATGCTGAAAAATTTCAAATGTCTGCATCTGAAATGCAATGCTTTGTACATTTCTTGCCACTTTTGATAGGTGACTTTGTCGATAAAAATGATAAAGTGTGGCAATTTTTGATCCTTCTTATAAGACTTATTGAATTAAGTTTACATCCTTCATTTAATGAAAAACGGTTGTGTGAGCTTGAAGTATTAATAGAATCTCATCATAAAATGTATCTTAAATTATTTAAGGTTCACTTAATACCTAAACATCATTTCATACTGCATTATCCGACTGTAATTCGAAAACTAGGTCCTTTAAAACGCTTGTGGACTATGCGGCTTGAAGGTAAACACAAAATACTTAAAGCTTATGCAAATGCGATAACTTCAAGGAAAAACATGGCTTTAAGCTTGGGTCTTAAATTGCAGTTCCAGTTCGCCTATAAACTAAGTTCTTATAAAGAAACCAATGGTTTACTTTGCAACTGTGAAAATAAACCAACAGATCTTTCTGAGGAAAATATAAAGTTTTATGAAAAGGCTCCTATGGAAAAGAATGACCTGAAAAACTTATATGTTTTAGAATCCTTTCAAATGTACAATACAAAATACAAACCCAATGACATAATTATAATTGAAAAAGAAGCAAATGTTATGTATTTTTATAAAATTGTTAATGTTCTTAAGCATTTGGAAAAAGGTTATTTCATACTTGGTAAAGAAATAATTATGAAGAGGTTTGATAGCCACTTTAACTGTTTTGTAATTGCTCAATCTGAAAATCAAAGTACATTAGTGCATGTGAAAGAAATAAAATATTTACCTACGCATTATATAAAGTTAGCAAGTGGAGAAAATGTTGTAAGTGTTAAACCTCCACTTATGTAATCATAAAATAAAAATTTTTAAGAAATTGTTATAAGCAAAGCTCAAAATAAGTGTCGGCTTTTATTCAGAAAAATATATTTTAATTTCTAAGATATTAATGTTTTTGTTGAACTTCTAATTAATCAGCACGACAACATTTTGAATAGGCTATTTTAAAACATTTATTTAATAACTGAAACGATAAAAATTTTATGGAAACATTTATTTTATATTTTTGTATAAAAAAGTTAATTTTCAGCTAAAAAAGATCAAGATAATATAACAGTAAACTGTATGTAAAAAAAAATATTTATATTATTGTTTCAAAATAACGTTTAATTTTTATTATGTGGATAACCTGCTTTAACTTATATTACAGTTTCTAAAGTATAAAATTTTCGTTCAAATGTTTAACGTCTTATACAGAAATAATTTTCAGTTTAATTTTAATATTTTGAAAATAAAGTTAATACTTAAAAATTGACTAAATGTGGCACACCTTTGTAGAAAAATGAAATAGTGTAAAATAATATGGGCTTACATGTAAGTAGGAGTCCGTAAAACTTTGCAAACTCTTGAGGATTCATAACCAGATGTTGAATACGATATCGAAATTTTAAATATCATGAAATTCTCATATTATCTTCAGTCTATGTTTACATATATTTATAACACATATTTAATTCTTTTGCAAGGTCATACAAGAATTTTATTTTAACTGCCATACACATATATTTTTTATTAATAATAATTATGTTTTTTAGAACTTCTATTAAATTTCAAATTATTGTTCGATGGCAGTTCAATTTATATAATTCGAAATATATTCAAATAACATTTTCTTATATAGCGGTAATCTGTATTCACATTTGAAGTCACATACCGTTTGTCTTGCTTTAGTTAAGTTCAAGTCTTTGTTGTTCAACCAGAACTTAAAATAAAAAATCTGAATTTACGTGTTGACATAGATTATTCATATCCTTGCGCTTACATAGATTAATGTGTTATCAGCAAAAAGAGTAACTTTAAAATTCTCCAGATTTTATATAATTAATATAATTCTGGAACAGTAAATCTAGTAGATATAGATAACCTTAGCTTTCTTTCACATTGCACTGGATGAATCCCTTCTGATCTCCAGGCTTAGCCACTATTTGGCTTTCCCCGTAATTATTTGTCGCTTTTACAAGATCCCTTTTAAAGGAATTCCTCAACTTCTAATAGCATTCCCAAGATATCTCGTCGTTACGATAAACAGCTGAGCCATAGCCCCGCTTTTTCTCTCTTTTTCCGTTCCAATTTGACCAATTGTACCAGTTTAGGGAATTATCTTGCATTAAATTTTTTTTACTTTCATCTCTCGTAAGCATATTTTAAGATTGTTATGAAAATTATTAATTTATAAAGTCAATAAATATATATGTACACACTACAAAATAATTCTATGCTTTTTATTATGATATTATTATTTTGCTTTAAATTCATACAAATTTCTTTTGGAAGCACTTCAACATAATTGGCTGAGATATCTGTTGGATTATCTATTATATTTTAGGCAAGCACTCAACAACAGGAAATAACATCAATGGTTAGCACTGCATTATTCGATACTATACCTATTCAATTTGGGAACATCTCTAAAATATTAGAGAAAAGATCGATTTGTCAATTGCTCGTTTCACCTATTATATTTGGCAGTAATTCTAAAGTACTGGAATTAGCACCTATTCTTAACACTTTAGTCAACTTATTAATTTGCTACAACTGCTAAAGTATTAGGTGGGATATCTATGCACATATTCGTTTCTATTCCTAATTAATTTGAGAAAAGCTCTAAAGTAATAGGGGAAATATCGATTATTCAATTGGTCGTGGCCCCTATTTTATTTTGCAGTACTTCTAAAAAACTGGAGATTACACCTATTTTTAACACTTTAGTTAACCTATTAATGTGGCACATTCGCTAAAGTATTAGGTGGATATCTATACACACATTCGTTACTATTCCCAATTAATTAGAGGAATGCTCTAATGTAATAGGCAAAAATCGATAAAACATTTGATGATTTCACCTATTAAATTTGACAGTAGCTTAAAAAAATTAGAGAAAGTAACTATTTTTATCGCGTTACTAACCCTATTCATTTGGAAAATATGAAAAAGTATTAGGTATTATATCTATTTGGCAATTGGTGGTTTTAATTGTAATTCCTTATACGCACTACAAAAATAGAAGAATATTCTATAATATTTTGGTGCATACACCTATTTGTTTGTAGAAAATGGCCCTTGAAAATTAAACTGCATCAACTACTTTAAGTTAGATGAATCATCTAACTTAATCGGCTGGCTGAAAACCCTTCATTGTTTCTCGACAAACTTTCTAATTGTTTCTAAGTTTTTTCAAAAGTTTTCTTTCAGTGCATAACCTTATGTAAAGCAATTTTGCACTGTACGTAATTTTACATTGTTTATGTACTTTTCAATTTCCGATGTAAAATGCTATATGTAAATTTACATCATGCTGTGGAACTAAGTTACATAAGTTTAATGTAATTTTACATTATTTACGAATTCTTCAATTCCGTATGTGAAGTACACAATATGTAAATTTACCAAAATTTATGTAATTTATTTCAATTGCCAATGTAATGTTTTGTCCGGAAATTAATAAATTACATACATAAACAAGTGAAAAAGCTAGAACTGGTCTAAGACCAATTCTTATGACCATGACACTAATACGTATAGATTAACAATCAACACGTAATAGAACTAGTAATACTACTACAGCTGCCTAAGAAATCATCATTTTAAAAATCAATAAATATTTGTAGGTATGAAGTATTTCCATGATTGAGTTTTTTGAGCGAAATTCAATTATAAAAATACTGCGTACCTAAAAATGTTTTTTGATTTTTAAAAGGTTTTCAATGTAACTGTTAGGATCGAAACTAGTAACATTTCTTTACATGTTTTATGATTATTAATCTATCACCAACTGCACTCAACAAAATCAAACTATACACTGACCGGCGACCACATTCTGATATAATTTCCCGTATAAGGATTCATATGTAGCAACACATCCTGATAAACGTATGAGCATGAACAGAGTACTGAAGGAAAGAATAACAACATTACTTATGTTTTATTGAAATTTTCTTTTTAAATATGGGAAATTCAATGCAAATTACAGTATTGTATGAAATTTCACACCAATTTACAGTACGATACAAAAGTTTTGTATGATTAAATGTAAAATCACAGTACTGTATGTAATTTTACACAAATTTACAGTACGATACAAAAGTTTTGTATGATTAAATGTAAAATTACAGTACTGTATGTAATTTTACACAAATTTACAGTACGATACAAAACGTCTATGTAATTAAATGTAAAATCACATAAATTATCTAAAAAATTACTTACTTTACTTGTTATTCCAATTATAAGTAGGAAGTTTGCAGATTACGTAAAAAGTATTTAATTTCTTAATAATTATGTGTATATACATACATTTTAAGGGGTAGTTACTATTTTAACCATAGTAATTTTCCACAAAGCTAGTTCATGATTTTTTACGGTGTACTTGTAACTAAGTACTAAGCCTATAAAAAGTACTGAGTACTTTTTGAAGTACTTTTTAAAGTACTTTTTTTAGAATCATTGTACGTTGGCAGTAATATAATGAAGTTTATCGAGTACAGTTAATAGATATTAATAAATCAATACCTTTTGAAAACTATAGCATGTATAGTAACTAATGGCTACTATTTATAGTTTTGCATAGTTTTCGGTGCTGCGAGTAGAGTAAAACTTTCACCTCTCCTTCCTACAATCACAAAAACTATTAGAGATCCGCACAAGCACCCACCTCCAATAATGCATAACAATTCTAAGGAAAAAATGTCCAGTAAATTTCTAAGAAAAAATTGAGGCCTTCCCTACATCAGGTCGAGGCATCGATGATTTTATATTGGAGCGAGGCATTGCTTGGTTACCCTTGGTTATGTCCACTGACGTATATAATATGGACTGAATACGTTTCTATTTCACGTGGGCACAATTGCTTATGTCAAAAAGAGTTCTTACGTCGGTGCCAATATTGAAAAAATCATTGGCGGGAACTTGAAAAAGTAAGCACGAAGCTCGGGAAGTGATTTTAATAAAACATTTAGAAATTCTTCTGCGTATCTAATGAATACATTGTCTTTGATAAAACAGTGTTTGTCAGTAATAACCCTAAATGATTAATTTAAAAACATATATTTCGACGAGTCCACTAATTTATTTGTTGTTTTAAGTTCTCTCTCAGTTGGTACTTGGTGCTTAGGCCGAAAGAGTCGACAATATAGAAGTAAGCCGACTTTTTGCAATCCATATTATACATGTCAGTGTTATGTCATCAAGTCGAGGCATCGTCGATTTTTTTTTTCGAGCGAGACGTTATTGGTTTTTGTTCTACTTGCCCAGTCTTGTGTGTATGTTATTAGTTTGCCTAAGGTTCTGCCTTGATGCGTGAGTGTGGCACATTCTTTCACAGTTCGCGCTAGAGATTGTGTTTGCTTTTCTACGAAGAGTTAGATATTTTTTTATATGTAGGTACTTAATAGACTCAGAAATACCTAAGTAAAAATCTTGGTACTTAAGTACAAAACTAAGTCTTAAATACAAGTAAATAGAAGCAAGTACTTATGCTCAAGTACTAAGTAGGGGCATTTCAAAAGTATTGAGTAATAAGTCTTAAGTAACGAAAATGTACTTTAAGTAGTACTTAAGTCATTTTTTACTTAAGTATTGCCCAGCTCTGCTGGTTATCCACGTGAAAAACGTGAAAGATCATATCTTACAATATATTCTAAAATATCTCGGCTTTTAGCTGAACTAATCGTAAAAGATTTAGTTTCAATGTACGAAAAAATACTGGTCGAAACATCACAACAGATAATTTTATGACATCTTTGCCACTTGCCACCCATTTGATATCTTTAAATTTATCTCTAGTTGGCACTGTAAGAAAAAAATAAGCACATATCCCGCCAGAATTGGAAATACTGTCTTCACGGAGAAAGCCTACATGCAATGCCAAAGCCAGTGTACGCTAAACACAGCATTGGAATAGTAAAAACCAAAGAATGTTGTAAACAAATCTTTTGTTTTTATGTTTTGCGTCTCAGTAATTTTCATGTTATATGCACGTATACCTTTCATGAATTCCAAAATAAATAACTCATATATACCTACATATTTCACTTTTAATTACCTTTTTATAAACCATTTTCAGTCAAAAATGAAGAGCATAATCTGCATATTATAAACAGATCGCAGTTGTTGCACTCAGTATTTTTTTTTCTCAAATTATCGTCAACTGGTAACACTATTTTCAAATACACATACATAAAAGATGCACATCTAAATGTTCATTTTGAAGAAAACTAGAAAAACGTTAGTTTTTCTGAGGCTTTTTTATGTTTTTATGAATTTCTTCATATAAAATATATTTATTTACAGGGGTAAATACTGAACGTGAAAAACGAACTGAGCGTGTGTGCGTTAAACAATAAAATTTATTGTAGCCGTTACATACATACTTTGCTTACTCATTCTTTATAACCAAACTCTATATAACGAAAGAAATTGCTCGGTTCCTTGAGTTTCGTTATAGAGAGTTTTCACTATTTTTATTGGGCCAATACCAATAACTTAATTAAAATATCAGCAAATCACAATACCTCTTTCCCAGTTTTTATACATTTATAACATTTTACCCAGTTAAAATTACCCCGGTTCATTTTAATAATATCTTAAATGGATCGGGGTAATTACATCTATCATATAGACGTGAGTTAGTACGACCTTTATAAAATATTAACTTTACAAGTAGAGAGGGTATTAACAACATGGAAAATACTTAAATTCAATCTATTACACAAGTACATATCATAGTAAGCTAAGATCATTGTATGATATACAACTCATTACAAGTCCAAGTAATAGTACTTATACTGGAAATAAATTTACCAGTAAAAGTGATTCTTTTTTACTGGTATTTAAAATGTGTACAAAAATTGGGACTGATGTGTGCCAGTATTTACCGGTACTTTCCAGTTCTCGTCGGTGCCTTCCAGTACTCGCAAGTACACTTGATGCTTATTATGAGGATTTTTTTTTTTTCAACATAAAACCAAGTTGGAGTATTTATTATTAGAGCATTAGGAAGGAAATAAAGAAGAATATGATATATGAAACAAATTTGAAAAATTTGAAAAAATGGAATTGATTAACTTAATAAAAAAAATTTGTGTACACCATTTATGCGTCTTAATAATTATAGTAAACTAGAAAATAGAAAAAGGGTGAAAATTTACTGGTACTTACGTGTAAGTACTGGTTTTAATAAATTTAGTACAAGTAAGTACCAGTAAAAAAATGGTAAGTACCGGGAAGTACTGAGAGATACTGGGAAGTACTGGGAAGCACTAGGAAGTATTGGAAAAGTACTCGCACTGAACATTACCAATATTTTTACTGGTGCTGGGAAATTTTCGAGTAAAAGTAATAAAATTTACATTAGACTAAATATTTTTTCAGTGTGAGTACTGGTACTTGACTAGTACTGGTACTTAACTTATACTGGTACTTAAAATCATACAACTCTGGCTAAGATTAGGTTATTTAAGAACACAACGTGTCCAGCGGCAAGTTGATGTTGCATTTCTAAATGTTATTTTTTCTTACACGGAAATATCACTACAAATATTAATCACTAAAACTGAGCAAATCAATAAATTCATAATTTTTTTCTTAACATCAAATACACCGAATCCCAATCCCTTATTCGTCAATCACACTTCGTAACAAATGATGTCTCAATAGCATATCAAAGATCAGTCGATCAGTTCTCATCGCTAATGATCTTGTTGTTGATCAATTGTCGAAGAGAAAGGCGAACAATAAGAGAATGACGAAAGAAATGAACTGATCCCTTTGCCGAGCTCAGCAGTACGAGCAACACAAGAACGAGATTCATATGAAATAAGTCCACGAAGTGATCATGAATAATCCTAACCGCCACAGCAGGGCGCCAAAGGTGTGAAAACCCTGCTGAGTTGAAGTTAATAGGCAGAGGCAAGAATGGTAAATGGAATAACACATTCGAAGGGCCAATCGTGGTTTTACCTTTGATTTTATAAGGAGTACCTGCGCATTGCCTCCGTCTTTCAAGACCCTAAGGCGGCATAATGGAATGATCGCAAGAAGATACACTCGATAACTCTCAAAGTGCGATCATCTTCAACTTATATCCATGCTTTCTCAAATGGTCTTAACATGTGCCTGAAAAGTGAAGAGAATCTAATTATTTTGTCTTCTTTCAGTGTTGAAGAGTCGTCCGATTACTCAATTATCAGCGGCGTAAGCAAATTTGTTTGTTGTAGAAGTTTTATGATCGCAGAGGGCCGTAAAATTATTTTATTGGCGCAAGCAGTGAAATAAACTTTTTAATGGAAACAACTTTATTTGCAGAATTGTATACGATTTGTGAATGAGAATTTGGCTTACATAAATTTTTTTTTTTAATTATCTTAAATCCTTGTGGGAAAAATAAATCGGCATGACGAAAATTATGGGCAAAATTAAAAATTTTTAATCAAACACTTATTCATTACTATTATACCATTGTTCTTTAGATTATTTGGTTATGTTAGCTGCAACTTGAAGCTATAATCTCATGCGCAAGGGTGAGAACCCCCCAAGAATGCGGACAGCCCACCCCAAGGAAATTATAAAAATTCCTAAAAAATATTCGTCAATTCGTACAATCCTAGGCCTAATTGAATTGAATCCGTACGAATCGGAATCGGGAAGCCTTTAAAGAGATCTTCCCTTTAAGGAAATCTGTTGAAATCTTCTTAAAATTGTTAAAAACTGCTCTGAGATTGCTCTGATTCCACTGAATTTTGACAAAAGCATGAGAAGATCTATTCCGTGGGAAATCATGCGGAACTATCAGTTTGTGTAGAACTTTTAATTGTTAACCTTTGATATCAATGAAATTTGGAAAATTTCTTGAAACTTTGTTTTATGTTCTAGAAGAAGGCATTTTTAAACTTTTTCGATTCCGATACCAACGGATTCAATAATAAAGCTGATTATCTTTATAAGGAATAAATATTTAGTGCGCAATCAAAAAATTCAATAATATTATTATTACGTTACATTATGGAATAAAACTATACATATTGATACCTCGGGAAATCTCAAAAATCGCAAAAAAACATGAAATTCGTCAAGAACCTATTCGAGTCTCGAAAAGAAAAAGGCAACCGAAGAGAGCAAGAGAATTCGTGAAAAAGTTCAGTCTAGGTAATAATAATTTAGTGACCTTGCCATCAGATACAAGGCCTTCCAAATATTATAAGGAACATATTTACAATCAAGTGATGGACAAAATTATCACTAACTTCAAAGATATGTTTGACAATCTACCTTTGGCACAGTCAGTTGACTCATTTATAAAGTTGGACCTGGAACATGGAGAACATTGTAATAAATTTAGTTATACAGAAATGAACAAATAAAAAAACCAGAATTGGTCTAAGACTAATTCTTATGATACCCTATGAATGCCCGTATTAAATTTCGAATGGTCATCGATCTATACAAGTTTGATTTTTGAAGTGATGAACGGACGAACGGACATGCAAAAATCAAAATAACATTTTATATTATTCGTGGGTGTCCAGTCCATTTTGCTCTCCCAACATTATTTCGCGGTGTTACAAATGGAATGACAAACTTAGTATACCCTTTAAATTTCATCTAGGGTATAATAAGGGCTTCTGCCCAAATCTACACAAGTTGCTACAAGCAGCGCTTGGTTTCCTGTGAGCTCGAACAGGTGTAATCGGAGCCTTTCCTATGCGTCGAGTTAAAACTTGGTTGAGAGTAACTATGCTTCTGGAGAGGTTTTCAAATATTGCACTCCTTAAGATGAAAAACGAAATAATTGAAAGCAAAGTAACAACGCAGTGGTGCTAAATATGTTTGCAGAAAAAAGAAACCATAAACTTAAGCTCATATAGACTTTAACTATAAGTATATCTTTATTAGTGTATCTAACTTTATTTTGAAAAGCATGCAGTTGGTATAAGTCAGACCTGTAAAGTACTTAAGTACATTGGTACTTAAGTACTAGTACTAGTGTAGGCCTTCGACAAATACAAGTCTCGGTACTGGTGCTCAAAAATCTCGGTACTGGTACTTGAAAATTTTCAAGTACAAATCTAGGTACCGGTACTGGTATGCATAAGTCCCATATATAAGCTTAATTACCCCATAAGTACCAAAGTATGCACTTACTATAAATACCGATATAACTCAAAATACTTCAACTCTTGTAAATTATTTCAATACGCCTTCTAATAATAGAGGCTATCTGCATCCTCTGCAGTGTCTGAAGAAATCTTACCTCATTCAGTAAAATAGAAAAAAAATTCGCGCAATAAATGAGTGATAGTATAACAAAAATTAATATGCTGAATCGATATCCTTTGTTCAAAAGGTTGGCAATCAAGTGCAATACCCCGATTTCTTCCTCCGTACCTGGGAGTGTTTTTTTTCATTTGGAGGTCTTGTAAATGCTTCACATAGGCAATGATTATGTGACATCTGACAAACTTGTTTGCTAATAGTAAACTCAAATACTGTATTAACAACTTCCAAAATTAAGACAGCCTTATACGCTTCTTTTCATTTCCTATGTTTTTGCAACATGCTTTATGATATTTCGGAAATGGAAACCTCATCCAGTCATTTAGCTCGCTATAGATTTTACAAAATTTCTGTTTTAAGTTTTCCAAAGTTTGAACCTCCATTATTATTAGAAAGCGTACTTAAATAATTAACAAGAACTTAAATATGTAGTTGGCGGTATGGTAGTATTACGTGCGGGCTTAGGTACTTATAAAGTACTTAAAAGCTGACATGTGGGACTTATAAGTACCAGTACCAATACCTTGACTTGTACTTGAAAAGTTTTAAGTAATAGTACCGAGACTTATACTTGCAATTTTTTAAGTATCAGTACGGGGACTTACTTAAAGGATTATAACTCCTGGTACCTCAACTTGGAATAAATAACTGGTATTAAGCAAGGCATCACTATCAGATCGGTTTCGTATATAGAACTTGAGGATTCTTATTTATTTTCCTTAATACGTGAAAGAAGGAGAGGATAAGATGTGAAAAACAAAGGTCTCTCCCTGTTAATTAGACGTGTTTTACCACAGCTTATGTCAATTTCTATAATCGACATCTACGAAGACATTAAGTTCGCAAAGCACAGTTTAATAAAATTTGCGGTTACAAACGAGAATTTAATGTTAGCTAAAAATAAAATATCTTATTGGGGTGTAGCGTTTCAATAAAAAGAAGAAATTTATGGCTCAGGTATTCACTCAAATTTATTGCAAGAATTTTTGTTAATTAAATAAAATGCTAATACTACTAAATTTTACTTTAACAGTTCACTTAATTCATTCAATTTTATTTCTGTAAATTTAAATTCAAATTAAATTTCACTAGTTAGGTTCTAGAATTCAATTTCATTTACATAATTCAAAATTATATCAAAACACAAAATAAATAATGAAATAGTAACTTACTCGAATTATTTCTCAATTATAACAGAACTATGCTATTTTTAATTTTTTACGTGAACTATGTGTCAACTTGTACCTGAATTATTTCTAACATAATTTAATGGCTGAAAATTCAAAGAAAACTAGTACTAAATGAAAATCTAATTTCCAATTATTATGTGGTACGAAAATGATAAATGATAAATAATTGTTTGAAAATTCGATTTGATTGAGTGTTTTAAATGCAAAAAAAACGTTGAATTGCTGAAATAAAGAAAAATAGTTAGCAGTACACCATTTGTTCTTGTTAAATTCATACATGTGTTATAACCAACACTTGGCATGCATCAACACAATGAATTTAATACAAACTTTTAGATCTTCTGTTTCATATCTTATGAATATATTGCGTTTGGTAAAACAATTTTATCAGTAATAACCCTAAATAATTAATTTAAAAACACTTATTCCGACGGACCCAGTTATTTATTTGTTGTTTACAATTCTCTCTCAGTTGGTACTTGGTGCTTAGACCGAAAGAGTCAGCAATATAGAAATGAGCCCACTTTTGCAGTGCATTTCTATTAACGTAGTCAATCCATATTATACATGTCAGTGCTATTAAGTTTAGCTAAAATCGAATTTCGTGAGGAAATCCACAAAATTTCCAATAAATTTTAGCTGATGAAAATTTTCCTTAAAAATCCTTATTATGATTTATTAATAAATCACAAAATAAATAAATGTTTTCCTTTCACGCTAAGTTTCTTGGCTGCTAAAAATTTGATCTATTGCTGATGTCGATGAAGAAAACTTGCATATGTTCGCACTTTTACAACTTTGAAAATTAAAAGGAAGAATGATTCAGTCAGAGACATAGTCAGAGTCGTTCTTGCGCATTTGAAATATATTAACCTAAATGTGTGATTCCTAACATCATAGTTATGTTTGTGTTTGTATACTTAGGCTTTTTAGTTTGTGATTTCACTATTGTTTTGGTTTGATATTCATTTATTACACTAATTAATTAAAAAAACATTTTTACGTTAAGAAATCTCAATGTTAATACAAATTTGCGCGAGACACTAAGCTGTTACCATAGCGGTTGACGATTGTTTCTTTTTTAGGTTGGTGGTACAGGAAAATTAGGTTTGGGGGGTTCAGGGAGAATGAAGAGCTCTGGATCTTAGCCCAGGTATCCTTGTAGTAGTCTTCCTTCGCTAAGCAGTTCCTATATTGGGCATCCTGCTATGATAACGGTGGCTCTTCTTCCGGAGATCTATCTTCGATGATGTGTTCATTTGCTGCAAAAGAAGGTAGATCTTTCATAAATGCTCCTACTCTCAGGGCCAACATGATGAAAAGGTGAGATATGCCTGAATTCCGCAGGTGGAGTGTGTGCAAGCAGATTGAAAATGAGGGGTTTGAATTATGGGAAAGTTTTTCCATCTGCTGTTGTGCTTGGGATAGGGATGATCTTTACTGCTTCGTACAACTTTTTGTTGGGGTAGTACTTGTTGTCTGCCTATCTACGAAGGCTAGTGCAAGAACGAAGTACTTTGCTCTCCACATTTCCGAGGTTTTTCATGTAAGTTGGCGAAATCGTCTACCAGATGAGGAAACAGTAGGTGATTGTTGGTCGAATTAGTTGTTTATAAAGCAAGAGCTTGGCCGGGACCGACATCCCAGTTGGGGTGTTGAGTAGTGTGTTTAGAAGACTATACGCAGTTTTTGCTTTTCTCAAGGCAGATTGCGCATGAGAGTTAAGTGGGAAACACAATGTGGCGCTGTAGCTGGTAGCTGGCGCTCTAGCCAGATCTGTCAAAATTTGAAAGCACGGAAAGTCTATGATGGCGTTCCAATGCGTAGCTGGCACTGGCGTTGTAGCTCATTTTGTCAAATTTTAACTTTTCGCGCGAGCCAAATTTTACATATCAGTATATTTACACGGTGTAAAACCAATGAGTGATATAATAAGTGAAAATTTTATTGAAAGCGTTAAGGAGAAGCCGATATTATGGAACTTAGCACATCCCCAATATAAAAATGCCATAAAGAAAGCTGAGATATGGAGAGACATTGCACAGGAATACAATTTAACTGGTAAGTATTTAAGTAAATATTTTTTAAGTTAAAACTTCTTTAAGAAATTAGTCTCGCAAATGAACCTAATGAATTTTTCACTTCGGTCGTGTGGTCTTATACTCATAATTTATAATATAATTTCAGTAAACTATATAATAACTTTATATTTGTTTTAGGTGAAGTGAGCAAAAATAAGTGGAAGCGATTGAGGGATTCTTTTAATCGAGATAGAAACAATAAAAAAAAGTATCAAGGCGCTGCGGAAGTAGAAGGGTGGAAATTTTCAAGACAAATAGAGTTTTTGGTTGAACATATGAATCCTAAAAAATAGGAAGTATTAATTTTATCATTGAAGTATTTACTTAGATTTAAATTGATTTCTACAGAACAACATTCAACTACTGGACAATCGAGGATGATTTCGGTCCTGAAGTGGTTTCCAACTATGATGAGGCTGTCTTCAGCCCTCCTGAAAGACCTCCAGATATTTTCGAGGTATTTTCGGCTACTCCTTGTTCTGACAATAGCAGCAGCGCTGATAACACGCAATCCAGCGGAATTCAATGCCCAAAACGGAAGAATCCTGATCACGATCTCCAGGAGAACTTGCTTGGGACAATGTCCAGCATACAATGTTTTTTAAAAAAGCGTGAGGAAACCGTTTCAGCTGCTTTTGTATCAGAAGATGAGGAGGTAGGAGCTTGGTATAAAAAATTAAAAGTTTCCCCTGAGAATTAAGAACGAGGCGATAGTCTAAGTCATGTCCTATCTCAACGAGATAGAATGTGGCTTAGAAGAGGAAGAAGTCCTTGGAAATTAATATTTTTATTGAAATAAAATAAAAACCATGATGATGATATATAAAGTTTTTCATATTACAAATGTACATATTCAAAAAAAAAAAACATAATATAAAATATAAAATGATGTCATTGTATTATTTTTATTCAGTTTGATTGAAAAGATACCACACCTTCACTGAGGAAGTCTCAGTTAAAATTTTGAGCATTTCGAAGGCTTCTCGAGTGCTATTATTGCCTCTGAATCGACAAACTGGTTTCAAAGTGATATTTTCCTGTCGCCAAGTACTTTCTGTAACTTTGTCATTGTCATCGTAAGAATCGCAATGACTTGAGGGACAAAACAATATACACCACAATTATATAGATCGTCTGTTATTTTCAAAAAATTGTGCAAAATTACACATGCTAAGACAACTTTGTCTGCGTTTTTCGGGTGAAACTCAATTGAACTACCGAGAACCCGCCATCGAGTGGTTAAAATTCCAAAAGTATTTTCAATTGTACGACGTGCTCTTGAAAGTCTGTAATTAAACACGTCTTCTCCTTGTTTAGTAAAAGGCCTGGATAAGGCCTCATTAAATTTTTACGCAAAGGAAATGCGCTGTCACCAACAAAATAGTGTGATACATCTTTCTCTGAATTCGGTAGCGATATTGGTGGAGGTATATTAATCTCATTAGCAAGAATTTTGTTCCCAAAAACAGAAAAACGGAATATTCCACCATCACCAAAAGCTCCAACCTTTACAGATGTGAAAACATATTTGGCGTCACACACTCCCAATAAAACAATGCTGAAGTGCCCTTTATAATTAAAAAACTTAGAACCACTTTTGGGAGGACACTTTATGGCAACATGCTTTCCATCAATGCAGCCCACGCAGTTAGGCATTTGCCATGTTTGATTAAATTCCAGTGCAATTTTTGTCCAATCTGAGATATTCAGCTCTGGCATGTAAACTGGAGATAACAAATCCCATCGTACTTCGCAAACATCAATAATTATTTTTCTTACAGTGGATATACCAATGCGAAAGCTCCACCTTGTGAGAGATACCTAGATGAAAGCAAATATTTAATACAATATTCTAATATTTGTATATTTTATAACTTACATTATCGTTAATACAACGACATTCCGGATCTATAGGCTATCTTATGGAACACTTCTTTAAATTATTTCTTACTACACTCAAAGGTAATTCGTATTGAATTTTATTCATTCGAGTGGCTTTGAAGAAAGAAGAAGAAAGAAGAAATGTTTTTTCGTAGAATCCTGAGCTCTTCCTCTGTTGATATAGAGGTCTAACCCACCACTTTCTGCGTTTTTTCGTCTTTAAATATTTGCAAGTGAAAAAGCACAATTGCAATATACATTCTAAAAAGGCCATTTCTTGTAATTCTTCCATATTAAAAAATATTTTCAAATTCTATAGATTAAAGTAAAAGTCAGCTAATTTCGTACCATTGGCTACAAGCTGCATCAGTGTAACCAATGTTAGCTACATGGCGCGTACCAGTGCAAGCTACAGCGCCAGCTACCGCGCCAGCTACCGTGCCAGTTACCGCGCCAGCTACGAGCTACAGCGCCACATTCCGTTCCAGCCTTAACGCTTGAGCAGGTTAAAGAAGGACATACCGACGTACGCGGTTTTACTGAAGATTTATTTTTTTGGTTATTGACTTCTTTGTCAATGTTTTTAGCAAAGGTAGCTATATTTGCTCGACAGGTTTTAGCTGGATTGCGGATACAAATCATTTCAAATTTTGCAATATTTATTTTAATATCCCACTTTTTGTAGTAGGCGACTATATGCTGCTCAACTTTCCTCACAGCGAATTTTGGCGAGATTGAGCATGCATATATAAGCGAGTCGTCTGCGTAAAGTTGGGAAAAATAAATTGAAATTTACTACTTTTTAAATAGTTAAACAGTTGAACTTTGTTCCTTAATTTTACATAACCCTGGAGTAAAATACTAATAATATGCGTGCAGTATTAAATAGATCAGGGAATCTTAAGTCGAAATAATTTAAAGTAATATAATTATGTTTATATTAAAAATAAATCACGTAATTTTGTCCGCTATTTAAGATGCTGTGCACATTTATACCGTAAATTCAGTAAATTTTATGTACAAGTTTAAGAAGCGACGACATTCAATATAAATGAGAAGTGGGAGAGAAGGTGCATTCATGCAGGGGCTTTTGTGTCGAACGGCAACGTTTTTACAGACCTGTAAGCTGGGTAATCGCAGATTAAAGGAACTGACCACATGTGCGATTTCAAGGCAGCTATAGCCCAAGATATGTCCTAAGTTGACAGAAATTCTGCTAAGAATCGCACCATGCAGCGCGTTTGCAAGCTCCACACAAAGAGTTCTGAAGAAGCTATATGGACGACGAAGAGGTTGAGAGTGTTCAAAACCTGCTGTGTAAATTCTCCAAACCTGCCAAGCCTAGGACGAATACGGTTGGTAGCTACTTATTTTGCGAATTGGGGGAATTAGCAGACAATGATCTGCGGAAAGCAGTTAAGAGAATATATATATAATTTTTGTTATAAATCCGTCAATTTGCGCATTAAAGAGGGAAAATTGCATGTTTAAAACTTATTTCCTTGCACTATTCCAAGTGCAATTTACTTGTTAATCAATTGATTTACCCATTAAATAGAGAGAATTACGTACTTAAAACTTTTTTCTTACACTATTTAATATGGCAAATTTACATATTTTTTTGGTAAATCCGATTACAGAACATTTGGGAATATTACATATCGCAACTTACTTTACTATTTTGAATGTAGGCAAAAAAAATGCCTACATTCAAAGTAGTAATTTTTTCTCTCAGTGAGTAAGGTGGAATTATGATCAATTGATGGTTTATCTGACGTATGGAGATTGAACAGAGTCGGGCTGAGTACTGCTGCCTGAATGAGTCCCGCTTCTAAAGGTAGAGTAGCTGATTTGCAGTTCTCAAGTTTCACTGTGAATTTCCTTGACGACAGAAAACTGTGAATAATTTTTGTTAGATGTGGTGGTAAGTGCGGTTCTAACAATTTGAATATGAAGCCGTTTTTCCTGACGGAGTCCAAAACATCCTCGACATCTAGCAACAGGCTACTGTGCACTCACCTCTGTTTACAGCTGAAATTGTTTCAGTGTGGAGTTTGAGTAATGGCTGATTTACATTACTCGAACATGCGATTTTACTGAGAAAGTGAGTGAGAGGGGCATATTACTTTGCACTATTAGAAGAAAAGGAAGAGGTGATCGACTGTCAAAATATTATTTCCCACTCTTTTATAGCGAAGTGTCGCTTGTGACATTTCATCAAATTGTCAATTGCAACCATAGTCAGACGTCAAAAATAGTTCACTATTCAAATTCAAAGTTTATTTATTACAAACGCCGGAATATGCGCCACGCAAACAAGTGTTGGGTATAGCGACTATTTAGGGTGAAGTTCCGCTTAAAAATGTTTGGATATGCAGGGGAATTAAGGTAATTACTGTACATAGCCATGCACAGTATTTCAGATTTTTTTGTTATTATATATGTTTTTATTTTGAAATTGGGTCTAGTACACAAGGTACAGGTGAATTTACCATGGAAAACAGTCGTTACTCACCGTGTCTTCCTGATGTTCAAAATCAAATTATTGGTGGACACCAAGAATTATAAGGAATAACTACAGAGAAAAAAAAGAAGAAAAATTAATGGATGAAGAAATTTCTAGTTAATTTGTTTGACAATTTCACATGTATTTAGTTGTATTTAAAAAACAATAACTAATAAAAGCAGATAGTTTTCGTTTTCGAATTCAGTTTTAAATAAATATAAATTTTATTTCTTTATTTACAGCTTTCTAAAAATTACACACCAATTATATACATATATATATATATATAGACCAGATTCCATGATACACAATTTACAAGCTTTGTATGGCCAGCAAATAGATCTTCCTTTTTAATTTGCCTTTGTTGTCCTTTGTTGTTCTCTGGCAACGAAACTTTCATGCACACCACCAAGTTGCTAATTTTAATCCATCTGGAGACAAATTTGCAGTACCACAACTCATAACAGGGATCATTTAGTACTTGCTTGAAGTCTTTCCTTACCTGAGACCTTGATATAATCCATTTCTCCTCTCAATTAGCTCTTTGATAGATCTTGATTATTAGAACACATCATGTAGGACGAGTTTTTGCCATCAATTAAAGGCTGCAGTTCCTGCAAATATTTATTAAAAGATGTCGAAACTTTGTGCGTAGAAGTATATGTATATATTTACCTTTAAGTCATGATCCGCTTTAGTCCAATCACCTGAAAGCACATACATAATTTATAGGATACTTACATCCATCAGGATAACTTTGACACATTCCAGCTGATGTGCTGTGACTTTCTTCAAATATTTTTAATTTGTGTGCGCGTAAACAATTATATTCGTACATGCTTGTAGTTATATGTATGAGTTTGCTGCCATAATAGCAAAATTTACTGCCATAAAATATACTTCTGGCTAGAACTTTTTATGGCTAATTATGGCAGTAAAAATTTCCCCTTCGTCGGGGTATTTGACATTTAACTCAGTAAAATTTTGCTGGATTATGTTTTGTCCTTATCGTTCTAAAGTATTTTCAGATAAGGGGAAACTACTTACTCTGTTTTCTAGCAATGTTCGAGTAATGTAAATCAGCCATAACGCATGTGAAGTTAAGTGTTGGGATTTAAAGCCAAACTGAGAGTCCTGGTAGATGCCTCCATCATCGCATGCATTCACGATTTGATGGCATAGGAGTTTGACTTTAGAGTTGGGCTTTTTTGGTATTGGGACGATATTCACAATTTTCCATGAGTCTGGAAAGTAAGCGTTATTAACGCAATTATTGAAGAGTATGACCAAGAACTTGATGGCAGATGAAGGGAAATTTCTGATAATTTTGTTTGGGTTCTTATCAGGTCCTGATGATTTCTTGCCCTTAAATCCGCTTATAAGTGCAAATAAGTGGATTGGGTTTGTGAAAAGTTGCTGATATTAGGAGCTTGAGGCAGGGTTATAAGCATGGATTATCGTGAGATGTAGGTGTTCATTTTGTGGATGAATTCTCCTACATTTGAGTTGACGTTTGTGAAGAAGTCCGGGCTTCTAAGATTTTAATTATCCTTGAAGGTAGCCTGGAAGTATTTCGTGAATGCATTGCATTCCTCAAAAGGTAAACTAAGGGTATCTTGGACATTTGTTCTTAATTTAGGGAGTTTTTGCTTACGATTACAGACCTTACTGACATTTTCGAAAACGTAAGGGCCAGGGTGGACTGATGAGAGTTTCCTCCTGAATTCCTCATCAACAAACATCTCGGTCTGTTCATCGATTATGGTGGATAGCCATAGCTTTGGTTGTGGCTATTGTAGTGTTTATGGTAAATCCTGTTACGGATTTTCCGAAGCTTTTGGTTAAATTTGTACAAATTTTGTAAGCGAGATTGAAAATAGGTTTATTTGTAATTGTAGGGCGTAACATTTTCTGAGAAATGTTCAATATTTTCCAGAATGTATCCGTTAAGGAGTTCGATGTGAAAATCGATTTATCGATTTCAGTATTTGAAAGTTGCTAAGTTTTGGGAGAGTCTTGAGTGAAATTCTGCTGAATTAATGTTTGTCAATTTTGAGATCTCTGATGAAGCTAGATAGAGGACGTCGAAGCTCGAATTAGGAGTAATTGTTAGCTCGATAGCTATATCATCAGATTCCGCAGTATGGGCAGTACAGGCATAATTTTAAATTTGTGGAAGAAGATTCAAGAGGTTAGATGTCGCTAGAAAGAAGTCAATAATAGGCCCGAGTGTGGAAATGTGGGAGGGTTTTGCGAAATCGCTAAAAACTCATGCTCAGCGGGACCGTCTGTGAGCCAGTTGGTAACACAAATTCCCACGGTACTGGAGAGTGGATCGTTCCAGGGATAATGCTGAGCGTTTAAGTCAGCGCCTATCACCGTGAAGGTGTAATTGTCAGATTATCTGGTTAGACTACTCAGATTTCTTCTGAGTTCAGAATTTCGGGCTTGGCATCTGTTGTAGATGGAAATTAAAAGCATTGTTCCCTTGTTCTGAAGATTGAGAGTTATAGCTGTGGATTCTATGTTGGTAAGTCCACTGACTCTTACTTCACTGAAGCTGAGACCCTTTTTAATAAGGACAACAGTGCCGAGAGTTACTTCCGACTTATTAGTACGGATAACTCTGTCATGTTGGAAAGCAAGCAGGTTTTATGATCGTGGAGCAAGACATTAAGTGCAGCTCTCCGGTTTAATTTTACAATAGAATTACAATTGAGCGTCATTAGCTTTAGGGATCTTAATTGCCTTGACATAAACTAAACATAACAGTAGATGTGGACTTTGTCTCTCTGTAATAGAGGCAAGCTTCCTGTACTTCGAATTTGCTTATTTGTTACAGAAATTGTCGGCGTCTATTTCAGGGGTTCTCACGGGATCTTGCCGCGGAAGTAGGCCTTAGGGATTATTTAGGTGGGTTGGGGATAGTTGTTGAACCTTTAGAATGTGTTGCACTAACCATCTGAGCAAAAGATTTACCTGGCTGGATGAAGTTCCTCGTTGACTCTCTGATGAAGTTGTCTCTCTGACGCCGTTCCTCTTGTCGTGAATTCCTCTGCTTTCTCAGCTCCTTGTACTTAGGGCATTCCCTGTAGCTCGTTGGATGTCCTTCCCTGTAGAATGGTACACCTACATTCGCGTCTTCCCTGTCGCATTCCCCTGACTCGTACTTCTTCTCGCATTTAACACATCTGTAGCTGACGCACAGTTGCTGGCGACGTGTGCAAAACGATGGCATCTTTTACATAACGTTATCCCTTATTGTTGTACTTTTTCTATTACACAAACATTCTTAGAAGCTTCTTGGTCTCTATAATCTTTTTCAATTCTTAAAATCCATCGAAACTAACAACGAAAGCATTGCTGATTTCCATGGCTCACTGACTTAATTTTTATTCCTTGAAGTTCTGTTTCTAGTACTGCTTGAACGTCTTCAGGTTTGTATGAGTATTTAAACCCTTTTATTACCAGGTGGTGAAAGGGTAGCCTTGTATTCCGATGTCCTTAATGACACTGAAGATTCTTTTGTGGTCCTCTTCAGTAATTGGCTTCAAGAAGTACTGTGAACCTCGCATAGTTTTAAAATATTTCTTTTGGTCTAGGTCTAAGTTTGTTCAGTTTTTCGCTGAACCTCTTTATGTTCAGTTCATAACATATAATTGGTAGTGATTTGGCCTCAAGTTTCGGTGGTAATTGTTGCTTTACATAGACTTTCCTCGGCATCTCGAAGTCATTTCCTGCTTCCAGAATCTCGTACCTAGTAGTTTTTTTTTTGGTAGTCGGTGCTATTGTTGTCCGGGTCCTCTTTGGGCGGAGACTTGTAATTTTTGTGCTTTCTTTCTTTCATATATATATAAATAAATACATACATATACGCATTTAGCACATATCTTACTTGCTAAGACGCAAAAACCCGTCGGTAAAATATATTTTACCTGCTGAACTCGTTTTACCGAAATCCCGTCGGTACTTTGTATATTTTTTCTTGTCACGAAATCCTTGTCCTGCTAGTTGTTCACTGTTCATCGGCTGACTGAAGTGAATGAATGAACGAACCACCTTTTCATATAAAAACTTATTCCAATTTCATATCCATAAAAATTAGTTTCTTAATTTTTGGACTAAATTTAACCAGAATGTACGATTTCGTTATTATCAATTGATGTCTAATTACAAACTGCATTTTTAACATATTTCCCATAGAAATCCATATTGATTTCGAATAATTATGAGAAGCTTCCTAAATCTTAGCATAACTTATCGCTTCGTAACTATTCGCTTCAGAATTCACTTTCATTCATTTTCATACGTTGTTCCTTTCGTTTAGTCGCAAATTACCTGCCATGCGTTAAAATTATCGCGAACCTAACGCGACTGTTCGATTTGTGATCGGAGATCACCCCGGGGTAACAATTCGAACGTCGGAAGAGATTGAAGTTTGACGTCCTTTATATGCGCGAATTGTCAGAAGCGCGAGTTTTGTTTTTTATAAATTTTCTTGTGAAAAGGGTATTTTGTGTTGTTTCTGTGCATTCATCGTGGGAATGATTCATTATTATTCAGGCTGGTTTATAAATTTATTCATTTTAAATGTGAATTGTGTGTAATTTTCTACCTTGTACAAATGGCATAGCTACCTGTCAAGCTGAATCTATTTCGCGCAACTTCACCTAAGGCATTGATTTTATACATATAGATATGCCACCGCCGCGAACAAGATGTTTTTACTTCTTCTCACTAAGTCGCCACTGTAGTACTTTACTTAGTTTTCATAAAGAAATCGATTTTTTGATAAAACCTTCAAAATTTTCTGTGAAATTGAATTGAATTAATGGAGTACAATTACACTTCATGGGATAAATCTGATATTATAAAAAATATTGGGAGTTTACCATTTCATGGAATAGGCAGTAAATGCCAAAATTCTGGAACCAGACCACTGACTTTCAAAAATGGACTGAGTGTATTGCCATTTTCCTATAGGAAAGAATGGCATAAGTTTTATAGTCTTCTCATTCGCCCTATGGCACAGTTGGTGCTACCAACACAAAATATTGCTTACTGAAAGTTTTCTTATGTTGGCTACAGATGCAATCACCGCAGAAAGAATAAGGTAGACATAGTGTTGACCATGCTCCGTCTCTTTTGCCCATACGCAGGATTCAGGTAAGAATAACTTTTGAAAATTAAAGTCTGAATAAGTTAAATTTCTTATAAGAGTGCTGGTTCTTGCCTGATCAAACAATTTGCAATGTTGCAATAAATAGTCAACTACATAACTTTGAAAATTTGTTGCTCTCAATTCACTTAACCATGTCGCAATAATATTCAATAATATTTTTCTGCTTTGTGAGCAAATTCCACACTCATTGTACTCACTAGAGCAATAAAGCTAGCGAAAATAAAGTATTGCTTAACGCGGGTCTATGGATTATGGACAACAAATTATTAATTTTTTTTATGTAAGCATTTAAATTTTATATTTAAAGACTTTTATGGATATAAAGAGTCAGTCGGGAATCAAATTACGACGTGTTTTAATTATTCAGTTTTTTCTTTCTCCCCTCTAAGGTTAACGGGCTCAAATTTAGTTTGAGCATCGTTACATGGTCCTTCGAGATAACGACAAATTACCAGCAATAATTCAAGAAATCTTGGATTATTTCAGCAGCAATACTTCTAGCACTGCGTGAACTTCGATAAGTTCAAAAGACAGATTCAAATTAAGTTTGAATTCTTTCTACTAAACTACATACTCCGAGTTTACCAGCAAAGTATTTACTACAGAACTACTTAGCAACATCGCATAGCAGAAAAGCCTAGCAGCGTACTACAGCAGAAAGACGTATCAAAAACCCACACCGGTTACACTTAACAGTTAGCACCCTCTATTGCTTCTCTATCAACAGTAGTTTTAAATCAAAAGGTACCACTCTGTTCTTGCTCTACTGTATAAAGAAGTAAAATGGCAGCTGATAAACCCATAGAAGAGCAAAAATAAGTAGCCAAAGAAATGGAAAGCTTCCTCATAAACTTCAAAAAAGATGGGCCTTCCCGAATAAATCCAGAATATCTTCTGGCATATCTGGCAAATCTTGACGAGCACCATGAGCCTAAGCAAATTATTCCAAAATCGCATCCATACTTCTCTAGAGACTTGTATGGGAAAACCAGAGAAATTTATAATAGGCCAGAAAATTAGTTTCATCCTTTCAAGAGCAAGCTGGAAGCATTTCTGATCTGAGAGCCAATAATCAAGATGATTTAACCTCAACAAACAAAGAAGAACCAATGCAAGCAAACCGATATCCTCCGCCAAATATCGGGGATACATCCATTCCTTTCATGTTCCAAGAAGCAAACAGAGCCAACAACTTTCCAAATTTACCACCCATGAAAACTCCTAGCTTCGATGGCAACTATAAAGAGTGGAAAACATTCATCGATATCTTCAGAAATGTTATTGATAACAATCCTTTCTTAAGTGACATCGAGAAGATGCAAGAGATGCCAGGAGAGTCCTTAGTCACCTTCAATTAAGCGGGAGAAATTACGGGACAACACTTAAATTAGTTGAAGCAAGATTCAACAATAATAGGAAAATAATATCAACGTACATTAACACCATTATTGATGCCAAAAGAACAGAGCATAGATAGCAGCAAGATATTATTATCCTATTTGATCTCATCCGAAAGTGTCTAGAAGCACTTAAAATTCTGAACTGCAGAACTGACGAATAGGATCCTATAATAGTATGCATTGCTATTGCTTATTTGAAGAAAGCCTGTCCAAACCAAAGGAAATGCTATCCATCCAAGAACTCCTCGCATTTCTGGAAAAAGCGCCATCAGGTCTTAGACTGCATCGAAAATTCTAATCTAAAACCAAAGCAAAAAGGTCTTTTCACACTACAATAAAACGATGCTGTGCAATGTGCAACAAAGATCACGACATTTACCAATGCGGGGATTTTAAGAAGCTTTCTACCCCGACAGCAATTCATTCATTTCTCAGAAAAGGATTTGCCCTAACTGCCTTGTACATCATAATACAGAAAAATGTAAATCGAAATACACATGTATTCACTGCAAAAAAATGCACCACAACTTGTTATCCAAGCCAACACTGAAACTCCAATTATACAAAAGGAAGTCACAAGTCTACATATCAACAGAACCAAGGCTTGCCAAAAACTTTTACCTACAGCAATGGTTAGAGTAAAAAACAATTTTCGACCAACAGATATTCTTACAACACTGATAGATCCGGGCTCACAAGTATTTCTCATCACAGAAGAGGCAGTTCAATATTTATAACTGCAGAAGCAACGCGTTACAGCAACTATATTGGGAGTCGAAGAAACAGAATCAGCTAGAACACACGGCAAGGTAAAAATCAGCATTCAGCTACGATATAAAAAAAAATCCTATCTAATCGTCGAAGCGCTTGTACTTCCCAAACTAAGTTCTCTCCTTCCTGAGACACTAGTAACAGGCATCCAGATAAAAAATCTAGAAAATTTAATATTGGCAGATCCAAACTTCGAGAAACCCGGCCCCATTGATTTACTTTTAGGAGCCGATGTCTATGCTGACATCATAACAGAAGGCTTACATAGTGGGCAACCAGCTGCGCAGAGCATTAAATTGGGTTGGATTCTATTTGGTAGTATCCCTAATACCTTTCAGGAAACAACCAAGCTGTCAAGTTTTTTCTCTCTCTCGGAGATAGATCAAAAGCTTGAATGGTTCGGGGAAATTGAAGATAGCTCGAGGTCGAACCAAACAAGCGAAAAATATGAAGAACATTTCAGAGAAACGTATAAAAGGGGCGAAAGCGGCAGATATATTGTTCGTCTACCTTTTAAAGAATATAGAGCAGATCTAGGAGAATCAAGAAATAAAGCCCGCCTATTAAAAATGGAAAAAAAATCATTAAAGATCAAAATCGCAAAATGGAATATAACAGACTTCTAGGTGAATATCTAACAATGGGACATATGAGCCTAGTGCAGCCTCATCATAGGGCTGAATCACAAATATACTATCTACCACACAACGCCGTCGTAAAAGAAGAGAGCACAACTACCAAGCTCAAAGTAGTTTTCGATGCGTCTTCCAAAACAGCAGCTGGGTCTCAATGACCTACTATACAACGGGCCAAAAATTCAGCAAGACCTTACGCAAATTCTTTTAAGGTGGCGAAAACATCGCTATGTATACACTGCCGATATTGAGAAGATATTCAG
Source organism: Dioctria rufipes (assembly GCA_963924295.1). Taxonomy (NCBI): domain Eukaryota; kingdom Metazoa; phylum Arthropoda; class Insecta; order Diptera; family Asilidae; genus Dioctria; species Dioctria rufipes. Next base: position 120,130,144 of record OZ002742.1, read on the forward strand.
ACAACTAATAGTCGAAGAAGAGGACAGAAATAATCAGCAAATTATTTGGCGAAAAGAACCTACGAAACCCATTCAAGAGTACATGTTAAATACGGTAACATATGGAACAGCTCCAGCTACCTACCTTGCTGTTAGGACGCTACAGCAACTAGCTGAAGATGAAGCTAGTTTACATCCTATTGCCCAAAAAACACTGATAAGAGACTTTTATGTCGATGACATGCTAGCAGGCGCAGACACGAAAGCAGAAGCACAACAGTTACAAAGGCAAATAATCGTACTATTGAACAAAGGAGGATTTAACATCCAGAAATGGACAGCCAATGACGAAGAGCTTTTAAAATATATTCCAGAAGACATACGACAAACAGGAATATTAGAAATCAAAGAGTGGGATGCCATAAAGACGTTAGGAATACCCTGGAATCCAAAAAACGATGAATTTCACTTTAAGTGTAAATACCAAATCCGTGCGCTGGCATTGACAAAACGAGCCCTACTTTCAAGGATTGCCACAATATTCAATCCTTTAGGACGGCTAGCTCCAATAACTATACCGACCAAGCTATTGAATCTATAAAAATTCCTTGTTGGTTCAAACATCGAACGAGCCAGAAGACACAAATTCACAGATTCTGCGATGCCTCTGAAAAGACTTATGCTGCCGCTAGATACGCACGCACAGTAGACTCCTTTGGTAAGATTCACGTAACACTCCTTACAGCCAAAACAAAAGTGGGACCATTAAAGCTAAAAGTTTCAGTACCACGCCTAGAACTTTTTGGAGCTCTACTCTTGGCTCAGCTGCTTAAATCTACGATCAACGCCTTAGAAGTATTCGCTTAGTGTGATTCTGAATTAGCTCTAGCATGGATAGCCAAAAACCCAAACAATTGGCAAACCTTCGTTACAAACAGGTTAGGGGAAATACAGACACTCTTCGACAAAGGTATATGGAGGCATGTCTCATCCCCAGAGAATCCTGAGAATGTTGCAACAAGAGGTATCAGTCCGACCAAGCTCATTACCTTTAATATCTGGTGGAGAGGTCCACCCTGGCTTGCACAAAACTGCGACTCTTCGCCTTCAAACAAGCTCAATATCAAAACGGATCAAGAACAAAAACGGTGGTAGCAATTCACAATACAACCCTCATCACATCAGAGAATATACTTCGTTGCTCGTCATACACAAAGCAATTGAGAGTAATAGCATATGTTTATTTTTCCCGTGGACGGGAATCGAACCTATACTTGTTAGAATCGGTCAAATGATGGAGAAAGAAGAACTTTAAGATTTTTTATTGTTAGTGATTCTAAACTAAGTTTATAAATGCGGAAGGTCCCGGTTTCAAACCCCGGACGAGGCAGTTGTTTTTTCTTCCTGCATTTATAAATTTGATTTAGAATCATTAAAAATAAAAGTTCTTAAAGCTCCTCTTTCTCCATCAATAGAATATATCCTATGCTTCATAAAATATTGTAGACTTCCAAGTCTCAGAGGAAATTTAACTATATTTCATTTGACGAACTACAATGTTCAAGAAATTGGATAATCAAAATTGTGCAGCTGGAAGTATTTTCAGACGAAATTCACACTATGGCGCATAATACGCCCCTGAAGAAAACAAGCAAACTTCTCTCACTTCATCCCTTCATAGACACAGATGGAATAATGCGCGGGGAGGAAGATTAAAAAACTCAGAGCTATCAATGGATGCAAAACATCAAAATCTACTCCCTCAAGGCCACCACATTACAAATTTCCTCATTGACCATGCACACCAGCAAACCTTGCATTGGCGGTACGCATTTAACATTACACTATATAAGGACTCGATTCTGGATAATTGATGGCAAACGGGCAGTCCAAGGAAAGATCCACAAGTATATAAGATGTGTTAGGCACCGACAAAAAACTACGCAACCTTTAATGGGTAATCTTCCAGCAGTCCGGATAACTCCTTCACCTCCTTTCTCACACTGTGGAGTCGATTATGCTGGACCATTCTCACGAAGATATCAAAGGGAACAGTAACTAAAGCCACTAAGGTTTACATCTCCCTATTTGTTTGCATGGTAATGTAAGCTATTCATATGGAATTAGTCAGCGATCTCAGCAACGGTGCCTTTCTAGCGGCCCACAGAAGGTTCGTGGCTCGCCGGGGAAATTGCAAGAAAATATTCAGCGATAACGGAACCAACTTTGTTGGAGGTCGAAACAAAATAAAAAAATTTGCAGGTAGCAATTACCCGTGTCACAAAACAAGCAGCAAAAACTATTCTCAATTATGGTACAGAGTGGAAATTCATTCCCATAGCCAGTCCCCATTTTGGTAGTTTATGGGAAGCTGGCGTTAAATCGATTAAGGGACACCTTAAACGTGTCTTAGAAGAAACCTTACTCACATATGAACCATTAACTCCAGGTCACTTTCTAATTGGACGGCCTCTCATAGCACCTCCTGAACCACACATCGAAAATAAACAGATCCATCAAAGATGAAAATTGGTTACTAAATTACATCAAGAGGTGGTCACAAGAATATCTATCCTCACTGCAACAAAGAAGCAAGTGGAGAACTGATAACAAAAATCCTTCGATTGCAGAGTTAGTCCTGTTGAAAGATGACAATTTGCCGCCACAAAAATGGTCATTCGGAAGAATCGTCCAACTTCACCCCGGTGAAGATGGCATAGTACGCAAATGAAGTAATGAAAAGACCACTCAACAAAATATGTCACACAATTCGCAAGAGACAGAACAGGATTCCGAACTTAGATCTGTTATAACTATGATGACCCTCTCTCTATCAAAAACACCAATGAAAATCATCACTAAAAGGAAAACTCGCCCCCACATCAATGATGAGACAGAACTATGGTCAAAGGCTGAGCATTTTGATCAACCCAGGTCAACCAATAGTAACAGGTCACCCGAATCAATGCAAGGGTCACGTGCGAAAAGAACAAGGATCGCACCGAGCACATGAGCTTCGAGATTAGTGCATTGTACTCTTTTAATATTCTTCTGGTTAACTGCAGTTTTCGCACAAAACTATGAAATTTTTCATCCCAGTTCAGGATTCTATGTAGAGAGGCAAGGCAGCGCACAAATTAAACAAGGGAATCTTTGACTGTAAGTATCGTTGCCAATAAATGAAGTACTTAATGATCAGAGAAACATTAATGCTACCTGGACTCAAATAAGGGATATATGTGACCAAACCAACAAACTTACTCAAATCATGCACGGTTTGATTCATTTTCAACGCTTATCCACAAGAAGATATAACCTATTGCGAGCAATCGACGAAATATTCCGAGCAGCAAAATCAGAACCTAGGAGCAAGCGGGGAGTTTGGGCAGAATACTGACTAGCATATTTGGAGTAAATGATGAAGTCTACAGTGATATTGTAGTACTACACAATAACCAACAAAACATCCTGCATTTAACTAGCCACCAGATGCTCCTGCTAAACACAAAAATCAATCAATCCAATTTTGTCGTTTTGCAAAAACTAAGAAATTTTGACGCCAGACTATCCCAAGTAATCGCCTCCATTAACGAGATGTTCAAGTGGATCTCAAGCGCAGATCACAACAGAGTCAGCATTGAAGTCATATCAATTTACCTGAATGCTGAAGACTACTATGATGAGGTCACTGAAAAATATAATCACTGGCTTAATGCGGTTCATAACAAGGGACATTTATTAGACTTTGTTTCTTTGCATGATATCAACAATGTAATTCAGAAAACATCTCACAAAATTAGATCCAATTTCGAGATATTATCAAGCCCACAGAATTCATTGGATATAAAAAAAGGGAAACAATACTATCAAACTGTATGGATATCTTAACATTATGGACAGAAGCTCGTATGAGGTGATGCACATAACGCCTACTCCTCATTTTATCCAATTTAACAAGTTCGCAATTGCCGATGTAAGGTACTTCACCATAGCAATTAACTTCAATGACCAAACCTACTTTCAGCTGGAGGAACGAGAGCTAAAAGACTCTCCAATTATAGGAAATCATCTATATCTCTGCAGTCCAAGAATAGTAGAAAGCATTGAAAACAGCCCATTCTGTGTGATTGACGAGATTTACGATCGCTATCCGAAGACGTCGTGTGAAATGCATCAACTAATGTTAAATGGGACTGTCTGGAAGGCCTTAATAAAGAAAAACACTTGATAAACCCAAGGCAGTCGCAGTGATATGTAAAGGATTAAGACAAGAGTTGGTCTTAAACAATACTGGACTGGATTCTACCCTAGTTATTTTTCTCAGTGCAATAAGAGTTCGTAATAATACAGAACATAAGTGACTTTTTCTGGAAATTAGAAGTAGCAAAAATATTTTCAAAATCAATGATATTTTCAGAACTCTTTTAATAAACCCGGTGCACTGCAGACTAATTAGTGCATAATGTTGTCCTTTTTCCCCTGACCTTTCAATTTTGTCATTACAATTTTCACGTTTTTACAGATTTTACATCTGCTGCGCCAGAAAAGTTGAATTCGATATTTTACGTTCATTCTCACAGACAAAAAAAAAAATTAGTTTTGTAAGAAAAAAAATTTACAAAAATATAATATTGTGTAGATGTTACTTCCAGCCACATTGCTTAGCTTTTTTGTTATCGGGCTTGTTGTCCTAATAAGCAAGTTTACAATTGGTAATAAGCTCTCTAAGAGTGTTGTGCAGCTGCCCCTTGGCCCGCATCTCTTGTTCTATTCCCCCCCCCCCCTAAGCCACTTTAGGCGGGCTTGAAACTTTTATAAGTATCTATTCCAAGTACCTTTCTAATATGAATTTACTAATCCACAATTTAGTTTCAGGATTGCTTCCACCACTTTCATTAATTAAATTCACTCAAATTTAGTAATATTACCTTAAAGTAAATCTTGTCATTGAAATTTAGTCCATTATTTAGAGAAATAATAAAAAAATTGAAAATCATAGAAATTATAGAAAATATTCGTGATTCGAAAAATCATGCTTTTGGTTTTTCTCAATTTTAAGCAGTTTCAAATTTTCCTGCCAGACCTTGCCTTTTTATAGTTTCCTTTCTTTTAGCCCTCACAATCTGCTTGGCAGCAGCCTATAACAAAATAGCTCGCCCAAATTTTGTTGTTTCTCCTTACCATGGCCTCCTCCTCCCCCCTCTTGGGCATTAGAAATTTCGTTATTTTACGATGAAACGTCATTTTCAAGAAATCATATCTCGAGAGCGGAGCACTGACTTATAACAATGGACTGAGCGTATTGTAATTTTCCTATAGGAAAGAATGGCATAAGTTTTATAGTCTTCTCTTTCGTGCTATGGCAGAGTTGGAGATACCAACACAAAATATTGCTTACTGAACGTTTTCTTATGCCATTTGATGTTTTTATGTTGACTACAGATGCAATCACCGCAGAAAACATATGGTAAATATAGTGTTTACCATTCTTCGTCTCTTTTGCCCGTACGCAGTATTCAAGTAAAAATAACCTTTTGTAAATTAAAGCGGGAATGAGTTTAATTTCTTATAAGAGTACTTATAATCGATTAAAATATCACTTGAACACAAGAAAGAAATTTTTTTAATTTAACGATTTTCGGGTGTCAAATTTCATCTGTTTGGTTGAGTTTTATATGTTTTTATGTAGTAAACGTTTTAAAGACTGCTCAAACTCTGTCATACAGAAACACAATATTTTTTGTGTCACATGAAATAACAAATCACTTAGTCCATTGTTATAAGTCAGTGGAGCGGAGCAGCAGATTTTCCTGTTTACAATGCCAAATGAAGCTTAATGCTTTATAATTTTCATAAAAGCATATGCAACGAACAAAAAAAATTTGTTAATAATAGTATTATTTCATGTGGTTTTTAAAAATGAGAAATGGTAAACTTCAGGTTAAATTACCCGACTATTATGGGTAAGGTATTTCGATCGCTCTACCAATTTATTTCACACTTTCGTTAGATTGTTTTAGAGTTAGGACTAAGCGAGCCGAGTAGCCTTTGCAATGCAGCCATATTGTGCACCGCTTTCTTTACAGTTCATCCAACAATCCCACTCATCCTAGGAAGAGAAATATTTTTTTGAGATGTCCTCAACTTTGGCAGGCTTTAAGAAATATGAGCCAAAGGCCTGGAATCTACATTTTGAAATGGCCCCGCATTCGCATAAAATGTGCTCTAAGTTTTCATCCTCTTACATACATCAGTGGGTGATATGCCTACCCGATGTATGTGTTTGTTTCGTTTGCAGTGTCCGATTAGGACTCGTGTTATAATTCTGAGTTGATTCTTATACAGCCATAAGAGATCCTGACTCTTCTTTGATAAGGGTCATTTAATGAATCTTTTGGCTTGTTTGGAGCCTATCATTGAGTCCATCTTTGGTCTGTTTGGTTCTGAATCTAGTTTTAGAAGGATAGCTTCACGGTGTTGTAAGAAATTCCACAAAGTGGTTCCTGTCCTATGAGGGGGATGAATGCTCCTTTTTTGGCCAGTACTTACAATTCCCATCAAGTCCTGAGTGTCCTAGCACCTATTGAAGTGTAAGTGCATGGCCACAACGATACACCGCACATAGCACAGCGCAAGACCAATCATTCCCTAGCACATCGCTCCTTGCACATAGCGGAATTAATGGTCACAGTGAAGCACTGCACATTGCCTAAAGCGATCTCAAATATTTGACTTCTGAAGTAAGTTAAGATATTGCGAAGTGTCAGTCGAGTTCTCCTTAAATAGTATAGACAGAATTCAACACTCTAGTTGCAGATCATCAGAAGAGGAAGACATTTTGTGTAAAGTTAATAAGTGGAATTAATTAAAAAATATTTACAAGAGACAAACCGCACTTACGAAATTAGCTGAACGGAGAATCAGAGCCAGCCCTCGCTAAAACGTCAGCCCTTTCATTGGCCATTAGTCCTCGATAAGGCTCTACCCTCAGTCCACGATTCCTTTACAGGAAAGTTCACAGATAAGCGACGCCCAAAACGAAGCTCAGGTACCATCGCATCACGTGGCATACTAGCCAGAGGGTTTTCCAAATCCAGCCCATACGTCAGAGAGCAATGAGAAGAGCTAGTCCAGCAGTCCTCCCAACATCCCCATGAGCGCAATCTGCACACGGCCCTTTTGACAATTGTCTGAATAAAAAGATCCAGGGGTGGTTACCCTTACGGGGCTCCATATCGTATTCATGAAATTCTTCCACGAGAAGTTGCATAACTTTAGTTTGAAGTCTTATCTTTTTCCATGTTAGCAAGCTATTAAAAAATGTGATGTTATCGTCTATATCTTTTTCCATGCGCATCTTGAGAGTAAGTTATTGCAGTTTTTCTCTTTCCATATCAAAGAAAGCAGGACCAAGAGAATCCATATTTTATTGTCATATATACAGGGTGTCCCGTAAGTCGATGTCAAGCCGGAACCGGGTGATAGACCAAATCGTAACAGTTACCATAAAAATGTAAAAAAAAAATCTAAGTCATGTATTTTTCAAATTATAGGCATTTCTTTTGTTTTCGAGAAAATGTACACCTTGTGATTGTTTTTTAGCTCCTGTTGCTACATATCTTTACTTTTTTTCAATTTCATTTTTCTTATGTAATCCCGAATAGTGCTTATGTAACCTGTTGCTCCAGCTTGGAAGAAAATGTCATATTTTGCCGAACCAACAATATAAAATTAATAATTCGTTGAAATTTAACTGACTGTACGGAAAAAAAAATGTACTACGCGAGTCTGGCAAGTAACTTTAAAAGTTGACGCATTTAATAAGGATTCTAAAATGGTACAACACTTGCTACATTATTTCTTAGATTACGGAAAAAAAAATTTTTTTCTTCAAGAAACCCAGTTTCGAAAAATTTCTTTTGACCTACTAAAATTGATTCTAGTGTACCCAAAGCTTGCCTTAAGACCGTAACTTTAAGATTCTAGTTTGAGTGAGACGGAGAGTCATTGCATGAAGTGTGAGTTACGCTCTTAAGGCAAGCTTTGGGTACACTAGAATCAATTTTAGTAGGTGAAAAGAAATTGTTCGAAACTGGGTTTCTTGAAGAAAAATATTTTTTTTTTTTTTTCGTAATCTAAGAAATAATTTTTTTAATTAGAATTACGAAATATGGTTAGTTAATTATAACTAGGTAGCGCTAGCCGTAGTTTGGAAGTAAATCATATGTTAGTTAGTAATTCATGCACTTAGAAAATAAGAAAACTCAGCTAGATAACTTGAACTCAGGGCCAAAGAAAAGCTCGTAGGAGTTGTAATCAGGGAATAGGTTTAGATAAGAAAAATATTGTTAGGTTAAGTGTAAAAATTTATTCAGCGCAAATAAAAAACTTGAACTTGAACTTGGTACAAAACTTCAAACCCTACTCGGGCGCCATTTCATGTAACGGGTTTTTCATGCGAGCCCTTGTTAGGGGTTCCGGGTGCTCGTGAGTTAGGCCAGGGTCAATAAATAACAAGGCCCATTTACATAAACAAATAATCACTACCCTAATATAAGGTCCGCCAAATAACTTTTTTTTTTTAAACAGGGCGTAAAACATCGAGTGTAGCTTCGGCTGTGTGGCACGTAGCGCCGTCCTGTTGAAACCAAATGTTGCCAATATCCTCCTCTTCAATTTTCGTTCAACATGGCCCGATAATGATTGCCATTGACTGTAACGGCCACTCCTTGCTCATTTTCGAAGAAAAATGGCGCAATTATGCCTCTGGACCAAAATCCGCACCAAACAGTGACTCGTTTTGGGTGTATCGGCCTTTCAATGTATGCGTGCGGGTTTTCTGTGCCCCAAATGCGACAATTTTGCTTGTTTACATACCCGCCAAGATCAAAATGAGCTTCATCCGAAAAGATGATTTTTTTGGCAAAATCGGCATCTTCTGTAAGTCGATCGCACGCAATATTTCCCAGCGTTGTTCAAGCATATGCACAACCATATTCGTTCAGCGGAAGAATAAAACTAATTATCTGTCAAATCAGACATGAGCTAAGTGTTACCATTCACGAAATAAGCACTAGTTGAAAAAAAAAAAACGTTAGATGGCGGACCCTATATAATATTTCAATGTATGTTGCTTATTCTAATCATATTTATAAATACATCACGTGAGTGTGCGGAAAGAAAACAAGTCACTCACAGAAATACATAACGAGAGTGACAGGAAAGGAAACACTCACAGAAATACATCACGAGAGTGTACGGAACGGGAAACACCTACAGAAATACATCACCAAGGTGTACGGAGGAGGGAACAGTAAACACTAACAGAAATACATCACAAGAGTGTGCGGAAAAGAAACAAGTCACTCACAGAAATAGATCACGAGAGTGACAGGAAAGAAAACACTCACAGACATACATATACTTCACGAGAAATACAGAAATACATCACGAAGGTGGACGGAGGAGAGGATAGTAAACACTCACAAAAATACATCACGAGAGTGTGCGGAAAGGAAAAGGACTGGAGCGGGCTACAGCAAATGAGCCGGTGTCCAACAAGAAAGATGTTCAAGAAATACATTACCCTATCTTGTCGGCAGCCAGCCACCAACTGAGCTCTCAAATAATAGTGTGCATGCATTTATACTTTTCAGTTGCTAGAACATTTGGATGATTTCTACATTCTGTTGGAGTAGGGATAGGAATGAGAAGATTACAGTCGAATATGAAATTATGGGTGATTAGTTTCAACTACAGTGAAGTCTAAAATTATACATTTATGTTACTTTGGTCAAGAAAAGAGGTGACTTGGAAATGGTACATTACAAGGCAAAAGAATTTACAACAATTGAATATTGTGTACTACTATTTATTATTATTAGTCTGGGTATGGGCTGGAGAGTCGACCTCTAAGCACTGTGACCTAAAAGATCTTTTGTGCCATAACCCAGTCGGTTTAGGTCCAGTTCAGGTTTTCTGTTTTTAGGAAGCTTATTATCTCATTGGAAAGAGTTTGACGGGGCTGCGAAACCCTTGCCCAGACATTGTAGTCCCTGGCGAGCAAGCTCTGCGCATTAGAAGTTCATCAAAATGGAATCAGGCATAGAACCAAAACTTCTACTATCTATTTTCGTTCCGTTTTATGGGACTGTGACATTGTGATTTTCACTGAAACGTGGCTGTGTATGTTCCGGTGAAGATACAACGTCAAGCACCTAAAAACAAAAGAAACAAAGAATCAATTTTTAAAGATACAATATGTCAATATACTTATCTGATGTTTGATGTTCCTTCTCATATGTACATACGATGTCCAATTGCTCACATAAACATAACCTGAAATGTAAACAAATTATTAGATATTTTTGTTAATTAATTTAATATCTATTGAGGCAAACACAAATGGTTCATGCAAACCCAACATTAACTGACAGTAACAAATTAAAACCAAGTCTAAAATAACGAAAATGTTATTTACTTACCTCCAATTCCACCAACAGAAACCTTTTGACGTTTCCACTTTACATTTACAAGAACTATTCACTGACATTCGGACACGGTTCTGATAATGATCGCCATTGACCAAATGGCAGCACATATTCATTGTTCTTTCGTCATGAAATATTTGGCGCGATCTTAAAGAAAGAGATAGTACAATATTTATCTACTTGCAATATGAAAACTTGATCCTGATTGGTGGGAATTGATTGAAAATTCTAGAATTTATACAGTTTTTAAAGAAACCGTTTTTTGTGATTGTCTCAATAGCTGAAGTAGTTAAAAACTTACTTGCGTTGTAACTTCCATAGTGTGTGAACTTGAATATATGCAGAATTAAAATTATTATAAGAGGAAAGGTTGTTATTTTTTTTGTACGTGTTATTCCCAAGTAAAGACGTGAAATTAAACAGTTTGGTCCTAACGAGCCGGATATTTGAGAAGTATCCACGTGAAGTACGAAAAGATCAGCGTGAAAGAAGACAATTATCGTGAAGTAAATTAAGTGATCTGCGTAAAGTAGAACAATAACGGCGACTTGAATTAAGTGACCCGCGTAAAATAAAACAATTATCGTGAAACGTGAACAAATGAACCTTAGACAAACACTTATGAGAAATAAATAAATCGGGAATTTGAAACTGTGAAAACTCAAACAAACTTTGTGAACAGGTGAAACCTAAAAGATCCTAGAACAAAGGAAATTTAGTCAAGAAGGAAACAAACATCAAAATAAAAGTGAGTACAAACTTCAAATTACTACTCTAAAACATTAGTTTAGAATATTAGTTCTATTTTATAATCGAAGAATGGAAAAATTAGTCAAACAACAGCTTATATTGCTAAGTCAAATTAAAAGTGCAATTAAAAACTTTGGCAAAGATTCGAAAACACGGAAAACCGAATCCTACTTTAAAAAACGACAAGAAAGAGCCATAAAACTATGGACCGATTTCGAAAATGGTCATAAAAACATTCTGAAAGACGCTTCATTAGAACCTTCGGGACTCGAAAAGGCATACTTTGAAGATGAAATATTTGCTAATGCTGAGGAAACATATTTATTATACTTATCTGAATTAGAGGAAAAGGTGAATTGTGATGATAACCTAACGCAAGATAAAGATGAGTCCTATACACTACCCAGTCCATGCGAAAACAATACCCTCAAATTACCACGTATTACATTACCAAAATTTTCTGGGGACTATACATTGTGGACCTCATTCCGCGACCTTTTCGTATCGCTCATTCATAACAAACAATCTTTGTCAAAGGCTGAAAAATTACACTATCTTAAAGCAAGTTTAACAGGGGAAGCCGAGCGCTTAATACAAGGTTTCGCTGTGACAGAGGCCAACTACGACACGGCTTGGGAAATCCTAATTAGTAGGTATGAAAATAAAAGAATGCTTGTAAATTCTCAGCTTGATATTTTATGTGGTCAATCATATTGTACAGAAGTTTCAGAATCCATTAAAAAATTACTAGATAGCACCATTGAAAGTGTACAAGCTCTCCAAAATCTGAAAATAAAAAGCTTATGGGACGCTGTTCTTGTCTACATAACTACAAAGAAATTACCAAAGGAGACGCTTCAATTATGGGAACAACAAATCTCCAGTAATGCTGAACTGCCAGCGTTTGATTCTTTAAAGGCATTCCTCGAAACCAGATTTCGTACACTAGAAGCTGTTGAAGCCTCAAAGTCCAAGCCTGCAAAATTTGTTGCTCCTTATAAAGGAAATTTTGTTCGTCACCAAGCTTTCTTAGTTGAACGAAAATTCACCTGTGGCGTATGTAGTGGCGATCATCTTCCCAAGAATTGTCAAAAATTTCTGAAGTTAACCTTTCCTGAAAGAAACGAAACAGTAAAACGGCTGGGATTATGCATAAATTGTTTAAGTAGAGGTCACATTTATTCGTCGTGTCCAAGTCGTTTTGCGTGCAATTATTGTGGAAAACGTCACCACTCATTGATGCACATTTTTTCTCAATCATCGAATCCACCTGTTAATGCTAATGCAAAAGAGTTTGTGCCTTCGTCCTCAAACTTTTCAAATAAAGAACATACTGGTAGAGATCCTAGTTTTAATAATATTCAATCCATGCACGTTCACACTCATAAAGAAGTTTTATTGGCGACAGCTCTTGTTACGCTTGAAGGCCCCTGTGGGAATAGACAAACATTTCGCGCATTGCTTGATCAAGGATCCCAGGCTAGTTTTATAACAGAAACAGCAGTTCAATCTTTAGGTTTGAAAAAGAAGTCAACTCTTGCAATAATAACAGGAATTGGTAAAGCTGGGACAGAATCCTCCAAAGCACGAGTTTGTGCGGAGTTGGTACCCCTAAATAGTTCCACTCATGTCAAATTCGACGCTCTTGTCCTCAGAAACATAGCTCACCATTTGCCTTCAAAAGCGCTTGTCACCAACGATTGGCATTTTATTAGTGAATTAACACTAGCTGATCCCACTTTCAATAAACCGGGAAAAATAGACCTGTTGCTAGGCGCAGATGTCTATGCTAACATAGTACTAGAAGGGATAAAAAGAGGACCTAAGGAGCTTCCAATTGCTCAAAATACAGTTCTTGGTTGGATATTATGTGGTGAAGTTCGTGACAAGCAAAATCAAGAACAAAGAGTCTTCACTGCCACTGTGATTGTGAATGATATCAGCGAACAACTTCAAAAATTTTGGAATCTGGAAGAAGTTCCACAAGCGGCTATCGTATCTCCACAAGATGAAGCATGTGAAAGGTTCTTCCGTGAGAATTATAAACGCCTGGAGGATGGAACATACTCGATAAAACTACCTTTCAAAGATAATGAACATCGAAATCTCTTAGGAGCTTCAAAAACGGCAGCAATAGCCAGCTTATACCATCTAGAACGAAAATTCCTAAAGGATGCCAACTTGAAAGAAGAATATGGAAATGTCATCAATGAATATGTTAGTTTAAGACATATGCATGGGACAAATATAGATGAAATATCACACTTACAAAGCAAAGGTAAAACCCAATTCTATTCATGCTACTACATGCCACACCACGCTGTGTTTAAAGATAGCACTACAACGAAGTTAAGGGTCGTGTTTGACGCCTCGAGAAAAACAACAAGCGGATTTTCATTGAATGATGTGCTCTTGACAGGCCCTGCTATCCAAAATGAACTAATTCGTGTCCTTCTCCAGTGGCGACAACACAAATATTCATTTATAGCAGACATCGAAAAGATGTATAGGCAGGTGAAAGTACATCCGGAAGACATTAATTATCAAAGGATTGTGTGGAGGAACAGCCCCAATGAAGAAATAAAAAGTTATGCTTTAACAACCGTAACCTTTGGCGTCACTTGTGCTCCTTACCTAGCTATGCGAGTTCTGAAACAGCTTGCTGAGGACGAAAGACACAAATTCCCCTTAGCCGCAAAGGCAGTACTAAGTGATTTCTATGTCGATGACCTGTTATCAGGAGCAGACACTGTATATGATGCCATAGAGAAACAAAAGGAACTTAGTTTACTACTTCAGTCCGGTGGCTTTAAACTCCGAAAATGGATAGCCAACGATAGTCACGTTTTAAAGTCAATACCAAAGGAGGATCGAGCACTCAAAAACAATGTAGATCTCAATCTCGATAATAGCATAGCATCCTTAGGGTTGCTGTGGTACCCTAACACTGACACATTCGGCTATAAAGTGGGCATCAATGTAAACAACGAAGTCGAGACGAAGCGAGAATTATTATCCGAAATTGCAAAATTGTATGATCCACTAGGATGGATTTCCCCAGTTATAACTTCTGCAAAGATTTTAATGCAAGCTTTGTGGCTTCACGGTGTGAACTGGGATGATCCACTTCCTTCAGCTATCAAGCATCAATGGAGGGAGTTTAAAAACAATATCGCACAATTGAAGGACCTTCGGATACCTAGATGGTTAAATACAAGTAAAGAAGGCAAGAAAATCGAAATACATGCCTTCAGTGATGCCTCCCAAAGAGCGTATGCTGCAGTTTTGTACGTAAGAACCACGGATGAAGAACATACAACTATTCGTATATTAACCTCGAAGTCAAAGATTGCCCCCGTAAAGACTGTATCGATACCAAGGCTCGAATTGTGTGCAGTTGTCCTAGCAGCAAGATTAGTAAAATTTGTGAAGGATACGTTTCAGTTCGATAAAGTCGAGACACACCTCTGGACAGACTCGATGATTGTACTTTCATGGCTTAATACTCACCCAAGCAAATGGGCTACTTTTATATCAAATCGTACCAGTGAGATCTTAGACTTACTTGGTGATGCCGCGAGACATCATGTCCCAACACATGATAATCCTGCTGATTTAGCATCAAGAGGTCTGCTTCCTCATCAACTCAAGGACAACGAGCTTTGGTGGCATGGACCTCAGTGGTTACAGAGCAAGAACGTGAACTGGCCAATACAACCAATAATTCCTACTATAGAATTAGAACAAAAAAGTAACGTGAATGTCAATTTATGTATAAAGGATACGTACCTTCTAGAAGTCCTGGAGAGATTTTCTTCACTCGGTAGACTCGTTCGTGTAACCGTGATATGCTTACAGTTCTTTCAAAAAATCAAAAAGACGACTCACCCAAGATTCATCAGTAATAAAGAAGCCCTAAAAATTTGGATAAAATTTATTCAAGGAATGAATTTCAACAAGGAGATTTATGACTTACAACAAATACAACATGTAGACAAAAGAAGTAAGATAGCAAATTTATATCCCTTCCTCGACAAGCACGGAATATTAAGAGTAGGTGGTCGATTGCAAAATTCCAACTTATCTTATGATGAACGTCACCCAGTAATTCTGCCAAAGTCAAGCCATTTCGTGCAACTTATTCTTCACCATTACCATCATATGACATTACATGGAGGATCCCAACTTATGATCACCACTATGCGAAAAGGATACTGGTTGCTAGACGCCCGTAATACCGTTCGCCACTTCATACACAAATGCATAGTGTGTTATCGTCAAAAAGCTCAAGTGTCATATCAGCTCATGGGAAATTTACCAAGCTACCGAGTAACGAAAACCAGACCCTTCACTAATACAGGAGTCGACTACTGCGGCCCTATTCAACTTAGAATGAGCAGGCATCGTGGTGTCAAAATATTTAAAGGCTACATTGCTATTTTTGTGTGCTTAGCAGTAAAGGCCGTACACATAGAACTAGTTAGTGATATGACAGCAACAGCATTTATAGCAGCGTTTAGAAGATTTGTGGCACGCAGAGGCCTGTGTCAGAATATTTATAGTGATTGTGGATCAAATTTTGTAGGGGCTAATGCAATATTTAAGGAAATATATCGTGAAAATGAAAAGGCTGCCCAACAACTTGCAATTGAAGGATTTAACTGGCATTTTATTCCCCCGTCAGCCCCACATTTTGGCGGCATTTGGGAGAGCTGTGTGAAATCAGCAAAATATCACCTAAGAAGAATATTAGGCAATGCAATTTTAACATTTGAAGAAATGAATACGATGTTGTCTCAGGTAGAAGCGTGCATGAACTCAAGGCCTTTGTGCCCATTGACATCAGACCCAGAGGATTTTACAGTACTAACACCTGGTCACTTCTTAACGGGTGATGCTCTACTTGCCCCTGCACAAGAAGACTTGATTGGAATCAACACAAATCGTCTAGATAAATGGAGATTAACACAGCAATTATTACAACATTTTTGGAGCAGGTGGAGCAAAGAATATTTACATCAGCTGCAACAAAGAACGAAATGGACAACTCTTCAACAAAACATTTCAAAAAATAACGTCGTATTAGTAAAAGACGACAGACTACCGCCTAACAAATGGCCCCTGGGACGTGTTTTGGAAACTCATGCTGGAACAGATGGTTTGGTTCGCGTTGTAACAGTTCGTATGAAAGAAAATATAGTGAAACGACCTATTGCGAAAATAGCACTACTTCCCATAAAGGACAATGAATTGTGAACTTACGAACTCGATGTAAAATTAACAAAGACATTTCATATCGCCATCAAACTGTGATAAACATGAATAAGTAAAACTAAAGACATTGTGAAATATAAAAAAAAAAAAAAACAAAAAAAAAACAAAAAAACACATAACCAAAGTGAACACTTACACGTATAAGAAGTGAATTTACAAAAAAAAAAAAATCAAAACAATCGCTAAATACAACCAAACATACCTTGTCAAAATCTCTTTCGAACCACATCCGTTTTTCCTTAATTATTCCCATAAAGTAATCATCCTATTTCCACCTCCCAATATTGCTTCTAATTTCAGAACATTCAGCAATCCTGATAGGATCCTAGTAGGTCTCAGAAGTCATGGGAAGCACTTGCACTTAAATACTATTGCTGTCCACTCACGTTCATAGACGAATGATTTTTTTGGCTGGTGGGAGGATGTTCCGGTGAAGATACAACGTCAAGCACCTAAAAACAAAAGAAACAAAGAATCAATTTTTAAAGATACAATATGTCAATATACTTATCTGATGTTTGATGTTCCTTCTCATATGTACATACGATGTCCAATTGCTCACATAAACATAACCTGAAATGTAAACAAATTATTAGATATTTTTGTTAATTAATTTAATATCTATTGAGGCAAACACAAATGGTTCATGCAAACCCAACATTAACTGACAGTAACAAATTAAAACCAAGTCTAAAATAACGAAAATGTTATTTACTTACCTCCAATTCCACCAACAGAAACCTTTTGACGTTTCCACTTTACATTTACAAGAACTATTCACTGACATTCGGACACGGTTCTGATAATGATCGCCATTGACCAAATGGCAGCACATATTCATTGTTCTTTCGTCATGAAATATTTGGCGCGATCTTAAAGAAAGAGATAGTACAATATTTATCTACTTGCAATATGAAAACTTGATCCTGATTGGTGGGAATTGATTGAAAATTCTAGAATTTATACAGTTTTTAAAGAAACCGTTTTTTGTGATTGTCTCAATAGCTGAAGTAGTTAAAAACTTACTTGCGTTGTAACTTCCATAGTGTGTGAACTTGAATATATGCAGAATTAAAATTATTATAAGAGGAAAGGTTGTTATTTTTTTTGTACGTGTTATTCCCAAGTAAAGACGTGAAATTAAACAGTGTATTTTTTTTTAATATATCCTGGTTTTGTTTTGTTTTGTATATACCTCTGGGGTCTGATTCTGCTGTTTACAAAGGCTATCTTAGCTGCATCAACTTGGTTTTTGACATGTCGAGTTCAGATTATGATATGGCTGTTCATGGAGATTTGAACTTGCCTTTTATAATATGTTGGAAGGCTGTAATTCCAACACAATTTAAGTCTGGGGTGAAGTGCGATACTCTAAATAAGTTATTTTCTTGTGGGCTTAAGCAAGTAATTTGCATTCCTAATGTTCGCCACGGGATTTTTAATAAATTTTCATGGCATAGGAGAAATTTTACAAGGGTTTTTCAAGGCTACGTTTCTGGAGCAAACACTGTTTTGAATGATGAAATACAGTCGTTGCTTTCAGGGTTATAAACTAGGGACTCAGTATATATATTTATGCTTAGAGAACTTACAAATTTATCACTTGATATGTCAGTTAATTTGTCATTTGACTTAAGAAAGCTCCACGCACGTTCAAAATGCGAAAAACTATTGTGAAATTACTTGTCTGGACACTTTTGTAGTGTAAACATTTTACATATAGATAAGTAATATTTTTTCGTATTGAATTTGTATAATGTACCTAATACTTTTACATCTTAGAATTACAATGTTAAGACATGTAGGTACGTGGTGAAATTCAGCTGCAATTAAAATTTTACTGTGATTATCATCATAGAGACTTCGAAGAAATACAAAACGCTCCAAAAATATGCAATATTTAAGAAGTTTAATTAAATATGACTAAATTGAAAATTTTCACTTAGGTGATATCAATTCATGAAAATTAACATTAGATAATTTAGAAATGTTATATACCTAAAATGATGTATTTTCTTCGTATAAAAATAAAAATGGGAGCCAATATATCTTCAATTTAAAAAATTGGCTTAACCGTCATAGTCTTGTTTTATCTGCAAAGCAGAGATGAAAAGTAGCTGCTCGTACTTAAATAAATACATTACTATTATAAAAATTCAAGTTCTTTTCTTTATCTATCTATCTATCTATTATATAAACTGATTGACCCTTATAGAACTTCTAGAAATATTATATAAACTAAAGGAACCATGTCTCGACAATGCTGTCTTATATTTAGTCATAATTTACATTTGGAAATGCTATGTATCTTAAAACAGGCGTATTGTTTTGTTCTTGCATACCCTTTGGTTATATTGAGTTACCTTTGGTAATGTTATATATGTTAAAGTAATGACAAAATGACTGTGTCATGTGATTCTTATAATAATTTTTATTGTACCCTGCTCATACAGTGTATTAAATAATTTTAGTTACGAAAAAAAATTAAATGTCATATAAAATCGTACAAACTGAAGAGGCAGGTCAAGAAAGACCTAGTTTGTGTATTGTCCCAACAGCTTGAAAAAATAATTCCATCACCAACTTATAAAACCTTTAGTAACTTACTTCCACGATAACCATTAGTAACATTAAAAAACTCTAATATAAATTCGTTACCAATTGGTAATGTTATAAAAGTCTTATATAAAAAATTGGAAAAATTGTTTTTTGGGACACCAGCTGGCATTGGAATTTATTGTCTTTATCTCGGCTTAGCTGATGTAGTTTATACATATGTTAGCATGCCGATAGCCTCTTTGTATATTAATCCTACTACACCTTTATATGACGAGGCGCTCGTCCAGCCATAAAAGGACTGACATAGAACATGTGAGCAGCTCATCTGTACACTAATTGTAACAGATTCACTCCCTACGGAAGGTGTAATCTTCTAATTTTTGAGAATGGCGATTAACCAGGTAACTTCGATGGTTTGTAGATTTTCTTCAATAATGCCTTTCTATTGAGGCAAACATGGTATTGTCAAAGACACCTTCGATGTCACAATGATATAGGTATATGTCTACGAAATTGCCTTTTCAATATGGGTGATGGTTTATGTAAGGCATGAGTAGTTGATTTTCCTGATTGTTAGGCATACAGATGACTGTTAAGTTCCTTTTCGCTAACGATGCTACCTGTGTAAATCTAGTTCTTTTTCCGTAGTTTTCAGAAAGAGTTATGTCAGGGCGATCTGGCGATATGATTTTAGTTCTGCAAAGTTACGCTCACCGTCGTTCGAAATGATAATTACCTTGGCATCTCTCCTAGTTTGAGGAATATATGCCAGCTCATAGCTTACTCTAAAGAGCAAAACAGGAAGTGGTACTATTCTTCCTAGTCCTTCCATTAGAAAAAGCGGATAGACGCTGTCTCCCCCTATAGCCTTAAAAAGTTTGAAACATCTTATGGCCCACATTACCTTTCCAGCAGTAAAGATGTGCCCTGAGATACTTTATGTGCTGCAACCACAATAAGGGAATCATACATTTGGGTTGCTTCTTGGTTTACATACGATTGTGGAAAGTGTATTTCCATAAGCAGCTCTACTGTTTCTTTAGATTTCTTGATGTAAGATACATCTTGCTTCTTTAGAAGTTCCACCCCATTTGAGTGGTCCTTTGCTAAAACTTTTGAAGCATTGCCCGCTTGTAGATGTTGAGAAGCCTTTTATTCCATCACAGTAGCTCCTCCAAATTATTCTTTTTGAATTGCTCCTGCCATTAGAAGCTTAAGAAAACATTTCACCAGGACACATCTCTGGGTGATTGTGTACTATGGTTCTCGTATATATATTTTATAAAAGATAAGATAAGAAGAGATTATATAAAAAACAAAAGACATAAGTTAAAATTATATTACTATAAAAAGTATTGCTGCGAAAACCCTCACGCCTAGATGAACAGAAACCTATTTTCATATTCTAAAAACATCGGAACTGATAAAAAAATTACAAGTGTCTCATAGATTTCTGTATATGATATAGTGAAGCCGAGCCTATATGTGTTGGAGTATGTCGCCTTTGTAGTTGTACCGCAGTGTGGACGGCAAATATCATGCTCATAACTGGGGGCACATTAAACCCTCGTGGCGGGAAAATTTGAAAATGTTGTTTTAATCTTTACATTTCAAATTAATATACACGATCTATTGTGTATTCAAAAATAATTGAACATTAATTGTTATAGATGGGTTGCGCTCTGGGAGTACTTCCTACGGCATGTGTAAGAAGTATACTCTACTGAACGTCAAGATGGTTTCTTACGACACTAACAATTTCTGCTTGATATTTATTTTAAGAAATGAAAAAGGAACTCCGATCCACTGATTTATTTAAAAAGCTACGCTACTTCCGTATTGTTAGTCTTCTGCACTACATAGATAAGTGTATACACATCTATATTATAATACTCACGTGCAAGATGATAGAGCAAGACATTACACAAGCAAGATAATCAGCAATGATAAGTATTTGTTGTATATCAAAAGCATAAGTTACATATAGGTATATTGATCACATGTGTATTTTAGCGGAATATTGTTGTAATTTGTATAAATGTAACGCAAACAAAGTAAATCTCTACACCAGCAAACAAACTGATTATATGATTAAATTTAAGTCATCTACAGATTTTACACCTTGAGCCATAGTATAATAAGCTTGTCAACCTTCTTCTTTCTCTTGTAGTTGCACCAATCTCACCAAATATTTCCATTCAATGTATACTCCTTCTCCATTGGTAATATTTTTCATATCTCCTAAGGTATTTCGAACCAGTTTGATCATGTGACAAGGATCAGAATGAACTATTAGTTTATTGTTATCGTTATCCATATTGAAGTAACTGCGGTCATTAATGTTTCCCAAATCACAACCCAGAACTTCAACGGCAGAAATATTGATTGCTGCCTCATCAAAAATTATTCATATAATTTTAGCGCTAGTTGCCTTTAATTGTTCCAAAGCTATAGAAATTATGTTAGCTTTTTGATCTTTTGTCATGGAAGCTATTAGGAAAAAAGTTTTCGGGATTTTCCATGACCGGTTCAAACAAACAGCAATCAACCCTTAAATTTGTGTAGCTGGGATTGCGTTTTGTCAACCATCTCCTGCACCATTATAGCCATAAGCTTTTCCTCCATCCCGATCTATTTGCTTTTGAATGTGAATCTCATCAAATACGAGACTCATTCCTTTTATTCGCTTCTTCGTAAGCTGCTTTGATGACTTCTAAGGATTCTTTTGTGAAACCTGGCCTGCAATCGACAACTTTATACCATTCCTATAGGGTATTCGAATGTGGCAAGCTGTTCGGGAAAACACCTCTTACGTACAGGTATGCCTTTGGCGACAAAAAATTCAAAGTTAAGGCGAACGTACGAATGTGTTCGCTCTGCATGGAGCTGCGACTTTCGACAAAGTAAAGTCTGTTTCATCTCCTAACAAGTTCTTCTCTTTCAAGTAACTTATTAACTCTCATGACCTTCACATTATTTCGGACGTACTTCTTTAACTTTTTTAACTTATCCTTCTTCACTAAAACTTTTTCTGAGATTTTCGTGCAGCTGTCACTAAATGTCTCCATACAATTCATAAAGTCCTCCTAACGAAGGAAATACTCTCAGCTATGAAGATTAATTAAATTCTATATATTTCTGCAAACACTACGGTTGGCGACACCACAATTTAAGGATAATGTTAGTAAGATAACTGTTTTTTTATCAATGTGAAACTTTCATGCAAACAAAAATAACTATAATTCTATGATCAAGTTTATTGGAAAATATATACATATTATAGATAAGTATACGTAGATTAATTTCATGTTGTAAAATCCGGCCCAGACGTGTTTCCACGCTGCTATAATGCAACTTTTCAAACGTTCAATGGCGCATAAGTTCCAAATCCTTAACCGGGTTAGGGCCTCGTGTGCAAAGTAATGTTAGCACAGTTTGGACTTTAATTTATAACCATACTTTATAAGGTTACAGATAGAAATTTCAGTCCAAGTTATACTAACATCGCTTGGTGTGAAATTTGCATACATCGATGCAAGCTTAAGCGTCTGACCTGCACCTTAACGTTCCAACTTTCCTGCGGCTGCATTTGAAACTATCAAAATATACATACATATGTACATAAACTAGAAATGAAGCTTGCTGTGATCTCATATAAAACCTCGATGAGTTGCCAACGATAACACCACTTTCCTCCACATTTCTCACTGGAAAATTAGGAAAATGTTATGTATCTTAACCGTTTAACTTAATCAGATTAAGTGTAACAAGAAACCACTACTACTGAGATCCTTCATTTCTAAACATACCTTTACTGATCCTCTATATACATCTCCTCCACTTCAAATAGAGGGAAGTCAACTATAGCATCACTTTCCTCCTCATCGTGTGATGCGCTCTCCGCAGTATTTCTCACAGGAATTTGCTTCATTAGTTCCTCGTGATCCTGTACAAATAAAAAATTATAAAGATATGTATCCTAATCATTATTAATGAAATTTTATAGCAGGTTCCAACAGTTTGTCTTGCAAAAGGAACAAATTTTATAATCCAAATCAAAATGCAAATTTGTCACAGAAATGAAATTTTAATAAATTACTTTGAAATATCTACTCAAATCAAAATATTCAGATAACTTTCCAAATGTGCCCTAAAAATATTTTTAACCCACCGCCATTGACTTATTGCCATCCGACTTTGACAGTTTTCTTTTCACGTAAACAAAATTTTTCTTACAAGTAAGTGCACACCAAAAATCAAGTTTATATATTTGGTTGAAGATGATTCAGCAATATTTGATGTTATCAGTTAAAAGGGATTAGAAATAATTTGTGAATATACTTGCCAAAAAAATGCCTTCCATGGCCCAGTTTTACCTCTATAAATACGGCAACCTGTTACTGAGCACTTCATTGTTCAAATCGTATTTATTCACAAGTTTGCTAGCACTAAATATTGTTTCAAATTATTTATATTAAATCTCTAGAGGACTTGATTAGTTTTGAGAAAAACAGTTTTTTGTTTTCACTATGAAATCACAATTAATTAACAGAAATAATTGACTGTCACGAAAACACAAATCACTTGACAGATAAGAATTGTATTTCTCTTTCTCCAATGTATCCGTCCTTTGTTATTGCCTTCCTCTTCGAGATAATTATGAGGAGAAGAAAGCTTCATTCATGTACACGAATTTTACCCTGCATTTGTGTATGTTTCACTCCGCCATTTTTGGTCTTCGTTCTCAAATCCATACTTAGGTTTGGTTGGTTTTGGGCTTGGTGCATTGACGTAGGAAAACCCGTGAAACAAACGTAGGGGCACGAAGCAAATATTACTCACAAACTTTTTACCACTGAACTTTTCTTCTTAATTATTAACTCTTATACGTTCACGTTTGCAAATGCAGTAAGCACTTTTGAGTATATGAAAATAAAAGCGATTAAAATTGCGCATAGGTTGTATAATTGTGTACAGGTGTACAAATTTTACGGCGCTTATGTACAAACAATATCAGTGTGATTGTGTTAGAATTGGGTACGCGATATTTTCTCATTTGCATCTCCTTTAGTTCTTACCTCGTTGGGATATGTACACGCACGTGAGTAATAAATTGTGTGCGACCAAAAGCATCGAGCATACTTCCTCGAGGGTTTTGGTGCGACCCAAGCGCACATACTTATTGAGTCGTATGCGATTTTCATGCGTATTCCAATCATGCAGATGAGTGAGTAATTCAAAATAGGAAAGCGCACGCTAGCGTGCGCACACGGAATTTCTAACTCTACCTCATAAAATTTTCTACTATGGCAAGCTGATAGCAAAGTTAACTTAATGACTAGTTAAGAAGTAGGCGAGATTTCCGAGGGTTTTATATTTATTATGCACACGGCAAGAAAAGGAAGAAATAAATAAAAAATAAAATAAAAAAAAAATAAAAACTCTTTAAAACTTTTATGAATAATGATAAAAAATGTGAAAGCGCAAGTTGCATGCAACGAAACAGAATAGCAAATGTTTCATTTTCGTAAATAAATGAGAAGGGGCGGAGTCTTCACGTTTTAGTCCCATAAAATGCTCCCTCGCTTTTGTGAAAACCGGTTTTCATGAAATATTGATAATGTTTGGTCACATGTTGTTGCTGTAAATGGAAACATGTTGTTGCTGTAATCCTATGATATTTGAACAGCACGTGTTTCTGTTTACATTCGTTTTGCTATGAAGAGATTAAGTGGGAGAACTTATGCTGGATTCTCTGATATTTTCGGGAAAAATGAGAATTTTATTTGAAAGGAACTTTACATCTCCTTTCAGCATCTGGGCCAAAGCGAGATTTATCTTTTTCTTAAAACTGGGAGATAGTGTGACCTGATGTACATTATTATGAATAGGTTGAAAGGACTTTGAGGGTAATCCTACGTTCTCTCGATATTTGTTTTTAACTCGTTGTCTCAGTTGCACTGCAATAGCGCATAGCCAAGTTCTTTTCCTCCATTAATGCAAAAGACGAAAATATATGAAATTACTTGTTTCATTCTAAAAAACAACAAAAAATTTCCAATTTTGCTCTACTGCTTCTTAACTTGTCATTAAGTTCTTCATTTTTCATTATTGAGCTTTGTTTACTTTTTGTATTTTGTTTAAATTAAATCAAACATATGCTTATCATGGACAAACGTGTATGTGTTGTGCATTTATATTATGTACTTCATGAAGTAAACACAATAATATAAAGCACACCTGTCAACAAGAGGCCAAAAGATGACATCGAGTCGAAATGAGGGCTAAAGATGAGCCCCAACGAACAAATGAGGACTATAAAGTGAACATCGAGGAAACTACGACAACGGTAAAAGGAAAAAAAGCACAAAACACACTTGACTTGAAACACGAGAATACGATCCTACTGATGATATGATCGAGATTATGAATGCAGTGCAAATTTTAAAGGAACTTCCACATCAATGGAATTCAATTTTTGAACGTATTTATAAAAAACGAAATTTAGCAACATTGTGAAGCAAATACTATATACAAATATTTCACACATTACTTCTGGAAACTATTGTCGAGACAATGAGAAAAAGACAATTCACCATTTAGAAAGGCAATGTCAATTAAAGTACAGAAATGCGGACTCTTTTTATGTGAGGAGTATGAATTTGCAGGTGCAACTCCTAATGGGGTCAATGAATAAGACGGATTGGTTTAAATAAAATGTCTATCAGCAGCAGCTGGCTTAGAAGTCAACCATGCTATCCTTTCATGTGAAACTAAGATTTGGGAAGCTAATAAAAAAAACGTAGAAAATCAGCCTTACTACTTCCAAGAATAACGTCAGTTAAAAATCACAAAAAGAAATAACTGTTTGTTTGATATATGGACTTCAGACAGCGTTTATTTAAAGGTCGAAAAAATTTATGGCGATGAAAAAATGTGGGACAATATGGTTCCAAAGACACACGAATTTTATGTTAATAATCTTTTATCGGGAATTATTGACCCAAGATTCAGTAGAAAGATGCCTATCAGGGAATAAGAAAAATATTACTTTTATAACTTTGATATTGTTTATTATAAAATAAAAAGAAAAAAAATTCTAATTCAAAGTAATAAACATTATTTAAAAATGAAAATTCCAAAATAATTATTACATGTAGATTTTTTTATACGAATATTATCACATAACGAAAGTAGAAGTCAAATTAGTGCGCATAATCCTCGACCAATTTTGTGATTTGTTAAATGATTGTTTAATATCAAAAATGATAAATAATCAATATTTTTGGGCCCTGGTTGGAGGTTCTCCAGCTCCTTTACAATCAACGTTTTCTAATTCACACAAGTTCTCCAATATCATATTTGCAATCCTGTAATTTAATAATTGAGGACTTTTCACTTGAAGAATTGAACAAATACAACCCATAGAGGTATCACACAGTCTGTAATTAAATCGAGATGTAACATTTGCTATAATAGTGCTAAAACACTGAAAAAAAATAAAAACAAAGGAAATAGCTTGAGTTGGTATAAGGTAACTGGTCTGTGCAGGTTTGATGTCAAAGTGGTTTTTCGTATATATTTCTAGAACGGTTCCAGTATAATTCATCGAAAATGAATTATCCCAAAAACACAATCAGAAATTAAAACGGAGTACACAGTATAGTGTGATCATGTTTGATTTGCACTACCATTACCAGACGGGCGAAACTTGAGAGTTGATAATTTAATGTGTACATGTATATAAGTAAACTTACGAAAAATTCTAAAGGAACAACCATACGACTCCCACTGAATATAATACTATCAAGAGGATAAGATGTTGAACAGATTATTAGATTATTATTATTATGAGGGTATGTATATAGACCTGAAGCACGATTTATGTAGCGGAAAGCGATCAGGAAACCCCCCTAAGGAACTCAAGAGCCGCTGTCTTAAATGAATTCAGCGAAGAACTACGCTGATTCCAAAGAGTCGCCCCACGCAGGAAAGTGCTTCTCCCTCCGTATTGCGAATTAACTCTGGGAAGGACAATCTTAAACCTGTTCTTCGAACTCCAGTTGAACCGGCCAGCAACATAGCTGGGTACTCAGAACATACATGTTAGCCAACGGACAGGGGAGGAGCACCTCAATGAGTTGAGAGGGGACATGTGATCTGCGCTTAAGACCAAAAACATGTCTGGCATAGGTCATGAACGTACGAACAAGTTTATTAATATTACCACAGGATAAGGGGAACAAAACAACATCAGCATAGAAGAAATGTGGTAGGATGAGAGCTGAGAAAAGTCTTGTGCGAGTGATCTCATCAAAATGTTAGGAAGCAGCATAGAGCGAACGCAAACCATAATAAACTCTAGCGCAGATCTTGTTAACTTGAGGCTCCCACGTGAGACCCGGATCCATGAGAAGACCAAGATTAGAGATCACTCTAGCCGTGAGGCAGTTCAGACAAGTCAGCGACATTTGAAACACGTATTGAATAGATCATTGCTTGCGTTTTGGAGGGATTAAGGGACAATCCATTATCAACAGACCATCCAGCAATCCCTGAAAATGTCCTGTTAATGACAGCCACAGAATCTTTGAGACGATTCCTTGGAGCACCATAACTAATAGACTTGCAGATCATCCGCATAGATATGGAAATTTGCATTACCCAAAACGGTGTTTACATCATCAATGAAGAATTTGAACAGGAGAGGAGCCAATACAGGCCCTTGCTGACCTCATCGAGGAGTATGAGCCATTACAGTTAACCGTGAATCGTGGGTTACTCAAATAGCAACCAATTAAACCGCACGTAGAAGTAGAGAACCCGAAACAAGCACTAAGCTTGTCAAGCAGCAACGAATACGGGACAGAGTCAAAGGCCTTACTGAAATCCAGCAACACATGAATTACATTGTTATCATTGTCACAAAGATCCTCAATGCCCGCAGCAACATCAAGAAGAGCAGTGCTAGTCGAGTGACACCTCCTAAAACCAATTCTTATGATACCCTAGATGAAATTTAGTATTGTCACCCTTCTTTGCAAGTTTGATTTTTGAAGTGGTTTTTTGGACGTTTTGTCGGATAGAAAAAAGGATTATAACCAATTTTTTTTAGGATTTCGTATTCTGAAGAAGTCCGTGTAGAAAATTTCGGCTTTGTAAGTATACGCGTTCTCGAGCTATCGTGCGCACAGCCAGACAAACGGACGGAAATGCAAAAATCAAAAAAAAAACTTTTAATATTATGCGTGGGTGTGCAATCCATTTTGCTCTACCGTCATTATTTCGAGGTGTTACAAACGGAATGACAAACTTAGTATACCCTATAGATTTCATCTAGGGTATAATAAGTTAGGGCACATAAGAGTTTTCCGATTGTTTTACATTTAAAATGTACATGGCATGATAAGGAAAGAAAGAAGAAGAAAATAAAAATAAATGAAACTCTCTTTAAAACGAAACAGAAAGGCAAATGATTCATTCTCGTAAATAAATGAGAAAGGTCGGAGTTTTTAAATTTTACTCTCATAAAATGTTCCGGCGCTTTTGTGAAAACCGGTTTTCCTGAAATATTCAGAGAATTATCGAATGTTTTTATAGCATAACCAATGTTTGTAGTGTAATTCCTATGCTATTTGAACAGTACATGCTTCTGTATGCATTCGCATGCTGAATTCTCTGATATCTTCAGACAATATGTGAATTTTATTTGAGAGGAATTTTACATCTCCGTTCAGCACTTTGGCCAAAGCGAAATTTATCTTTTTCTTAGAAAACTGAGGTAGTTTGAAGAGATTTTGGAAATATTTAAGAAGATTTTGTTTTTAAAGCAGGATTTACATTATGATGATATCCAATTTTTACAGAAATTGTGAGGGAGATAGTTTATTGAAATTTAAATGATGCGGAAGCAACATCGCAATATCTCACACGTACAGTCCCCTCTACTTTTTATGGCAAAACTCTCAAACTGTCTTATTGGAAATTGTCAAGTTTTTAATCGTTTTGTCGTAGATATTCAAAGACGGATTATGAAACGAAGTAAAATTTTAATAAAAAAGGATGAGATTATATCGAAAAAATTTGTCGCAAAATATCAGGTGGTACTGTAATTCAGTTCGACAGTCATCATTTTGTACGATAACGAAATTTTTATTTAATAATTATTTCATATAGTAAACAAAAAGTTCAGTAACTAATTTGCTAATATGTAAACGTCAATCCACTGCATCCACTCAAGTGCTCACATGAAAATAATCCCACTCCACTACCGAACTAACACCGGTGAAGATAATTCCAGTCCGATTCGTGTTCACATGACGGATTATCTCAAAGGCGGAATAATTCTAGCAAATTATAAAGGAAAAGCACCACCGCAGTCAATCTGTGAACACACTACTCTCTGCTTGTGGACAGAAAACTACATCAGAAATAACTTCAATATTTTCTATAAAGCAATATTTAATAACTTTCAATTTCGCAATATTTAATTACAAACTCAAAACTTACTTTTGTTTATTTCGACAAATAATTTTACTTGACAGATAAAAAATTATAGTAACAAAACAGCAATATGGCAGCTCCAGTAGCCGAAATTGACAAATTAGGGTTGCCAATAAATATGTTTTAGTTTCAGTAACTATAAAAACTCCCTATGCTTGAGGTCTTTTTATGGTTCCGGATACGCACACAGTGACAAATCAACGTCCGGAAAAAATTCAGGACGCGTTTGCTTCTCTCATCACTCATAAATAAATTTCCATATACGATGCACTATCTCCCTCACAATTTCTGTAAAACTTGCATTGTCATCATAATGTAAATCCTGCTTAACTCGTTGACTCAGTCGCACTACAATAATGCATATTCAAGTTCCTTCATGCAAAAGACGAAAGTATATTGCATTATTTGTTTTTTTACTAGAAAACACGACAAATTTTCAATTTTGTTCGGTTGATTCCTATCTTCTTATTAGAATTTTTTGTATGAATAGTAGTTTAGGCCGGAGAAGCTATTCAAATCAAATTTTTGTCAGTTTTACATAAGAACACTGCAAATATTTTAGAATGCTAGGACTTCATTATGGCTCATATGCGGTAGGGAGGGAGTATGTTTAATGGCTTGTGAAGTATTCTCGAGGGTTTTGGAAATGACACGCACACACGAGCACACGAGTTTCTAAGGCCTGAACGCGCATATGAATCTTAACCCATCGGAAAATATGTCAAGCGCTTGTAAAATGAAACTCTCTTTTAATATAGCCAAAGGGATTTTTGCGGAAGCAAATCTCTTCTCTGAGTTTAGGCTTATTCATAACTTATCTGTTTTGTTGTCAAAATATGACTCATATGCATATGAAAGCGTATCAGAATATTCATTTTTTAGTAGTCAGTTTAAGTGTGCAGTCAATTAAAATTTCTTTTACTACATCGAATAACTAATTTTCTTAAGTGGAAAGATATTAAGCGTTAATATGCAGATTGAATTTGAGTCCCTGAAATTCGGAATGCAAACAAAGTTGTGAAATTGAAGGAAAGTTCAAAAATTAAGTTATTCCACACATTAGAATATCCCGTCGCTACAAATAAACTGCAAACTCTAATTCAATTTTCAGCCGAAAAAAACCAGATCGATTTCATATGTGGAGCTTGCCTTGTCCACAATACTAAAACTAATTTGCAATGATATTCATGGTATATCATGACATGTAGAATATAATTCGTAATTAAGCATACAAACCTGCAAGAATGATAACACTATATGTTCCTGTTTACATCAATTGCCAAAGAAGTTTGGCTAAAATGAGATAAGCTCCTTAAATGACAAGACAAATAACTAAGTATATGTCTTCATTTTTAACTGTGTTCATTTTACTCAAAAGTGGTACTTAAAACATGAGTGCACTAAGGCGTCGATAATACAAGTTTTATCGCTATAGGAATATAATATTATTTTTAAAAAATTGTTAACATTTTTGTAAAAGCTTTCATGACTTTTCTCTTGTCAACTTTGCTGGTCCCGCCTAAATTAGCAAAGTATTAAAGTAAATACGTAGTATTTCACCTCATATGATTTATACTCAGAATTTAAACTGGATTATATATGAGGTTTGCTTAGCATTTTTCTTCTGTCATCTACGGCAGGTAGGAATTAGCCGTACTGAAGAGCATTGGTTCCTGTTGATATGAAACGCCTTTATTCATTACTATCTGTGCCAGCTGCAGGCTATACAGCGTTTTAGTTATCAAGTTTTTAACAAATTGTTAACATTTTTGTAAAAGTCTTCATGACTTCAATAGAGAAGTCTCTTGGCAAGTTATATATTATCCAGCTAGTTATCAATCTACTCTTTTCATTTGTTGTATTTATAATTGTGGTGTATTATTTATAAACAGTTAAATATGCATACATATCAGCCGTATATGTTAATTAAATAATTTCCTTATTTCTTTAGATCCTAAATATCCATTCTACTGATTTCTACATTAAGTTCGATAATCACAAAGGGAAATTTAATTTAATAATTAGAACAACATTTTTAATTACGACTTGCACATT
Source organism: Dioctria rufipes (assembly GCA_963924295.1). NCBI lineage: Eukaryota > Metazoa > Arthropoda > Insecta > Diptera > Asilidae > Dioctria > Dioctria rufipes. The sequence goes on from OZ002742.1 coordinate 120,161,754, forward strand.
AATTCAAACTATGACATTAATGGAAAAGTATTGAAGCAAGAATTTTTGCTAAAATATAAATTTTATGTCTGTACGAGTAAGAAATTTAAGAAGAGGCCCATCATCAACAATTTTCGTGCCAATCTCAAAGATGTGTAAGTTTATATGCACACTATAAAAAATTCGCATTACAGACGGATAGAAAAAAAGTTTATGCAAAGGACTTGGCACGATTTTTGAAAGTTTGAGGCAAAATTGTATACCAACAGCAGCAGAGTGAGCGGTAGTAATATAAAATAGCCTTTTCACATAAAAGAATATAAATATTTCTCTTTTAATCCACTTTCAATTTTAGTTTACCCTACGGCTTTTGTGCTAGGGCATAAATTTACATTACTGAACATAAACAGAACATGACATCTAGCCTAGATGATCTAGGGCACGGTATTCCCATTAAAATTTTGACACAGTGCAGCTGATAGTGCCTGTGACGTGATTCTGTGACTAATGTATATACATTTTTATACGAAGACAGAGAAAAGAGAGAGAATATTGTGTTCTCTGTACCGTACTTTCCTACACATTTCTCGATATTACGTCATCTAATGGTGGAACATGGTTCGTAATGGGAATACGTTGTATTCTATATATCTTGATTTAGGGTACATGTAGACAAAGACGCAACCATATGTTAGAAAGTGAGAAAAATCAACACGCTCGGCACGCAAGTGTGGCATATATATACACGCAATGGTGAATGGCCTCTTTCTATTTTCTTACTGGTAGGGTAGGACGCACATTGAGCACGCAACCACACATGCTTAGGGAGGTTGAATTTTACTATTTACAAAGTAGTAAACTTATGACGGTGACGTAAATTCACTGCATTCATCTTTTAGTAAGAATTACCACTTGGTATGGTAAGATTTTATATACACTCCTGTGTCAATACCTACATACCTGGGTATGTTTGCAATTTTGAGAATGAAAAAACTTTATTAATCTTTGAAATTTTTTATCCATCACTTAAGTTATTCCTCAACAGCTCTATTTGTAACTAATATATGCTATAAAGTTTTGAAAAGTATTCTGTGGTTCGTCAGAAAATAGACCTGAATTATAAATATACGTTATCAAGCTCAAAGCATACCCAGGTATGTATTTTTTAGAAATGGGGATTGAAAGCAATAAAAAATAAAATTAATTCTTACAAAATTTTATAGAATTTATTATTTATTTATTTTTTACATTGGGAGAATTCTGTAGAATGCAATGCACATACAGGCTTACAGCATGTTGTGCAACATTTTCGCATGGGTCGCCGCATACGCTCCTCTTTTCAAATACCGCAGATACCTTTGACTTTCAGTCTGCCTGTTTGATACCGTGCTGCTGGTCCACTTGGCGTGGATGTAGATGGGATTGGTATTTGATGTCGCATAATGCATTCGATAGCATATCTGGTCCCGAAGTTCCTCATGTGTGAATTCGCTGCTCTGATTTGTTCAGCTGGGCTTCACCATAAGATCTTGCAGAAACGAACGTCTCTTATTTGTTTTTTGGTTAAGATTGTGGGTATCGTATATAAAACAGGCTGCCAGAGCAGCCACATCCAAAATATTATAAAAAAAATGCTAGGGTCCACCGCAACGTACGTCTCTTGGTGCTGTAATGTCCTACCATCTTATCCATATTGTCTACACCCCCCTTGAATTTATTTTAAGACAATATGATTTCAGGCTTTTGGAGGACACCACTAACACTTTTATCGTAATGCACTGTTGAAAGCAAAATTACAAATTTTCTCTTTTTGGTAACGTAAGAGCAAATCGTGGTTTTGTCACAGAATCCGAACTCGGTACAAAGTAGTGTAAATGAAGGTATAGCTTGAAATTCCGTAGGAATGTATGGTTTATGTTTTTTCAACGTACCGACCAGACCAGTCCAATTTACTACTATACTGGATACCTCAAAATAAGATTTATAATCTAATCACCCTTGCTAGTCAGTAGAAAAAGTAAAAGCCGGTTCCAAGAATGAAATTTACACTTAATATGATAAATTTCTCCTTGAAATTCTCGAAAAACTGCATTTCTGTCATCAAGAATTATATCCTACCTCCAAGTTTTGTAAGCCATATGTAACACACCCACCTTTCGGAACAGGTCTAATCATAAAAATAAATTCTTAGGAACTATATTCTCCTTATATGTAAAGCCAAAAAATGAAACAGTTCCACAGAAATAAACTTATAGGTTCGTTTACGTCATTTATTTTATCCATTGACACAAGGGCTAAACACACTGCAATAAATACAGTAAAATTTACTATTAAACTTTAAGCATTTTTACATAAATTATTTAGCGTGTAGGCATGTAATCATTATCTAGGCATTTATCGGATGTATATATATATATATATATATGTATATTTATTTAAAATTATAATTTATTACACATTCAGAGCTGTAAATTCAATTTTTCACTTTTACAATGTACATGAGTACTTATTTGTTATTGATGCTTAATGAAATGATGTACTAAATGTTGAATTTCCAAAATTCAGCCCCTATTTCCAGACATTAGAGCAATTTAGGAAGGTGCTCACATCTTATCGATTTCTATATACATACATATATTAAATACGATAGAGACAAAAACCATCTCTGTGTAATAAGTATTTCTGGGGGCGACACAAAAGGTACGCATCAGAATGAAACTTCATTTCCTTAACCAGAATCTAAATTAACTTTCGATTTGACTGCACGGGAAAGGCAATGCAACTTAAATTTAGAGCCAATCTCCAAATAATTAAACTGCCACAGTCCGCCCACAGCTCTCTACTGTCGTGCAGAGAGTATTAACAACAAAGCTGCCTCCTCCCATGCAGGGCAGGTATATAATTACCGTTCAATCTAATCTATTGAAATGCAAATACCTGTCAGGAGTTAAATTAGATCCCAAAATAAATCTGCGGAAAACCAATTAATGACGACTAATTAGGTGCGATAAACGTTTCTATATGAATAGACCACAACGCAACGGAAGGATGGTGTGAGATGACGACAACAAAAGATGTGTCGCCATGACACCTTAGTGTTAACACCTTCTTCGTTGGGATACCACGAAGATAGTCGGCAAGATACTTCTAAAGGTGGGCATCATTACCTTCGATATGTGTCAAATTAATATAACTAATGGCTTTGTTCCGTGTCTGTGCCTTATTAAATAAGTAAGGCGTTTCATTGATGACCAATTTTCACTGTGAGAGTCATAATTTATGGTGACGGCTGTGATCATTTTATGATCTTTTAATTAGTAAACTCTACTAGATTTCACCTAAAAAAACGCTAATCATTTCAAACGTTTAAGACTAGTTATAACTTTGTCAAACAAATCTTTTTATTATTTAATTTGCGTGTTTACCATTGGCGATTGAGGTGACTTGGAAAGTGTGAGAACCGAGCGGACTATAATTCGGAGATCTACATATGTATGTTACATATGTATTTAGTCGCAGCAATACAAAATTACAAAGGTCGGAAAGAAAATGTTTCGGGGTATTTTAATAAAGAGAACAATTGAGTTTTTTTTTTTTTTTAATTTATTTAACTATGAATGGTTCTAGCAAAGGCAGCACGCAATGATATTTTCGACTAGGCTAAAGATAATATTTTACGCACGATCGATACGATTATGCGTTTTATGGAGCAACGTGAATTAATTTCCAATAAAATTCTATTCAATATTAGCTGGCGTGAAAGGCGTTATTTCTGATTAGACGTTAAGGAAATAGGACTGAATACAGATTCGTTAGAAATGATAATGAAAAAAAAAGCAATAACAACGCCATCGAAACACCTGTCTTTAGACGTGAACATTCTGTGACTTTCAATCGTGAGACCTAGTGTCGTCATCGTGGGACTTTTCTTCTCAATGAAAAATATAAAAAGTAATCTCAATTACTTGAATATAAATTACTCAATCTTTAATCTTTTAATGGCTAATCATATGCAGAGTGTTGGATTATTGGTTGAAATCTTTCATTTAAGCTATCTGCATATGTATACCAACTAATGAGAAAACTTAAGAATTTTGCTTTCTGAATTGTTTATCTTGAACGTCAATAGCCACTGGATAAGGTTTTTTATAATTTCCAGGAAGCTGCGAAAAAAGTGCAGTCTAACTTTTGTCTTTTTGATATTAGAAGACATGCAAAGCATCTAGCTTCCGCATAGCCTGGTGAGCCTAGACTACTGAAATAGAACTGTACGAAATTGGGACTGTGTCAAAATTCTAGTGTGGGCAAAGGTGATACATGCATTACGTCCTCATTTTTTTTTTTTTTTTTTTTTTTTGAAAATTTTCCCCTTAACCCAGATAACACAGGACATGTTTTGATCATCTTCTCGATATGCTCCACACGATATGAGATAATGTTCTCTGATTACACGTATTGATATCAAAAAACATATTCTTTCCATATGCTTTTTATAAGACTCATGTCCGCCCTGCCGAGCGAAATCTTCGGACGTCGGATATATATGTGCGTGTGATAATCGGTACGTATTCGAAAGAATGTGTTCAGAACGTATTCTAAAGGATACAAAATTGATATAAGACTGATATAAATGAGCATTCACGCTTAAAAATTCGGGCTTTAAATTAAGGCTTTTGGGTTTGTATATAATGCCATTCCGAAAAACTTTAACATTAAAACTTACACAACGTCTTAAAATTATTAAGACGAATTAGTTTTTATTGATATTTCTACATATTCTGAAATTACAAGTTTTAACATAAATTATTTGGTTCTAATTTTAAACTAAAAATTTTCTGAATTTGAAGCAGTCGAGTTTAAATTTCAGAAAAAACTTTCGTTTGAATCTAAACCAAAGTTATCTCAATTTGAGGCAGTGGAGTTTGAATTTTTTTTTTTCAATGGTTTTATGGTGGTAGAATTCTACTTGAAGTATTACATGGGAGTTTAAACAAAATGACAATTATATGGTTTCAATTTTATTATTTATTTATTTATTTTTTCAGTTTTAAATTCAAGTATGTAAACATATTAATTTGATCTGTAGGTACCATTGGTTATATTATGTAAATTCAAAATAAATGTTTTTTTCATTGTTTTAAATTTTTTTTTATAAATTCATTAGTTGGACTTTTATTTGTCACTGAAAATTGTTCAGACAAGTGCATTTTCGATACGCAAAAAATGTTTTATTTTTATTCGGTATTATTGAAATTTTTTGAAAATTTGTTTTGAATTTCAATTATAAGCGTGGTTACTTGAAGTAGCTCAAAAATATTGTAAAAATATAAAATATCTTCTCAAATTTACTTCATATGTAAGATTAAATACAAAAAATAATTTAAAAAACAAATCCATTGTTTCAATAATATTAAAATTATTTGGTACCTTTATAAATTGTTTGTCAACATAAATTAAATAGTATGAAATTTCTGATGCGTCCAATAGCCAATATAACAGGCTGCCCTTTTGTATTTTTAACGATTTCTTCTTTGTGAGTGTTAATTTAGATATATGGAAATATTTAAAGTGATTTACAAAATTAGTATTTTATCATTCTTTAAATTACTTGCATTTCCAAATTTAATAAATTTATGCTTGACTTGAGATTAAATTTATTTCTCATAGAAGCTGGAGGTAATACTTCAGATGTGCTATAAATGATTTAGTTCAATTATTCCATTCGAAAACATTGAAAGAAATAGAATTACAGCAACCAAATTTATTGTGATAAAATTTTTATTATACCTCCGCATTCCTGTAAAGACATTTTGAGTCATCTAAAATTTTGAAAATAATATTTTCGCAACTTCCACAATTTAAAATCATTTTGTCACTATTATTATTTATCATATGACACATGTACTAAATATCTATTCATAATAGTTTGACATAAATTTTAATAGCTTTAATAGCTATTTACCATTTGTGGATAATAGTAGTAAAATGGAAAATTTAAAATCTCTTCTGAATGTTTTCCTTTAATTTCAATACTTTGTTCAAAAGCGACTGCATTTTGTAAGAAGTGTATTTCATTTTTCATTTCTTCACTACTGCTTTTTGATAATGATATTGCTGTTTCCGTTGGGATGCTTTCTTTTATAATTCGTATTTTTATATGAGATATGTAATTATTTGAATAGCAAAAATTTTTTAAATAATTTTCGTTACATTTTTGACTTTCTTGAAAATACATATTTTTGAAAGAAATGTTTTTAAATAAAGGTTTCAAAGTTTCAATATTGAATTTATGATGGAATAACCTCTTAAATGTATATATTTTTTTCTTTATTGTATTTTTTATCCCATCGAAATTCGAGGAATTTCGTTTCTGAAGCTACATATAAGCCATTACTTTCATAGTTTATATTTCTTTCAAAAACCAGTTATCTAATTTATTTAAGGAATCAAAAACAAGGTACTCAATTTTTTTTATAATTTCATAAGATGTAGATGATTCATTTAAATTATAAGTTATAAAAAAACAAATTGGAAGAAATGTTTCTTATAATTTCACTTAATTTTTGGTTGATTATATTATTATTGTTGTTCGAAACACCAAATGAATTAATGTTTTGAAAAAAATCCTCGATACTAGCTTTTACAGATGCTATGTCGAAATTTATACCTGGTGTTAAATTTGTACTTCTTTTTTGCGTGTTCATTTATTTTCTCGATTTCCGAACAAATATTTGGAACAAAACTACCTTGAGGTTGATGATTGCAGTTTTCTAAACAAGTTTTAATATGTTTCGATAAGTCGCTATAAGTCACAAACGTTTCCTCACATTGATATGATACTATGCACTTCAAACACATTTTTTTACTATCATGATGTAAGTCGTGATAATTTTTTAAATGTGCGACAGTAAATGAAATGCTACTAAATGAATTTCCACAAATATAATAAAAAAAAATATTGTTTTATTTTATATGCAATAAACAAATATAATAAAAATACTTACATGAAAAATAAAATGCAACAACTAAAGAAAAAATCAACTTCACTCCACAGATACGTACTTCGGAATAACTGATTCACTAGCAAAAGTAGCACTTGTTCTAAATATTAAAACCGTTTCGGTTTCATTATCTCAACAATCTCGCTAGATCCCATAGCTAGTTGAATGTGATTTTTAACTATCCACAATCGAGAAAAATTGAAATAGATCTTGAAAAACTGCCCCTTCTTGAATAACATTTGCTCCATACATTGCACCACATTGCTTAACGATAATGGATGATTAACAATGAAAATAATAAGAATAATATAGAATTTCCCGGAGCATCCTTTGGAGATGTGTTTTCCATTAGCGGTTTTGTGAAAATTCTCTTTTGAGACCCTGATAAAATAAAATCAGAATTAAACAGAATAACATAAAAATAAAATTTACTTACAATATAGTACAAGATCATCAAAGGTTACGGTAAATTTAGCGCAAAAATCTTTACGTAAAAATTAAGATAAAACTTTCATAGAAAGAGGGGATAATTGAAGAAAAGCTACCAAACACTCTTAGAGTAAATTTTATTAAATATATAATACTTATATATAAAAATCGGAGCTAAAATCTAATTGTGTAACTAGATTTTCGCAATCCAATAAAATAACAATCGGTTTGTTAGTAAATTCGAGTAAAAATGTCTGCATCGAGTAAAAAGTTCTGAGTTAGACCTAAGGCATTAACTTACGGAAAAAATTGCAAACAAACAATTGATGCTATCACATTTTAGCGTATGAGGGTAAGGCGGCGGAGAGGTTTTAGACGTTTTATTCATCTTAGTGTCCCAACCCATTGCCGTCTTTATGTTCAAGGCCGTGACACAAAACGAAGAAATATATGCAAAATATGGCAACTGGGGTGTACGATCAAAAACAAACTACACCCTTCGATTAGTCTCTCCTCCCTCTTTAATTTAGTTCCAAATATAGCGTAGCTTGGACAACCTCCTATGAGGGGTGATACGACCCCCAACCTCCAAAGCACCCTCCTCCTATATTTTTGTACTCTAAAGCCTTAATCAATCAGAAAAAACTTCAATATCCTACAGCCCTCCTACACAGAGTTAGTTGCCCGTGAATATTGTGACAAAAAAATTTACCGCCTAGGGCCCTGAAGTCTGCAAATTACCTTTAATAGAAATAAAATATAGCCTATAATACCCATGCATACTTAATTACCAAAGTGAATTCTTACTTTTTTTAATTGGGCTTACAGATGCTGAGCTTACCCCTGCGAATTATTGCAGCTCCTGATATTATCTTTATTTTTTTTTTTTAAATTTCCGTTAATCAGCTTCCATTTCTATCCTGCAGTCTCCGCGGAACATTTCCTCCACCTGTCTTGTTCGCCCTGAGCACCCATTTTTTTTTTTTTTTTATATCACATACATTCTGCTTCTTCTCTCCATTCTCTCGTAGACCCGGAAAAACTCGGGAAAACCTACCCTCCTACATCCCTCAAAACCGACCCCTACAAAAAAGAAATTTCAATTTATTTCGACATTATAAGGTAGTTATTTATTTTTTCCCGGACGGGAATCGAACCTACACTTGTTAGAATCAGTCAATGATGGATAAAGAAGAATTTTTAAGAACTTTTATTCTTAACGATTCTAAATCAAATTAATTCTAACAAGTGTAGGTTCGATTCCCGTCCGGGAAAAAATAAATAAAAATTGAATTTACAATTTAATTTGTGCGCTTTCATCGTTACTGATTAATTCCAGCTGAAAGCAAATGGTGGCTTAGTAGACTAGTAACAAATTGATGAATGTAAGAGGGAAAATCATCTGTCTCGTTAGCTCAGTGGTAAGAGCAGTCGCCCGGCAAGCGGAAGGTCCCGGTTTCAAACCCCGGACGAGGCGGTTGTTTTTTCTTCTTGTATTTATTAATTTGATTTAGAATCGTTAAAAATAGAAGTTCTTAAAAATTCTTCTTTATCCATTATAAGGTAGTACACAGATGTACCTCAAATATGAAAAAAGTCCAACCCTCTACAACAAAAAGTGATACCCTTAATCGTCCCAGGCGATTCGCACATTTTCACATTTCTTACGTTTTCCCTACTTCTCCAGCCATGTTAGTGAATTCGGAATGGTGAATTAGGGAATTAGGAATTCTAAGAAAACGAAATTCTCATCTCCCAAGTTCCCAAATTCTCCGTGTTACAAAATCCGGTCCCCGGTCCAGAGTCCAGACATCGCTGATTTTATATTGGAGCGAGGCATTGCTGGCTTACCCTTTGGTTACTTCTGCTCTGCAGTAGTAGCGGCTCTACAACACAACAAGGTACTAAGTCAAATTGCGTTTCGCAATCACTATATAGTTATATAAGTCAATTAAGTGTCGTTATTTTGTCAATTTGTAATAAATTGTATGTAGGTATTTGAAACAGAAGTTCTAAAAAAATAACACGAATTTCAGCCAACATTTTATTTATGTCTAAAAATTTTAAATGTTATCTCGTCTAGTGCAGCGTCTTTATATCTTTTCGCGGATACTTTTACTATATCAGAAAACAGGGAAAAATAAAATTAAATTAAAACTGGAATTATAAGAGGAATTAATAATATCAATTTACCTATATTTTTCTCCGAGAAATTTATTTTCTTTTAAATGCTGATGTCATAGTCGGTTAATAACACGACGAATATTTTTCCCATCAATTAATTTCCAATCACGTTACTAGTCATCATAAAATGAAATTTTGTCACAATTTGTTTACAGTTTCTTGTGAAATTTTCGTCCATAAGATGTGATGTGCCATCACAATATAAATATCAAACTATTCTGTGCCATTTCGTTTTCACAAAAATTTCCTCTTTTTTGTGACAAATTTGCGACATTATTTTGCGATGGCATTACATGTCTACTCGGGAAGGGTTATACCCTTCTGTATAGAACTATATAGTGACTGCGAAAATGCTTCCTTGTTATAATGTCAGATGGCTCCACTTGTACCATTTTGGACAGTTTTACTCACGCTTCGCTAAAATCAAAGCTGTGCAACTGAAGTATTGACAATGGGTTCAAACTGGGAAGTAGACAACGCCTCGACGATAGATAAACTATGACCAACTTTTTAACTCAATGACAACTCGAAAGAAAAAGAGATCTAATGAAGGAATGACACGCCTTTTATAGACAGATTTGTTTCAATTTCACTATCCATAGTGTGAAATTATCAAAATGCTTCAATTTTGTGAGTAGATAAAGATTTTTAATTATTATTGGTATATGCCAAAATGAATTTTACATTTTTTAGCATGTTTACCATAAGGATCTAATTTTAATTTTCTTGATTTCCATTAATTTTTTACGAATTTCTGTTCTACTTTATCGACGCGCCATTTTTAATTCATTCCAAATAATTCCTCTCATGACTTTTGCTGTTTTGTCTTGCTCGCACGGGACTTCTCTTTCGCACTCGTTAGTGTGAATAGTAATTATAAAAATCGCAAATTACGCGAATCGCGCGAAAAACATTGCGAAACGAGCGCGGCCATTAAACTCGCGTAATGAGTTTACCCCAATTTGACATATCGCATGTCATTGGAGATTGAAGTTTGCCGTGTAATTTTTAATTCGATATGTCAAACGCGTGCGAAGTGATTTTGTTATATTTCTTAAATTTAATAGTGTTTTGTGTAGTGTTTTCTGCTGTTTTCAATGAGGGATGTAATAATCTTCAGGTATGTATTACCAGTTTGTGGATTTAGTGATGTTTTGTGTTGTTTTTCAAGATTGGTGGACACCTGTACAGGTGAGTTTGTTTGGGTGTTTTCTCACCTGAAATATCCACTAATCTTCAGTATAAATCTTATTGGTTACCTGATTGATAAGCTTTATATGTTTTTTATATTGTGGTAGGTGAATTGATTGTATTGTAGTTAATTTAATCGTACTTCCCTGCATTCAATGTTATTTGTTTTGGTGTTGTTAGTGTGTAAAAAATCTTGCATGTCAATAAAAACACCTTGGATGTGTAATTACTTAGTTTTTTATTTGTTTTCAATGTTTATTGTTCCTTTGTTTATATTAATAGTTCAAATTTTATATGTATTTCATTTGTCTAATTTCATTTCCTTTTCTCATTTTAGATCATCGTCGGATCTTTGCACCTGTGGCATACTCCAGGTGCCGGTAACATTCCTTACTTTAATTTTATTTGAATGTGGTAAATTTCTTTCTTTCCCTTTAAGGTTCGTCGAACAACGGTTGTTGGAAAAAGCAGTGAAAAGGTAAGAAAATAAAGCGAAGGTTAAGTCTCTATAACATTATTGCTGAAGGGGACCCGAGGAAAAGGGAGAACACGACAGGATTACCGAAATAAATACGGAAGAAAAACCCATGTTTGGTGAAATAGGCAACCTAAGGAATCCACCATCATCAGGTACCGTATCAGAACCTAATTTTTAATATTTCGGAAGAAAGGCTTCGCAGTCCGAAGCGAGAAACCTCATACACATACAGCGTGAGCGCTATATAGTGGTAACTCACAGTTTTCAATTAAATGAACTTAGGCGGCATCAAGGCTATATACAAGTGGGCATCGGAATCTTCTGGTACATTCTAGATCTTGGGAGACAAACCAGCTACGGAATACCCATATAAGCGTCGTAATAAGTATTTCTGCTGCGCGTCTAAGTCGTAGCTAGTGACCTCCACTCCACTAATCATGAGGAATTTGTCTGTGAGTGCATCATTGGAGTCAGGCGTCGTGTCCGCTGCAATACACCATATTCACATAGTTGACTTTTGGGACGCAATCCACACTTTCAACACGTACGCACCTCAGTGCTATACTTTTATTACCATATTATATAACTTATTTAATCATACCAAAATTTATTCGAGAAGGAACTCAGAAGTATGTCAATTTGATACCTCTGGCAATTATGATAACATATATCCAATAGTTAATATTTGAGTATTTTAGGAAAAGGGCATAAGATATACTTCTATTATCTTTATACATATATACACATATACGATATTTAACATTTGATTTTTTTAAGAAGTGCAGTATATCTCTATTCCATGTATATATACAATATTTAATTTTTCATGATTTTCTTGAAAGAAAAAGCGTAAAATATTCCTGTTACATGTATATAGATACGATATTTACATACTTACCGTAGTTTTAGCCATATATACTCACGGTAGTGACCAATTGTAATGATCACCCATCTGGCACGATCATTATGGGACCCTTCGATATTCCCAAGGTTAAGAAACCTTCTGACGACTCGGCAATAAAACGACAGTGGAGGTAGCTAAGGTACAGCTAAGTAAAGGAAAGTAAAATATTATTTACGATAGGGTAATTAGAAAGGTGAAATTCTCGGAATGTCTGAGAATATTGAATTAGGCGACAGATTTATCATAGTGGTACGAATTTAATTATTTTTAGGATCTTTGAGTGAAGATAGAAGGAGGCAGTCTGAGAGTTCACAGAAGTTAGGCGGTAAATCGTATTCGGGCGGGTCGTCAATTTGAGTGCATCTAAAGAAAAGATTTTAACTATCTTACAAATTCAAGTGTGAGGTAGAACTTTCGCGCTACTAATCATGCGTTTAATATTTGAAAATATTAAGAGAAAGTTTATGATAGTGACATTTTCTGCGGGTACTTATACAGTGAAGATCGTATATACGCGGAAGAAAAAAAAACAGTGGATAGTGTTAATATTAATCAGTGAGGACTGTGATTAATTTTCTGTCGAAATTTATATTAAGTGACTAGTACAACATATAAACCATCAATTAAAATAGTTAGTGTAGATTGTGTGAAAATAGAGAAAAATTCCAAGCTAAGGGGGCAGAGCCTGAAAAGGAAAGGTAATCAAAGTGTTAAAAAGGTGAATAAACAAGAAAAGAATCCTCCGGAAATCGGAGAAGTGATGCCTGGTGATATAAATGAAGAGATAAACTCATTAAGGAAAGAAGTAGAGTTATTGAGAAAATAGAATGGTGCTTTAGTAAAGAGGGTGGAAACTTTACAAGATTCAAGTGAAAGTGGAAGTACGTCAACGGAATGTGAAGTTAACCGTGAAAGTGTATCGTCGTCCATCAGAATGGGAATAGGCGAGATAAAAGAAATGATAGAAGTTTTCGACCCCGCTAATGATACAAAGATTACGGCGGCAGAATGGATTAGAAGTATCGAGGCCCTAAAAGAAATATACTTATGGAATGAAAATACAACTTTATTCTATGCCTCACTTCGTTTACAAGGAGCAGCAAAATTTTGGCACCAGAGCAAACAAGCAGAATTGAAGACATGGAATAAGTTCAACGTAGACTTCGTAAAGAGCTTTCCGGTTGATCGGGACGACTCCGCTGTTATAATGGAAATAATGACCAGAAAAAGGAAACGAGAAAAATGTGTTGAGCATTACTTCTATCCTGTTACAGCATTGGCTAAAAGGATTAAGTTATCGGAAGAGGCTACAATGGACTACATAATTTCTGGATTAGGAGACCGAAATCTAATAAATGTTCTAACTGCTGCAAAATGTGGGTCCTTAACTCTTAGAGCAAATAAAACTATTTGAGAAGATCTATGGACAGGAGCAATGCCGCAATGCTTTATCCAACAACCAACCAATATCATCAAAGCCCAGCTATAATCGAGCAACAACTAGAATGGGCATTAAGCTCAAGATGGAGAAGGTAATTAAGTATCAGCCGTATAAAGTTCCGTACGGGTTAAAATAAACTTTACGAAACAAAGTAAATGAACTATTAACTCTGGGGATCATCCGCCATTCGACTTTAGAATATACATGTCCTGTAATAATGATTCCGAAGAAGAACGGAGAATACAGAATGTGCGTGGATTATCGTCAATTAAATTCAATAAGTAAACGTGAGCAATTTCCAATTCCGAACATTAAGGAAACCCTGAATACGTTGTCGAATAAAAGAGTTTTCACATCTTTAGATTTTCGAAGTGGGTATTATCAAATACCATTTGGAACAGAAAGTCGTAAATTTACGGCCTCCACAACACCTGAAGGATATTACGAGTTTACGCGCACCTTTTGGGCTAACTAATTCTCCTGCTACGTTTGATCGCGAAATTAATCGAACCTCTTAAGCCCGGATCAGTTGTCGTATATATGGACGATATACTCATTCCAACAGAAAGTGTACTCGATAACATCGAAATATTTCGTCAATTACTGATTGAAATCCGTAAAGGTCTGACTCTAAACCTGGCAAATGTAAATTCTTGCAGTGTAAGTTAGAATTCTTAGGCCACGAAATAACCGGAGATGGAATAAAACCGGGAACACAGAAAATAGCTGCTGTCCGTAATTTCAAGCAACCAGATAGCGTAAAGGAAGTAAGGCAATTCCTCGGACTTACGGGATATTTTAGGCGTTTCGTTAATGGATTTGCTAGCATTGCGCTGCCTCTTAATAGACTAATAAAAAAAGATGCAAAGTTTCAATGGGGAAACGAAGAAGAACGCGCGTTTCAGAAGTTAAAGTCGGCGTTAACACAAAGACCTGTTCTTACGCTATATGATGTCGATGCTGAGCATGAATTGCATACCGATGCCAGTAGTCATGGCTTAGCGGGTATAGTAATGCAAATAGGACCAAAGTACAAGAAATTACGCGCTGTCTCATACTTTAGTCGTGCAACCACCGAAGCAGAGTCCACAAATATCACAGGTACGAGCTGGAGGCGCTGGCAGTGGTAGAAAGCTTAGAAAGTAAGCCTTATCTATTGCAAACGAAATTTCGGATAGTGACTGACTGTAATTCACTGAGACTAACTCACGAAAAACGAAATCTTTTACCAAGAATTGCGCGATGGTGGTTGAAGATTCAAGAGTTTGAATTTGACTTGAAAGCAGCTGGCCCATGCTGACGCCCTTAGCCGGTCCCCCAATGAAGAAGGAAAGGAAAGCGAAACAGTAGCAGAAAGTATAATGGAAGAATGGATAGCAACCTTACAGATGCAGGATCCTCGATTTCAGGAAATAAAAAATATTCTAGACAACGAAATCATTAATGGCGATAACATAGATGGGATCAAAGGGAATTACGTTACTCAATTCGGTGAAGTATATAAAAAAAAAACGATAGAGGAAATAAATTCGTCATACCCGCTGCAATCAATTAGCGAGTAATTAAATCTATGCACGATGACCGGGGTCATTGTGGAATTAGTCGAACAATTGAAAATATCCCGAAGTTCTTTTGGTTCCCGAACATGATGCAAGTAGTGACCAAATATATAAATAGTTGCATCGATTGCCTATATAATCAGCGTGAAAGTGACGAAAGTCGATACACAATTCACGTACAGGAAGTACTGCCCATTCCGTTTCACACATTGCACTTGGATCATCTGGGCCCATTCCCAAAAAGCAAGGGCGGCAATTAACATGTAATAGAACTCATAGATGCATTTACAAAGTTCGTTGTTTTCAAGGCTACTCGGACAACGGCAACTAAAAGCGTAATAAGATTGCTCGATGAAATATCTCAATATTTTGGCTTGCCTACGGACATAATATCGGACAGAGGATCAGCCTTCACGTCGAGGGAATTCGAGATTATACCAAGACAATACCATTAAATATACGTTAATCGCAGTGACAACACCTCGTGCCAACGGTCAAATCGAAAGATATTTTCGAACATTGACAACATCTTCATCCACAATGGCTCAGAATATAAATGGAACGGACTGGGACAAAAATGTTCGAAGAATGCAGATAGCTCTCAACCGTACGAAGCATTCTACTACAAAAAGGACACCACAAGAAATGTTGATGGGGTATACGCCAAGAAATCTTCTGGACAACAAATTAGCACTTATCCTCAACGATTGGACTGAAACCGATGTAGAAAAATACTCAACGTTAGATTTAAACCAAATCAGAGAAGAAATTAAGGAACGGATTGACGAGAACAGGGAAAAGCAAGCAACTCGCCATAACAAAAACAGCGTGCTTCCCCGACAATATGATGAAGGTGATCTACAGCCGCGATTCAGAGGGCCTTATGAAGTAATGTCAGCATTGGGAAACGATAGATACTTAATAACCGATACTTCCTCAACACAAATTTCGCAAAGGCCTTATGAATCAGTACACTCTAGAAACATCAACAAAAAAAAATCAGACCCTCGTGTAAACTCGATTATTTTTTGGTTGATGAAAATTTAGATTAAGAAAAGGAATACAATATGCCCAATGAACCAGGAACCAAAAATTAATTATAACTAGGGAAGAAGGCGTAACTAAGTGAGGCACAAACCTCAGTGGTTGTAGAAGAAATAAAAATTGGCTATATTTGAGACCAGGCGGACTCTCGTAGCTGCAAATGGAAGGACATAAAAAACAAAAAAGAACATTCTTCAATAATTATGTGAGTGGTTGTGTGTTGAATAAATACGAAAACTTAGTGAGGAGTAGACCTTTGTGGTTGAATTTATGTAGTTAAGGATAATTATGTGAGGCGTAGACCTGAGTGGTTGTGTGTTGAATAAATACGAAAACTTAGTGAGGAGTAGACCTCTGTGGTTGAATTTATGTAATTATGGATAACTAGATAGAGCTGAGTGGTTGTGTTTCGAATAAATACGAAAACTTAGTGAATAGTTGTCCTTAGCGGTTGTCGATTATAAAGAGCGAAGATGTGTTGGCAACAGAAAATGGTATCAACCTTTGTGGTGAGAAGTAGACTCTTAGTCTACTAACAAAGATAGATTAAACTATTCGCTAATTGAATAAGGATTCGTTTAATTAGACCTATGTGGCCGTCGCTTCACTGTGGTCTGTGAATTGTAGGTTGGCCGAACTGTAATGATCATCAGGTTAAGAAACCTTCTTGACGACTCGGCGATAAACCGACAGTGTAGGTAGATGCAGCTAAGTAAAGGAAAGTAAAATATTATTTACGATAGGGTAATTAGAAAGGTTAAATTCTCGGAATGTCTGAGAATATTGAATTAGGTGGTGCCGGCGACAGGATTATCATAGTAGTAGGCAGTAGCATTTTAGGATTTATCGGAATTTAATTATTTTTAGGATCTTTGAGTGAAGATAGAAGGGGGCAGTCTGAATATTGAGTTCACAGAAGTTAGGCGGTAAATCGTATTCGGGCGGGTCGTCAAGTTGAGTGCATCTAAAGGAAAGATTTTAACTATCTTACACAATGGATATATTATATGTGTACGACCTGAATTTTTTTTAATGGAATCGCTTCATAGAGTATCTTACTTTTTATTATTAGGCTCAGGGTAGTTTATGGAACTATATCTTACCAGCAGTAGATCTACTCTTTGTAGAAAGACGCGATTTCGTACGTTTAGCATATGTATACCAGAGTATACATAGGAAGACGAATTGTGGTACCGTCATGTAAATGATATCCCGGGCGGACTTTTTAAGTTGTTTCGTTCTCTTTTTTTAATTTTTTTTTATTCACAGAACCACAGTTGCTTCAGAAAGCCTTCGTGGAGGAATTTCGTTGTCAAGTAACACTGTCTGGAGTTCGCCTCCATTATTTCCTGCCTGTAAAATTCTTGATTATCAGTTAGTAAAATTTTCGGCCAGTGCGGTTTTTTTTTGTTTTTGGATATTTGTACACTGCAGTAAACCCTCTTACCGGCTGGGCCGTTTTTTTTTTTTTTTTTTTTTGTTTTTTTTGAACTTGTACTTTAGGGAAAGTTTTTTTTATCATTTTTATCATTTGAAGTCCTATATTAGATTAGACTGAGGCGCGAAATCATAATACTTCGGGGGTCAACTTAAGTATAAATCACATTTATTACCAGTAAATGTAAGACATTTAATTCATGCGAAATGGTTCCATCTGAATAAACAGACTGGATACATAAAAGATCATGCAGTGTTAAAATTTTTATTGTTTCTTCCTTCATTCTCTTGGTGCCCTCCCACTATGAAGGTCGACTAGGTTCACTACTCCTCTAAGGTTTCAGGTTGTCAATTGGGACACTGAAGATTATCTGCCCTCAGTGTCGACAGGGTGGTTGGAGCGAGTAGAGAAGGCATAACATCTGCGCCTTCACCAAGCTAATGGTAAGTGGTGTGAAGGTCCCTTCTGGACCAGGTGTGTAGCTAAATTTGTTTTGTATGTGGCTGGTGGCACAGTGGCAGGTTTTCGTGGAACCTCCCCACACTCCCCGCCATTAGCCGAGATGAGCTAGCGTGCAGCCCTGCAGTCAACGCTGTCCACCGAGCGTCTGGACTTCACGTCCAAGTACATCACTTTGTCATAGTTCCATAACAAAATAACATTCATTTCTTCTTAGTAATTTACTGAAAATATTTCGCGAGAATTTTTATTCAGGCTGGTGGCCGACTGGAGTTTTTTTTCCAGATATGTACATACCATGTTTACATGCCGGGTTGAAAGATTGAGTCGAGATTGTGTTGAGTTTTGAACTCATGTTTTTGAGCACGCAGGGTTGAGAGATTGAATTGAGAACGAGTCCAAACATAGTTGAAGTGACAGTTCAATATAACATCTTATTTATGGTATATTTTCTGATGGAGTTAGTAGTTATAAATTTTGTTTAAATAAACAAAATACACTCACAATAATTATACAGCCTAACAAAATAATTCAACTGTTAGCTGCCAACTCGACTACTCAATCCGCGTTTATAGGGCACCATTTCTACTCGACTACGCCAACCAAGCGTGATCGAGTCGAGGAGTCGAGTCGACCCAATTTCAACTCGAGACGAGTATGCATGGAGTTGAACCCTAGTTTAACCATGATTCAACCCTTCATGTAATAGGCAACAGTCATACAATGTGTGCCGTTGTCGTCCTCCAATGCATAACAATTCTTAGGAAAAAATTTCCAGAAATTTCTAAGAAAAAATTGCCTTGCCTACATCAGGGGGCCTATTCTTGAATAATGAAGGCACATTCCGTATTCGTTATACTGTCGAAACCATTCGGAATCGAGACTTGTGGTATTCTTGAAATCCGCATTCGTTATATACCGAACGCAAACCCTTCGTTATTTAACGAGTGGGTTCAACCATTCGTTATGCCAAACGAAGAGTGAATCAGCTGCTACTTTATGGGTGATAATGGGAGATAAAAGATGTGCGAAAATATCATATGCTCAAAAAACTAAACTAATTGAGTTTTTAAAGGAAAACCAGAAACTGAGATTTGGTAAATATGAGAACTCTTTCAGTTCAAAAGATGCCACGGAATTGTGGCAAAATAAAATCAGTATTAATTTCCATACCCGACGCACAAAAGAACTAGAAAAGTTTTTTTATGATATTATATTCGAAGCAAAGGTAATAGAAAATTTCCAGATTTGGCAGGATAAAAATGTGTGGTAAAAGGAAAATCTGCGG
Source organism: Dioctria rufipes (assembly GCA_963924295.1). Classification (NCBI taxonomy): domain Eukaryota; kingdom Metazoa; phylum Arthropoda; class Insecta; order Diptera; family Asilidae; genus Dioctria; species Dioctria rufipes. The sequence goes on from OZ002742.1 coordinate 120,181,149, forward strand.
CGGCATAAAAATCATTTGCATGGCACTGGTGGAGGTCCTCCTGCAACTTTTTTTTCTATCCAGCGTTGAATTAAGGGTGCAGGAATTGATTAACTATTGACGTAATTGATAGTCCATAGATTCTTTAACGATTTCAGGACCAAACAATAATGAAAATTCACTGAAGCTTGCCATTTTTTACAAATTATATTTTAAAATATGAAACAGCTGACGATATCCAATTTGTAAATTGACAGATTTAATCTTACCACACTCGTTATGTTGAAATACTTTTTCACCACTTCGACTTTATAACGAAGAGGTTCAAGAATACGAACGGGGTATTCGATTCGTTATCAACCATTCGTTATATAACGAATTCGTAAAAGCCATTCGTAATTCAAGAATAGGCCCCCAGGTCCAGACATCGCTGATTTTATATTGGAGCGATGCATTGCTGTCTTACCCTTTGGTTACGTCTGCTCTGCAGTAGTACCGCCTCTACAACACAACACGGTACTAATGCTTGGAACAGTATACATCGCAGCCACCACTCACAATGCCGAGATGAAGTGTCGAAATCGTAGCCACCAACAAGTTGAACACAATAGCCATTGGTGCCTGCGTCAAGATGAAATTTCAATGAATTTTGTTAACTGTATTAATAATAAATTGGGACCACAATTTTTTAAATTTTTCACCGCCTTAATTAAATTTTCTTTGATACTCATGATGTTCATTCAGCATACAAAATTTTAAAACAAACAAGATATTAATCAGATATGAAATGTCAACGCATTCTTTTCCAAGGGTAAAGCCCTAGATACAATGAGCGCCGTGCGTTTTTTGTTTTGCGGCGCCGCTTTGTGGCGTCTATGATACAAGTTCGAACTATCTGAGGTCTGTTGATTATTTCTGTAAAACTATGAAAAATGAATTTAAAAAAAAAATAAGTATGATAATTAAAGCAAGTATTCTTGCCCTAAAAGTTTATTAAATAATTATTACCAAAAAGTGAAATTTGTTATTTCAAACTTGTCAGTAATAAGGCGTTTCCACTGCGCCGAAATTACGTGATTTCGAAGAGGTAATTTTAAAATCATGCGAGGGTGTTTCCACTGACTGAGATAATTTCAACTGTCATATGCCAAACATAAAGTACCAAATGTCAAATTTCAGTGAAGTGAAGTCGAAATTATTTGTTATCTAGGAAAAAAATAGTGAAAAAAATGGAGGAAAATATGTTAAATATAATATTATTGCATGAAATAGACATTGAAAAAAAAATAAACATTATAAATAATGTTTTTTATAAGAAAAGCGAGTATTACCGAAGAAAACGACAACAACATATTCGAAGGATTTTAAATTTGCAACGATGAAGTGCTATTTTATTGAATGCAATTGCAAAACAAAAAATATGCAGGAAAGTCTGGATGAAGGTAAGTATGCTCAAAAATGTAAATATACTTAAGAAATAATGTTACACGCAATTTTCAGTACCGAACGAGTTGTTTCTGGGAGAAAGAAGTTGCAAAAAGTGACGACAAGTTTTTTAAAGAAAGTTTTAGAATGTCTCGACAGGTTTTTAATATTTTATGCAGCAAATTGAAAAATATTGGAAAGACTGATACCAATTTTCGAAAGGCAATATCTTTGGACAAAAGAATTGCGATTGCTCTATACGCATTAGGATCATCTGCAGAGTATAGGAGTGTCGCAAATCTTTTTGGTGTCGGGAAGCCGATTGTTTGTAAAATATTACGAGATTTCTGCCAAGAAGCGTGGAAAATATTGCAGCCCGACTTTTTGAATTACTATCCGCTCAAAGAAGAAGTGATAAGGGACTGTGTGAATGGCTTTCAGCAATTAGGATTCCCGCAATGTCTGGGAGCACTAGGTAAAGTGAAAATGTTTGCATTTACTATTTCGTTATTTACAATTTTTCTGTTTAGATGGTTGCCATATTGAAATAAAACCCCATGCGGAAGACGCGGTGGACTACTTCAATTATAAAGGGTGGTACTCTACGGTGTTACTGGCCTTAGTTGACTATCGGTGAGAATTTTATTCAACTTGGTGCTTTTATTAATATTGAATATAATACAGATACCGGTTTTTGTACATTAATGTCGGGAGCCCTGGACGTTGCAATGATTCGCAAATATTTGAAAGATCAGCCCTAAAAAAACAACACCAAAACCCAATTCTAAAGCAGATGGCAAAAGAAATATCGGGAGTGAATGTGCCCGTAGTTATTATTGGGGACTCTGCTTTTCGATTCTCTGACATTATAATGAAGCCATTTCCATTTAATACAGTGAGAAATGAAATGGAGAAGAACTTCAATTATGTACTGTCGAAAAGTCGGAGGGTAGTGGAGAATGCCTTTGGACATTTAAAGGCAAGATTTAGGAGGCTCGGAAAAGGCCTTGATAATAATATTGAGAACACTTCTCAAATAATTAAGTGTTGTTGCGTATTACACAACTTTTTAAATGACCACAATAAGCACATTAATCATAAATGGCTGGTTCATATCACAGACCAGGAAAAGTTTCAAAATAATCGACAGCCCGAGCACAATACAACCATCACTGACAACGATCCTACTGCGGCAAATATTCGAAATGCGATTAGTCAGTACTTAGGTGAGAAAGCAAACACATAATTTTTAAATTAAATTTTTATTTCTAATTGCCCGACAAACAGCTATACTATTTAAAAACTTTTTGGCGCTTAGGAAACTAATCACTGCTTTTTGGAATTCTTTGGAATCATTTACAAAGTCCTGCAAAAGTTCATTTCTTTTTTCCTCAATACTTATTAACTTTTCGTCCACTTTTTTAACTTCTTCCAATTCTTTTTTAATGTTTTCATTAACTTTTCTGAATTCTTTCAGTAATTCCATTTGCATATCACTTTTTTTTCGTTTTCCAGCTTTATCTTCTGGAGATACAACGGAAGTCACAACTGGTGATGATAGCGGTGCTTTATCCACTTGCATTTCCGGTGACAATGAGGATGCTTCATATGCTGACAGCGATGAGGACGCATGCTGATGAACATGAAGTTCCTCCCCAGAAAGGATCTCAAGACTGCTATCTATTGTATTGTAAAACGCAAATAAATATATAATAATTCATGTAGAAAGTGTTCTAATTTGTTACCTTCCACAATACTCTCCTCTACTAACAAATTCACATTATTCAGTTTGAATTTTCCCAGTATGGCGTGGACCTTATAATGTAGCGGCCAGTCGGACGGAGAACCTCCTGTTGAGACGATATTTCCTTTTCCTTCCTAAGAACAAAAACAAATTTCGATTAATATTTGGTAAAAGATGTTCTAAATTGAGACTCATTTCAACTTACCTGTATCTGCTAGTTAAGTTATGGATTTTAATCCTTATTTCCTCTGCAGTATACAAGCTGCTTCTATCCTTCATCGCCATTTCAATTTCCTGGAATATGTGGCTATTCTTTCTCAAGCCCCTTAATTTTTCTATCCTTTCTGCCCACAATTCCACTAGGAGCTCTTCCTCAGCTAAACTCCATATATTTTTTTTTTATATTTCCTTGTAATTTGTTTGCTATCCATATCTCGCCAATTTCTATTTTTGCGGACCTTATTTAGATATGTATCAGTTGTTATTTGTTTGCGAACAAATGGAACTGTCAATATTATGAAAATGACGTGCTGAATGCCGCTGAATGAGTGCGTTCGGTCCAATTCACATGATTTTGCATGTAATTTCATCCAAATCATGCCGAAATGGCGTGATTTTGAAATTACGCCAATGTATGGGAAATTACGTGATTTCGGAGGTGATTTCAGAAAATAATTCTAAATTACGTAATTTCGGCGCAGTGGAAACGCCATATAATTTCATTTGTTCTCTTAAAATGAAATAAGGAACAAACGTAGAAAAAAGCAACGCGTTGCAAAGTTGTTGATGTTTGATCAAACTTTGCCCCAAAGTGGCGCAGCTTACATTGGCCCAGCTATATATGAAAACCATTGATTCAAACTCATTTTGCGGCGCGTAAAATATGCGCGGCGCTCATTGTATCTAGGGTTTAAGTCAAATTGTGTTTCGCAATCACTATATACATAGTTTTATACACAAAAAAACAACTATTTATTTCGTCATGATTGAATCAGTATTTTTCCATAAAATGGCTTTGCGACGCTGATGAATTTATGTATGTATATATATAATCCTTTAAAATAACTAACCCGGGGGTTACACGAGATAGTAAAGCTTGTATGCAAGCCTGCCTTCCAACGCGATTTTAACCTTGACAGCAGAAGGCAGTCAAAGTATTTATGTAGAAGACAAGATATTCTACGTACGAACCACGTTCCGCAATTTTGCTTGGAAAGAAAATTGTGGTGACGTAACTCTGTGTTTAAAATTTACTCTATATACCTATATAGAAAAATATATAGAAAAATAAGAAAACTTTGATATCTTAATAAATTTGGCAACAAATTAATGAAATTGTATATAAATTGAAAGTTTTGAATATTTTAGATGTTTTTCATAAAGCCTTTACCAAAATTAAGTTCAATAAGGTAAAAAGATGTACTTTCAAGTTCAAGTGAAAATGTAAACAGAAACAAAAATAGTTTTTTTATGCCATAAATGCATTAACATAATAATGATTTTGTAGCAGTACAATATTTAATTAGTAGGTACATAATAAATCTTTTTGTGCTTTTTCTCTCTTTTTTACTGCATTTAAATTAGTTTTCATGCTAACGGGTTTTCCAATAAGAGGTGTTATTTTAATTAGCCCGCTATTTCGGTATATGTCACTTTTGGAGCTGTCATTTTTTTTACATTTGACAAGTAGAAACTACACCATTAATAAAAATGGAACGATACACGATTCAACAACGCATTGAAATTATTATAATTCACTATAAAAATGGCGAAAATATGGCAGAGACGGTTCGTAAAACTCGAACATTTTTGGTCGTCGTGAAGCACCTTGTCGGACCGCAATACAGAAATTGGTAGAAAAATTCGAGCTGTCGGGACAAGTTAGTGATGTGAAGAATAAAACCCGTGCACGTCGCTCAAGAACAGCCGAGAATATTGCTGCTGTAGCCGAAAGTGTTGAAGAAAACCCAGGTTTGTCCATTCCTCGTCGTTCCTTGCATTCCACAAACGTCATTATACCGTACTTTGCATAAATATTTGGGTCTTAAGGCTTATAGAGTTCAGTTAACACAAGGACTCAAGCCGGCCGATCATCAACAACGTCGAGTCTTTGCTGATTGGGTCCTTGAAATGCATGAAAATGATCCGGAATTCCATCTAAAACTCATCTTGAGTGATAAGGCCCATTTCCACCTCGATGGCTTCGTCAACAAGCAAAATTGTCGCATCTGGGGCTCGGAAAACCCAAGAGTTATTGTTGAAAAGCTTCTCTATCCTCAACGTGTGACTGTTTGGTGCGGTTAATGGTCCCGCGGGGTCATTGGACCTTACTTTTTCGAAAATGAGGCGGTGAATGGATTGCGCTATCGACAGATGATTAATGATTTTTTATGGCCGGAATTGGATGGTATTGATCTGCACAACGTTTACTTTCAACAAGACGGTGCTACGTGCCATACAAGCAACGAAACCATTGATCTTTTCGGGAAAAGTTTCCGGACCGTGTTATCTCTCGAAGAGGTGATCACAATTGGCCACAGAGATCTTGTGACTTAACACCTTGCGACTTCTTCCTTTGGGGCCACGTGAAAGAGAAGGTCTACGCCAACAGCCCAGCGTCGATTCTAGACCTCAAAGATGGAATTCGTGAGGCTATCGAGGACATAGGGCAGCCACTTTACGATTTGGTTATGGAAAATTTCATGAAAAGGATATGGTCCTGTAAGCGTGGTCGTGGTGGTCATTTGGCTGATGTTATTTTCCATTATTAACGGCATACCTTCCTTTATAATGAAATAAAGATCCGATCATTTATCTCAAAAAATGGCATTTTTCTTTGAATATCAAAATAACACCTCTTATTGGAAAACCCTTATGAAGTAAAATTCAATACGAATAATAGTCACAACACCTGTGTGTGATGATTTCACTTACCAGAATGCAAACTTGTGGCATAAGAACTTTCATAAACTAGTCTTCGTCAGGTATTTGCAAGTGAATTAGTTATATAAACCCATTTTTAAATAAAATTCACAATTATGAAAATGTTCAACATTCAAATTGTCTTCAAATACACAGTTTATACTGAATACCTTCGCCTTACATACCTATTAATATCCACATACCTGACGATGACTAGTTTATGAAAATTTTTGTGCCACAAGTTAGCATCCTGGTAAGTGAAATCATCTCACTCAGGTACATTGTAAAAAAAAAACATTTAAAATATTCAAAACTTTCAATTTATACACAGTTTCAGTAATTTGTTGCCAAATTTTAAAATTTAAAAAATGCCAATGAGACTTAACAGTCTTACGTATATTGGAAAATTATAACAATAAAGGGAGCAGCAGAATGATAAGAATCCAAGAAAAAATAAAGAAGAAGGTGTTGGGAAATGATGTACTGCAAATGATCCCAGAAAATCTCATTTTCCCAGTATGATTTTATTAATTTCTATCAAGCATTTCTGTTCCGCAATCTTGAAAACTGTATAATGTCAAATTACTATCACCGCAGCTGCCATGATTTTTCATCATGCAAGTTCGCTGAAAGCTGAGCTGCCTGTATAGCAGTAGGGATTACACATGCCAGAAGTATGGCAGTGCAAGTTGCATGCAAGCTGTACTATCTCGTGTAACTGCCGGGTAAGATATAAAGTAGCAAACAATACAGCAAAATGTTAACCGTTTTTAATTGCCTCTCCTAAATATTGCACCCACTACATGGAAAACAAATCCACATCGGAAAGATGTGAATATAAAATAGAATAGAAAAGAAAAGCATTTATTAAAGAACTTCAGCCTACGCTATGTTACAACGTTAGGTACATCGAGTATACAATAGATATTGATAATAAGTCGAGTGAATACAAGGCTTAGAAAAATAACAAAAATGCAACGAACAAACTCATTGCAGTAGAAAACTATCTAGATTGTAGTAATAATAACGAGTGATAAAGTTATAGGACTTAAATTAAGGTTGATGTAATGCAAAATACAAGATAAACAAGAATGAAAAAAGATAAACAAAACTAAAATAGAACAAATCAACAAAAGTATGATGAGTAAAAAAAATAACAGATAAGATTAAAACCAAAACAACACACTGAGCAATTGCACATAACATAAAGATCCAAATACAAATTAACAAACTAACAAAGTAAAGTCTAAAAACAAAAATAAAATAAAGATATAAAAATACATAAATATAAAAGAAGTACAGTGACTTCAGAGCTGAGCACACTTGTTTTTTTGTTTTAATAATAGGGATAGGAATGAAGGATATGAGGCCTTTGTTTATTCAAATTTTTTTCTTAAGAACTATTTTGCACTATTGGTGGTCAATATCAGCTCAGAAAAGTTGGATGGATTCGGTTCGCAGGACCGCTAACAATTTTTATGAGTATACATAGATCATTTTTTCTTATGAACTTTTACAAAAAATTTTCATAATTGGTATGCGCTAGTTGTGGTATAGTCGACAACGTTTCCCAGAAACAGAAAATTAGTCAGAAATTCGTGGTAGAACTGATTTTAGTACTACCATATTGAAGTTCCTAGAAGATTGACCCAGCGGAAAAAAATGTGCTTTGAATATCCTTTTCGAGCGCTTTTGCGGAAGAACAAAGCGCTTCGTTTGTGTTTCAGTTTCAAATAAATTTTAACGTTCCATGTCTGCATAAGTAACCGCTTCATTCAGGTCCATTATAATAAGTTTTAATGCGCTTCTGGGTAGCAGATTGGAAGATCTACACGATTGCTGAAGCGACAGTGTGAATTAAAGTTTGACGAAATAGCTGTGCTTTGCAATACGACAGGTGGGAAAGTAATGTAATTTTATTAGCAGGCTTAACACTTCCAATCAATTTTAGAATCTAAGCACTAACTTCAAAATCGTTTCAGATTGCTTCCAGAGAAGCATAAGAAAAACAACCCTGGTGTCAGCGCTTCGAATCTGGTTTTTCCGAAGTAACTTATAAAAAACATTCAATATTTTGATTTTTTTCTTGTTTTGAAATAATGTATAGTTAAAAAAAAAAATTATATGCTCCCCCAAATGTTTCAATCTAGATCCGCCGCTGGGTATATAGTTATTTGTTACCGTAGAAATATTTTATTATTTTATTTATATTTTATTATTTATTATTTTATTTATATTGTTACGTGAAACAGAAAGAGACAACTGACGACATCTACTGGAAATGGAGAGTAAGCAGCTTCGGGTTCAGAGATTCGATGATGGAATCTTCGGGAAGGTTCAGGAATAGAATGAATAGAATAGTCAAGAAGATTCTGGAATAGGACACTCCAGAATAATTTGGAGAGTTTCTAGGATATAAATATAACAGTTGTCACCGCCAGAAAAGACACTAAGCAAAATTCCAGATGTGGAATTTTCTCACGGAACTCCAGTGGAAAAAAGGGACGACATCCTTTCTCGCACAGCTGTTTTTACACGCTAGATCGAATGCCATTTTTAGCTTTACAGATTGTTGGAGGTATACGAAAAACTGTTAATGGCTTATGTTAGCTGTGTTCCTTTGGTTCCGTCTAGTTTTATGCAAAACACAGGCGATTGCGAATTGAATTGATTCGTAGAGTGAAGTAGAAAAATTTTTGAAAGTATAGAAAAAATAATCAACGTGCCATGACTTTCATTTTTACATATCGCTAAACCTGTCAAACTTTGTTCCGAATTTATCAAGCTCTATTCTAACATTTTGCAAGAATTCAAGTCATGGCAGTTTGATTATTTTCTCTATACTTTCGAAACTTTTTCTACTGCTTTGCATCCTACAAATTATTTATGTTCCTTTGTTTAAGTAAAAAATGCAGGACAAGCTTTGAAATATCTAGGAATTCCATATAGAAATGCCATGGAAAAGTCTGGGAATTCCATACAAAAATAACAAGGAAAAAACATGGAAATCTGATAGATTTCCACGTTCAGTTCCATCTACCAATACAATTAAAGACTTGGAATCTCGACGCAGTTCCCTACGGCTAAAGAAGTGGATATCGTGTGCAAATAGTTCTTATTTCCAGGTAAACTTGTCAAAAATGACGAGGAAAATGACCGGAATTTCATTCAAATCGCTTATTGGGGAGTCTTAGACGTTGCAGTGTTAACAAGCTAAAGTAATAAACGGGCGAAAGTGTTATAATTGTAATGCGATAATTGAAAGTACAGTATTAACGATAATTAAAGTTGAGTTGATTAATTGGAGGTCTATGAATTTTATATGATTAGAGTGAAATAAAGAACTTACATATTAAAAATATAATACTGTGTTTTAAATAATGAACCAAAGGCCACGCTCGCAACAACTGGTGTCAGAAGTGAATTAAATTCGCGAAATTAAGTGGTGGCAATTGACTTAAAAATTCAAAGTGTGATTAATTTTGTGGAATTGTGCTAAATTTTGAAAGTTCTTGAAAATAATTTATATTCAACTGTAAGTAAATTACTAAAGTAATGAGGCGCAAAGTGGAGGAGCGTCGAATACAGAATTTGAAAGTGGAGTTTGAGAACCGGTCATTACAAACGACAAGTGCAAAGAAAGTTCTAGTCGAGCGACTTAGACAAGCTTTGATAGAGGAAGGAAAGAATCCTGAGACATTTGTTTTCGAAGAGAACTTGTAAGAAACCGAAGCTGAAGAAGAGCCTGCCATAAAAATGGAACAGCTTTTGAGTATTTTACTGAGCAAAATCGAAGCCCGTTTTATGAACAAAAGAATGCATTTGAGGAACAAAAGAATTCTCTCGAGGAACAAAAGAATTCTTTTGAGGAACACAAGAAATCTATGGAAACCCATCTGGACGAGCAAAAGGATGCTTTTGAAGAACAAAAGAATTCTCTGGAATCTCGGTTAGATGAGCAGAAGAAATCTATGGAAACCCGCTTGGACGAACAAAAGAGTTCTTTGGAGAATTGTCTAGAAACTCGTTTGGAGGATCAGAAACTTTTCTGAAAAACTCGTTAGATGCACAAAATTTGAAATTTGAAGATATCGAGCAGAAACAACAACAGGAATTGAAATATCCGGTGCAGGTAGAATGAAACCTCCACTATTTGATGGACAAAATTCGTGGCATATCTTCAAGAGACAATTCGAGGCAGCTTCAGAAGTAAATGGATGGAATGATGAAGACAAAGCTACAACTCTAGTCTCAGCAATTCGAGGTCCTGCATCAGAGCTCTTGCAAACTGTACCGATTGAAAAGCAACGTGATTACACTTCATTAGTACAGGCGATAGAATTACGTTATGGAGATGAACACATGCAGCAAGTATATCACACAAAGTTACGCAACAGGATTCAAAAGCATAGCGAATCATTAGAACAACTGCAGGCTGATGTGGAAAGGTTAGCGTATCTTTCATACTCCATCGTAAATGCGGATTTCCTGAATGAAGTGACAACGGAGGTATTTGTGAACGCTATTGCAGGTCAAAGTTTACAACAAGCGTTAAGGCTAGCAGGAAAGAAATCAATAGCAGAACCGCTAGCCTGTGCATTAGCGTATGAATCCGGCAAACAAGCTTCACGGAGTGCAGTACGAGCGAAAGAAATTTCAGTGGAAGAATGTACTTGCAACAGAGTGCAATCATCACAGAGCCCGCCTTCGCTGCTGGAATTGTAATAGACAAGGGCACCTACAAAGAGACTGTAGAAAACGCCGATTTGATGCTGGGATTGTAATAAATTGGGACACCTTCAAAGCGACTGCAGGAAACGCTGTCGAAGGGAATCAACAGAAAAGAAAGGGAGAGAAGAATGTACAAGTTGGCGACCTAGGGAGCAGAATAGAAGGATAGTTCGGGGATAAGTGAAAAGCTACTGAGCTCAATGGAATTCTTTTCATGTTGAATGCGATATCTTAAAATAGTCGTGCCAGCATCAAAAGTCAACGATGTTCTAGGTAAAATGCATCGTGGAACATCTGGAGAGCATTTGGGAGTGAATGAAACAATTTCTAAAATACGTAAAAAGTTTTATTGGCTACATATGCGGGAGGATGTGGAGAAATGGTTTCGCAGATGCACTGTGTGTGCTTCTTACAAAGGGCCGCCACATAGTAGCAGAAAGGAAATGTATAAGTGTAATGTCAGAGCCCCATTGGAAAGGAGAGCTGACGTACAAGAAGCCACGAGGGCAAAATTAGCAGTAAATGCCAATCGGATGAGGACCCATTATGACTTACATGCGAATTCACCAGGACTGAAGGTGATTTTGTTTGGCTGTACAACCCGAACCGACGTAAGGGATGCTCTCCAAATTCACAACAACACTGGGAGGGACCGTATTCAGTAACTAGAATAAATCGCGTAGTATACAACGTGGTACAAGAGGCAAACGAAAATTCATTCATCTGGGTCGCTTGTGTCAATATTACAAGCATCAGGACCGTGGACCACCGGTTCTTCGGGACGAACAAATTTAAGAAGGGGGCAGCGTTACGTGCACCAGAAAGAGACAACTGGTGAAATCTACTAGAAATGGAGAGTAAGCTGCATCGGGTTCGGAGAGTCAATGATAGAATTTTCGCGAAGGTTCAGGAATAGAATGAATAAAATAGTCAAGAAGATTCTGGAATAGAACACTCCAGAATAATCTGGAGAATTTCTAGGGTATAAATATACAGTTGTCACCGCCAGAAAAGAGTCTTATCTTAGACGTTGCAGTGTTAAAAATAGAAAGTAGTAAACGGGCTAAAGTATCTGTTTAGTGTTCAAAGCAAGCCCGATAAAATAAAATAAGACCCTTAAATATAAAGTATTGTTAGGTGCAGTGAAATGACTAATTAAGTGCAGCCATAAAAAACTTTCGGAGAATCGTATTACAGAAAAAGACAAGCGACATCTATAAAGTCCGGACATAAATAATTTTGGGTTCAGAGAATCGATGCTTCTAGAAATGAATTTTTGGTAAGGTTGTAGAACGATTTGTAAAATAAATATAAGATTCTTGCCAATGGACATCCCTCATTTTGGACATAAAAATCCACATTGAACAAACCTATGGTAAATAAAAAATTAACAAGAATAAATAAGATACAAGTAAATATTTTTTGCATTTGCGTAAAAGTTGTCACTTTTTTTAACACTCATAATTTTAAAATTTTCTTGATGTTTTTTTCTACTGAAGGTCTGTCTAGTTCAGATGTGCCACAAATTAGAATTTTATTGCAAACCTTGCATTTAGCTTTTTTCGGTCACTGAGCTTTCAAATCCAGGCCTTATATTTACTTTCGTTTTCTAACCAGCAATCGGAAAACTTTTTGACATATGTTTTGTTTTCAACTTTTTTAAACTGTGTTATTTTTAGTTTTTTTTTAGGAGTTAAAATTTTAGGATTATTCATTCCTTCCATGAAAAAATATGTTATATTTAATATATAACATTTCTTCCACTATTTGCTATCTTCTACTTTACTACGTTATTTCCAATACAACATACTCCGTAAAATAGAATAACAGGAAACTAAGCACACGTACAACACAGCGCATTGGCGAAGGCTTGTTATTACGCACCAAATACATATAACTTAGGTATAGTATAGTGGCAGTACACAAGTCCCTCACAATCAAATAGAAATAGACACTAGGCTGATATTAATAAAGAGAATACTCCAAATTTTCTTCGTCAGTTAAAAATCCCTTAAGTTCAACAAATTTGAAAGTTTTGTCCCTCAACCGAACTTTCAAGGAAAAATCCCTTAAAAACGGGTTTAATCCGTCAGATCTGGGAACTGTTTGTCACCGCCAGCAGGCAGTTTTGTTACAGGCAGAGAAGTGAACGTGTGGACTATTTGTATTGCGATACAGCGATAATTAAAATAGAGTTGTAAAGTTGTAATAAACAGTAAACAGTATAGTTAAATAAATGAAGAACTTGTGAATTATAATTTAAATATTGTGTTTTGAATAACCAACAAAAGAAAAGCTTGTAGCAATGTGAACATTAAATTACGATTCCTGCTACCCACACAGTAGATGATTACAGTCATTAATCAGCGGCATGGCGGCGAGCATAGAAATTCGCACAGACATGAGCGGGCAACAAAGGCAACATATGGCTACTGCACAGTATATGTCGTACAGTAGAAAAAATTAGAATAAACAACTGAAAAGTTAGTTTGAAAAATTAAATCACAAGCAAAAAGCCTTGTAACGCACTTGCTGCCGTAGTGTCATATCTCGAAATAATGTGATATCAAGAAAATCACGATTCTTATGTTCAAATTGTATTATGTATACCACTATATTCTCTGCAAGGAAAATTTTTTTAAAAATAATTGTCTTTCTAAAGGAAATATGTACAATAATTCTGTATTGATGATAAATATTGTAAAATTTCCCATCTATTTACGGTCATAGTTGATAACCTATAACACAAGTGCGATCATTGCTCCCAAAGGTGAAACTATTGAATATGATACAGAAGGAAGTCGGCGAAAATTAGGTATTTGCCCCATTTACCGGCGAATGTATCAGTTTTGTGTTAGCACGTACATATCAAACTTTTATATTTAAATCAAGGTTCTATTAGAGCGTTCTAAATAAGAACTAATTTTATATTTCATAACTTTTTCTCATCACAAGGACTATCACAAGAAAGCCAATTTACTTCTTTTAATAGTGGGAGAAGCATACAAAATTTCAAAATTAAGAGCGAAATTTAGTGGGGTCTAAATCACACATTTAGGGAGCAGCTATCACTGACCAAATTAGATTTTTCCTTTGTTTTTTGGATTTCGTATTTAAGAAAAATCGCATATTTTAAAACAAAAAATGGACACGAAAAATATTTTTTCCACATCGTTGTTTTCAAAATCAAAAATACACTTAATAAAGCATTTGTTTAGGGAAAAATTTCATTTAAACTGCATTAAAATTTGCAAAATGAAAAATGTACGGTATTCCAGTAGGAAGATTATTTGTGTGCCTTATTTCGGTAGGAAGGTTATTTTGTAAATTTTCTATCAGTTTCAGACGTACGTCGACATTTATAATCGCCGCTAATTATAAATTTCTATGGCTTTAAGTTTCTTTTTAAAATTTTGTAAATTTTAGAGTTGCGGCGCCTATGGTCCCCCAAAAGTAAATCCTGGGTATGCTACTGTTTAGGTTAACTATTTTGTTACATAGAGATTTCCAAAAATATCTTCTGTCTGCTGCGACATCGATTTCTAATTTAATTATTTTACTAGTTTGGAATTTACCCCCTTCTTGCCTAGATAATTCCCGTTTCCTCTTTTCAATGGTAAAAAGAATGATTTTTCAGAAACTCATAAATGAGTCTATTATTTCTCGGGCTGCATAAAAATTCATTTCAAAATTTATTGACTCGATGGAATACATTGTTGTCTCATTGTCTGCCTGTCACTGAGACTAGACAACAATACACGAAACGATAGGTCCCCGAAATAATCATAAGTGTCCGTAAGAAAGCTTTCGTTAAGTTGAAATGTAAGTTTTCCGTAAGTATGGATCACTGTTTACATACGTACGCGTGTGTTTAAAAGTTCATTTCGAACAAGCTTACTTACGTTCAATCGATTAAGTCAATATCCTTTTGTTAAATTTTTTTGCTTTTACACTTTTTAAAAAGAGCAACTTTAAATATTAAGATAATAACCCTTACGGATTGTGATATTTATTTAGGGCAATAATTTTAATTTATCAGTAAGTAAACTTCATATTGAAAAAGTTTTTTACGTCCATTTTGTACCAGCATAAACTCTATAACACCGGAAGTAACGAACAGAATTGAATGAACCGAAGTATCTATCATAAAAACAAACAAACAAATTTACACAAACATTTTTTTCAAGAATAACAATTGAGTCGTTTATCCTTGAATATACTGGAAGACGTATCTTCGATTCTTTTTGGATTTCTTTCATTTGTGTACTTATCGTTCCCAAAGTATAAAATTGGTATGGTGATTACTATAAATTACAAGGAAAATTGTGGGTGTTACCGTATATATCTACTTATATGTACATAACAGCCACTCCACACGAAAACGGTCTTTTTGGTTGGACTGATTTTGGATCAGCTCACCCATATATTATGTTTCCTCTACCGTGCGCCCTTCTCCCTGGCTTTTCCATTTTGCGATGAAATGTCATATTCAAAACATCATATTTCGAGAACGGAGCAACCGATTTTTCGGCTTCATATGCCAAATGAATTTAAATTCGTTTTTATATTTTTCATAAAAATTACGGCAACACTTCTTTTTGTTAATAATAGCATTTTTTCATAAAAGTTGTATTATTTACAATTGAAATTGAGGATCTGTAAAACTTTTTTATGTAGTTTTATGTTGGAGCCATAAGCCTTATCTTTCTGTGCTAAGAATTGTAGCAGTGCTTCGCTTCGTTTTGAAAATATAAATTTTTAAAGTTACCGTGTACTTAAAGCATCGCAATATACTACTATCTTTGTGGCCCATCGGCAATATTCCTTGAGATATCAAGTATTAAAGAAATAGCGACAGCATAGGCATCCACAAATAAATACAAAATCATACAGTAACTAAATTTTGCTTGCTTAAACATCTTTTTTACCTAAACCTTATTTTTATATCCATGTAAGGCACGTTCCTTTCTAGTCGTCAAAGTCGAAATTTTTTAATCCGTCGGTAAATTTGTAGGAAAATTGCATTTTCTCAAAAATTACAGTATTTTCTTTTTATTACTTGGTTCATCAATATGCTACCAATAAATCTCCATTACTAAATTTGTACCAAGGCGATCTTCTTTGAAATTGTTTTAATCTAAGCAGTTCAATTGGGAAATTTGGCAAATTATATCTCTTAGTGTATCTTTTAGTTGATTAGTACCTTAAACCGGGACACCCTGTCTACGTGCGTGGCAGGACCTATTCTAAGACGTATTTTTTTGACAGGAAAAAAATCATGATGGTCGCTGCCAATACTGCCAATACCAAAGGCTTCTGTTATTCTAGATATTCAAAAATCCGCAACATCAAATAATTATAGTATCATTTTCTTTTCTCAATTCCAGATACTTCCAAGTGAAACTTAAATAAGTTTATATAGGGTTCCAATGATTACTTAGTTGAATTCACTCCAGAAATCTTTCGCAATACTATACTTTCAAACTTGTTATGTTACTCTACCTACAAAAATAAATTTCCTACAAATTTTTTCCATTCCTGAAATTATAAACAGGCCTTGAATTTATTATGGGGCTTGAACCTCAATTTGTTGGAGAACTGAATAAATATGTCGTCACATACGGATACGAATAAGGATCATAATACGCTGCCCTGGTATAAATTTCGGGCTAAACTTCCGAAACGGGGTCCCGCCCAATTAAATAACCACTATTATAGGATGGTATACTAACTAATTTCACAACATACTATATAGGTCTTTATATGCGGAAATGCTATTTAAGGCCTAAAACGACCTCCAAAGTTTGAAAATCTCTTTGCAATATCTCAAGAATTACAGGGCATATCCAAACAAGATGGGTATCATTTTAAAGGTAATGTTATTACTTTTTTACCTTATAAAAGAGGTATAATACATTCCAATTTATAGGGTACTTTTCGAGATATAACGCTTTTTTGAAAATTTTCCTATTGTGTTTTGGTAAAAACGGTGATTTGTATCGAAAAATTCGTTATTAAGCTATACATTTTTTCTGATATGACAAAGCCTACTTCCTAACATTCAATTTGATATATAATATGTCTACCTCTTCTTCTTAAGATGCGTATATTTAGAGTCATTATTTTGTTTATATCTTTAAGAGGAGTCAGTACCAAGATTTGCAAGTTTCATACATTTTTCAATGCGAATTTCTGGCAAACTATTTATAGCAGAATAATGATTTATATCTTAAATTAAAGGTAATATAGAAATCTAGTAAATAACGTTGCCAAAAATTAAAAAAGGGTATTGGAATGGAATGGAAACTTGTAAAAAATGGTAAAAATTGAAGTCTTTTAAAGAAAATTCCTGTGAGTAGGTATTTTCATTTTTTTACATTGTGCCTATTTTAGGAAGATATGGCCTGGATCTAGCAAATAACGTCGAGTTTTTTCATTTTTAGTGGCGCTTTTTATAATTATTTGACTCTAACACTACTTGTTTTTTCTACCGATATTTCACCGACGAGAAATTGCAATATTTCGTTGAAAGTTTTTGCAATACAAAGCAAAATATAGTATATCTAACAATTATGGGCAAAAAAAAATCAATTTAGGAGAGTTAAATAATTCTCATTAGAAATGTTCAATTTATGTGAACTGCAAACTTCCATTTTTCGTCTTAAATTGTGTGGTATTGTCGGATGTTGGGTTTCTGTCTTTTGCGGTAGATGTCTCTAATGTACTCCGTGGTCTAGGTCTAGGCTAATTTTATATGAATTTTCTCACTTTCAGGACACAAACCTACGTATAGTAGTCTATACTTGTTATTATTTATTCCAACTATCCAGAGAAAAAATTTCTTCTGCGAATTGTAGCTGGTAACGATCTGAGGTGAACAGTGAAACCCATTTTCCTATCGAACATAATACTGCCGAGTTAGAGTTGATCTAAAGAAAATGAGTACCTCAGTTCGAGTAGAAAAAGGACTTAGTACGTTTTGAAGGGAATTTTAGGTATGATGCCATAGAGATATTTCAATAAAATTTACACGGTAAATAGACAATTACATGAGGAAATTTTAAAAATAGGTTTGGTTGAAAAAAGTTGTCTGACTTTTTTTTCAAAATCGCCCTCAAAGATTTTGGTACATTTTATTATTTTGAACTTTATGTAATTTAAAAATCAAACTCTTTTGCATGGATGAACCTAAGATTCAGTTAAATTGGAAAAAAAAATTACCAATTTATCTTCATTATTCAAGTCAGTATGACCAAAAATGTGTTCGATTTAGTTAGTTTAGTGAAAAATCACGAACAAAAATCATAACTCGTAAAGTACAAAAAATCGCAGAACATACATGGGGGTGATTCAGTTACCCCTGGTGGTGCTCTATCTCTGGACTTCCGCTTGACACTATTTCCTGCGGCACCCTGTATATATACAATAATGTATTATTAATACAAATTGGGCTCAGTTTCCATATGATATGCATTTGATCTTCTGCAATTCGGTCAGAACTCACAATTACGTTGAGACTCGACGTTTTATTTTCATTGGGTGATCTGATAAGCTTTTGCAATTTTAATTTTCACTAGATCACTCTGTGTATAAAATACACATTTTTGTTTTACGAAAACTTTGAAGTATGTTCTTCAAAAATCTTGCTCTCCTATACAGTTTTTTACACAATTACTTTGCGCTTCAGTTGTGCAACTCCATTTTTTGCACTACACCGGTGTCAAAAACGTGGGTATACATATTTGTTAGCGTGGTATTTTAAAATCTCGGATTTTTCCGAAATGGAAACCAAAGACCTTGTAGAGACTTGAAAAAGACTAGTCCAATTTAGTTACAATTAAGAATAGATCAAAATTTCATTACAAAATGCAATATTTTTTTCCAAATTTGAATAAATGAAAAGCTAAAATACATACATTTACACCTTTCGCTACAAAATAACCTTGAAATTACGACTTGCTTGAGTTCAAGTGGCCTGGCATGTCAATCTCTTACTAAGAGATTATTATGCTCGCGGTAGTTCTCATTATAATGACTTTAATCATCATCGCTATAGTTGAGGCAAAATACTTTCTATTCACCTCGACGAGATCAAGCTTCTGTTCGCAGGTAGCTCTGCGTTACCTTGTCCGCTGTCATCCTCCACAAAAGAAGTTGTCCGAAGCAATCCAATCATGTCTACTGCGCTTACAATTGAAAAGACCATGCCAGGGAGCAATGATGGACCGCTCATTATTGCGTACGTCTCACCATTGGAAGTCGATTAATAACTCCCCAAAGTGGCCAATACTACCTGAGTTATACGGCTGAGTGAATGTCTCAATTTGGAATCTCATTATGAACGCGATAATCGAAATGTAACGAAAAATATTAATTAAGCCACTATTTAGCGTGCCGAGCCTACACGAGCTGCCATGAAGAATGACCTGGAGGCTTATTGACTTCCAAAAATAATAAAAAAGGAACGATAAAGATGCCGAGAGTATTCTTCACAATGCTGCAAAAGTGCTTTGGATCTCGGTCTCTATCGAAGGCTGTGTTGGCGTAGTGGAACCAATCGATAATTGAATGTTGCGTCAGATTTTGCGCTTCAGGTGGCTTTTCCTATTCAGGTGCTTTTGTTAACTGCTAGTAATATGAAAGTTTAGAGTTCTGTGCAAGCAGATGTAAGTGGAATCTGATTATAGAAAGAGCATCTCTTTTTTTTTTTTTTTGTCAAAGTACACAGCCGTACCAACCTTATAATCCCACAATTTTTTAATCACGAAAAAATATATGGAATGGCTGTTTTCTGTGGAACTTTCAGATCATATCCAGTCCAGCTCAATTGTCATTCTTAAAATTGTTTCAAAAGTTTTAAAAGTTGTTTTGTGCAAAAATTTGCCAAGTTGTTCTTTAGAGAAACATTTTCTAATAAAATTGCGCAGTTTTTTGGTAATTTGAAAACAAATTGAAACAAAAAAACTTGTAAATTCAATCATACTACGTCAAATCGGCACAATACTAAATGTTTAGCAAATAAGTAGGTATCGATTAACATAATTTTGCCGTTGTGAAATGGCTGCTTTTTCAAAAGTGATAATTAAATAGATCAGTTGTATGTATCAGTATGTGTCAAATATATAGCTTTCACATGATGGTAAAAGTCATTTAATTATTTGGGTAACACATATACTTAAGAATAAATTTTACATTACATTTTATTCTTTTAAATTTGAATTAATAGGAACAGGGTTCATTACAGGATGAAAATGCCTCGAGGTTATATGTATAAAGGATTTCTATATAGTTAAATGTAGGTTATGACATACAAAAAATAGATTCACGGAGTCGATTTATGATAAAAAAATCAGACAAATTTGGAAATTAAAACCAAAATTTATCATCTTTTGGCTATAAGGTGGCAATATGTAGGTATAATAAAAATTTCAGTTGGTGTTATTGGCACACAAAACAGATACCAAAACATCTTTAAAAACAGGTGAAAATGTTATGTTTATTTCCAATGCCTCGCTCCAATATCAAATTCACGATGCCTGGCCCTCAATTCTTTCCTAAAAATTTGCTGGACATTTTTATTTAGAAATTTACTAAAAATGTGTTCCCTAACATTTTTAAGCATTATTGGAGTCTGACAATGGCACACATGAAAGTATGGTATCTGAAAATAACTCCAGTCTGCCACAAAACTGAATAAAATTTCTGCCGAAACATTTTTCGTAAATTTTTATGCTCATCTACACTTCTTTTTTTTATAATAAAATTAAAGTTATTAATTAAAACAGAAGACGGTAGACTGTTCCATATTCGCACAATTCGGGAGAAGAAACCATCACGGAATTTTAGTGTACGGTCGAAAGTATTTTTAAGGGTAAAAATATGTGAGTGGCATGCAGCGCGAGTATTGAGTGCGTAATCTACAAGAGATCAGACTAGATATTTGATCGGAATATTGATGGACAGCCGACGACGGCCGCTGCAGATTACTATGACATATAATAAGAATGGACTGAGCCATTCTATCTAATTCCTATAGTCAAAAATGGCACAAATGCTGGTTAAAATCTGTTTGTTCCTTTCAAGCTCAAGATGTATAGTACGCTGAACTGTAACCAATTTTGAAACAGTGCGGCTATATTAAATGGAACGCATTGAAATTGACATAAAATTCAGACATATATATTGTTTATATACCTTCGTGTATCTCTTACAAGCTCAATTATGTTTGACATCAAATCTGCAGAGAGGCACATTTTTCAGTACTATTAAAAATTAATTTTTGTGCTAATTAAAACAAATTTAACTTCCGAAACAATTTTCATTTAATGCAATACTATTTTTCAACATTTTTAGTGTTTCTAATCGAGAAATAATAATGAATCGTTGTACAGTTGTACAAAATAAAGGGTTTTCATAGCTTGTTAAAAATATGTGTAATTTTTGAAGCAAGAGCGCTCAGTCCATTCTTATTATGTCAGTGTATGTAATACACGATTCATAAAACGTTCCTAGAGAAAATTGTTCTTATTACTGCATTAGCGGTCGGCCGTCACAACTGTGTTTAAGCCTTAAGGTTCAACTACAATTTATGTATACGTAAGCAATGCTATTTACGTAAAGCGAATGCGTACTTTAAATTTAACAAACGTTCACAAAGTAACTGTAACTAATCGGAGGGGAACTTTCTTTAAGCTTAAATGCCAAATTGCAGTCAGTAAAGGTGCGGTCAGATCTCTCATTCCGTAAGAAAGCGATGTGTCAAACAATTAAATTAATAGCAAAAGGTTAAAAGTGCAATGTAAAAATTTAAATGGAATAAAAATGATACTGTGAATTAATAGAAAGCACAATTCTTCGATTAAACCAACTTCCATTTGTTAACCTCAGTCTCGTTCAAAATCGTAAGCTCTTTACTTCAATTTCAGTTGAGCCTTTAACCGCTGGAACAGAATGCAACGCAAAGTTTAAGCAGTACTCCGCAGCTAATTATCAAAAAACTCAGAAAATAAAGTGATGCCCAGAATGACATTGCCGTGACTGCGTTAAATGACAATTCAGTGCAATTTTCATATTTTCAATGTGGATTTTTTTTATATTACTTGTGCTAATAAAAAGAGTGACATTTGAAATGTTCCGCACCTTAGAATATAGAGAGTACAGGAAGTGTGATAAGTCAAATTTGGTGTAGTCAAATTCTGGTTGTGTGAGTATCTGTTGCCGCTGTAATGAACGCTCAGTACAGCCGTGTAGTAGAATCCATTAGAGAGCGGGGCAACGAGATATATGGTTCAAAATATTACGTTTGCTCCCATCGAAAATGTTATTATGCGCTGTCACTACGCCAACATACCCAGGGAATTTCGCAACTGTCACAAACGTAAACAAATCTCGGTGGAGGAAGGATTTTTTCAATATTTCATCGGTTTTGTTGTGCATTTTTAATTTAATTTAATATACAAAGATGTGTAAAGTACACAAAATAATATTTTATAACTATACTTGCCTAAAAAATGATTTCCCACGTCGTACCTGGGCAATTTTTTACCGAATACTTCATTCTGAAATTACATGAACATCACTTAGAAATATCTCACTATATATCAACAGATAATTACTGACACTCTTTACTTTATTTAGCACTATTTTTAAATCACTTTTTACAAGTTTTAAATTATATTTGAACTGTTGCAAATCTTTCGCAAATTAAACAAACTTCGCTTGACAGCTAAACATAGATTTGTCTCGTTCTTCAATATAATGCTGACCTACTTCACGGGACCGTGAAAAAATCCACGCTCATGCACACTAATTTTACAGGTATCAACACTTCCTATTGTCTCTGTATTCCAAGTTCCGCGCCTAGGTAATTAATTTTACATTACAATTTTCGTTCAAAACAAACGTTTCATTCAAAAATCTTCTCTGTGGTACTTGCGTAAAAGTTGGAAGTTGACCAAATTTCTTGCGGCAGCTGCGAAAACTGCGTTGACCGTATGCAAACTAATTTAGTTAAAATGCATTCAGCCTTTAGACTAAAACACAATGTCAGCGACACAACAAAAACGCCGGAAAAAACGCTGTCAATTAAGTTCTAATAACATGGCGGTGTATGATATAAAATACAATGCTGACGACATCGTTCGACTTTGTCGTCGAACTTAAATGAAAATTGAAATTTTTCGCACGTATAGGGTGGTTTAGCAAAATTATGATTTTGGGTTGCGTTCATATGTATTGTTATACAGCAAATAACAATGCCGTGGAAAATATCAAAGTTGGTTGAATAAAAAATGGAAGAAAAGTTATATTATTATTTAAGAGCTACGCGAGAATTCAGCCACAACCAGAATTGACTAAATATTCTTTAGTTAATACTAGTTCTAACAAAGCGCTCTCGTTAATTCTAGTTTTAACTGTGTTATATTAGTTAAAACTAGAATTACCGAGAGCACTTTGTTAGAACTAGAATTTCCTAGTAAAATGGGGTTTTGACGGATTTCGTGTTTTGACTGCAACATATACAGTCCTCAATTAAACTGATTCATCTGAACATCGTTAGCATACATGAGGATGTTCACATCTGCAATGATATCAGGAAGATCATTTACGAACAAGCTAAGGAAAAGCGATCTAATAATTGAGGCTTGCGGAACACCACATTTGACGCTAATCGATTTAGACTTTGCATCCCCGATTTTAACAGACTAAAATGTGATTGATGGAATCAAAGTCTTTAATGAAGTCGAGGAGCACCAAAGCTATCCAGGGAGTTTAATAGAAACTTTCAACAAGGTAGTTTCACTGCTGTGGCCAGAACGAAAATCGGCTAGTCATTTAAAAATGAGCTTATTACCCGATGCATTTCTCGGGAATTTTCATAACATAACAAAGTGAACTTATTGGTCGATAATCAGAGGCTGCCCTTGGTGTAGAGCATTTAGCCCAAGATATAACCACATCTATTTATCATATTTGAGGAAACTCAGAGAAAATGTGAGGCGAGTGCTAAAAATATAAAATAAACTGCCAAGAAATACCGGTAATAATAATTTAAGGAATAATGGAGCAATATCGTCTGACCCGGTGGCGTCGGACCTAACGAACATATGTACATGCTTGAAAACCTCTTCATGTGATTTACAATGAATTTTGAAACTGCTGTGGCCTTCCAGATTTAAACTGATAAGGAACGGACTGTGTTAAAGAAATGTTACAGGGTGTAGTAAAATAAATATTAAGATAATCAGTATTCAAGTCACATGGTAACATATCCATTCTGAATAAGCCATATCGCTTAGATTAGACAAAAGTTTCTTTGAATTCTCGAGCTGCAGACTTAGCAGCAAACTGAGTTAATTTCAGATTGACTTATTTCGCTATAAATTTCCACAGCAAAAATCTCTATGAAATGCTAGTCCCGCATAGGTCTAATCTTGCTGGACATTCAAGTAAATACGTAGTATTTCGCCTAATATAATTCACACTTAAAAATTATTTTAAGTTTATATATGAGGTCAGCTTGGCTGTTTGCTTTGGCGTACACGGCAGTCAGGAACCAAGCCGTACTGACGATTATACGGTTCCTGCTTATATGAAACCCCCTCGTTTTGCAATGAAATTTCTTTTTTCAAAGATTTTTCGTTTGCATAAAGCGTTTTTTCCACTCAATTCTCGACCTCCAGACTTAGCAGCAAACTGAGTCAATTTCAGATTGACTTATTTCGCTTTGAATTTTCATAGCAAAACTCTCTATGAGATGGATTTAATCTGTTATTGAAATTGTTCTGGTTTGTCCATTTAATTACAGTATTAGTTTTATTTCTAATTGATTTAGATATACATGGAGAAATCTTCCACCAACTTACATCTGTTGTACCTACGAAAAGGGTATTCAAGTTCACGAGAGTACCATGGAATACAATTTCGGGTAATCCGTTTTATATGCAGAGGTGCATATTTGTCGTGCACATATGATATGTGACATGTATGTATATATGCATTCAACACCACGTACATAATTCTGTATCAACTGAGTACCATCTCGGTAGTCCGCAGCTACTAGTCAGTCGGTCACCATCCCTGCTCTCGACATCAAATTATTATCGTGGCATAGTTTTAGTTAGTGAGTAATAACATTATAAAACTATATGAAATATATTATTTGTAGTAATGTCAATGTTTTAACTGAATTTCCCGCAAACTCAACAAGTGGCGACGAGATATACGGTATAACTAACGCGACACGCCTTCAGTGCTAAGAATTTGGTATTACGGATTATTATAATCGAGATCTGAAATATTGCTATAATCGTTAAAATCGAAGCATTAACCACCGCGATAGATAAACTTTTTAAAAGCCAAAATGATTTTTTAGTGAACTTAGTCTCTGAACTAAAGCTCAAATAAGATGAATCTATCGGCTCCCGGGAAACAGCAAATAGCGTCCAGAAAATTCCTCCATTTCACCCCTTCGATAATGATAACGAAAGCTGGTTAACATACATCCAACAACTAGAGCTGCACTTTATCCCCATGGTGTTTCAAGTGATGATAAAGGCGAGCGTATTTTTTATCGTGGAATGATGACGAAACCTATGAACTATTAGAAAAGTTGTATGGTTCAACAAAGCTAGCGGCTCAAAAGTCCGAAGAGTTGATACAGAAGCCATCTGATCATTTCAAATAGAAAGTGCATGTGTGTACGGCTCGTTATAATTTTTTTAAGTGCCGTATGAGTAAAGACCAAACGTACGCAGAGTGGATTGCAGATCTCCGTAGTCTTGCGCGCATTGTCAATTAGATTGCTCAGCCGAAAATTGTAAACAAGAATTTATTGACGAAATGACCAGAGACATCATGTTTCTGCATACGTGGCACGACGCCCTGCGTACAATATTTTTCAACAAGCGGTTCCAAGCGGTAATAGCAGAAGCCTACGAATCTACACAAAAATCGGTGAAAATTTTGAAAAATGAAATGCCGGAGCTGGCACCAGATGTTAACCAGGTAAAATCATTGAACAGAAAAAAAATTTCCGAAAAGTAAAAACTCCAGCCTGAATAGAGATCAGCAAATGCAAACATATCACAAAGTCGCGTTTAGGCTGCAATATACACCACAAGAAATCGCAATGTAAATTCCTCAATATAGTGTGTCGGAAATTCAATAAAGGGGTCATATTGCGCCAGTATGCCCCAACAATGAAAATCAATACTGTTCGAGAAGTGGACATTATCGCCCGCGCTATCGTTATAACACAAATGTTGTTAGCCATGAAAATGTCAACTGTGTAGAAGAACATATTTTGTCAGTCGATGATACAATTAACACTAGACATACATACCAAGTAGATTTTGACCGGTTGGTATATAGGTAGGTATACCAAATACCTATCTCAGGAAAAAATAATACAAATAAATGGAAATATTTATTTACAACAATTATCGGTATATATAAATAATACTTTTCATAATACTGCATCAAACATTATTTTGACCGGTTGTTATATCTAGTGTTAAGCAGCGGGATTATAAATTTGTAATGAAAGTAGTTATTAATGACTAAGAACTGAATTTTTTTTTTTTTGGATACCGGAGCAAGTGCATCTTTAATTGGATTACCAGGATTTATTCACGTAAATTATATGCATATGGGGTAAATTCCGTGCCAATTTTAGGTGAAACTATAGTTAACGAGAAATTTAATGGCTTAATAAAAAAATTGTTTTTGTTAATAACTAACACGGAGCATGGTGACAATATCTTTAGCATCGATTGGGCAAATGAAAATGTGTTCAAAGTAGCGTGGTTTGAATTCATCATCACTAGGGCGTTACATGTCCTTAAAAGATAGCATATATTTTAAGCCATCCGCCAGGTTAAAATTTTTTAGGGCGAGGCCTATACCCTACGCGCAATTGGAATTATTTAAGCAGGAGGCTCAACGCTTGGAACAAGAAAATATTTGGAAGCCCCTGAGATTTAGCGAGTGGGCTACGCCGATTGTTATTGTGCCCAAACGTAACAATTATTTGCGAATCTGTGGCGATTTTAAATTGACAGTCAATCCATAACTTGAAATAGATCAGTACCCGATGCTCCGTCCAGAGGAGCTGTTGCAAAAATTAGGCAAAATGTTTTAGTAAAATTGATATATCAGATGCTTACTTTTAGGTAGAGTTCGAAGAAGAGTCGGAAGAGCTTGTACATAACTCATATTTGTCAATCAGCTGCTGCAATTCCTCCCAAGGAATACGCAAAGTGGACAGAACTGCAAAACCCGTGGGAGCGCATTCACATAGACTTTGTAGGTCCATTCTTACAACAAATGTAGTTACTTTGCATTGACGGCTTATCAAAATTTTCATTCGTTATTCCAATAAACCACACAACATCAAGAGCAACCATACAAGTACTTACTAAAAATTTTGCACTAGAAGGATAACCCGAAATTGTATTAAGCGATAATGGGACTCAATTCACGGGACGGGAATTCCAAGATTATTGTGCCAACAATGGAATTCAACGCTTACGTACAGCCTAATTCCATTCTGCATCAAATGGCGAAATCGAACGCTTCGTCCGCACATCGATACAGCGCTATCCTTATGCCCTATGACGTACAGAGCAGCACCAAATCCTCAAACCAATAAAACTCCCGCCGAGATTTTACATGGACGTGAACATCGCACACACATTTCACAAATCGTTCCTCGCAGTACCAATTGCAGTGGTAAGGAGAGTTAAATCAGAAGTTTAAACCAGGAGAGACGGTTTATGGCCGAAACTACAAAAAAAGTCCCCGCTTGGTCGAGGGAATTATACGGGAACAAAGAGGTTCGCGATTGTATTTAGTTCTTACCCGACAAGGTACTTGCAAACGCCACCAAAACCAGCTTTGGGGTAGAGTTAATAGAAGCTATACAACCGATCCATTCATATCAGGCCGAAACCTTGCAGAAGCAACCTCAATCCACTTAAACGAAGGTAATTGTAATAGTACTGAGTGTTTTAATAAAGAATCTCCGCAGATCGGTACACATACAGGTTTGCCGAAAACGACTTGCAAAGCCAGTCCAAAATCTTCTCAATACATCCCAAGACGTTCAACGCGCGTATGGAATCAAGTGGTACGTTTTCAAATAGGATAGGATAGTCACAGGCAGATTTCTAAGGCGATGTTAAGAAATTGGTAGTGCGGAAATGATATGTATGTATATATGCATTCAACACCACATACATATCAACTGAGTACCATCTCGGCAGTTCGCGACTACTAGTCAGTCAGTCGCTCACTATCCCTGATCTCGACATCTAATTATAATCGTGGCATAGTTTAGTTAGGGGGTAATAACAATGTAAAACTATATGAAATATATTATTTGTAGTAAAGCCAATGTTTTAACCGAATACCTTTCCGCAAACTTAACAATATGAAATCATAAAAGAAATATTTTTGCATTACATAATTATTAAATTTAGTTCTCTGAAATTTGTAGCGTAACAACGAAATTTTTCACTATAAATCAATATAATTTTACTTGTGTGTGTGTGGGTGTATAGGTGTGTGAGTGTGTGCGCGCGTGTGCGTGTGTGTGCGCGTTAAATTTTACTTTGCCCGAACTCGATACTTGGCTTATATCGAGTTCGGCCAAAGTAAAATTTAACGTGGTCTCCAAACTTTTCTCATTGAAATCGCTGGTAAAAAATCTCAAAATTTTCAATTAAAATTAAAAAAAAAAAAAACAATCTGAAATTGACGTAGAAACACGAAATGTCATAATTTTACCAGCATTTTAATGTTCAGCGCATTAAAATACTTAGTAAAATTAGTGGAGACATACAAAGCGCTATCTATCTTAGAATAGAGACATTTTCACTTTTTGCCAGTGAACTCCGTACTGCACTAATACAATCATCAGTAAAATTGTTGCTAGCGATTTTACCAGCGCTAAAATTCATATGAAAATGGCACATTTTACTCGAACTCGATACTATGCTTTATGCTTTTTATCTTTTATAAAAAAATATACCAGCACTGAATGAAAAAAATTTTCTGTTAGTAATACTATTTTGTAAAAAAAAATAGTGTTATTCACTAGAGTGGACGTCTAGCACTTTTTTCTATTTTTTTTTTTAAAGCTGGAAACTATATTTATCTATGTACAAAAACTTGCAATGGCGTTCGGCCTCGGTTTTGAGATGATGATTTATTAAAGTCACCGTATACCCAAAGTAACGCACTATGGGAACACTGCACTGAGAGGAATGTATGTTTTTTTCTACTGGGGACCTTTAGCACCTGTTTGTTTTTTGTTATTTTTATTTTGAAGCAAGAAACTTTAACTGTCTATGTGCAAAAAATGTTCGATGTTGTTTGGCTGAGATATGAATTTTTAAATTCACCGTATATTCATATTTGTGTCTAGGAAATTTTATTGACTTATCTGTGTAGTTTATTTATAAGTCTTTTTACCTAGCTGTAAGTTATTTATGCCTTCCTACCTCTTCCAGAAACTACATTTGTGTGCATTGTTTTAACACATGTCATATTGGGTTTAGATTGTTTTTCGATGGTGTTCGGCTTCGTTTTTGAGACATGAATTTTTGAATTTAATTTGTGTGCGTTGTTATAACGCATGTCATATTGGGTTTGAATTGTTGTTCGATTTACCGATCGAAAGAGAATACATTTCCCTAAATTTCTCCCTTCAAGGTTAATGTAATAATAAATTGTACTTTGTAATGTCATTGGCAGATCAAGTTTTAATTCCTGCAGATTTGATTGTACCTAGCCTATAGATCTCATATAGTTTGCATTTTTTATCTGAACGAGTAAGATCAATTCAAAGTGTGAAATAAATAAGTAAAGTGATCGAAATACCCTATTCCTAACACTTTAGTTTATCGTTTATCTCAATTTAGTTAATCGCGCTAAAATTCTGAATATAATTTTTGGGGGTAGGTAAAAAAGTGTGTTGGATTTCCTACATTAAAGAAATATCTATAAAATACTAATTTTCAGACATTCATTCCACACGTAAAATGATCAAAAAGTGCTTGTTTTGGTCCCGACCATCCCCAATTTGGATGAAACTTTCACAATTTGTGGGGAATACTCTACTCTCCGCTAGGGGTGTTAGAAATTTCGTCATTTTGGAATGAAGCGTCATTTTAAAAAAATCATATCTCGAGAACGAAGCAACCCATTCTTCTGGTTCGAATGCCAAATGAAGCTTAATGATTCATAACTTTTATAAAAAAATATAACAGCACTGAACGGAAAATTTGTTTTGTTAATAATAGTATTTTATTCAAAAAAATAGTATTATTCACTAAAGAGGACCTCGAGCACTTGTTTTTCTACTTTGATTTTGATGCTAGATACCATATCTATCTATGTGGAAAAAATTACGATGACATTTAGCTTCGTTCTTGAGATATCATTTTTTAAATTCACTGAATACCCAAAGTAACGTATTATAGGAGCATTGCACTAAGGGCAATTTTTCTTTTACTTAGGAGCTCTAGCAGTTTATTTTGTATTTTTATTTTGAAGCCAGAAGCCTTATCTTTCAATGTGCAAGAACTTCCGATTGCATTTGGCTGCATTTTAGGGATATGATTTTTTAAAGTCACCCTGTATATCTAAAGTAACGCATTACAGAAACACTCCACTGAGAAAGGAATGTATCGTTTTGTTTTCTACTGGAGAACTCTGGCACTTTTTTTTTGTATTTTAATTTTGAAGCTATAAGCCTTATCTATCTAGGAGGTAAAAATTCTAAATTTTTTCTTTCAATTGTCGAATAATATCTTTAGTGTCTTTGTCTGCTTCGACTTCTTCAGTTACATTCTAAGGAATTTCGAATATCCTCTCCTTTATTGTATTGTATATATTAGCACTTTTTGGTGCAGCGCAGGTTCCTTTCTTAAGTCTCTTTCTAGCCACTGGAGCCACTGCCTTGTCAAAACCCTTTATAACCTCCGAACTGGTATTGGAGTGTACAACTACCCTAACTTCCTTCTTTTGGAGTAATAGAGTACTCGTTCTTTGAGTGCCAGGTCACAACGAAATTAGAGGAAACAAAAGGGCGGACGAGATTGCTCGTCTTAGTGCAACTTTGGGGTCATCTTTCTCCACAATCGGCAATGCACTAAAACACCTTCCCTCTAATAATTTAGCTATCAACACAGTCGAATTTGGTTAGATGACCCTTCGGGTAGAACTACAAAGGAACTGTGGGGTAAACCAAATCAAGCTTAACGAAAAAGCTATTGGGACTAAACAAGCCAATCCTAGAACTCTAATGTCTATTCTCACTGGGCATTCTTTCTTCAAAAATCACCGACACAGGATGGGTCTTGTTGATGATCCTATAAGCAGGAGATGCAAAAAGGAATCCGAAACGGTGACCCACTTTCTTTTTCACTGTTGGGTTCCCTCAGGAATGCGTTACAGATTCGTTGGCTCTCACCTCCTAGAAGAATTGCATTGAATGAAGGAGGGTTGAGGCCAATATTTTATGTACCTTATAAGAGCGATCGGTTAGGACATATGAAAAGTTGTGATAAGTCTGGAGGGTACAAAATCTGCCTGCTTGTGGCCTATTGTAATGATTTCCGTCTGCTTCAGATGTACAGCTTCTCTTTTTCAGATTAGGTTAGTTGCCTAACTTAGAGCGTCACTACTTTTAGGATACGCTCAGACTAATAGCATCAGCACTACTAAGCAGCGGATACGCCGATATTGCTAAGAGGAACAGGTTCAAAAATAAAAAGACACGCCGAAAAGCAGCGTATAAATCTATTGAAAAAACTGTTATTGATTGAGTATCAATACACCGTATTTATACACAATTTCTCCTTACGTTGACATAAAATTTCTCGTAATCACAATTGCTTACAATAAATCGATTACGCTCTATAGCGAGTGAGTCTCACCTACATACATTTCTTTTGTTTACCTACGACATAAAGAAGTTAACCTACATACATTTCTGTTTATTTCTTGCCTAATAATAATAATCATCACAGTGACCATTATGAATATACATACCGTGACTCACATCATACAAGCGCTTTACTTTGTACTCCACTCAGTGCAGAGTTTCATAATATCATGCCTGGGAAAACGCAAGAGTATAGCATAGCTATTAAAACCCCAACAAAATTTTACTTCTAAGGCTATTAATTTCCACTTTTTTATGTAGGTCAAAAAACCTCCAATCTGTAATAAAATTTCAACAAGAATTTACGCCGATTCAAAAAACATTCACTATTATCTAGTCGCAAATTTGTTCAAAAAGATGGAAAGAAATTAGAGTTAAATAAAGTTAGATATTATAATCAAAGAACATGATCTCGCGTTTGGTCTTACTTTATTTAAAAACTAATAATAAATTAACTCTATACCCCAGTAACTCTGATTGATCAACTATCCTATACTGACTGTGTACTTATTCAGCCTATGACTGTATAATAGTGTACTTACCGATATATATTGTTAATAACTAGTGTTATTTAACATAATGTCATAGCAGTTGACCCCTTTAAAGCGGATTCCAAATGGGATATTAACGTCCTTTCCATGAATATACATACATAATAATAATTTTGCGTATTTTTCTTGAAATAATCGCTAACCGCTGGTTAAATATACGACTTATAACTTGCTTCACACCACAACACATTAGGGGAAATATCCGCTTATTTCCCAATTATTGGATATTTACCGGAGGAAATGTACTGAAGCTTAAAACTTTATCTAAATTATGAATTAAAACACATGTATATACACTACTACAATTTAAATTGTTAATTACCTAATTAAATCACTTACCGAAATACTAACCAGATATCATACTGCGAAAATAGATTCATTATATGCACCTGCAGGTGTGCTCTTTATATCGCGTATCCTCCGCTTGCATCCTTCAAATAAGTTTACATGCGCTTATTACTACTCGTATAATAATTCTACGTATTCTGATGCAGACTTATTCGAATCTGCGATTTAATCCCCACAAAGAGAAGCACAAGATAATTTCCTGCAACAAACCGTACCTAATTGGAGTTTTTCTATTGTATGCAAACAATGTGATTGGAAATTAAATTTTCCTGAATGGGTCAAAATCTCTACAAATTGAAAGTGTGGAAGTCGCTAAGAAGCTGTAATTGGTTTAAAAAAAAAAGACGACAAGAAGAAAAAAACATTTTAAAAATTAATTGACCTGACCTGAGAGGCTTCACTCCACAGGCAAGATAACCACTTTACTAGAGCATAACTATACTGAAAAAACGAGCAATGCAAAACCCCTTGGATTGCTCGCTGTCTTGAGCTGATACTGAACCAAATCGAAATATCCGTGACCAATCGAAGGACCATCACGAACGAGTCGACGTGCCAGAGCTAAATTAAATTTAAAATTGAAATCAAAATGGTAACGTCATCATCAGAGCTTTGAGTGTACAGCCGCGGACCAGCATCCCACTGGCTCGGCGGGTGTTCTGTGCCAGCACCAGAACTAAAGCCGTCATCCTGTCAGCA
Organism: Dioctria rufipes; assembly: GCA_963924295.1. Lineage (NCBI taxonomy): Eukaryota > Metazoa > Arthropoda > Insecta > Diptera > Asilidae > Dioctria > Dioctria rufipes. Next base: position 120,214,498 of record OZ002742.1, read on the forward strand.
GCAGCGCGGTAATAACACTTCAGGTCAATCATTTCAGATGAAATGAAGCCGTCAGCGGGCCCGAGCATACCGCAAACAAGGGATCTAGACAAGTAGCGTGCTCCACTTTAGGCAAATAACCGTGCGCCATTCGATCATTTCCAAATGTAAAAATTTCTGTTATTATGGAAATTATGAGTTTGCTTAGCGGCTCGGTTATTAAAAACGGCATCAACTGAAATTGGGCATAATGGTGCTCAAGATATGCTGCAATTATCGCATTAACCTGTTTGTTGAGATTACAGTCACTTCCAGTTGCTGCAGATACTGCCAATGGAGTAATATAGGTAATAGTACAGTTTTATTCACTTACTATTATTATCATGTATGCTTGGGTCTAATCGTAAAAGAAGGGCTTGCTCGAAAATTGAATCTGAATGTATATATAAAAGAAAACGATAGACTCATTAGACCCTTCAATGCAGGGTGAATCCACCTCTGATTGAGACGCAATCTGAAAACGGTAGTTGATGCCTCACTCTTAATGTGATTTTATAAGAGGTATATGGTATGTATATGTATGCAGGCCCGGCGACAGAAATATTTGGTTCGTTACCTGGGCCTCCCAGGAACCTAGTAATATGCTTATGCGTACCACTGACATGTACGAGTATACCAATAAACCGCTCGTTGAGCCAAAAATGCACGAAAGACATGACATCACTTTTATACTTTTGTCTCTTTCCGTGAGAGCGTACTTTGCCACTGGCAGCGTGGTAGGTAATCAAATCTTTCCTTCCAAAACAACCTTGTAAAAAATACTTCCTTCGACTTATAATTAAAATTTAAAAACAAAGTAGTCCTAAATACTTTTGTGGTAAATTCGGTAAATCCCACTGACGTGTATATAATGTCGTTTTCGTTTGAACATCCAGGTTCGCTCTGGAGGCAACCTAGTTCAATCGAACGGTTTCAGAGTGCACCTGAAAAAGTTTGCTTGTATATGTATACTAACGTCAAAGTAGCTATGAACTTTTTGCGAAAACTGGTTGGTAATTTGTTTGCGGAAAAATTTTGAGGATAATATAATAATAGTAGAGGTCTTAATAATAATTGTTGACTTTAAAATTAATTAAATAATATCAAATCACAACTAGAGTTTGTTTGTGTGAGTGAATTCATAGTGTACCCGAGTAAATTTTCAGAGTGAAACTGATGCTTTTTGGGTTGCCACCAGAGGCAACCCATGACGTCATTTTTGCTTCAAACGAACGCTTTGACAGCACTTAGGTTGCCTCCAGAGCGAAACTGATGTTCAAACGAAAACGACATAAGTAAGTCCCCAAATAATTTAACTATGGCGCCAGTTTACGACAGTTGGTATTAGTAGTAAGGGCATACTTTCTGAAAACAACATTGGTGCCACATGAAATAGGAGATCAGTCAGTCCATTTATATACATGTCAATGAGTTAGATAGGTATTAAGAATTTCAAATAGTTAAAATAATGAATCATTAACATAAATATTTTTTAATATTTGTACTTTAAATGTTTCTTCTTTTTTTATCTAGGCAAAGTCTTTTATACTTTCAGCAAAATCTATTTGTCGTGCTAACTGGTGCATGTTTTATAGAAAGCAAAGCCAAACCAATTAATAGCTTTGGAAGTACACCTGCTCTCATGTAATTCCATATTAAATCAAGCTTACTGAATACTCACCCACCTTCTGTGGTGTGGTGTTCTGTAATTGACAGACTCTATACTACCTTGTCAAAACCACCGACTTTAAATTTACAAAACTACCATCATTATTTATTTATTTATTTTATTAAGTCGATCGCGATCGACCAGTAGACCGCCAAGATATTTTTGGGTGACCGCTTTTATTAAGACATAAGACACGCATCCAAAAAGAAAGATACATATATATGGAAGGCTGACGCCAGCTAGACTGGAGAGTCGGCTTTTCACAATCGATGCGACTGTGTTTCGGAGTTGCCACTGAAGTGAAACCTGAAATAAAGGAATTTAATTTGTTAATTATAAATGCCAGCAACCTAATGAAATGGTAGAGAAACGAAATAAATACTTTATTCAAATCGTACAGATCATAAATTAATCCATGCCTAATAGAACAAATTCGGACATGATTAGAGAAGTAGACTATGACTGTATTAATTGGGTAGTGTGCCAATGGAAGGAAGAAATAGATGTCTCAAATAGGTTGTTACTGTGTTTTTGGACCTAAGAAAACCATTTGAAATTGTAGACCAGGGCATTTTATTAAATGAATCAGCAAAAAAAGGAATTCGTTGGAAGGAATTTCAATGGTTTCATAGCTACTTATATGTAAGAAGGCAAAGCACCAAAATAAATAATACAGTTTCCAGTAAAATAGAAGTATCGATGGGCGTTCTACAAGGATCAGTACTTGGAACTATCTTGTTTATTATTATTTATGTAAATGACTTTAAATCAGTGTTGAAATTCTCAAAACTAGTACTTTTTACTGATGACGCAGGGAAAGACAACAATGAATTGAAAATAGAATGAGATTTAGAATTATTGTGTGACTGGTTACAGATGAATAAATTGAAACTGAATATAGGTAAAACAAAAGTTATGACGATAAATAGTAATACGGATGTGTGTGTTTGAAATGCATGGTGAACTAATGGAATTTGTGAATGAATATAAATACTTAGGAGTGGTTTTTTATAAAAAGTTAAATTTTTAATTACATATATAGTAAACTATATTGCTAAAAAAAATTGATAATAAGATTTTTGAAGAGATTTAGAAAGAAAATTACGATGGCTACCGTCATAAATATTTACAACAATATTATAAAACTACATTTTGAATAGTGTTCTATAATATTGTTTATATGTAATCAAGGAGATTTGCGCAGGTTACAAAAATTACAACAAAATAAGACAATGCGTGTAATTCTACGTTGTAATCGTTTCACTCTTATTAGAAGTATGTTAAATTCTTTATTATGGCTTGATATTAAACAAAGAATTGAGCTAAATGTATTGCTTTTTATATTCAAAATTAAAAATGGGTTGGTTCTAGAATATCTTCTAAATATGATCACGTGGGTGGCAGAGACTCAACCATATAATTCAACATTTATATTTGAAGAATTGTCTCATTATATGTATGTATTAGTTAGCAGTGCCGCTGCTGAGTGTATATTTTCTGTAATGAATGACGTGAAGCACAAAAAACGAAATTGTTCTAATGTTAAAAGGAGAGAAGATATTAATGTTTAGAAAGCAGGTAATACTTACGTCTAATACTGAAATATTTTAGCCTCCTCTAGAACTTATAAAATATTTTCATAATTTTCAATTTGCGGGATGGAATTATGTAAAAAAATAATTATCATTAAATCTATTATCCCCGTCTCCAAACTCCATTGTCAAATGAAATATGTTCATTAATAAATTTTCTTATTAGACTGCAATATAAGTATATGCATACATAGGTACATATTTATTTGAGTAGAACTTTGTTTTTTTAGCTTACTACACCTACGCCACTGAGTGAACCGCAACACCATGAATAAATTAGAAGTAGCCCGTACCCTGGAAAAGTCTGCCCACACCTGATGTAAATCCTTATACATGCTACCGGGAAATTATTAGAGCAAGACAGTTATTTTTATTTTTTGAGTAATTAATGTAATAGGAGCTATGTAAATAATAGTCAATTTTAATGAATTCAGGACCAATTAATTATATAATTAAAGTATACATACATTTTATTAGGAAGTAATATATAGTTAAATAAAAAAAAATTCACTTTTTTTTTTTATGAAAAACGGAAAGATGAATGATGAGGAATTAAATATATTATTGTGTTGTTTCTGAATTCTATATATAGGTGATTTGTCTTTAATGTTTGTCCTTTTAAATGTAGGGGTACGGCCAGATTGGATTGGTGGGACGTTTTAACCTAATTGTGAATTAATATCTGTGCTATCTATAAGATTGCAAGAAATTTTTAATATGAATAATTCGTCAATATAAGCTTGGCGATTTTCGAGGCTTAACAATTAGTACCTACAAAGTCGTTCTGAGTATTCTAAATGCGTGCGATCGAATTTGTAAGAAAGGATCCTTGTAAATCGTTTTTGAACTCTTTCTATTGTATTTATATAGACTTGATAGAATGGATTCCAAATAACAGCGCAGTATTCTAAGGTACTTCTGACCAAGAAATTATTATAAAGAGTCCAAAATGAAAGTGGTGTTTTGAAAGATTACGAATAATGAAATCTAATAATTGAAAATATCGCCGTGATATTGTAATAATATGCCTATCAAATAATAATTTGGCATTGAGGTAACTCCCAAGTCTTTTATTTCTGTGACACGTGTTAAGGCAGAATTAGAAATATGGTGATCAAAGAAGAGTGTGTTTTATTTTCTGGAGAACGTTAAGCAACAACATTTATTTATATTTAAAGGAAGCTTATTTATTGTACACCAATTATGAAGTTTATTTAAATCATTTTGTAATATTAAGCAATCATCCATAGAGTAAATAATTTTAAATATTTTAATATCATCCGCATACAATAGGCATGGAGATTTTATTGTTGATGGAAGATCATTAATAAAGAGTAAGAAAATGAGGGAGCCAAAGCTTCTTCCTTCGGATACACCAGATGTTTGGGTGAGGGTATATGACTTAAATCCATTAAGAACTACAGACAAGCTCCTGTTTTTTAAATATAAATAAAAGCAGTGAACTGAATTTGTTGGAAGCCGAGTTTACTCAGTTTTTTTTTTTAAGATAAGCAGGTGGTCTATCTTGTCTTAGAAAAATCTGTATATGTTGTATCGACGGGTAAGCCTCTGTCTAAACCATTTGCAATAACATCAGTGTACAGAGCTAAATTGGCAGAAGTTGAACGATGTGGAAAAAACCGTGTTGATAGTTACTTATTAACTGTTTAACTTGGGAGTAGAGCTGATCGTAAATGATCTTTTCAAAAACTAGTGATAAGCTATTTTGTTTACTTTTTGGACGATAGTTTGTAATTAATTTTGGGTCGCCTGCTTTACATATTGGGCCAATGAATGAGTTTTTGAACTTGCTTGGAAAAATGCCTTCGGATATGAACTTATTGAAAAGGTGTGAAACGGGCGTTGACAAATTATGTGCACAATATTTTAACAATATGTTTGGTTGTCCGTCCGCCCCAGCCTTTTTATTAATATCAAGTGAATTTAATACTTTGTTTACGTCGTCTAGTGTACAATGAGAAATTAAAATGTTTTCTGTGTGTATAAATTCGCTAGATGAGTTATGGGTCAAATAGTTGTAGGTGTTATTATACACTTTATTTAAAATAGTCAGCAAAAAGATCTCATGTTATTTGCGGCGATGAAGACGTTGAATCGTTGGAAAACATTTCGGTGGGGAATGAATTGGTTAATTTCATACTTTTTGTATGAGAGAAAAATACCTTTGGAGCGCTTGTAACGTTTGATTCGATATTTTCAATATGTTTTTTATAACAAGCTTTTATTAGCGATTTCACTCTATTTCTCAAATATCAAAAGGTTATAGGCTTTGCTATATTTTGTTTTCAGTTTTATTGCTGAGATAAGATTGTATGAAAACTAGGAAGGGTATCTATTTAATTTATGTTGTTTCTCTGGGACATGTGCTTCAATACATGTATTTATAATACGATAAAATTCTGTGCAAGCTTGGTTAGTATTTAAATTATCTATGATAAATCAGTTTGAGATATGTGCGTATTTATTCTGGCATAATCAGCACTGAAAAAATTACGTTTTAGGATTACGTTTTCATGAACAAATCGCAACTTATTAAATTTTACAGAAATATCAAGTGGTGCATGATGGGCGTCTACTTTTCAGATAGGTATTAAGGAACGTTCTATTTCTATGTCAGCGCTACTGAGATTGAACCATACCAGATCGAGTAATCTGTTGTTTATATTTGTGTGGGAATTGTGCTGTTCTGCAGAACTAAAAGGCATATCATCTAACAGAGTTGAGGATATTTTGTTTAAGCTACTGATATTCTTCATAAAAAGAGTATTTGCATCTAAATGCCATTCTATGGAGAGAACATTAAAATCTTCTAACACAATGATTTTTGAATTAGGCTCGGCCTTTTGAGAAACAACAGTAATGGTATTCATAATTTCCTCGTATATGTTTAGTGTATTTTGCGGTGGAATGTAGAGACAACAAATATAATGGGTATAATTTTACAATTTTAATTTTAACCAAAACTATCTTATGGATTATTTCAAATTCAGGCAACCTATTTAAACACAACATATCGATTATCGAAGATCTCAGCACTATTAATTTCGGGATGTAAAAAAGTTTCGGTTAGACAAACCACCTCACAGTTATTACTTAGTAGACTAACTTACCTCCTCGGTTTTTGTCCTAATTCCTCGTATATTTTGATAATATAGCGATATTGACATTATTGATTCATGGTTTCGTTTGGATTTGAGGATTCGCTTCATTTTTTATCATATATGCTAGAGAATTATCATTTAATTTAATATTGATTTTTCTGTTTTTCACCCAAGTGTATTTAAAAGAATGTTCTATCTTAAATTTTTTAGCTTGGTATAGTAACCTACGATTAGTATTAGATAAAAGTTCACTTACATAGATTTTACTATCATTGTCTGCAGTTAAAGTTGTAGATGTCCAAAAGAGAGCCGGTAAGCTTATTGGTGATTTGGCGATAACTTGTCATATCGACTCACTCGAGCACCGCCACAGTAAAATTCTGTGATGCTTTCTTATCCCGAGCTGTGCGAATGTGGAACTGATACTGTAGATGAATTCCCGTATGAATTTTTGTATGGTCACCTATTTGAGTAATTTTGATTTTTGCAGTATATATAAGCAATTTTATAGGATTTCATATTCTGAAGAACTTTTTAGTACCTACAATAAAAATATCTAGACCTGATCTTTTTCACAGTATCCGTAAAAAACCTTTTTTATATGGCAACACCAAGACGGGGTTGCCCGATTTATTCCATTTTTGAAATTTTATTTGCTATTACTATGAAAACACCATGTACTAAATTTAAGCTCTCTACGTGAACGCGCTCTCAGGGAATGTCCAAATATATAATGGAAAACAAAAATTTTGTATGGAAAACCCTCGAAGGAGTTGGTCGATTTGTCTTTTCGAGCTTAATTTTACTATTTTATTTTTTTTTAAATCCATGTACAAAATCTCAGCTCACTAAATACACGCCTTCTCGAGTTATCGTGCGCACGGACGGATGGACGGACGGACGGACAGACGGACATGCAAATATCAAAATAACTTTTAATATTATGCGTGGGTGCCCAATCCATTTTGCTCCACCATAATTATTTCTGTACGTTACAAACGGAATGGCAAGCTTAGTATACCCTATGGATTTCATCTAATGTATAAAAATGGGATAAAATGGTATTACGAATTCATAGGAGGCATAAATCTTCAATTAATCAAGTTCCATTTGTTAATATTTTCACTTTTACCTCTTTTTAAAATTGAATACGTAAAATGTCATTACGCAACTGCGAATTAATAGAAGGCAGAAATCTTCAGTTAAATCAACTTCCATTTATTATTATTTGTTTTTACCACTTTTCAAAATTTAAAACATTAAATATCAAGATAATTACCATTACGGAATGTTATATCTATTTAGGCTAAATATATCAATTTTTCGAAAGTAAACCTCAGTCTCGTTCAAATTTGTAAAGTTCTTTACTTCAATTGTATTTTAGCCTTATAATTGCGGCAACGCAACGTGTAGTTTCGTTTCATAAACTTGCGTGTTGTTCAATGCGTTCAACAAATTGAACATTATACTGTCTGTTACCCATGTTTAAATTAAGTAAAAAATAATCCACAAATATAAACCACTGGGTACGAGCCTATTCAGATGGAAACTGTAAACAAAGATAACCTAATAAGAAGATAGGACATACCCGAACAAAGTTTGAAAGCTTTCGTGTTTTTTTTTAAAGAAACAAGTAATGTCATATACATACTTTCTTCTTCTACGGAACTATGGGAGCGATTGTTTTGGACGTGAAGTCCAGACTGCCAGCATTAGCTGACAGATCACTCAGTGACAATGTTGCTACAGGGCGGCACGCTAGTTGTCCTCAACTTATGGAGAGTGTGCGGGGTTCCACGAAAACCTCCCTCTATTACATCACCACTAACAAAACGATATCGTGCCTGCTCACATAAAAAAATGAAGCATACATCCAGCCCTGAAGAGGCCTTGACACCAATTACCTTACCTTGTGATGAAGACGCAGATGACCTTCCTCCAATGCCATTGCCCCAATCCACTCTTTGAGACTGCGGGCAAGATTTAGCAATGTTCCTAGAGATGAACATAGTCAACCGCTGCCACGAGAGAGGGCTCCGGAAGAGTAAAAGGAAAAAAAATCTTTACCGCTTCATTTTGTTATAAACGATAAGTACATCCATGTATCTACATTATTATGATTGCCTTAATTTCACCCCCACAGGTAGGAGTATGAGCAATTAAAAAATTTTAGCTTAGTGGTTAAGCTATTTTCTGAGTAGACCTTAAACAATTCTAGCGATAAGCACCTACACAATCCTATACAGGCATTTAAATAATTCTAGGCCAGAGCCGGCCCAATGGCACTTCCTCTATATGTATAATCAGAAACGTTAAATGGTTAACTTACTTAACGTACGTTTCACAAATTCAATCTCAAGAAAGCCTTCTAGAGCGCTACGGCTGTCACGCTGAATTTAGATTAAGACACGAGCTAGATCTACTCCCTTTGGGTGGGACTCTTGACAATCTTAATATTAGCTGATAAGAAAACTAAAATATTCCTATCTTTGTGGATACGCGAATAACCTACGTACTACTATATGGAAAGAGTTCAATCCTAAGTGTGTTTAATTTAATCCTACCTTGTAGCTGACTCTTTTAACAAATTTTAAATGTAATAAGCGTATCTATACCCAAGTACGTGAATATATAGATATGAATATAAAAAATATAGAGAAATAATCTATACTTAAATATGCAATTCTGGATGTGACTTTAGTAAGTAATATATAGAGAAATTTCAAAAAAATTCATGTGTGATTAGCGCATCTATACTTAAATATACAAATCTAGATGTGAGTATAATAACTACAATTAAGAAATTATCAATAAATCTTGACATATGATATGATTAGCGTGTCGATACTTCAATATGCAACTATGAATGTGACTTTAGTGAGTAATGTAGAAAAATTATCATTGAAAGTTGGCGTATCTGCGTACGTAAATATGCAATATATGGACGTATATATAATAATAATATACAAGAATGATCTCAGCGGGGCTCATACGCCCAATATAAATATATTTAATAGGCAAAAACTCGATAAGGATATAGCCTCCTGCATTTCCGTTAATAGTAGCCTTGTCGACAAGCTTGATTTGGATTCCCCTCGATTCTTAACATCTCGAACTTGCATGAGGGAAATGATCTCAGAGTCTTAAAGATTTTATTTATAGTCCTTATGGATTCGTAGGATAATCAGCTGCTGCGTTTGCTAACAACAGTGTGTACTAGCCACATGCAGGGGAATTGATTGTACCCTAGTTGGTCTTTGTTGTTTCTAATGTACTTTTTTATCAATACGACGACTAATAAATATAAGCACCCGATCATAATGTTTTTGAGATCGAAAATATATGCGGGGATGTCAACTCCAGAAAATTTTCACTGTTTTTCTGTTTGTTTCCAAGATGTTATCCTTGCTCGTGGTCGTCGTGGTATATGTATAGGGGGCCAAGCTCAGCATACCGCACGTGATTGCTCCGTTATACCCTGAATATCGAATATAATGATTAAGTAAAATACTCTTACCGTAGCACATACAAAATGTCTATGTGAACCAAATCTTACTGCCTGTAACCATTGAACGCTGTTTTCCGACAAAAATCATATTCCATTTTCCACATGAAGGTGATTGGTGTCTGTTTGATGGCAACGATAATATGCTCGATTCACCGACATTTTTCGTTGGAAAAATGTTCTTCGCTTAAATACCTCTTTCGTTCAATATACTGAACTTTTCTCACTTTTTGTGTTAATAATACATACTCCATAAAACGCTCCTTTAGTGGTATGGAACATAAGAAATGACCTATTCAGCTTCTTATGTTTTTAAAGGTGTGGTAGACGTACTATCACCTATTCCATACATTTTAGGGGAATAAAATCAAACAAAAAATTTCAAAATATTCCTACATATTACGGAAAAAAATTGAAAAAAAACTGATAATTCCCTACATTTTATGGAATTTTTCCCACATTTTAGGGAAAAAACCTACGTGCATTTTAGGGATAAAAACCTAATTTACGCTTTCCCTAATCTTATGAAAAATACCTAAGCGTTATGTCACAAATTGTTGCCACTCACTTTAGGGAATGTTTTTACTGTGTAGGGTATACAAGGTATATGTCATTCCGTTTGGATGTGGATATTTACACATACAGTATGTATACACAACTGGATATTTATACATACAGTATGTATATATAATTGGCTATTTATACGTACAGTATATATACGCAATTGGATATTTATACGTACAGTATGTATATACAATAGGCTATTTATTCATATAACTAGTGTTAACGCCCACGTCCTATGGAAATAAAATGTAGCACGTTGAGTTTTAAAAAAAAATATTTTTGAAAATAGAATATTTTTGTTTCTGCTTATATTCTATCCATCTTTTTCTAATTATAAAGATGATGTATCATTTGATATGTTTTGTAAACATTTGTCAAAAAGAAGGAAAAAAATTTGACAATAAATAGCTGATATAGCTGTCTCTAAAATATAAATATGGTCAAGAAATCAGGAAAAAAATTAAAATTACCTGTACAGTTTAATTACACTCTGTTATATACCAACAACCAGAGATAAGGAAATTTATGCATGCATAACAAAATGTATCCATAAATTTCTTTAATTCTGAAGTGGGTCCAAAACTGCATTCATAAATTAACGTGAGCCAATTTATGTCTAAAATGCATCCACGAATTCCAGGGCTCAAGTTCATGCTATCTAAGCAACACATATCAAAATCATTTTCTCATGTCCAAGCGGACGTAGTCATATTCAAGGGCACATGCTCCAAATATGAAATATGCACGCGCTAAACACTTCTCGATGGGTCAACATTATTGACCGTGAGAAAGACGCGCATGCTTATTTCATTCAAGTAAATAGATCAAGTGTCGAGTAAAATATTCAAGCGCTAAACATTTTTCGATTGGCCAGCATAATTAGCAGTGAAAAAAATGCGCTTGCTTATCTCACTCAGGAAAATTTAATAAGTGGAAATATTCGAATAAAATTAAAGGTCGTTTCTTTTGTAAAATCAAATTGTGTGGTACAGCAGTGTACACCCTTTTCAAAATAAATAGTTAAAGCCTTTTCCGCAAGGGAAAAGTTTTGCAGAAACTCGTGAGAACAAACGGGAGACAAGGACCACGGTGTATTCCTTTTCTGGAAGGAATACAGAACAACTCCCCGAGATTTTTCATTTGATACCCCACATGACCTATTTGGACTTCTTCCGAGGAGTGAAACTGCCCCTGGCCACCTACCCCACCCCTCTCTTCCGATGAAATTATCCCGACCATGAAAACTCAGCACCACTATTTTTTTCATTTTATCTACCCTCTCTCAACTTTTTTTTTTTATTTTTATACACCCTATTCCTGTAAACACCGTATTTTCCTACGACTAACCTAAGCTGAGCTATGCCCTGCCATTATTACGTTTTTGTCATTTCTAGAAAAATAGGAAGAAAGAAGTAAGAAATTAGAACATAGAAAATATCAATGATAATTAAATAAGAAAAATCATAAATTCTCTTATCCTCTCATATTAAAAAATAATGGTTTATCATCCGAAAAGCTGGGAGTAGGAGAGACATCTTTATTATTCCAGCAATGTAATTTAATGAGATTTTTAACAGACATTGAAGAAAATGGTGGTGTGTACGATATAAAAAAAGATGTCGAAGAAAAAGTAGAATCACTATTTATAGCCTTCTCAGAAAGTCAGAAATGGTAGTAAATTATAATAATTCTCAGTGCCCATTTATACAAATAGATGTTTATTTCGGGTTTAATGTTGAAAATTATGCTTTTATGATTTTGTTATTACTCTATGATAACCGAAAAATCGAAAAATCGGAAATTGCTAAGAAAAAATACTCGACATTCATATATTGCATGAATGAATTTAAAAAAATATGTATTTATATGTACGAACAATCCGTCCGTTTTTTTAATTGACAAAGATTTTACCTAAATAAAATCCTGTGCAACTATTTTACTTTGCAAATTTTATGTTACTAAATATACGGCTAGTTTCTACTCCGTATAATTGCCAAATTGATGAGAAGCATAAAATATTGGATAAATTCGAGAAATGTTTCTATTCACAATCATATGAAGAAAATGAAGAGGAGAAAAAAAGAATTTTAGAAATATGTAAATCTGTACAAGTTTTTAAAGGAATAAAAGATAAATATGTATCACTTGAGCAACAACTTCTTAAAAATTAGAATAGCTGTAAAGAGATGTGGCTACATTCCTTTAGAAAACATTTACCATTAATGAGTGACATTACAACGAATAAAATTTGAATGATCATTTTGGACCCTTAAACAGTAGGTACATACAAACTAAATATTATGCCAACATTGCCAACAATTTATTTATGTATTAAGAAGATCATAAACTGTATTGATTTAAGATTAATTAACAAATTAGCCAAAAATAAACAAACATATGGATAGTGTTATCGAAATAACAAATTTACTGGAAGGATGTTCTGAAGCCCTCATAGAGAAGGGAAGTAAATTATTTCATAGACACTTGAAATTATTTAAAACTAGAGTTCAAAATGAGATTCAAAAACAATGGTATTGAGGGAAATCCTGATAAAAATACACACCGATGATCATATTGAAGATTTTGAAGATTTTATTTACTAATGATTTTGATTGTCCCAGTAAAATATTATAGGATGGGGAAAAATTTAATACGACACTACCGATAATTAAAAATATTGCAGATATTTTGTATAATTATGAAGCGCAAACCTTCAATAAATATGTAGAGGAATTAAAACTAATAGAAAGTAATGCAAGAAATGAAATTTCTCTTTTTGAACATGAGTGTAGTGGGCTTAGTGCAATTAAACCAGAAGAATGTAATGAACAAATTCAACAACAAAATTAAAATACAGAATAAACAAGTAAAAAACCTAGAATTGGTCTAACATAAGACCGATTCTTATGATACCCTAGAGCAGGCGTGGCCATAACGTGGTGCATTGGATGATTACAACTGCCGCTTCAGTTAGTTCTAAGTGAGCCACCGTGAGACAAACAAATACCTTGTTCACATGAAGCGGAGTAGACTGGATTATCGAGCTCCGGAATGAGAATGGAACACTTTGAACACTTGGTATTATGCGAAATAGAACTATTCTAATTCAGTCTACTCCGTTTCATGTGAACAAGGTAAAAGACAGGGCAAGTATAACGAAAACCTCTAAGTAGCTTAAAAATCTGTAACGCCTGGCTCGCATATAAAAACGACGATGCCCCGACTTGCTGACATAACCAAAGAGTAAACCAGAATGACTCGTTCCAATGCAAAATCAAAGATGCCTCGGCCTGATGTAGGAAAGGCCTCAATTTTTTTTTAGAAATTTACTGGAAATTTTTCTTTAGTATCTTTATGCATTGTTGGAGGCCGAAAACGGGGCCCAAGCGTATGAGCGCACTCATTTTTTTAGAAATTTACAGAAAATGTTTCGGAAGATTTTTATTCAGTTTGGTGGCAGACTGGAGTTATTTTCAGATACCATACTTTCATGTGTGCCATTGTCGGACTCCAATAATGCATACAAATTCTAAGGAGCAAATTTCCTACATCGGGTCAAAGCATCGCCGATTTTATATTCGAACGAGGCGTTACTGTTCTGCCCAATGAGAACACTCAAAAGAAAATGATGTGCACTGTAAATAATAACGCCGGGGAATATTTATAGTCAGTGGTTTATTGAAGGCACGTAAAAACTTAAGTACAAAATTATAACTAGAACTAAAATTAACAGAATTCAATTTCACGACACTTAAGAACTAAATTTCAATAGATCTAAAAATCGCTTATTCACTACACAATACTTATTTTAATCACAGTAAAATACTGTCAAAGTTAAGCCAACTTTGACCAATGATATTATATATGTATATATGTGTAAATATATTACTCAATATGAATCATAAAAAAATGTACTCACCAGTATAAAACTATGGAATTGACTTTATGGCGTTGGTAATTAAATAATTAGTGAATTCTTGTTCTAGTCGTTCCCCGGAACAAGATACTTTACTTCAGTCGAGACCCAAAGCAAAGTTGTATTAGTCGTGTTTATTCTAGTCGCTACCCAGAATAACTATCTTTATCTCAGTCGTTACCCAAGATAAAGTTATTATGTTAGTAGAATTTATTCCAGTCGAGACCCAGAATAAATATCTTTATCTCAGTCGTTACCCAAGATAAAGTTATTATGTTAGTAAAATTTATTTTATTACACTCGCCAAGTCGAATTCCAAAAACGATGCACAATCTATGATAGCTGGATACTAAAAGAGAGAGATTCAAGTTGGCCTGCGACTTATATTGCCTCTGAATTGCGCACGGCTCCAACAAATTATTTTACATTGCGCATAGTAACCAAAGTACGTTGACCTTAGCAGCTGTGCGTAGGTAGCAACAGGAAAGTCCGTTGACCTTAGCAGCTGTGCGTAGGTCGGAAGAGTGCATTGACCCTAGCAGCTGTGCAAAGCAACTGGAATTTTGAGCATTTTTTGTTGCCGTTCCTAATATTTCCTAGCTAAAGTTATTAGGCTTATAATTATACAATAAGTTACCTATTAAAATATTGCTAATTTGCTATTTTAATGATACATTCAAATGTATAAATTACTTAATCTAATTCCATTTGATTCGCGCACTGTTATCGAAGGCAAGTTACTTTCCTCTTATTGGATTGTGTCCAGGATTTGTTTATGTGGAATGTAGCCATTATGTGTTGATTGTTATCTCCACTAAAAACTGCCTTATCGATGTGCTTGTAGGTAGGTATATATCGTTTCATTCCCAACCTATTTTCAATGATTAGAAAAAACTTGGAATTAGAAACTTTTAAACTATTTTACTTCCAGGTGGCTATTTAATGTTGGTTTGAACAGTTACAGATTTTTAAACTACTTGCCCAGTCTTTGGATGTTATTAGTTTGTTTGTGATGGTGTCGAGTAGTCGAGCGATACGTTTCGTGTATTTTTTTTTTTTTATTTTCTGTGATACGATGTACGTAACTGTGATCTATATATTTGTTCTTTTTCAACTTTTTAGAGTTTTGTACTTTTCTATGTTTTTTTAAGATCCTTTCGTCCATTACAGTGCAAAATAAAATGACCAAAAGGAGTGCAGAAAGTGACAGAAGGCGTGAATTTACTTATTTATAGTAAATTCATCAGGAAAACCGTTTTGCATTGTTTGTGAAAGTACCTTTACACATAATAGATGACATGATCTTAATAGATAGCATCAGACAAAAGAAAAAATGAAGTTTGTTCTTGGGTCTGAGTTGCGAAAAGAGCATGTGACTAAGAAAAAGGAAGAAATCAGAAAAAAACAAAATATGTTTGCTAAAGTAAGTTATGAGGACTTAGCAATGACAGAAGTGTCATATGAAATTGCTTTATCATTGGCGAAAAAAAAGAAATCTTTTTCTGACGGAGAAGAAATTGTTAACTCATGTCTCCAAATATTTGCACGCCATCTTGATAATAAAAGTATTGAAAAGAAAGCAGGCGAAATCGCTCTATCAAGGCAGACATTTGTGAGACGTATCGAGGAACTCTCTCAGGATGTAGCCCAGCAATTGGAAGACCTTGTCCATTCTTGTACTTTCTTTTCTCTAGCCTTGGATGAATCAACGGACTTGTGTGATGTTCCCCAGTTAAACATTTTTATAAGGGGAATTGATGATAATTTTAATGTATTTGAAGAACTTGCCAGTATGGAGTCATTGCATGGTAAAACAAGAGGATCAGGCAGATTTGAAAAAGTAAAGTCATGTATAGAAAAGCTAAAATTAGATTGTATCAAACTCATCAGTGTGTGTACTGACGGAGTGCCATCAATGATAGGTAAAGTCAAAGGCACTGAAACTTTGATTGAAATTTTTTTAAATCGTCCTATACTAAACTTCCATTGCATTATCCACCAAGAGGCACTTTGTGCCAAAACTTTAAATATGCGACATGCTATGTTACCGGTTATGAAATGTGTGAATAAAATTAGAGCAAGAGCATTAAACAGACGATAATTCCAGAATATTGTGAATTGTTAGATTTGGAATATGGCGATCTTAACCTTCATTGTGAAGTGCGTTGGGTTTCTAGAGGGCAGGTTCATAGTAGATTTTGGAAATTGAAAAGTGCTGTTTGTAATTTTTTGGAACAGGTAAATGAATTACCTGATGAAAGAACCCTATTATGTGACACCAACTGGCTATTTGATTTGGAATTTTTAATTGATATTACTAGCCATCTCAATGATCTAAATCTAAAACTACAAGGCAAGAATAAGTTATTTCCTAGTAAATAGCATCAGTTCATTTGAGATAAAATTAAAATTGTTCATCTCTCAGTTAGAAAATGAAGATTTGGGTCAATTTCTATGCTTAAAAAAGCAGAGTGCATGTGCTAAAGATAGTAGCAATTTTATCCAATATATTGAAAAAATCAAGATATTGCAAGGGATATTTGAAACTTGTTTTCATGACTTTCTAAAGAAGAAAATAGCATTCTCGCCTTTATAAACCCATTTTCGCTTAGTGAACAAAACATAATGAAGATGCCTAGTAACATACAAATGGAACTGATTGATTTAAAGACAAATTCATTCTTAGCAATTAAATTTGATGAGCTTTTCCAGATCAAAAAGCTACGGACGTAATTAATTTCTGGCGCTCATTCTCATGTGAACATTTTCCCAGGACTAAGAAAATTTGCAAAAAATTATATATGTCGCTTTGGAATGACATACAAATGCAAATAAACATTTTCATCAATGAAATTGATTAAAAGCAAAACAAGGTCGCGAATAACTGATTCAAATTTAAAGAATTCTCTGCTGCTCTCAATAACAAACTTAACACCAAACATTAAAAGACTAGCGAAGTCCAAGCAGGATGCTCAAAAGTTTCATTAAGTAATGTTTATGTGCTGTAATAGGTATACTTATGTTGTTTTACATACAATAAATAAATCATTTAAAAAGTTAACTATGTCTATAAACATACTATTAAAAAGGTTATTAAACACATGCCAGGGCCAGAAATCCTTCTAGCAAGCAGAGAGAACAGAACTCCAAGTTCCAAGTTGGTCTCGCTCTCAGTTCCAACAACTGTGGTCCAGAATTATCTTTACCAAACGAGACTCTGCCAGCTACAGCACTATCATGTAGCGATCACCCTCTCTCTCGTACAAGAGATCATTCCTGACTATTCTAGATTGAGGCTTCATTAACCTGGCGTAAATCAATTAATTTAACTCCGTGATTAAGTTATTCCTGCGAAGCAAATTCTATCCTTATCGCTATTTACCAACCCCTAACCATTATCGTAAGACGGTATAAAAAGTGCTCGAGTTATATGGCGTTTTTGAATTCGTCTGTAGAAAAATTGGCACATGATACGTAAAAGGTTCGCCACCACTGCCCTAGATGAATACCCATATGTAATTTCGTACAGTCACCAATCTGTGCATGTTTGATTTTTGAAGTGAATTTTCGCATATATTTCTAGAATGGTTCGTCGGAGAGTAAAAATGATTATAATCAATTTCTTAAGATTTCATATTCTGAAGAGCTTTTCAGCTTAATAAAAATGTCTTGGACTGATCCTGTTCACAATATACGCAAAAATTCAAAAATTTTACATGGCAGCACCAAGAAGGGATTGCCGATTTAGTCCATTTTCTAAATTTTATTGACTATTGGTTTAAAAACACCATATACCAAATTTTAGCTCTCTGCATCGACGCGTTCTCAGGCAGTGCCCAAATATATAGTGAAAAACGAAATTTTTGTATGGCAACCCTACGAAGAAGTTGCCCGATTCAGCCCATTTTCGAACTCAAATTTACTTTTTTTTAAAAAGCCCGAGTGGAAAACTTCAGCCCTATAGGTGAACGCGTTCTCGAGTTATCGTACGGACGGATGGACATGCAAAAATCAAAATAACTTTTAATATTATGCATGAGTGTCCAATCTATTTTGCTCTACCATCATTATTTCTAGGTGCTACAAACGGAATGACAAATGGGCTAAATCGGGCAACCTCTTCTCGGTGCTACCATATTAAAAATATAGATTTCCACATATACTGTGAAAAAGATCAGTCCTGAACGTTATTATTATTTTATACATCATTTTATTATATTATACATCATTGTTACTGTCCGGACTGTTCTAGAAATATATCTGAAAATCACGAAAACCCACTTTAAAAATGAAACTTGAACTGATGGGTGACCATACGAAATTGTATATGGGTATTTATCTAGCCCCGAGGGTATGAGAAGATTTGGTCTTAGAATAATTTATATTTTTTACTTGTTTTTAGAATAATGTAGGCAACAAATTTGGTGACATTAAAGATAATATTGGTTACAATGAACTATACGCAGTGAATGCCACATCTGCCCTTGTTTGGAGAAAGATCTTTCCCGCGACTCCTTTCTCTTGTTAAAGACCCCGTAGTGATTTATCGGTTGGAAATGCAAGAGAATAAAGTAACTTATGCATTCAAAATAGCAACTTTTTTAAAAATATTATTATTTCGATATTCCAACTAGAACTTACTGACCGCAGTCACCAATTTTAGCTATATCATTCGAGGAAATCACATACTAATTAGGGGCTTTCGCCAAGCACTGTCTTAGTGAGACAACTGAGACAAAACTTTGAGCAATCGTCTCAGTTGTCTCAGTTCAAACCTATCAGCTGATTTGCCAATATTGACATTAAAATAATTTTGAACACATAAAATGAATAGTAATAAATTGAGGAAAGTGTTGTTAGTTTATTCAAATAGCTCAATAAACTTTAATTATTAATTAAAATCACAAAATAAGGAAACTGAGTCAACTGAGACAAGAAAATTCAGTTTCACTTGTCTCAGTTGCTCAGTGAATGTGTTCGAAATTGGTAGCTCAATATGGAACTGAGACAGTCAACCGAAAGTGCAGTCTCAGTGAGCCAACTAAGAATATCTCACATGTCTCACTGAGAATGTACTTGCCGAAAGCGCCTTAATTATTTGAATGCATGAAATATTTGCTTAAATTTTTTTTCAACTTTTGTCTCCACTCAATGGTATCCGGTCTTTTTGCAACGGCAATTTAGCAAACGGTATGTAGCCAAATGCCATTTGACCATATCCATTTGATCTTTTTGCAACTGAAATTTAGCAAACGATATGTGGCCTAATGCCATTTGACCAAATGAAACTTTTACAAAAACATATTGCAACCAATTTTTTTCCAACTGGAGATTGAATAAGACTATTAGCAAAAGGATAATTCGCAATTTATCAAGAGGACATTTAGCAAAATGGACATATCGTAAAAAAGTCAAAACAAAAAAAAACAATGCACGGTTTTCAATGAAAATGCTAGGTTTATCTCACATAAATATTTACCAGTATCCGATATCCCAAAATATTTTAAAAAGTTACATGAAAGTCTTGATAAGGATGGGAAAAAGGTTCGTGATTGATTCGAAATAATTTATATAGCTATATGGATCATCAAATAAAGGTGCCTCATATTTACCTACATTTGGGAACTGCTTTGATTTGGATCATGCCAACATTTCGAGTACTCAAAATTATGCCGAATCTTGGCATCATCGAATCCGTAAAGGAATTGATGCTAATGTTCATAGATTATTGGAGGAATTCCATAAAATTAATAATATAATTCGTCATAGTTGAAATCGAAAAATTACAAAGTGCTACATTGCCTATACCTAAAACGAAAAAATATGTACAAAACGACGCAAAGGTAAAAAGAATTTTAGGCAAAAAAGTGAATATGATGAAATATACAGTTTCTAGAAGCACTAGTGACGAATTTAAAATTTAAATAATTTCTCCCATTTTAGAAAAAGTTGAAAAATTGTAGGCATTTGTATGTTTTGTTTTACACATGGAAGTTTGAAAAGAGTTTAATAAAAAATAATAAACTATAAAAAAAATAAATTATAAACTTTTTTCAGCTTTCTTTGATGCGGGGTGATGATTTCTCTGATAATAATTTTGGGTTTTTTAATTGGCAAGCAACTCTTTCATTCGTGCGACACAAATGAATCAGTTTGCGGAAATAAAAAATGCCAAGTAACCAGTAACCAAATGTATTTTTGTCAAATATATTTTTGCTGAATTTTGCGTTTTTACCAAATGTCCTAGTACTAAATGTCTGTTTGGAATAGATCTTTAGGACAAGTGTACTCAATATTTCTTACAAAGTTTTTATATTTTCCAGAAAAATTTACACTTCGACTTCGCAAAAATACGATCATAATGCTTGGCGCATATAAGCAAAGCGATGCATATTATAATTTAGTTTTCGAGTATTTTCAATAAAATGCTTTTTTATGTACGATTGTGCTGTAATCTCCAGCTTAAATTTCTCATTATAGTCGTGTAAATTCGCTTTCGTAATTTTAACCGCATTTTTCAGTATAGTATAACAGGTAATTCGACCATGATTGACAACCGCCTTGAGGCATTCGGCTAATTGAATAGTAGGTATGGAACAAATCCCAAGGGTTTGTGGTTGCGGGGTTTGAATTTTTTGCTCTAATCTTTTATGAGTTACCCGATAACTTATTAGAGATACACCATTTGATGATTATTTAAAATTTATTAGATAAATGATTGTTAAAGCTTTTCAAAGCCTCATTAGTTGGTTTTCGCCCCCTCTCCTCCTTTACGAACTTATGGCTTAAGGTTGAAATTTCGAAATTTCAACTGTTTTATGGTTATGGTAAACAATGCAAGTGTTCACGTTGGTGCGGCTAAAGGTGGTACATTCCGATTTGTTTCAAAGCATTTAGAAGCGGTCAAATGAAAGATCGAAATATTTTATTTGAGTCGCGTGAAACCACTTGTGCGGTTATTGACATTTTTTGAATCCTCATTTGTGCAAATATTCGACGAGATGGAGGATACTGGTAAGCTGAGAAATTCATAAGGGGTATATGGGATATAAATTTATTAATTATTCCAACTGATTCAAGCAAGAAATTTATGGGTGTTAGTTCACTGAACAAGTGATGACTTCACCGAAAATTGTCCTTATTTTATTGATTGGATGCACTGCGATTTTCTTTTTAAAAACTTATTAAATTTTAAATATGAGTTTTTATATAGAAAAATCCGCGTTGATCTTCATTTGGGTAACCGCTTGAAACCACTACGAATTTAACAAAAATCAGCGAATTACCGCTTCAACGTTTTCATGCTTTCTGTTTCTAGTGTTTTGAAGTGGTTACGCATGCATCTGTTCCGTTTCAAACCTGTTCCGGCTGATCGCAGCACACTTTGTAACCCAAATGCTACCAGTTCGGCATGCATTTTCTTTGCTTATGCTTATGCTTGCTTATACAGATACAAAACAAATAACATAAATATAAGTCCCACACTTCCCACATTTCTCATAAAAAGTGTGAGGCAGTACTCTAAATCAATTTCTTTCGTTGAAAGGATTGATTTGAGATCGATGTTACTAGCAAATTAAGTCAGACTACTAAGAATGTTTTTTTTATTTAGCCAATAAAGCGTACAAATCCCAAGATTTCTGTATTAGTTATTTCAGCCTATATCAGACCACGAATGGAATACGATTCATATATATATGCAGATATCAAAAATAGAGTCTACATAGGTATATACCTACACGTCCCAACAAAAAGTTATCTCAGGCTCAAAAGTGAAAGAACCTTGAAAGGAAAAGCCATAGAACCCGATTTTGAGTGCCGTCGAGTTAGTTAAATTTATTGGCTGATGGTGGTCATCGCCCGACTGTATAGTGCGTTTAATTGTGCTTTTGAGAAAAGAGTATTTTCGGAGTTTCACGGAGTTATCTAAAGCAATAATCCATATTAGAATACGCTTCCTCAATCTGGAATCCCTTTTACACAACATACAAAAATAAAGTCGAGAGTGCCCTATACGATAGTACCTACCTACTTCTAGTACCAACAGCTTGAAACAACTGAAATTAACACTGAAACAAGTAAAAAAGCTAAAATTGGTAAGACCAATTTTTACAATACCCTAGATGAATGGCCGTATGTAATTTTGTGTAGTCAGCTTTTTCTGTAAGTTTGTTTGTTGAAGTGGCATAAATTTCTAGAATGGTTAGTCTGACAGTAAAAATGATTATAACCAATTTCATAGAGGTTTCATATTCTGAAGAACTTTTCAGTTTAATAAAAATGTCTAGAAATGATTGCTTCCACAGGCAAAAATCATAACTTTTTATATGGCAACACCAAGAAGGTGTTGCCTGGTTTAGTTCTATTTTTATGAAAACGTTGTGTACAAAATTTTAGCTCTCCACGTCCGCGCACTCTCAGGTAATGCAGAAATATATAGCGCAAAATGAAGTTTTTGTATGGCAACCCTACAAAGGAGTTGCCCGACTTTCCCATTTTCAAACTTAAAATTACTTTTTTTAAAGCCTATGTGCAAATTTCAGCTCTCTACATCAATGCGTTCTAAGGTTATCATGAGGACGGTCAAATGTACAGACGGACGGAAAGATGGACGGATGGACGGACGGACATGCAAACGTCAAAATAACATTTAATATTATAAGTACGTGGGTGTCCAATCCATTTTGCTCTACAACCGTTATTTCTAGCGTTACAAACGAAATGACAAACTTGGTATACCTTATGATTTCATATAGGGTATAATAACAGAAGCAGTCACTAATGCCAAGTAACACCGTTGATTTGGTGTTCCTGCCATTCTAACAATAAGCTCCATAAAAAAACAGTGACTAATTTCAAGTCACTTTCAAGCCCAGCAGTTGGTTAACCCTTTTCATTGTAAACTAGCATTACAAAACGGTTACTTCCGAAGCTTCATATTGTTACGAAAAAAATCCACACGCAGCAATGCAATAAAGTTGTTTGTATAAATCAATGCGATTATGTAAATTATCTCCTTATCAATCGCAAAAACTGTTTTTATGACACAAGAATGATTATTGACACGATTATTTACTTAACTCGTCAAATAATAACTCCACGCAGTTATCTCGGATTTCACCCATTTATAAAAATTCTATCACACAATTATTCCTGATAATTCATACGAGATATGTAGGTGTTAAAGTAAATACGCCACTTAAGATAGAAAATCAATTTCGTGGAGGGTTAATTAAACACGGAAAGTGATTCAATCAAAGGCATTCAAAGCAATTAGTTTTTTCTACTGCGTTTAATTGAAGTGAGGGATTATCAATTATTTGATGCTAATTAAAGATTTGCTGGTTGGGTTCAGAAGATTATTTCATTTTGAAAGGCGCAATTGCATCTGACGCAATCATAGTTTATAATTAATAAGTTACAATTAGTTTCTGACGTTATAATAATTACGATTGGACTCGATTAAATAGATGTATTTATTATATTAAGTAGCCTCCATTGTACAAGGTTACAATATGAGCTAAAACGATAGATTTAAATTTTTTAGATTTACTTCATTTTCTAGTGCAGATGTTACGATCTTGTATAAATTGAATTATTTTAGCTTCTTAATTCATACAAAATTTTCAAATCTCTCCACGTCCAGTTAAGTCTATAACAAATGATAATAAACACAAAAATTAAAAATATAATTTTGTATACATAAATTAGGATGAATAACAGATGTAACTGGTTCTAATAAAATAGCAAGAGTATCTAAAACGCACAAGGTTTTCAGGTTCAAAACGATATGAAAGGTAACCTGCACCTGGGCAGATGAACACGATTATCATAAATTTGAAAATGATACACAATAAGATTTGTTTTACTAATTGCATCTTGTAGTTCAACTTTCTCATATAAAACTTCCATAATACTTTCCTTGTCTCAATTACTTAATTATGTATTAACCCATTTCATTCAGAAACTAAGAAAAAACTAATGGCCGGTTTCACAGTCAAGGCTTAAGCACAGCGATGGCTTAAGCCAAGGCTTAATAAATATTTCGGTTTCACAGTCAAGGCTTAAGTAAAATCACTGGCTTAAGGAAAGCTTAACTTAAGCCCGTCATCTCGAAGGCTTAAGCCTCAGATTTTGCTGTGAAACACATAAGAAATTATTGCTAAATATATATTTTGCCAAAATATTATAATTTTTGTTATTAAATGAACGTGCATATTTCGAAAGTTATATTTTAAAACTAAATTGAAATTTTCGAAGCGAAAAATAGTTATCCAATTAGCAGTTTTGAGTACTGTCTGGCAGCTAGT
The DNA here is from genome assembly GCA_963924295.1 of Dioctria rufipes. Classification (NCBI taxonomy): domain Eukaryota; kingdom Metazoa; phylum Arthropoda; class Insecta; order Diptera; family Asilidae; genus Dioctria; species Dioctria rufipes. Next base: position 120,239,194 of record OZ002742.1, read on the forward strand.
TTCAGCATTCCATTTGACGATTTAAGAAGAAACCAAGCAGTTTAGGACAAAAATGAGTTATTTATCTGATGCAGAGGATATAAGAGACCAAGAAATGTATAATATAATATCGCAAGGTGTGACCCGTGAAAAAATTATAAGGAGTCGCCCGCAACATTTCGAGAAATGGGATGACGTTGATTTTTATTCTCGGTTCCGGCTATAGATACATTCGGATTTGATCGTTTACGTTCCCGAAACATTCTGCAACAATGATTTTGGATTTGATATCCTTCCAGAAAAAAACCACAACAAACTGGTAAATAAAAAGATCTTCTCTTTTCGCTTAGTTTTTAATCCACAATGGCAATTATCCTTTAAAAAAATTCACAATTACCGCAGTGCTGACAACTTAAAAATTTTCATCCGCGGCTTAACTAAGCCTCAGCTAACTGAGTACTGTGAAACCGAGTAGGCTTAAGTTCTGGGCTTAAGCCACACCCGTGGTTTAACTAAGCTCTGGCTTAAGCCTGGACTGTGAAACCGGCCATAAGCCTCTTCAAAAAAATTTTTTTTTTTTACTATACTAGAAAGAAATTTTATTAACTTTATAACCCAAAAATAAAATAACAAAACACATTATTCAGTTCATATGTGAACTTTGTGTGAATACTTATGTCGGTTATAAAAATGTTTAATTAGACGTAATTACTCACAAAATTGTAAGTAGCACTTGTCATGAAAAGCTATGTTAGAAGTATTATATTATAGGTGGTTACGGGTGTAGCTAGAGCTCTGAAACTTTCACCATTTATGTATTTTCGACGGTAATGCAATAGTCAATTATCTTGCAAGCAACTGAACGAAATTCCGAAGTAGAGAATAAATTCGAAATAGAGAAAACGCTCGTAGCTCGAAATCTCTGCGATTTTTGTTTTTAACTTAAACGAGAATTCGAATAGAATAGAATAGATTTATTACCATAAACGACGTTTTCAAGCATGCCAAAATTTCCGAGAATTCAAAATAGATGCATCGCTTATTGCTTGAAATTTCTTCGAAGTTGAGATTTTATTGAGTGAAGTGCAAAATATTTATTTAAATATTTATTATTTATTTATTCGATATCGTACTTACTTAGTATTTGCAAAACGCCTTGCAAAAGAGGTCGATACTAGATCGTACTGGTAAAAACATCGCATCCAAAACGAACTACCAACACATACAAGAACTTCGAAAGAAAGTCGAGCTAGCGAACCACTTTCGGGTCGCCAATACGATTCGATATCGTGTTCCGTTTTTTTCTGCTGCAACTCGCAAACACGTCGCAAGCGAATTCGATTTCGATGCTTAACTTCACCTAGTCGAATTGATTTACTTCGAATTCGAATCGATTTTGAACCGCAATGTTTGCAGGGTTTTTCCAATATGATTTGTTTGATATTTAGATGTAATTAATTTTAAAATTTCATAAAGAGATAAACAACAATATGGCGGAAGGGGCCGGTGCTTTTTCCTGTAACTTACGGACTTTCAACTCACTTTGTGCATACATACATATGTATGTATTTTCTAAATTAACATCTTATGGCCTCAATTGTTATCTACCACTGACTTATCACAAATGGACTGAGCCATATTGCCGTCTTTATGTTCCAGGCCGTGACATCATATTCTTTGAATGCATATTAGAGTAGTGATTTCGTATGCTTTTGCAAAGCAAAATCGCTATTTGAATGGATTAGAGTAGTACGATGTCGTACTTTTCCAAGTACAAAAAAAAAAAAGAAAAATCGCTTAATCATTGCATGGAACATAAAGACGGCAATGACTGAGCGTATTGTCATTTTCTTATAGGAAAGAATGGTACAAGTTTTATACCTTTTTCTTTCGCACTATGACATAGTTAGTTGTTGATTTGATGTTTTTATGTTGACTGCAAAAGCATTACCTTACGAAGAATAACGTAAAGAGTGTGTTTACCATACTCCTTCTCTCTTGCCCATATGCAGGATGCAGGTAAAAATACCCTTTTAATAATTCAAGTCGGAATGATTTTAATTTCTTATAATAATTCTTGTAAGCGACTAAAATATCATTTAAACAGAAGAAAGATATTTTTATACATATAGGGTAATCTATAGGGTATACTAAGTTTGTCATTCCGTTTGTAACGCACAGAAATAATGGTGGTAGAATAAAATATATTGGACACCCACACATAATATTAAAAGATATTTTGATTTTTACATGTCCGTCGGTCTGTCCGTCCGTCTGTCCGTCTGTCTATGCGCACGATAACTCGAGAACGCATTCCCTTAGAAAGCTGAAATTTTGTACACGAATTTAAAAAAAACGTAAAAATAAGTTCGAAAATGAGACAAATCGGGCAACTCCTTCGTGGGGTTGCCATACAAAAATTTCGGTAAATTGGGCAACCCCTTCTTGCCATATAAAAATTTAAGTTTTTTACATATACTGTGCAAACTATCAGTCCTAGACATTTTTATTGTACTAGAAACTTCTTCAGAATACGAAATCCTATAAAATTGTTTATAGTCATGTTTGCTGTCCGCCGAACCGTTCTAGAAATATATGTGAAAAACCACTTCAAAAATCAAACTTGCATAGATCGGTAACCATAAGAAATTTTATACGGGCATTCATCTAGGGTATCATAAGAATATTTTTTAGACTAAAACAAGTATCAATTTAATTCGATTTTCGGGTGTAAAATTGATTTTTTTTTATTGAGTTTTACATGTTTTTTATGTAGTAAACCTTTTAAAGGGTGTTCAAACCCTGATATACAGAAACACATATTTGCGCTATAAGTCAGTTTACCTACGAAGATTAAATATGTACAATGTTTGTTAACAAAACTAAAATAAATAAAATAATAATAATAATATGAGAAGATGAACTCAATTTAATGTAAATATATAGGTTGCAAGCGATCGCATCGAGCATGACCGCCTAGGCCAGCTAGATCGGTGAGCATGAAACTTTTAATCTCAGAGTCGTGGGTTCGAAGTGTGTGTCAGTGTCAGTTTTAGTGATTCGTGTAATTCCCGGGTTACCTCAATATTTCTGCTGTGTATTCGACATTTGGTACGTTTACATGAATACTTGAAGTATACTTCAAGTAAAGATCAAGTAATCCAAATATTTTGTAAACGCGCATTGACTTCAAGTATACTTGAGTCAAGTAAATCACAAAATTGTTATTCAATTTACTTGAAAAATTCATGTAAACGTAACTGCAGTACTTGAAAATTTTTCTTGTCTGTGAGCTATGAAAATGGTAAAGAGGAACAAAAAAAGATTATTGTTGACAATGCAGGTTGCGATTTTTGGTAAATTTCAAGCCAAATAATTGGAATTAGTTCAACCAAAAACCCGACTTGATTTTCATGTGGATTTCAAGTGATGTACTCAAGTATTCATGTAAACGTACTTCTTGTTGCTTAAGAGGACAAGATGGCGCATTTTACAGCACTTTGGCTGTTTGAATATAACAAATTTTTGGTAAAAATTCCAAATTTTGAAGCTTTGAAAGTACATTTCAGATCTTTATAAATTTATTATTTTAAAATTGAAAGATAACAAGTAAAAAAGCTAGAATTGGTCTAAGACCAATTCTTATGATACCCTAGATGAATGCCCGTATTAAATTTCGTATGGTCACCGATCTATTCAAGTATTGATTTTGAAGTTGTTTTTCGCATATATTTCTAGAACAGTTTGTCGCACAGAAAAAATTGTAATAACCAATTTTATAGGATTTCGTATTCTGCAAAAGTTCTTAGTACAATAAAAATGTCTGGGACTGATCGTTTTCGAAGTATACGTAAAAAACCGAAATTTTTATATGGCAACACCAAGAAGGAGTTGCCCGATTTAGTCAATTTTTGACACTTTATTTGCTAATGTAGTAAAAACATCATGTGCGAAATTTCAGCTCTCTACGTCGATGCGTTCTCAGGAAGTGTCCAAATATATAGCGGAAAACGAAATTTTTATATGGCAACCCCACGAAGGAGTTGCCCGATTTGTCTCATTTTCGAACAAAATTTGTACAAAATTTCAGCTCTTTAAGTATACGCGTTCTCAAGTTATCGTGCGCACAGACGGACGGACGGACGGACGGACAGACGGACGGACGGACGGACGGGCATGCTAAAATCGAAATAACTTTTAATATTATGAATGGGTGTCCAATCCATTTTGCTCTACCATCATTATTTCGAGGTGTTACAAACGGAATGACAAACTTAGTATACCCCTATGATTTCATCTAGGGTATAAAAATATATCACAAATGAGTTTATACTTAGTTGGTTGAATGGTTTGAGGGGTTTATTGCTTTTTTTTATGCCTATATGTACCTATATAACTAAAGAGGGCTGGGAGGGCGGAGGATCAGGCGCTAGCCCGATGGCCCGGTGATCACACGTATTTACCACGTACTCTGGAAAATCGCCGCGGCTACGGTGGGAGGCGAGTTATGAGCTAAAAATACTCAGAAATGTCCGACAACTTATAAACACTGGCAGAACGTGGAGCCTAAATAGCTTGCTTATTTTGCCAAGATTATATATGGCAAATTTGAAATTCTCGTGGCGTCAGAAACATTCACTTTTTTTTTTAAAACATTAGTCATTATCTTTAGCATCATATCATTTTTTTTTCGAAAAACGCATGGAAAAGGTGTTTCTCATCAGAAGGGTTCAACAAGGCTTTCAAAGCTTTGCTATACCTACATATGTGAACTTTTAAAACAAATTCGAAATTAAAAAACAAATATAAAAACAGATTTTAAATAAGTATAAATTTGATCTATAAAATTCTCAACATAATTTTATGTAACTTTACCAATACTGACGTAGTCTATCAGTTAACTGAACAAAGTTGAGCAGCAATTGATAATAAGAAGAATAGTGAATAATATTTATTGCATATAAAATTATTAGTTGATATTAATTTTTTGCAAGTAACGTACATTTAAAAATATTGAGGTGAATTAGTTTGATAGAAATATTGGCAAGATTTTATACATGGACTTTTCTAGCTTTCTTCGCCGCGAACTCGTTTGTAATGTTCTCAAAATAACAATAATTTCTTTTTCGTTTTACAAAAGAGCCGCATTCGGCAATTTGTTTTGACCCATTGTAGATCAAAGATAGTTTTTTATTAACTTCAATTTTCTAAAACTTAGTTCACATGAAGCTATCATCATTGGCAATGTCAAAAAAAACTCGGAACGCGATTACAACATTTAGATAGGATTCTAGGCAAACTATCGGCGTCCATTGTGCTAAAAAGATTGCCAGATAAGAATCCAAAGTCTTCGTAAATTCGTTGCAATATGTTATGTCACACCACGTCAGTTAAAATAGAAGAATATCAATCGATTCAAAAACTGATGTACGTGCTTCTGTTTTATAGGAATGTTTGAGTCATTCTCTTCTCCGCTTCTTTTTTCCTGATCTTGTTTTTTTAGTTTTTTCTGGTATATCCAGATCTAAATTTTGTAGCACCGGCCAAAATTTTTCTTTTTTCCCATGTATGTCGTCCCGAACCAACCTCAGCATTGTCATACACAGTTGAAACTCCAAAATAATTAATTTTTGTCAAATGTAAATCTTGTTAATATAATTTTTTTTTGTCCACAGTAAATTTTTTCATTCAACGGGTGGCGCGCTTCCGCTTCACCATCTGAGACAAGTACCCCACTGGCCTCACTTTTGGTACTGCTCTGCTTCATGAGTAAAATTATTGGTCTCTGTTTCCACAGAAAAATCCTGTTTAACTTTATTTTAAGCGTGAAAGGGCCAACCGCTGTTCCACATTTTAGTTCATACATATTTCCTGTATAAATTTCTGCTGCCAAGCGAACACTTTTGCTCCAATTTGTACGGTTTTTGAAGCCTTATACGATGTACGACCAAGACCTTTAACCGTACGAAAAATATACGATTATTTCACTTTTAAGCGATGCACGGTTATTATACGAATTGAATCAATTGGAAGAAAATGCAACCGAGAAGGAGAACCGACTTTAATTTATTAAACAGTCGAGTCGAGCCGTGTACGCTACCGTAACCTAGAAGTAGGTATACGTACTTGCACAAGAGAGAACAGGAAGTGGTGATACCTATAAAATTTATGTACATGAGCGTAACTTTTCTTAAGCTTACTTCCCACGGCGCGTGGTTTCACGAGCCAAACCCCTGCTAATTTGCGGCACAGTGCCTACTTTTTATTAAATATCCATTCCAAAATGACGTGTGAAAAAATTATCACTGTTTCATTCAACGTGAAGAGAATTCCATTGAACCTATGTAGTAGCCTTTCAGTTTCTCACTATTCTCCGAAATATCCATCCATTGTGGTCTTTCCATATCTGTTTTCCAAGTAAGAATGGGTAATATGCCTGGGTCTTCTCGTTATGCTGTTCACAGGCTCTGTATAGTTCCATTTGTTTCTTTTTCTTCCACCCATACACAATATTTGCATTCAAGTTTGCATGGATGTCGTGAAAGCGTGTCTGCATTTCCATAGATACGATTTTTTCGGTATTGGATTTCAAAGCCATTAGCTTGGAGTCCCTCTATTCATCTCGCCACTTGCCCATCAGGGTTCTTATACTGCAAAAGCCATTTAAGGGCTGCATGGTTGGTACGGAGGATAAATTTCTGCCCGTAGAGATATTTATGGAAATTCTTTGTTGAATTTGCAATGACAAGTACATCTTTTCTTGTAATACAATAATTTCTCTCTGATTTTGAAAGTGCTTTGTTTTAATATGCTACTAGCACTTCTTAACCATCCTCCTCCTGTGAAAGTACTGTACTGATACCTTCATTGCTGGCATCCATGTCCAATATAAAACTTTTTCGCAGCTTTGGATAGTGAAGTACTGGAGTTTTACAGAGTTGTTGCTTCAAATTCTCGAAACTCCCGTTACATTTATCCGACCATATGAACGGCTTTTCCTTTTCTGTAAGTTGACGTAGGCTCCTTGCTATATTTCCAAAACTTTTTACGAATCGCCTGTAGTAGGTAGCTAGGCCAAGAAAACTCCAAACTTCCTTCAGAACTGGCCAATTTTTGCCGGTTTCTGTCCTCTCTGGTTCACGTTTTACTCCTTGTAATGAAACTATGTGTCCCAAATATTTAACTTCGTTTATGAATAGAATACATTTACTCGTACTGAGCTTCAGTTTCGCATCTCTCAGTCTTTGAAGTACGTCCCGTAAGTTGTTTCATGTTCCCATGTTCCCTACTAACATCTCGGAGCATGCAGAGAGAGTAATATTTTCACAGACCACCGTTCTTATTCTTGCAGAATAATTTGCTCCTACTCGTAGTCTCATAGGGATCTTTATGTTGTCATATTTGAGAATCTGACATTCAGATTTATTTTGTACGTGATCATCAAGTCTACTTCAAAAATGCATTCATCCAGGATGTATGAAACGAGGAAAGTGTGAGGAAATAACAATTCGCCTAGCTGAGCATCCAAAGTTATTTGCTCAAAAACCTGTTCTGCTGCTCCAGTTGCTGCTCTTAGTAAATATTTGGTGCCGTTGTGAAACCATTTGTTCTTGAGAAGCTCCAGTGTCGATATAGACTGCACAGCCCCACACTTACATATATAACAAAACTACTATTATTTCTCTACAACTGGTCTACCTGAATGATGACTTGGGGTCTGTCGACTGCATCAACCAACTTCTGCCCCTCAAAGTTAATTTTTACATGTTTTCCGACTGCTCAACAGGAAAGCTAATGCGACTAGTCGCAGATTTATTTCTAGTCTCTCCACGAATAGCTTTCTGGCTGTCTCGACATCTTGGGCATTTTTCTCTACCCTCCTCTTCTTGTGATTCCATTCATCGGCATTTTCTGCAATTCCTTTGAAGGTGTCCCAGCTAATTACAATTCCAGCATTACCACGCCCAATGAACAATTTTTGTCCTATATAAATCTCTTGCGAACTTAAGGTATCATAAGAAGCCAGATTATTGTCTCACCGAATGAATTCCCAGGGAATTGAACTAGACTGTTATAGCGCTAAAGTTGAGAATCCCATATTATGCTCGGGGAATAAAATTTAGTGTTGATATAGGAATAATAATTCCTATAATTTATATATTAATATATAATATTAATGTATGACGTTGTTTGTAAGTTTTCCTAAATTGGTCTACTTCACTTATATAGAAATTAAATATATATATATATATATGTCGTAGACATTTGACGTAACTCAGCATTTCACGAAAAGTCTAGACACTTCATGGAAAGTAGGCAAATAATGAACGGTTTGACTTGCCACTTTTTACATTATGTGTCTGAAATTTTTAGCCATTTCATCAAATGCTAAAAGCGTTTACGCGGATATTGTAATACCACCCTATATAACCAAATACTAAGAGTGGGAGATGGGTGGTGGAGGGGAAGGTCGCACTCAGGCAAAGTTTACCTAATAATAAGTTAAGAAGCTGTAGAGTAAAATGGGCAAATTTCTGGTATTTTTTAGAATGAAACAACTAATTTCGTATACTTTCGTCTTTTGCATGAATGGGGGAAAAGAACTTGTCTATGCACTACTGTAGTGCAACTGAGACAACGAGTTAAAAACAAAAATCGAGAGAACGTAGGATTACCCGAACGACAAAATCTTATTAAATCCCTCAAAATCCTTTCAACCTATTCATAATAATGTACTTCGGGCCACACTACCTCCCATTTTTAAGAAAAAGATAAATTTCGCTTTGGCCCAGATGCTGAAAGGAGATGTTAAATTCCTCTCAAATGAAATTCTCATTTTTCCCGAAAATATCAGAGAATCCAGCATGAGTTCTCCCACTTAATCTCTTCATAGCAAAACGAATGTAAACAGAAACACATGCTGTTCAAATATCATAGGATTACAGCAACAACATGTGTCCTTCTAGTCCTTTTACAACAACAACATGCAGCGTTGTCAGATTGACGATTTAATCGTCATTCTGACGATTTCTGCATCGAGAATTTTAGTGCCGATTTTGTTTCTCCAAATGACGATTTTATAACAATTGTAAGCTTTGGTCATTTTAGTACAAGACAAATTTTTGACCTTGAAGTATATACCGAAACAAAAATCTTTGACCTGGAGTTACCGTACGTACATGCCAAAATGTAAAATTTTTGATCTGGAAATACATTCTGAAATAAGAAAAATTTCGACCTAACTATAACTGCATATGCATAGCATTTATAATTACGATTTAAATTACCATTTTGTGAGAAACAGTAGTACCAACACTATTTCGAAGGGAATAGAAACATGTTTCGAAATAATAGGTAAATTCTTAATTTTTAATTTCTATAACTTCTGATATTCTCGAACTATGTTTTTAAAATAAAAATATTACGACGACGAATTCTGAAAATGATATGAACACCTCTTCTATTGGTATTATATTTGGTGATATTATTTTTTGTCAATTCTATTCCTAAAAATATTAGTGAAGCAACTGTTATGCTTAGTTTTTCATTATATATTCTGTTGTTATTCTTTTATTATTTTTATTTGTTTCGTTCCCTTAATAAAGTGCATAATACAAAGGATGCATTTCATTTAATATGTATGACGATTTTCACTCTCATTTGACGATTTTTTTAAATGCAGCTGCCGATTTAAAATTATATTTTCTGGCAACCCTGACAACATGTGTCCTAATATTATCAATATTTCATGAAAACCGGTTTTCACAAAAGCGTGGGAACATTTTATGAGAGTAAAACGTGAAAACTTCGCCCCTTCTCATTTATTACGAAAATGAAACATTTGCCATTCTGTTTCGGTGCATGCAACTTGCGCTTTCACATTTTTTATCTTTATTCATAAAATTTTTAAAGAGAGTTTGATTTTTTTTCGATATTTTTTCTTTCTTCCTTCCTTTTCTAGCCGTGTGCATTTTAAATGTAGAACACTCGGATATCTCACCAGCTTCTTAACTTATTATTAGGTAAACTTTGACCCAGGCCTGCGACACACACCCACACACCACACATACACACCCACCCACATACACACACATATACACACATACACACACAAACACGCGACGCATTCTGCATTCTGTTGCAAGTACATTACTCTACGGAAATTTCTCTTATTCGTACTGCACTCCGACAAGTCAGACTGACTAATGCATAGGCTAGCCTTTGTGCTTATTGTAAATTTTAATCTCGAATAACGTTCATAAATGCATCTTTTGGCACTTCATTAAGGAAATCAGCATTTACGCTAGAATATGAAATGAAAGATACGCTAATCTTTCCACATCAGCAAACATCAGCCTGTAGTTGATGTAGTGATTCGCCACACTTTTGAATCTTATTGCGTAACTCTAGGCGATATACTTGCTGCATGTGCTCATTTCCGTAGCGGAATACTATCAGCTGTACTAATGAAATGTCATTGCTTTGCCTTTCAATCGGTATAGTTTGTAATAGCTCTGACGTCGAACCTCGAATCGAAGTTCTAAAGGCTAAAACGCAGTACGAGCGTACACGACTTCGACTCAGCCGGCGTTTTATAACTTCTGCCACAGACTATACACAGATGAAGAATTGAGCCAAAAGCTCAGTTCAGAATTATTTTCTATTCAGCTCACAACAGCCAGCTGGCGTCGATGTACTTTGTAGAATCAGAACGAGCCACAGGCATTAAGCCGGGCGAAGTCTGCTCATGCGGCGTACCTACGTATATCGTAGCAGCAGCGCGAAGCTAGCCACAGTCAATGTTTAAGCAGTGTGCGTTCACATAAAGATTAAAGAGCTGTGTGCGCGATGAGCTATGTGTTAATACGAATAATATTTTAATACTTCTTAGAATTTCGTGATTTTACGATGAACCGTCCTTTTCAAAAAATTCATTCCTCGACAGCGGAGCAACCGATTTTACTGATTCAAATTCCAAATGAAGCTTAATGCTTTATATTTTTCATAAAATCATATAGCGGTTCAGAACGAAAAAAACTTTTATTATTAATGGCATTTTTTTTTTTCAAAACAATAGTATTATTTACTATCGCGGACTTCTCAAAGCGAGGAATCCCAGAACCCATAACTATTGATTGGCTTCTGATTCCTGTGGAAAGTCATAACCTATCATTTGTCGATATTAAGTACAATATTATTGCTTTTACACCAATCGTTAAAACTGTGAAGGTCACTCTATACTGATCGCAACCGTTAACAGATTTAATTTAAGTGAAAAGCTTAACGTCGTCAGCATAATATCAAGATCTTGAAGTGCCTCTCAACGGTGACAATGTCGTCAATAGATCGAATAAATAACAACGGCCCCAAAGGACTCTCTTGAGGTACGCCAGACGAGGCTTTAAAAACTCTAGAGATGGAAAGGCGGAAATAGATTTGGTATATTCTGTTATCTAAACATGACTCCGTCCATTCTCGAAATATTGGGGGAAGCCCATACTTTTCCATTTTAAACAGTATAGCCGACTGAGATAACTTTTCGAAGGCTTTACTAAAGTCTGTACAAATACAAACTCGCCAATGATATCAGAGACAAATTGCAAAAAGTAATGGTTAAAGATCTGCCCGAAATAGACCCATGTTGATTTGAAGAGCAAAAGTTCTTACAGAAAATTGATAGCTGAGAATAAATGATAGTTTTGAATAATTTGGACATGTAAGATAAGTTTGCAATAGGCCTATAGTTAGAAATTTCATTTTTACTACCTTTATTGTGGATAGGTATGAAAATGAATTTTTCCGTAGTTGCGGAAACAACCAATATCGCGCGATTTGTGGAAAATAATTCTCACCGGAGTTGCCAGGGAAAGACAGTGAGTCTTAAAATAGGCTCCAGGACCCGTTGTGAAGTCATTTGGAAGTCCATTAATATGATCAAGTATATCTTCTTGTGCAATTGACGGGATAGTGAATGAAACGGTATGGGAGTCTTTCATATGACTGAAGTTGTTATTTCGAGGTTGAAATTTAATGCGTCAATTCAGACGAATCATCACTAGCAGAATATTTAAAACTCATTATATTGGTATAGGTTTTCGGTTCCTTTCTTCATATTAATAAACTTAAAATTATACGAGGGTTACTGAATAATTTCGCACGCATGCTTTGAATATACTCATCATAAAGTATAGAGGAAAATTTTTTGAACTTATTACAGGATATGAGTAAATTTATGTGACTAAGTCTTTGTCCCTCATACAACTTTTCTACTATATAATCTTTCTACTTTTAAGATGTTTGAGTTTTTTATTGAACCATAACGGAGATTTATTGTGAACCGCTGACGCTCGCGGAGATCATGAAAAGAAAATAAATCGCAAAGGTTTATGTAAATCTTCGAAACGTCTTCATCAAAACTATTGCAAGACAGCAATGTTCTGAAATCAATAGAGAAAGTCTACTGAAGGTAGGTAGTAGAGGGGGTGGTATTTGTCAAGAATAGACATTATCATTGGACTAGGTTCAACCAATAACTTACCCACGTCAGTAGCAAATACCAGGTCTAACTGCCTAGCCATATCTTTCTTAAAATTAGTGATTTGGCTGAGACCAAGAGCTGATATAGTGACTCAAGTTATTAAGAGGAAGATAGTCATCGCCATCTTCATTTAGTACCGATTGTATATTGGGTGAGTTAAAATAACCAATAAGTAGCAAGATCAGCTTACTGTCGGGCATGATTACGGGTTGACTAAGTCGAGATAATATCTTGTATTTGAAAACGCGACTTAATAATCGTATATCTCATTTTGTAAAAGAAAAAACTAAAGATCCACGTGTGGTTAAATAACATGTACTGATAAAATAGTGTTGTATTGAAAAGAGTATATTGAAGTGGAAGTGTAGCTCTTGCGAACGATACAAAAAATGCAGTGATAGATTTCAGATTTTTAATGTCAATTTAATCAATCATGCGAATCTGAATATGGTGTTGGGGCGGGTAAAAAAGTGTATGTATTTGCTAACTTAAGATATTCAAAAAACAATATATGGTGCTATACAGCCAGCCACTTCAAGAAGTTGAAGGACCATCATGCGTCAAGAGGTTGCTTTGAGCTTCCCTAGTCCTGAAGTTGATTTGCTTTATGTCGATTTCGATGGGACTTTGGTGCAACACCAGTATTGCACTCTTTCCAGCAGTGCAACACTCAAAATGTTGGATGGGACAATTTTTATAGCAGAAGTGCAACACAAGCTTTGCACTCACTTCCCCTACTTTGCACCGGATATTTTCTCGGTGTTACAAATACATATTGAAGTCGAATGGTCATCTGCTCTGTCAAAGTGTACTGTCGCGATTATTTGTGAAATTTTTGAGTTAAATGAATTAAATTTTTTTATTTGGTTAATTGACTTTAAGTTAAGAACAAAATTTGTTTCTATATATCAATAAACAACATTTATTACGTTTGACAGTTCCGTGTATATAATACGTGTGTCAACAAATACAAGGAATATGACAGAAATATGTTCGATGGACTTCAGTTCTCCCAGTTCTCCGCTGCCAGAAAAAGTGCAAAACTGAAATGGTCCCATCGAAATCGACATTAGCCATCAAATCTTGGCTCTACATGCACACCGGAAATTCGGAGGAATTGGCCGAGCCTGACTTAAAATGGTATAAATAAAAAGTACTAGAGGTCCCCAGTAAAAAGAAACAACAACACATTCCCCTCAGTGCAGTGCTCTCATATAGGATACTTTGGGTATATGATGATTTTAAAAATTCATATACAAGAACGAAGCATCACAATTTTTTATACATAGTTAAGTAAGGCTTTCAGCTTCAAAATAAAAAAAATTAATGTACGAGAAGTCCTCAATAGTAAATAATACTATTGTTTTGAAAAAAAAAAATGCTATTTTTAATAAAAGTTTTTTTCGTTCTGAACCGCTATATATTTTTATGAAAAATATAAAGCATTAAGCTTCATTTGGCATTTGAATCAGTAAAATCGGTTGCTCCGCTGTCGAGAAATGAGTTTTTTGAAAAGGACGGTTCATCGTAAAATCACGAAATTCTAAGAAGTATTAAAATTCATTCGTATTAACACACAGCTCATCGCGCAAACAGCTCTTTAATCTTTATGTGAACGCACACTATATTTATATGCAAGTACGCGGCATGAGCAAACCCCGCTCTGCTTGCCTGTGGCTGAATCTGATTCTGCAACGTACATCGACGCGGGCTGGCTGTTGTGTGAGCTGAGTCGAACTGTGATATATGTACATTTCATAGCGGGGATTCATATCAAAGACGCAAAACTTTTATATTGTGCTTACTATAAAAACTTAAAAGTTTACAGTGTGACAGTGATTGAAATGACTTTAGGAACTTGGAAAGGAGTAGGAAACGAAGGGTTTCATGAGGCATTTGCCTTCTGATTGCTGAGACATTATTCTTAGAAATTAGATTGCTTGTAGTGCGTATCTACTGTCTGGCAGAAATTGTTTTCTTAGCATTTTTATTTTTAGTTTATAATGAAATGATTACAGGTCACACATTCGATGGGGTTTTTATGGTTTTTGGGTGATGGCGATTTCGTAAGCATGGGAAGTAGATAACAAGCTGTGATTATGAGGAGTGCGCACCTCTTATTTTTATTAAATAACTTTTATCATAGAGTAAAGAAATCTATAGAGACCGAAAATGTATGGCCGAAATTCTCATAGATATTGATCACAAGAGCCGAATCTAACAGCGCCGCATTTTTGAAACTATACTAAAGAAAATGTATTTGCTTATCATGATTACCGCCATCTAGCTGCCCAGCTCTATATTTGTTCCCTATGCACTTGCGTGCATTCTGATATGGAACTTTGAAAGTTTTTTAGTTTATAGAGAAATACATGATACGAAGCTTGTATTATGTGAATGCAGATGTATTTAAATCTGTCTTTCTAATGAAAATATTTGTGCCTTGCTCTTTTTTTGTGATGACTGGAGAGCTAGTGTATTGAATTAACTTGCATCGGAGAACTACAATAGAAGCAATACTAAAAATTGTTGATACGATTTTTCACTTCTGAGTATAGAGAATGGTAGATTTCATATTTTTCATTGCTATCCATATGATTTCGTTCAAGACTTTATTGATTTCTTACTAATGATGGATAAATTTGTTTTCTCACATATTTTTATTTGATTATGCGCTAAACTGTTTTTAGTAAGATCTAAAAAAACGGATGCATGGAGGATAAAATTCTCATGTTTCCAAGAGAAGCTATAGTGATCATGCCGGAAAATGGTTAGAATTTTGAAAGATTTGCAAATTTTTTCAATTTTTTTTCAGAAATCGTAACGATTATGAATGTTTTACAAAAAATCATATGTAAAAGATTATTTTCTAATAATCAAAAACGAAAATTTAAAAACTGATTTTTATTTTAAAAATCGAAAATAAAAGCATAAAATGATTTTCATTTCACAAAATTGTGAAAAATATTTTGGCGGTTGATATTAAATATGCGTCGAAATATGCCGAAGATTATAGGACATATGTGAATGGATGGAAATTACATAAGGGCTTTCATCTAAGGTATCATAGGTATTGGCCCAGATTTTTGCTGATTTTTATATTTGATTTTTAAATTAAAAATCATTTTATGATGTTTAAAATAAAAATCATGTTCAAATTTCTATTTTAGATTTTTAAAATAAAAATCAGATTTTGATTTTTATTTTATCAATTTTTAATTATTATTTCTGATTTCTAAAATACAAATACAAAAAGAAAGTTACTTTTTATAATTTCGAATAAAAATCATAAATTTAAAAAGTATAGAAAATTTATGAAGATTCGGTAATAATAATCATAATGCTACATTCCCATCAATGCTTCTATAACTTTTCCTAAATGTTTTTTTGGTTAGAATAAATGAAAATAATTGTTATTTTCAGTTCTTGATTTTTTTTACTTTGACGTCCTATAAATGCTGACAAAATGGGGATAGACACTTGTAGAGGTGATTGAACATCTATTGAAAATTTTAGACATGACAATATCTTCACAGAATGCGCAATAAGAAAGTTACAGAAAGTTAATGGAGAAAGTATCTAAAGTCACAAAGCCTCTCCTCTACTGCCAAAACGAAGCATCAAACTGCAGTTTACTCCATATCAATTTCCGTACTCTATGGTAGAATTTTATTTCACTTACAATTTTTATTGCAAATGTATAATCAAGTGACAATGGTGCTTTATATGGGCTGTGAAAGGATACAAATATATAACATTAAAAAGATCGAATAAGCTGTGAAACTTTTTGAAACTGTTTTTCGAACTGTGCTATTGATTCAGCTTCATGAGTAAAATTATCATTATGTAATTTTTTCAACTTATTTGAAGTATGGATGGCTGATGCAATGACGAACATAATATTTGTATACCGGGTTTTGTTTCAAATTTTTGAAATTAATTTTGTTCTACTCTTATTTGTATTCTTTGTTGAATTCTAAGCACATTTTCGAAATTTTTTGTTGGCATCAGCATCATACAGTGCTGTAATAATATCCCATAAAGGAATACCATCAGAAGTGTCCTGATCAAATTTAATCATTGTATTTCGCACAGATTTTACTAAATGGATAGAATCATAAAATGAAGCTATTGAAACAGAATCATGATCCTTAGTAACTCCAAATTTCTGTTTGTCATTGGACAGAACGTTAGGTCTGAAATTGCACAGAACGTTAAGTCTTCATAACGGGCACATATTCCAACAGTTAAAGATAATGAAATGTAATTTTTTAAATTTTAATGAGGTGGGTTGGGCTCCTTTGTTTTTGATCATGTGTTTGTATCGGTTACTTTGAAGGATTCCAAAATTTTTTTTGTAAATTGGTTATAAGGATAAAGCCCAAAATGTTCGAAAAAATACCTTTTTCTCTGAATTTCTAGGTTTCTAAAGCTAAAATTTGGATACAATCAGGGTTAGTAGGTTCGCAGTAAAAAATATTTCAAGCAGAAAAATTGTGTTTTCGAACACCCCAGAAGATACAAAAAACATTTTTTTTTAGGTAGCCCAACCCACGACATTAAAATTAAACAAGTAAAAAAGCTAGAATTGGTCTAAGACCAATTCTTAGGATACCCTAGATGAATGCCCGTATTAAATTTCGTATGGTCACCGATCTATTCAAGTATTGATTTTGAAGTTGTTTTTCGCATATATTTCTAGAACGGTTTGTCGCACAGACAAAATGATTATAACCAATTATATAGGATTTCGTATTCTGCAGAAGTTTTTAGTACCATAAAAATGTCTTGGACTGATCGTTTTCAAAGTATACGTAAAAAACCGAAATTTTTATATGGCAACACCAAGAAAGAGTTGCCCGATTTAGTCCATTTTTGACATTTTATTTCCTAATGTAGTAAAAACATCATGTGCGAAATTTCAGCTCTCTACGTCGACGCGTTCTCAGGCAGTGACCAAATATATAGCGGAAAACGAAATTTTTATATGGCAACCCCACGAAGGAGTTGCCCGATTTGGTTCATTTTCGAACTTAATTTTACTTTTTTTTTTTAAAGTCTGTGTACAAAATTTCAGCTCTCTACGTGTTCGCGTTCTCAAGTTATCGTGCGCACAGACGGACGGACGGACGGACGGACGGACAGACGGACGGACGGACGGACATGCAAAAATCGAAATAACTTTTAATATTATGAATGGGTGTCCAATCCATTTTGCTCTACCATCATTATTTCGAGGTGTTACAAACGGAATGACAAACTTAGTATACCCCTATGATTTCATCTAGGGTATAAAAAAAATATTTCATAATGTTTGACACGTCACGTCATTTTCGATAACAAGCTGTGTGACAGATTGACGAACGGACACACGAGAGACTTAAAAGGGTTCCGTTTTTATTCCTTTTGTTGTACGGAACCCTAAAAAGATGTAGATGAATATTGTAGTTACTAACGATCATCTAACATTCGAAATGATTCTGATTCAATAGCTTAATTTTACGATTCTATTCATTTAGTAAAATCTGTGCGAAATACAATAATTAAATTTGATCTAGACACTTCTGATGGTATTGCTTCATACCATATTATTAAAGCATTGTATAAAGCTCATGCACACAAAATTATGAAAATGTGTTTAAAATTTAGAATAGAATACACAGAACAGTAGAACAACACAACTTTTAAAAATTGAAAACAAAACCCATCCGAGCTTTAAAGAAGTTGTAAAACTTAAAGAACATTTTATTCATAAAGCTGAATCAATAGCACAGTTAAAAAAACATTTCACAAAATTTAACTGCTTAACCGATATTTTTTATGTTAAATTTGTGTCCTTTCACAGCCCCAATAAAACACCACTGTCACTTGATTATACATTTGCAATAAAAATTGTAAATGAAATTAAATTCTACCATAGAGTACGGAAATTGATATGGAGTAAACTGCGGTTTGATGCTTCGTGTTGGCAGTAAAGGGGAGGCTTTGTGACTTTAGATACTTTCTCCATTAACTTCCTGTAACTTTCTTATTGCGCATTCTGTGATGATATTTGTCATGTCTAAAATTTTCAATAAATGTTCAATCACCTCTCCAAGTGTCTATCCCCATTTTGTCAGCATTTATAGGACGTCAAAGTAAAAGAATCAAGAACTGAAAATAACAATTATTTTCATTTATTCTAACCAAAAAAACATTTAGAAAAAGTTATAGAAGCATTGATGGGAATGTAGCTGTGAGATCTAGTCTCGAGCGTAAGGGAGGGTGCCGGTTTAGTAAAGGATAACTCAGCTTTAGATTCAGTTCAAATATAAATTTTATTAAAATAATTAACCTAAATATCACAATTCAATAGTTTTAATTAAGAAAAAAATTCTAATTCTAATAATAATTTACAATCTAGTAAAACTATTAAAAATTCAATAAAATTCAACAACAACTGACGACAATTTAAAAAATCCAAAATAATAACCCAATATAAAAATCGCGCTGCTTTGCCCACACTCTCTGTCCTTACTTCTGTTCCTGGAAAGAAGAAGAAGAAAGTTTTTATTTCTTCGGAATTAGATAGCGACAATTTTAGTAGGAATTTCTGAGAAAGAGAGCGACGATGTAGCAGAATCAAACTTCGGCTGCAACGTGCTGAAGAGTGTAAGCAGAATTATACTTCTGTTACAGTGAGTATTGAAACGCGTAGGCAGAATTATACTCCTGCTATAACGTGCTGCGGCGTGTAAACAGAATTAAACTTCTGTTACAGCGAATGTTAAAACGTCTGCGCAGAACTATACTTCAATCGCAACGTCCTGGAGCGTATAAGCAGAATTAAACCTCGGTTACACGATTGTTGATCAAGTGTCAGATTTTTTTGGGAGTGTGGATTTTAATAGAATTATACTTCTATATGAAGGATGGAGCAAAATTATACTTTTGCTCCTAGGATGGGATTCAGATTAGACTCTGATGGAGGATATTTTCAGATTAAACTCTGAAATTATAATATGTGGCAAAATTGAATGTTGGATATAAGTAGAATTATACTTCTACAATAATAGAATTAAACTTCTATATGAACGAATAAACAAAATTATACTTTTGTTCAAAGGATAGGAAACAGATTAGACTCTGGTGGAGGATGCTTTCAGATTAGACTCTGAAAACCAAATGGTGATTTAGCTGCGGCTCGCCGCCTTTTTATAGCAGCCGTGAACAGCTATGTCCCAGCTTCATAATGTGTTGCCCTGGCAACGCTTGGTTCGATGGTCCAAATTTGATTGTGGCGACACCAGCTGTTTGACGTAATGTCATTAGATGACATTACAAAAAAGTAAACATTTGGAGGGAAGTGGAATTTTAGGTAAGTTTGAGCTATTTTTATTTATTCTACAAATTATTAATGTACTTTCTATTAATTTTCAGCTTAAAAAATATGTTGGACGGCTGTAGGTAGGATTGGGATGGGTTTTGCTATGGAATAATTATATAAGTATATTGTGTTATATTGATTGGGAACATGATGCTTTGTGTTTCCTTTTTTATATATTTTTAGGGCAATCTGATTTCATCGAGGGATATCATTTGATGGCGGAATTCCGACGAGGGATTTATAAATATGTATGTGGACTAAACAGTAGCATAATGATTCTTATTACCGAATCTTCTTTTTAAATTTATGATTTTTATTCGAAATTATAAAAAGTAACTTTCTTTTTGTATTTGTATTTTAGAAATCAGAAATAATAATTAAAAATTGATAAAATAAAAATCAAAATCTGATTTTTATTTTAAAAATCTAAAATAGAAATTTGAACATGATTTTTATTTTAAACATCATAAAATGATTTTTAATTTAAAAATCAAATATAAAAATCAGCAAAAATCTGGGCCAATACCTATGATACCTTAGATGAAAGCCCGTATGTAATTTCCATCCATTCACATATGTCCTATAATCTTCGGCATATATCGACGCATATTTAATATCAACCGCCAAAATATTTTTCACAATTTTGTGAAATGAAAATCATTTTATGCTTTTATTTTCGATTTTTAAAATAAAAATCAGTTTTTAAATTTTTGTTTTTGATTATTAGAAAATAATCTTTTACATATGATTTTTTGTAAAACATTCATAATCGTTACGGTTTCTGAAAAAAAATTGAAAAAAATTTGCAAATCTTTCAAAATTCTAACCATTTTCCGGCAGCTTTCTCTTGGAAACATGAGAATTTTATCCTCCATGCATCCATTTTTTTAGATCTTCCTAAAAACAGTTTATCGCATAATCAAATAAAAATATGTGAGAAAACAAATTTATCCATCATTAGTAACAAATCAATAAAGTCTTGAACGAAATCATATGGATAGCAATGCAAAATATGAAATCTACCATTCTCTATACTCAGAAGTGAAAAATCGTATCAACAATTTTTAGTATTGCTTCTATTGTAGTTCTCCGATGCAAGTTAATTCAATACAGTAGCTCTATAGTCATCACAAAAAAAGAGCGAGGCACAAATATTTTCATTAGAAAGACAGATTTAAATACATCTGCATTCACATAATACAAGCTTCGTATCATGTATTTCTCTATAAACTAAAAACTTTCAAAGTTCCATATCAGAATGCACGCAAGTGCATAGGGAACAAATATAGAGCTGGGCAGCTAGATGGCGGTAATCATGATAAGCAAATACATTTTCTTTAGTATAGTTTCAAAAATGCGGCGCTGTTAGATTCGGCTCTTGTGATCAATATCTATGAGAATTTCCGCCATACATTTTCGGTCTCTATAGATTTCTTTACTCTATGCTTTTATCCAATCACTAACTCAGTCTAAATAACTTTTTAACATTTATAACTTCGTTCGTAAAGACGACGCGACGTTCGTGACGAAAATGTGAAATTTTAGCAATGAGATTTTTTTGATTGACAATGAGTGAATTGGGGAGCTTTCCAAAAGATGAGGTAAGCTTTTTATACATAACTGTCAAGAACTCCATGGATTTGGATGAGTCCCATTTCAGATTTGCATCAGTACTGTGCTGCTTGATTGAGAGCGAACGAAAAATCCTCTAGATCCCAATCCCTCCATGTTGTCAATGAAATCGGAATTGTATGAGGTTTTTGCTCTTTTAATGGCTTTCTTGAGCCGTCTAGTAATTGCACTATATTTGTTAATAGTGATTGTAGACGTCGTGTTAATGCAGTCAGCAAAAATTTGTTTTTTTAAACAGAAAAGTCTTTGTGCTCAGAGTTCCACCAGTGCTTAGGTATGAATTTGGTGTGAGGGGCTTTAAAGGTGTGATTTTTAATGATTGAACTGATATCATTTATGATATCTGTGGTATCTTTTACACTGTTGAGCTCCTCAAGTACACCAGTTTTGTTGACAAAAACCCTGTCTTTGAGAGCTGAGAGTGTGTTTGTGCCCTTGATAAGGATTTCAATTGGACTGTGATGTGAGTGACCTACTTGCATTTGCAATACCTTGAAGGAGATTTCAGATTGAGGAAAAGTTGAAAAAACTTGATCTAGTGTGGATTCCGTAATACCTGAACCTAGTCTGGTGAAAAAAGTCGGATCTTTGTTTAAGACGATGTAGTATACACATGTAATACATGTAATAATATCTAAAAGTAATCATACAAAAAGAAAAGCGCATCTCGCTAATAAAAGATAATTAATCACCTCGTAACATTATATGCACGTATATACAAACATACATACATAGCATGATATGAGCACATCATTGTACGCACATACATTATTGTGCAAGCGCCATATCATGTTAGTAAACAAGTATATCTCATATTACAAAACAAAAATTAACAAAAATACAATTTACTTCCGATTTATGAAAACAAATTACAATCTTAAGAATCAGCAATTTGACACCATTTACAAGTAAGTCAAGTAGGTGACAAAAATGTGTGTCATAACAATTGATATGAATTATTATTGTAAAAGGTCATTCAATAAGTAAGAAAGCAATGAATTTGCTTATTGGACAATTCATTTTTGAAATTGCTATTTCTTGCTTATGGAATGATTTTCCATAAGAACCTATGTAAACCAATTGTATAAAAGACGAAGAAAAGAATAAAGAAATCAGACTTGAATTATCACTGCATTGAAGTGTATTCATTTCTCGTAATTCGGCTTAAAAGCCTATTGATCGTAAAGCTCAAAACTATAAAGCGGCAAATTAAGCCTAGACTTGAGCGTGAACGTACTATTGAACAAATAAAAATATAAATAAATAAAAATATTACATGGCGACCGTGACATATGAGCCTACAAATACGGCCAAATACAAAGAGAAGAAATCTATCGAGGAGAATTTATAAAGAAAAAGCTGAAAGCAAGAAAGCAGGAGAACAACCTATAGTTCCATACAACGAATATTACAAGAAGAAACTTAATTGCTACAAAAAGTTAGAATGGGAAAAACGCAGTCAAAACAGGCGGACAATAACGGGGAAATTGTCAACAACATCAACATAGAAGACACAGTAAAGATAGAAAATAATCAAATATTAACAATAATGTTAATAATATTATTACTTAAACTAATTCAATTTCTTTACTTTCTTTACAAAGAGCATAAGAAGAGTTTAAAGAAACGATATTCGAATACTGTAGTAAAAGTTTAAAAATTTTTTTTTATTATTATTAATTGTTCAAAGTACTTACGAATACGTTGTATAAACAAATATTCAATGAAATTATATTTTAAATAGATTTTTTTTTATATAGAGAGTTTGATTAATAAATTATGATATCTATTTAAAGTGTAGAGTAAAAATATATAAATACAAAAAAAAAATGTGTGTGTCTTACGATGAATTTTAAATTTTGATGGAAGATTGCGAGAAATTATACAAGAAAGTAGAAAAACTACACCAAACTTTCACTAAAAACCCCCAAAGAAAATTTTCGGCTCAAAATCTCCTAAACAAGTCTACTAGATTAAAGGAAATTCATAAGGAATTCGAATCTATAGCAAATCGATTAAAAGTACAATATTCGAGTAAAGATTTAGAGACTTCAATACAAAGATTCAATGGTATATACCTGAAAGCAAAACATTATATAAATTTGAAAATTGAGGAGAACTACAACGAGACAAGATTAGACTACGATTCAGATTCTAGTTGTGAACCTACAGAAGACAACAATAGAATAAAAATGGCTGCATTTGATATAGTCACAGCATTAAAAATAATCCCAGAATTTGCTGGAGAATACAAGGAATTAGATAATTTCCTAACAATCATAGAATTATATGATAAAACATTAAAAGATGACTCCAAGAAAGAGTTAATAGATTTCGTTTGGAACGCAAGAATGTCCCACAAAGCAAAGAATAGAATGGTCACAGCGGCAACACCAATATCGGTGAAAGAGTTAAGGACAACACTGAAAGCAAGTTTTAAATCAGGTAACACACCACAAAAAATTTATTCACAACTCGCAGAACTAAAGCAAAGAAATTCAGGAATCAAAGTATTTACGGACAAAGTGTTAAATCTAATAAATAACTTGAATAACCTACAAATTCAAGAAGTGGGTGAAGTTAATAGAGAAACGGTAACCAAATTAAATGATAAACTGGCCCTTAATATTTTTCAAAATGGTTTAAATGAAAATCTCAAACCAACAATTCTTGCAGCGCAATGCACGAAATTCTCTGAAGCAGCTGCACTAGCTTCACAAATTGAGAAACCTCTAGAACCACAGATATAGAATATAGAATGAATACAAATGCAGATGCTCTATCTCGAATAAAATTAAATTCAAACCTTTTAAAAGGAATGATCCCAAAAAAATATAAATGTAATCACGAGAGGAATACTAAAGAAAGCAAAAGAAATTAACCCTGAAGAGAATACAGAGATATCCAATGATAGGTTTGCCCAACTTTATACATGGGATTGTACGTCTATCTCAGATGTTACAAATGTAAAAAAAATTAAATTTCATATAAATGAAAGTAATGAAAATATGCGCTCAAACAAATTGCCAAAAATAATAATAAAAGAAGATGAAGTATCGATACAGTGCAGCGATAATCTAGGGACAAATTTAGATTTAGTCCTGGAGAAACTGTTACTCAAGATGAAGAAGAATAAAATATATGTATGAGCTAGCAATATCTAATGATGATAGAATATTTAAATATATAGATTCAAACAGATTTAAGAAAAAGTTCAATGAACTGCAGTATAAAAATATTTCAAATAATATGGCAATACCACTAAGATTATTATTATATACCTCTCCAAAAAGATTAACGGATCCGAAAGAAATAAAAGAGATTATTGAACAACACCATTCCTCACCGTATGGAGGACATGCTGGAATAAAAAGATGCATTGCAAAGATAAAACAAAAATTCATTTGGAAAAATATGAAAAAAACAATAAAAGAATATGTGAAAAACTGTGAAACTTGCGCACGAAATAAAATAATAAAACATACCAAAGAACCATTTGTAATCACAAATACGCCAAACAGTAGTTTCGAGACTATTTCAATAGATACAGTAGGACCATTACGAATATCCAATGGTTACAGATACATATTAACAGTTCAGTGTGAACTCACAAAATTCGTTGAAGCGATTCCAATTGAAACCAAAGAAGCAGAAATAGTAGCACGAGCACTAGTAGAAAAATTCATACTAAAGTACGGATGCTTCAAAACGATTAAAACTGACAAAGGTACAGAATTTTGTAATGAATTATTTAAGAGTATATGCAAAATATTTAATATGAACCACATAACTTCAACACCTTATCACCATGAAACACTTGGATCTCTAGAAAGAAACCACAGAGTATTAAATGAATATCTCTTGTCTTTCACAGAGAATGATAATTGGGATATGTGGATACCATACTATATATTTTACTATAATACCACACCGCACACACATACAAACTACACACCATTTGAATTGGTCTATGGAAAAATAACAACCTTACCAGCAGAAACAATAAATAATGAACAAATGATCTATGACATAGATAATTATGCTAATGAATTAAAACACAGATTACAAAGAGCTCATGATAGAGCAAAAGAATCACTGAACGTATCAAAAATAAAAAGAAAGTCTCAACAGAAGAGAAATGTAGAACCCTCAAATTTCAAAGTAAATGATTATGTTTACTTACGAAAAGGAACTAGAAAAAAATCAGAAAGTCCATACGAAGGTCCATTTAAAATAGTAGACCAAAACGGAGTAAATTCCACAATAAAAATCAGAAATAACCTTAAAAACATACACAATAATAGACTGAAATTATGCAGACATAATGTAGATGATAACTGATGTACACAAAAGTAAAATCCTAACTTAACTATATAGACACAATAGCCAATATACATAAATGTAAAATCCTAATTTAAATATAAACACTGTACATAATAGATAGCATTTAGAAGTTAGTAATACCTGTACAAAATGCATAGGATATGGTAGAATATGTAGCATAATGAAAATACGTAAATAAACAAGATAAGTAATTGGTTAGGTACACAAAAAAAAAAAAATTAATAAAAAAAAAAAAATTCATCCTATAAGTCAAATTTATTTTTTTTTTTCCTATTAGGGGTAGAGGTGTAGTATACACATGTAATACATGTAATAATATCTAAAAATAATCATACAAAAAAAAAGCGCATCTCGCTAATAAAAGATAATTAATCACCTTGTAACATTATATGCACGTATATACAAACATACATACATAGCATGATATGAGCACATCATTGTACGCACATACATTATTGTGCAAGCGCTATATCATGTTAGTAAACAAGTATATCTCATATTACAAAACAAAAATTAACAAAAATACAATTCACTTCCGATTTATGAAAACAAATTACAATCTTAAGAATCAGCAATTTGACACCATTTATAAGTAAGTCAAGTAGGCGACAAAAATGTGTGTCATAACAATTGATATGAATTATTATTGTAAAAGGTCATTCAATAAGTAAGAAAGCAATGAATTTGCTTATTGGACAATTCATTTTTGAAATTGCTATTTCTTGCTTATGGAATGATTTTCCATAAGAACCTATGTAAACCAATTGTATAAAAGACGAAGAAAAGAATAAAGAAATCAGACTTGAATTATCACTGCATTGAAGTGTATTCATTTCTCGTAATTCGGCTTAAAAGCCTATTGATCGTAAAGCGGCAATCTTCAGCCTGATCAACCAAACTAAGCTAAGGCAATAAAGCGGCATATAGCCTTGCCTTGCTTACCTTAAAAGCTCAAAACTATAAAGCGGCAAATTAAGCCTAGACTTGAGCGTGAACGTACTATTGAACAAATAAAAATATAAATAAATAAAAATATTACAACGATACTGATACTGCTTTGAAAGCTTACATTTCTCAGATGAGCACCTTTGTGAACCGAGATGTCCGTTCTGCGGATGTGGTCATCCCAGATAGCGTCTCTCGCATAGAAGTCCCCACAGAAGATAACTTTGTTAAAGTTCGCAAGAAATATGAAAAGGTTGTCAGGGCAGTTTCTAAAAGTAGATAGGTCAATTGCAGGGACTGCAGCAATAGAAGCTAAAATGATATTTGTATCCTTATTGTGAACTTGAGATGTTATACAGTCAAGTTCAGAGTCAAACGGAATGCGTTTGAAGAAGATATTTTTCTTGATGGCGAATAGAACTCCACCATACCCATCGAGCCTGTCATTTCTTACTAAACTGTAATTAAGAAGTAGTTACGCTATGCCAGTTCTGGCCCACTTTTTGGGGGATACGAGACCACTTTGGGGATACGAGACCACTTTTAGCACTCTCCAGCATAGGGAAATCCGGGCTCTGGGCCACTGAGGGGGATTCCGTCCAGTGGTCTACGTCACAAGGCCTGCCTGGGGAATTCCTTTCCTACCGTCTGACTGACCAGGAGATGACATCAACTGGTTAGCTGACCCCCCGTAAGCTGTTCAAGCTCTTGTCTTCGCTGATTTTTAATAAAATAATGTTGGATTTTTTCTGGAATCGAGCCAAGAATGCTTGGTTTTGTAAAATCCGCTTTGCCAACAGGTCTGATAATAGGTAAACAGCTTTTCAAACAGGTCTAATAACAGGTGAACAGCTTTTCAAATTGCTCTGTTAAGAGCTTAACAGCTTTTCAAACAGGTCTGATAACAGGTGACAAGCTTTTCGAACAGGTCTGATAACAGCTTAACAGCTTTTCAAAGAGGTCTGATAATAGGTAAACAGCTTTTCAAACAGGTCTGATAACAAGTAAATAGCTTTCAAACAGGTCTGATAACAGCTCAACTGCTTTTTAAGCAGCTCTGATAACAGCTTAGCAGCTTTTCAAACAGGTCTGATAACAGGCTAACAGATTTTCGAACAGGTCTGATAATAGGTAAACAGCTTTTCAAACAGGTCTGATAACAGGTAAACAAATTTTTAAACAGGTCTGATATCAGGTGAACAGCTTTTCAAACAGCTCTGATAACAGCTTAACAGCTTTTCAAACAGGTCTGATAACAGGTGAACAGCTTTTTAAACAGGTTTGATAACAGCTTAATAACTTTTCAAACCGGTCTGACCCCGGTTGGTCTCAATGGTCAAGGTTACGTCAGAGGTCAGAGTCAACATTAAACCTCCGAGGCCACGCGCCAATTATCCGTTTCAAAGTGCCCCCACCACCACCGCCAATTCCACCACCGCCAATACCACCACCACCGCCACCCGTTGTAGTGGTCAAATATTATTCGGGAGTTCCGGAAATGGAATAAAAAGAAAGCCATATATAAAAATATCATTTATTAAAAATTAAGAAGTATTAATTCTTATAATCTTAAGGTACAGAGCTGTATGTAATCAAAATTTACTCGGTTTGATGAATCTGTCGTTGAAATCAATATCTATCTATAATGTACGTTTCCATGATCCTTTATGAGCTCTTCAAGTATACAAAATGAGAATTTCTAGTGCTAGGTTAAATCGCACTTTTTAACCCATGCCTCGCAATTAATTTTTATCAATGTTTGGCAGAATTTATATAGCTTCACAACTTATTTTAGGCATCTAGCAACACCACAGCATTCACAAGTATCTGGTCCATCCGTTGAATCATCCCTTGACCAAGGGCAGCTTATATAGTCCTCACTAAATTTTGACTGGACTTTTTCAATATTTTCATATAATTTTAAAAAGTTATTGCATTCTTGAATTTGTTTCTTATGCTCATCGAGTATAATGTTATTATGTTCTCTTAAGAACTCCTCAATATCCATCTTAACGGTCTAACATTCCAGAAGACACTAACCAAATTCGTATGCAATTTTCTTTTCCCTTTTTAGATTTTGTACGGAACATACCATATTCTTATAAAATTGCCTACTACCCAGGAGATTTTGGTTAACAGTGTGACTTCTTGATCTATAAGAAAACTATGTACTGCACTCATAGCACAAGCAAACAACTGATAGTACCAAGCTTCAAGCTGGAAATATACGACCCAAAGACCAGACACAGGAGGGAAGAGGTACTTTTGCTTTAATACTACCAATCTGGTGCATAACATACATCGGTTCAATCCCCATATCACCCATGGTTTCCTACCATCCCAATAACCTTCATGTGATCTATTTTTAGATTTCGTATTTCATAACATGTTGCAATAATCGCGATTTCTTCTGCTCATGCTCAAAACAAATATTAACATGTTCTTGACGTCGATTCAACATTTTTTTTAATTTCATCTATATTTAAGCCGTGAAACTATTTTGCTTCAATAAAATACTACCAATCTGGTGCATAACATACATCAGTTCTATCCCCATATCACCCATGAAAGCTTTTATCTTTATACAACATTAGATTAATTCACCTCAGTGTTTCACACATACATATCCACATGTTATTTACAGTTGTTACTGTTTTTTTTTTCAGTAAACGAATTGGGAATCCTTCATTTTAAACTTCCAAGGCTCACCTACAACATATTCCGCACGTATCACTCACAGCCCTCTAGTACTCATCTAAGACAACATAGTATACTATATTAATATAATAACACCACCTTCTTTTATACAAAACTTTTAATTTAATCCATTCCTAACCTAATGATTTCATGGTAAGATTTAGAATTATATCACAAATACCCACTCTCAACATCATGGTCTTCACTATTGAACTTGAAGAATTATCAACCTTTTTTTCTTCCTTCCTGATACTCTTTCAACACCATTTCGGAGGACACTTTAGAGGAGCTAAATAATAAATACCACCCATTCAAAACTTTTGACTTAATACACAACTTACAGTAACCACTCTCAACCCGACCATGGTCATTACTATGGACTTGGAGAACTCTCAACTATTTCTTCCTTCATACAACACCATTCGGTGATACTTTCGAGGAGAGAAATATCTGCTGATTAGGTTTTTACTGCTTACTCACAGGTCCCACACAATGTCCACTACTTACTTCAGTAAACATATCATACTACATTAGTATCATAAGAAAATAATGTGCCTGCCCCAATAGTATGAAGATAAAATTATCATATTCTTATCTGCTTCATGTGAACTATTTTGTAGATATAGGAGTCAATCAAATCTCATAACAGCGTAACTGCTACCTTCCTATGCCTACCACAAAATAATATTATAAAGATGAAGTTAACACGTTCTTATCTAGCCACCGAGCCAACTTAAAAAAAAATCCTGCTTGGAGGTTAAAAAGTTTAAACCTTAAGATTTAAAGGTAAACAAATAACATTATCCTCTTCCACGCTCTTCACTAAAGCTTTTATATCCTACTAGATTAATATACAACATAATTAATATATACACAATTTACAGTGCCCACTCTCAACCTCCACCAAAGTCTTCACTATGACCTTGAAGAATTATGAATTTTTTTTTTCTTCTTTCATACAACATGAAATATGAAGCGATATTGCTGATAACTTCCACTACTCATCTAAGACAACGTATCATACTACATTTATATCGTAAGACCACTTTCTGTCATCAAAACTTTTAATTAAACCCACGATCAACGAAATGGTTAGAAAATATGTGGTCAATCTAATAGTATGAAGAGAAAATTATCTTATTCTTATCAGCTTCATGTGAACTATGCTATCAGGGTAAATAACTCTGCTACCTTCCTATGCTCACCAGCATTAGATACAAAAAAAAAAAACACAAATCAATTTGTTTATTTCATTCGAATGTATTTGATAACACCTGGCCCCCGAAAATTTTACTAATTTATATTACTCATCTAAGTCGGCATATCATCCTACATTAATACCATAGCTCGTTAATGCTTTTAATTAACCCACTCTCAAGCTAATGACAATATGTAATTTTTTCAGATGTGGCTGCTCAAACCACTTTCAGGCTAAGCTAACAAGTTCCTCTAGAAAGATTTCGTGTTACAACATTGGTCATGCCATTACACCTTATCACCAAAAATTTGATGAAAAGTCTTTTACTATACCCATACAACTTTCACTACTGATATAAGTCAACATATCATACTATATTTGTATCACCCCATATTGATGTCATAGGTGATGAAAGCTTTAAATTTAACCTGCCAAAAAGAAATTTTATTGAACACAAAAAAAAACAATTTTTCATAAATCCTAAGAATTTTCAACATACACACACACGCACACAAACATACACACACCTACATCGAAAATTTTCTGATAAGGCCTTAATTTCCATTCTTAACATCCGAAGCAGCCGTGATCTATTTTTAGATATGGAATATCATAACATGATCCTTCTTGTTTATGAAAGATTTTTGATCCACAACTTTCGTTATAGTTGTTGTTGTTTTTTAGCAAAAGAAATTTTCAATTATAACTTCCACTACTCATCTAAGACATCATATCCTAAAGATTAATATCAGTTGTTGTTGTTTTCAGCTAAAGAAATTAGGAATCTTTCATAAATCGCTCAATTTGTTTACTTTACTCGGCTACTGTGCGAATTTGTTTACATTTTTCAGCTGTACGAATTTGTTTACATTACTCGGCTGTCCGAATATATCTATGCAAGCAACCAAATTATAAGCATTACACCTGAAGAGCAAAATTAGGCAAAGTCAACATATCTACCTACATTCACCCCATCCACCTTCGCCTGATCTATTTTAGATATATCATCACATGGTGCCATCTTGTTCATAAAAGATGCCTACAGATTGATATCATCAAATCTTTAATCCACAACTTAGGTTATAGTTGTTGTTGCTTTTGTTTTTTTCAGCTACTAATATTAATTACAGCGAGAAGGTAAAATCACTAATATCTCGAACCGTAGAGGATTTCTGATGAAGATTTTACTCCCTATTACTACCATGAACAAAAATATTCTAGGAATTATTACTAATATTAATTAGCGCGAATTTTGTTTACATTATTCGACTTCGCTTACATTACTCGGCTGCGATTTTGTTTACACTATTCCGCTATGTGAATTTGATTATCGGTCTGAAGACGGATATCCAAGTCAACATACCTACCTAAATAAGTGGTAGAGCGCCTCGGATTTTACAAAGCCAAGCGTTCTCTGCTCGATTCCAGAAAAAATCCAACATTATTTTATTAAAAAATCAACTAAGACAAGAACTTGAACAGCTTACTCCTGGTCTTATCTCCTGGTCAGCCAGACGCTAGGAAAGGAATTGCCCAGGCAGGCCCTGTGACGTAGACCACTAGACGGAGTCCCCCTGTATCCCAGAACCCGGATTTCCCTATGCTGGAGAGTGCTAAAAGTGGTCTCGTATCCCCAAAGTGGTCTCGTACCACCAAAAAGTGGGCCAGAACCGGCATAGCGTAACTACTTTAAGATATGCAAATTGGCCTGGCTTGAGCCAGGTTTCATTTAGGGATATGATATCCGCCTTATTTGAAATACAAAAGAGGTCTAAGAAGTTTTTATTTGCTTTAAAACTTTGTATTGTGTAGTGCAATAAATTCATAGATGAATTGTTGCTGAGAGGTGTTAGGGGTTTTTTGTTATAGACTGGATGTCAGATTTCGAGTAATTGTTGATTATCTCTAAATCACTGGTAATTTGCAGTTGTTCTATTTTCGTTTTTAAGTCTGATACAAAAGACTTTGTGGCTTCTGCCGAGGCTTGGTCCTTAAGTTCTTTCAGGATCCAGTGCAATAGCTTTTCACAATTTGAGACTCTGAAGTTGTCATTCATTAGACCTGTCCCTTTTTGATTGTCTTCTTTATCTTGGAAAATTTTGTAAAAGTTTACTGGTTTTGGGAGGTTATAAGTTTTTGTCACATTTGAATAAGATTTTTTCGTTAGCACCTTATTTACCTCCTTAGTCGGGCCGCACACGTTGCCGATTCTGGATACATGGGGAACTCTTCTCCAAAACTGATTGCATTTAGCAAGGTGCTATCAAGCTGTGAGTTATGCGAGGCAGTAAACTTTCTTGCTTCACTCCTATTAATGCTTTTAATAGTCATGATTTTTTGTAGATCACTCTCAAGATTCTTAGCCGGGCACCCAGTAAAAGAAGGCTTGTGATTGCCCTTGCATTGCGGAAAGTGGGGTTTTCACAATTGATGCTGTCACACAGTTCATTTGAGCAATTTCCGCAGAGTTGTTTTGTGCTCTTGCATTGCATAGAGCCGTGTCCCCACCTGAAGCACTTATTACATAATCTAGGACGCGGGGTATAATATTCCACCTCTCTTAGGGCACCATAAACACATACCTCTGTTGGGATGCACGCACTATGAAAGGTGAGTTTGACAACTGTTGTGGGGGAGAAGGAATTTTCATCAATTCTTTTATTGAATCTGAAAACTTTTGCAACTTTAATGAGAGAAACAATATTCTCCAACAGCTCTTGGTCTGACATATCTATTGGGATACCTTTAATAATCCCCTGTTTTCTGACATACGAAGCCGGGATGAAACACCTAAGCCCAGTCAGTCCCGTTGTTACTAGCTTTTTTGCTGCATCACATCTAGGAAAAAAAAACTTTGTTGTATGTTGTATGTTGTATGTTGTATGTTAGTAAAATTTAGGAAACCTTCCCTCTTTAGGATTAATCCTGTACCAATGTCGCTTAGCCTGTTTTTTGGATTTGACTCTGATATGCGTTGAATCAGTACCCAAAAAGGTTTTTTATCATTTTTACTGTATAGAACTATGTCCGGATCCAAACTTGAAACTTTGGGGGTGGGAGGAATGTTGCTAGGTACAGCTACCTTTGTAAGGATGGTTGAACTATCTACATTGCCTGAATGCTTCACTTTTTTTTTATGTTGTTTTCAGTTGAAGAGAAATCTTTGGCTGATGCTTTTGTAAGCATCGTGGTATTCAACATTGTTGCCGGCGTCTCACGGCATGTACTTAACGGTATTGAGTTTAAGTTTTGAGGGGACCCTCCCGGATCCCCCGTCTCTATATCGTTGTCTCCTTCCAACTTTCAGAGGGAAGAAACTATTTTGTTTGAAAAAACAAAAAATGGCCACTGAGTATGAAGGACAAAATGGCTACGATACACTAGCACACTTCACGCAGCAGATATCTATATTTCACTTTAAAGATTGTTTACTAAAAGATTTACTTACTGTCTGTCTTCAACCACTCACGCCCAGTGGGTTACGGACTCACAAATTTGCGAGGAAAAAAAAAACTTTTACCACTATCTGGAAACTGTTTGGGCAAAGGAGAGGAAAAAGCGCTGTTATCTACAAAGGATCGAGACGAACTACACGCTATCTTCGCAAATCGTTGAATCATACTTGACAGTTCAATTTTCCCCGCCTTGAAGTTGGCTCCAATAATTTTCATTCAAGATTTTGATTCATGTCTGAGGTAGATATCCGATTAAAACAGTATGAAATAAAGATTGACGGGTTCACAAAGAGATGGCAGTTAAAAGGGTTGGGTGCTAATGCAGAAAGCACATATAAGGGTGAACTTGTGTGAAATATAAAACAATATTTTAAACGTACAGAATTTTTGGGTTGTAATACTGATTGTGCATTCCGTCTAAAATTCTCACGCAATTCTTTTGTTTGTCTTTAAAGAAAGGACGTATGCTTTCACTGCCACCGAAAGTGACTTTTTGTCAAGTACTAGTCACCACCAAAAATTATTTTGCGTTCACTTTGTCAAGCACTACATTTGACTTCTGAATATCGTTCACTCCGCACCTTTTGAAGGTAGCAAATAGTCGACTACAGTTGACTACGGTCAGGAGTATAGTCGAGCTTTGTTGATTAGACAGAACTCCACTACGGCAATGACTATGCTACGCAAAGTGGCAGTAACGCGCTCATTTATTTTGCGTGTATAAATCGTATCAGAACCTTTGCAATAAAATTGACTATTTGTTGTTTACGACACATACAAAAGTTCTACTCATTTGTTTAGTCTAAAATGTCTTTCATTTTTGAAAATATTAGTTTCGTGCTTTAATTTCACAATACTTTTATTGAACTCTTCATAAAAATTTTTAGTAAAGTGAAGGTACTTTTAAATTACCATATATCAAGGTCCTTGTCTCGTAGTAGAATGCTCTGTTATTGAGACTGAATGAGATATTAGTGATTTTCTTTGTTAGAGCTGAGAAGCTCAATTCTCCAAAAATCCACCAATGTTGGAGCTGGAAGCTAAATATTTTGGTGTCGATGTATCTCTTAACAGGAGCTGAGAAGCTCATTACCTGTATTGGCCATGTTAGAGCTGAAAAGCTCAATATTTGGTATGAAGAAATTGGCCACGAGAATTACTGGTTAAATTCTGACCATTTATTTTCAATAGCACTACAATTATACTATTTTAAAAGTGCTTAATTTGCTAAACCGGAAATGAAATTCCTTTCTCATTGGAAAGACTAAAAGTGTTACAAATACTTTATGAAAATTGTTTACCTTACTCATATCGATAAAATTTAATGTTATCGATAAATGCATGACCTCTATGTGAACAAGCAATCATAATGGTTACATTGCAATCTTTTCTTAGTGAAAGAGTGCTAAGCGAAATGAATTAAAAATTACATACAGTCATCGTTTGCGTCATAGCGCAATTACTATTTTTATAGTTCACCGAGTAATACGTAATATGCTTTATCACGGTACAACGGTGACCAGTGATGATCATAATACTTTTTACAACTCTTACTTTGATATTTTATTAATAGATCTTAGAATGGCGTGTGGCTATTCCGATCATATTTCTTTTGTTTTGTTATATTTGCTTTTGCTCTCTGTATTATTATTATTGTTGAGGTTCTCGTATATGCATTTACCGTAACGGCATGTAGGTTATATAGGTACACTCTATATCCCCACCGCAAGAGAGAAAAAAAAAATTTTTGAATGCAGAAAAAAAAATTTCTTTTTGTTTTTTTTTGTGCTAATATGGGTGCAGTGGGCAATTGAAATTACTTAATGTACACAAGTGTTGAAATTAGAGATTGGTTTTGCTTATATATTTTCTAATGGTATGTATGAATTTTTGTTATATATATATTACTACTACTACTATACTTAACATTTTTACATTCTACAGAAATATAATGCTATGTGTAATTAATATTTTACATTTTAAGAAGATATTATGCTACATATAATGAATCTTTCTACATATAAAAAAAAAGAATTATAAATGTTGGATGTGGATATGATCCTAATCTTATGTATTTTTACATTTTTGTTAATTATTATTCTTGTGTATATTCTTTCTTTTATTGTCAATATATATGTATACATTTACTCCTTCTATTTCCTTCACCTCATACGGTCCTTTATAGGGGCTATTACACTTTCTTTTATCTTTTCTTTTCAGAAATACAAAATCTTTCACTTTTAATTTAATTGGGTTTATTATTTTATCTAATTTCTCTTTTCGTTTTGTTTTTGCTAAGTCTAATAGTATTCTAGCTTTATTGTGTGCTTGTATTAACCGAAATTTTAGTTTTTTGGTGAAATCTTCATAATTGTATATGGGTCTATTATCATTGAAATCTACATCATTTGCTAGGCTAGCGAGCTTCCCAAAGAGTAGTTCGTATGGAGTGTAACCAATATCGGAATGAGGAGTCGTATTATAACAAAAGGTATAGTACGGTATCCATTCATCCCAATTATAGTCTTGTGTAAACGATAAAAGATATTCGTTTAATGGCCAGTTTCACAGTCTGAGTTTCAACCAATTATTTAGTTTAAACTCGTCGAATGAGTTTCACAGTTTGGTTTAAACCCCGGTTTAAACTAGAGTTAAATAACTTTTGAAATTATGAAATATGATATCATCTTTCGCAACGATAGTGACTCTGTTTTTATTTCTGTCATTTTCGAAATCAGTGTCTCCAAGATCAAAACTAAGTCGTGATATGGATTATTGCTGAATTCGATTAACACTCCCTTATTATTTATTATTATATTTGGCAAACTATTATTTTCTTTTATTAGCACTTTATTCCTGTTGAGCTCAAATTTTAATTTTTTTAGCCCTCTTACTTCATTAATGGAAGTGCATTTCTATTCATAAAGGTGATCAGTTTCTATGTTGGCTGGGCTGCTATCCTGGGATTTCTTTTTATCTTCTTTTTCTATTTTGTTGGACATTTCTCTTGTAGTTACTTTTATGCTTGCAGTGGGAATCATTGCTCTTAATATGTCAGAATGGATTTTTATCCTTGATAAGGCATCAGCATTCGTATTCATTTTACCTTGCTTATAATTAATTTCGAAGTCGTAGTCGTCTAGATCTAATCTTATTCTTGTTAATTTAGAAGGTGGATTTCTATGGGTAAAGAGACTTACTAAAGGTCTGTGGTCTGTTACATTGATGAATTTTCTACCATACAAATAACGTCTAATGAAATTTATTTCCCAATGAAAGTCTAATAATTCTTTTTCAATTATTAGTTTATTAAGTTCATGTTTTGTTAGCGTTCTGCAAGCATATGAAATTGGTAAATCAGATCCTATGTCACCTTGTGATAGTACTGCTCCAAGAGCAAACTGTGAAGCATCTGTGGTCAATATAAATTTTTCATCAAAATTAGAATATTGTAGAATTGGTGAATTTGTCAATTTTGACTATAAACATGAGAATGCTTTTTGACATTCATCTCTCCAATTCAAAATGGTGTTCTTTTTCGATAGAGAATTTATTAGTCTTGCTATTTCAGCGAAATTTGGAATGAATCTTCTGTAGTAGTTACAGAATGCAATAAATCTTCTTGCGTCATCCGCATTTGTTGGGATGGGATAATTCAACACAGTGTCATATTTTTTAGGGTCTGTTCTAATGGGTGTATTTGCGAAGCGCACAAGCCATAAAAAACACTTCTCCTAGCGCACAAGCAGGAGTTTGCGAAGCGCACTCCTATTATTAAGGGATTACGCATTGTTTTGGAAGCGCGCGGCTATGGTTAAGGTCAACGCATTGTTATAGCACGTATCTTTACCTGATCTATGAATTTTGCCTGATCTATGTAAGTTAAGTTTTTAAACCACTAATATCAATAGGAGGAGTACGCTCTGGGCCAAGCACAAAGCCACACACAGGCAGGCAGGCGCACACACACACACACACAGAGGCAGCCTGGCAGGGGCACACACACGCGCGCGGAGCGAAGCGGAGCGCGCGTGTGTGTGCCCCTGCCAGGCTGCCTCTGTGTGTGTGTGTGTGCGCCTGCCTGCATGTGTGTATGTGTATGTGTGTCTGCCTGGGTGTGTATTTCTTGGCGCTTGGCAAATATACCCTTCGGGGTTATATTACTTAGGGCAGGTAAAGATATGTGCTAGAACAATGCGTAATCCCCTAACAATAGATGTGCGCTTCGCAAAGTATTTTTGACTAGATTAATTTTGGGTTGTGCGCTTCGCAAATATACCCGTTCTAATATCATCTTTTGTTATTAGATGTCCCAAATACGTTACTTGTGTCTGTAGAAATCGACATTTTTCCGGATTTAATTTTAAATTATAATTCTCAGTCTGTTAAATGTAGGGATCAAATTTTGATTGTGATGTTTTAGGATACATCCAAAGATAATAATATCATCCATGCTTCAGAGTCTAGTCCAGACAAGGCTATTGAAAGCATTCTTTGAAAACTGTTGGTTGAAATTTTTAAATCAAACGGCATGCTTTTAAATTTATAGTGGCCTTTGTTGCTTGAAAATGTAGTCAATGGCCTAGAATTCTTATCTAACTCGATTTGATGAAAGGAACTTGTAAGATCAAAAGTGGAAAAGTATTTTGCTCTTCCAAGCTTGTCTAGTACTATTCTTGTAGTCTTGTTAAAGGAAATTTATCATCTAAAATTTATTATTCAGTCGTCTGAAATCTACAACAAAACCGCATTTTTTATTTCTATTGTCGGATTATTTTGGAACAATTAATAAAGGAGAATTGTATGGGCTTATGGAAAGTTCAATCACGTTTTCCTTTATTAGTTTGTCTACTTGATTGTTTATTTCCACGACTTGTGTCTGAGGAAGTCTATAATTCTTTATATATACTGGATTTTTGTCTGTAGTGGAGATCTTTTGACTGTAGAAATTGTTACGTCACGTCCCCGTGCCTTCAGACTGAGAGGAGCGACCTGCGGGAGCCGGGACTCTATTTCGGGTAATTAGCGTTAACTTTTCGATTAAAACAACTATCAGATATCTGTATTGATTTTATGTTTATTATTCGAAAACTTTCCGATGAACTAATTTATTAATTACACCTTTTAGATTTTAAAGCTTCTTAAAGAAATCTTATTGTCCGATTTTAGGTTCCGTGTGCCCGCGCTGATCTGATCTTGATCACAAGTTGAATTCCTTACGATTGCCCCAAGCTTGAGCGGTGCTACTCGTGCCTGGAAGAATTTCTTTGCCGCGCGATAATACTGTGTACATTTTGCTGAGTGGTTGAAAATGTTTTTTAAATATTACATACAAAGTATGCAGCGTCTGAAATGAAATGTGTAACAAAATCTTTTGGGTTTTGTTACGCATGAATTTAATTTATCGTTTTTTTTTTTCAGTGGAAATTTTAAAATATTTATGTGACAAAGACGTATGGATTTTGTTACACTTGAAAATAGTGATTTCCTCAGTGAAAGAAATAGGAAATTTGTTTATGATACTTCTTGGGGAAGAGAAGTAATATGAAATTTATGGGTTGTGGATATCACAACAAAATTATTTGTGGTTAATTTGTCACCCGGTAAATGAAAAATATCTGAGAAATTTTTGCATATTTCTAAAACAGAATTTCTTGCATATTCATCTAGATTTTCTAGTTTGAGTTCTGTTAGAAGTTTAGTGAATCTGTCGTGTTTTTTATACTTTGTACTAGTGTTGATTATGTGATAATTATCAAGAAGTACTATTTTGGGTTTAAAATTTGTTAAGATAATTTCTCTATCTAGCGTATTTAAGATTTTGCGCAACGCCTTTTGCAGGAATTATAGAATTAGCTATGAAAATTCCTTTTTGTATTTCCTCGTTTAGAACTACCCTGGTCTATATTAATCTTGGTTGCTTGTATTATTTCTGTTCTAGGTGGGATTTTTATTAGATTTAGATTTGATAGTTTTGTGTTCATTAGAAGTATAGATTCTATCTAATTGTGGGAGATCGAGATTGTAAAATTTTCATAATCAATTTTACATGAATTTTGAATTAAGAAGTCTCTGCCTAAAATTCCACTCGTCAAGATTGGATAATCATCATCTACTATATGAAATTCTTGGGATATATCTTGACCTTCTATTTTTAGATCTGCCTTTACAGTGTTGTGATTCCAAAATCACAACCATTTCATTTACATTTACTTACCTCCTGAGGATTTCTAAAAATCCATGAGCATTCAAATTGTGGTCTCAAAATACCACACTGTGCACGCTCCATAAATTTCCCTGCACAAACACTTAAAATTACAGCAACATGCATAAATACTTACCTTCATAAATTTTCCTAATGCATAAATATTCTTATTACTTATTCTCGTAAAATACTTAACTTCGCATAAATAGCCCACTTATATAAAATACTTACTCGACATTTTTGACATTTTTTTGTAAACATAATTCACAGAGTTAATGTACTCCACATTGCATATCGCTCAAAAATATCAAGAGCAAGATCAAATTACTGCAAGACCCAAGCCAACAAATATCGTCTTATCTTTTCATTTTTTTGCTTATTTTCGTTCTATTTTTTACTGCTTTTCGTCTTATTGGTCAGTTGAACGCACCAATGACGAAAATTCTTCATACTTTTTGCTGACGCAAGGGCGTTAGTTATTTTTCGTGATAAAAATATACGACAATCAAAAGAAAGTCGAAGTTCAGGATCGGTATTCAAAGCGAAAGCACGGCGGGTTTCAAAGTCGAGAAGTTTTGTTTGTAATTGAATTGTATAATTAACAGATATTGTTTGAAAGAGTACATGTATCCGTGCAAGTAAATAAAAGTGTAATCGTTTAATTTCCTCTAATAAAATAAAATCCTGTGTAACAAATATTCATAATCAAAAGTGTTTTTTTTTTGTACTGAAAAGATCCTGAGCCTTCCCCCTGTGCCGCTCTTCTCTCCCAAGAAAGCACGGCGGCAAACGGGGTTATAACAACTGGTGGCAGCGGTGCCGATCCCTCATAAAGTGAAAATTAATCGCCTGAATTAAAGTGAAAAGTTATAGTTCTTTGCAATTAATCGATATTTAAATAAATTTGAAAAGAGCGCCTCGCAAATACAAAACAAAGAGAATTGATTTCGCGAAAATAACCAATAAAATGGTTTTATTATTTAAAAAAAATTCCCTGCTTTACCAACAATCAATACAATATCCATAGGATATTAAATGGAATCAGCTGAATAGAGCTGAGTAACTTGTGACTTATCTTTTAAGATATCACACCATAATTATAAAACCCGGCAAATGATTCCTATTAATCATATAAAACCAAGGATTCACGTTTGCACTTGCGAATCAAGTGAACGGTTTTTGTTGAAAAGACTACCATTATCACTACAAAAGTGTTAAAATAAAAAATTGCGAATGCTTTAATTAAAAGACGATGAACCCAAGTGTATATTAAATATGTCAAAAGAGTTCAAAAAATAAGAAGAATACGACACAGCAAATAAATCCATTGAGATATGAGATTAATTGATTCGGCGTTTATCAAATCTTAATTAATTGAAAATGATGTGCAAATGGTCGTATATATATATATAACATTTTTCATATGAAATATGAGTGTTTAATATAATATGAACATTGTGGCCTAAATTTAGTCAAAAATCAAAATAAAACGTAACAAAACCAATAAATAATTTCGTCAAACAAAAAGAACCTAACTTGAAATTTGAAAAAAAACAAAAACGATAATAATAGAAACAAAAATATAAAAAAAAAAAAAAAAAAAAAAAATAATAAAATAAAGAAACGCATACAAACTGGGCTTACTAACTACCTAAAAGTAAACAGTGAGAAAAATAAGCACATATAAAAATAATATTATAAAAAAATCAAAGGTCGGTGGACGGACGGTCCCGACCCATCACTGGTGTGATCCCGAAAGAGACGGGCTGTCTCTTATAACCAACTATAAGTTAAAGAAAACTATTCAACAGACTTAGACGTCGGTCAGAACATTTGATGCCCAACTTACTACACGGAGAATAGAATCTTTGTATATACCAAGTAAGAATTTTTTTTCTCTCGCATAATTACATAATATTACTATTGTAGTAGTCAGGAAATTACCTAATAAAAAAAAAAAAAAATCTAATTAGTAAATTGGAATTATTTCTAGTATATATGTACATATAAGAAAAAAAAAAAAGTGCAAATACTTTAGTGAAATCATTTTACTTTGATCAGTGGTTTGTTTCCGTATCGCGGTTTGCCGACGGCAAGTTTTCATTTTGTCGAATAAATTGTAAAATAATTAGAAATTCTTCAAATATCTTGGTGGAAAATCAAATATTCATGCCTGGATCGGATTTTGTGATTGTGGAGGTCTATGTTGGTTTTGACCACCGTCGATTTAGTGATTCCTAGTGAGTAAATGACACTGAGTCCGTGGTTAATTTCTGTAAGATTTTTCCTCGTTGAATTTAATCGAAAGATTATGGCATGTACATAGATGAGTACCCAAAGGTGTTAATTATACGCAAATTTGACCATTTACACTATACTCGAGT
The DNA here is from genome assembly GCA_963924295.1 of Dioctria rufipes. Taxonomy (NCBI): domain Eukaryota; kingdom Metazoa; phylum Arthropoda; class Insecta; order Diptera; family Asilidae; genus Dioctria; species Dioctria rufipes. Next base: position 120,281,937 of record OZ002742.1, read on the forward strand.
GTTGACAAAAGGGAGATAAAGATTTTTTAATAGCGAATGTTCCCAATAAACACATGAGAAATACCAGACAGTGAGAAATATATTCCCTCTAAAACTAACAGAGAAACTATAAACATATATGGAAGAGATAAGAGCTATCTTTAAATAGTCATTTATTATACAAATATATAAATTTTTTCTAAGTTTGGCGTGTACCGTTATATTTTTTTTATTATTTAAAAAAAAAAAAAAAAGGGAAGAGAAGAAAGCAAGTGAAATATGACTGTGCAACGCTAAGTTCCGATTGTAAGACACATCACCACGAAACATAGAAATATTGGAACGTTACATCGTCCATATAATGAGCAACGGGATATACTTAACGTACATTAAAAGAGATTTAGTTTATTAAATCAACTTTCCATAAAATATATTTTCATCACGTAAAGCGAAATTAGAGCACATTTAATTGATATGTGAGTAATTCTTATTTAATTGTCTATGCTCTTATAAACAACTTTAAAATATTGAAATATTTTTTTTTCTCCTTCCTATAAAAAAAAAAAAAGAAAAAATATCTTCAATAGATTTAATCATTGTTATTATGGAAATCGTGGATGATTTTGGTTTTTGTTGAGGAGAGCTTCTCTGTGAAAAGAGAAAATGAATTTTTTTGTCTCGTTACATTTAAAATCGAACAAAGCTGCTTGATAATTATACTTTTATTGTTTCGTTTCATTCGAATTGCGTGTCTGATACGAAGATCTCATACTTTTGGTACCGAAGGGAGATCACGTCTCCCACACGTTGTGTAATGTCAAAGAATTAATTACATGGTTATATAAAAAAAAAAAAAAATTTTATACAGTAACATTAACAGTAGCTAGCAAGCGAAAAGAGAAATCCTTCTTATTAGAATAACTCCTCGAGTAGAGTAAAACCTATAACAAACATAACGGGAAGATATAAGAAATCTATTGCTAAGCGGCGTGGTTTCGCTTTGTCAAGAAGCGTAATTTTTACTCGTCATAAAACACGGGAAAGAGCCGCTCTAATATTCGGTTTTAGTGAGCTTCCTTTTCACGACGAAGATATGCCAGATACCGAAGCACTATCCGTCAGCTTGTCTGACATACACAATTTAGTACCTGAATACGATGGAAATCCCGAGACGTTGAACAAGTTCATCGCTTGTGGCAAAATACTTTTTTCTTCAGCTAAGACTGAAGCAGATAAGAAATTTTTCCTTGAAGTTATAAAAACTAAGCTCCAAGGACCCGCTTTCGATTTAGTACAATATGAAACATATGGTACTTGGAATGATTTGATAACAGCACTTAAAGCTCAATTTAAGAAAGATAAATCTAGAGCCATGGCTCAAAACGAATTGATAAAAGCCAAACAGGGTTATAAAGAGACTGTTAAGGAATTTGGAGATAGGGTAACACAAATGTTGAATACTTTAAATTCCTGTACTTACTCCGAAGTAACAGATGCAGGTGCCAAAACTTATCTGTTAAGCGAAAACACCAAGTTGGCTGTACAAGTATTCGAGGATGGCTTACGAAATTCGAATCTTAAGTTACTTTCTAAAGCGCACAACGAAACAAATTTACAAAAGGCCATTTCATATGCCATGGAGCAAGAGTTGCGCTCTGAAAAAGACACCCCTTCTGCTTCAAGTTTTTTTAAACCAAATACTAGGCCTGTTCCCAACTGTTCTATATGTGGAAAATGGGACATACACAAGATACTTGTTATCAAAGGGGTAAATTTCCCAATATAGATAGGCCCACAATTAAAAGGGAAGTTCAACACGTGAGAAAAATGAACTACCCAAACCAACAAGTCCATAATACTAGAAATTGGCATGGACAACAAAACCAAGGCAGGTTCCTACCAAATAACTATATACCACCTGTCTATAGTAACCACAATAATTACAATAGGAAAGACCAGCCGAATACCTCTAAATCAAATGAGGAAATGCATGGAACAATCCCGCAAAGAAATATACCTCAAGGTAATCGTGGAGCTAAATTTACTCAATACGCCGTAAGGCAAAATAATCCACATTTTGGAGAAATGGGAAACGAGGAGATTCGGGCGGAAGTTGTCGGCACCCCCTCTCGAATCAAAGTCAGCGCCGACGTTCACCAATAAACAACATAAATAAAATCACTATTATTGAAGCGTCTTTAGAAGACACTAAAGCTGGTCTTGTAGCAAATGTACAATTCGAGCCATCTAAAGTTGGATTTAAAAGATTTTTAATTGATACTGGAGCTGAAGTTAGCCTAATTAAATCAGATACGAGTCCCGAAAAGATTAAAAAATTAATTTACTTAGAAAATTCTAATGTAGTAACAATAACGGGGAAATCAGTCCCTACATTAGGATCCATTAACGGTGAAATAATACTGTCAAATGAACAATTTCATTTTTCTATTGAACAATCATTTCTGTTGCTAGATCCCTCGTGTATAGACTTGGAATATGATGGTCTGTTAGGTAACGATTTTTTGAAGCGATATCGCTGTATTATCGACTATGATAGAAAATGTCTGGAGTTAAGGTTATATAAACCTGAGATGAGTTTCATTGAAAGTTTTCCGGTAGCACGGGAGGACAATAAATCCTCAAGACCGTTGCTCAATTGTGCAAATTTAGACTCATTTTTAAAGCAGGAAAAAAGGACAGCCTTACCTTCTATGGATAATAAATCTGAAGGAGAAAATGTAGCGAGAGTAGCTCCGGCTACTTGCGATAAAATCGTAATAGCACCTCGGTGTAAGACAATAATAGAAATGCCATGTCGTATTCATGTGGACGAAGAAATCGTTATAAAAAATAAGGAGATATTGCCAGGAATATTTCTCGCAGCAACGGTAACTAAACCCCGTAATAATAAATTACAAATATTACTTTTAAATAGCAACGAAACAGAAAGCATTGTAGATACTCGTGAAATCACTGTGGACTATGAAAAACTTAATAGGTATAATATTTTGAACTATCGTCGCGATGAAGACCCCGTAAATCGTCGACTGGAAAAACTGAAATCATTTTTAAAGCTCGATCATTGTAATATCGAGGAAAAAACCTCAATAATCAATATTTGTAGAGAATACAATGACATCTTTTTCTTGGAGGGCGATGTATTGACATGTACCGATGCCGGATCTCATAGAATCCAAACTCAACTGGATAAAGCCCCAGTGTATATAAAGCCATACCGGTTGCCGGAGTCCCAGAAAGATGAAATCCACCGACAAGTTAATGAAATGTATGAAGCAGGTATCATACGACATAGCAAGAGTCCGTGGAATTCTCCACTTATCCTCGTACCAAAAAAGGCAGATAGCCAAGGCAACAAACAATGGAGGGTTGTAGTAGACTTTCGTAAGCTCAATGACATTACAGTCGGAGATGCTTACCCACTTCCAAATATAAGTGATATCTTGGACCAGTTAGGAAAATCAAAATATTTTAGCACTCTCGATTTGGCGAAGGGATTTCATCAGATCTTGGTAGATGAACGTGACCGAGAGAAGACTGCTTTTAGTACTCCTTTTGGTCACTACGAGTATAATAGAATGCCATTTGGTCTGAGAAATGCCCCGGCAACATTCCAGAGGCTAATGAACAATGTCCTCATGGGTGTGCAAGGAATAGAATGTTTTGTGAACGTGGATGACATTGTTATATACGGGTATGATCTGAAGGATCATAATAAGAAACTGGTACATGTTTTGGACAGACTGAGAGGAAATAACCTTAAACTTCAGCCTGATAAGTGCCATTTCATTGAGAGAGAACTTACATATTTGGGCCATATAATTTCAGAACACGGTCTGAAGCCAGATCCCAACAAAATAAGCGTAGTCAAAACATACCCTAGACCAAAAAAAGAAAAGGATGTAAAATCTTTCCTAGGATTCATAGGCTATTATAGACGATTTATACCAGACTTTTCCAAAATCTCCAAACCTTTAACGAAGCTACTCAAGAAAAATGAGACCTTTAAATGGGATGCCTTCTGTGAAGAGGCATTTGTGTTATTGAAAGACAAACTTATCCATGCACCTGTATTGGCCTACCCAGATTTTGAACAACAATTTCTGGTAACAACCGACGCAAGTGACGTAGCGTTAGGAGCTGTGCTTTCACAAGGTAAACTGGGAAATGATCGCCCTATTTGTTATGCCAGTCGCACGCTTAATCCAGCGGAAACGAGATATTCAACGACGGAGAAGGAATTACTGGCAATAGTTTACGCAGTAAAGCAATTCCGACCATATATATATGGAAAAAAATTTGTCATTCTAACAGATCACAAGCCCCTACAGTGGCTCATAAACTTGAAGGAACCATCCTCCCGACTAATGAGGTGGCGAATTTTATTGGAGGAATATGACTACGAAATAAAGTATAAACCTGGTAAATATAATGCTAATGCGGATGCATTAAGTCGAATAAAGACCAATGAGTCTGAAAATGACGATAAAATTATACGGGTTCTGACCCGAAATCAAACAAAAAAACGGCTTGAAGTAAACTCCCCGAAAGAAAAGGATGACCTAAAAAAATTTAGTACAAATAGCGATACAACAAAAACAAATTCTGTAGAATTAACTGAGAACTTGGAATCCCTTATAACACGAAAAGTGGAATATAAATATTTTCTGTTACCTTTATTCAATACAACCGAAGGACTTGAACTAAAAGAGCTCTTCCCTGATATCAATAATATTAAGATAGGTGAACACAAATCATTTAAACTGAATAATGAATTCTTCTATATAACCAGAATACCTATCCCCATAAGAACGGAACAGGATAAGGAATATATGAAAAAATCCTTAAAACAATTCTTGAAGTCATGTGAAAGAAATCAAATTGCAGAGTTTCACATCTCAATACCTGTGTATAGTAATGACATACTATTGGACTTTAAGAAAATTCTGAACGAATTAAAAGTGCATACGAAAATAAAAATATTCCTTTATCGAAATACAAAGATTCACGTAAATAGTTCTGAAGATATTCAGCAAATACTGAAGGAATATCATACCTCTCCAATAGGTGGACATCAAGGCTTTACTAGAACACTCAAGCGTGTTAGAATGAAATACTATTGGCCAAGTATGCTCAGGGATATAAAGAATTATATTCAAAGCTGCGAATCATGCCAAAAGAATAAGTTAAACAAACTTAACAGCATACCCATGAAAATAACCACAACCAGTTCGCAACCTTTTGAAAGAGTAGCTTTGGACATTGTAGGTCCGCTTCCTGTGAGTTATAAAGGAAATAAATACATCCTCACCTTTCAGGATGATTTAACTAAATTCTCAGATGCAGTTCCTATAAGTAACGCGGAGGCACACACTGTCGCAGAAGAATTTTTCAAAAATATCGTATCAAGACATGGTATTCCCGAATCATTGCTTACAGATCAGGGTAGCAATTTTGTCAGTAAGATGTTTTCAGAAGTGTGCAAGTTGTTAAAAATAAAGAAGATACGGACTACTCCATACCATCCACAGACGAATGGGGCTCTGGAGAGAAGTCACCGCACTTTAGCGGAATACTTACGACACTACGTTAATAATGACTCTCAGACTTGGGATGAATGGATCCCGTATGCAATGTTCGTGTACAATACTACTCCTCATAGCAGTACGAACTATTGCCCTTACGAACTTCTTTATGGTTACCCACCAAAAATACCTGTTACTCTAAAGCAATCACCCCAAACAACTTACAATTACGAAAATTATGCGAACGAGCTTAAAGTCCGACTACAGCATGGATATCGATTAGCGAGAGAAAATATCGTAAAATACAAAGAAAAATCCAAGATATATTACGACGAGAACAAACGGAAGAAATCATTTAACGTGGGAGAAAAGGTATTACTAAAGAAACACGTGCGACAGAATAAATTTTCAGCCCTATGGGAAGGACCCTATGAGGTAATTAAACTAATTTCCGAAGAAACAACTAAGATAAAGATCGGAAATAAAATGAAAATTGTCCACAACAACAACTTAAAACCATTTGTAGAATGCATATAATATCATTATCTTCTGACTAAATTTATATATCAGCAATCTACCAATAACTAGCCCACGTAATAATTAGCCAAAATAAATCGAAAATTAACGTAAAATTTCAGCTCAGTAAGTCGCTGAAAGTTATTCGTCCAGTGTAAGGTTGTCTGACACTTTCTTAATAATTAAGCCTATTGCTTAGAAGACTATTTAATCGTAATAAATTGTGTAGATGTAACTAACCGTCCATTATTTGAATACTGACTTATTTATTATAATGCTTATGCTTGGGTTCTTTCTGATCGCTGGTACGCTCCAAACTATTGCTCTCCACATCAAACTTAACTCTAAAATTTTTCCAGATATGATTTGGACGTTAATCATCCTCGCAACTATAACCGCAGTTCGATCTAACGGAATCAAGATTACTCCGATAAACAATACGGGGATATATTTTGAAAATCTAGGAAACATAGAATTCTATTCTAACGAATGGAAAATTGTAATATATTATGACCTATTGGGAATAAACTTGGGCGTAACCTATTTAAAGAAACACACAATGGAAATTAATGACTTGTGCGATGTGTTAAGGAACGAACCAGCGTTTTCACAGGTCTGTAATCACACGGTGTTGGAAATGAATCACCTGATACATGACATTGAGCAAAACATTATCCTGTTAGATCCAAAACTGAGGATAAAGCGATCGTTATTAGGTATAGTGGGAACAATAGGCAAACCTCTTTTTGGCATCCTAAATGAAGAAGATGCTACCTATTATGATAGGGAAATCGAAAAATTAAAAAATAACGAAGAATATTTGAAGTCTTTGATAAAAAACCAAACGATATACAAATGCAATTTGTAACTCTAAACAACAAATATAGAACACTTAGAGGTTTTATGGATGAACTTCACAACGTAACATATGCTAATAGAATTGTCGCTGAACTTGAATCGCTTACTGCCCTTAACACTCTTTTGATATTAAGATACCAAGGAGTAGTTAGTACAATTATTGACCTCGTAACGGATGTCAGACACGGAAAACCACATCCCTCAGTTATCTCTCCCAGTCAATTGGAAACACTCCTCATCACAATACGGAAAGAAATCTCCAGTGAACTTAGACTACCTAGTACACTAAGGGAAACGAATCTGTTATCTATATATCGCTTGGGAAAAATGAGTACCATTGCTTATAATGGCAAAATTATATACGAATTTAGAATTCCGCTTCCTTATAAAGAAGACTACCAATTATTCAAAACTCACTCACTACCTACAATCTATAAAGAAGATTTCACTTTCATCCAACCTAGTACTGAATACCTAGTGGTCGATTATAATCGTGAACACTATTATAATATGGATGCACACGAACTAGGAAGTTGTGCAACTGATAGTGAAGCACAGTTCCTTTGTCGACTAATCCACCCTATTTTTAATGGAAATAAAGATAATTCAGTATGTGAGGTCAATCTACTCAAACGAGAATATTCTAGGTTACAATCATGTGATTTCCGAACCTCTAACCAAACAACCTTCTGGGTACAATTGTCTCAAGCAAATAAATGGTTATTCGCAACCAGAATAAATACTTCAGTAGACGTGATATGTAAACAACATATTACTCCCCATACTTTGGTTGGAACCGGAATCATTGAAATAAGTAATAACTGCTACTTGAGAACAGAATACTTAACCATCAAAGCATACAACATGAACGTAACTGAATTGAAAAATTATTTTGTACCTTCATTAAACATAACCCAAATTTTTAACCGAACTATTAAATTTAAGCCGAAATCTGATAGTGTTGGATTAATCAAATATTCTAGTTCTAACGAGCTTAAGGAACTATCCGAGCAAATAAACACCTTAAAGGAACAAGAAGAAATAAGTCTGGAACCAATAGATCCACACACAGTACACCATTACACGCTTGGTTACTTATCATTACTGATAATATTAGTAATAATAGTATACATTATTTACCCGAAATGTAGTGTTTGCCAGAGAAAAAACAGATCAGGAACGAAAAATGAGAATAGTAACTCGGAAAATCCGTACCAGGAACCCCAAATTCAGTTAACTCGAGCGTAACATATATATGTATATACATATATCCAGATTTTTCATGTTCTGGAAATATTAAATCACAATCCGGTTGAATGGACATCATTTCATCCTCTAGATCGCAACTCGGTCTCCAAATTTCCCCCTTTTTGTTGTTAGTGTTATTCTTGCAATAAATCAATTAATTGAATAAATAACGATCCCCATTCTTAATAACTAATTAACTTTCATTGGTAGTTCGCTCGGAAACGAACCAACACACTGTACGAAAACGAATATAAATGAAAATAATTTGCACCTTTTTGGTATTTCTTGGTTATAATTAATAAAACTATAAGAGTAAGATTATCAAAATGTTTAGCGCGTAAGGTTATTAAAACTTATGCTTTCAATAATTTTAGCAAAAATTAACAAAAACTGTATATCTTTAATAGCGTTTAATGCGTAAAATTATCAAAATAGATATGTTCAATCTTAATAAAACTACATTACTTTAGAAATTTAATATAATTAAAAAAAAAAAAAAAAAAAAACCTTACCATTAATCATTAAATATCATTTATATACTTACCTTTTTATAACTAGTTTTATTATACTTGAGTTTACCTATATGATTAGAGCGTTTAAATACTATATTACGTTTCTTACTTTTGTCTAAATATTTGTACAACATATTTTTTATATGTAATTTAGTCTGTAGAAAACCACATATATTAAATTTTGACTAATTATACTTTAATTTTATTCGATTTAGATTTAATAAAACTCAAAAGGTCTATTATACGAAAATAGTTAACACCTAATACCTAGTAATACTTGTGTTAAAGAATTCAAAAAAAATAATGTGTTAAAGAATTCAAAAAATAATAAGAGCAAACACAACAAGACTATCTCGACGGAACCACTATAACCACGTACATAAACTCTACTTTTATCCATACATATCAGCAAAATTTGAAATTTGTTGGAAACTTGGGCTTTAATTATACAGAAAATTCCTCACCCTCCAGGCTATGAATTTTCTTTATTTTAGGGGGAAGGGATGTTGTGATTCCAAAATCACAACCATTTCATTTACATTTACTTACCTCCTGAGGATTTCTAAAAATCCATGAGCATTCAAATTGTGGTCTCAAAATACCACACTGTGCACGCTCCATAAATTTCCCTGCACAAACACTTAAAATTACAGCAACATGCATAAATACTTACCTTCATAAATTTTCCTAATGCATAAATATTCTTATTACTTATTCTCGTAAAATACTTAACTTCGCATAAATAGCCCACTTATATAAAATACTTACTCGACATTTTTGACATTTTTTTGTAAACATAATTCACGGAGTTAATGTACTCCACATTGCATATCGCTCAAAAATATCAAGAGCAAGATCAAATTACTGCAAGACCCAAGCCAACAAATATCGTCTTATCTTTTCATTTTTTTGCTTATTTTCGTTCTATTTTTTACTGCTTTTCGTCTTATTGGTCAGTTGAACGCACCAATGACGAAAATTCTTCATACTTTTTGCTGACGCAAGGGCGTTAGTTATTTTTCGTGATAAAAATATACGACAATCAAAAGAAAGTCGAAGTTCAGGATCGGTATTCAAAGCGAAAGCACGGCGGGTTTCAAAGTCGAGAAGTTTTGTTTGTAATTGAATTGTATAATTAACAGATATTGTTTGAAAGAGTACATGTATCCGTGCAAGTAAATAAAAGTGTAATCGTTTAATTTCCTCTAATAAAATAAAATCCTGTGTAACAAATATTCATAATCAAAAGTGTTTTTTTTTTGTACTGAAAAGATCCTGAGCCTTCCCCCTGTGCCGCTCTTCTCTCCCAAGAAAGCACGGCGGCAAACGGGGTTATAACAACAGTGCCTAAAGAGAATGATTCTCACTGAGTAATTCCCGTTATTCTACATGTTTTGTGTCCTTGAATTTTCAATTCATTGAGTTTTAGAATTGATATGTCGGCTCCAGAAATGACTTTTGGCCGAAAGATTCATTTATGGATGCTGTAGTATAGCTGTAAGACTATATATTTTTACTTGATTTTCTATATATTTCCCCCGAATCGGTTGCTTGGGGGATTTCCCCGTTTCCCGATTGTGTTAGATTAATTCTTCTGTTGTGAAAATTTCGAGACAGATTTCCGTGTCCATTCCGAATATTGGTTCGGTTGTACACTCAGAAAAATAAATAGGTTGAATCTAACCACAACAAATAGGTTGAAAAGTTGTTCATACAAATTTTAGACATCTTTAAATATTTTAACTAATTTCGTAGTTTGATAACAACTATGAAAAATAGTCAAAGCTAGAATTGAGACTAACTCATATTTGAAGTTGGTTATCCCAATAAATAATGGGTTGGGGTTAACCACGAGAAATAGGTTGAAATTTTGTCCGCGCAAATTTAAGACAACTTTAAATATTTTAACTAATTTCGTAGTTTGACAACAACTATGAAAAATAGTCAAAATTAGTTTTGTTCTGTATAGTTACAGATGAGTCAATAACCAGGGGCATAGTTAACTAACCAATTCACTTGTTTCTTTATTTCAAGAAAAAACATGCCTCAACAATGGATTTTTACTCACACAAATAATCGATTCTACTGAAAAATAATTTGCGAAATTCAGATCTTGAGGTTTTGGGTATTTTCATTTGGCTTAACTGTACCTATTATGTGTTTATAATGGAAATGGTAAGGGATTGACAAATTTTTTTGTATATGTATAGTGAAATATCATGATTTTGAGTTTCGGCTTTTACAAATTTTTAGAAATTTTTCGTAACAAAGTGTTGGAGTGTTAAGTATAAAGTTGTAGGAACATAAGCCAGCAGATTTCTGGTTCTGATAGTTTCTACCATCATTTGTATATCTGAATTTGTTCTGGAAACACGTGCGCGAGTGATTTTAAAAATGTCTTTGTTACAATTTGTAGGGAATTTTGATTCCATTACACCAGTTAACGACATTAGTGAAAGTGATAAAGTGATTACAAATTTAGATGAACGCGATAAAGTTTCAGAAGAGTTCTACGAATTATTGGAAGATTGGGGCTTTTCCTTCCTATTTGAAACATTGAAAGGTAAGTGGTTTTACATTTTATTGACAGGAATTTATGGGGAAATTTAAGTGCCAATTGAGAAAAGTGATAGTGTTTATCCGCCTGGAGTAATTTATTCGACATGTAGTATTAGTAGACAGCAGTATTTTATATTTGAATTTCTGTCCGGTTTCATATTGCAGAGATTTCACTTATTATGTAATTGGTAAAATTTCCATCAACTCTATTATTTTCTGAAGTTCCCACAACGATGTTGTGATCGCTTTCAAAGTTATCTTGCACTCCATGCAACCCACCTAACTAAGGTGGAGTTTAGACAGAAACTAAATAGTTGGAGAACAAGCAATGTAACTATAAAGTGATAAAGCAAAGTTTAATGACAACTAAACGTTTATTTTAGAGTATACCAACACCTTCCTTATGTGATACTGCATCCACAAATAGCGATTTTAATTCATTCGTCTCCCAGTGGTTGCAGCAAAGTGAAGGCATAAGCCCATCACCATTATTTGTCACTGCATCAGCGGAAAAAACATTAAGGCCAAAAACTTCTCCACTCAAAGAAGAATTTGTAAGGGCCTTTTGGTTTTAAAAAAAGCGACTACTTAATGTTTTTTTATAGAATCTTTATAACGCACTAAAAGAATTTCCTAAAGGGGACTACGTCCTACAGTCATTTAATAGATCTTCAAAGCTTGATGACTTATCCAGAAAAATTATTGTAGATGCAGTTGTGACATGGTACATCACAAGAAAGCAAAAAATCGGACGTAAGGACTTTGAAGCTATTGCTGAAGACATTTCCAAAAGGTTCGATGACGATAAGGTAATCCAATTAAATATAGTAAAATATTTTCACTTTACTGACATCTTTTCTTTACAGTTAATTTACTATAAGCGAGGAGGAGCGAAATTGGCACCATCAGGACGACTTTATGACAAGTACCATAATCACTTGAAACGTTTACGAAAAAGTGGGGTCTGGGAAAAGAATTCGGAAGATCATCTTGAACCCTTACCAAAACATCAGCGACTTGAACCTGAATACCTTGAGAATAATGAAGGTACGTTTTGCATTTCACTGTCAAATTGCTTTCTCCTTTATATAATTTTTTTTAAATTTGACTTATTAAAAAAAAAATAATATCTGATTATCTATATTTATATTTCAGAAATATCGCAGTCTTACGCGTGGCTGAAATTATATAACAATCCCTGGGTAGACGTTCAAAAACATTGGAAAATCACTTTCAATAAAAGACGGCAAGATCTTCTTTCTGACACTTCCAGCTCAAAAATTACCTCATTCCTGAAGAACTGGCATCTTTTTAATCATTACTTTGGTCACAATTTGGTAAGTTCAACATTCTTGTAAATTAATCAGCTAAATAAAAATTATATGGATGGTATTTATGAATAACTATCAATTTATTCTTAGATTGACTTAGATTATCATTTAATATATCCGAACAAGTGTGACCTGCACCAAAAGTGGCAAGAATTCAAGGTGAAAATAAAGCCAATATATGACCAAAAAATTAGAGACAAACAAAGTCTTGAGCTGCTTAAAATAATAAATCAAGCAAAAGAAACAGATGGTAAGTTATAATATGAAGATTTTTTAAATTAATTTATTATAACAAACTATTTTAGAATCAAAAATTGAGGTTGCAAATGCCCTTCTACTACACGCTATTTTGCCTCCTGCAATAAAAACGTTTGTAATTGACGGAAACAAGAAAATTGCAGCCAAGTGCACTATTAAGGATTCTCAGAATACGTTTCTACTTGAAGTTTCAACTGTCAACGACGTCGAAAAGAATTTAGAAACGTTGAAAACTACGCTACAAAAACGCGGTGACACTCTACAACCATTAATTGTTTGTGTAGGATTCGGTGAGGATACAAAGTACTATGTTCATTATGATAATGTTAAGTATGAATTGACTAGTTTTCTTAGCGCTCTTGATACATGTTATAAAATTTTCCAAGTACTAGATTTGAAATACCCAAAAACTAGTGAAAACGTTTGGATATTCATCCAAAAATATTTTTATGAAATTAATCACCCAACAGATAAGCCTTCAACCAAGGTGCTTTGCTTGATCAAGAGCCTCACGTAAATTTAAATCCTTTTATTCTCTTTTCTTCTTTTATTTCTCCTTGTAAATATGTCTAATTGCTTTAAATGTCCTCAAACTAGTAGTGGAATAGATAGCCAGTTTAAGTCGGTGGAAGACCTTGTAAAACATTTAAAATTATTTCATTTGCTTGGACCTTCAGATAATTTTACATGTACAAGCTGCCATCACACATTTCAATCGTTACGAGCTTTCAAGAAGCATTTCAAAAATCGAAAATCTTGTTTTTTTATACCAAACCCAGAAATTATTATCAATACTGAAAGTACTACTATTATTGATACTGAACCAAACGACATACAACTCTTGAATCAAAGAGACATTTTAACATCTGTTATATCTGCAATGGAAAACTGTGTGCTTAATTTCACTTGTAAGCTTTACGCCAAATCAAACTTGGCTAGATCAGACGTTGAAGAAATTCTAAATGAAATCACTTCCTCACTGTTTCATACACTTTCAAATGAATTCCGAAAAGCATTTTCTAATAAACTGTATGGTGTAGATAAGTATGTATTTGATAAAATTCTTGACTTCGTTCAAAACCCATTTAAAAGAGTTAGAAGTTTTCATACTTTTGTGAAAGAATTAAAAGAAATGAACGCTTATTCAGATCCCATAGTCTTTGATATAAATAATGAAGTTGGCCCAGTTGTTGTACATAGCGAACCAATATTGACAGAAAAACGAAGCAAAGGTGTTCTAATGCCACTTAACTTTCTTTTTAAAAAATTTTTTGAGTTACCCGATATTTTGACGAAAACTTTGGAAAATATGAAGAACTTATCTGAACAAAAAGAAACTATAACAAATATAATAAACGCTGAGCTATGGCAATGTAGAATTTCTAAATTTGAAGGAAAAGTGGTGATCCCTTACATATTATATTTTGATGATTTTGAAATTAATAATGCATTGGGGTCGCACGCTGGTGAGCAGTCTATAGCAGCCATGTATTACACTTTTCCAACTTTGCCTCAGCATTTTCTTTCATCACTCGAAAATATATTTCCAGCTCTATTTTTTAAATCCAAAGACAAAGTTTTCGGTGACAATGCATTCTTGAGCCTATTGATAAAAGAAATCCAATCTTTAGAGAGGGATGGAATTATAATCGACGCAAATGGAGAGGAAAAACGTATTCATTTTTTATTGATGTTAGTTGTAGGTGATAACTTAGGATTGAATTCTATTTTAGGTTATACTAGAAGTTTCAAAGCGAATCTTCCATGCAGGCTATGTAAAGCTAATAGATTAGATATCATATCGGGAACCCTTCCAGACAACAACAAACTGCGTTCTGTAGAAAGCTATGAAAATGATCTTAATGAAGAGGATAATCCCATTAAACGACTTAAATTAACTGGCATAAGAGAAGAATCAATTTTTAATAGTTTAGATAATTTTCACGTTGTTGAAAATTACACAGGTGATATCATGCACGATTTATTTGAAGGTGTATGTGAGTACGATATATCTCAAATATTATTTCACCTGATTGAAACTGACAAATTATTTTCTATCGAGATCCTTAATGATAGGAAACAGCTTTTCAATTACGGTGAAACTGAAATAAGTAATATGTCACCGCCTTTAAAATTAATACATTTATCGAACAATAAGCTAAATATGTCTGCAAGAGAGACTTGGACATTTTGCCACTTTTTGCCACTTATAATAGGAGATTTAGTCCCAGTGAATAATAAATATTGGAAGTTATTAGTTTCTTTAATAGAAATACTTGACTTAGTACTAAGGTATGAATTCGATAAAAGCATTATAGATACCATTACATTGGCTATAAAACAGCATCATACGCAATACAAAAGGCTATTCGGAAGTACATTGAAACCAAAATTTCATTTCCTAATTCATTACCCCATGATTATAGAAAAAGTGGGTCCTATTCGTAATTTATGGAGCTTTCGATTTGAATCAAAACACAGGGAAATGAAAATATACACAAATTCCATTAATTCTAGAGTCAATGTCCCTTTGTCTGTTGGAATAAAATGTATGCTTAAGTTTGCTCTTCGTTTGATACAAAGTAGAGGACTTATTCATGCAGGACAAAATTTACAAGGAAACTTATTAGAAGATATAAGAAAAAAAGGGTATTTCAATAGCCTTTCAAATTTTTTTTCAAATACTTTCAATTATAAATTTTGTGAACGCATTGAATGTAATGGTAGGACCTTCAAGGTCGGATTTTTTCTTTTTACAAGCTCTCTGCAATTATTTGAGATTATTGACATCGCTACATTGGACGAAAGCGTTTTCGTTATTTGTTTAGAACATAAGTTAGGTAGCTTTTCAAAGCATTTCCAATCCTTCCCAGTGATGGAAAAAACACTGAACTACTTTTTTTTTAATATATGTTATTTTAAATTTACTCCTATTCACTCATATATAGTGCCAAGTGGTAAAACTTATATTAGGCCAAAATATTTCTAATTGAATGTATATGACACTATGTAAATCTGTAAATCTGAAAATAAAAATAATATAATATTCATTGTAAATTCAAAAATTTGTTTTTTTTTTCTATACAAAAATCATAATCTAATTTTTGTACACAATTGAGGGAGCTATTTACCTGTAGAGAGCTGTTTACTTGCAAAGTAGTATGCTACCTACTAACAATAGTTAATTGACAATAGAAAGGGTAAAATTACAAAAAATTAAGAGGTACAACAACTGGGTAAGTTGGTGGACAATTAAACAGTATGCTCATCATGTTGATAGTTAGTTAACCTAAACAAAAGTTAACAAACCCTGCCTCATAGTTGGTTTATGCACAACTGCTAACGTTGGTTATTCGCCAAGTTTTATGGTTAAACCTCTTTAAAATATTTAACTATTATTTGTGGTTGAATGAAACCTATTTTGTTGGTTGGCGCATTATCAACTACCTTTTCAGTTACATTTTACCAATTTTTTTCTCTGAGTGTAGTTTTGGTTTTGATAATGGACTCTATTGTTTCTTGAGCTTGTATTCATATTAGGATAATTTCGTGAAAATCTGTGGTTATTGTTATATCGTCTATTGTTGTTAAATTGTTGACTTCTTGGATTGAATAAATTCTATGCGTGATGGTTTCTATTGTAATGAAGGACATATGCTTTCTGCATGCGCGTAGCGAGGTAGGGGCACGGGTGGGCAATGCCCCCCCCGAGAGAGGCCGTGTAGGCTTGGTGCCCCCCCCCCAGAAATACAAAGCAATTTTATTACTAATAATTTGCAATTTTTTCTTTCATTCATTCTTTTTTCATGTAGTAAGATATACATACAAGCATAATTGATTTTATTCAATTGTTTGCAAAATTTTGAATAACTTGAAAATTCTTTCAAATTATTCATAATAATGAATTTTTCGTATATATACTCTACCTCAATTTTTTAAGAAAAAGACAAATGTCGTTTTGGCCAATGTGCTGAAAGGAGATTTTAAATGTCTATCAGTTAAATAAAATTCTCATTTTTCCCAAGCCCATCAGAGAATGAGTTACAGTAGCGTTGGGAGATTGTTGCGGGTAAAATTCTCTCGAAAATGGGAATTAATGGCGACTTTTCCCACAAATTATTATATTATGCGAATTCCGACCATTTTTATCCTAGGTACCAAAAGCATAAGAAATACACCAAAATGAATAGTTCAGTTCACTTAACTTTCGAAAACTAATTAATTTTTATTGATATAGGAGAGATATCTATAAAAATACATTAGCAACTAGGCGCAAAGTAATCAGTGCTACTACATATTAATTTACTACTTTTTAATATCTTAATGGCAGAAATTGCCAGAATATGGAATTCCCACAATCTCCCAATACTGATAACACCCACCCTCTTTAGAGCAAAGCGTGTAAACAGAAGCACGTTCTGTTCAAATAACATGGGATTATACAGCAACAACTTTGGAACAAACTTTAGTGACCTCTTTCAATATCTCAGAAAAAAGCGCGGTATTACATGAGAGTGAATCTGAAAATTCCGCCGGCTACAGCCATGCAGTAATAGCTCACTCCTTAGAATATTGTTACGTGCAATAGAAAGAGACAACTGGTGACATCTACTGGCAATGGAGAGTAAACAACTTCAGGTTTGGAGAATCGGTGGAGGAATCTTCGAGAATGTTCAGGAATAAAATGAATAGAATAGACAAGAAGGTTCTGGAATAGAACACTCCAGAATAGTTAATCTGGAGAGTTTCAAGGGTATAAGTTTAACAGATGTCACCGGCAGAGCAAGAGTCTTGTCTTAGACGTTGCAGTGTTAACAAGCGAAAGTAATAAACGTGCGAAAGTGTTGTAATTATATTGCGATAATTGAAAGTGCAGTATTAAGCGATAATTAAAGTTCAGTTGATTAATTGAAAGTTTGTGAATAATATAAGATTAGAGTGAAATAAAGAACTTGTATTTTACATATTTAATATTGTGTTTTAAATAACGAACCAAAAGGCCACGCCCGCAACAATATATAGCAAACGGGAATGGTGATAAGCCAGATCTTAGAATATAGAGCAAACAGGAATGGTTGAATCGTGTAAAATTCGTGTACATGAGCGTAATTTGTCAAGAGCAGGAGATTATACATAAGAGTAAGTGAGATGCTGCAGGAAAGATTTGTCAAAGCTGGGTGCAGAATTGTCAAATGTGATTTTGTTTTGTGAGCAGATTTAGTCAACTTAAAATTCTTTTGCGAAATTTAACACAAGTACCGAATCAATTCTTTTCAAATCTATATATCTTTGAACTTTATTTAGTGCAAAGTTTTATAGTGCCACTAGTGCCTGTTAAAATCTTCATATCTATTAAAAAAACAGAAATGAAGTGTTCGGTCAGTGCTTGCAAATATAAATTGGATTATAAACTAGGGAAATCCTGTTTGAGGCAACTGCACTATCTAAATTATCTTTTTTGTTAATAGAAGCAGAGATTTATATAAATTAATTATGTGAATTATTTCAAAATAAAGTAGAAAAAGAACATTTTTTACCACAGATGCTCCGCACAAAACCTTTGTTTACTTTTTGCAAATTGACAATTTCTTAGAATAGGGATGGCGGGTAAATACATGTAAAAATGGACTACCAACAAAACCAGAAATTCATTACGCAAAATCTGGCTCTTAGATATGACAAAATTTTACCAGCAATTTTAATGTGAAATATGTATTTGGAGACCGTGTAAAATTTTATTTTGACAGAACTCGATTGTAAACTTAACCGATATGATAATATAATCATTCAATTCTATCAATTATATCAATAACTGAAAATTGATCAAAATTTTTCTGATATGACATGCATCTAGGCACAAGTGTAGCAGAATGATCGTGATTAATATGTGTAGGTTCGCCCATGACACAGAGATAACAAGCTATGGCCAATTCGAAAGGAATTTTTTGTGTTGCTACGTCATGAGGTGACAATGTCATTTCCAGCGAATTTGTTTTGAGTTTTTCGTATTTTATTGACTGAAATACGTTTTGAATATATTATAATATTTATCTAACCATTAGTTTCTTCGTTTAATTCACTTCGGGAAAAGTAATTAATTATGTGCTAGTGAGTAAGCAAAGAAATTTCGAAACAGGAATTTTTAGATTGAAATTGAGACGAACAAATTTGTGACAATTGTTGCCAAAGTATGCAAGCAACCAATTGACAGCTAATTAGGCCATAACTTGTTAATCTTTGTATCATCGGTTGGCCCATAAAATGGTACTAAGTCCATTAATGGATGGATATATATGAATTTTATGCGATTCTTTTTTTCTGAATATAGTACGGTAACTATAATTTGCAAAACCTTTAAATTTTTCCGCAAATTGGTACCGACAGAGTGGTACGTGCATGTATTTTCAATTGGGAGATCCAAGAATAATAGCCCTAGAATGCCGAATATCAAGAAAATAATACCATTCTCTCTCTTCAAATCTCAAGATAAAGAGCTGATTCAGCAGATCTGCAACCTTGAAAGATGCCCCACTAGTTTTAATGGGGTGGTAACTGGCAATGGATATGTTTCATTAATCGAATCGAATAAATATTTCGATAGATATGCCGTTTAATGATTTAATACAGATCTGCTTAAATCTCGTCTATCTCACTGGGAATATTAATTATTTGCGAATTTTGTATGAATTTAAGAAATTGAACTTTGAAGTTAGCACTATTAACTTATTGAAGAATTGTTGAATATGTTTGAACAGCGATAGATTCTGCAAGAATAATTTAAATCTGTTTAAAGTTTTTTTTTTTGTACGTCATTTATATAAAGAAAATGGGTATGTAAATATATATCTCTAATAATATTTCTTCTTTATTTTAAAAATGATTAAAAGTACATTTAAATCAATTCGTTGCTGTATCTTCATCCACTTAAGCGTATCTAACAACCACTTAACAGACGAATATCTTGCACACTACAACAGCGTACTTCGCATCGCTTTATTCTGGACTGTTTACTGAATATTAACCCTAAATGAAATCTATTGGGTAAACTGAGTTTGTCATTCCGTTTGTAACACATAGAAATAATGAAGGTATAGCTAAATGGATTGGACACCCAAGCATAATATTAAAAGTTATTTTAATTTTTGTATGTCTGTCCGTCCTCAGGATAGCTCCAGAACGGATTTACTTAGAAAGCTGAAATTTTACACACGAGCTTTTCGAGAAAAAAGGAAATTTAAGTTCGGAAGTGGAATAAATTAGGCAACTCCTTCGTTGAATTGCCTTGCCATACAAAACTTTGGTTTTCCACTATATATTTAGACACCGAGACAACGAGTCGACGTAGAGAGCTGAAATTTTATACACGGCGTTTTCATAAAAATGATAAGTATAATTTCAAAAATGGGATAAAACCCACAACCCCTTCTTGATGTTGACATATAAAAATTTAGGACTTTTACGTACAGGTGCTGTGAAGACGATCAGTCCGAGATGTTATTATTGTACTGAAAAGTTCTTCAGACTATGAAATCCTATGAAATTGGTTACAATAATTTTTACTATCCGACGAACCGTTATAGAAATATATGCGAAAAACTACTTCAAAAATCAAATTTGCACAGATACATACTAGCATTCATCTAGGGTATCATAAGAATTGGTCTTAGACCAATTCCAGCTTTATTGAAGAAATAATTTTCTAATTTCAAGGCCTATTATTGGGATACATTCGCAATTTATTTGAACCATGAATTTGAAATAACTTTTTTTAGAAAATCATATAATTATATGTTAGTAAATTATTCTTTTTTTATTCTTATTTTTATAGGAAATATTCTTATTGTTGTTTAATTTAAGCATACATTGGTTGAAAAAAACAACGGTAATCAATGAAATAGTTTGCTTCATGTAAGGAAACTTGGATTTAACACTGATTAACGTTTTAGAAAGTTATACACATTTTTGAAAAACAATAATTGCTTGAAGAATATTCTTCTTCAATATTGTGCCACTCTGCCTCCCCCCCCTACTGCTCCCTCCACAACAAAACGCTGGCTACGCCAATGGCTTTCTGTTTTGGTATTTCAGCTTCAGCTGCAATCTGTACCGCTTCCTGCAATGTTTTAGGCCTTGCGGCGAAAATTGTCGCCTTTATCGGTACATTTACTGATATTTGTATAGAGTTCAGTTGTGCAGTTAAATTCTCAAATTTTGAAGCGTAGTCTGCAATGGTTATGTTAGATTGCGTTATTCTTGTTAACTTCGTTTTTATGGTGAGTGGAGTCTTTGTATTCTTGAAGGTATCACGCAAAGTTTTCTGTAATGACAGTCTTGTTTTTAAAACGATGCCTATTAACCTTTGCTTTTGCATGTTGTCCACTAGGTCATCGTGCATAAATTGTATGAGATTTAGGAAATTGTCCAGATTTTTTGTTTCTTCATTGAATTCCGGAATAATCTTTATTGATGTGGCTATATCAAATGTTGCCATTTTTGGTTCTGAGTCCGTAGATTCTAATAATTGATTAGTTTTTTGTATCAGTATTAAATCCAGTTCTGTGTATTTTGCCTCAAATTTTTCTATTTGCTTTAGTCCGACAATCTCATCTTGCTTGTATGCAGTTTTATGTATATTATTAAAATTATCTTTTATCTCTCTGGCTTGTATATATGTCTAGTTATACTCTATCTATGGCTATCTGTCTATCTACTGTTTTAACAAAATATTTTTTTATTTTAATCGCTATCAAATATAAGATAATTAGGATCCTTAAGATGAGTAATATTAGCTTTAAATCCGAAAATAATCTATTTCCTTGTTCAGCGTTATTTATAGCAGAACGCGCATTATTATTTATTATAACTTCTTCTTTAGATTTTTTTGACTGTTTTTTACCCATGTTGAATACAAACGCAAGTAGTGAATCAGCAAGAGAAAATAAATGAAGGGGTTGACGTGAGCCAATAAAAGAAAGAAATTAAAAAAGAGTTTTGATATTTTGTTTTTGTTTTATATATACATATATATGCAGAATATAATAATCTTAATAATTATAATTGTATGCATTTCATGATTAGTTTAAGACTAATCTGTATATATTATTATTGCTATGTTATTTATTTATTTTTCTTTTCTCTTTCTTTTGCTTCTTTAATTCAGCTATTTTTATGAGGAACCTCTTTCTCTGTTCCCCTTGGGCTATTACTGCAAAAGAGTGATATTCGTCGATTTCTTGTCTGAATTTCTCCTCGAAGCCAGCTCTGCTCTTAATAGTATATTCCCTTTGTGGTTGTATTTCCGGTTGTTGTTTCTGGTTTCTGTTCCTGTATTCTTCTATCGTAATGGGCCTTGGTTCTTTGGTGGGGTCCCGCAAAGCTGCTATCAGGGACTGTTTTAATTCTTTCCACGGTGTAATGCTATCTTCGTAAGTTCGGTCCGCAGGGCCGCCATGTGAATAACTTCGTTGTCTCGTAGTAGAGTGCCGTGTTATTGAGAATGAATGAGATATTAGTGATTTTCATTGTTAGAGCTGTGAAGCTTTCTCCAAAAATCCACCAATGTTGGAGCTAGAAGCTCAATATTTTGGTGTCGATGTATCTCTTAACAGGAGCTGAGAAGCTCATTACCTGTGTTGGCCATGTTAGAGCTGAGAAGCTCAATATCTGGTATGAAAAAAACGCAACGAGAATTACTGGTTAAATTCTGACCATTTATTTTCAATAGCACTACAATTATACTATTTTAAAAGTGCTTAATTTGCTAAACCAAAAATGAAATTACTCTCACTGGAAAACTAAAAGTGTTACAAATCTTTATGAAAATTGTTTACCTTACTCATATCGATAAAATTTAATGTTATCGATAAATGCATGACCTCTATGTGAACAAGCAATCATAATGGTTAAATGCTTACATTGCAATCTATTCTTATTGAAAGAGTGCTAAGCGAAATAAATTAAAAATTACATACAGTCATAGTTTGCATCATAGCGCAATTACTATTTTTATAGTTCACTGAGTAATACGTAATATGCTTTATCACTGTGCAATAGTGACCAGTGGTGATCATATTACTTTTTACAACTCTTACTTTGATATTTTATTAATGGATCGTGGAATGGCTTGTGGCTATTCCGATCATATTTCTTTTGTTTTGTTATGTTTGCTTTTGCTCTCTGTATTATTATTATTGTTGAGGTTCTCGTATATGCATTTACCGTTACGGCATGTAAGTTATGTAGGTACACTCTACAATACAGATTATGAAATGGGTGATGCATTCCGGAATAGACCACAACATATTTTAAAGCGTATCGAGAACAAATGTTGCTTTAACAGCAGTTTTGTATGCATTTGATTGACCTGGTCAACAACAAAGAACCGAGAAAATATAAATCGCTCGACATATCCATCTTTTCAAATGTTGTGGTTCATTCCGGAATGTCCCATCAAGCATATAAAATTTGTGTACTCAGCTCTGCTGTTGCATGCGACATTTAGTTCTTGTGCCAATTATGGTAAAACGCAGTTACATCAGGCATTGTACTAAAAAAATCTTGTATAATTGGAGATATCGTCTTTTACATGGTATCTCAAATTTACAACCAATATTTGGCCACTATACCTATTGATTACATTTACAAAAATATTAATCATACGGCAAGTGTTTGACATTTATTCGTTAGTTAGATTTTGTTCATTGTAAGTGATATTTTTAGAACATAAGGCATCTTGCATATGCCGTAGACATTTGACGTAACTTAGCATTTCACGAAAAGTCTAGACACTTCATGGAAAGTAGGCAAATAATGTAACGGTTTTGACTTAGCCCCTTTTTACCTTATGTGTCTGAAATTTTTAGTCATTTCATCAAATGCTAAAAGCGTTTACTCCGATACTGTAATACCACCCTATATAACCAAATAAAAGAAACTCAACTCAACCATTGTGTATAGAGTATATAGTGGTTGCAAGTACAACTTGTTAAGTCTCGCTAGTTGTACCTGTTTGAGAATATTGAGCTTTGTTATACAACTTTTATACGTAGAGCAAATCAGGTTAGTTGAGTTGAGTTTCGTTAAAGCTTTGATGACGTAACATATTACGTGTTTGCACACATTTACCTCGGTAGCAATTGCAAAATGATCACTTCTAAACTATTCTTCTAAGTATCATAAGTTCCTAAATTATTTTAAATATTATCGAGAACAAAATGGCTATAATTATAGGATGAATATTTGAAGATATGATTTTAGTTTTTCTTGTTTTGGTAATTTAAATAAATCATTCTGATTTGGTTGTTGGATTTTATTAACCAGCTTTTGATTTGAGTTTGACCATTGTGTATAGAGTATAGTTCGACGTCAGAATCTTGAAATCTTATTTTACCCTAGAATCTAGATGTTGAATCAATCATTGTGATTCAGTTTGTAGTGCATAGAAATAATGATGGTAGAACAAAATTAATTCGACACCCACGCATAATATTAAAAGTTATTATGATTTTTGCATTTCCATCTGCTTAGTCTTTTTGATCGGACAATAACTTGAGAACGCGTTTACATAACTGAAATTTTGCACACTTCCTTTTTAATATAATCGCATATTTAATTTCGGAAATGGGGCAAATCAGGTGAAAGAGTTAGAGAGAGTAGATTGCCATACAAAAATTTCTTTTTTCACTATATATTTTGGCACTGCCTGAGAAACCGTTAACGTATAGAGTTGAAATTTTGTACACGGCGTTTTAATAAAAATAGTCAAAACGATTTTAGAACTGGACTAATTCGGGCAAACCCTTCTTGGCCTTGCCATACAAAAATGTAAGGCTTTTACGTATACTGAGAAAACGATCGATCTGAACGTTTTCAATGTACCGAAAAGTTAATCAGAATATGAAATCCTATGAAATTTGTTATAATCATTTTTACTGTCCGGGGAACCGTTCTCAATGCCTGATGTAATTGCGTCTTACTATAATTGGCACACGAACTAAATGTCGCATGCAACTCCAGAGCAGAGTATATAAATTTTATATGGTTGATGGGACATTCTGGAGTGGACCACAACATTTGAAAAGATGGCTGCATCGAACGAATTAAATTTTCTCGGTTCTTTTATGTTGAGCAGGTCAATCAAATTTATACAAAACTGCTGTTAAAACAACATTTGTTCTCAACACGCTCTAAAACTTGTTGTGGTATATTCCGGAATGCATCATTGATTTCACAATCTGTATTATCTACTCTGGTATACCATGCGATATCTAGTCCTTTGCCATCTATGGTGTTACTCACATCCTTCACCAGATTTAGTAGTTAACCAAAATGATAACGTGAGAAAAGACATTTATACCTACCGTGAATATCGAATTTCATTAATACCTAAAACAAATGTTCCATCCAGATTTCAGTTCTTAGAGACACGTATAAGGAAGTCTCCATCACCATCTTCCTTTTTAAAATCATTTGAAGTGGAAGAGCTTCAGAGCAAGAGCAAAAATACAACAAACAACAGCCAAGTTATCACAGTGTTGCTTGATACTAAAACGAAAGATGAAAAAGTATTTTTGCTTACCCAATTGTTTGGCAAAGTTGGTCCTGGGAAAAGATGGCCTTATGAAAATGATTTTTTTCCTTAAATTTACTATAAATCTTTAGTCTGCCAAAAATCTAGGTAAGATATGGGGCCTTCAATGTCCCACATTAAAACGATAATGCGTTGGAAAAGTAAGATAATTTTGTCCAAAGAATTAATTGAACTATTATTAACTTATTAATATATAAATTCGAGAACTGGAGCTCGCAAGAAAAAAGTGAATTTTATTGAAATGGTTATTGAGAATGAGTTGGAGTGTAATTCCCGACAAGGCATTATTTAAAGGTTCACAGATTTTGGAAATGGAGATCATAAAGATTATTTAGCGTCTTCAGCTCTATTATTCTCTATTCTGCTTTCTGGTTAGTCACAGTATCCTTAAATCGTTCGAAACGTAGGTCACCGATGCTAATATTAGTTTGATAATCAATTCTTTTGTATGACTCCGTGTTAACACGGCCACCGAATCTGTCATTCTCATGCTCTTTTCTTACCTACTGTCAATAACAAATTTGGAAAAAATATAAATGAAATTTACTTCCAAAGTAAATTGGACTTTTATTTCCAAAGTAAACTGTTCTGAACAAAAAAATATCTTTTATTTTCTGAAATATTTACCACCTTTTTTTAATTAATTTTTAAAAGTTGGAGTGAATTTTTGCAGCAACAGTGTGCCGACTAAAATTCTCTCTTAACTTCTCTCGCTTCCTCGCTTTAACATTCATCCTTCTTTTCTTCCATTCATTCCATTCAGGCATCCAATCCATCTCGTCTCTTCATCCCTCCAGTAATCCCAAAAATCCTTCAATCCACAACCCCATTCATCCATTTGTTCCATCGAACCATCTGGAAATTGAATGTATCCATCCAATCTATCTACCCTATCCATTCATCATTCCCACCATGTATTCTATCGATCCATTCATATCCGTCTATTTTATTCCATCCATCTCATCCAATCCACCTAGCGATCTCATCCATTCAATCATACTAAAAACCCATCTCAGCCAGGCTTCGTAGGCATCCGATCTATAGCCCATCCAATAAGCTATTACTTTAAAATAAGGGTAACGTAGTATTGAAAATAACCTTCATAAATAAATTACCCTAAAAAGTAAAAAAAAAAAAAATATTTTTCTTTCTTGCAGATATCGGTATACACAAGAAAAGTTTCATTTCTTATTAAGAAATTCTAGAGCTTAGATTAAATTCTTAAAGTTTGGGTATCTATAACTATAATCACAATTGTCTGACTGCAACGCATGCCCAAACTGATTTAATCTGAGTTCTACCATTCGTAATTTTGCAATGAAACTTCTTGTGTATATCAATGACAAAGAAAAAAATTATTTTTTACTTTTTAGTGCATTTTAATTACGAAAGTTATTTATTTTAAAAGTTTTTTTAATATATTTAATTTTCTGCTTTTTAGTCATTACATTTTCGCTAAAATCTCATAACGGTATACCTACATAATCTATTTGACATATGAATATTAATTCGCATCTACGTTCTCTTGCGAACGTTGTGGTGTATTTTTTTTTTTTTGTCTGGGGTAAGTAGTTTAGAAGATTATCGCACCTTAATGCAAGTAGTTCCATTTAAATAAATTTTGCATTAAAAAAGTGGAAAAATGTATTTCACATTAAACAAACAAAATTGAAATGCTGCCATTAAATATGTAAAACATTGTGCTAAATCGTTTAAAAGAAAAATCAGCCCCTTCGCACCAATCTATACTCCCTCTGTACACAAATTCGAAAATCACACATTTTAACGATGTTCGGGTGAAGAAAGTCTGTTCTAAAGGTGCTTACAGAAGAAAAGAAAATATTCCATTTAATAGCATTCAGCACGCTCCCCATTCACTCATTGTCATTCAAAAACATCTCATTAAATCCATCCACGTTTACTACCATGAAACTATTCCTAAAAGTTCACATTTTCGCCACGAACGTTGCCTGGCATTTACGCACGAAGTTATAAAAGTTATTTAGTCATGGGTTAGTGATTGGATAAAATTTATTTAATAAAAATAAGAGGTGTATACTCTCCATCATCACAGCTTCTTATCTTCTTCTCATGCTTATGAATCTCCGTCATCTAAAAACCATAAAAACAACATCGAATTTGCGAAACTGCAATCATTATAAACTAAAAACAAAAAATTATGAGGAAACAATTCCCGCAATTCTCCCCTTGCCAGACAATATAGATACGCACCACAAGCAATCCAATTTCTAAGAGTAATGTCTCAGAAATTAGAAGACAAATGCCTCATGAAATGAATGCAGAGCATTACCAATACTTTGTCTCCTTTTACTCTCATAGTTCATAAAGTCATATCATTTCACGTCATAATGTAAACTTTTAAACTTTGATTATAAGCACAATATAAAAGTTTAGAGTCTTTGATATCGATCCCTGCTATGAACTGTATATCAGTTCGAGTTATTTACTACAGCGCCGCAAGTGAGCAGTTAACAAAATGCTGTAAAAGCTACTTGCGACACTGTTACTATATATACAATGACTCAACTAACATGATTTGTTCTACGTATAAAAGTTGTATAACAAATCTCAATTTTCTCAAACAGGTACAAAAATGGCCATCTAGCGATCAGTTAGCAAGTTGCACTTGCAGCCACTATATACTCTATACACAATGCTGAAATCATGTTTACAGATGGCGCCATCTATTAGAAAAACATTGTAAAATATGAGGATATTAATGTCGATTTCCATTGATATTTTAAGAAAAGTGCGCGTCAATCAGTAAAAAACGAGTTCAATGGAACAACTTTTGTTGACGCGATGAGAATGGCATAGTAGCTCATATCCGTGTAATTTGTCAGATTGAAATTTTCTGGAAAAAGTAACATAACAAATAACGTAAAAATTATGAAAATTGTAATTTAAAAGATTTTGGCGTGATTGCGGATGAATTTGGTAGAGTAATAGTTGAAGATTGATATGTAATGTTCAATGACATTCAGTTGTGACATTTCTCATGTAGATGTGTGCCATGATACAAAGATTAATAAGGTATGGCCGGACAATCTGTCAATTGATTGCTTGCCTCCTTTGGCGACAAATGTCAGAAATTTGTTCGTCTCAATTTCAATCGTCCTATCACAGTGAAAAATATTTTCTATTTTTAAATTTCTTTGTTTTCCCACTAGCACATAATAACTTTTCCCGAAGTGATTTAAACGAAGAAACTAATATTTTGTTAAATATTTTAATATATTCAAAATGTATTTCAGTCAATAAAATACGAAAAACTCAAAACAAATTCGCTGGAAATGACAGTAGGCACCTCATGACGTTGCAACACAAAAAATTCCTCTCGAATCGGCCATACTTGTTATCTTTGTATCATGGATGTGTGCGTTTTTCGGTGTAACATCGCCGATACACCAGACTCATTAGACGCACACTTTTTCTAGCAGTGCAAGTCAATGGAACAATTTCGGTGTAAGACTGCAAGAAAAGTGTAACACTTCTTCTAGAAAACTTTATCAATGGATATCGGTATAAGTTATCTTCGATCACAAATGGTTTTTCTTCTTCTTGTATGGGAATGTGGAAAAAATGTAATAAAGGAATTCAAAGGAATCTCAGGATTTTTCTCAATAAATTTGCTTTTTATGAGATATATATATAGAGAAGTACTTCGTAAGAGATTTTTTTGTTTAATTTTGTATTCCTTCTGTTCTACAAGAAATTATTATTTAAATTAATGCATATGTAATTTAATACATATTGTTGCGAGCGTGGCTCTTGGTCCGTTATTTAAAACACAATATTAAATACTTTTATACAAGTTCTTTATTTCACTCTAATCATACAAAATTCATAAACTTTCTATTAATCAACTCAACTCTAATTATCGCTAATACTGTACTTTCAATTATCGCAATCTAATTACAACACTTTCGCACGTTATTACTTTCACTTGTTAACACTGCAACGTCTAAGACAAGACTCTTTTTCTGGCTATGACAACTGTTATATTTATACCCTCGAAACTCTCCAGATTATTCTCGAGTGTTCTATTTTCCAGAAGCTTCTTGACTGTTCTATTCATTCTATTCCTGAACCTTCCTGTAGATACCATAATCAATTCTCCGAACCTGAAGTCGTTTACTCTCCATTGCCAGTACATAGATGTCACCAGTTGTCTCTTTCTATTGCACGTAACACTGACCCCTTCTTAAATTTGTTCGTCCCGAACAACAGGTGGTCCACGGTCTTGATGCTCGTAGTATTGACACAAGCGGTCCAAGTGAACAATTTTATGCTTGCCTCTTGTGCCACGCTGAATCCTGTATACCACGTCATTAATTCTAGTTACTACTAAATACGGTCCTTCCCAGTATTGTTGCAATTTTGGAGAACGTCCCTTACGTCGTCTCGGATTGTAGAGCCAAACAAGATCACCTTCATTAAATCCTGCGGAATTAGCACGTAGGTCATAGCGGGTCTTCATCCGATCAGTATTTGTTGCTAATTTCGTCCTCGTGGCCTCGTGCACATCACCTAATTGTTGTTTGAGCTCCGATACGTAGTCTTCTGGTAACTTTTGTTCACCTCTGGGGGTACCGAATTTGAGGTCGCTAGGTAAACGCATCTCTCTTCCGAATATGACTTTAGCTGGGGTTTGTCCGGTAGTACTATGAATGGCTGATCTATAAGCCATTAGGAATATAGGAATGTGTCGATCCCAATCGCGTTGATGATAGTCAACTACTTTCTTTAGATGCTCGATCAATGTTCTGTTGAAGCGCTCTACCATGCCATCAGATTGTGGATGTAGAGGAGTTGTTCTAGTTTTTCTTATTCCCAACATTTTACACATCTCCTGGAAAGTCCGCGATTCGAAGTTCCGTCCTTGGTCCGAATGAAGTTCGTGAGGCACTCCAAACCTACTGACCCAATTCGTTATTATTTGTTCCGCAACTGTGGCTGCCTCTTGATTAGGGATTGCATAAGCTTCAGGCCATTTACTGAAATAGTCAATGGCAACTAAAATATAACGGTTACCGCCATCCGTTTCAGGAAAAGGTCCAGCGATGTCTACAGCTATCCTTTCAAAGGGGGCTCCGACATTATACTTATGCATTTCACCTCTGCTTCTGTGTTGCGGCCCTTTGCAAGCAGCGCAGACAGTGCATCTGCGGCACCACTCCTCCACATCTTCTCGCATATGTAGCCAATAAAACCTTTCTCGTATTTTGGAAATCGTTTTGTTCACTCCCAAATGTCCTCCAGAGGTTCCACCGTGCATTTCTTCTAGAACATCTTTGACGTTTGATGCTGGCACGACTATCTGCATTCGGAAATATTCGCCGTTAGGTGCTTCCCATTTGCGTTTTAATATACCACATTCAACATGAAGAGAGTTCCATTGAGCCCAGTAACTTTTTAGCTTCTCACTCCGTTCCGAAATATCCTTCCAGTCTGGTCTTTCCATATCTTCTTTCCAAGCGAGAATAGGTGAAATGTCCGGATCTTCTCGTTGTGCTGTTCTCAGGTCCTCGTTGTCCCAACCTGTAGATGGTTCCACGGTTACCAACTGTATAGTTGCTGTTGTTTCTTTTTCTTCCACCCGGGCGCAATGTTTGCATTCAAGTTTGCATGGACGTCGTGAAAGGGCGTCTGCATTTCCATGGATACGACCTCTTCGGTGTTGGATCTCAAAATCATAAGATTGGAGTCGCTCTATCCATATCGCCACTTGTCCCTCAGGGTTCTTAAACTGCAGAAGCCATTTAAGCGCTGCATGGTCGGTGCGAAGGATGAATTTCTGCCCGTAGAGATATTTATGAAAATGTTTCGTTGAACTTACAATGGCAAGTAGCTCTTTTCTTGTAGCACAATAATTTTTCTCGGACTTTGAAAGTGCTTTGCTATAGTAAGCTACTGGAACTTCTTGACCATTCTCCTCCTGCGAAAGCACTGCACCAATACCTTCATTGCTGGCATCCGTGTCTAATATAAATGTTTTTCCCAGCTTTGGATAGTGAAGTACTGGAGCTTCACAGAGCTGTTGCTTCAAATTTTCAAAACTTTCGTTGCATTTATCCGACCATATGAACGGCCTTCCCTTTTCTGTAAGTTGATGTAGGCTTCTTGCTATATCTGCAAAACCTTTCACGAATCGCCTGTAGTAGGTAGCTAAACCAAGAAAACTCCGTAATTGATGTTTGTCCTTTGGAACTGGCCAATTTTTGACGGCTTCTATCTTCTCTGGATCGGTTCTTACTCCTTGTGATGAAACTATGTGCCCTAAATATTTAACTTCATCTTTGAATAGAGCACATTTACTCGCACTGAGCTTCAATTTTGCATCTTTGAGTCTTTGAAGTACGTCTCGTAAGTTGTTTTTATGTTCCTTGAATGTCCTTCCGATAACTATTATGTCATCCAAGTAGACAAGACATGTTTTCCAGGTTAAACCACGTAGAACACATTCCATTAGTCGTTCGAATGTGGCTGGAGCATTACATAACCCAAATGGCATTACTTTGAATTGCCATAAGCCACTGCCAACTGAGAAAGCAGTTTTATCTCGGTCCTCGGGATGTATTTCCACTTGCCAGTAACCACTCTTCAAATCCAATGTGGAAAACCATTGCGCTCCGGAAAGGGTATCCAACGTGTCATCAATCCTTGGTAATGGATAGCTATCTTTTCTCGTCACGTTATTTAGTTGGCGGTAGTCTACGCAGAATCGGGTGCTGCCATCCTTTTTCCTAACCAGAACAACCGGCGATGTCCAAGGCCTGTTAGATTCCTCTATTATGCCTTGTTTCTTCATGGAGTTCATCATGTCTGCAACTTCTGGTTGTTTGGCTAATGGCAATCTTCGTGGTGTCTGTCGAATGGGCCTGGAATCTCCTGTATCGATCCGATGCTGGACAAGATTTGTTTTACCATAGTCATCATCATTCATTGCAAATAATTCCGAAAATTCATTGATCACCTCTTTGGCATCGTTGTGTTGTTGTTCACTTAAGGCACTGGATGAAAGAAGTTTCTGAACCTGTTGGGTAGTAGCTGGTATAGGTTTTGTCTCCCTGATATTACTACCATTATCCAAATTGACGATTTGGTAAACGGGTTCACAATTTCCAATTATAGCACCTTCTTTTAGTTGTACCTCATTTTCGGATGTGTTAAGCACTCTGACTGGTATTAATGTTGCACCTTCTGCCTTCACTAAAGTCTTCCCCACAATGATGCTCGATGTGACCTTTGTGGGGTTAGGCTCCACCAGATAGAATCGGCAGGTCCCGATGTCATCAGTAAGCTTTGTCCATATTAGTGTCTCGGAGCATGGCGAAAGAGTAATATTTTCGCAAACCATCGTCCTTACTTTCGCAGGATGATCTGCTCCTTCTCCTAGTTTCATAGGAATTTCTATGTTCCCATATTTGAGAATTCGCTCTCCGACATCCAGATTTATTTTGTATGTGGTCATGAAATCTATTCCAAGAATGCATTCATCCATTATGTCTGAAACCAGAAAAGTGTGAGGAAATAGTAGTTCGCCTAGTTGAACATTTAAAGTTATTTCTCCAAACACCCGTGCTGCTGCTCCAGTTGCTGTTCTTAGTAGATATTTGGTGGTATTATGAAGCCATTTGTTCTTAACAAGATCTGTTCTAATAATTGATCTTGCAGCTCCAGTATCGATAGTGACTGCGCAGTTATTTTTTCCTACACTTCCATATATAACAAGACTGCTATTATTTCTCTGCAACTGGCCTACTTGAATGATGACTTCGGGGCTGCCGATTCCACCAACCAACTTCTGCCCCACAAAGTTGGTTTTTACTAGTTTTCCACCTGCTCAACAGGAGAGCTGATGCGACTAGTCGCTGCTTGATATCTAGTCTCTCCATGAATAGCTTGTTCCCTGGCTCGACATCTTTGGCATTCTTCTTTCCCTTCTTCAGGTGATTCCACACGTCGACGTTTTCTGCAGTCTCTTTGAAGGTGCCCTGATCTATTACAATTCCAGCATCGAAGAACACCACGTGAAGGCGGGCTCTGTGATGATTGCATGATGCATTCTTCCACTGAAATTTCTCTTACTCGTACTGCACTCCGTGAAGCTTGTCTGGCGGATTCATACGCTAATGCATAGGCTAGTGCTTCTGCTGTTGATTTCTTTCCTGCGTTTACTCTCCATTGCCAGTACATAGATGTCACCAGTTGTCTCTTTCTATTGCACGTAACAATATTTCATTTGACACATTATTGTTACGTGCAATAGAAAGAGACAACTGGTGACATCTACTGGCAATGGTAAACGACTTTAGGTTCGGAGAATTGATTATGGTATCTACAGGAAGGTTCAGGAATAGAATGAATAGAACAGTCAAGAAGCTTCTGGAAAATAGAACACTCGAGAATAATCTGGAGAGTTTCTAGGGTATAAATATAACAGTTGTCATAGCCAGAATAAGAGTCTTGTCTTAGACGTTGCAGTGTTAACAAGTGAAAGTAATAAACGTGCGAAAGTGTTGTAATTAGATTGCGATAATTGAAAGTACAGTATTAGCGATAATTAGAGTTGAGTTGATTAATAGAAAGTTTATGAATTTTGTATGATTAGAGTGAAATAAAGAACTTGTATATTAAAATATTTAATATTGTGTTTTAAATAACGAACCAAAGGCCACGCTCGCAACATTATCTATATTATAGGTACCTTAGGTAAATAAATAAATTATTTTTAAATTAGGAATGGTTTATTCTAATTTCAAAATCGCGTCAATTTTGCAATGCCTTCTTTCAGCCAACGCGTCAATAGCTTCGTTTCGCAGCAGCCAGTTGCAGATCATTAAAAATTCTTACATATAGTACCAGAGCTAGAAGCGTCACCATCTCAATAGGCATGCGGCCCATCTGTTTGGTGAGAGGGGTTTCGTTTACCTGTGTACATTCCGTGCCACAGGTAAACAAAGCAGTTTTCGAAATGATTTTAGTTCGATTTTTTTTTTCTTTTATTAGTTTTTATAAACATATAAACAATGAATAATATAATTTCATTATTCCCAGACAGTTTCTTTGCTCTAGTAAATATGTGCCCAACGCTTTTTTTTCGTTAAAAAGAATTTGTAATTTTTATACGAACTGGTTTAGTTATCGAAGGAACAACATTAAATTAATTTGTCAGGCAGAAATTCGGTTGATTGTCAATAGCCAAATCGATTGGAGTCGTGTGATAGGGAATAAATGTGTAAGAGTACGGCCGACAAGACGTTGGTTTTTAACGAAAAAAAAAAAACGTCTCGCACGGTGGGAGCAACGAGGAAACTGTCTGGAAATAGGAAATTTATATTGTTCGATGTGTATGAAAATAGATGAAAAAAAACTAAAAACATTTTAAAAACTGCTTTTTTCACCTGTATAACGGAAAGGGCAGAGATACATGCAACCCCTCTCATCAGCCAGCGTAACTGAGGGGTATAGGCTGTAGGAATTCAATTTCGGATCTCGTCTTGGCTAGTTGGCCCCGTATCCCGTTGGCTGTGATATTGCTATGTAAAGGCACCCATATTAGTGCAAATAAATTGGAGTGCATTATTTTAATTAACTCCAGCAGGCAAACCCAAATCAGTTTGGAGTTGAATCTATTTTATTAAAGAGCCAGTAATGCAGCTCTGCAGTCAGAAAAGATATTATAGATATTTTTGTTCCTGTGGGTTCTCTTGATATTTTTCCTAATTTAGAGCTCAATTATATATATGTCGACCCGAGGTTTTGAACCTTATGCTCCTACCCCAACTCCCTCATTTGTTTTGGAGTCATCCGTAAATCAAAAGAATGTTCTATCTAGGCTCAGGCGCTGCGAGCACCCGAATCAATTCAACTTTATTATATCGTTCTCGGCAACAAATATTGCATAAGAATTCTGAAGAAAAATTTCCAGTAATTTATAAGAAACAAGAAAAAAAGCTAGAATTGGTCTAAAACCAATTCTTATGATACCCTGGATGAATGCTCGTTTGGAATTTCGTATAGTCACCCATCTGCGCTAGTTTGAGTTTTGAAGTGTTTTTTGAATATATCTCTAGAACGGTTCGTCGAACAGCAAAATATGGTTATAACCAACTTTATAGGATTTCATATTCTGGACAACTTTTCAGTACATTAAAACCGTATAGGACTGATCGTTTTCACAGGATACGTAAAAATCCTAAATTTTTATATGGCAACACCAAGAAGCGGTTGCCCGATTTAGTCCATTTTTGAAATTATATTTATTGTTTTTATAAAAACATTATGAACGAAATTTCAACGCTCTACGTTGACGCGTTCTCAGGCAATATCCAAATAGGTAGTCAAAAATGAAATTTTTGTATGGCAATCCTACGAAGGAGTTACCCGATTTGTCCCATTTTCAAACCTAACTTTGTTTTTTTTTTAAGCCCATGTGCAAAATTTCAGCTCTTTAAGTACACGACTTCTTGAGTTATCGTGAGGACGGAACGACGGACGGACAGACAGATGGACGGACATATAAAAATCAAAATAACTTTTAATTTTATGCATGGGTCCAATCCATTTTGCTTTAGCATCATTATTTCTACGTGTTACAAACGGAATGACAATCTTAGTATACCCTTTAAATTTCATCTAGGGTATAAAAAAACTGTTTGTTACGCTCATAAGATATTGCTTTCTGTATACCGCGATCCGAACCAAAAATTCTAAGAAATTTCAATAAGTGAGACAAATTGCTTGGCGGAAAATATTTCAAACTATTCACGAAAAATCAATGTATGTACCAGTCATCCAACAATCAAACGGCAGATCGCAGAAATTCTATCGAAAATCCAACCAAAAAATGTCTTGGAAGCCCGCTGTGCCTAGATAACACTGACTTATAACAATGGACTGAGCGATATTTTATTTCATGTGGCACAAAAAATTTTGTGTTTCTGTATATAACCGTTAGAGCACCCTACTATGTAAAACTCAACCAATCAGATGAAATTTTACACCGGTGAATCAAAATAAATTAAAAAAATATATTTTCTTGTGTCCAAGTGATATTTTAATCGCTTATAAGCACTCTTCTAAGAAATTAAACTCATTCTGACTTTAATTTTCAAAAGTTGTTCTTAACTGAATCCTGCGTATGGCAAGAGAGACAGCGCATGGTAAACACTATCTTTACCTTATTCTTTCTGCGGTGATTCATCTGCAGCCAGCATAAATACTGTTACGTGCAATAGGAATAGACAACTGGTGACATCTACTGGCAATGGAGAAGTAAACGACTTTAGGTTCGGAGAATTGATTATGGTATCTACAGGAAGGTTCAGAAATAGAATGAATAGAATGAATAGAACAGTCAAGAAGCTTCTGGAAAATAGAACACTCGAGAATAATCTGGAGAGTTTCTAGGATATAAATATAACAGTTGTCATAGCCAGAAGAAGAGTCTTGTCTTAGACGTTGCAGTGTTAACAAGTGAAAGTAATAAACGTGCGAAAGTGTTGTAATTAGATTGCGATAATTGAAAGTACAGTATTAAGCGATAATTAAAGTTGAGTTGATAAATTGAAAGTTTTTGAATTGTTAAGATTAGAGTGAAATAAAGAACTTGTATATTAAAATATTTAATATTGTGTTTTAAATAACGAACCAAAAAAGCCACGCTCGCAACAACTGGTGTCAGAAGTGAAATAAATTCGCGAAATAAAGTGGTGGCAATTGACTTAAAAATTCAAAGTGTGATCAGTTTTGTGAAATTGTGTTAAATTGTGATAGTTCTGGAAAATAATTTGTATTCAACTATAAGTGAATTACTAAAGTAATGGGGCGCAAAGTCGAGGAGCTTCGAATACCGGATTTGAAAGTAGAGCTAGGGAGCCGGTCATTACAAACGACAGGTGCAAAGAAAGTGCTAGTCGAGCGACTCAGACAAGCTTTGATAGAGGAAGGAAAGACTCCTGAAACATTTGTTTTCGAAGAGAACTTGGAAGAAACCGAAGTTGAAGAAGAGCCTGCGATGAAAATGGAACAGCTTTTGAGTACTTTAATGAGCAAAATGGAAGCCCGTTTTGATGAACAAAAGAATGCTTTTGAGGATCAAAAGAATGCTTTTGAGGAACAAAAGAATTCTCTCGATGAACAAAAGAATTCTCTCGAGGAACAAAAGAATTCTCTCGAGCATCAAAAGAATTCTCTCGAGCAACAAAAGAATTCTCTAGAATACCGTTTAGATGAGCAAAAGAAATCTATGGAAACCCGTCTGGACGAGCAAAAAGATGCTTTTGAGCAACAAAAGAATGCTTTTGAGGAACAAAAGAATTCTCTGGAATTCCGTTTAGATGAGCAGAAGAAATCTATGCAAACCCATTTGGACGAGCAAAGGAATGCTTTTGAGGAACAAAAGAATTCTCTCGAGGAACAAAAGAATTCTTTGGAAACCCGTCTGGATGAGCAAAAGAATGCTTTTGAGGAACAAAATAATTCTCTGCAGAATTGTCTAGAAACTTGTATGGAGGAACAGAAGAATTTTCTGAAAAGTTCATTAGACGAACAAAATGTGAAAATTGACGAAATCCAGCAGGAAGTGTTGGAAGTTCGACAACAAGTATCTGGAGTACAACAAAATGTCACGGAACAGCTTGACAACTTTAAAGCAGATCTGGAAAGAATAAAGAATCGTAAGCCTCCAAACGTAGCAGCTGAAATATCCGGTGCAGGTAGAATGAAGCCCCCAATATTTGATGGACAAAATTCGTGGCATATCTTCAAGAGACAAAATGGAAGCCCGTTTTGATGAACAAAAGAATGCTTTTGAGGATCAAAAGAATTCTCTCGATGAACAAAAGAATTCTCTCGAGGAACAAAAGAATTCTCTCGAGCAACAAAAGAATTCTCTCGAGCAACAAAGAATTCTCTGGAATACCGTTTAGATGAGCAAAAGAAATCTATGAAAACCCGTCTGGACGAGCAAAAAGATGCTTTTGAGCAACAAAAGAATGCTTTTGAGGAACAAAAGAATTCTCTGAAATTCCGTTTAGATGAGCAGAAGAAATCTATGCAAACCCGTTTGGACGAGCAAAGGAATGCTTTTGAGGAACAAAAGAATTCTCTCGAGGAACAAAAGAATGGTTTTGAGGAACAAAATAATTCTCTGCAGAATTATCTAGAAACTTGTATGGAGGAACAGAAGAATTTTCTGAAAAGTTCATTAGACGAACAAAATGTGAAAATTGACGAAATCCAGCAGGAAGTGTTGGAAGTTCGACAACAAGTATCTGGAGTACAACAAAATGTCACGAAACAGCTTGATAACTTTAAAGCAGACCTGGAAAGAATAAAGAATCGTAAGCCTCCAAACGTAGCAGCTGAAATATCCGGTGCAGATAGAATGAAGCCTCCAATATTTGATGGACAAAATTCGTGGCATATCTTCAAGAGACAATTCGAGGCAGCTTCAGAGGTAAATGGATGGAATGATGAAGACAAAGCTATAGCTCTGGTGTTAGCACTTCGAGGTCCTGCGTCAGAGCTCTTACAAACTGTACCGATTGAAAATCAACGTAATTACTCTTCATTAATACAGGCGATAGAATTACGTTACGGAGATGCGCACGTGCAGCAAGTATATCGTCTACAGTTGCGCAACAGGATTCAAAAACATGGCGAATCACTACAACAACTGCAGGCAGATATAGAAAGATTAGCGCATCTTTCATACTCCAGCGTGAATGCGGATTTCCTTAATGAAGTGGCGACGGAGGCATTTGTGAACGCTATTGCAGATCAAAATTTACAACAAGCGGTAAGGCTAGCAGGAAAGAAATCAACAGCAGAAGCACTAGCCTATGCATTAGCGTATGAATCCGCCAGACAAGCTTCACGGAGTGCAGTACGATTAAGAGAAATTTCAGTGGAAGAATGTACTTGTAACAGAGTGCAATCATCACAGAGCACGCCTTCACGTGGTGTCCTTCGACGCTGGAATTGCAATAGATCAGGGCACCTTCAAATAGACTGCAGAAAACGTCGACGATTGGAATCACCTGAAGAAGAAGGGAAAGAAGAATGTCAAAGATGTCGAGCCAGGGAACAAGCTATTCGTGGAGAGACTAGATATCAAGCCGCGTCTAGTCGCATCAGCTCTCCTATTGAGCAGTCGGAAAACTAGTAAAAACCAACTTTGTGGGGCAGAAGTTGGTTGGTGGAATCGACAACCCCGAAGTCATCATTCAAGTAGGCCAGTTGCAGAAAAATAATAGCAGTCTTGTTATATATGGAAATGTAGGAAAAAATGACTACGCAGTCACTATCGATACTGGAGCTTCAAGATCAATTATTAGAGCAGATCTTGTTAAGAATAAATGGCTTCACAACACCACCAAATATCTACTCAGAACAGCAACTGGAGCAGCAGCACAGACTTCATGACCACATACAAAATAAATCTGGATATCGGAGAGCGGATTCTCAATTATGGGAACATAGAAATTCCTATGAAACTAGGAGAGGGAACAGATCATCCTGCGAAAGTAAGGACGATGGTCTGCGAAAATATTACTCTTTCGTCATGCTCCGAGACACTAGTATGGACAAAGCTTACTGATGACATCGGGACCTGCCGATTCTATCTGGTGGAGCCTAACCCCACAAAAGTTACATCGAGCATTATTGTTGGCAAGACTTTAGTGAAAGCAGAAGGTGTAACATTAATACCAGTCAGAGTACATAACACATCCGAAAATGAAGTACAACTGAAAGAAGGTGCTATAATTGGAAATTGTGAACCCGTTTACCAAATCGTCACTTTGGATAATGGTAATAATGTCAAGGAGACAAAAACTATACCAGCTACTCCCCAACAGGTTCAGAAACTTCTTTCGTCCAGTGCCTTAAGTGAACAACAACACAACGATGCCAAAGAGGTGAACGATGAATTTTCGGAATTATTTGCAATGAATGATGATGACTATGGCAAAACAAATCTTGTCCAGCATCGGATCGATACAGGAGATTCCAGGCCCATTCGACAGACACCACGAAGACTGCCATTAGCCAAACAACTAGAAGTGTCAGACATGATGAACTCCATGAAAAAACAAGGAATAATAGAGGAATCTAACAGCCCTTGGACATCGCCGGTTGTTCTGGTTAGGAAAAGGATATCAGTACCCGATTCTGTGTAGACTACCGCCAACTAAATAACGTGACGAGAAAAGATAGCTATCCATTACCAAGGATTGATGACACGTTGGATACCCTTTCCGGAGCGCAATGGTTTTCCACGCTGGATTTAAAGAGTGGTTACTGGCAAGTGGAAATACATCCCGAGGACCGAGAGAAAACTGCTTTCTCAGTTGGCAGTGGCTTATGGCAATTCAAAGTAATGCCATTTGGGTTATGTAATGCTCCAGCCACATTCGAACGACTAATGGAATGTGTTCTACGTGGTTTAACCTGGAAAACATGTCTTGTCTACTTGGATGACATAATAGTAATCGGAAGGACATTCAAGGAACATAAAAACAACTTACGGGACGTACTTCAAAGACTCAAAGATGCAAAATTGAAGCTCAGTGCGAGTAATGTGCTCTATTCAAAAATGAAGTTAAATATTTAGGGCACATAGTTTCATCACAAGGAGTAAGAACCGATCCAGAGAAGATAGAAGCCGTCAAAAATTGGCCAGTTCCAAAGGACAAACATCAATTACGGAGTTTTCTTGGTTTAGATACCTACTACAGGCGATTGGTAAAAGGTTTTGCAGATATAGCAAGAGGCCTACATCAACTTACAGAAAAGGGAAGGCCGTTCATATGGTCGGATAAATGCAACGAAAGTTTTGAAAATTTGAAGCAACAGCTCTGTGAAGCTCCAGTACTTCACTATCCAAAGCTGGGAAAAACATTTATATTAGACACTGATGCCAGCAATGAAGGTATTGGTGCAGTGCTTTCGCAGGAGGAGAATGGTCAAGAAGTTCCAGTAGCTTACTATAGCAAAGCACTTTCAAAGTCCGAGAAAAATTATTGTGCTACAAGAAAAGAGCTACTTGCCATTGTAATTTCAACGAAACATTTTCATAAATATCTCTACGGGCAGAAATTCATCCTTCGCACAGACTATGCAGCGCTTAAATGGCTTCTGCAGTTTAAGAACCCTGAGGGACAAGTAGCGAGATGGATAGAGCGACTCCAGTCTTATGATTTTGAGATCCAACACCGAAGAGGTCGTATCCATGGAAATGCAGACGCCCTTTCACGACGTCCATGCAAACTTGAATGCAAAAATTGCGCACGGGTGGAAGAAAAAGAAACAACAGCAAGTATACAGTTGGTAACCGTGGAACCATCTACAGGTTGGGACAACGAGGACCTGAGAACAGCACAACGAGAAGATCCGGACATTTCACCTATTCTCGCTTGGAAAGAAGACATGGAAAGACCAGACTGGAAGGATATTTCGGAACGCAGCGAGAAGCTGAAAAGTTACTGGGCTCAATGGAACTCTCTTCATGTTGAATGTGGTATATTAAAACGCAAATGGGAAGCACCTAACGGCGAATCATTCCGAATGCAGATATTCGTGCCAGCATCAAACGTCAAAGATGTTCTAGAAGAAATGCACGGTGGAACCTCTGGAGGACATTTGGGAGTGAACAAAACAATTTCCAAAATACGGGAAAGGTTTTATTGGCTACATATGCGAGCATATGTGGAGGAGTGGTGCCGCAGATGCACTGTCTGTGCTGCTTGCAAAGGACCGCAACACAGAAGCAGAGGAGAAATGCATAAGTATAATGTCGGAACCCCCTTTGAAAGGATAGCTGTAGACATCGCTGGACCTTTTCCTGAAACGGATGGCGGTAACCGTTATATATTAGTTGCCATCGACTATTTCAGTAAATGGCCTGAAGCTTATGCAATCCCTAATCAAGAGGCTACCACAGTTGCGGAACAAATAATAACGAATTGGGTCAGTAGGTTTGGAGTGCCTCACGAACTTCATTCGGACCAAGGACGGAACTTCGAATCACGAACTTTCCAGGAGATGTGTAAAATGTTGAATAAGAAAAACCAGAACAACTCCTCTATACCCACAATCTGATGGCATGGTAGAGCGCTTCAACAGAACATTGATCGAGCATCTAAAGAAAGTAGTTGACTATCATCAACGCGATTGGGATCGACATATTCCTATATTCCTAATGGCTTATAGATCAGCCATTCATAACACTACCGGACAAACCCCAGCTAAGGTCATATTTGGAAGAGAGATGCGTTTACCTAGCGACCTCAAATTTGGTACCCCCAGAAGTGAACAAAAGTTACCAGCAGACTACGTATCGGAGCTTAGACAACAATTAGCTGATGTACACGAGGCCACGAGAACGAAATTAACAGCAAATACTGATCGGATGAAGACCCGCTATGACTTACGTGCTAATTCCGCAGGATTTAACGAAGGTGATCTTGTTTGGCTGTACAACCCGAAACGACATAAGGGACGTTCTCCAAAACTACAACAACAGTGGGAGGGACCGTATTCAGTAGTAACTAGAATTAATGACGTGGTATACAGGATTCAGCGTGGCACACGAGGCAAGCGTAAAATTGTTCATTTGGACCGCTTGTGTCAATACTACGAGCATCAAGACCGTGGACCACCTGTTGTTCGGGACGAACAAATTTAAGAAGGGGGCAGTGTTACGTGCAATAGAAAGAGGCAACTGGTGACATCTACTGGCAATGGAGAATAAACAACATCAGGTTCGGAGAATCGATGACGGAATGTTCGGGAAGGTTCAGGAATAGAATGAATAGAAAAGTCAAGAAGGTTCTGGAATAGAACACTCTAGAGTAACCTGGAGAGTTTCTAGGGTATAAATATAATAGATGTCACCGTTAGACCAAGAGTCTTGTCTTAGACGTTGCAGTGTTAACAAGCGAAAGTAATAACGTGCGGAAGTGTTGTAATTAGATTGCGATAATTGAAAGTACAGTATTAAGCGATAATTAAAGTGTAGTTGATTAATTGAAAGTTTGTGAATTGTTAAGATTAGAGTTAAATAAAGAACTTGTATATTAAATATTTAATATTGTGTTTTAAATAAAGAACCAAAAAAGCCACGCTCGCAACAATACATT
Organism: Dioctria rufipes; assembly: GCA_963924295.1. Classification (NCBI taxonomy): domain Eukaryota; kingdom Metazoa; phylum Arthropoda; class Insecta; order Diptera; family Asilidae; genus Dioctria; species Dioctria rufipes. The sequence continues at coordinate 120,325,500 of OZ002742.1, forward strand.
AAATGGCATAAGTAAATGTTCATTCACTAAGCAATATTTTGTGTTGGTAGCTCCAACTCTGCCATAGGGCGAAAGAGAGAACTGTAAAATTTGTGCCATTCTTTTCTATAGGAAAATGGCAATACGCTCAGTCCATTGTTATAAGTCAGTGCTAGATAAGAGTTTTGTCTGTTCTGCAACTTTCTGCTGCGAAAGCCAAGTATGAAATTCTTTTCACTTAAATCACGTATCATACACATTTGCCAAATCCAAATCATCTTGATGCTAATTAAATTTCTTTATTACGGATTTTTTCTTCATTTCTACACATCATTAGATAAAGAAAGACAAAAGAAAGAAAAACAAAATTAGATTAGATTCTTTGCTGTGATATGGCACTATTTATTATAAGGGTCTTCCAATAAGAGGTGTTATTTTAATTAGCCCGCTATTTCAGTAGATGTCACTTTTGGAGCTATCATTTGACAAGTAGAAACTACGCCATTAAAAAAAATGGAACGATACACGATTCAACAATGCATTGAAATTATTAAAATTCACTATAAAAATGGTGAAAATGTGACAGAGACGGTTCATAAAACTCGAACATTTTTGGGTCGTCGGTCGTGAAGCACCTTGTCGGACCGCAATACAGAAATTGGTAGAAAAATTCGAGCTGTCGGGACAAGTTAGTGATGTGAAGAATAAAACCCGTGCACGTGGCTCAAGAACAGCCGAGAATATTGCTGCTGTAGCCGAAAGTGTTGAAGAAAACCCAGGTTTGTCCATTCCTCGTCGTTTGTCCAGTCCTCGTAGTGTATCAACATTGCTACTTGTATATTGTTAGTTGATTCTACATGTAGATAGGGTTTCTGGAAACTCGGGTTTTTAGGACTCGGCGAGTACGAGTCCCAAATTATGAAAACTCATCAAGTCCGAGTCGAGTCCGAGTCCAGTTTAATATTTTGGAGCTCAATAACGATCCTCATAGCTGTAGTTTTTGCAACAACAAAAAAATTACTAAAATTCATTAGAATTGGAATTATTTATTACATTACAAGATTTTCAACTGAAATTTTTGGTCGTGCCAAGAAATTAAAAAGAAAATGTACTCAAATTTATTGATTAATAAATTTATTTATTTTCAAAAATTAAACCTTAAAACTAGAACTATTTGAACATTTGTTTTATTCAATTTAATTGCTTTTTTTTTGTCTTAAGGTAGAAATATTTGAGAAATACTAATTGTCAGCAAGTCTCGATCTGATTGTAGTACAGAAGCTGCCACTTATCGAAAATGTTCTTTCATTAGATGTCGAAGTTGGTTTTATGGAGGAAAGTGCATTATATAGGTCATCAAGATCACTTGTTCGTTTTCCAGTATTTCTGAAAAGCAAAAATTCTTGTTTAAGTTTGTTATAGACCTTGGATTCTTTTGGAGGTTCAGCTGCGGTTTTCAAAATTAAATCAAGTTCGTCCTTCATTGTCAAATTATTTTGATTTTCAACTGTTATTAATTCTTGATCTTGTGGAGTTTTCATTGATGCATTATTATATTCTTTTTGGTAAAGTCTTTTTAATAATTGTGTGGCTAAGTCTAAGGCCTGTTTAGTAGGTACAAATGTAGGATCTTTAAGCGCTTTGAAAAAATTTGTTAAATTTACATTTACTCGCTCATCAATTCTCTTCTCCATATTTTCTAATAATTCAAACGATATTTTACTTTTACAGTTGGAAATTTTTTTTTTTTCATAAACTCCAATGTAATGACAGCTGAATGAAGAGTCGTATCGTTTCGGCTTAAAACCTCGATTGCCAATTTGGCAGGTTCAAGCGATTTCTGGAGATTTTTGAGCTCGTTAAAATCGATGTCATCAAGCATGTGTGAACAGTTGCGATCTATTAAAGCTTCCTCGATGAATTTTTGTAGTTTCACAAACATAATTATCATATTTGCCAGAGAACTCCAACGAGTTTGGCAATCTAAAACTAACTCAAGATTGTGGCCTAGTTTAGCTCTAATTTTTTCTTGTAATATTCCATTTTTAACGGAAGACAATCTAAAAAACTTAACAACTTTTCGAATGTTGTTAATTATTTGATGAATACTAGCAACTTCTTCAATACCCTCCTCTGTTGTTGTTTCTATTTCAATATCCGCTCCATCAACAAAAATATTTTCATTCTAATCTTCAGTATCAATTATTTCCTCTTCTTTTTCGCTGTTTGATTTTTTCTTATATAAAGTATCGCACACTCCAAGATGTACTCCATGACTGAGACACAATTGATAAAATGTTGGACACTCCTTTCCAAATTTCACCAACAAAGAAGCGCCATCTCCTGTTGTGCCGACAATGTGTTGCTCATAATTTATTTCAAACGAAGCCATATGATGAGTAACCACTTCAAGTAATTGTGTTGCTGTACACGATCCGAATATACGAACTAATCCAAGATTGTATAGTTCTTCATTTGGAGCGCCGTGGAGAATTACATTTACATATTTCTTCGTTCGTGAGCTGGTCCATTCATCGAGTGTCAAGCTGAATCTTAGGTTATTTTTAATTTTCTCTGACAATTCGTCAATCATTTTATTTTTCATTACTTTAAAATGGTCATGTATTAATTTCATTAGATCGGTTTCATTTTTAGGCAACTTAAAACCACGTTTAGCAATAGATTTTCGTATAAATTCCGATCTGGTAATTGCTCTTATTGAAATTCCATCTACTGCTAACAATTTCGAAACAATTTCTTCTAAACTTGAACGTTTTACAAAATCCATCATTGTCTTTGGTTTTTTAAAATACAGAATCAGCTTCCAGTTCACGTTTGTCCAAATTTGGATGAATATTATGAGTTTTAATGTGCTTAAATAACGATGTTGTGCTTGAATCAACAATAGCTATATTTGTTTTACATATGTATATTACACTCAGCTTTTCTGTTCTTCGATTGAATGAAATATTCCCAGACTTTTGATGATTTTTTTTTGTGACATTGTTTCTGAACAGAACAGAAAAATAAATAAAATTTATAATAAATTTATCTTATTAATTACTATTTAATTACCTTTTATACATAAAACAGCTTCGTCAATTAAAATAATTGTCACGAAACAATATTAAATTATATTATGTATATAAATTTCAAAACCAAATTTTGTAGTTTAAAAAAAGTTTATTTTTACTGTTTTATAAGCACGAAATAGAATGATTGAATTTTCTATTCAAATTTTGAGCAAATTAACATTTAACACGGTTAAACACTGCAGCAATACTAATGCCCGCCCGGGTAATCCAGCAATGCCTCGTTCTAATTCCAATATAAAATCAACTATGCTTCGACGTGATGTAAGGATTTTTTCTTAGTAATTTACTGGAAATTTTTTCTTTGCAATTTGTATGCAACCGACATTACATTCATTTGTTCTTAGTATTTTACAGAAAATGTTTCGACAGAATTATTTACAAATACAGACTTATTTACAAATACAATATGAAAGTGATGACAAGTCTTTATTAATGTCCGCAGCAATGTGTAAAATTAAAAAATTAAAATAAAACATGAATCTAAAAATTATCAAAACATTCCTACATATACGTATCTTTTGAATTTACTGGTTTTTCGACTCGGACTCGTCGAGTATTAGAGTCGAGTCCCGAGTCCGAGTAACTACCCAAATACTCGACGAGTCCGAGTCGAGTCGAATCGAGTACAGAAACCCTACATGTAGATCTTATTTGCGTCCTCAAAACGTTTATAACTAATATATGATTTCGTTCGGGCTGGATGATAGTTGTATTCTTTGTACTGTCTTCTAAGATTTAGTAGGCTGGTTTGTTGAATATTAATTGATTGGAATTACAGGTTTGGCCAATATCTCAATTGTTGGGTTAGTGTTTCTTGAATCCGTCTATGATTATTTTTGTTATGGTAGTCTTGAATTATTTTATCTTGCTTGTCATCAATTACATCGGTTTAATTTTCTTTGCAACGAAGGTTGCCGTTAGAGAGGAATTTTGAATACACTCTTTGGATTGTTCTGAAGGTGTCTGTGAAAATTGCTGTTAATTTACTGGGGACGAAGTAACATTTACAGAGCTCTGTAATACTTTCTTCAATGAATTTGGGTGATCGGAAGGTGCGCTTTTGTTTGTTTCTGAAAATTTCTAGGGTTATAGGAAGTCTCTTGTCAGTTTTTTCGAAGATTAATTGGAGATTAAATTCATTGAGCGGGAGTTCGGAGATCGGTGTTCCGTCCTCTAAATTTTCTTTCACTGACTGTACACTTGATCCACAACCACTCTATACTGAGAGAATAATTTCTGCTTCATTAGCATTCAGCTCAACTATTTCACTCTTGTGGATTCTAATCCGGCTCAATGCACCGGCGTTAGTGTTTTGGTTTTCCTTTTTATACGATCTCATAGTCGAATTTTTCAAGCCATCTAACTAGCTTGGTAAGTGGCTTATGGTCCATCACGATCTAGAGACTCTTACCAAAGGGGTAGGGTCGGAAAGATTTTGTTGCTCATAGTATATTAAAATTTCCTTTTTTATGTTAGAATAGTTTATTACCAGAATCTGTGGTCTTCTGCTACCATAACAGATTGGCTTATCGGAACTCGGGAAAGTATCGCACCGTTGGCATACTTACTATCGTCCGTGAAATCGAGAACTTCAAAATTGGGCCTTCATGAGAATGTGCTTGCAAGTCTCAAAGGCGTGAATATATTGATAATTTAATTGGACAGTTTGACCCTTTTTCAGGCATTCTGTAAGATGTTTCACTAATTTTGCAAAGTCCTTAATGAAATTTCGGTAGTATCCTAGAAATCCAAAGAAAGAATTGATTTGTTTTTGGATGCGTGGAATCGAAAATTCCTTAATAGCACTATTTTTTCTTGATTAGGTTTATTGCTTCCGTTCTGATGATATGTCATAGAAAAGCCATCTCCTTATGGAAGAATTCTGTGCGTTTTCACGAAGGTTTTTGAACACTTTTCTCAAATTCTAGATGTGTTCTTGGAGGGAAGTAGAGAAGATGATTATGTCGTCAAGGTATATCAGACATTATTAGCCTTGAAGGTCTTTAAGGACGTTGTCCGTCACTCTTTGGAATGTAAACGGTGCATTTTTTAATCCGAAGGACATTCGGATTTATTCATAATGGAGGGCAGATGAAAGTAGTCTTAGAAATATCTTTCGAACTCATCTCGATCTGGTCAAGGTTTGAGAAATACATGTATCTGCCGAGTTCATCGAGGATGTTGTTAATATTAGGAAGAGGGTCCCTGACATCTAGTTTTTTGTTTTGGGACAACCCATAGTGTTGAGCTCCAAGTCGTGTAGCTTGGGCGAATTATCACTTGTTGTAACATACGTAAGGGTATTGATAAGATTTGGTGGGGATTGGAATATCGTGTATGTGTGATATAAAGTATTTTACTTGATTAATAAAACTTAGCGTTTGACTCTCCTTAAAAAAGATGGCTTGAACTTTTTGCATGTTTTAAGAAGTAACTTTCGTTCTTCTTGATTCAGGTGTCTTGTGCGGATGTATGAAATTCTCCACTTTACCATGATTTTGATTATCATAGCTAAGTTATTGATCTCTCTATATTTTGTAGTCTTAAAAGGTTCAACTGTAAGAGGATGGTCAAGAAGTAGGGTCTATTTTGAGTCGGTTTTATGCAGAATTTCAATGACACCACGAATGAGCATCTTCCTAGTCTGATTATAGGTATAAATGAGATACTTTTCAATGTATCTTCAATTGGTGTCCTATGTTTATTAGATCTCAGTCCAGGAAAACTCAAGTGATTATTTATTCCTTAAGTTCGAGTATATGTGCTACTACATTTACTTTTTTTCTGCCCCGTTTTCTTCAGGTCGAAATCATTTCTGTCTTTTGATCACGTTAAGAATTTTGAATAATGAATGCAGACTCAGTTCAAAGTTAAAAGAGTTTTCTTGCAGGTTGTATCATTATGAACCTTCCTAATTTTAATAAAAAACTCTGTGTCTATTGGGTCATTTAGGAATCAAATTCTTCTTTATATAGGTAAATAATTAATGACGGGCTTTCCCTCCATCTCGTTTCAAGTGAAGGAGTTTTCTATGTATTATAAACATAGCATAAGTGCCATTAGCCAGCAGCACGGTAACGTTTTTTGTTTCTTTACATCCGTCGAGATCGTGCAAATGCATTAGAACTAGGCTGCTGCTGGTGGCACCTAAATATCTGTATCGTTGTGTGTCGTTCTTTCTTCTGCTTTTTTTTTTTGCTTTTGAGCATCCAGATTTTATTTTAGATTTCTGCAATATTCCTCCTGGATTAAGAATTAATCGATTGTCGATGTACTGCCACCTTAAGTCAAAAAATCTGGAAATTCTTGTGCTAAGAGACACCAAAGTTATTTCTGATGCTGATAATAATCAGTATCACGTCCCTGGTTATGGCTTGGTGCCCATTTTTCTCAGCATAGTGGGCTCGCAGTATGTATTTGAAATGATGTAGCCTTAACCATTCTTAATAGTTTTTCTTCTGCCCCAATCCAGAATAGGTTCAAATTTCACAGGCACATCATGTACTTCTGCTTCCTTTATCGCCGCCCAAATATATCTAATGAAGACAAGGTATCAGTATTTTATAATGACTCTAAGAGCCAAAGCTATCTCATCTAAGATAACCACTTAGCAACTCCCGTTTCCATTGATGAATAATTAATTTCTGATACACCATCCTTCTTTGCACGGCCAATTGGGATAGTTTAATTTGTTATAGATATAATAAAATTATGATACTTATTTTATTAACTACTCAACAGTTAGTTTCATAGATTGAAAATAGTAAGTTAATTATTAGAGCACAAATATTAGCAAAACAACAAAAGAAGGTGAACAGTACATCGCTTACAAAGTAATTCAGTAGATACTTAAGTTACATAGTAGAAACAACTCACCAGAAAGTTTGATTTGGCAACTTAAATGAAATATAATAAAAATAATAAATTTGATTTCTAACCATTCGATGATAAGAAGAACACATCAAAAAAAGAAATCGGAGGAAATATGAATCATTTATGAAAAATCTAACTCCTAACCATTCGAGGATGGGAATGACATAGCAAAAAAAGACAAAAAGAAATTAGAGGAAGAAATCCCGATTTCCATTAAAACATTCTTTTAATTGTAAAAATTACATGAATTTTTTGTAACTTAAAAGGTTTTGGTGCGTAGATGACAGTGTTGAACTTCACCAAGTCACCAAAGTGGCGGTTAAAAATTTCTCTTCTTCAGAAGACAATGTAAAAAGGAAAATAACTGCTCATAGAAATAGCATCGAAACCACTCATTTCCAAATGACTGCTCTCAGCAGCAATCCAGCATCTCCCAATGCATCTAACTCAGATTCTGAACTGGTTCTATCCAAAACGGTCTCTTATCATTCGTCGCATAATGATAAGAGACCGCCTTGGGTATTAATTCAGTGTGTGTCTGAAGCAAACGAGACACAAAACTCTAGACTAAGTGATATTGGTATAGGCTTAGTTTTAAAAAGGGCGGGCCTTTTAAATTTCACCGACTTGTCGCAGCAATCATTAAACACAGTAAAAGTATTCTTTCCAAGCAACGACGCTGCCAACAAGCGAGGGTGCCCGGCCAAGTACCTTGAAAATGACTTACTTAATATTATGATCATAAAAAGTATCAACAAAAGTGAAGTAAAATAAACTCGCATGTCTCATAAGCTGGTAACTCCTCCTTTAGAGAAAAAAGATTTGCACTACTACTCAATCTAAATGGTGAGACATTTCCCATGCTATCAAGGATTGGAAAAGTACGAAACCCAACTAAGGAGGTGAACAGAGTGGTAGCAAGGAAATCGTACCAGAAAATCACAAAATCGTACAATCTTCCAAAACCAGTGTCTATAGGATGTTCCAAGAAAAAAAAGACACACGGAAAGGGACTGGCTTAATGGAAGATAGTCTCAGAGTTTCAGACCTTGAAAGACCTATGTACTTGATCATAAAGGAACAATAAAGTTCCTCGGAAGCCAATACAACAAGTCTTTTGTTATAAGTCAAAAAAATAAATTAAAAGAACTATACTTTTCAAATGATTTAGAAATAATTAGAAAGCCTTCCAAAGTTCTTGATGAGCTTAACACTCTAAGAAATTCTGCAGACATCATTGAAGATATTTGCACAATCATCAAAACCTTTTATAGTAATTTTTCGCACCTAAGCCTTGGTGGAATGCTAAGACGCTAAGACTCTTTGAGTTAAAAAATCAATCTTGCAGACTGTATCAAAATCACATCTACACTACTTATCAAAAAATATAGAGCAATTTCAAAATTACTCAAAAATGCCCCTAGAGAATTTATAAAAATTTTCGTGCACTTTCCGCCAAACATCAAAGCACCGAGATGGTTCAGAAATGGGATACTTCGAAATACTTAGACTACTTAGTCCTTCACCCTCAGAGTTAAGCAACACTACAGTGTCTGCACCGTACCCACTCAACCCGAAGGAGCGCCCGAAGTTCCTCAAGAACAAAATGAACTACTTATCCTAAAAAACCTTAATGGCTCAGCACAATTATATTTTCTGAACCACCTGAACAAAATATGGGCCACAATATGGGCTTAGAACCATCACAGTTATTTCTTTTTTTTCGGGTCTCGACCTTCCCCTCTCAAGAATATAATTTCAGACCAAAACATATTTATGAGAGCCAGCAACAATAAATCCTCCACCTCAGATGAAGAGCTCACACAAATATACCGGAGCACTCCTAGCCTCTTACAACTAACCTTGTGTAACTGTCTAATTTCAAAACAAACATGGATACCCGTCAACATATTATTTTTGACATATCGTTGAGCACCATATTTATAGCTGTCATAAAAAATGACAGCTATGGCCGGCTGTCAATATGCTCCCATAAGCAGACCGTCAGTCGCCACACCCGTCACTTCTGCTAGATAACACAATTCCAGAAGCCCACAATGACAGTTCCCCGACACTTCATCATTCTAAGTTTGAATTATGTACAGAATGAAATCTGACACTTTTCTCACTCCGAAAGACAGACGTCAGAGTCCCGGCACCGCAAAGTCCGACACCATGCAAACCGACATTATTAAACCACAAATAAATACTGAAGTTGAATAGAAAATTTGCCGAATAAAAACAATATCATGCTTACTGTGCTGCCATCTCTGTATCTGAAGAAGTACTAAAGGATACCAAAAGATTTGAACGTCTGAATGTGTCTAAGTTTTCGCCTGTCTAGTGGTTACGGGGGCTAGCTCGTCGCAACGTGAGTAAGTGACACACTCTCCGTTCATGTTGACAGTTACTTATTTTTTTTTTCTGTTATTTACAGGCTCAATGAATACTAACAAAAATATAAAAACTTCCAATTGCAGACGGACGGATAGACACAAAAAAATTCCACACTTCCTACATTATCGGGAGGGAAAGAGGATGAGAAAATCGCCCATGCTCGCCACTACTACACCTGCGCCTACACCGAAGTCCTCAATTAATCATCGAACCCATCAATATGAATAAATAATGTAATCATAAACGTTTTAAGTGTTGTTTCATTCTTTTTGTTTTTATTTATTTTTACGCGGGATTAATTTGTTAAAGTTGCCCCTTCATATGGGTTATTTTCCGATTTTCATATAAAAAAAAATCTTTCTCAAAAAAAAAAAAATTGAATATTATGTTAGATCAATTTCTATTTGCTATTATACCGTTTCTTTTCTTCTTGGTACTTCCTCTCAAATATCTCTAAATAACAAAATAATTATTAAACTTTAACTTAATCCATTCACTTTTCTTAAAATTCCTTTCTTTCTTATTGTATACTTATCAAAATTTTTCATTTAATACAATTTTTCTCAATTAGAATTCTGTTTCATCCTTCATAAAAACAATTGTACATAAATCCAATTTTATTATTAATTTTAAATTTTTTCTCAAATTTTTATTATTGATTTAAATTTTTTCTCAAATTTTTATTATTGATTTAAATTTTTTCATCAAATTTTATTCTTGAAAATTCTATATAGAATACAACTTATTTAATTTAATTCTTTCCCAATTTTTAAAGAAAATATTCTAATTTAAATTTACCTTTTCATTTCTTTTCTCCTTTTTTTTTTATTATTTCGTCTGTTTTTTTTTTCTTTCTTTACAGGTTACTTTTATTCGTCCATAATTTGTTAATTTTTCTTCATTAATCCTATTCTACCGGGTATGTTTACCTTTTTTTTTAAAAATAATGGCGCTTCTGATGCCTTACAATTTCTTTCCAATTTTCTCTTCTTTTAATTTTCTATTAATATATCTTTTTTTCCATTTTATCTGGAATTTTATGTTTTTATTAGACTTCACCAAAATCTTTCACTTTTCTTAATGATTTTGTTCATAATTTTTTTATTAAATTTTGGTCCATTTTAGGATTTCTAATTCTTAAAAAAACTGTCCTCAATAAAACTTTTTCTTTCTAATTCTTTTAACAATTTCACTGCCGGACATTTTTTTTTACATCTAATTTCTTTCCTTCTCCGACCACTTCTTTTTTATTTCCGTTTTTGTTTCTTAACTCATTACATTTGTTGTGAGCTAATTCAATAATTAAATTTGAAAGAAACTACACATTTTAAGATTAATTCAAATTTTTCTTCACTTTTTCTCCCATTTTTGCCTCTAGCCAAAACTTAACAAAACTTCTTTCTTCAATCCCAACTACTGATTGCATCATCTTTTCCTACTTTCTGCCACTCGCGCCATTCCTCTTTTCACATTTTCCTACAACTGAACGTATATCCGAGCAAGACACCTATTCCTGTCATCTCTGCTCTACAAAAATCTAGCCGACAGCTGTCAGCCGACAAGTAAAAAGCACGCTTTCCATTTCTATGAAATAAGGCCGCGTTCCCATGTGAGGAGTTTTGTTACACTTGTACCGGGATTGCGGTGATTAACTCGCCCATTCTTGAATGTGTCACTCAGAAACATGATGTTCTCAGATCACCAACTGCTGGTGAACTGCATGCCCATTCGGTTGGCAATTGATCAACTATTAAAAAGAATGAAGATAAAAACCTAATACTAACGGATTCCAAAGCGGCTTGCTCGGCCCTGAGATCTAACAATTACTGTTTTTATGTAAAACGGAACTTTGGCTTACCATCCCAAAAACTAAATCACAAATACCATATCATATAGCTACCAAGCCACAAGCGACTACCTCTAAATAAGCTCGCAGATTCCAAAGCAACGTGCTTTGGAGTCACACTCAATCATAGAAATAATGATGTCAGTCGATGAGGCCCTAACAGATATCAAAAACCTCATCCATGACGACTGGATAGAAGAGTAGAGGAGACCGGGGACAAAAGTAACATATTTTACATTTGGCTCAGCTGTTAAGTACCTAATAAAGAAGCAATTAAATAAATTATATATTCACGAAGTTAACTCATTCCGCTATAAATGGACCAAGTTTTCAGTTCCCCAGATGAAGCTGTTAAACAACTATAAAGGTTTTTCGGGGGTACATCGAATGTTACTTTCATCCTGAGGGCCTAGGACGAAAGTACATGTAGTGGGGACGAAATTCCCACTGTTTGTTTTAAGGAAAGTAAGTGAAAAATAATTCTCATAATAACAAGAGCCAACTTTTATGGAAAATAGAAAAAAATAACAAAAATAAAATATTCTCTCCCCCTTTACAAAGATTAACTTATTGTTAAACAAACAAAGCATAATTCAAAGTTGAAGTAACGAAATATAGTTCAAATATAATATCAGCTTTATACTTTTGATTCTTATAATGACTCATTTTCAAATACATATTATAAGTAAATACCTAATTATAAGAAATTTCTAGCTTTACTTGTTTCTTAACACCCCGAGATGTCGTGTTACTTTTGTCCCCGGTCATGGTTTTTAAAATATCACTACTTAAAAACCACACAGGAATTGTGAAAATAAAACATAGTGAGTTAGAAAACCACTCTTCAGGAATGCACAGGTAAGAATCACCCCAGTAGGTACACATTAACTATGGATTTCTAGAAAAATACAAAAATAAAAAAAAATTACATGAGTGCGACAAATATACAAATTAAGCCCTGCGACGTGCAAGTGATATGAATGTTCGACTGAAACTAACCGATGTGAGAAAGCACCAGCATATGCATCTGATCTATAGAACAAAACTACTTAATTATATTCGTACGCGTTAAAAGGAGGCATGTTACTTTCATGCCGCTGTTATTTTTGTCCCCGGTCTCCCCTACAATTCCTCCTCTTCCGACAAGGGAATATTTTTCAAAAATTGTTATCCTACTCCTAAGAAATCGCCTTGGCTGAAACGTTTCCTCAAAAGAGACACGCTTTCTAAAATAGACTATGCGCGTCACAGATATGATGCCAAATTATTTATGACCATCGAATTAGTCGAATGTAACACAACACGTGAATAAAATGAAACCAAATGACATCGAGCAAAGCATAATTGAATGCAGCATATTTAACATCAGAAATAACTTTGACTGCATACTAATTGTCGGCTCACTTGAAAACCGACGTACATACGTAATACCGACGTGAACAGCAAATTATAACATATGTATGTTAAGTATGATAAGGAACGTTTATTAAATAATTTAAGTAATATAAATTGGTCTGAAATCATGCAACTACGGAGTGTTGATTCGATAAGTGATGCACTAAAAAATGTGTTAACAAATACTGGACAAAGCTTCAAAAAAACAAAAGCAAATAAGAGTGGACCTGAATAATCCATGGTTTAATAGATATTTACAAACGTTAAAAAATGAGAAGATAGATGCATAAAAAAGAGCAAAAATAACAAACACTGGAGTACAGTGGTTTCAATACATAAGTAAGCGGAATAAATATAAATACGCAACAAAGGAATATGAAAAAAAAACAATATTGAAAGGTAAAATTATAGATGCGAAAGGAGACCGAAAAGGTATGTGGAAAATCGTGAAAGAATTGATACCTATATTATAAAGAACAAAATGTTATTAGGGATCTCAACCTGAAGTAATATGTGGAAAATTAACATATTTTTCGTGGAAAGTATCGCTGAAATTCAAAACAAAATAAATAACATACCGTTTGAGTTCAAAGGCAATGAATACCATACTCAATTCAAATTTAAACTAGTAGATAGAGGTAGTATATTAAATGTGCTGTCGAAGCTTAAAAACAAATATGATTCGTGGTTAATAAATGTTCAAGTGCTGCAAGATGCTCAGCAATATCTATGTAATATCATAGAAAAGATCGTGATCCAGTCGCTCACTGAGAGAATTTTTCCAAGTAACTTGAAAGAATCCTTGATTACGCCTGTACCAAAAATCAGGAGAACAAATAAATTTTAAAATAACGCCCAATACACAGTATGCCGATTATTGAGAAATGTAGTGAAAGTAGTGCAAATGCAACTAGAAGCATATTTGGAGGAAAACAAAATTATTAATAAGCACCAATCAGGGTTTAGAAAGCAACACTCTTGTGAAACGGAATTAAATTACATAGTTATGGAATGGAAAACCCTGATAGATGATGGTAATACAATCTGGATGAATGTGTATCAAAGGATCTACTTCAAGGTTCTCATGCTTATTTTCAAATAAAAAAATTATATGTTTCCTGATTATTTCGTGGACTTTGTTGAATATGTACATGAGGTTACAATTAAGAAATATAAATTATTTCAGAGTAGATACACAGTAGTACACAAAATACATTACTAATTAAACGACTAAAAATATAAAGGGTTTTCCAATAAGAGGTGTTATTTTGATATTCAAAGAAAAATGCCATTTTTTGAGATAAATGATCGGATCTTTATTACATTATAAGGTATGCCGCTAATAATGGAAAATAACATCAGGCAAATGACCACCACGACCACGCCTACAGGACCATATCCTTTTCATGAAATTTTCCATAACAAAATCGCATCCTCGATAGCCTCACGAATTCCATCTTTGAGATCTTGAATCGACGCTGGGCTGTTGGCGTAGACCTTCTCTTTCACGTGGCTCCAAAGGAAGAAGTCGCAAGGTGTTAAGTCACAAGATCTCGGTGGCCAATTGTGATCACCTCTTCGAGAGATAACACGGTCCGGAAACTTTTCCCGTAAAAGATCAATGGTTTCGTTGCTTGTATTGCACGTAGCGCCGTCTTGTTGAAAGTAAAAGTTGTCCAGATCAATACCATCTAATTCCGGCCATAAAAAATCATTGATCATCTGTCGATAGCGCAATCCATTCACCGTAACTGTTGCTCCAGCCTCATTTTCGAAAAAGTAAGGTCCAATGACCCCGCGGGACCATAAACCGCACCAAACAGTCACACGTTGAGGATAGAGAGGCTTTTCAACAATAACTCTTCGGTTTTCCGAGCCCCAGATGCGACAATTTTACTTGTTGACGAAGCCATCGAGGTGGAAATGGGCCTCATCACTCAAGATGAGTTTTCGATGGAATACCGGATCATTTTCATGCATTTCAAGGACCCAATCAGCAAAGACTCGACGTTGTTGATGATCGGCCGGCTTGAGTTCTTGTGTTAACTGAACTTTATAAACCTTAAGGCCCAAATCTTTATGCAAAATACGGTGTAATGACGTTTGTGGAATGCCTAATTCCAAAGAACGACGAGGAGTGGACAAACCTGCGTTTTCTTCAACACTTTCGGCTACAGCAGCAATATTCTCGGCTGTTCTTGAGCGACGTGCACGGGTTTTATTCTTCACATCACTAACTTGTCCCGACAGCTCGAATTTTTCTACCAATTTCTGTATTGCGGTCCGATAAGGTGCTTCACGACGACCCAAAAATGTTCGAGTTTTAAGAACCGTCTCTGCCACATTTTCACCATTTTTATAGTGAATTTTAATAATTTTAATGCGTTGTTGAATCGTGTATCGTTCCATTTTTATTAATGGCGTAGTTTATACTTGTCAAATGTCAAAAAATGACAGCTCCAAAAGTGCCATATACCGAAATAGTGGGCTAATTAAAATAACACCTCTTATTGGAAAACCCTTTATAATGAATTACCAGATATATGCAAGAATGAAACAAATATGACTAGATTTAAGAGAAGCATCATATAGTGAAAAATAAATATTAAACATTTATTGTAATGTACAAAATGATTTTATCCAATTAATTTCAATTTCAATATATCATTAGCCTTAGTAAGGTTATACAATTTCCTAATTTTATCTTGATCTGTAGGTGTAGTGTAAACTGTGAAGCCCACTGACTTATAACAATGGACTGAGCGATTTGCTATTTCATGTGGCACAAAAAACATTGTGTTTCTGTACATAAAAATATGCAAAACTCAACCAATCAGATGATATTTTACACCCGTAAATCGAATTAAATGAAAAAAAAAAAACAATATTTTCTTTTGTCCAAGTGAGGTTTTAATCGCTTATAAGCACTTTATAAGAAATTAAACTAATTCTGACTTTAATTTTCAAAAGTTATTCTTAACTGAATCCTGCGTATTGGCAAGAGAGACAGCGCATGATAAGCACTATTTTTTCCTTATTCTTTCTGCGGTGATTGCATCTGCAGCCAACATAAAAACATCAAATGGCATAAGTAAACGATCAGTAAGTAATATTTTGTGTTGGTAGCTCCAATTCTGCCATAGGGCAAAAGAGAGAACTGTAAAACTTGTGCCATTCTTTCCTATAGGAAAATGGCAATACGGTCAGTCCATTGTTATAAGTCTCTTCCCGCAAACTAAAACTAGCACAGACCTATCACCATCAACGATTCATCCTTTTACAGATTTCCTTTTCTTTCGCCTGTCCGCCTTGGACAACAGCGGGAATGTCGCTTTTTTAACAGAAGGCGAACTCGACCATTCTTCAATGAGAATCCCTGTATATCAGTTCCGCCAGTTATACAAATAACAACCTTTCCATTCATCATCAAATATATTAGATTTGAGCTCCCATACGTTATTCATAGAATATGCGTTTGTGTTCATCGACAAATTCGAAAAGTTCTTGACATCCCGTAGCGTGATATAATTAAATAAATATAATATTTATTCAATTGATGATATTAATATGAAAATTGAGAGTGTGACATTTCGTTTTGTCATTTGTCGGACATGCATTACCTCCAAAAGCTGTTATTGCGGTGCGAAATGTGTTTCGTTCTTTCGTTAACTTGTTAGTACAGACAAATACTTTTGGAACCCCCTTGTATACTTGCACTGCTTTTATTTTAGGGTCAAGTCTCGGTTAACTAAGTCTTCGAACTTTGGCACATTCAGATTTGAGCAATTTGCTGATGCGGGTAATGTAGATTTTCGGTATTTTGACAATTCGAGCAACAAGTATTAAGGAGCGTTTACAATGGCAGAGTAGAGTGGAGTCACCAGCTTACATTGTCTCTCCTTGTCTCAAGCTTGCACTCTAATATAAGTTCTTCGCGCTTCCCACCAAAGTGGATTTCTCAGAGTATAGTCAGATTTGAAAAATTCTTAATCTCACGTTGGTAAGATAATGCGAGAAAATGCAATCTGGGGACTCCACTCTACTCTGCCATTGTAAACGCTCTTTAATCATTCGGTCTGTCAAATGTTCAAGTTGAAGTGCAAATTCGATTTATAGAATCCAATTTACAATTACACATTACATTTTTTCATATCTTACAGCTAACTCCGTTCAATAGTACTATATACCTGCCTGGCTTTACAATTGTGAAATTAAATAATAGATGGCAGATTCTACCATTACTAGTTCTAGCGATATGGATACTGATTATATCATTGAGAATCAGAGTACAGAGTATACTTGCTCCCGGTATACTAAAAATACTTGTGTAAATGACACTTAAACTACCTTAAAACTAAATAATATTTGTAACAAGAGCCATTAAGGCTCGATATTTAGTTAAGAGTATCTAAATGGGTGTAGAATACAAATTATTGTTCCGGTTAAAGATTGTAATTGAAGATGGTTACGTACCACTGTAAAGATTTAGTAATAAGTGTACTTTTATCACATAAATATCACTATAGTTTAAACAAGGCGGAAGCTTGTTCCCTAGTACATGAGGTAGACTGTTACCTCTGTAATTAATTAATAAAGCTTATTTGTAGAAGGGGATCGTTAGTTGATTTGGAGAGCTGCGAAGTAATCAGTTAAGGTAGATTCGTGGAGTATGTTTATGGGGGAGATGTAGTAGTTATCAGTCAGAAGCATTTCTGTTTTCAATGAGGACAATACTGACTATTTGGTTTGGACGGGTTTCAATTTATTCAAAGCTTTATCGCCCAAGTTTATCAAGTAGATCATTAGGGGTGCTATGCCTGCTGCATTGTAAATATACTTATTAGAGTACCATTTGGTTTACGGAATTTGCCGACACAATGTCTCAGAATTCTTATTTCAAATGTTTCAACTCAAAAGCGACATTGGGGTAATTTGTATCCAAGATATGAAACCGTAGGCCAAGATGGGCGAATAAGTGATTTGTATAATAGTAATTTGGAACTTTTAAATAAATGATTTGAGTTTAACAGGGTTCTCAGAATAACTGCAGCCCGCTTTTGATGTTTTTATAGTTTTCCTCGCATGAGTGATGCCTAGGTACGATATTTCTTCTTTGAGTGGAATTCATCTACTGATGACCTTTGCCATTCGCGTTTTTGAAGCATATGATACCGGACTTTGATTCACTGATTTGAAATCCCCAATTGTTAGAAATTCAAAAGGATGAGTATGAAAAGTTGTACTCATCATCGAGTATGGTCTCTCATATTCGGCCAGGATAAACGTGTCATCAGCATAAAGAATAGCTGACGGTTCGTTGTTAAGAGAATTTCTGAAGAAGGGGGCCAAAAATTGAGTTTTGAGATACAAACTCCAAATCGGACTGGAATCCAGTCGGACACCTGGTCAGCAATTGATGCATATACCGATCTATCTTCTAGGAAGCTATTGATAATTATTATTATGCTATTAGGGCAGTTAATTTGTAGCAAGTTATATATGTCCTTTGTGCCATACTGAATCGAACTCTTTCAGTATCGATGTCCAGGCCGATAGTGCAAAATTTATTCCGCAAATTGTGTATGATTTTATTAGTTAACGTCATGATTGTTTGGTCCGTTGAATGCCTTCATTTGAAGTCAAATTGTTTGGAAGGAATTATGGAATGTACTTCGCAGAAAGACTTTAATTTACCCGCAATAACTCTCGAGAAGCTTTCCAACGTGGGAAGTAAAGAAGTATATATATATATCATCTAAGATCTTAAGGCACTTGCGGAGAATGTAATTAGATATGCCATCATGTCCAAAAGATTTCTTATTATTACTTTTGGTTCTAAAATTTGCAACTTGTTCCCTTGTTGAAAAGCAGGCTGTATCTGTGGTGGGGTTTGAGGTTTTATTGGAAGCAGAGAATCGTGTCACGCTTCGATTTAAGTGCTCATGTTTGAAACGATTCAGACTATTTGTCACCTGCGGCAGTAAAAATCTGTTTTGTGTTTGAGTGTTTTCAGATTATATATCGGAGTAAAAATTATGGAAGGCTGCCAGTTTCTCTTCAGAAGCGACAACCTCTTGATGCAGGTTGTGAGTGAATTATTGACTCTGGTACCAAAAGACTTTTCTACCGGCGATCTTGTCGATCTCTTTGAAAACGTGCAGAGAGGGGTTGTTATTTTTAAGCCTGTCTTTGAACGCATCGTTTAGGTCCATCTTAACTCTCTCCTTGGTAATTTGGTTCAGACATTTTATTCTTGTATTTACTCTGTTACAGTTTCTGTGAAAGATTCGTTTTTGCTTATTAAGCCAGGTTTTTCTAGCGTTGCTTAAAGTTGCCTTAGAAATATGCTTGAATTTATGGTCAGTAATCGGAATGATCTTGGAGTGTCTCTCTTTACAGTTTTAATTTCACTAACGGACTCCAATGGTCCGTTGATCTCATTATTTATTATATTGATATCCTCGGGTATTACATGGAATTTAGCTTATAATGGATATCTACTCTGTAAGCACCCCAGTCAGTCTCTGTGAAGCTAGTGTATGTTACAGGTGCAAGTGGAACAGGTTCGAAGCCTCTGATTTCAAAGTTAGCAATCACTCCAAAATGGTCGGAGGGGGATACTACCAACTAAAAGTTTTTTCAAGGTTCCTTGAAAATCCCTGATGCGGACTGAAATCAGGCATCTAGAAAAAATGTCGCTATTGAATGATATTCTATCAAACTTTATTGAATGATCAATAATCGTAGCAGTTCCTCTACCACCATTGTTTCTTACTATATTAAAGCCATTAAAAGATACTCTGTCTGTTATTGACTACGTTTAGACCGCAGCTATTTAGAACTAGTTTTACGTAAGTCGACTTACGTAGGACTAATCAGGCTGCCGTTTAGTACACCCGTATTAAAGCTTTGACAGTTGACAAATTTGTCAGATATGATATGATATGAAATAATTTTTAATTTTGTACAACAGAGAATAGAGCATAAGAAAAAAATTAAATTTCTAATTTTTTTACCATCCATTACGGACGGAATACTTTCTTCAATAAGTCAAAAGTGTATAAAAGAATTTAAACTGGCTCATTGAGTCTAGTTTCTGAGATAAAACTAATATGGGGTTTTATAACCTCCAACATTTTCTGCAGAGATAATCTCCTGTCAAATTATATTATGGAATTCATATTAAGTTAGAGCATCTTTAAGTCTGACTGTACCCTAAAATTGAAGCTGCGAGAAGCAGAAAAGCGACTGCTTTCTCATCTTCAGACTTCATTGCCTTATATTTAGGCCAAAATTCTCAGATTTCCCTGATCAGCTCAACAAAAGGAATTTTAAACAGGTATTGCGCTTCACTTAAAAATTCATTCATGACATTTCCATCAGACGTATTCTGCGTAGAACATTGTTCCGGTGCTCCTCTTTTAAGCATGTCTGTGTATGAGACTTGAGGGATTAATAGATTATTGACCTCTTTATTTATTAGTTTATTGCGAATTACCGTTTTTTGCTTTATCTTACTTTTTAGGGAATCTCTTTTGTTCTTATATTTATGGTATTCAGAGCAACCATTATAACTGGTCGGATGATCCGGAGCTATGCAATTAGCACATTTAGGAGAAGTTTTTTTTCTCTTTCAGTATTAAAGCAGATGTCAGATTCATGATTTTCCCCGCATATGACACACCTCGCGTCATATCCACAGTAATCACCAGTCTGTCCATATCTTTGACACCTAAAATACCTGGTTATATTCTTCGTTCTTTTCTTCTCCCATCTGATCCTCTGTCGTCTTAGTACAAATCTTAAGTCCAGTTAGTTTGAACGACGAAAATATTTAGCGGCACTTCTATTTTCCGAGAACTAGGGGTCGAGAATCGATAAATTTTAGAAATTTTAATATCCGGTATCTGAGTGGTAATATCAGTTCTGATCCAATTTATATCTACGTCACCATTCAAACCGACTAGCATAATCGAGAGCTTTTTAGCTTCTTTAGAGGAAAAGGAGAAGAAGGTGTCAAATGTGTGTAACGCGAGTCGATTTTTAAAAAAGGGATAATAAAATGTTCAAATTTTGTCAAATTATTCCACTGGATCTATTTAAATTATTAAGGTAAATGTAATTTTAATTTCTTATCATAACGATAAATTGAATCTTCGAAGGAATCTTTTAGAGGAAATCAGCCGAACAAACCAACGAATCTTGGGCTTTGGAGATACTGAACCCATCACCCTTGAGGTTATATAAAGATGTACGGCTACTTTCACTGATGTGGAACTGTCAGGTCTATTGGACTTCCTAGACATGCTGCTAAGTCGATCATCGCGAGTGTTAATCGGTGGAGATCTTAACATAAACATTGGATCTACAACCACGCTCTCTGGAACGGTTAAATGATCTTATGGACGAAAAAGGACTGAGTATCCTCGACAACGAGCCCATGCGACATGGCCCAAGCTCGGCATCTGTCATTGATCTACTATTTGCACTCCCCCAGTTTTTCCCGGAATCAACTGGGTAATGTCCTGAATGTCTGAAATACAGATCATTAAATACTTTTCTCGTCATTAGACCTCCCGCTCTCGCGTCCATATCCACCTTAAAATCTTTTGAGGACTTTAATGCAATACAACGAGAGGCTCTCAAAGCGGACCTCGCTAGTATTGACTGGCCCCCCGTCTTTAATGAACCCAACGCTGAAACAGCAGCTGCATACTTTACTGAAACCATCTGTGAAGTTTTTCACAGACAAGAACCAGTTAAGACAGTGTGGACCCGTTCAATAAGTGAATTAATATTCAATGCACCTGGCATGTCAAGTCCGTGATATTGCATATAGGAAGTGGAAGCTGAATAAGTCAGTTAGGAACTGCAGAACATTTCACAAGCACAGGAGACTCGCTGACTATATGATCAGGGCAAGACTGCGATCGAGCACCCTCAGGGGAATCAGGGATGGTAATGCCATCACCTGGAAAAAGATAAATGAAATCGGTCTAAGCTAGAAAGGTAAAGAAAAACCAAACATAAATCCGGACGAATTTGCAGACTATTAATATAGTACGGCAGAACAACTACGTCATCAGCTGAGTCAATTGGATTAGGAGATGTGACTCTTATTTATCTATGGAAACTGTAACCAGACCATCTGACAATCCTAGAGGTACTAAAAGTGAACTAACAAACCCTGACATGATGCCAAATGTGCATTGGGCGAATAACCCCATTCACGACCCAACATCCAATCTCAACCCTGGAGAAACAGATACGATGATAACTTAGAAGCTGGCTATCAATAGGCCAAATTTCACTCTGAGAAATATATCGGAAACTGAGGTTGGAAATGCTTTCCTGCGAATTAATTCAAATGCTGTCGGATATATGGATGCACCTATAAAATTCTACAAAATAATTTTGCAATACATTTTACCAGCAATTACTAATATTATTAACAGGCTTTTACCCAACTCACACCTCCCAGATGGTTGAAAGGTAAGCTTGATAACTCCCATACCTAAAACACTATTCTACCAGCAATGTCGAAGGTGCTGGAATTTATTATTGCAGACCAGATCATAGATTTTAAAAAGTCGAACAATCTCATTGACAACATGCTATCTGGCTTCAGGTGTCTTCTACCAGTACGGCGTTTCTAAAAGTCACGTCGGACATTCCAGAAATGTGCGATAGTAGTCACTCAGTAATTCATGTGCTCTTGGACTTAAGCAGAACTGTTGACTCGGTTCCTCATGTGAGGATGATATCCAAGCTTAGATCTCACTTTGGCTTCTCCCATACTGCTTGCAGATGACTAGCAGCTACTTAACTGAAAGACTGTTTATGGTCAGGTCTGGTGTGAATCAATCATCGTTTAAATCACTGAGATCGGGCATACTCCAGGGTGCTTTCCTGGATCCCCTGCTCTTCTAATTATACAATAGCGACGTTAGCGAGGCCTTTAACGGCGTAGGCTTTCATATATATGTAAATGACATCCAAATCTATGTGGGTGCGCCTGCGGAAGGATTGCAGGAATTGGTATCAACCATTAATGGGTCCTAGACGGAGTTGTAAGCTGGTGTTGAATCCACTGTAATAACCGGATAACTAACCCAGCCATGTTTAACACATTTCAACAAATCATCTCTTTAAATGCTTCAATGGACAAACCATTAACAACTGACTGTTTGGTCTTGATTGTGTTGCCTTATTTCTTCATTTATTATATCTTTATTACCTTTATATTTTCATTACATGTATGTCTGGCTCCGATTCTGAATAATCCAGGGGGTCGTTTGAATAGATCCAATCTGGTCTGCCTCAATATCTACTATCTGGCTTTAATACTGTACACGAATCCTTGTGACTGTGTAACAGATGCATTTAATTCTCTTGAAATCGAATCCAATCTCAGTGCTGGTAATAATACGTTAGGACCATATAGGCTATATAATATGTATAATCTATAATCTACACATAATGTTGTTTGCTTTATATCCAGGATAAATAAGGCTTCTAATTATGTATAACCGTATAATCCGTTTATTCGGTACATCCATTATACATATAATCTGTAATGCTCGGTATATTCAGCTATCACTATTTACTTTATTTATTTTGATTTTTTTTTTTGCTGTATAATTAACTATCTAAAACCAGACTATTGTCGTTAAATGACTGTGTTATTGACTACAGTGATGCTGGGTTGCATGTCACGGATTCGTGGAGTCTATCCGAGCCATTCAACCTGCCCAATTTGCTTTCCATTACTTTTTATTTTATTCCAACAGACACGTTAAGTAGAGTTAGTGTTTTTGCTCTACATGTTTTCCGTTTGTTTGTTCTTTGCTGTAATGCAATTTTCGTTTTTTTTTTCTTTTTTATTCTCTAGTTATCAGTCATCCAGTTATCTTGGTTTAACACGCTTGATCCTTAATTACTGCTAGCCTAACATACCTGATATTTCACTTTGTATATATTGTTTGGATTAATTACACCTAATGTATCAGGGCATCTTTCACGTTGCAAATGTTTTGGTAACTTTTTTATGTTACATATATTTCATATATTAAATATTTAATACCAACATTAATATTCTAGTTTAATTCTGTAGAATCTATATTCAATATGTTTTGACACAACTAAAATCTTTTTCTATATGCTATCGTTTAATCATACCATTTGTTTTGTATTCAGTATAATTAAGATTCGTTAAATGCATGAAGGAGATTTCTCGTCTAACAGACTGAAATTTACAAAATGCATTTTAAGTGCAAAAAAAATTATTGAACTTTTCGACCCAGCGATCAGAGAGGTCTCATCGGTATGGTTATCTCTGATCGCCTACCATAGAAGTTCAATGTTGGAGGTCACACCAATTGCCCATATAAATACTTTTTATTAAAAGTATGTGTGAATTCGTTAAATGTAAATCTTTGTAACATCGTAATACCAAACGTCTCAGGACGTGGCTAAGTGGCCGGGGTTTAAAATAAACAACTTTTCTATTCTATTCTATTCTAGAGCCACACGTTATACGTTGCTTTAAGCAGGGACACAGCAATAAATGCACTTACTGTAAATGTTTATATTTATGTACAGAGAATATCTTTTCTGTTTTTTTTTTTTTTGTTTACAAAAACTAAAGTTAGTACAGGCATATTACCATCAACAATGCATTTCCTTACAGACTTCTTTTCCTTCGCTTGTGCGCTTTGGACGATAGAAAGAATGAACCTTTTTTAACAGAAGACGAACTCGTCCATGGGTCAAAATACCCCGCTTCATTAGGAATCCTTGTTTATCATTTCCGCCGGTTATGCGAATCATATAACGTTTCCATTCATCGCCTTCGATTTGAGTTCCCATAGAATAAACGGAGTTTTTGACATCCCATAGCAGGATATGAAAAAATGAGCTTCATCCCGAACGTTTATTCAGAAGAAACGATACAAATGAAAGGATTCCAATAAATTTCAAATATATCGTTTTAGGAGATATCACGTATTTACATAACTCGCTGAGGTTACCAAAAATTAATTTCTAGTTTTAGTTTTAAGGGTGACATTTCGATTTATTTGGTGGTGGAATAAAAATGCATTAGCTTCAACAGCTGTTATTGCAGTGCGTATTATGTTTCGTTCGTTAACTTGTTAGTATAAACAAGTATTATTTGTACTAAACATGTTAATTAAAACTACAATATTTAAAAAATTACTTGTTGCCGCTGCAAAATAAAATTATTTTCATTAATTATAATTAAAAGTCTACTCTTTAGGCAATAGCTCAATACTCAAATCGTCGTGCAGGTATACTAGAAGGTGCCGTTTAACTTTCGTTAAAGGTAGTAATCTTGGCTATTTAGGGCACATTCAGATTTGACAGCTGATGCAGGTAATGTAGGGTTTGGTATTTTGACAATTCAGTGTTGGCACGGTATATAGATTAACAATTATGACCGTTTGGGAATCGATTCTTAAAAGAGGAAAAATAAAATAAAGTTAATATTTACGTAAATTTTTGTGAAAATATTAAAATAAGTACAATTTTACTTTTTAACATAATTAAATATTGAATTTATTAGTTTAAAACCCCTTTTTAGGCAAATCAGTTCGGATTGAAACAAAGTGCTAGGAAAGTTTTATCGATAAAAAATGCAAAATAAGATTGAAGTACCTATAATTTGCACTCTTAATTGATTATTTTAGATCCTTTTATTAATTATATATACTGAAATAGAAGGTAAATTTAAAATGCATCATAATGAAGTGTAAAAAGGTGGAGTTAGTGAATATATTTTATATAGTTAGTATATTTTTATAGCCTCTATTTTAAGATTTCTTGATTATCTTATATTTTTATTTTTATTTTTATTTTTGCTTTGTTCTTTAACACAGGGTTATTATTGCCTGTTGCAAGTGGCTTCAGTGTTCAATGCAGGCTCAGCTACTGGATTTCTGGTTCCCTGTTCGATATATTTTTAGCTCTTGGCTTAAACATCATCATTATTCGGTATTACCCTCTTTATAAACTTTAGACAATACTAATTCTCTTATTGCGGATCCGATTTTGCATATGTATATGTATTACAATCATCATACATACTGCACTCATACCACCTTATTGATTGATACGGATTCATATTTGGATTCAAGTGCCGTATATCATCTCATTATCGTATATATCTGTGCATTAAGCATTGGATTTTAGTTCGTCCGGGTCTCATATTATTTTGTTGGCTTTAGCTCATATTTCTCCTATTTCTCCAATATTTCATATTTTTAAAATTGCTCATATTTCGGAACATCTAAACGCATGACTGGGTATAGTTATTGTTAGTGCGTGCTTATATCTATATATATATATCTATCCTTATATTCATATTCACTTTATATCATCTTCTTCATCTTCTTACTTTTTAGAATTTCCAGAGTTTTATTGTTAAGATCTTCATTCATTAATTAATTTACACCATATCCATAAAATCTTCTATCCACCAAATTCAATCCGAATCGCATTCCATGACTTGTGACATGACATTGGCTATGCCCTGTGTTTGAAGTGGTAACTGTGTTCCTTTTTCATATAGGAGTGTGGTTTCTTCTTGAAATATTTAGTGTACTTGCTTCAATAATACTTGAACTGATATACGATTAGTTCCACCTAATTTTTAGTGAAGTTTGGCAGCAAATTGGTGTTCACCAATCCGAATATTGGCTGTACATTGTGAGATGTCTCCTAAGGGTGCGAATAATAAAAACAATGAAAACAATAAGAAAACATCTACTCAGGATATAGTCACTCGCACTTCAACAAGACGTCGCACAGTGCCAAATTTTAATGCTGACTTCCAATCTTCCTACTCGAAAGGTAATAGCTCGCAATTAGGCGCTCTTAAAGCAAAAAATCAACTGAATCCGGGACAAAAGGATTCACGGAACTTATCAAAAGAAACAAATAAATCCATCGGCTCAACCCAGGGATTGGATGATACGAGCGTGAGTACCATTACTGGAACTAAATCTGGTTCAAGTAAGTCGATCGACTCAGTGACTCCTACTGGTGAAAAAATTTACATCTGCATCAACTGCAATTCGGGAACTGACCCTCCGAAAATATCATCTGATGAGTCCGAAGTAACCTGGATAGATTGCTCAGGATGCAAAGGTTGGTCTCACTTAGCCTGTGCTAACATCACGACAGCCGATTTTGTCTCTTGCTACTCGCAAAAAAGAATAAAATGGGTATGTTCGCCGTGCATCAAATACCTTAATTGCCAGTTCACATCCAATAAAGTACAAACCTCGTCCAACTCTAAACAGAATCCACGAAGTAAAGGGAAAGCACTAGCTTCTCTGAGTCAACTTACGGTTACCAAATCTGTGGAAACTATTGAGGCCCACTCAAACTCAAGTGCAAACCCCACAATCAGCGTTCAAACGAAATCACTGAAACTAACGCCTAAGGCGGCTTTACGTGACCAGGATGGTTTGATTGTGTATGAAAAACATCATCTGCTAGACGACTTGCATAATAAAATCCTTGATCTCACCGAAAAAATTGACTCCCTTACTAGTGCAACGAAGGAATCAGTTAGCACTATCGCCAACATCAATAGTGCTGCTCGAAATCATGACAAAAAAAGGACTCTGATTGTCAGCAATTTGCCAAGTGCACTGTTGACGGGTGAAGCCAGGGAAACGCTTCTTCCCGACCTTTGCATTAGTTTAGGTCTAGATCCTTCCTTCACAAGTCGTATTGAGCTTGCTCTACCTTTCAAATCCAAAGAAAAATCTCCCAATAAGCAAAGTCTTACGCCTAAATCATTTATTAGATTCTATACGGAAGAAGATTGCAAAAAATTTTTTCAAGCTTACATTAAGAAGCTGAGCACGGCTCCCCTCACACTTAACAAAATAATATCTAATTGTCCCGATTCACGAATCTACATTAACGAGGATCTAAACCCTACAGAATTAGAACTATTGTACAAGGCACTTGTACTTAAAAGGAACGGGAAGGTGATCAGTGTCTCCACCAGAAACAGAATAATCTATGTGACTTTCAAGTCACAAGAGAACGCGGTAAACGTCATTTCATCTCGCTTCTCACTAGATCTGGCCTCACATCTGTACGCCTCCACATCGCTCTCCAATCACTCAAACAACTATGGATAGGACTCATGCAGTACTGTCCACACAAGATGAGTTAACATCAGTTCTCTCATCTACTGCGTTCAATGTGCTGTCTTTCAATGCACGGTCTACACCCAAAAATCTTCAATCAATTAGGCACTTGGCTGATGATTATAATATAGGAGCATTAATGTTATGTGAAACCTGGACTAAGACTCATCATTCAGCTCGAATGATAGAGATTCAAAAATACAAACTGCACAGACTCGACAGGGCCAGGAGAAGAGGTGGTGGAGTGGCAATCTATATAACAAGCACGCATAAATCTCAAACTATACATCGAATTAACAATAATAGCTGGGAAATGATGGCTGTCCAAATCTCAGGCTTTGATAATAACATTGAACCGATCACACTTGCGGTTATTTATAGATGTGCAACCACCTTTACTGATTATAATCTGGCTGATCTCTCGGATTTTCTGGATGTGGTTCTGAGTCAATCCTCTCGAGTGCTGATAGGCGGCGATCTTAATATCAATATTGAAGCAACAAATGCGCTCTCTATTGCGCTTAAAGACCTGATATCTGAGAAAGGGCTGATTATACTTAACAATGCACCCACTAGACATGGCCAGAGCTCAGCCTCAGTCATTGATCTTTTAATTGCACTACCTCAATTCTGCCCTTCGTCCACGGGTCAATGTCCGGGCATTTCTGATCATGAGATCCTATTCGCTTCATTAGACCTACCATTATCCATTCCATTTCTCACTAAGTCATTTCATAATTTTAATGCTGTACAATTGAACTCACTTCAGGCAGACATAAGCAGCGCGAACTGGTCTCCAATTTACAATGAGGCCGACCCTGAAGCTGCAGCCATACACTTCACTGATACAGTACGTGAAGTCTTTGAAAGACAGGTTCCAATTAAGACGATTCGGATTCGCTCAACAAGTGAACTAATATTCAATTCACCCGATATTCTTTTGGCCTGTCAAATTCGTGACATTGCTTACAGACATTGGAAGGGTAATAAGACTAGCATTAACTATAGAGCTTTTCATAAGCACAGAAGACTAGCAGATTACATGATCAGAGCAAGGTTGCGTTCTAACACTCTTAAGGGAATCAGGGAGGGTAGTGCAATCAACTGGAGGAAGGTGAAAGAGATGGGACTGGGCTCCAGATCTAAACTTGAAGCGGACGTAAACCCTAATGAGTTTGCAGACTATTTATGCAGTATGGCCGATTCAACGATGCCTCCTCTGTCCACGGTTGAACCACCTCAAGATAGGAACAGCACCTTAAACTCAACGAGAAATGAAGTCACCACCATCAGTCAACCTGTTTCTCCGATATCTGCCCCTAATGTAGGCCCGAGCTCCGATCTGCGAGGTATCAGACTCACAAATGTTGGTGAGTCTCCACCTGCTGTTCACTCTTCCCCTACTCGGACATCTAACATTGCATCCATCAGTACTGCTATAACTAATGAAGCCAGTTACTCAAATTCAAATATCATTTCTGACCAAATCAATAACAGACCAAATTTTAATATCAGTAATATATCAGAGATGGAGGTGGTTAATGCGTTTCAGCGTATCAAATCTAACGCTATGGGTTACAAAGACGCTCCTTTAAAATTTTACAAATTAATATTACCATACATCTTGCCAATAATAACTCACCTCGTTAACAGGCTTTTGACCTGCTCACATTTCCCACATAGATGGAAGATTGGTATGATAACTCCAATTCCTAAAACAGCATCCCCCTCAAACATATCAGATTGGCGACCGATCACCATCCTGCCAGTAATATCGAAAGTGTTAGAGATTATCATCACGGATCAAATCACTGACTTTATTAACATAAATAAGCTCCTTAGCAGCAGACAATCTGGCTTCAGACGCTTCCACTCCACCAGCACGGCTCTCTTGGAAGTCACGGCTGACATTCGAGACATGTGTGATCGTGGTCTCTCGGTCATTCATGTGCTTCTAGACTTTAGTAGGGCGTTTGACTCTGTTCCGCATGCTAAATTAGTTGAGAAGCTCAGATCCCAATTCGGATTCTCACATATGGCATGCAAATTGATCAAGAGCTACTTGTCTGAGAGAATGTTCATGGTCAGGTCTGGGGAGAGTCATTCATCGCTGAGGAGGGTGAGAGCAGGAGTCCCGCAAGGTTCTATCCTTGCTCCCTTGCTTTTCTCGCTCTACATCAATGACGTTAGTGAGATTCTGAGCAGTGTAGGTTTCCACATCTACGCTGGTGCAAATACTGATGATTTACACGATCTGGTCTCCAACATCAACGGGGCCCTGGAAAGGGTAGTTTGCTGGGCGGATCTGAATGAATTGGCGTTAAACCCCACTAAAACCCAAGCAATTGGTTATGCTATTAGACCGGAAAGGAGCTCGCAGTTGGCTTCAAATATAACCTCAATATCATTAATGGGTCACAATATTCTTCTTTCATCATCTGCTGTCAAAAATCTGGGTCTCCTCATGGACTCTAACCTCACTTGGAAAGCACACATTAACCTGATGTGTGCAAGAGTCTATCATGGGCTTCGAAGTCTCTATGCAGCCTCTCCTCATTTTGATGAAACTACGAGGTTGAGGCTTTTCAATGCCTTAATTCTACCACACTTCCTTTATGCTGACGTGGTCCTATACCCTATCTCGCAAACAGGTCTAAACAAATTACTCAGAGCACTCAGAGCATGTGCAAGATACGTGTATGATCTCCGACGAAGAGCACATGTTAGTCCATTGCTGAACATCCTAATACCAGGTTCGTTGGAATGCATGTATGAATTAAAAGCACTTGCGTTTATACATAAAGCCAGATTTGGTCTTCTACCCAGCTATATAAAGAACCGATTCTCTTGGAGCAGGAGGGATAATAAACGGCTTATTCATCCACGTGTAAATACTCAATTTGGTAGCCGAAGTATATTCGCTCATGGGGTCACTAGCTGGAATGGACTGGCGGGCGAAATAAGGGAGCTCAGCATGCATGGTGACTTTGTGAATAAAGCCCTGGGCGCCCTCAGATCATAGGGAAGTTCTACATCTATAGTCAAGTCTACAGCCACCTTCATATTCATATTCATCGAATGCTTTTATGGCTGGCTGAACATTGGTTGCATGGCGGAAATAACATCTTTTGTCGTGTCACTATCATGGACATATCGGTTGGATGTGTCTCCTTGGCCGTTGTCATTGCCCTTCTTACTTGCTTAATTCTATTCAATCTCAGTATCCAAATTTCATTGCATTTCAACTCATTTTCTAAATTTCATTGCATTTCACTTTTCATCCTATCTCTTGTCACATCATCTTAGTTCATCTATTCTTTATTTCTGTACTGCATCTTACTTTATTTTGTTTTTTCTGCTTTTACTCTCTGGATCTCTGTATTTCGTTACGGTGAGTTTGTGCTGATCTGATCTGATCTGGTCTTTCCAGGTACTTGTGTGTCTACTGTTCACATGATGAACTGTACTATTGGGTGGTATTGATACTTTCACTTTGCCTACCACGGACCGTCATTTTCATTCGTAGTTCATTCGTAGTTTATTCTTTTATATCCCATTATATATATCTCTAGCCTACATTTCGGAACTGGGACAGGCTCAGGCTGCATTGAAGCATTGGGGATTGAGCTTTAGGGCGATTGCTGATGTCGTTTTGGTCTGAGATTGTGTTAATTGTGTTAATTATTATAATTGTTATAATTGTTATTCTATATTTGCTGGTAAGGATACTAGGGTATTTTGACCATTGACCATTAATCTAGCCACTACTCAGGGCTAATCTAATCTAATCTAATCTAATCTTAGTCTTAGTCTTAGTCTTAGTCCTTGTTAATGTCTTAATATATAACCAAATATAACCAAATGTGTTCAAATGCAGTTGAACTGCTTTAATTAAGTTATTGAGTTATAGAAGATAAGACTTTATATGACTGTTAATTCGCTATACACATTAATCTATGTTAATCTATGTTACTCTGAACTAACTCTCCTTAATTTAATATTGTTTATTTTGCTATTGATTGATTGATTGTCTCAATCATTTATTTATGTAAACTGATTACCTTACTATGTATCCTCGTTAAGCCCAGCGTTGTACGTTGCTTTAAGCAGGGGCTTTGAAATAAATATACTTTGATTTGATTTGATTTGATTTGAAAATTAAAATGTGGAATACATACAATTCTAATAATCTTCCTTCAACTTACATATATTTCATATGGGAATGGAACTTCAAAAAATCAATTCAAATAAGTGAAAGTTCATATCACTTAATCGCACTTTTCCTTATAGCATTGAGAAATGATATTATATATATGAATCCATTCCCTTTACTTAATTAATATTTATTATTTAAAACTTCATCAAAGATCTGATTACTAAGTTTACAAAAAAATTATACATATGTAAACAATGATAATGACCAAAAGTGTACAAACAATAATAATAAAATGAAAAGTAACTTTAACTAAGTTGATCTCTTAATTGACTTTTTGAAAGATGAAAGTCAATGTAATCAAACTGGTTGTTAAAGAGACGAGACATTGATGAAATCGTCTTCGTGAAAACCATAGTTCGTACTATGATGAAGAACGACGAAGAAGTCAGGGTTCCTCAAGGAGCGCGCAGGAATAGATATATTAAAAGTATTTAAGAGCTCAGGAGAATTTGTCGCTCCCTGTATACACTGAAACGCAAAAACAACTCTGGAAGCTTTTCGCCTATTTTCAAGAGAATCCAACGGAAAGAGTTTAAGCCTGGAGGTAGAATAATAGGGTTATGTCAATGAAATCCACGCAGAGCAAAACGAACGAATCTCCTCTGCATAGCTTCAATACGATTTTTGTATACAGCATAAAAAGAGACCAGACCGGACTTGCATGCTCCAAAATAGGTATAACGAATGTGCAGTATAATCTTCGTTATGAATGGATCATTAAACTCCTTTGACCATCTCTTTACAAACCCCAGAGTAGCATTAGCCCTGGCAAGAATGTATTAATATGATCCTCGAAGGAGAGACGTGTACAAAGGAAGACACCCAAGTCCTTGGTTTTGTCAAGTCTAGATAATAAGCATCCATCTAAAGTATAACTGAAGTTCAATGGCCTCCTTTTACGAGAAAAGGACATAGCAGTACATTTGTTGATATTGAGAGGAAGACAGTTAATAGCACACCATTTATGAAAGCTGTCTAAGCCCAAATTTAGAATTCCACACTCGTTTTCATTAGAAACAATGCGGAAGATTTCGGCATCGTCAGCATAGCAAAGTTATCTTTAATCATTAATGAAAATAATAAAAAGGAGGGTCCGAGATGGCTGCCTTGAGGAACGCCAGAAGTATTATCTATTACGTCAGAAAGGAATGAAGCCAGTTGACAAAGACAAGGAAAAACAAGAAGAGTCAGCTTATGAATCAAGATTTTATGATTGATTCGGTCAAAACCTTTACTAAAATCTGTGAAAATGTAATCAACTTGCTTTCCACTTTCAATTGCAGAAATGTAGAAATTAGTAAACTCTAACAAATTAGTTGTAGTAGATTTACCCTTCATAAAGCCATGCTGAAAAAAGCGCAGGAAAGGCTTGCAGTGGAACGACAAAACATCGCAAACCATGGTTTCAAATATCTTACCAATACAACATAACTTAGCGACGGGTCTGTAGTTAGAAATGTCGCAATTATTACCCTTCTTGTGAAAAAGAATAATCAAAGAAAGCTTCCACTGTTTAGGAAAATCACCACAGGTTAAGGATAAATTAAATAAATAACACAAAACAGAAATGATGGCCGTAGCACAATGTTTTATGAGCTTGGAAGGAACGCCATCCGGAACAATAGAAAAACTATCAGCACTGCTTGAAATGTACTTGAAAACAGACGCTTCATCGAACAACAGGTCTTTAGGTTGAAGAGAAGTCATCGGAAGCTTCGTCAAATGGATAAAATCGTTATAACTAATATCACAGTGGTTATCACAGAAGGCAGTTTTAAAGAAGTCACCAAAAAGATTGGAAGTCACCAATGGATCAACACTATCTATGTTTCAAAGACGCAATGATGAGTTCACAAACTTCCAAAATTGCTTAGGTTTACGCAAGGCCGACCTCATTCTATGTATATAATCATTATAAGAATCAGTCAGGTACGATATGTACTGAGTACGCAAATTAGAATAAGTTACGCAATCAGTATCGCTCTTTGAGGAACAGAACCTCCTCCAAGCTTTATTCCTCAAATTTTTAAGATGCTTCAAAGAGCCATTGATCCACGGTTGACAATGCGAAGTACGATTCGAACTAACAAATGGTACACAGTGAGTAAAACAAAGAAATAGGATGTCATAAAACGAGCTCCCAGCTTTATCAATCTCACGTTCACCCAGAACACTGGTCCAGTCGCAAGCGGATAGCCATTCATTCATTTTATTAAAATCAGCTTTTTTAAAGTTATAACAATACTCGTAGTTACTAGAAGCATTAGATGATGAAGTTACAGGATCAAAAAACAAAACTATATGTAGTGCCGGATGATGACTTGTTTCAGGAACCATAGGAGGTAAACAACGCTTAACGAGAGTACCATTGGGATCGGACGAAAATACCAGATCAAGAGATTTTCCAGAGTCATTAGTCACACCGCTAGACTGCATTAGGCCTGAAGAAATAATGTTGTCAATAAAAGATATGGCATGTTGAGGCGTCGTTAAAAAAGAGGGCAGCAAGCACTCATCGTCCAGAGAGTGTACCCAGCTCACATTAAGCAAGTTAAAATCTCCAAAAAGCAACAACTCATCGGCAGGCACCAGAACTTCAGTAAGCCTATCTATACATGAAGCCAACAAATCAAATATATCAGCAGATGGGCAAGGAGGGGTATAAACTGTAGCAATATATACGGTTTTGTGTGAAAGCCTGAGAGCTGCGGCTTTTGGTACTGCTTGTTAGGGCGCAGCCCCTGTTCTTGTGCCCGTGGTTCTCGTTGCTGTCTTTGGTGTTTATGGTGTCGTTATTGCTGCTGCTGATGAAGATCAATCTGTGATTGTACCATCTGCGGTTGCAACGTATGATTTTCGTTCCGTTGCAGGTTTTGAAGCGAATTTTCATTGTGCTCCAGGTCATCGCATGTTTGTTTAGAGTCAGGAGACAAATGAAAATGAAGTTGACGGCGCAAGTCAGTCTCGTTATTCTTTTTACGACTTCTAAGTAATTGTTGTTGCTGAGAGTTAATAGGTGGCAATGACTGAGGAGGTTCATGTACATAGTTGGTCATGTGATTTTAGAGGGTAAAACTTGACCTTATGGGGATTTATGTTCTTAACAACAGCATTAATAGTGTTTTTCATTTCTTTACTAGAAGAAGTCAGATTATGAATGAACTTTTTAATGTCATTTATGCCAGTCTCTACTAAATCGAGAAATGGACCAAGTGATAAAGGTTGAGCTCTATCAGAGAACAGAATATTGGAATTTAAATAATTCACTGAGTCAGTTTAAATATTTAATTTTTTTAATATTTTAATTTTCAAGAATAACTTCATTATTTGATATGAAAGATATATACAAGATGCATTGATATATTTATATAGATATATGATGTTTTTATTCCATAAAATCAATTAACAGTGAAAATCATAGGTACAGTCATAGAAAATTTTATTAAACGCCTCGGTATTCCATTCTTATTTTGCATTTTTTATCGACTAAACTTCAAGGAACTTAGTTTTAATACCAACCTCTAAAGGAGATTTAAACTGACAAACTCAATTTATCTTCATGTTTAAAAAGTAATACTGCACTTATTTTAAATAGATCATGTGGAATAAATTTACAAAATATTAACATTTAATTTGTCTCTACTTAAGAAATGCACGCGTCATGCAAA
This sequence comes from Dioctria rufipes, assembly GCA_963924295.1. Lineage (NCBI taxonomy): Eukaryota > Metazoa > Arthropoda > Insecta > Diptera > Asilidae > Dioctria > Dioctria rufipes. The sequence continues at coordinate 120,361,154 of OZ002742.1, forward strand.
CCAACTCACACCAAACGGCAAATCTATGATGCGGGACAGTCATCACTTGTTAGCTGTATACCATTCCTGTTGGCTTTTTCATTGCTTTGTGTCCCGATATGTACAGGGTATCATGCTTGTTAAATTTTTTATGTAGGGAGCATATGTCGAATATTGACTGTCAACGGGTTTCGGTTCTTTCGATTCACAAACGCTTTTAGCGAGAACAGGCTGCCCGAGAGGATGGCAAAAAGCACCTGTCTGATGACCCATGTAGCAGCCTCCGAGACTACCCAACTCACCTGTAAAACGTCCGCCTACGCTGGAAGTTTCATACCAATGACAAGCAGTTAGTCTGTCGCAAAGGGCTATCCCAACCATTGAATAAATATACTTTTAGCTCAGTGCTAAGAGTTATCACAGGCTTTCATTAGTAAAAGTCTCTTCATAAAACTCCCATAAGACTTTTAATTTTTTAATCTTAAGATAACTGTTTTAAAATATGTGCGGCTACTTTCACTGATGTGGAACTGTCAGGTCTATCGGACTTCTTAGACATGCTGCTAAGTCGATCATCGCGAGTGTTAATCGGTGAGGATGTTAACATGAACATTGGATCTACTACCACGCTCTCTGGAACGTTAAATGGTCTTATGGGCGAAAAAGGACTGACCATTCTCAACAGCGAGCCCATGCGAAATGGCCCAAGCTCGGCATCTCTCATTGATCTACTAATTGCACTCCCTCAGTTTTTCTCGGAATCAACTGGGCAATGTCCTAGTATTTCAGATCATGAAATATTTTTCTCGTCATTAGACCTCCCGCTCTCGTCCATATCCACCTTAAAATATTTTGAGGACTTTAATGAAATACAACAAAAGGCTCTCTAAGCGGACCTCGCTAGTATTGATTGGCCCCCCGTCTTTAATGAGTCCAACGCCGAAACTGCAGCTGAATACTTTACTGAAACCATCTGTGAAGTTTTTGACAGACAAAAACCAGTTAAAGCAGCGTGGACCCGTTCAATAAGTGAACTAATATTCAATGCACCAGAGATTCATCTGGCATGTCAAGTCCGTGATATTGCATATAGGCAGTGGAAGCTGAATAAGTCAGTTAGGAACTGCAGAACATTTCACAAGCACAGGAGACTCGCTGATCATATGATAAGGGCAAGACTGCGATCGAGCACCCTCAGGGGAATCAGGGATGGTAATGCCACCTGGAAAATGATAAATGAAATCGATCTGAGCTAGAAAGGTAAAAAAAAATCAAACATAAATCCGGACGAATTTGCAGACTATTTATATAGTATGGCAGAACAACTACGTCAACTGTATTAGGAGATGTGACTCTAATTAATCTATGGAAACTGTAACTAGACCATCTGACAATCCTAGAGGTACTACAAGTAAACTAACAAACCCTGACATGATGCCAAATGTGCATTGGGCGGATAACCCCTTTCACGACCCAACATCCAATCTCAACCCTGGAGAAACAGATACGATGATAACTTAGAAGCAGGCTATCAATAGGCCAAATTTCAGTCTGAGAAATATATCGGAAACTGAAGTTGTAAATGGTTTCCTGTGAATTAAATCTAATGCTGTCGGATATATGGATGCACCTATAAAGTTCTACAAATTAATTTTGCAATACATTTTACCAGCAATTACTAATCTCATAAACAGGCCTTTAACCAACTCCCACCTCCCAGATGGTTGGAAGGTCAGCTTGATAACTCCCATACCTAAAACACTATGCTACCAGTAATGTCGAAGGTGCTGGGATTCATTATTGCAGACCAGATCACAGATTTTATTAAGTCGAACAATCTCATTGACAACATGCTATCTGGCTTCAGGTGTCTTCTACCAGAACGGCGTTTCTAAAAGTCACGGCGGACATTCCAGAAATGTGCGATAGTAGTCACTCAGTAATTCATGTGCTCTTGGACTTAAGCAGAACTGTTGACTCGGTTCCTCATGTGAGGATGATATCCAAGCTTAGATCTCACTTTGGCTTCTCCCATACTGCTTGCAGATGACTAGCAGCTACTTAACTGAAAGACTGTTTATGGTCAGGTCTGGTGTGAATCAATCATCGTTTAAATCACTGAGATCGGGCGTACTCCAGCGTGCTGTCCTGGATCCCCTGCTCTTCTAATTATACAATAGCTGGTAATAATTCGTTAGGACCATATAGGCTATATAATATGTATAATCTATAATCTACACATAATGTTGTTTGCTTTACATCCAGGATAAATTAGGCTTCTAATTATGTATGACCGTATAATCCGTTTATTCGGTAAATCCATTATATAAGCTGTACACTCGGTATATTCAGCTATCACTGTAGAACTAACTATTGTATATCTTTACATATGTATATATAAGCTATTTACATGATTTATTTTGATTGTTTTTTGCTGTATAATTAACTATCTAAAACCAAACTATTGATTGTCGTAAATGACTGTGATATTGACTGCAGTGATGCTGGTGTGCATATCACCGAGTCGTGGAGTCTATCCGAGCCATTCAACCTGCCCAATTTGCTTTCTATTACTTTTTATTTTATTCCAACAGCCACGTTAAGTAGAGTTAGTGATTTTGCTCTACATGTTTTCCGTTTGTTTGTTCTTTGCTGTAATGCAATTTTCGTTTTTTTTTTCTTTTCTCTAAATATCAGTCATCCAGTTATCTTGGTTTAACACACTTAGTTACTGCTAGTCTAACATACCTGATATTTCAGTTTGTATATATTGTTTGGATTAATTACGGCTAATGTATCAGGGCATCTTTCGAGTTACAAATGTTTTGGTAACTTTGTTATGTTACATATATCTCATATATTTTATATTTAATACAAACATTAATATTCTAGTCTAATTCTATAGAATCAATATCCTTTGACACAACAAAAATCTTTTTCTATATGCAATCGTTTAATCATACCATTTGTTTTGTATTCAGTATAATTAAGATTCGTTAAATGTAAATCTTTGTAATATCGTAATACCAAACATTTCAGGACGTGGCTAAGTGGCCGGGGTTGAAAATAAACAACTTTTCTATTCTATTCTATTCTAGAGCCACACGTTATACGTTGCTTTAAGCAGGGACACAGCAATAAATGCACTTACTGTAAATGTTTATATTTATGTACAGAATTATTTTCATCGACAACTTCGAAGAGTTTGATCTGTTAAGCCGGGAATATCTTTTGTTTTTTTTTTTTTACAAAAACTAAAGTTAGTACAGGCATATTACCATCAACAATGCATTTCCTTACAGACTTCTTTTCCTTCGCTTGTGCGCTTTGGACGATGGAAAGAATGAACCTTTTTTAACAGACGGCGAACTCGTCCATGGGTCAAAATACCCCGCTTCATTAAGAATCCTTGTTTATCATTTCCGCCGGTTATGCGAGTCATATAACGTTTCCATTCACTGCCTTCGATTTGAGTTCCCATAGAATAAACGGAGTTTTTGACATCCCATAGCAGGATATGAAAAATTGAGCTTCATCCCGAACGTTTCTTCAGAAGAAACGATACAAATAAAAGGATTCCAATAAATTTCAAATATATCGTATTAAGAGATATCACGTTTTTACATAACTCGCTGAGGTTACCAAAAATTAATTTCTAGTTTTAGTTTTAAGGGTGACATTTCGATTTATTTGGTGGTGAAATAAAAATACATTAGCTTCAACAGCTGTTATTGCGGTGCGTATTATGTTTCGTTCTTTCGTTAACTTGTTAGTACAAACAAGTATTATTTGTACTAAACATGTTAATTAAAACTACAATATTTAAAAAATTACTTGTTGCCGCTGCAAAATAAAATTATTTTCATTAATTATAATTAAAAGTCTACTCTTTAGGCAATCGCTCAATACTCAAATCGTCGTGCAGGTATACTAGAAGGTGCCGTTTAACTTTCGTTAAAGGTAGTAATCTTGGCTATTTAGGGCACATTCAGATTTGACAGCTGATGCAGGTAATGTAGGGTTTGGTATTTTGACAATTCAGTGTTGGCACGGTATATAGATTAACAATTATGACCGTTTGGGAATCGATTCTTAAAAGAGGAAAAATAAAATAAAGTTAATATTTACGTAAATTTTTGTGAAAATATTAAAATAAGTACAATTTTACTTTTTAACATAATTAAATATTGAATTTATTAGTTTAAAACCCCTTTTTAGGCAAATCAGTTGGGATTGAAACAAAGTGCCAGGAAAGTTTTATCGATAAAAAATGCAAAATAAGATTGAAATACCTACAATTTGCACTCTTAATTGATTATTTTATATAATTTTATTACTTATATATACTGAAATAGAAGGTAAATTTAAAATGCATCATAATGAAGTGTAAAAAGGTGGAGTTAGTGAAAAATTAAAATGTGGAATACATACAATTCAAAGTCAAAGTGTATTTATTTCCGAACCCCTGCTTAAAGCAACGTATTACGTCGGGCTCTACGACAATCAATTAGACAAACTTAGATTAGTTAAGAAATATAAGGCAAAATAAACAAAAATTAATTTAAAGTAAATTAAATTATCAAATTAGATTAGATTAGAGTAAATGAGCTTAAATCAAGTAAGTATCTGTATACCTAGTGATTTTGATCTACATAGGAAAATATAAAATATAAATGGTTCACAAAAGTTAGATCTATTAAATGTAAAATATGAAATATAAATGGTTTACAATAGTTAGATCTATTAGCTGTATAGTCTCGAATACCATTTAGTATGCTCAAACTGACCACGGTTTCTAACAACAATGATACACCCCTATATGCACTCACAATTTCTCACTGAAAATGAGGACAATAACCATATGTGGTATTGTAGATAATCGGAGTCACAGTTAAGCTGTCAAACATCGTATAAATAAACAATTACACCACTATATCAGTATTGCCCACCTTAAAGATCGCTCAAATTAAACAGGTTCAGCGCAGTTGATCTGTCAGGCAGGTCAACAATGTAACAACTATAAGTGACATATTACTATGCAATTCGTTGCCATCAGGATATGGCCTTAGATTGTATTCTCTTATTGAGTCATCGAATTAGTACCCGCACATAGCCCACTTTAGTTTCACCAGAAACGCACAAGAGTCGTGACCACTAGCTCCACATACAACCATACACTGTCTTAAGGATTGTGTATGATGCAATGATCAATTCGTGGATGACATGAGGGATCCAAGTGGAAACCAATCAATCCTCCCTATGGCCCACCCCAAACCAGGACCCGATTTTTCCTATACCAGGATGTATCTGAATAGTGAACAAATAATCGTCATTAAGTAATGGTCCATGTGTGAAGGCACAAAGGAGCGCTTATTAATGTTAGTGTTATCTCTGGTTAATAGAACTGAGGACTTCTTTTTTGAATTCCTTTGGTAGTGCAATTTCTTTGATTTCTCCCGGTAACATGTTCCAGCCCGTCACCCCTTTTGAGAAGATTCTAATAATCTTCCTTTAATTTACATATACATATTTCATATGGGAATGGAATAACTTCAAAAAATCAAATCAAATTAGTGAAAGTTCATATCACTTAATCCCACTTTTCCTAATTAATATGAAAGATATACCAGATGCATTGATATATTTATATTTTTATTTATATAGATATATGATGTGAGTATGTATTCCATATAATCAATTAACAGTGAAAATCATAGGTATAGTCATAGAAAATTTTATTAAACGCCTCAGTATTCCATTCTTATTTTGAATTTTTTATCGACTAAACTTCAAGGAACTTAGTTTTAATACCAACCCCTAAAGGAGATTTAAACTGACAAACTCAATTTATCTTCATGTTTAAAAAGTAGTGCTGCACTTATTTTAAATTTGAAATAGATCATGTGGAATAAATTTACAAAATATTAACATTTAATTTTTCTCTATTTAAGAAATGCCCGCGTCATGCAAACCGACTCACACAAAACGGCAAATCTATGGTTTGGGACAGTCATCACTTGTTAGCTGTATACCATGCGTGTCGGCTTTTTCGTTGCCTTGTGTCCCAATATGTACGGGGTATCATGCTTGTTAAATTTTTTTATGTAGGGAGCATATGTCGAATATTGACTGTCAACGGGTTTCGGTTCTTTCGATTCGCAAACGCTTTTAGCGAGAACAAGCTGTCCGATATGATGACCCACCTGTCTGATGACCTATGTAGCAGCCTCCCAAACTACCCAACTCACCTGTAAAACGTCCGCCTACGCTGGAAGTTTCATACCAATGACAAGCAGTTAGTCTGTCGCAAAGGGCTATCCCAACCATTGAATAAATATACTTTTAGCTCAGTGCTAAGAGTTATCACAAGCTTTTATTAGTAAAAGTCTCTTCATAAACTTTTAATTTTTTAGTCTTAAGATAACTGTTTTAAAAGACTTATAAATTTCAGTCAGTCCATAACTGTTACCAAAGACTTATTCATTTAAGTCCTATGAGAAAAGTCTCAAGACTTTTATCTTTTCAGTTTTTCGTTGACAGTCTGATCAGGCTTTTCTATTTTACAGTCAGTTATAATAGTTATAGAAGACTTATTTATTTAAGTCTCTCTCTCAGATCGTTTGTGGTTGCAGATATTGGTATTTGATTTTGGCTTTCAAGAATCGGATAGTCCGCAGATCCGAGTATTCGGATATTCGCATATTAGAAAAATCTTTTATTAATAAACTCTTAACACTGAGCTAAAAGTATAAAAATCTTTTAAGACTGTTATTATGAGACTTCTAAAAAAATAAAAGTCTTTTCGTACTCTTATCATAAGACTTAAATAAATAAAACCCTTGGGCAGTAGTTATAACTGTAAAAAAAACACATTTTATAAAAATCTTATGATCATGATCTTATGATCTAAAATTTTAAAAGTCTTATTACTTTTATTACAGTTACATAGGAATAAATATAAAAAGTCAAGCTTTAACTATTATTTCAAGATTTTGTCAAAAGGTCCCATAGCAGATACGGTCCCTGGTTTTGAGAGCTTTCCTGTGAGCAATTTGGATAGATTGGTTTGGAGCCGTTACAATGAAACTCTTCATGACACACAGTTTCAGTCTCGGCGTGTAGTAATCTACTTGTCGGATGGTTCCATAGATTGAAACTTTAGGCATTAGCTTTAAAATAACGTAGTGATAAACAAGTCCTCTGTGCGGATGTATGAAATTCTCCACTTGTTTGGTCACCAAACAAACTATTTTCATCACCGCCACCACTGTCTAAATGACATATTTTTTGTCACCACCGCCACTTGAGTCTAACTATATATTGACTATATATTGTCAACAGATGGCGCGCATCGCTCTATTCGGATAAACGGATATCCACAGCTGTGCTTTCGTGCTATAAAAATGCGAGCACGGAGCTGAAGACCAGTCAGTTTTCCTCTGACCATCCAACAAACAAGTCTAGGATTCTGACCTAGACTTTACCTAGAATTCGAGCATATTGAGCCGAAATCAAGTTCCTTCCTCCAAAACCCACCAGGATATTGACCTGGACACTTCCCCAATCCATAACTGCCTGAACATTGATCAGGTCTCCCACACTCCCGTGGAGTTCTCACAAATATTGATTTGGGAATTTCACTGTAGTATAAACGGATAAAATAAAAAGCCATTCCTGTGTGGTAGTTGAGAAAAGTGATTTCGCTACCAACAACTTTTATTCCTTCATATTAAAAGTTTTTCTTCTTCAAATTTCAGCTCCACCCAGATACCAGAGAACGGACTGAATTTTTTGTAATTTGAATTGTATTAAGTTAATTCTTTTTTGTTAGAATTAAGATTTAAAATTGGAAAATTCATTTTACTTTCTTTTGAATAAATAATATTGAACTTTGCTTGGTGTTATCCTTCCGACACCTATTTCTTTTTTATGTATTTAACACCACTTTGCCATGATTTTGATTATCATATATCTAAGTTATTGATCTCTCTATATTCTGTGGTCTTAAAAGGTTCAACTATAAGAGGATGGTCAAGAAGTAGGGTCTATTCTGAGTATGTCTTATGCAGAATTTCAATGACATCACGAATGGGCATCTTCCTGGCCTGATTATAGGTATAAATGAGATACTTTTCAATGTATCTTTAATTGGTGTCATATGTTTATTAGATCTCAGCCCAGGAAAACTCAAGTGATTATTTATTCCTTAAGTTCGAGTATATCTGCTACTGCCTTTACTTTTGTTCTGTCTCGCTTTCTTCAGGTCCAAATCATTTCTGTCTTTGATCACGTTAAGAATTTTGAATAATGAATGCAGACTCAGTTCAAAGTTAAAAGATTTTACTTGCAGGTTGTGTCATTATGAATTTCCTTAATTTTATTAAAAAAAATTGTGTCTATTGGGTTATTTAGAGAGCAAATTCTTCTTTATATAGGCAAATAATTAATGCCGGGCAATCCCACCCATCTCGTTTCAAGTAAAAGAGTTTTCTATGTATTATAAACATAGCATAAGTGTCATAAGCTAGCAGCACGGTAGCGTCTGTTGTTTCTTTACATCCGCCGAGATCGTGCAAATGCATTAGAACTTGTCACTGGTAGCAATATGCTCCTAGCTGTGGCTATTTCACGCACTGCAAATAGGCATAACACTATAGTTATGTTTTTTTACCTAGCTGTGTAGTAGGCTGCTGCTGGTGGCACCTAAATATCTGTATTGTTGTGTGTCGCTCCTTCTTCTGCTTTTTTTGTTTTGCTTTTGAGCATCCAGATTTTATTTTAGATTTCTGAAATATTCCTCCTGGATTAAGAATTAATAGATTTTTGGTGTACTGCCACCTTAAGTAAAAAAATCTGGAAATTCTTGTGCTAAGAGACACCAAAGACACCAAAATTAATTCTGATGCTGATAATAATCAGTATCAGGTCCCTGGTTATGGCTTGGTGCCCATTTTTCTCAGCATAGTGGGTTCGCAGTATGTATTTGGAATGATGTAGCCTTAACCATTCTTAATAGTTTTTCTTCTGCCCCAAATCCAGAATAGGCTCAAATTGCACAGGCACATCATGTACTTCTGCTTCCTTTATCGGAGCCCAAATATATCTAATGGCGAGAAGGTATCAGTATTTTATAATGACTCTAAGAGCCAAAGCTATCTCATCTAAGATAACCACTTAGCCACTCCCGTTTCCATTGATGGATAATATTTAATTTCTGATACACCATCGTTCTTGGCGCGGCCAATCGGGATAGTTTAGTATGTTAGAGATATAATAAAATTATGATACTTATTTTATTAACTGCTCAACAGTTAGTTTCATAGATTGAAAATAGTTAGTTAATTATTAGAGCACATATATTAGCAAAACAACAAAAGAAGGTGAACAGTACATCGCTTACAAAGTAATTCAGTAGACACTTAAGTTACATAGTAGAAACAACTCACCAGAAAGTTTGATTTGGCAACTTAAATGAAATATAATAAAAATAATAAATTTGATTTCTAACCATTCGATGATAAGTAGAACATAGTAAAAAAAAGATAAAAAGAAATTAGAGGAAGAAATCCCGATTTCAATTAAAACATTTTTTTTTAAATGTAAAAATTACATGTATTTTTTGTAATTTAAAAGGTTTCTCTTCTTCAGAAGACAATGTAAAAAGGAAAATAACTGCTCATAGAAATAGCATCGAAACCACTCATTTCCAAATGACTGCTCCCAGCAGCAATCCAGCAACTCCTAATGTATCTAACTCAGATTCTGAACTGGTTCTATCCAAAACGGTCTCTTATCATTGGTCGCATAATGATAAGAGACCGCCTTGGGTATTCCAAAGTGTGTCTGAATCAAGCGAGACACAAAACTCTAGACTAAGTGATATTGGTATCGGCTTAGTTCTTAAAAGGACGGGCCTTTTAAATTTCACCGACTTGTCCCAGCAATCATTAAACACAGTAAAAGTATTCTTTCCAAACAGTGACGCTGCCAACAAGCGTGTGTGCCTGGCCAAATACCTTGAAAATGACTTACTTAACATTATGATCATAAAAAGTATAAACAGAAGTGAAGTAAAGTAAACTCGCATGTCTCATAACCTGGTAACTCCTCCTTTAGAGAAAAAAGATTTGCACTACTACTCAATCTAAATGGTGAGACATTTCCCATGCTATCAAGGATTGGAAAAGTACGAAAACCAACTAAGGAGGTGAACAGAGTGGTAGCAAGGAAATCGTACCAGAAAATCACAAAATCGTACAATCTTCCAAAACCAATGTCTATAGGATGTTCCAAGAAAATGAAGACACACGGAAAGGGACTGGCTTAATGGAAGATAGTCTCAGAGTTTCAGACCTTGAAAAACCTATGTACTTGATCATAAAGGAACAATAAAGTTCCTCGGAAGCCAATACAACACGTCTTTTATTATAAGCGTAAAAAATAAATTAAAAGAACTATACTTTTCAAATGATTTAGAAATAATTAGAAAGCCTGTCAGTGTTCTTGATGAGCTTAACACTCTAAGAAATTCTGCAGACATCATTGAAGATATTTGCGCAATCATCAAAAATCGCATACCTTCAAAACCCCTCATAGTAATTTTTCGCACCTAAGCCTTGGTGGAATGCTAAGACGCTAAGACTCTTTGAGTTAAAAAAATCAATGTTGCAGACTGTATCAAAACCACATCTACACTACTTATCAAAAAACATAGAGCAATTTCAAAATTACTCAAAAATGCCACTAGAGAATTTATAAAAATTTTCGTGCACTTTCCACAAACATCAAAGCACCGAGATAGTTCAGAAATGGGATACTTCGAAATCCTTAGACTACTTAGTCCTTCACCCCCAGAGTTAAGCAACACTACAGTGTCTTCACTATACTCACTCAACTCGAAGGAGCGCCCGAAATTCCTCAAGAACAAAATGAACTACTTATCCTAAAAAACCTTAATGGCTCAGCACAATTATATTTTCTGAACCACCTGAACAAAATATGGGCCACAATATGGGCTTAGAGCCATCAAAGTTATTTCTTTTTTTTTCGGGTCTCGACCTTCCCCTCTAAAGAATATAATTTCTGACCAAAACATATTTATGAGAGCCAGCAACAATAAATCCTCCACCTCAGATGAAGAGCTCACACAAATATACCGGAGCACTCCTAGCCTCTTACAACTAACCTTGTACCGGGATTGCGGTGGTTAACTCGCCCATTCTTGAATGTGTCACTCGGAAACATGATGTCCTCAGATCACCAACTGCTGGTGAACTGCATGGCCATTCGGTTGGCAATTGATCAACTATTAAAAAGAATGAACATAAAAACCTAATACTAACGGATTCCAAAGCGGCTTGCTCGGCCCTGAGATCTAACACTTACTGTTTTTACATATGTAAAACGGATCTTCGGCTTAGCATCCCAAAAACTAAATCACAAATACCATATCATATAGCTATCACGCCACAAGCGACTACCTCTAAATGAGCTCGCAGATTCCAGAGCAAGGTGCTTTGGAGTCTCACTCAATCACAGAACCAATGATATCAGTCGATGAGGCCCTAACAGATATCAAAAACCTCATCCATGACGAATGGATAGAAGTGTACATTTCTTCCTCTTCCGGCAAGCGAATATTTTTCAAAAATTGTTATCCTACTCCTAAGAAATCGCCTTGGCTGAAACGTTTCCTCAGAAGAGACACGCTTTCTAAAATAGACTATGCGCGTCACAGGTATGATGCCAAATTATGTTATTTATGACCATCGAATTATTCGAATGTAACACAACACGTGCATAAAATGAAACCAAATGACATCGAGCAAAGCATAATTGAATGCAGCATATTTAACATCAGAAATAACTTTGACTGCATACTAATTGTCGGCTCACTTGAAAACCGACGTACATACGTAATACCGACGTGAACAGCAAATTATAACATATGTATGTTAAGTATGATAAGGAACGTTTATTAAATAATTTAAGTAATATAAATTGGTCTGAAATCATGCAACTACGGAGTGTTGATTCTATAAGTGATGCACTAAAAAATGTATTAACAAATACTGGACAAAGCTTCAAAAAAACAAAAGCAAATAAGAGTGGACCTGAATAATCCATGGTTTAATAGATATTTACAAACGTTAAAAAATGAGAAGATAGCTGCATAAAAAAGAGCAAAAGTAACAAACACTGGAGTACAGTGGTTTCAATACATAAGTAAGCGGAATAAATATAAATACGCAACAAAGGAATATGAAAAAAAAAAAACAATATTGAAAGGTAAAATTATAGATGCGAAAGGAGACCGAAAAGGTATGTGGAAAATCGTGAAAGAATTGATACCTATATTATAAAGAACAAAATGTAATTAGGGATCTCAACCTGAAGTAATATGTGGAAAATTAAACATCTTTTTCGTGGAAAGTACCGCTGAAATTCAAAACAAAATAAATAACATACCGTTTGAGTTCAAAGGCAATGAATACCATACCCAATTCAAATTTAAACTAGTAGGTAGAGGTAGTATATTGTTACGTGCAATAGAAATAGACAACTACTGACATCTACTGGCAATGGAGAAGTAGAACTACTGACATCTACTGGCAATGGAGAAGAAGACTTTAGGTTCGGAGAATTGATTATGGTATCTACAGGAAGGTTCAGGAATAGAATGAATAGAACAGTCAAGAAGCTTCTGGAAAATAGATCACTCGAGAATAATCTGGAGAGTTTCTAGGGTATAAATATAACAGTTGTCATAGCCAGAATAAGAGTCTTGTCTTAGACGTTGCAGTGTTAACAAGCGAAAGTAATAACGTGCGGAAGTGTTTTAATTAGATTGCGATAATTGAAAGTACAGTATTAAGCGATAATTAGAGTTGAGTTGATTAATAGAAAGTATATGAAGTTTGTGAATTGTATGATTAAAGTGAAATAAAGAACTTGTATATTAAGTATTTAATATTGTGTTTTAAATAACGAACCGAAAGGCCACGCTCGCAACAACTGGTGTCAGAAGTGAAATTAAATTCGCGAAATAAAGTGGTGGCAATTGACTTTAAAATTGAAAGTGTGATTAATTTTGTAAAATTGTGTTAAATTTTGAAAGTTCTGGAAAATAATTTATATTCAACTTAAAGTGAATTACTAAAGTGATGGGGCGAAAATTCGAGGAGCTTCGAACGCAGGATTTGAAAGTGGAGTTAGGGAACCGGTCATTACAAACGACAGGTGCAAAGAAAGTTCTAGTCGAGCGACTCAGACAAGCTTTGATAGAGGAAGGAAAGAATCCTGAAACATTTGTTTTCGAAGATAACTTGGAAGAAACCGAAGTCGAAGAAGAGCCTACAATGAAAATGGAACAGCTTTTGAGTGCTTTAATGAGCAAAATGGAAGCCCGTTTTGATGAACAAAAGAATTCTCTCGAGGAACAAAAGAATTCTCTAGATGAGCAAAAGAAATCTATGGAAACCCGTCTGGACGAGCAAAAAGATGCTTTTGAGCAACAAAAGAATGCTTTTGAGGAACAAAAGAATTCTCTGGAATCCCGGTTAGATGAGCAGAAGATCTTTCTGAAAGGTTCATTGGACGAACAAAAGAGTTCTCTGGAGAATTGTCTAGAAACTCGTTTAGAGGATCAGAAAAATTTTCTAAAAAGTTCTTTAGAAGAACAAAATTTGAAAATTGAAGGAATTGAGCACGAATTTCAACAAAAGGTTTCGGAAGTTCAACAAAATGTCACCGAGCAACTTGAAAACGTTAAAGCAGATCTGGAAAGATTAAAGCATCGTCAGCCTCTAAACGTAGCAGCTGAAATATCCAGCACAGGTAGAATGAAACCCCCAATATTTGATGGACAAAATTCGTGGCATATCTTCAAGAGACAATTCGAGGCAGCTTCAGAGGTAAATGGATGGAATGATGAAGACAAAGCTATAGCTCTGGTGTTAGCACTTCGAGCTCCTGCGTCAGAACTCTTACAAACTGTACCGATTGAAAATCAACGTGATTACTCTTCATTAGTACAGGCGATAGAATTACGTTACGGAGATGAGCACATGCAGCAAGTATATCGCCTACAGTTACGCAACAGGATTCAAAAACATGGCGAATCACTACAACAACTGCAGGCAGATGTAGAAAGATTAGCTCATCTTTCATACTCCAGCGTGAATGCGGATTTTCTCAATGAAGTGGCGACGGAGGCATTTGTGAACGCTATTGCAGATCAAAATTTACAACAAGCGTTAAGGCTAGCAGGAAAGAAATCAACAGCAGAAGCACTAGCCTATGCATTAGCGTATGAATCCGCCAGACAAGCTTCACGGAGTGCAGTACGAGTAAGAGAAATTTCAGTGGAAGAATGTACTTGTAACAGAGTGCAATCATCACAGAGCCCGCCTTCACGTGGTGTCCTTCGATGCTGGAATTGTAATAGATCAGGGCACCTTCAAAGAGACTGCAGAAAACGTCGACGAGTGGAATCACCTGAAGAAGGGAAAGAAGAATGCCAAAGATGTCGAGCCAGGGAACAAGCTATTCGTGGAGAGACTAGATATCAAGCAGCGACTAGTCGCATCAGCTCTCCTGTTGAGCAATCGGAAAACTAGTAAAAACCAACTTTGTGGGGCAGAAGTTGGTTGGTGGAATCGGCAGCCCCGAAGTCATCATTCAAGTAGGCCAGTTGCAGAGAAATAATAGCAGTCTTATTATATATGGAAGTGTAGGAAAAAATGACTGCGCAGTCACTATCGATACTGGAGCTGCAAGATCAATTATTAGAACAGATCTTGTTAAGAACAAATGGCTTCATAATACCACCAAATATCTACTAAGAACAGCAACTGGAGCAGCAGCACGGGTGTTTGGAGAAATAACTTTAGATGTTCAACTAGGCGAACTACTATTTCCTCACACTTTCCTGGTTTCAGACATAATGGATGAATGCATTCTTGGAATAGATTTCATGACTACATACAAAATAAATCTGGATGTTGGAGAGCGGACTCTCAAATATGGGAACATAGAAATTCCTATGAAACTAGGAGAAGGAGCAGATCATCCTGTGAAAGTAAGGACGATGGTCTGCGAAAATATAACTCTTTCGCCATGCTCCGAGACACTAATATGGACAAAGCTTACTGATGACATCGGGACCTGCAGATTCTATCTGGTGGAGCCTAACCCCACAAAAGTCACATCGAGCATCATTGTGGGGAAGACTTTAGTGAAGGCAGAAGGTGCAACATTAATACCAGTCAGAGTGCTTAACACATCCGAAAATGAGGTACAACTAAAAGAAGGTGCTATAATTGGAAATTGTGAACCCGTTTACCAAATCGTCAATTTGGATAATGATAGTAATATCAGGGAGACAAAACCTATACCAGCTACTACCCAACAGGTTCAGAAACTTCTTTCGTCCAGTGCCTTAAGTGAACAACAACACAACGATGCCAAAGAGGTGATCAATGAATTTTCGGAATTATTTGCAATGAATGATGATGACTATGGTAAAACAAATCTTGTCCAGCATCGGATCGATACAGGAGATTCCAGGCCCATTCGACAGACACCACGAAGATTGCCATTAGCCAAACAACCAGAAGTTGCAGACATGATGAACTCCATGAAGAAACAAGGCATAATAGAGGAATCTAACAGCCCTTGGACATCGCCGGTTGTTCTGGTTAGGAAAAAGGATGGCAGCACCCGATTCTGCGTAGACTACCGCCAACTAAATAACGTGACGAGAAAAGATAGCTATCCATTACCAAGGATTGATGACACGTTGGATACCCTTTCCGGAGCGCAATGGTTTTCCACGCTGGATTTAAAGAGTGGTTACTGGCAAGTGGAAATACATCCCGAGGACCGAGAGAAAACTGCTTTCTCAGTTGGCAGTGGCTTATGGCAATTCAAAGTAATGCCATTTGGGTTATGTAATGCTCGAGCCACATTCGAACGACTAATGGAATGTGTTCTACGTGGTTTAACCTGGAAAACATGTCTTGTCTACTTGGATGACATAATAGTAATCGGAAGGACATTCAAGGAACATAAAAACAACTTACGGGACGTACTGCAAAGACTCAAAGATGCAAAATTGAAGCTCAGTGCGAGTAAATGTGCTCTATTCAAAGATGAAGTTAAATATTTAGGGCACCTAGTTTCATCACAAGGAGTAAGAACCGATCCAGAGAAGATAGAAGCCGTCAAAAATTGGCCAGTTCCAAAGGACAAACATCAATTACGGAGTTTTCTTGGTTTAGCTACCTACTACAGGCGATTCGTGAAAGGTTTTGCAGATATAGCAAGAAGCCTACATCAACTTACAGAAAAGGGAAGGCCGTTCATATGGTCGGATAAATGCAACGAAAGTTTTGAAAATTTGAAGCAACAGCTCTGTGAAGCTCCAGTACTTCATTATCCAAAGCTGGGAAAAACATTTATATTAGACACTGATGCCAGCAATGAAGGTATTGGTGCAGTGCTTTCGCAGGAGGAGAATGGTCAAGAAGTTCCAGTAGCTTACTATAGCAAAGCACTTTCAAAGCCAGAGAAAAATTATTGTGCTACAAGAAAAGAGCTACTTGCTATTGTAAGTTCAACAAAACATTTTCATAAATATCTCTACGGGCAGAAATTCATCCTTCGCACCGACCATGCAGCGCTTAAATGGCTTCTGCAGTTTAAGAACCCCGAGGGACAAGTCGCGAGATGGATAGAGCGACTCCAGGCTTATGATCTTGAGATCCAACACCGAAGAGGTCGTATCCATGGAAATGCAGACGCCCTTTCACGACGTCCATGCAAACTTGAATGCAAACATTGCGCACGGGTGCAAGAAAAAGAAACAACAGCAGCTATACAGTTGGTAACCGTGGAACCATCTACAGGTTGGGACAACGAGGACCTGAGAACAGCACAACGAGAAGATCCGGACATTTTACCTATTCTCGCTTGGAAAGAAGATTTGGAAAGACCAGACTGGAAGGATATTTCGGAACGGAGTGAGAAACTGAAAAGTTACTGGGCTCAATGGAACTCTCTTCATGTTGAATGTGGTATATTAAAACGCAAATGGGAAGCACCTAACGGCGAATATTTCCGAATGCAGATAGTCGTGCCAGCATCAAACGTCAAAGATGTTCTAGAAGAAATGCACGGTGGAACCTCTGGAGGACATTTGGGAGTGAACAAAACCATTTCCAAAATACGAGAAAGGTTTTATTGGCTACATATGCGAGAAGATGTGGAGGAGTGGTGCCGCATATGTACTGTCTGTGCGGCTTGCAAAGGGCCGCAACACAGAAGCAGAGGAGAAATGCATAAGTATAACGTCGGAGCCCCCTTTGAAAGGATAGCTGTAGACATCGCTGGACCTTTTCCTGAAACGGATGGCGGTAACCGTTATATTTTAGTTGCCATTGACTATTTCAGTAAATGGCCTGAAGCTTATGCAATCCCTAATCAAGAGGCAACCACAGTTGCGGAACAAATAATAACGAATTGGGTCAGTAGGTTTGGTGTGCCTCACGAACTTCATTCGGACCAAGGACGGAACTTCGAATCGCGGACTTTCCAGGAGATGTGTAAAATGTTGGGAATAAGAAAAACTAGAACAACTCCTCTACACCCACAATCTGATGGCATGGTAGAGCGCTTCAACAGAACATTGATCGAGCATCTAAAGAAAGTAGTTGACTATCATCAACGCGATTGGGATCGACACATTCCTATATTCCTAATGGCTTATAGATCCGCCATTCATAGTACTACCGGACAAACCCCAGCTAAAGTCATATTCGGAAGAGAGATGCGTTTACCTAGCGACCTCAAATTCGGTACCCCCAGAGGTGAACAAAAGTTACCAGAAGACTACGTATCGGAGCTCAAACAACAATTAGCTGATGTGCACGAGGCCACGAGGACGAAATTAGCAACAAATACTGATCGGATGAAGACCCGCTATGACCTACGTGCTAATTCCGCAGGATTTAATGAAGGTGATCTTGTTTGGCTCTATAATCCGAGACGACGTAAGGGACGTTCTCCAAAATTGCAACAACACTGGGAAGGACCGTATTCAGTAGTAACTAGAATTAATGACGTGGTATACAGGATTCAGCGTGGCACAAGAGGCAAGCATAAAATTGTTCATTTGGACCGCTTGTGTCAATACTACGAGCATCAAGACCGTGGACCACCTGTTGTTCGGGACGAACAAATTTAAGAAGGGGGCAGTGTTACGTGCAATAGAAATAGACAACTACTGACATCTACTGGCAATGGAGAAGTAGAACTACTGACATCTACTGGCAATGGAGAAGAAGACTTTAGGTTCGGAGAATTGATTATGGTATCTACAGGAAGGTTCAGGAATAGAATGAATAGAACAGTCAAGAAGCTTCTGGAAAATAGAACACTCGAGAATAATCTGGAGAGTTTCTAGGGTATAAATATAACAGTTGTCATAGCCAGAATAAGAGTCTTGTCTTAGACGTTGCAGTGTTAACAAGCGAAAGTAATAACGTGCGGAAGTGTTTTAATTAGATTGCGATAATTGAAAGTACAGTATTAAGCGATAATTAGAGTTGAGTTGATTAATAGAAAGTATATGAAGTTTGTGAATTGTATGATTAAAGTGAAATAAAGAGCTTGTATATTAAGTATTTAATATTGTGTTTTAAATAACGAACCTAAAAGCCACGCTCGCAACAATATTAAATGTGCTGTCGAAGCTTAAAAACAAATATGATTCGTGGTTAATAAATGTCCAAGTGTTGAAAGATGCTCAGCAATATCGATGTAATATCATAGAGGGAATTTTTCCAAGTAACTTGAAACAATCCTTGATTACGCCTGTACCAAAAATCAGGAGAACAAATAAATTTGAAAATAACGCCCAATAAACAGTATGCCGATTATTGAGAAAGAAGTAGTGCAAATGCAACTAGAAGCATATTTGGAGGAAAACAAAATTATTAATAAGCACCAATCAGGGTTTAGAAAGCAACACTCTTGTGAAACGGAATTAAATTACATAGTTATGGAATGGAAAACCTTGATAGATGATGGTAATACAATCTGGATGACTGTGTATCAAAGGATCTGCTTCAAAGTTCTGATGCTTATTTTCAAATTAAAAAATTATATGTTATGTTATATTATATATTAGTGGACTTTGTTGAATATGTACATGAGGTTACAATTAAGAAATATAAATGATTTCAGAGTGCATACACAGTAGTACACAAAATACATTACTAATTAAACGACTAAAAATGTATAATGAATTACCAGATATATGCAAGAACGAAACAAATATGACTAGATTTATGAGAAGCATAATATAGTGAAAAATAAATATTAAACATTTATTGTAATGTATACAACGATTTTATCCAATTAATTTCAATTTAAATATATCATTTGCCAGGTTGTACAATTTCCTAATTTTACTGGCACGTTTCTGTCCGAATCGTCTTGGAATATCTTGATCTGTAGGTGTAGTGTAAACTGTGAAGCCGGGAATATCTTTTTCTTCTTTCTTGCCGCAAACTAAAACTAGCACAGACCTATCACCATCAACAATTTGTCGCGTCCCCAAATAAAAACTTGCGTAATTAATCCACATATAAAACTTTATTCAAATAAACTACTTAGAATAATAACACAATTTGAGCTTCTTATCGATACTTCTAGCTCACATCTCATAAGCGCCCAAAAAACAACTGCGCAACCTGATACACTCGCAAAGTCGGGTCACCTGTTAGAACCTTTACAGGCGGAACCGACTCTGACCTAGTGACTAGTGCAATACCTTGCAATTAATCGCAAAGC
Organism: Dioctria rufipes; assembly: GCA_963924295.1. NCBI lineage: Eukaryota > Metazoa > Arthropoda > Insecta > Diptera > Asilidae > Dioctria > Dioctria rufipes. Next base: position 120,380,987 of record OZ002742.1, read on the forward strand.
ATTACATCAGTCACTCCCGTGAGCTGGAGACCCCAATACAGTTAGTAAACAAACAGTAAACCCAGCTGAGCATTTCACCATGCGAAGTGAATTACTTAACCCTGGCTTAATGCTAGTAGTTGTTCTATGACAGTTCTGGCTCACTGTTTTAGTTTGCAGGATTTCGCCACAGATGGCGCCATCGTCGTTGGGTGGTTGGAGTCCATACTAAATGTGGGGGTTTGTCTAGGATGTACTGGCTTATGTCTTGGATGTTGGGGATACGAGACCACTTTGGTGGATACGAGACCACTTTTAGCACTCTCCAGCATAGCGAAATACCATAGCATTTCGATTTTGTTTCTGAAGCTCGCTTATTTTTCATCTCGAGTCTTGGGGATACGAGATCACTTTGGGGATACGAGACCACTTTTAGCACTCTCCAGCATAGGGAAATAGCATAAGATTTCGATTTTGTTTCTGGAGTTCGCTTAGTTTTCATCTCAGGCTCGTAGCCTCTAAGTTGACATCAACATTTTTCATCTCGCGCCCTAGCAGCATTAGCCGATACTACGAGCATGCTCCGGTACTACGGCTTTCTTGGATGTGTGAAGTTTTTTGCTTCACTTTTGACCCACACGTAGCAGCATGCTACGGTTTGGGAAGTTTTATGCTTCACTGTTGCCCAAACGTGGCAGCATGCTACGGTTTTCTGTGCCCACTCGTAGCAGCATGCGACGGGTTTTTTCATGTGTGCAGATTTTTGCTTCACTTGTGCCCACACGTAGTAACAAAATGCTACGGTTTTCTTGGATATGTGGTGCGCCTAAATGTAGGCTTTTTTTGTTTTCAAGTGCTGCGCCTGATTTTAAATTAATATTAGTAATAATTAAAGTTAATAGTAGGAAATTTTTGTTCATACCAATGGATTCTAGATGGTGGGTAGGTGGGGGGATAATAAGGATAGGGAGGGGGGGGGGTAATGAAATTCTCATCAGAAATCCTCTACGGGCTCGCCATTTCTTGAGTAAGGTTACCTAGCGGCATTAGCCAGAACTACTAGCTTGCCTTGGTTTGTTTCTGGAGTTCACTTATTTTTCATCTTGGAGATCGTAGCTCTAAACATTTGTGAAGGGGTGGGAAGCTTTATTGGTGGAGGTTGCTGGTTAAGTTTGATCTGGTCTTGGAGGCTACAATCCTGTGGTATGTTGGGCTGGGCTATTTGGTAGCTGAGGAAACGTTACCTAAGGCTTGGATGGATGTGTGCAGCTATGTATTTATGTGGATAAGAAATGTTGTGAAATTCCCTAAGTGAATTAGTGTAATTAGTATAAGTAATAATTCAAGTTAACCCTAGAATATTTTTGTTCATACCAATAGATTCTAGAAGGTGTCACTGGGGGTCTTCGTTTTAGGGGTGGACAAATTTTTTATCAGAAATCCTCTACGGGCTATGGATTTCGAGATATTAACGATCTTACCTTTTGAGGTATAATTAATAGTAGTAATAATTCCAGTTAACCCTAGGATATTTTTTGTCCATGCCAATAGTATTAGTACTAGTGGGGTAAAATTTTCATCAGAAATCCTCTTCGGGCTATGGTTCGAGTATTAGCGATCTTACCTTCTCAGGTGTAATTAATATTAGTAGCTCAAAAACAAAAAAAGCAACCACAACTATAACCCAAGTTGTGGATTAAAGATTTGGTGATATTAATCTGGCGGTGTCTTTTATAAACAAGATTGCACCATATGATCATATATGTATCTAAAAATATATCAGGCGAATGTAGGTAGATATGTTCACTTAGATAAGTAATGGAAATTAGTAAATGTGTAATTTTGCTCTTCAGGTGGAATGCTTCTGATTTTATTCCTTTATTCCAGCAGAGTAAACAAATTCGCAGTTGAATAATGTAAACAAATTCGCACAGCAGCCGAGTAAAGTAAACAAATTTAGCGATTTATGTAAGATTCCCAATTTCTTTAACTGAAAACAACAACGACTGATATTAATCTGTGGGATATGATGTCTTAGATGAGTAGTGGAAGTTATAATTGAAAATTTATTTTGCTGAAAAAACAACAACAACAATTATAACGTAGGTTGTGGTCTGTAGGTGTCTTTTATAAACAAGAGTGATCATGTTCTGATATGCGATGTGTAAAAATTGATCTCGGCTGCTTGGGATCGTAAGACACATGAAATCATTAGAAGTAATGGAAATTAAAGCATTAGAAAAGGTGGCCAGGTGGCTGGTAATTTGATATCTTGTTTAAACAAATATAGCAATTGAGCGCTTAATGTTTTTTTTTTTTGTACCTAGGATTTTGTATTGAAAAGTCTTACATTTTATGAAGAATTGTTTTTTATTTTCAATAAAATTTCTCAATCAGTCACACTGTTATGAGATAATTTTATCTTCATACTATTGAGGCAGGTACATTGTTTACGATATTAAGCTGTTATTAGACCTGTTTGAAAAGCTGTTTACCTGTTATCAGACCTGTTTGAAAAGCTGTTAAGCTGTTATCAGACCTGTTTGAAAAGCTATTAAGCTGTTATCAGACCTGTTTGGAAAGCTGTTTACCTGTTATCAGACCTGTTTGAAAAGCTGTTTACCTGTTATCAGACCTGTTTGAAAAGCTGTTAAGCTCTTATCAGACCTGTTTGAAAAGCTATTATCAGAGCTGTAACTGTTATGGGATCTCACTTCCGGTTGATCTCAAAGGTCAAGGTGACGTCAGAGGTCAGGGTCAAAACCACCACCACTGCAAGCACCACCACCACACCCAACCACCACCACCACCACCACTGTCGCCCGTTGTATTCTTCAAATATTATTCGGGAGTTCCGGACTTAGTATTGGATATTCAATAAAAAGAAGCCCATGTATAAAATATCATTTATTAAAAATCAAAAAGTATTATTTCTTATGATCTTATGAATAAAAAGATTACTCTTTTGGACTTTTTACCGGGTTAAACTTAATTTTGTTCAAGAAAGAATTTTTTTTTGGGATTCTCCGGTATATAGCAAAAGCTAAAAAATGTTATAATTTGTTATTTCATCACACAACCCATTAATTTTTGGTGACAAGTTTCAAGTTTTGGTTTGACTCATCAGCAGGTCCCAAATAGCGAAATTGGGTGATTTGAAAAACAAATGAAAACAAATAAAAAAAAAATTAATAAAAGAAGAAAGAAATGAAAAGTTTGAGACAAATAGAGAAAAAAACAATTTTTTTATTTATTAAAAAAATTTAATTTTTTTTTAAAGAAACAGATTCATTCGAAGCGAATCGAACCTGTATACGCGACCCAGTGGGATGAAAAATAAAGAAGAAGCGTTTCGTGTCAGCAGAAAACCTTACACTCATCGGTGCAGTTTAGTTTTCTGCCTGCTGCAGACGCTTGAAAATAGATCAAACTGATCTCCTCTCATATAAACTCAGAATAAATTCTGGGTGTGAATTATATGAGGAAAAAACACTCCTATACAAGCCCAGGAGGAAAAATAAATAAAAAGATTACTCTTTTGGACTTTTTACCTGTGCTTGTATAGGAGTGTTTTTTCCTCATATAATTCACACCCAGAATTTATTCTAAGTTTATATGAGAAGAGATCAGTTTGATCTATTTTCAAGCGTCTGCAGCAGGCAGAAAACTAAGCTGCACAGATGAGTGTAAGGTTTTCTGCTGACACGAAACGCTTCTTCTTCTTCCTTTTCTTCTTTATTTTTCGGCCCACTGCGTCGCGTATACAGGTTCGATTCGCTTCGATTGAATCTGTTTCTTTAAAATTTTTTTTTTAATAAATAAATAAATTGTTTTTCTTCTATTTTTCTCAATGAAATAACAAATTAGAACATTTTTTAGTTTTTTCTATATACCCGAGAATCCCAAAAAATTCTTTCTTGAACAAAATTATAATCTTATGGTTCAGAGCTGTAATCTTTAGGTTAGATGTAATCAAAATTTCTTGTTTGATGAATCTGTCGTTGAAATCAACATCTGCCTACAGTGTAAGTTTCCATGATCCTTTATGAGCTCTCCAAGTATACAAAATGAGAATTTCTAGTGCTAAGTTAAATCGCACTTCTTAAGGCATGCCTCGCAGTTACTTTGTATCAATGTTTGGTAGAATTTATATAGCTTCACAACTTGTTTTAGGTATCTATCAACACCACAACATTCACATGTCCTTCCGTTGAATCATCCCTTGACCAAGGGCAGCTTATATAGTGCTCACCAAAATTTGATTCGACTTTTTCAATATCTTCATATAATTTTGAAAAGTTATAACATTCTTGAATTTGTTTCTTATGCTCATCGAGTAAGATGTTATTATATTCTCTTAAAAGCTCCTCCATATCCATCTTAACAGTTCAACATTCGGGAATACACTAACCACTAATCAAATTGTTATGCAATTTACTTTCCCCTTTTAGATTTTGTATAGAAAATATCAGATTCTTATAAAATTGCCTGCTACCTAGCAGATTTTGTAGAGAATATACCAAATTCTTATAACGCTTTGTTTATCACTATCTATGTTTTAGATGCTTTATGATATGCTTTCTCATAGAACAGATCTTAGAAAATAGTTCTCGGCTTCGTTTTGGAGATATTAATTTTTAGCTATCATTTTCTCAGTTGAGCAATTCAGACCATACGTTTATGGTAGACAGTTTACAATTATAACTGACCATAAACCATTAGTATGGCTCATGAATCTGAAAGACCACTCCTCAAGACTGATGAGATGGAGAATACGTCTTGAGGAATATGACTACAAAATAGTTCACAAATCAGGCAAGCTCAACACAAATGCAGACGCTCTCAGTAGAGCTATTTCGGATAGTATCGAAAATTTCGCAGAACCTAGCACCTGCGTAAATGTGGTAACAAGGAATCAAGCTAGAGCTCAGGCAAATTCGAATACTCCCAACACGAGTGTCATTAATCAAAATCCAACTCCATCACAAGTGAACAATTCCGCAGTCATAATAAATGAGACAAATTTCCCATTATTGTTAACCAAAAATTCGAATCCTAAATTTTTCATCTTGCCCTTGCAAGATACGGAGCTTGAGAAAATGTTGGATTCGAAACTAAAATTTTCAGATAAATCTCCACTTTTAGAAACTGAACTGAACTTCTTCAAGAAAACAGACTCCGCAATAATTATATCAAAAACTAATTTGCCTTGCCGATCCCAAAGAGATAGATCAAAGAAATAGAAATAGATCAAAGATTTTAACTGAGATCTGCTCATATACAGAAGCAAATCAGTTAAATTAATTAAATATCTCCTTCCCAAATTAGATGCACAAAACCTTCTAATAATTAAAAGCATTTTTACCAAGGTCTTCGCTACTAAACAAATAAACATAAAGCTCCATCAAGATGCAATAAAATATTTATCCGATCAAGATGACAACGAACAAGTTTTAAAAGATTTTCACTCATTAAAACAGGAGGCCATCAAGGAGTTTCTCGCACAATTAAAAGAATCACTGGCCTGGCATGTCAGACGACATCGTAAAGCATGTAAGGAAATGTAAACTTTTTCTGGTGAACATAGTATCCAGGAACCCAAAAATTCCTATGAAAATCTCAAGTATTAGCTCCAAACCTTTCGAAAGAGTGTACCTAGATGTTGTAGGACCTCTCCCAATTTCTCATTCTGGAAAAAAAATACATCCTTACATTTCAAGACGACCTCTCAAAATTTTCTGAGGCTATTCCCATAGTCGACACCGAGTCTAAGACATTAGCGGAAGCCTTCACGACAACAATAGTTTGTCGACATGGTATTCCAGAAAGTATCTTCACAGATCAAGGTTCTAACCTCATAAGTGGCATGTTCGCCGAGGTATCTAAATTGCTAAGAAGAAAACGACTTAAAACTACTCCATATCACCCTCAAACGACTGGTGCATTGGAAAGAACTCACAGAACCTTAGCAGAATATCTCCGATCTTATGTAGCAAATGATCCACAAGACTGGGATACATGGATTCCTTATGCCATGTTTGTATGTAATACAACCCCTCACTCGAGTACTAATTATACTCCACGCGAACTCCTATACGGATTCCCGGCCGAAATCTCAAATAATTTAAAATCTTCTCCAACCGTTTGCTATAATTATGACAATTATGCAAACGAGTTAAAAGCGCGTCTACAACATAGCTTCAAAATAGCTAAGAACATAGTCATGACAAACAAAGAAAAATCAAAATTGCAATACGACAAAAGCTCCGTCCAAAAATCTTTTATGGTCGGCGACAAAGTCCTACTTAAGAGCAGAGTTCGACAGAACAAATTCTCACCACTATGGTCAGGTCCGTATGAGATAATGGAGATTAATTCCCCCGTAAATTCCACTATTAAAACCACTAATAAAAACAAAAGAGTCCATAATAACGACCTAAAACTGTTCTCAGAGTAAAAACTTCATCATCTTCAAACATCATTCAGTCATCTTCCAGGCTTCCAAAATGATGCATACAGCATTCATTTTGATTTTCATCCCTTTTGTCTACGGCTCAGAAATAAAAGTCAATCAGCTAAATACCACTGCAGGCATTTTTTTTTAGGAAATTGGCAGGGCCAATCTCTATACTAACGAGTGGAAGATGGTAACATTCTACGACCTGGAGAATTTCAAAGCGGAGTTCAGGAACATGAAATTCATCGCACAGCAAATAACAGCAACCTGCCAGTAACTCAATAGCAATTCAGCGATAGCCCACACTTGTAACGGTACGTTGTTACAAATAAATCTTATATTAGCAAATATAGAATATAAGAATATGTTACTTGTGAAACAAAGAGCCTTATTTAATGCGATAGGCTCAATCTCCAAAGCACTCTTCGGTACATTAGACGAAGATGACGCCAAAGTTTATGATGAGCAAATACGGAATCTCACGCTAAATCAAGACTCGCTCCTATCCCTTATGAAAAGCCAAACTGCGATAGTCGAAGCAACCGCAAATGTTTTCAACAAAACTAGAGCCGCAATTGACGAGGAATTCTTGAATATGCATAAAAAACTAATGTCAGTACAGATAGCTACATCACTAATGGAAAATAGAACACTTGATAACAAGATATCAATTGAACTGGAATCACTCATTTCACTAGTCTCATTAATGGCATTCAGATACCAAAATACCCAGTCGGAATTAATAGATCTCTTAACAGATTCAAGGCATGGAAAATTTCACCCTACACTAATTACACCTAGACAAATTGAGATCTTCTCCCAACAACAGTGATTGTTTCATTAATTTTAGTCGCTGTTGCCTTTTATTACACTTCCCTTCATTATCCGCTAGTGGTAGTACTGAATACTGGTTCAGTTTTTCTAACTTTGGTTTGAAATCTTTTACCTCCGCGGCCTCAATCCTAGCATTTGTGATTCCCACAAAGGCTTGTCTATTCTTAGGCCTGATTAGTGTATTTCCGCAATGCACTCCGGGACATATTTCTTCGGCCATACATAGCATTTCAGTCTCACTATCAGCTGGGATTCTCACCAGTTGCTCTGTTCTGGGTTTCAAGCATATTATTAGTCCATTAATGCTCTCGGGTTCAAGAACAAGTGCAGAAGCTTTCATCCTGGGCTGGGATTATTGAGCTGGATTTCTGTGTGAGGATGCCCTAGTTCCATTCAACAGCTACCCTAACCTGCTCTTCAGCCCACATCCCTGTAGGCCATGTTATGAACTCTCCATTTACCAGGCGATGATCTTGTTGACCAGCCTCCGTATGAAGGGTTGCGGTTAAGGTATTTTCCCGCCTGTGTTCATGTTTAAGAGCCTTTGCATCCCGGGTGGCCTTCACCTCGTTTTTCAGCTAGGATTGTTGTTGAGCAATGCCTTCCCTCATCTTTTCCACTCTTTCGTTTCTCTTGTTTATCTGTGTTAGATACCGGTCTATGCTGTCTGAGGCTGCCATCGCTTTACCAATAACATCTTTTAGCCCTGTAATTCCTTCTTTAATACGCTGTTTCACTGTTTCTGTTGAGATTGCTCGAGGATTTTTGTTACTAGGTTGACTAACGCTTCTTTGACAAGCTTTGGTCACTGTCACTACGTTAATACTTACCTTTCCTGTTACATTCGCAAAAAGAGGCTTCTCCTCCTCGTTCCTTTTTACATGCCGTATTGACAGTTTTTGGTTAATGAAGTCGATGATAGCTCTATCCTTAAGAAATTCAATACCCAGTATTCCGTCAGCTGGTATTGAGTCTGTGTCATAAATTACAATGAACTTGCAAGCATGCTCTACAGTATCTATACGTAACTTGGATTGACAAACCCCTACGGACTTTCCTTGAGCCCCAAATAAACCCCCAATAGTAATAGTTCATTTAGGCTGAATAAACGTGTTTTTTCTTATCTTATTAAATTTTATTAAATTGCATGTGGACCCGGTATCAACCAAAAGATTGAACTTACCTGTTAACCCTGTATCTGCTTATATTATCCCCCCTCGGCGATATGTCCCTGGAGTTTGTTGATGGAAGGCAGCTGTCGACGAATTCCGCAGCTTTCGTTCCCCAGTTGGCCAGCGCGTTCTACTAGGTACTTTCTGAGCCAGTTTTCTGTATAGTGATCACATGTTCTACAGAACTGACAATAGAGCACCCCCATACGGATTGAATACATTCAATTGGACTACTTACCGCGGTATTTGCGAAACGTAGCTACTGCTTCCTACAGCCCGCTACATCATAACCATAGCTGTTGCATTTGGTGCAGTAACGAGGCTGTGTCCTACATTCTTTCATAATGTGACCCCGCAGTCCTCATTTGAAGCAATGAATGGTTCTCGGTGGAGTTACCCTGGCTGCCGGCCCTTGGTATTTTATGGGTGATACTGGCCTAGCAGTGGAATAAATCTGTTTTGCGTACCCAATGAGTTATACCTCCAACCTGCCTGTACCACTTCTGGGTCTCTTACTTGGAGCCTTTGTGCATCGTTTTCTAAGTAGGTAGATTCCTCTTGTACTCCTTCTAGCGATTCGAATTTCCGTCCAGTGAAGTATACTTGAGTAGGTTTACTCCTAACGCCAGCTTTAAATGTCGCTACTGCATCTGCCTCTAGTTCTGCTATCAATCCTGTATCACCTCCTGGGTATTTCGCCGAGAGCGCCGTTTTTATTTGGTCGAGCAATTTCTTCATCCGGTCTGCGAACTTCCTGATATCCTCACCAGGCCTGCATACCAGCATTTCCGTTCGCAATTCGCTAAACGATTTTTTTGGCATGTAGGCCGATTTGCTTACATACTGTAAAGCATCAAAATCTTTTGTTTCCTGTGAGCTTACCAAGTAGTACGCATCGTCCGTTAGGCGATACTTTATGCACCTGTTAAAATTCTTCTGCTCCTCCTGTGTCAGTCTATCGTGTAGGTCCTTACTGCAGCTCAGAAAGCGATACACTTCCTTCGCCAGTTTGGACGACCTTTCGCCAGATAGTATGGGTACATACTTGGATACTAGATCCATCACTTTTCCATGCTTGTCTGCCATGTTGTTTTGCCCTGTGATGTTTCTTTCCTCTGGCCTTATCTGTTTCTGCTCTGTTCTTATTTTTTCACTCGGCGCTACTTCCTGCTTCTTTTTTCTGATTTGCTCCCTTTCTAGATTTTCTTCTGGCTCTTTATGCTGTTCCCAAAATAACAATTTCCTCGGTTTGAACCCTTTACTCGTACTCAACTTATTACCCTCTTGAATCGGCTTTCTCTGTGATGATCGATCGAGCCCCAACTCTTCTTCTAACCCCGCTGTATTTTCTTCAGCCTCTCTTAACTGTGCCTTTAGTGATCTATTTTCTTTATCAGCCCTTTTTTCTCTTTTTGGATTTCTTCCAATGCTTGTTCTCCTTCTATTTCATGGCTCTGGATAAGTTCGAATGCTGCTGTTACTGTAGAGATACAAAATCCATAGTTAGTCATAATGTATTACAGAAAAAGCTCAATAAGTCAACGACCGTAATTTCAGTTTAATATGCATTTCTACCTTCACTTAGCTATGCAATTCTTACATTCACCAAAGTTCTATGTCAGCAATTGCATGGAAGTACAAGTGAAATTACGGTCGGTGACATTGCTTAAGAAGTAAATTTATGCTGATCGTGTGATTTGTTTTCATTGACATAAATTTTTGTTGTATTTTTTATTTTTTATATGTATGTATATGTCGTAGGCATTTAATAAAAACCGGCATTTAATTAAATGACGGCATTCAATAAAAATCGTATTGATATCTTTCTTTTACCATTATCTGCCTAGGCATTTACTTAAATGCCGGCCTTTAATTAAATGCCGACTGGCTCTCCAGGCAAATAATAAAATAAGCAAATATATATCAACGCACGATCCGCAAGCCTTTACGCCGATAGTGTAATACCACCCGATTAAACCAAATACTAGGAGAGGGAGATGTGTGGTGAAGGGGGAGGTCGCACCCAGGCCTGCGACCCATACTCACATACACCCACACCCACATACACACACATATACACATACACACACATACACGCGCCGCGCGGTGAAGGGGGAGGTCGCACCCAGGCCTGCGACCCATACTCACACACACCCACACCCACATAAACACACATATACACATACACACACATACACGCGCCGCGCGGTGAAGGGGGAGGTCGCACCCAGGCCTGCGACCCATACTCACACACACCCACACCCCCATACACACACATATACACATACACACACATACACGCGCCTGGGTGCGACCTCCCCCTTCACCACACATCTCCCTCTCCTAGTATTTGGTTAAATCGGGTGGTATTACACTACCGGCGTAAAGGCTTGCGGATCGTGCGTTGATATATATTTGCTTATTTTATTATTTGCCTGGAGAGCCAGTCGGCATTTAATTAAAAGCCGGCATTTAAGTAAATGCCTAGGCAGATAATGGTAAAAGAAAGATATCAATACGATTTTTATTGAATGCCGGCATTTAATTAAATGACTAGGCTTTTAATTAAATGACGGATTTTATTAAATGCCTACGACATATATATGTATATGAATTAGTGTATTGTATAAATAAGCGAATGGAAATAATAAAATTGGATTTGATTATCAGATAGCAAGTGATCGAGTTTAATTTATATCCATCAGTTCACCGTACAAACAGTTACCAATAGGTCTAAAGCTTCGCCCTTTGTACTGTTTTTAACACTCTCATTCAGTTTCTTTAACAATTCCTTCTCTTCCTCTCTTGTCCACCGTTTCTGTAACTCTCCCGTTATATGTTTGAATTTTCTATTTTCCCTGTAATGCTGCAGTACGTGTATAACATGGTTGTGTTTTGGAGTAGATAAATTAGCTTTGCTCCCAGTGTGTGTATTTGGAGTAGCTAAATTAGCTTTGCTCCCAGTGTGTGTATTTGGAGTAGCTAAATTAGCTTTTCTCCCAGTAGGTGTATTTGGAGTAGCTGATAAAGCTCCTCCTAAAAGAACGTAAGTGTGATTACCAATTTACCAATTTCACAAACAAAAAATAAAAGTCGCAAAACACAAAACTTAATTTAGCGCTTTTTAAATTAATCCTGGAAAGCAATAAAATTCATTAAGAATTAATTTTAAAAAAAAATTTCGTTTTCCCTTTACAATTCTTCAATTAACCCTGGAAGGTTAATAAAATTAAACAAACTTAATTTATTATAAATTTTTCTCATTATGGGGGAAACTTATACTAACACTTTTTAAATTACTGCGCTGAAATATACTAAAATTGTCCAAAAATTTATTTATTATTAAAAAAAAAATTTTAAGGACAACCATAGCAAGAAATTCTCACATTTATTACCTTGGTTTCGCCAATTATACTCAGTAAATGTCTTTTAACCTTTACTCTTCACTTAAGCCTAAACACACAAAAACAAATCCGATAAAGCGAAATTTATCAATAACGAAGATGAGAAAAAACAAACAGACAAAAATTTATTTCATTTTACACTCCCAAGTAAAACGAAAACGACAAAAACATAAAGAAAATCACATCAATTTTACTCACTTTTACCTCTTTTCCGGCTGCGCCAATTTGTCGTGCCCCAAATAAAAACTTGCGTAATTAATCCACATATAAAACTTTATTCAAATAAACTAAAGGGTTTTACAATAAGAGATTGTTATTTTGATATTCAAAGAAAAATGCCATTTTTTGAGATAAATGATCGGATCTTTATTTCATTATAAAGAGGAAGGTATGCCGTTAATAAATAAAAAATAACATCAGCCAAATAACCACTACGACCACGCCTACAGGACAATATCCTTTTCATGAAATTTTCCATAACCAAATCGCAAAGTGGCTGCCCTATGTCCTCGATAGCCTCACGAATTCCATCTTTGAGGTCTTGAATCGACGCTGGGCTGTTGGCGTAGACCTTCTCTTTCACGTGCCCCAAAGGAAGAAGTCGCAAGGTGTTAAGTCACAAGATCTCGGTGGCCAATTGTGATCACACGGTCCGGAAACTTTTCCCGTAAAATATAAATGGTTTCGTTACTTGTAGGGCACGTAGCGCCGTCTTGTTGAAAGTAAACGTTGTCCAGATCAATACCATCCAATTCCGGCCATAAAAAATCATTAATCATCTGTCGATAGCGCAATCCATTCACCGTAACTGTTGCTCCAACCTCATTTTCGAAAAAGTAAGGTCCAATGACCCCGCGGGACCATAAATCACACACCAAACAGTCACAGGTTGAGGATAGAGAGGCTTTTCAACAATAACTCTTGGGTTTTCCGAGTCCCAGATGCGACAATTTTGCTTGTTGACGAAGCCATCGAGGTGGAAATGGGCCTCATCACTCAAGATGAGTTTTCGATGGAATTCCGGATCATTTTCATGCATTTCAAGGACCCAATCAGCAAAGACTCGACGTTGTTGATGATCGGCCGGCTTGAGTTCTTGTGTTAACTGAACTTTATAAGCCTTAAGACCCAGATCTTTATGCAAAATACGGTGTAATGACGTTTGTGGAATGCCTAATTCCAAAGAACGACGAGGAATGGACAAACCTGGGTTTTCTTCAACACTTTCGGCTACAGCAGCAATATTCTCGGCTGTTCTTGAGCGACGTGCACGGGTTTTATTCTTCACATCACTAACTTATCCCGACAGCTCGAATTTTTCTACCAATTTCTGTATTGCGGTCCGACAAGGTGCTTCACGACCGACGACCCAAAAATGTTCGAGTTTTACGAACCGTCTCTGCCACATTTTCACCATTTTTATAGTGAATTTTAATAATTTCAATGCATTGTTGAATCGTGTATCGTGTATTTTTATTAATGGTGTAGTCTCTACTTGTCAAAAGTCAAAAAAATTACAGCTCGAAAAGTGACATCTACCGAAATTGCGGGCTAATTAAAACAACACCTCTTATTGGAAAACCCTTTATTATCTAAACTGAGGGGTGTTCTGAGACTGTAGAGCCATTTGTTAGGATTTGCCAATTGTATCCATAAGGAAGAGCCTTTTAGGGTATTTAACGTGCAAGAAGGCTGAATATCTTGGGTATGTTGTAGTAATTCCATTTCGCATTTTTTATCTCTAGAATTAATATTGAAGATAGGGTGAGTCGTCTGACATATATAATGGTGAGGAACATTTTGTAAACATTGATGAAAATCTTCGTGATTCATAGGATAGTGTTTTTTTCGGTTCAGATTGACTAATAGAAAATCGGTAGTGGGTTTGACATAAACGAAGGGGTCGTTCACGGCAATCGGGAATGGTATAATTTTATAAGCTTGGAATTGAGTACTTGAAGGTAGAGGGATTTTAGTTTCAATAACAATTTGATTGTTTATTTTATTAGTACTCGTTTGGCTAACTCTATACAAATCAATGAGTCAATTTGGTGTAACGGGGATAGGTAATGTCGTTCCTGATGGAAGATTTTTCCTAATGATGGTAAGGGTATGTTAGAGTTGATAGGGAGTTATTATAAGGGGATTTGATGTTCCATGTTTAATATCAAGCAAAATATCCTTTTGTGTGTGTTGGTATCTCATAACGAAGAGTGTGGTAGTTCTATGAGGTTATCATTTATTTGAAAGGTTAAATTATTGACAACTTGGGAGATTTTAGCGAGTTTCCTTTTTATATTTCCGAATTCTTTTTGGATTTGGGACGAGGTTTTATTGAACACGTTGACAGTTTTGTCAACAATTAGGGTTTGATACTTTAATAATTCCAAAAGATGATCTTCGTTTACTTTAAGGAGTTGTATTTATTCGTCGTAGTGCTTGGCATCTTCTTCGTTCAACGTTCCGAACAAATTTTTGCTTATACTTCCGACAATATTTACGTGACCTTAAATGTTTTGGTTCTAGGATTTCGTCAATCTGATCTATTTCACTCAACAACACCTTTTGCATATTAATCTGGGCTTCACAGTGGTTTGAATGTGATTTGTTAATTGTACTAAGACAGAGATTTTCTATATTGCTAGCTTGGATTCTTAAGTAATCTAGTTCTATGTAAAAATTATCTAAATTATAATACGTTACTAACTTCCAGGAGTTACTGTATAGATGAACTGCTCCGAATTCTTCGAAATAGATACCGGGGGTAGAATCGAAAATCGTCACGTTTGTAGCGCTCGTCGTTGTGCATAATAATCCGAAGAATATAATTGGTCCGATCATCCTGACCTATGGAAAAAACGGATGAATAGTTCGTGATTAGTCGACGAATAACTTCAAATGGTTATATGAATTCGTTTATTTTTGTTTTTAATTCTGACGTAGAGTTTTCGGACGAAGGAGTCTCTACTATATCGTATGGTCCTTCCCATAGCGGTGATAACTTGTTTTTTCGGGTATGATTTTTAACTAAAACTTTATCGCCTATTACAAATTTTTTGGGTTTGGATGATTGGTCATAATATGCCTTGGATTTTTCTTTATTTCTTATAAGATTTTCCCTAGCAATCTTATGAGAATGTTGAAGTCTGGCTTTTAGTTCGCTGGCATAATTGTCGGAATTATACGCGACTTTAGGATCTTTTTTCAATGACGTTGGGATTTCGGCATGGAATCCAAATAATAAGTTATGCGGTGTGTAGCCTGTGCTTGGATGAACGGAATTGTTGTAAACGAACATAGCGTAGGGGATCCAAAGTATCCCATGTAAGTGGATCTGTTGACACATAGTGTCGAAGATATTCAGCTAAGGTTCGGTGGCTTCGTTCTAAAGCCCCGTTTGTTTCTGGGTGATAAGGAGTGGTTTGTAGCTTATGAATTATCAGTAGTTTACATACTAGAATTTAAGAAATTGGTTCCTTGATCAGTTAAGATCGTTTCAGGTAGACCGTGTTTACATATGATTTGTTTCGTAAACTGTTCTGCTACAGTGTGCGCTTCGGCATTTGGTAAAGGTATAGCATCTCAAAATTTTGTCAGATCATCTTGGAACGTAAGTAATCTTAGTGTAATTTAGTAGTACTAATAAAAGGCTTTTGTCTTATTGTACTTATGGTAAATAAATGCTTACTTACTTACTTACTTATATATTTGTTATCCAAATAACTAGTGGGTAAAGGTCCTACTATATCTAAAAATATATTTTCAAAGGGTTTATTACTAGTTGTGGTTATTTTCATAGGCATTCTTTTGTTTTTGTTACACTTATTTTTCTGGCAAGATGGACACTTCTTGATGTAGTCTCTAATATCTTTTAACATGCCTTGCCAATTGTAGATTCTTTTTATTTTGCTTATAGTTTTGGCTTCACCTTAATGACCGCCTAACGGAAAGATATGATACTCTTTTATTACTTGAGCTATATCTTCAAGATCCGTTAGTTTAATTACTTTATTAAAAAAGAAAATTGGTCTAGTGCCTTACTTTTCAAATTCTTTAGAACACAGAAACTTTAGTTCGCGATAACTAGTGTTATCAGTGATTGGTACGGCTATTGAAATAGTTTTCTAGTTCTTTGAGTAGACCTTAAATTTTTGAAAAATTTTTATTATTTGATTTCGATCAGTTTCATTTCTGATAGGTATAGGAGCGCGTCCAACAATGTAAGAGATTTTGCCTTTGTTAAATTCAATAGCTTCTCCTAAGGGTATTACGTAGTTATCGGGTAAATAAGTACTTAATGAATTTTCTTGTATGGAGTTATGAATATTTTTTCTTAATATCACGAGTCTCTAGAAGATCTTTCGTGTTTTCTTCTACATTCGATTTGAACTTTATTATGACTTCTAGTTACTACCTGTATAGTTTTATTTGTATCAGGAATCGCACGGCTGAGTGCGTCGGCATTTAGATTTGCTTTTCCTGGTTTGTATATGATTTTGTAATCATACTCTTCGAACCTTATTCTTCACATCTAGGCGAGAAGTGGGGTCTTTCAGGTTCATGAGCCACGTGAGGGGCTTATGATCTGTGATGATAGTGAACTTTTGACCGTACAGATAAGGCGAAATTGCTGGATGGCGAAAATTATCGCTAGTAATTCCTTTTCTATAGTGGAATACCTCGTCTCGGCCTGATTGAGATTTTTCCTTAAGACAATACATTACCTACAGCATAGTCGCTTGCGTCTGAAGTCACTAAAAATTCTTTATTGAAACATGGGAATTGTAATATCGGAGCGTTAATAAATTTTTTCTTTAACGATTAGAAAGCTTCATCGCAAAAAGAATCCCATTTGAAAGTAGCATTCTTTTTTAAAAGAGCTGTTAAAGGTTTGGTTAGCTTTTCAAAGTTTGGAATGAAGCGCCTATAATAGCCGACAAATCCTAATAAAGATTTTACGTCTTTCTCTTTTTTAGGAATAGGATATTTAGTAACTGCTTCGGCTTAGCAGGGTCTGGTGATACTCCGTTTTTCGTTATGAGATGACCCAGATAGGCTATCTGCTTACTGAGAAAGTGACATTTCTCGGGTTATAGCTTGAGATTATGTTCTCGAAGCCTGTCAAAAACATTCTGGAGTCTAGAGTTGTGTTCTATCAGATTGTACCCGTATATAATAATGTCGTCCATATAAATAAAGCATTCTATGCCTTGGAGACCGACTAAAATATTATTCATCAGCCTTTGAAAAGTGGCTGGAGCTCGCTTTAGACCAAATGGCATACGGTTATAGTAGTAATGACCATAAGGTGAACTAAATGCAGTTTTTTCTTTGTCGCTTTTACTCATGGGTATCTGGTGAAAGCCGTTGGCTAAGTCCAACGTGCTAAAATATTTGGCTTTTCCCAATTGATCTAAGATGTCCGTTATATTTGGAAATGGAAATGCGTCTCCCACAGTTATATCATTGAGACTTCTGAAGTCAAGGACTACTCTCCATCTTTTGTTGCCATCGGCATCTGGTTTTTTAGGAACTAATAATAGCGGTGAGTTCCAAGGGCTTGAACTGGGACTAATAATTTCGTCTTCTAACATTTTATTAATTTGACTGTTGATTTCTTCGCGCTGAGCTTCAGGTAATCTATATGGTTTGACATTTACGATAGGTTTTCCAGATAATATAGGAATGTTGTGTGTCGCTGCATCTGTGCATGTCAGGGAGTCTCCTTCCAAGTAGAATATGTCGTTATACTTACGGCATATATCTAAAATGGATCTGAACTCTTCAGCATTGCAGTATGAAAGTTCTACCTCGGATACTAGTCTAGAAAGCCTTTCTTGAATAGGATCCCTTTGAGGATTTAGTTTTATAATAGCTGCGTTTTTTTTATCTCTGTAATCTGATCCGGATCAAAGGAGATTATGGATTGACGTTGGTGTCAAAAACGATTATAAATTTACATGGTTTTCTAAATTCATAAAAAATCATCACATTGCCATGCTTTTGTTGGGTAAAAACTTCAAAATTTGAACCAAATTTTATTCAGGTTCTATTTTGACGTTTTGTGAAGATTGAAATCATGGCAATTTGATAATTTGCCTCATATGTAAAATCATAGCTACCTACAGACATTTTTTAGAACCAAATCAACTTGAAATTTCCAATGAACCGGATTAATATAAAAAAACGCAGCTAATATTAAATTTATTAATTTCATGTATGTGAGGATATATGTCCGTTTTCCTAATATGAACATCAGTTTGATTGGAATTGAGGATAAGAATATTCGCTTGACCATTTTTGTCTGGTTTTATAAGCGTATTCCCAATAATCACTCCTGATTACAATTCTTTGTGTTTGCAGAAAAAGGTACCTCTTTTATTCATGGCTATCCTAGATATTACCTGTGTACGTGCTGGTATATTTATATTGTCAGCCCCGCACTTCCCTTTATTCGATTTCTTTGCTTTGAGACATTTTTGGCATTTGGTCTGACGTGTTGGCTCGGGTCTTTCAAACCTACATATCTTGCTCCTGACCGAACTGGAAATAGTTCGGAGCTTGGGTCTTTCAAACCTCCATACTCAATGTTCGATACTATTCCTGTGATTGAATTTCATATTTCTGTGTCGTCTGGGGACACGTAATTTATATTAAGAGTTAGTATTTTAGTTTCGTAGTTAATTTTGCAAAGAAACTTGTCTAAAAAATCTTGACCTAATATTCCGTCATATACTTAAATTGTAGATTACCATCGACCATATGTATATTATGTTTAAAAGTGGTATTTTTTAACGTAGAAACTGCATTCTGCAGTTCCTAGTATACGCAGGGGGGTTCCTGCTAATGAAGATAGCTCTATGATTTTTGATAGTATTCCCAAGTGCCCTAGTAGCTTTTAATACCGATATTTCTGCTCCGGTATCTATCAAAAAGGTGCTAGTTTTAAACGCAGTTATAGAATTGTCGATCGTCACAACTAGCGATTGGCGATCGGCGATTAATTAGAAAGAAAGTTATCCTTTTAAATTTGAGATTGCGGATGGACATCGGCGGTTTTGATTAATTGATTTAGGCGAAATTGAGTTTCCGCTGTCGTCTCGCCGCTGACTCTTTTTTGGAATTTCCCCTTTTGCATTAGCTTGAGGCATATCAGGGTTACCTTTTGGATTCCTACTTTTAATTGCGGATCTAATATTACGAGAATATGTAGGATGTAGATATTGGCCTTGCCTATCTTATCTATTTGTCGAAGATTTGGAACTCTTATAGGTTACTGCTGTTGAGGAATCCTATTAGATTGAAAATGTTGACGGCTTCTTTGTGCGAAGCTAGTAGAAGGTTGAGCAAAAGATTGCTATTGAAATAACCTTTTTCTGCACTGACTAATGTGATGATTCGGTGTTTTACAATATGCGCATATAAGCCTGTTTTCCACTCTAATTCTGGATGTTAAACAAGAGTCAGCAGAATGACCTTTTTTGTGGTATTTAGAGCAGGATGAAACGTTTTCGTTGAAAGAACCATTTCTTTTTTATTGCTCTATGGCAAATTTTTTCGAATCTTTTAGGTCGGTGTAGCCTTTGGCCTTGGTTAGCAGACGAACATGGTCATATCTTAAACCATCTTCAAAAGCTCTGATAACCATTTTTTTATTTTCCTCAAATAGAAGATTTTTTAAAGTCTGTCCATTTGTCAGACTTAAAGTAGCGTCGTTATAGATAGATAAAAGCTTTTAGGCTCGGAAAGCATATTCTTTAGTGTTTTCCTTAGGCAGTTGTTTTAGAGCGAGTTTCCATGAATTGTTCTTGGAGAGAAGCTTGCAATTCTTTCCAAGAATCAATGTCATTATATTTGATGACATCGTATGCTTTGCCAATAAGTTTTGCCTTTATAATGTGGAGGTATAGTGCTTTATCTGATTTGGCTGTACCTTGTTTTTGGAATAGGCTGCATATGTTTAAGAATCTGTGAAAGTTCTCTGGATTCCCATCGAATTCTGGGATAAGACTCTTGGCATGATCAAGACTTAATTGTTCTGTCGTGTTATCAGACCTGGTAAAAGGGTTGCGCGTACACCACGATGTTTCGAAGATTGGTTGTGAAAATATTTGCGCGAATTTCCCTCAATTTTTGGGGTTCAAAGTAGTTTCCAGTGAGAGAAAAAATTTGGAGAAGTTTTGCGAATAGAGAAGTAGAAACGAACTTGTACACTTGTTAACACTCAAAAAAGAACTCACTTGATAAAAAATTTCACAAGAACCAAAAAAAAAAAATTGATACAACCGTCAAGAGAAGCAAGAGAAAATACGACCATCAATAAGTAAAAAGGATTTGTTCAAAAAAGTAATTTGCAACTCATATAAATTTATAATTATAATATGTAGATTATAATTTGTCCAGTATATAAATTTGTAATTATAATATATGGATTTATATTAATTAGTGAAAAGAGAATCTAGACTTACATAATTAAATATTATATAAATTTTACTGTTGCTCTCCTGATCGTTGGGTGAGTCTCGACATCACTTGATTTATTCGTTCTTGAGTGTATCCCGCGTTGGAAAATAGGTATCGAAAAAGCGGCTCGCTTGTTGGTGTTATTGTTACTTCCAGTTGGTCTATGTCGACTTGTCGACAAGTGGAATGAGCAATTGCATTGCTTGGACTAACCTCAAGTTAACCACTTCTTCTGGCTCGTTTTCAGGGAAATCTTCTGCCTCTAGGTAGAGGTTTACGTGTTCTATGGAGTCGCTTGATCCAATTGGGGGAATTTCTCCTGGTCAGCACATTTAATGCTGCTCGAGATTTGTAGGTGTTTCGTAGGTCTTACAAACCTTTACGAAATCCCACCGCTGCCACCAGTTTTTGTTACATGCCACTTGGAATACAACTTAATTTTTGTTTGACGCCACTTGGTGTACAACTTTCCTTTGTGTTTTTGACAATAATAACTTCCATTTTTGTTGTAATAATTTTTATTATTCACTTTAAGAAAAAGAAACTTCTATGCTTGTACGTTACACTGAACAAGTTATACAATATACTTTTATGATAAAAACTTTAAAAGAAAACTATTTTGCTTTTGTACGTCATACTGAACAAGTTATACAATATACTTTTAAAGAAAACTCACTGAATAACACTGGAAGCCTTACCTTGGGTAGGGGGACTCTCCAGGCTGAACTTTAGAAAACTTCTTTCCTTTCGCTTCGATTAAACAACCTATTTATTCAAATTCGAACCAATTCCTTTACCAATCAGAATTGGTCGATTTTGCATTTCCCTATTTGGTGGGATTTGTCGGATAGACAATTCCATATGCATGCATATGTTCCGATTTTTGTCCAAACGGAAACGCTTAAATAACAAAAATCAGAAAAATAATTGAAAATTGGTTTTTCGTCTTGAACGGAAATGCTCGAATTTAAAAAATCGGTCAACAATTAAAAATGAAAAAACCAATCAGAGACAATTTTCAGGGTCACCAGTAGCATATGGAAAATGATAAACAAACATATAATTACGTAAGAGTACTAGACCGGCGGTCAGTGTTTTCGTTCTGGTGAACGGTAGCTACTTCGCGGTGACGTGCTTATTTTATTGTCTTGTGGGTGCCCCCGAGGAATGTTGAGACATGATACCTGTTTCTGAGTGTGTTAATGGGTTATGTTTTTTATGTATGAAATAAGCTTATCATGATATCATGAATTGTATGGGATTTATTTTTAGGTTTTTGTGATATGTGGAAACATGGATAATGCCTCTAGGCAATTTAGGCGATTGGGATGTGAGTTATGAATCTGATGAAGGTGATGTGGATTCATGACATTGGTAAGTAGTCTCAGCATCATCTCAAACAAGTACTTAACCTTTTTCACCAGATTAGGTTCAGGTTCAGGTAAAGCATGCTCCACGTTAGATTTCGTTTTTTTTACCTACCCGCGATCTTTAATCTCGTGCAACGTATTGCGATTGCAAATAGGAAACTCACACCATAAATTGACTTAGGCACATCCTCCACAGTCCTAAGCAGGTCCTTATAAATAAATCCAATGTTCTTTGATGAGTGCAAAAAACTCTTTATGCGAACGAAACATCTTTTAAGAAAGAAATTTCATTGCATTTCAAAGATTTTTCGTTTGCATAAAGAGTTTTTCCACTCAATTCTCGAGCTGCAGACTTAGCAGCCAACTGAGTCAATTTCAGATTGACTTATTTCGTTATAAATTTTCATAGCAAAACTCTCTACTTCTTTGATGAGCTTAACACTAAAAGAAATTCTGCAGACGCCATTAAAGTTATTTGCACAATCATCAAAAAACACATACCTTCAAAACCCTTCATAGTAATTTTTCGCACATAAGCCTTGGTGGAATGTTGAGACTCTTAGACTCTGAGTTAAAAAAGTCAATCTTCGCAGACTGTATAAATACCACATCTACACTACTTATCAAAAAATATAGACCAATTTCAAAATTACTTAAAAATGCCTCTAAAAGAGTGTGTTCAGGATTGAACACATTCACTAGCTTCAGCTCCACTGTCCTGAAATAAATAAAAAGGGAACCACCAAGAATCAAAACTTAAAAGTAAAATTAGAAATTCATCTTACCTAATTAGGCACATTTATGAGCCAGACGTAAGCACTTATCCCTCAGCACATCAGCTGAATGTCAACATGAACATTCACATTCCACTCAGAAGTAACAACTTCGATAAATAAAACGTACTAGATGCAGAAATGGATACAACAAGTGGAGCGAAACAGCAGCACCATTTACACGGTAGTATTATACCGTTTTAATATTATTCATAAATAATAAAAAAAGGGAGGGGAAGAAGTATATATGAGTAAAGTGAAAATATTATTAACTGCAACCATATTTAGTTAACAAAATTGAATTTTAGAAAAATGTTTATAAGATAATTAGATAGGAACGATGTGTTAATAATAACATAAACTGGTAACACTTCGAAAGAAAGTGATGTAGTGCAACTGTTATGTTAAGATATTGTTTTTATGCCAATATTGTTGCCATGCGCCTTTGACTACCGTTCTTTGGTGCCGTGTGCAAACTATGGCTATATAAACACCAGTTTGACTTGACTCTCTCTCTTTTTTAGTTTGGCAGCATAACGTTCAACTTGGTAAATTTCTATTCCTGATAAATCATTTATTTTGTTTTCTAACTTGAACTTTAATTTTGATTGACGATTGAAATAAAGATTTGTATTCTGGGTATCGACTAGAATAGGAACTTTATTTTAAGTAGCAACAAGGTTAAAGATTTTTATTGTGGGTAACGACTACAATAAAAATTATAGTACTAACAACAAAATTACTTTGTTCTAATTACGGATTGAAATTAAAGATTTCTTATTCTGGGTATCGACTAGAATAAGGGCTTTCTTTTCGATAACTATTAGAATAAAGATTCTTACTGTGGGTATCGACTGCAGTAAGAATATCTTACTAACAACAACAAAATTATTTTGTTCTAATTACGGATTGAAATTAAAGATTCCTTATTCTGGGTATCGACTAGAATAGGGGCTTTCTTTTCGATAACTATTAGAATAAAGATTCTTACTGTGGGTATCGACTGCAGTAAGAATATTATTAATAAAACACTTTATTGTGATCATTGATTGCAATAAAGATATCCCAATTCCCAACCTAAAGAAAGCCAATTGAATCAAGCGCCAAACATCGAGTGGGTAAGTACAAGTCAATTGCTACAGTTGTGTAAATCAAGTTACATATTAATCATTTAATAAACAATGGTTTCAGCCTTTTATATTATATTATCTATATATATATATATCGTGCAGTTCTCAAGTTTTAGTATTTATTAAACTTGAAACATTTAGTGCAGTGAATAAACAAATAAAAACAACTAGCTTTATACCAGTGGCATAAATATCACTACACCTTTCATTTATTGCATGTACGCTCTGACTACGGGCAGTACATTTTATGGTCCTTCAAGAAAAATTTAAAGTCTAGTGGTATATATTATTTATCTTTCAAACATGACTTCACTTCAAAAACTTTTCGCTAACCAAGTCACCTCTGCACAAATATTCCAAAAATCGTTCAATAACTACAAAAATACTGATGTAGAAAAACGAACGAGAGGACTTATTTCTGAGCGGTTAATCGCCATAAACGAAATTTGGTCCGACTATAAGAATACGCATTATACGATTCTCCAAGCTACTCAGGCTTTAGAAGATAGCGAATAGCAAAAATACGATTATTTTGCAAACGATCAGTTCTCAAGTACGGAAGATAAATACTACACGTTTCGAGGTACTCTCAGAGATGCACTAAATGCATTCGAAACAAAAGTAGATTCAAAGCCAAACACGGAAAATGAATCTTCTTTGTTTCTGAGGTTACCTAGCAATACAATCCCAAAGTTCTCAGGGTCATATGATTCATGGAGGTCGTTTCGCGAACTATTCCAGTCACTGGTGCATACAAATTCTGCGTTATCTTCAGTGCAGAAGTTGCATTATTTAAAATCTAATATTTCTGGAGAAGCAGAACATTTGTTGCGTCAGCTTCAAATGACCAATGCGAGTTACGACAACGCATGGAAGATATTGCTCAATAGGTATGACAATAAGCGAGTATTAATTAATGCTCAGCTAAAAATTCTATTCAATCTACCTAAAGCGACACACGAGTCAGCCAAGGCAATAAAAACCGTGCTAGACAAATCGTCAGAATGTATTTATGAACTCGAAGCATTGGAAGTCCCCACTAAAGACTGGGATATTATCCTGATTTACATGCTAGTGCAATGTTTACCAACAGAGACGCATCGCTTATGGGAACAAGAAGTGAATAGTGTCGTGGCCC
This sequence comes from Dioctria rufipes, assembly GCA_963924295.1. Classification (NCBI taxonomy): domain Eukaryota; kingdom Metazoa; phylum Arthropoda; class Insecta; order Diptera; family Asilidae; genus Dioctria; species Dioctria rufipes. Next base: position 120,405,707 of record OZ002742.1, read on the forward strand.
AATATTCAATTCGGTGTGGTTGTGACATCATGACTTAACTAGCAGCAGGTGTACGACTAATTAAGCAGTTTGCAGTATCTAAGCATTTTACTTCGCACGGTTAAATGCTTGGCGATTGCGAATTGTTTATTAAAAAACTGTCGCATCCACTGCTGTTGTAATTAAGCATTAAGCCAGGGTTAAGTAATTCACTTCGCATAGTGAAATGCTCAGCTGGGCTTACTGTTTGTTTACTAACAGTATTGGGGTCTCCAGCTGACGGCAGTGACTGATGTAATGCTTTGCGATTAATTGCAAGGTATTGCACTGGTCACTGGGTCAGAGTCGCTTCCGCCTGTAATGATTTTAACAGGTGACCCGACTTGTGAGTGGATCAGGTTACTCAGTTGTGTTTTTTGCGATTAGGAGTTAAGAGCTAGAAGTGTGATTCAGAAGCTCGAGTTATATTAGATATTATTCGAAGTAGTTTTGTTGAATAAAGTTTTTTTTATGTGGATTACGCGAGTGTTTTACTGGGGACACGACAATTTGGCGCAGCCGGTGAAACTAAGGTAAGAAATGTGAAGATTTCTTACTGTGGTGTTTTTTTTTTGTATTGTTTTATTTACGAGTAAAAAATTTAAAACTTTTGGTATTTTTATTTTTGTTTTTGAAAAAAAAAATCTGTTTAATTTAATTTACTTTTCAGGTTAAATTTAAGAAGTGTTAAATTAAGTTTATTAAGTTGGATCTTTCAGCCTAAAGATACTATTGTAATGCTGAGTGTGAGTTTTGGTGTTAAGCGTTAATAGTTATGGGAGTTTGAAAGTTTTCTCGTGTGCTAGGTGAGCAATTTAAAATATAAGTAGTTATTTCATCGGGGTTTTTCTTTTTAAAAATTTGAATTATTTGATGTGAAGATAAAGCAAAAAGTGTGTGAGTCAGTGAGTGGCGTATAATTGTGAAATATGATGTGCGATTTTATATTATAAGAAACTAAGTATTGAATGTTTCTTATGAAAAATAAACCAAACTTAATTCGCTAATTCTATGGATGTAGGTAAACAAAGTGCACACTGAGGATTGAATGGTATTTTAGTGTTTTGTTTTAATAGTGATATTTCTCTTTGCTGAAACACCTTCTCCTTCCTGTTATCAAAAAACACAATTCAATAAAGGAAAAATAAATATATATATATCTAAAAAAAAACTCAGAATATACATACCTACCTACATATAGATTAGATAACAAAAGGTAGGAGAATATATGTGTTTATGTATTTATTTGGCCAAGAAAGTGAGTTATGGTGATTTTCCGATAAATTTAAAATTTTTGCTGAAATTGAAAGTTAAGTAGTGTTGACAGGGATCCCACGGTGTGAAAATTTTAGGTATGCATGTAGTCGTGATGAGTTATATGAACATATTCTTGGAATTTTAAAAATTCACTGGCCTTTTGCCGATATTGGTTAAGTGCGAATATATAGTCTTTGCAATTGTTGTCAAATGGAATCTCTGATTATTTTTTTATGGTAATAAATTTAGATAAAGGGCTTTTCTCGTTTTCACTTCATTTTGATAGGTTTGGTTCCTCTTTCTTGGTGTGCTAAGTAGTGTTGCAAGAGAATGCTGCTAGTCTTACCATATTTCAGCTAAAAAATTACACTTACACATGTTGCTACAATCCCTGAGACAGAGTATATATCATTATTAATTTTCTACAACATTAAGGCAAGTGGTTCAAAATCTTTTAAATCATTTAGAGGTTCTTTTTGTGTATTGTATGGTAATAATAAGTATTTCTGTTTCGTGCCGGTTTTGCGAGGTATCGTTGGGGTTTGTTGAATTCCTATAGCTCTAACGTGATTCCACTAAGTGGATCTAAAAAATTTAATTCTTTTAAAGTTGTCGGTAAAGTACGGCCACCGTGCCAAAATGCAGTTAGTTACACTCTGTTTTAAAATTTTATGCGCTTTTACTTAAATTGGGAATACATTTAATAAGTATTCGAGTACTCGCGAAGAATCTTTCTGGATTAAAAGTCTTTGTCAGATTTATGTTGGAGCATATGTACGTACGTTTTAGGTGATTCAGTAAGATACAAAAGCGCTGATAGGTATGATCAATGAGAGGCGGTAAGAAGTATATTTCGCGTACCTGTTAATGTCGGTGTTAAGAGTGCTAAGTGATAAGTGACAAGTGTAGTGTTTATAATGGAAATATGTGCGTGAGGTATAACAGTCTCACAGTCCTAAATGTCAACAGGAAGAAGCAATATTTTAACTAAGGAGGAATTGTCACGCTTTCAGGCCCAGGAAAGGGAGTTAGAGATAAAAGCACAGGAACTGAAGGAAGGCCAAGCAATATTGCGGAATTACGTGCAGGACTGGGAATATATTGGGGAACATATAACGGCAGAGTTACAGAAACGGTGGACAAGAGAGGAAGAGAAGGAATTGTTAAAGAAACTGAATGAGAGTGCTAAAAGCAGTACAAAGGGCGAAGCTTTAGACCTATTGGTAACAGCAGCATTCGAAATTATCCAGAGCCGTGAAGTAGAAGCAGAGCAAGAATTGGAAGAAATCCAAAAAGAGAAGAAAGGGCTGATAAAGAAAATAGATTCACTAAAGGCACAGTTAAGAGAGGCTGAGGAAACTACAGCGGGGTTAGAGGAAGAGTTGGGGCTCGAGCGATCTTCACAGAGAAAACCGATTCAAGAGGGTAATAAGGTGAGTACGAGTAAAGGGTTCAGGCCGAGGAAATTGTTATTTTGGGAACAGCATAAAGAACCAGAAGAAAATTTAGAAAGAGAGCTAATCAGAAGAAAGAAGCAGGAAGTAGCGCCGAGTGGAAAAGTAAGAACAGAGCAGAACCAGATAAGGCCAGAGGAAAGAAACATCACAGGGCAAGACAACATGGCAGACGTGCATGAAAAAGTGTGGGTTTTAGAATCCAAGTATGTACCTATACTATCTGGCGAAAGGTCGTCCAAACTGGCGAAGGAAGTGTATCGCTTTCTGAGCTGCAGTAAGGATCTACACGATAGACTGACAGAGGAGGAGCAGAAAATTTTTATCAGGTGCATAAAGTATCGCCTAACGGACGATGCGTACTACTTGGTAAGCTCACAGGAACCAAAAGATTTTGATGCTTTACAGCAAGTAATCAAATCGGCCTACATGCCAAAAAAATCGTTTAGCGAATTGCGAACGGAAATGCTGGCATGCAGGCAGAGGCCTGGTGAGGATATCAGGGAGTTCGCAGACCGGAAGAAGGAATTGCTCGACCAAATAAAAGCGGCGGTCTCAGCGAAATACCCAGGAGGTGATACAGGATTGATAGCAGAATTAGAGGCAGATGCAGTAGCGACATTTAAAGCTGGCGTTAGGAGTAAACCTACTCAAGTATACCTCACTGGACGGAAATTCGATTCGCTAGAAGGAGTACAAGAGGAAGCTACATACTATGAAAAAGATGCGAAAAGGCTCCAAGTAAGAGACCCAGAAGTGGTACAGGCAGGTTGGAGGTCTAACTCATTAGGTACGCAAAACAGTTGGGGAGCAGGCGAGGCCGGCCCCAATCGAGTTCAGCGACCGCAAAGACCAATTTATTCCACTGCTAGGCCAGTATCACCCATAAGATACCAAGGGCCGGCAGCCAGGGTAACCCCACCGAGAACCATTCATTGCTTTAAATGTGGACAACGGGGTCACATTGCGAAAGAATGTAGGACACAGCCCCCTTACTGCACCAAGTGCAACAGCTATGGTCATGAGGTAGCGGGCTGTAGGAAACAGCAGGTACGTTTCGCAAATACTGCGGTAGGTAGTCCAGATGAATGTATTCAGCCCGTATCGGGAGTTCTCTATTGTCAGTTCTGTAGGACATGTGATCACTATACAGAAAACTGCCTCAGAAAGTACCTAGCAGAACGCGCTGGCCAACTGGAGGGAAACGGGGAGCGGCAGCTGGGGAATTCGTCCACAGCTGCCTTCCATTAACAAACTCCAGAGACATATCGCCGAGGGGGGATGATATTTCAGTAGACTTAAGTTTATTGAATAATTGTAGCATCACAGTTGAAGCAGACATAGGGTTAACAGGTAAGTTAAATCTTTTGGTTGATACCGGGTCCACATGTAATTTAATAAAATTTAATAAGATAAAAAAAAACACGTTTATTCAGCCTCAACGAACTATTACTATTGGGGGTTTATTTGGGGCTCAAGGAAAGTCCGTAGGGGTTTGTCAATCCAAGTTATGTATAGATACTGAAGAGCATGCTTGCGAGTTCAATGTAATTTATGACACAGACTCAATACCAGCTGACGGAATACTGGGTATTGAATTTCTTAAGGATAGAGCTATCATCGACTGCATCAACCAAAAACTGTCAATACGGAATGTAAAAAGGAACAAGGAGGAGAAGCCTCTTTTTGCGAATGTAACAGGAAAAGAAAGTATTAACGTAGTGACATTGGCCAAAGCTTGTCAAAGAAGCGTTAGTCAATCTAGTAACAAAAATCCTCGAGAAATCTCAACAGAAACAGTGAAACAGAGCATTAAAGAAAGAATTACAGAGCTAAAGGACATTATTGGTAAAGCGATGGCAGCCTCAGACAGCATAGACCGGTATCTAACACAGATAAACAAGAGAAACGAGAGAGTGAAAAAGATGACGGAAGGCCTTTCCCAAAAACAATCCCAGCAGAAAAACGAGATGAAGGCCACCCGGGATGCAAAGGCGCTGAAACATGAACACAGGCGGGGAAATACTTTGACCGCAACCCTTCATACGGAGGCTGGTCAACTAGATGATCGCCTGGTAAGGGATGAGTTCATAACATGGCCTACAGGCATATGGGGTGAAGAGCAGGTGAGAGTAGCTGTTGAACGGGAAAACGAGCTAGGGCATCCTCGCACGGAAGTCCAGCTCAATAATCCCCGGATGAGAGCTTCTGCACTTGTTCTTGAACGCGAGAGCACGAATGGACCAATAATACGCTTGAAACCCAGAACAGAGCAACTGGTGAGAATCCCAGTTGAGAGTGAGGCTGAAATGCTATGTATGGCCGAAGAAATATGTCCCGGAGTGTATTGCGGAAATACAATAATCAGGCCTAAGAATGGACAAGCCTTTGTGGGAATCATAAATGCTAGGACTGAGGCCGTGGAGGTAAAAAATTTCAAACCAAAGTTAGAAGGACTGAACCGGTATTCAATAGTACCACTAGCGGATAGTGAAGGGAAGTGTAATAAAAGGCAACAGCGACTAAAATTAATGAAACAATCACTGTTGTTGGGAGAAGATCTCAATCCAGAGGAGAGGGAATCCGTGACTCAGCTCTGTTACGAATACAGTGACATTTTTCATTTGCCAGGAGACAAACTGACCTATACTCCAACAAAAACCTTTCAATTACCTCTAATGGCCAACACAGGACCCATACATAGAAAGCAGTACCGAATGCCGGAAGCTCACAGAGAAGAGTGTAAAAAGCAACTCGAAAAATTGTTAGAGGATGACATAATAGAGCATAGTGATAGTCCATTTAATTTTCCAGTACTCCTGATACCCAAAAAGGGTACTGATGAAGCTGGGAATCGCAAGTATAGGTTGTGCGTAGACTTCCGTGAACTCAACAAGGTCTGTATCCCTTGTTCATATCCACTTCCGCGAATTGAGGATATTTTGGATCGACTAGGTCATTCTAGGTACTTTTCAACGTTAGATTTAGCTAACGGATATCATCAAGTACTAATCGATCCAGCAGATAGAGAGAAAACGGCTTTTAGTACCAATTTCAATCATTTTCATTATAAAAGATTGCCATTTGGGCTAAAGACAGCGCCTCCATTTTTTCAATCGCTCTTAAACAGCATATTAACAGGGTTACAGGGAGTAAAATGTTTCGTGTATCTCGATGATGTCGTGATATTTGCAAAAAACTTAGACGAACACAACGATAAGTTAAGGCAAGTATTTCAACGTTTTCGGGATCATAACTTGAAACTAAATGTCAGTTTCTAAAAAAAGAAGTGGTGTATCTGGGTCATGTATGCTCGGAACAGGGAGTAAAGCCAGATCAACGTTTAGTGGAAGTCGTAAAGACATTTCCAAGGCCAAAGACAGTGCGACAGGTACAGTCTCTCCTGGGGCTAGCTAATTACTATCGGAAATTCGTCCCTAACTTTTCACTAATCATGGCTCCAATTAATAATTTATTACGGAAAAAGGTAAGGTTTGATTGGGGACCCAAATGTGATAAATCATTCACCCTGATAAAAGAGGCTCTCACTACGCCTCCATTATTAGCTTATCCGGATTTCACGAAGGAATTCACGTTACTGACGGATGCTAGTGGTGAATCCCTAGGGGCAGTTCTAGAGCAGGAAGGTAGGCCCATCAGTTACGCCAGTCGCACACTCAATCCGGCCGAGAGGAACTACTCGACAACTGAACGTGAGCTACTAGCCATAGTCTGGGCCGTAAGTAACTATAAATGTTATCTATTGGGCAGGCATTTCAAAGTAATTACTGACCACCAACCTCTTCGGGGTGTTTTCAAGGTTAGAGATACGACGTCACGCATGGTACGATTTCATCAGAAATTGTCAGAGTATGATTTCGAGATTCTATATAAAAAAGGAAGAGAAAATGGCAATGCGGATGCTCTAAGCAGAATACCCCAAAGAATAACAGAAGCCAAATTCGAGGAGAGCGAAATGCATCCATGCCTAGCTATCACTCGGGCACAAGCTCGAAGAAAAGATTCCGAAGTAAATGATACATCACCTATGGAATCCGAAGAGGAATGGGGTGACCTCGATGAAGCAGAAGTAATAGCAGGAAAGGTGATGGGTGATCCGAACCCACAGCATATCACAGATCCAAATGAAGTTGAGCCGATCTTGAAGGACTTCCATGACTCTCGGTTTGGAGGACATCTCGGAAGAGATAAGACCTTAAAACGAGTAAAGCGCTTCTATCATTGGAAAGGGATGAAAAGGGATATCGCGAAGTATATTAGGCGCTGCCCGCAGTGTCAGAAAAATAAACACAGTCGAGCTACTAAGATGCCGTTGGTGATCACTTCAATCTCAAGCAAACCTTTTGAGAAGGTGTACGTCGATTTGGTGGGACCATTGCCGTTGAGTCACAATGGCAACAAATACATCTTATCCTTGGTGGGTGATCTCACTAGGTTCGTTGACTTCGTAGCGATCCCGGATCAGGAAGCGAATACTGTGGCACGAGCACTGTTCGAGCAAATTCTCAGCCGATATACTCTACCAAAACAATTAGTTACTGATCAAGGAGCGAATTTTAATGTTGAAAATAAAAAAGTTACAGACTACTGCCTATCATCCGCAGTCAAATGCCGTAGAGAGACAGCATTCCACGTTAGCAAGCTATTTGAGAAGTTTTGTAGATCAAGACCCGCGAAATTGGGACGAATTCCTGCGGACGGCAGCTCATGCCTACAACAACTCGGTGCATTCGGGCACAAAATTGACACCAATGGAAACTTTATTCGGATTCGTCTCGGAAGTTCCCAGTAGCTTGCAGCGGAAGCCTGAACCGCTATACAATGCCGATAAATATCATAATGTGTTACGGTTTAAATTGCAAAAGGCATTCGAACTAGCAAAGCAAAACTTGATCAAAAGTAAATTGTCCGCCAAGAAGTACTATGATAGATCCGCGAGGGCGATAGAGGTGCATGTCGGTGAAAAGGTTCTGGTTAGGGACCCGGCTCGGGCGGGAAAACTGTCGTCAATCTTCAAGGGTCCTTATGAAGTAATTTACGTTCATAGCCCAGAGAATGTAACAATCCTTATCGGAAGAAAGCTCAAACGGGTTCACGTGAATCGGTTAAAAAAATTTGAATGCTACTGTTATTTAGTAAATTTTGTTTTTATTTCACCTTACAGGTAAAGCAGCAGAATCGTACAAGAACGGACGAAAGAAGAGACCTAGTGGCCCGATTCGGAATCCGTTCAGGAGACGGACGCTAAAAGAAGCCCAGAAGAGCCGGCAAGGCATAAACATATACATTTGTAGAGGAAATTTAATAGTGGAAGGAAAAGATCATTAATAAAAAAAAAAGAGAGAATTTAAAAAAAATAATAAGTAAAAAAAAAAAAAATATATAAAAAAACAGAGAGAAGTAAAAACAAAAAGGGTAAGAAAAAAAAGAGAGAATTAAAAAGAAACTAAAGTAAAGAGAGTAAGAAAAAAACAATAATAATATTAAAGTAAAGAATAAGAATTAAAGTAGCGAGAGACAAAAGAAAAAAGAAAACATACTCATTGAAAAAATTGGTAAATAAAAAGAAAAGTTAAGAAAAAGAAAAAAAAAGCAATTGGAAAGAGAAGTGTAAAAAAGAAAAGAACACTTATAAAAAAAAAAGGTAATTGAAAAAAAAAAGGAGGAAAGGTGGTAGAGAGAGTGAGAGAGAGAGAGAAGGAGGAAGTGGATAGATAGTAGAATAAACTAAATCTGTACCGTGATTTATTTTATTTTACTAAATAATAATAAAAATCGTACTAAATAAATTATATACAGAGTGGTTTCTTTTATTTTTGTATACTAGGTAGGATAAAATTAAGAAGGTTGTCATATAGTTAGTTTGGAGATGTTAAGAAGCTGAATATGGAAGCAGTCGCCATAATCTTGTTGATGTTCATCAGTTTGTCATACGCTGGGCAGACTGGCTACAATATAAAGCCCATAATGCAGTCCGGAGTATTGTTCGAGCACGTAGGAAAAGCAAACTTTTACACTAGGCATTGGACTATTCTATCCAAAGTAGAAATGCCGGACTTGGCGGTCGAGCTGGAGTTCGCAAACAATTGCAGCAAGCTGGTTATACAGCTCTGCACAAAAATCAACCACAGAGAGAGAGAACTCGGGAACAGATGTGAGCTAGCCACTAAGGAAATAGGAAGTTGGATGGCGAAGATTAGGAGACAGGATGATGAGTTGAAGCACCACACCCATGCGGAACCGACTCTTCGAAGGAAACGATCTTTCTTTGATGGTATAGGGTCCCTGTCAAAAACACTTTTCGGAACCATGGATCACGCAGATTCGGAAAATATCTACTCGGCTTTGAGGGATCTAGATGGAAAAGAAAACCGCACCTTCACCTTGCTTCAAGAGCAAACAACACTGATGACATCGACGTTTAATCTATTCAATGCGTCGCGAGTTCAGGCAGCAGCAGAGCGAGAGGAACTTTGGAATAAAATCAATGCCATCACCGCCGCGCAGCAAAGTCAAGACCTGGAGATAACAACGTTAACACGGAGAGTGGAGATAAATGAAATACTGACACTAATGACCCTCCAACTGCGAGAACTCAGCGATGTCCAAGAAGGTTATGCGAACATGTTAGTCGCACTGAGCATGGGAAAACTTCACCCCATGATTATTCACGCCCGGCAGCTAACAGAAATTATGACGAACGCTACAAAACAATTGGATTTAGCAGAGGAATTTCTGGACTTCCAATTGTTGACTCAAATTGCTAAGGTGAGCGCAATGCAGGGTCCGCAGCACATTATGGTCAGAATAGACATTCCTCAACCGGAGAGAGTGGCTTTTGAACTGCACAAAGTATACACCATTCCCGTAGTAGTTGATGAAGACGGCTACCATGTATATGAGTTGGGAGCCGAATTTCTAGCAGCAAATAATCACGATCGCCAGTATGTCCTGCTAGACTATCAGCAATATGAGAAATGCCAACAACTGACAACCCTCGAAAATCATTTGCGTTTCCTGTGCCCACAGTTGGGACCAATCGTCACAGCCATTGGTGATAGCTGTGTACTCAACCTTTTTCGAAGTTTCAACGTCAACCCGCTGGCATGCAAGGAAAAAATTCTCCCAAAATGGAATAGTCTAGTCCGCATGATTACCCGAAATCACTGGTTGTTCGTGATGGCCGACAAGACGAAACTAGAGGTAAACTGCCGCGATACACCTACAGCGATTGGAGAACTATGTTCTACCGGAGTATTATCAATCGAGGAGCACTGCCACCTTCAGATCGGCGACCTTTTGATCACATCAGAGGACCACGCTCAGCGAAATATTACTCTTTGGCAACCCTCATTTTCGGAATTACCATCATGGGATAGCGTGAGCACCAGAAATAGATCTACAAAGCCTATGGCTGATGGCGATCAAAATCGTAAGGTACGGCTGTTAGCTACCGACAATGCCAACCAAGCCTGGAGAGATCATGCAGCCGAGATACAAAAAATAAATGAGGACATCACACGAGAGGAAATACATCGACAACAAAGTCAGCCCCACACCATCTATCTAGCCGCCACCTCAATAACTGGGCTGTTAAGTATTGCCAGTTTTATGTTAGTAGCAGGAGTTCTGATCCGCAGGAGATGTCGGAAGCAAAAACCAGTACCGGCTAGATCAAGCAGATTGTCGATATTGCCCATCACCCGGAGTTCAATAAAACCCACTGTAACAACAGGACAGCCTACCGAAGACAAAGAAACGAACGATGACCTGCAAGTAATCGTGCCTACTACAGCAACATTGCCCACAGCAAACCTGCCTACGATAGTCGGAAAACAGCTGGTACAGCTAGCGTAGTAACAACTGTTGTAGGGTTAGATATTTTTGTTACACTAAGTGTTATATTGGATAGGACAGTGGCAACCTTTAGATAGACGGAATCACTCTGAGTAATTAAATCAATATAAATATTGTATTCAAGTTAAGTGTAAGAATTGCTAGAAAGAAAAAAACATTTGTTCATTTGAAAAAAAAAATTTGGAATTAGGTATAAAAATGTTTAAACGAAAGTAAATAGTGTAGTTATGTAATATGATTAGATAAAACAAATATATGTAGTTAATGAAATCTAGAATCAAATTTTGTATAAGTAAATCTAATCCTAGAAATAATTGTACAGGTTTTATTTGTTATTATGGTAATACTATTTTTAGAAATATCAAAATTAGGGTTAAGAATATAATTAAATTGTAATTGAACAAAAAGATTGTTTGAAGAAGTAAATGAGATCACGAGAAAAAAAAATAAAAATACATGTTGTTAAATTGGAACTGAATCAAGAGAAGTAGATATTGCTAAGATAAAACGTAGAAGATGTTTTAAAAAAAAAAAACAATTATTGTATATATACGATAAAATGTACAATGTAGTTGAAACTAAACCGAGCACCCTGATCTAATTCCCCCTGGGAATTAGTCTTTCACAGGGGGGAGGAATGTCGTGGCCCAATATTCAATTCGGTATGGTTGTGACATCATGACTTAACTAGCAGCAGGTGTACGACTAATTAAGCAGTTTGCAGTATCTAAGCATTTTACTTCGCACGGTTAAATGCTTGGCGATTGCGAATTGTTTATTAAAAAACTGTCGCATCCACTGCTGTTGTAATTAAGCATTAAGCCAGGGTTAAGTAATTCACTTCGCATAGTGAAATGCTCAGCTGGGCTTACTGTTTGTTTACTAACAGTATTGGGGTCTCCAGCTGACGGCAGTGACTGATGTAATGCTTTGCGATTAATTGCAAGGTATTGCACTGGTCACTGGGTCAGAGTCGCTTCCGCCTGTAATGATTTTAACAGGTGACCCGACTTGTGAGTGGATCAGGTTACTCAGTTGTGTTTTTTGCGATTAGGAGTTAAGAGCTAGAAGTGTGATTCAGAAGCTCGAGTTATATTAGATATTATTCGAAGTAGTTTTGTTGAATAAAGTTTTTTTTATGTGGATTACGCGAGTGTTTTACTGGGGACACGACAATAGTACAAATGAACTTCCTACCCTAGAATCTCTAAAGGCTTTTCTAGAGACGAGATTCCGAACTGTAGAAGCAATTTCAGAAGCAAAACCATATTCCATAAACAGACCAGCTCAAATTCCATGAGCTTCCACCCATTTCACATCATCTAGTTATAGTTGTATATTATGTAAAGAGCCACATCGTTTATACAAATGCTCCAAATTTATAAAACTGGATGTAGACTCTAAATTCAAGGTTGCCACGTCAAATAACTTGTGCATTAATTGCCTTTCAAAAGGTCACAATTCGAAGTTTTGCTCAAGCAAATTTACATGTCAGCGATACGGAAGGAAACATCATTCCTTACTTCATAGGAACAATACAAATCCACAGAATAAGCAAAATTCCTCAGAAAACCCACACATACAAGCTCAACCTTGTAAGCCACCTTCCGCTTCCAATATTCACACGCTTCATGCGAATCTATCTACCAGAACTACACAAGCCTTGCTTGCCACAGCATTGCTTAAAGTTCCATCGAAAAGGGGGACCCTGTTCACATTACGAGCCTTAATTGACTCAGGTTCTCAAGTCACGTTCATAACACAAGCCGTCGCTCGTAAACTGCAGTTGACTACTATGAACACTTCGATACAAATCACTGGCTTAGGAAAGTCAGAAGCTATAAATGTTGAAAAACAAGCATCGATAAATATACATTCTTACTCAACCTCGAGTAAGGTAACCACGACTAATGCCCTTATCGTGAAAACTATAACAGATATATTGCCTTCGTCCACCATTCCAAATAAAGAATGGAACCACGTTCACGATCTGCAACTCGCAGATCCATTGTTTTTCAAGCCAGGAAAGGTAGACCTGCTTCTGGGAGCAGATGTTTACGGAGAAATTCTATTAGAGGGATTACGAAGGGGTCCACCTGGAACACCAATTGCACAAAATAGTACTCCAGGAAGACAACTGTCTACGGCAGACCGCGATTGTGAACAGTTTTATAAGAAAACTCATTATCGAAACGCAAACGGCCGTTACGAAGTTCGTTTGCCCTTCATCAATGAAAGTCCCAACCTAGGCGACTCTCGTGGCATGGCTATACGAAGACTTTACAGTCTAGAGCGTAGATTACATCAAAATCCCGAACTGAGTCAGGAATATAAGGCTTGTATAAATGAGTATAAATCATTGGGGCACATGACATTGGCTGATAAGGAAGTGAGTAAAGATAAATGTTATTATCTTCCTCACCACGCCGTTATCAAAGATAGCACGACTACCAAAGTTCGAGTTGTCTTTGATGCTTCGGCTAAATCCACCAATGGGAAAAGTTTGAATGAACAGTTGCATACGGGCCCAGTATTGCAATCTGAACTTTTCTCAACTTTACTTAGATGGCGAAAGTACAAATTTGCTATGTCAGCGGACATAGAGAAAATGTATCGAATGATAAACGTTCAATCTCCAAACCAAAACTATCAAAGAATAGTTTGGAGAAACAATCCCACTGAAGCCATTAAAGATTACAATTGACTACTGTCATCTTTGGGACAACACCAGCTCCGTACTTAGCAATCAAAACCCTACATCAGTTAGCTGCTGATGAAGTTGCTAGATTTCCTAAAGCGGCCAAAGTTGTATTACGAGATTTTTACGTTTATGATCTGCTCACTGGAGCTGATTCTATTGAGGAAGCCTTAGAAATGCAAGGTCAGCTTATTCAACTCTTGTCGTCAGCAGGATTCAATCTAAGAAAGTGGGTCAGTAATTCATCGGATCTCCTATCCAACATCGCAGAAGAACATAGAGAAGTACAACTTCCTTTACGGTTAGCAAGTGATGAATCTGTGAAAACCTTGGGTATCCATTGGCATCCAGGAACTGATCTTTTTACTTTGCAATATAAACAGTTTGAAGATCGCATTTCTACAAAGCGTTCTGTATTGTCAGAAATTGCTACACTTTTTGATCCACTTGGTTGGATTTCTCCAATCATAGTCACAGCTAAAATTCTGATGCAAACCTTATGGGTTTCTGGATGTTTATGGGACGATCCTATTCCTGCACCCATTAACAATCATTGGCGACAATTTAAAGCCAAACTAAGCCACATCAGCAAAATCCACATACCACGGTGGATATTCACAACCAGTAATCTGTCAACTTGCCAAATACATGGGTTTTCCGATGCGTCCAAACAAGCCTATTCGGCTGCAGTCTATATAAGAGCCATAGATCAAGAAGGAAACGTCCATGTTAATCTACTAATTGCGAAATCCAAGATAGCACCTGTTAAACCTATTACGCTTCCCCGCCTCGAGTTATGTGGCGCTGTGCTATTAGTCGCGTCAAGACAGACCTAAATTTTCTTAATGTACCCATATTCGCGTGGACGGATTCCTCTATAGTCTTAGCTTGAATTCGCAACCATCCCAACAGATATAAAACCCATGTTGCCAACAGAATCGCAGAAATTCAAACCTCAATCGATATACAGTCTTGGCGTCATGTTCGGTCTGTTGACAATCCTGGCGATTATAACTCCAGGGGCATTGAACCTGAGTCTTTAAGCTCGCATAATATATGGTGGCACGGACCACAGTGGCTGTTAAACTCTGAGGAAAAGTGGCCTCAGTCATTACCATTGATGGAAAATAACATTGACTCTGAACAAAAGCGAGTAAGCTGTCTAATCACAACTCATTTAGACATTGACGATTTATTTGGTAAATTCTCGACCTTTGTTAAACTGCAACGAGTCATTGCTTATTGTTGCAGATTCATAAATCGCTGTCGCAAAATAAATCCAGAAATCCATCACGACTACTCAATGCTACTCAAACCTGATGAGATGACTCAAGCGAAACATTTATTAATAAAGCGAGCTCAAACGATTGAGTATACAAATGAAATTCAGCAACTAAAAGCAGGAAATTTTATATCTTCCAGAAGCAAAATTTTACCTCTCAATCCATTTCTGGATGATTACGGATTATTACGTGTGGGCGGGAGATTACAACACGCTAATGTCCCTTACAATCAAAAACATCCTGTGATATTGCCAAAGGAAAGTAATCTAAACACCTTAATAATCAACTATTTCCACACAAAAACATTACATGGAGGTCCCCAATTGGTTCTATCAACATTGAGGAATTAATTCTGGATTCCATAAGGACGAAAAACAGTCAAACATGTTTTACACAAATGTATAATCTGCTTCAAATAGGAACCAAATGATGGGGAATCTACCTGCCTCTAGAATAAACAAATCAAGACCTTTTCAACAAATCGGCGTGGATTATGCTGGCCCCATTAATTTATAAAAATGTCTAAGCACAGAGGAAATCGGTTCTACAAAGGTTACATTTGTATTTTTATTTGCATGGCCACCAAGGCTATACATATAGAACCTGTCTCTGATCTCACCACAGCAGCCTTCATTGCAGCATTTCGACGTTTCTCTAGTCGACGGGGACTTTGTACAGATGTCTATTCTGATTGTGGTACAAACTTCATAGGAGCTGACAAAATTTTACAAAGAGATGTTATGACTGCAGTGAAGCAAGCAAATAAAGAAATGGCATCTAAGGTAACACAAGATGGAATACGATGGCATTTCAATCCACCTTCAGCACCACATTTTGGAGGCCTTTGGGAGGTAGGAGTGAAATCGATTAAGTTTCATTTGAGGCGCACATTAGGAAATTCATCATTAACATTCGAAGAATTTGCAACCGTGTTGACTCAAATTGAAGCCTGCTTAAACTCCAGACCATTATGTCCCATCTCTGATGATCCAGACGATCTTAATACTTTAACACCTGGGCATTTCTTAGTAGGCAGTTCATTACTAACTCCACCAGAACCAAGTGTTGAGAAAAATACTTCATTAATCACAAGATGGAATCATCTGCAATCATTACAGCAACAGTTCTGGAACAAATGGTCCAATGACTATTTGAACTCATTACAGAACAGACCAAAATGGCAGAATCCAGTTTCCAATCCTAAAGTAGGAGACATGGTTGTTATTAAGGAACCTAATTTACCAGCATGTCGGTAGAAATTGGGACGAATTACCGAACTACATCCAGGAGCGGACAAATTGGTAAGAGTTGTCAGCATTAGAACTCAGACTGGACTTGTAAAGAGACCAATCACAAAATTCGCCATACTTCCTTTGGCCTAAACAATGTTTTCAAAACATTCATTAAAATTATCCAAAGGCGATTGTATAATACACATATCTCTTTTTTTTGTTCAGTCCAAATCAGCACCTTTAATAGAATTGCATCAATATCCATTTCACTCATATTCATTCACATTATCAAAAAAAAAAAAAAACCTATATCAGTTATCATCATTTGCATGCAATTACATTTTGATATTTTCCTCCAAACAATAAAATCATCACACCAGAGAAAAGTTCTAAAATACCATAATCGAGGCGCATTCTTAAAAATTGCACATGCATTCATATATATAACAATTCTTTGTTTCTAAATCCAACAATACATTCCGCACAAATGTGCAAAATTATATTCTCGCTACCGTTGAAATTCATCACCAGATTTGCCTTTGTGCATTTTTTGCTGGTAATCTAAATATGCATCCGATAATCAGATTGCATCCCAAGTCACAGCTTGAATAAAACAGGACCCGTTAGTCCTCTTTAAATATCGATTACCCTGCAGCACAACTCACAGTTGAATTTCAAATTGGCAGAAGGAAAATGGAATCTCCTAAGCGTGAAGTAAACGTGAAGACTGAGTTGCCATCAACTCCGGGCAAGAGCATTGAACAAGAAGTCATGGAAATTTGGCATCTTGAGAGGCAGCTAAATAGTTTAAAGACGGCATCCAAAGTGAGACAACTCAGTAGTCGATTTCGTACATTGAAATTGAAGAATAACCTGGATTCGGATGTGATTGTAATCCCCGACTCGACACCACAATCTCCAAGGAACCATGTCCAATCAGACGTAGCGCCAGCACCATCTTACCAACGAGATGAGCAACCTCAAACTAGCAATCATCCAGCCGGCAACTTAACTCCCACACCTAAGATTAAAATCCTGGAAGATATCACATTGATACCTGATACCAGCAAATCAAACACAGGAGATGATGACGATATCCATTTATTGGTGCGAGATCATGACACAGGAACCATGGAGAAATTCGTGATCTCACTAAAGGCTCTACAAAAATCCAAGAAAAGGAAGCAGAGATTTACCACGCAAGACTGTACGCGGTATAACATCCGTTTGTTAAAAGATGGCAACATAAAAATTTTAAAATAAAGACCACATAAATAAGTTTGGGTGTTTCTTTTCTTATAGTGAATATTTTATCCTTAATATCTGCGTTGACATTTGGATTTACATTGGTTGTAAAAATTTCTTTCTTTTCTTCTCCGTACGTCAACCATTTTCAGATCTCAAAAACATAAAATGTTTACTAATCGTGCACATTAATACATTACCGTGCACATTAATACATTACCGTGGCCGGTACACAAAAAAAAATAAATAAAAGGAAGGGGGGCTTTAACACTCTACTGATATGAAAATTTCTATAATATTTATTTTAAGGAACATTTCTTTCATTGCCTTTTTGGCATCCAACTTCAAAAAAGAGTTGACAACTTTAGAACATCCATAGTAAAGGCCTGGTGAATGCGATATTATCAGAATTTTTTCAAATCTATACAATACAAAACAAAACATTACATAGATATAGTGACCTAAAATTCAGGATTAATATCTGCTCGATTCGTTAACAAACCGCATTCGCACATCGCATAGTTTATCCTTGAACGGCATCTTAGCCCTTCAACGGGGGGCAGTATGTTCAGGATTGAACACATTCGCTAGCTTCAGCTCCACTGTCCTGAAATAAATAAAAAGGGAACCACCAAGAATCAAAGCTTAAAAGTAAAATTAAAAATTCATCTTACCAAATTAGGCACATTTATGAGCCAGACGTAAGCACTTATCCCTCAGCACGTCAGCTGAACGTCAACATGAACATTCACATTCCACTCAGAAGTAACAACTTCGATAAATAAAACGTACTAGATGCAGAAATGGACACAATAAGTGGAACGTATTATACCGTTTTAATATTATTCATAAATAATAAAAAAAGGGAGGGGAAGAAGTATATATGAGTAAAGTGAAAATATTATTAACTGCAACCATATTTAGTTAACAAAATTGAATTTTAGAAAAATGTTTATAAGATAATTAGATAGGAACGATGTGTTAATAATAACATAAACTGGTAACACTTCGAAAGAATGTGATGAAGTGCAGCTGTTATGTTAAGATATTGTTGCTGGGCTATTGTTGCTATGCCAATATTGTTTCCATGCGCCTTTGACTACCGTTCTTTGGTGCCGTGTGCAAACTATGGCTATATAAACAGCAGTTTGACTTGACTGTCTCTCTTTTTTAGTTTGGCAGCATAACGTTCAACTTGGTAAATTTCTATTCCTGATAAATCATTTATTTTGTTTTCTAACTTGAACTTTAATTTTGATTGACGATTGAAATAAATATTTGTATTCTGGGTATCGACTAGAATAGGAACTTCATTTTAAGTAGCAACAAGGTTAAAGATTTTTATTGTGGGTACCGACTACAATAAAAATTATAGTACTAACAACAAAATTACTTTGTTCTAATTACGGATTGAAATTAAAGATTTCTTATTCTGGGTATCGACTAGAATAAGGGCTTTCTTTTCGATAACTATTAGAATAAAGATTCTTACTGTGGGTATCGACTGCAGTAAGAATATCTTACTAACAACAACAAAATTATTTTGTTCTAATTACGGATTGAAATTAAAGATTCCTTATTCTGGGTATCGACTAGAATAGGGGCTTTCTTTTCGATAACTATTAGAATAAAGATTCTTACTGTGGGTATCGACTGCAGTAAGAATATTATTAATAAAACACTTTATTGTGATCATTGATTGCAATAAAGATATCCCAATTCCCAACCTAAAGAAAGCCAATTGAATCAAGCGCCAAACATCGAGTGGGTAAGTACAAGTCAATTGCTACAGTTGTGTAAATCAAGTTTATATATTAATCATTTAATAAACAATGGTTTCAGCCTTTTATATTATATTATCTATATATATATATCGTGCAGTTCTCAAGTTTTAGTATTTATTAAACTTGAAACATTTAGTGCAGTGAATAAACAAATAAAAACTACTAGCTTTATACCAGTGGCATAAATATCACTACACCTTTCATTTATTGCATGTACGCCCTGACTACGGGCAGTACAGAGTGAAAGCTTCCTATACCTCCAGCTTTATTGACAACAACGGCTAGACTCTAGAGAATTTTATAAAAATTCTGGTGCACTTTTATCCATACATCAAAGCACTGATGTGGTTCAGAAATGGGATACTTCGAAATCTTTAGACTAATTAAAGACCTTAACCGCTAGCCCTGCATCTCAAGACATACACCGCTCAGAGTTAAGCAACACTACAATGTCTACACCACTCCCACTCGCCCCGAAGGAGCTTTCGAAATTCCTCAAGAACAAAATGAACTACTTATCCTAAAAAGCACAATTATATTTTCTGAACCACCAGAACAAAATATGGGCTTAGAACCATCAAAGTTGTTCCTATACGAAAGAAGACCAAAATGATCTTACATTACTAGATTTCACGAAGGCATTTGATAGTGTTGATCATAACATCCTTCTGCATAAATTGCTTGGTATTTTTAAATTCAGTACTTCAGCTCTTACTCTCATTAAAGATTTTTTGTCACGTCGTCACCAACGCGTTAAGGTAAATAATAATATCTCTAACTCCCTCTCCTTATTATACGGCGTACCACAAGGCTCTATTCTGGGCCCATTGCTATTTAGCCTATTCATCAATGATCTACCTGAAGTAGTTCGTGACGTGAAAGTGCATATGTATGCTGACGATGTACAAATCTATTTGAGTAGGCCCATTGGACTTATTGAAGACGGCCTTGCACGCATAAACGATGATTTAGACAGAATAGGCTTGTGGGCTAAGAAAAATTGGTTGATACTGAATCCAGGAAAGTCGCAGTGTATTGCTTTTTACAACAACGTTTTTGATAGAAATAGTATTCCTCCGGTCGCTTTGGATGATACCAATTTAGTGATGCAAAGTAAAGTTACAAATCTTGGCGTTACTTTAATTCAAGACATGAAGTGCTGTGAGAATGTTAACGCATTGATTAGAAAAGTCTACTTCGGCCTTCGGAGACTTTGGCTCTATGCGAGTATCCTAACAACACCTGCTCGTCTAAAGCTTGTAAAGACGCTACTCATGCCATACTTTACACATTGTAGTACGATTTACCCTAAGCTCGATTCCTTTTGTGCCCGCAAAGTGGAGGTTGCCTTTAATGATTGCGTTCGATTTGTATTTGGTCTTCGCAGGTGTGATCATGTTTCCCCTTTTCGGACAAGATTGCTTGGGTGTCCTCTGACTTCTTACCTTCAGCGTAGGTCATTGATGTTCTTCTTTAATCTTCTAAAGTCAGGCAAACCAGAGTATCTCAGAGAACTCTTCAGTTTCGCAACATCTGAACGCAATAGGAATATAATAACTCCTCGTTTTTATAAGACGATTATGGAAAATTGTTATCTTGTCCAGATCTCACGCCTATGGAATAATCTTCCTATGAATATCCAATCTGACAACTCCTTGATCGCATTCAAGAGGCTCATTAGTTTACAAATAATATAGTTGTTGATATTCGTTCCTTTAAATTTTTGCCACATTTTTTTACTTATCTTCTTAGCAGCTGAAAGTAAATTCTAGTTGACCTTTCTTAGCACACTTACAAAGATTCTCTAATCATGATAGTTTGATTTATCTTTCTTTCTTTCTTTTTCTGTTTTCTTCTGAATTCGCATAGTTTAGTTTAAAAC
This sequence comes from Dioctria rufipes, assembly GCA_963924295.1. Lineage (NCBI taxonomy): Eukaryota > Metazoa > Arthropoda > Insecta > Diptera > Asilidae > Dioctria > Dioctria rufipes. Next base: position 120,426,438 of record OZ002742.1, read on the forward strand.
CGTATTTACTACTCATTGTACAAAAAAAGATGTCTAATCTTGTGCACGACTGGAATAATGATATATATGATGAATGATATATATATATATATGATCTTACCAGCTGAATTCTATTCTGAACATCAGAGATGGATTCCTTTAAGGTAGTTGCTTGAGTCCCATCTTGCTTAACCTCTACTCTAGAAGCCTGTGCTGTTTTGCCAGTGAGGTGGTTGGCATGGTTCAATTTGCTAATTACTTTCTGCTGACCTCTTCGGGGAAATCTTTTCAGCAGGCCAAGGCTAAAAAACAAATTAGACAAGTTAAGAATTGTCCCCCATGTGAGTTAACCTTCCGTTTTAATGTTGTGTCATCTTGTTGTGTCATCTAAACAACTAAAATTTCTAGGCAGGCTCTTCTCCTACAACATCAGGATGGAGGAGTATATGAAACTTATGCTGAAATCTTCAATCTTCTGTCTTAACACACTGAGACTACTTACATCCAGAAGCAACCTGCTTCATCTTAACTCAGTCCTCAAAGCCTTCAGACTACAATCAGGCCGAAGGTAAAGTTCTTGGCCACCATCTTCGCTCACTGCCCCAAATATGTAGGAAAGAAAATCGCAACTTTTACAAATTCATGTTTAACGTGTCTGGGAGTCCCTCCAACCCCTGTTCATATCCTTAACGGACTGGACAGAGCCAAGCTCATGCTAGCAAAAGTACTGGACGGAATTATCTGCCACGGCCAGATTTCAGAGTGCTTAAAGGTAAAATTTCAAGTCATTGCCAATAAGTTCCATGAATCATTTACAAAAATTGGACAAGGGTCTCGCCCATCCCTCTAAAAAATCCAATTTCACCCAAAACATATTTATGAGTACCAGCAGCAATAAATCCTCCACATCAAATGAAGAGCTCACACAAATATACCGGAGCACTCTTAAGTATAGTTTACACAAACGAAGTTACTGTCCCAAGTAACCTCGTTTTCAGTCCTTCACCTCCTCTTGACATACCCACCAGTTTACTTGCGCCAGTACGAAAACGAGTTCCACTCGCTTCAACTTTTTAGCGAAGTGGAACCTGAGTAATAGTCAAATTGAGTAAATTTTCTGCAATTGGTACACGTTTTGATGTGTGTAGTCGTTTATAATATCATCTGGCGTGGAACTTGTGAAATGTGAAGAGAAAACGGTTTCAAGTGAAAAATTACATATTGAAAAGGTCATAAATTGTGCAACAATGTAATTAAGGGCATTTTCGGAGAGAAAATTCTAAGAAGTAAGAAAGTGCGAGTACGTTGTTGACATAGTGATTGCTAAGGAATAATATTTTGGCTTACGTAATTATCTTTAAATTTTCCGAAATTTCTTACTGAAAAATAAAAGGCACTCCCTTCGTATAAAAGCGCAAACACAAATGGTTCCACTTCGCTAAAAAGTTGAAGTGAGTGGAACTCGTTTTCGTACTGGCGCAAGTAAACTAGTGGGTATGTCAATAATAGGTGAGGGACTGAAAACGAGGTTACTTGGGACAGTAACAAGCGAAGTTACTATACTTTAGCCATTTCATTTCAAAAGGATGGTCTATATATACCACGGATGCCTCTTACAACTGACCATATACCGGAATTGCGGTGGTTAACTAGCCTACTCTTGAATGTGTCATTCAGAAACATGATGTCCTCAAATCGCCAAATGCTGGTGAACTGCATGGCCATTCCGTTGGCAATTGACCAACTATTGAAAAGAATTAAGATAAAAACCTAATACTAACGGATTCCAAAGCGGCTTGCTCGGTCCTGAGATCTAACAACTACTCTTTTTATGTAAAACGTATCTTCGACTTAACGTCCCAAAAACCAAATCACAAATACCATATCATATAGATACCAGGACACAAGCGACTAGCTCTAAATGAGCTCGCAGATTCCAGAGCAAGGTGCTTTGAAGTCTCACTCAATCAGAGAAACAATGATATTACTAGAGGAGGCCCTAAAAGATATCGAAAACCTCATTCATGACGAATGGAAAGAATAGTACATTTCCTCCTCTTCTGGTAAGGGAATATTTTCCAAAAATTGTTATCCTACTCCTAAGAAATCGCCTTGGCTGGAACGTTTCCTCAAGAGATATGCTTTCTAAAATAGACTATGCGGGTCACAAATAATTTTGACTGCATACTAATGCCTAATCTACAATGCATGGTAAAACCACGTCGTCAAACGACATGGATTTTTTTGTTTGCTTCCCACTCTTGCATTTGAAAATTCATGCTTCCTCTCTGTTATGGTCGTAGCGTATTGCATCTAGCAATATGCTACACTGAGAAATACTGTAGCATGTATGCCGGCCTGTGGAAACCGACAGCTGAACACACCCCAAACTCGACGAACGAGCTCGATGTGGCATGCTGGTTGTGACAAAGAAGAAGAAGACAATCTTCTCTGTCGTGTCAAAATCTTCTCAAGTGGAAACATCAAGGAGTTGATAAAAGAAGAATTCCGTAGTCATCGGCCAGGAAATAAATCTTGTAAGTAAGTTTATTATATCCAAATGCTAACATATTTTCGGTTAGGAAGAAAATTTTCCGCATTACCCTAAAGATATATTCAAAAGTACTTCAGGTTGAATTTGTAAAGCATAAGCAACTGCATGTATAAGATTCCCACCCTGTTTAAAGTAAAAGGCTATTACCCGAACTGCCAAAAATTGTACCTGTAACATTCACACCCTGCTTATAGCAGAAGGCTATTTCTTGAACTGCCAAAAATTGCACATGTGAGATTCGCACCCTGTTTAAGATAGAAGGCTGTCATTCGAACTACCGAAAATTGCACCTGCAAAATTCGCACCCTATTTAAATAGAAGGCTATGACTCAAACTGCCAAAAATTGTACCTGCAATATTCGCACCCTGTTTAAATTAGAATGCTATTACCCGAACTGCCAATAATTGCATGTATAATATTCGCACCCTGTTTAAAGTAAAAGGCTATCGCTCAAATTTTAAAAAATTACACCTGTAAATTTCGCACCATATTTATACTAGGCTACTAGGCTATCACTCGAACTGGCTAAAATTGTACGAGTAACATTCACGCCCTGTTTAAAGCGGAAGGCTATTACCCGAACTGGCAAAAATTGCATGTATAAGATTCCCACCCTTAAGGTACAAGCCTGTCATTCGAACTACCGAAAATTGCACCTGTAAAATTCGCACGCTATTTAAAATAGAAGGCCATCATTCGAACTGCCAAAAATTGCTTGTATAAGATTCGCACTCTGTTTAAATTAAAAGGCAATCGCTCGTATTTTCCAAAATTGCACCTGTAACTTTCGCACCCTATTTATAGTAGAAGGCTATCACTCGAACTGGCAAAAATTGTACTTGTAACATTCACGCCCTTTTAAAGCAGAAGGCTATTACTTGAGCTGTCAAAAATTGCATTTATAAGATTCGAACCCTGTTTAAGATACAAGGCTGTCATTCGAACTACGGAAAATTGCACCTGTAAAATTCGCACCCTATTTAAAAGAGAAGGCTATCACTCAAACTGCGAAAAATTGCATGTATAAGATTCGCACCCTGTTTAAAGTGAAAGGCTATCGCTCGAATTTTCAAAAATTTCATCTGTGACATTCGTACCCTGTTTAATTCATAATGCTCGTATTTGCTCTTCTAATAATTGCACCTGTGATATTCGCACCTTATTTTAAATGCAAAGCCACAACTCACACTATAATAATTGCTCTTGTAATATTCGCACACAGGTTAATCTTCTCGGTTATAAGTTGAACTGCTTGAACTCTAGGTATAGTTGCTTACTAGATAACATTCTGTTTATGTGAGCATTCTTTAAGATATAGAATTCCCGTCGGATCTCGAAAATCATATTTTGTAATATTCCTTTACTATATGCTATGCTATAACTTTTATAAATTTGTGATTTCTGTAAAAAAATGTACATTGGTGCGAATTTCCCCCTATAGGGGGGAAATTCGCACTGTCATTTTTTCGATGTTTTTATACTGTACGTGCTTTTTCAGTTAAAAAAAAATGACGGTGAGAATCTCCCCCCTATAGGGTGAAATTTGCTCGGGTGCGAATTTCCCCTACACGACACCAGTTGTATAAAAAAAAGTGTAAAACTAGAGATTTTCTGATAAGAGTGTATTGAGAGAATAAAATCTTAAATTATAAGCAAATAATACAATTTACAGCGTTTTATTGACGCATTTTGTGTGAGGTAAACTAAAACGTGAAACTATATATACCTACGTCAACTATCACGATATCACGGCACTACATATATAACTGTTGTACATATAGGTACTACTTTCTCCTTATTCTATTCCGTTAGAAACGCATGAACGCTTTCATAATTTTTTTTGTATTTTTACACTCCTGATTGTGCTTGAGGAAAAAAAGAAACGCTTTGAAAGTGGTATCATTATTTTCTATAGGGAAATGCGTTAGACTCTTCTTATACAAGGTGATCTACATAAATTCTGAACCAATCCAGTAGAATGATTCTGATCCAAGCAACAGGAGTTTCCGTTGCCACGCGGGCTAAGTTACATCGACTTTGTTATAAGCTATAACAATAGACTGAGCGTATTGCCATTTTTCTATAGGAAAGAATGGCACACGTTTTATAGTTTTCTCTTTCGCCCTATGGCAGATTTGGAGTTGAACGTTTTCTTATGCCATCTGATGTTTTTATGTTGCCTGCAGATGCAATCACCACAGAAAGAACAAGGTAAAGATAATGTTTGCCATGCTCCGTCTCTCTTGCCTATACGCAGGATTCAGGTAAAAATAACTTTTGAAAATTAAAGTCGGAATGAATTTAATTCCTTATAAGCGATTAAAGTATCAATTGGACACAAGAAAATATATTTTTTTAATTTAATTTGATTTTCGGGTGTAAAATTTCATCTGATTGGTTGAGTTTTACATGTTTTTTATGTAGTAAACGTTTTAAAGGGTTCTCTAACGGTGATATACAGAAACACAATACATATTTGTGCCACATGAAATAGCAAATCGCGCAGTCAATTGTTATAAGTCAGTGGTTACATCCGACTCAGTCATCCTGTTAGAGACACTCATTTCCTCCCCCGAGTGTCACTAATCAAAAACAAGTGTAGCGTGTACGCTTAAGCCTGAATTAGATTGACACGGCAGCGACAGCGACAGCAAACCATTTTCATTGGTTGAGAACGAGCAGCTGATTGAGAGAGAGCAAATTCTAAATTTGCTGCCGCTGCGCTGTCTTCATAGGCATGTATTCATTGCGCAGTCATCATCATGGTACTCTTAACAGAATGGGATTCATACTCTGTATTTCAGCCCTTACCTTACCCTTCACACAAACCAAGCATCTTCTGCAAGGATTTTGGTGTAGAATTGTACATATGTATGTCGATGCTATTTGGGAAGTAGGAAGATATCTTCTAAATTCTGTTACAGAAAATAAGGAGATATCATCTGTAGTCAAAATTTAGTAAAAAATTGTTTCACTCCCAAAATGGTAATAGAATGAAAATCACTCTCAAAACCACTCTCGCACTGCAACGATGTGCTTCTTTATGGATGCCAGGACACAATTATATCCCCAGCAACAAAAAGGCGGTTAATCTCACATCTTTTGGATCAAACTCCGAAACTCAGAGTTTCAGTATTGTGGGGAGTGAAAGTAAAGAGCTGCGGAAAAATCTAACCCAATCTCAATGAGGAAATTAAGTTTTGTCCGTGTAATTGAAAATTTATCAAAAACATTCCCAAAGAAAAGCACGATTATTCATGCATATCTTCAAAATAACAGCATGCTTACGTTTGGTGCATTAAAATGTGAATCTCCACTTGTGTTCATAGAGTTCTTCATTCCTAGTCGTATCTACCCAGCGTGGCGCGAGTTATATCATCATCTACACCTGCCATTAACCCCATATAGACGATTACCTTAAAACCATCGTCATCATATATAACCAGTTCATTGAACCGAGGTCAACATAATTCAATAGGAATAAAACGCCAAATCAACAATTTGACACCGACGAAATTCAGAGAAGCCGTTCTACTAAAATTACTTAATCAGCAATAGACAGGAAGAAGTAAATTCAATTTTTCACCTGAGTAGTTAGTTGTTAATTCGCAGTCATTCCATTAAAATCGGTTTTCTAAATTCTTATCTAAAAAAGCAAATAAAGAGATCTTTTATAAAGTAAAATCTGTTTTTTAAATCATATTATATTTTTTTTCTTGCATTTCGGGACGAGATAGTTATTTGGCGCAGTCGGTAGGATAGGTGAACGGTCCTATCTATAAAAGTATTGAACGAAAACTTATAATTCGGAACTAGAACGCACATCTCGGTACAAGATAGAAGCTGTTCGTGTTCGTATCGTTATCAATCGAATTAGATTAATCTAGTAGTTCAAGCAAACTTTTGGTGTATTGTGTCTCAAGATCCGAGAGAATACCGGTAACTGTGAGACAATATTGGAAGAATACCAATAGCAGTGATACGCCAGTAAAACTAACGTTGTGCATCACGATTAAACGAGAGAATATCGTGCGGAAAGTAGTGTGCAGTGTGATAGATTGAAAGGGCCGGAGAATTTTAATTCATTGTCACCTATCGAAATTTAAAATGAACATAATTATCATCACAATCATCGTTTTGGAATGCATGTAAGTTAAGATTTGAATATTTTCCTATAATTAACAAAATTTTTCCCATGAGTGATCCTAACAAACAAAAAAAGTGTAAACCAAGTAGATTCGCGATAAAACCATACACAACTCTTAGAAGAATTTTCAAAAGTTCAGAATCGATTCCGGAAGATTTAGAATTAGATTTAAATCCTGTGAATAGTAACTCAAATACCCAAACTTCAAGTGAACCAGACTTAAGTATAATTGGATTGTATTCATTAATAAATATGGCAAATAACAATCTAAATCAGCAACCAAACCTTGTTCTCAATGTACAACCTCCTAATGTACCAGTACAGGCACCTACAGTAAACACAACAGATATATTTAATTCACTAAGAATACCAGACGCTATCAAAGACCTACCACGTTTCGACGGAAACCCAAGATTACTCCACGAATTTATCAACAACGTAGAGGAGATTTTAACTTATGTGAGACCAGTCGATGGGACACCATATTCAAAAATACTTTTGCGAGCTATCCGAAATAAAATCGAAGGGCAAGCGAACGAAGTTTTGAATATGTATGGCACACCTCTAAATTGGGATAACATAAAAACAAATCTCATACTCCACTATTCTGACAAACGTACTGAAACATCATTAATCAGAGACTTGCATACATTGCGACAAGGTACTAAGACGACCCAACAGTTTTATAGTGAAATAGTTGAGTTACAAGCAACAATGTATAATAATATTTTAATTCACGAACTCGAAGAAAGTGTAATCCAGGCAAAGAAAGATTTGTTTGCTGAAATGTGTTTGAATACATTTTTAACCGGGCTAAAGGAACCTTTAGGTGCGACTATCCGCGCAATGAGACCAAATTCGTTAGCAGAAGCACTATCTTATTGTATAAAAGAACAGAATATTTCTTACATGAAAATAGATTTACACTCAACCCAGAATCTTCAAAGAAAGGTATCCACGCCACAACCCTTACAAAGACATCCCCATTCCTTTTCGCACAAACCTCTCCCAAGACCTCCGATTTATCCAACCCAACAAAGATCTTTCGCTAACTTCAGAGCTCCTAATAACAATTTCAATCACCCCGTTCATAGAGTTAACACTTATCAATTTCAATCATCTAATAACTACAATAAACCAATTAACAGATTCAGTCCTAACCAATTTCAACCCTCTAACCAACATTGGTCTACACACCCAAAAACTTCCAGACCAGAGCCCATGGATACCAGTTCAGGTCATACAAACTTAAGACAACCAACAGCCTATAGACCTCCACCCAAATTTTTCCCAAACAACAATAACTTTAGCAATAATACACATCAAGGAGCTACCCCAAGATTCGTTTCAGAAGAGTTATTTAACGTAAATGAATTGAGCGACAATTCTTATTCGCACCCCCGAACATTTCCCTTAATCGACCATCATCAACAACAACTTGACGAATATTACTGTTATTCCCCGGAAAACAATGATCAACCTCATCAGGATCACGAAGTAGAAGACGACCTAAATTTTCCAATGCCAGCCTCGAAAATACAACAGGATACATAGACGTTAATAAGCATGGTTTCTTACTACCCTACATCCATATTTCTTCTCCTTTCGGACGCCCTTTAAAGTTTCTCATAGATACAGGCGCTTCCTCTTCCTTCATTAATCCGGAATTCACTAACCCAGTAGACCATATCAAAACAAAATCAATTACTATCACTACAATTACAAATAAATATCAACTAGATAAACAAGTCGTACTGCCAAGCTTTACAGAGTTCAAGCAACCAGGAAATATGCGATTCCTAGTGTTCAAGTTTCACAACTATTTTGACGGCCTACTTGGTCTCGATATCTTGACTCAAATAGGTGCAAAAGTTGATCTGGTCAATAAAACCCTAATCACAAACAACTCCATAGTTCCATTGATATTTAAACCCAATTTTTCGTTGAATCAAACTCCCATTCCTGCTAACTCAAAAATAATAGTTAAACTTCCAGTGGACATTCGTGACGGAGACATTTATGTAAAACACACCGAAATAAACCCCCATCTCCATATCTCGGAAGGTATATACAAAGCCAGTAACTGGCACAGTACGATCGAAGTGTCCAATAAATCGGACTCAGAACAGACCCTACTTCTTGATCATCCTCTTAAAGTTGAATCCTTTAGACCAACCGAATACAGGGAGATCAATAACTTTAATATTAGTTATGATAATCAAAATTATGACAAAGAGGCGAACTTCGCACAATCCATCCGCACAAGTCATCTGAATCAAGAGGAACGAAAATTGCTCCTGAAAACTTGTAAAGAGTTTGAAGATATCTTTTTCAAGGAAAGTCAATCGCTAACTTTTATTAACCAAGTAAAACACTCAATACCAACAACAGACGATATTCCTATCCATACCAAGTCTTATCGATACCCTTACGTACACAAAGAAGAGGTACGTAAACAAATCAATGATATGCTACAACAAGGGATAATTCGCCCAAGCTACTCGCCTTGGAGCTCACCAGTATGGATTGTTCCCAAGAAGCTAGATGCCAGTGGCAAACAGAAGTGGCGTCTTGTCATTGATTATAGAAAACTCAACGAAAAAACTATTACCGACAAATACCCTCTCCCTAACATTAACGAGATCCTCGACAAACTCGGCAGATGCATGTATTTCTCAACCCTTGATCTCGCTAGCGGGTTCCATCAGATCGAGATGAATTCGAAAGATGTCCCAAAGACTGCCTTCACAGTAGAAGCAGGACATTACGAATATATAAGAATGCCCTTCGGGTTAAAAAACGCACCGTCCACATTCCAAAGAGTGATGGACAATGTTCTTAAGGACCTTCAAGGCAAAATATGCCTGGTATACCTCGACGACATAATCGTCTTCTCCACTTCCCTCCAAGAACACATCCAGAATTTAAGAAAAGTGCTCGAGAAACTTCGTGAAGCAAACTTAAAGGTGCAAATGGACAAGTCTGAATTCCTCCATAAGGAGATTGCTTTCCTAGGACATATCGTCACAACCGAAGGCATTAAACCCAATCCAGAAAAAATACGTGCTATTAAAGAATTTCCGATTCCACGCACACAAAAAGAAATTAAATCTTTTCTTGGATTGCTCGGATACTACCGAAAATTCATTAAGGACTTTGCAAAATTAGTGAAACCTCTTACAGAATGCCTGAAGAAAGGCCGAACTGTCCAATTAACCGAACAATACATTCAAGTCTTTGAGACTTGCAAACAAATTCTCATGAATGACCCAATTCTACAGTATCCCGATTTCACGAAACCTTTCGTCCTTACCACGGACGCTAGTAACTACGCAATCGGTGCGGTACTCTCCCAAGGTCCAATTGGCAGCGATAAGCCAATCTGTTATGGTAGCAGAACACTCACAGATTCTGAAATAAATTATTCTACCATAGAAAAGGAAATGTTAGCCATAATATGGGCTACAAAATATTTCCGACCCTACCTCTTCGGCAGGAGATTCAAGATCGTGACGGACCATAAACCACTTACTTGGCTGATGAGCCTTAAAGAACCTAACTCTAAGCTAGTTAGATGGCGTCTCAAGCTCGAAGAATACGACTATGAGATCGTATATAAGAAGGGAACCCAAAATACTAACGCTGATGCGTTGAGCCGGATTAAAATCCCCAAAAAGGAAATAGTCGAATTGAACGCTAACGAAGCAGAAATTTCCACCTCAGTACAGAGTACTCGTGGATCAACCGTACATTCAACAGAAGAAAATTTAGATGACGGAATACCGATCTCCGAACGTCCGCTAAATGAATTTAATCTCCAATTGGTTTTTGAAAAAACTGACAAGAGACCTCCTATAGCCCTAGAAACAATATTCAGAAATAAACAAAGGCGCACTTTCCGATCACCCACATTTACAGAAGAAAGTATTACAGAGCTCTTTAAAAGATACTTTGTCCCCAATAGATTAATAGCCATTTTCACAGACGATGACACCTTCAGAATAATCCAAACATTATATTCAAAATTCTTCTCTAATGGCAAAACTTTCAAAACCATTCGTTGCAAAGAAATTTTGACCGATGTAATTGATAATGATGAACAAGATAAAATAATTCAAGACTACCATAGCAAGAATAATCATAGAGGGATACAAGAAACACTAAACCACTTAAAGAGACAATACTATTTCCCCTTCATGTTGAACAAAATTACTCAGACTATAAATAATTGCGATATTTGCCAAACCCTTAAATATGATCGTAACCCCCCGAGAATCAAATACGAAAAACCAGAAATACCATCAAAACCCTTGGAAATAATTCATGTCGATATTTATAGTATAAACCACAAACAAGTCTTAACTATAATCGATAAATTCTCAAAATTTGCAGCAGCATATACCTTGCCCACACGAACTAGCCTGAACATTATTAAATCCCTTAAACACTTCCTGAGTTTACACGGTATACCCAATAAAATAGTAGCCGATCAAGGAAGCGAATTCACGGCAAACATTTTCAAAGATTTCTGTAGTCAGTATAATATTAAGGTCCATATCACGTCATTCCAACAAACAAGTAGCAACTCCCCTGTAGAGAGGCTACATTCTACTATGACAGAAATATATAGGATTATTCTAGCAAAACGGAAGCAAAATAATTACGACTTAGATCACGAAGACATACTAAACGAGACAATCATTACCTACAATAATGCTATACATTCGACAACTAAGCTAACACCATTCGAATTATTTTATGGTAAAACATACAAATTTAATAATAGTAGTATAAGTTTTAATAATGAGCATGAATACTTAAAAAAGTTAAATGAATTTCAATGTAAATTATACCCCGAGATTAAAGAACACGTAGAAAGAATAGCAAATAGGAATATAGATAAACTAAATAAAGATAGGGAAGAACCGATAGAATTAAAAGAGAACGAAACAATTTTCAGGAAACAATGCAGGAGAAATAAATTAACCCCTAGATTCGTTAAACAAAAAATTAAATCAAATAGGAAAGTAACAGTCTTAACCACTAATAATAAGAAACTACATAAGTCTAGAATAAAAAGGAAACGTTTATTACAGGTTACCGATAACTTACGGACAGAAGATGGAATTACGAGACCTGACTAACGGACAAGCGATACTTCCACTGCGACTTGGAACCGCAAGAACAATATACGGCTATGAAAATTTAATACATATAATAAAATTAGCAATTTACGAAGAAAATCTTAATAAGATAACTAAATCATTATCAACCCTTGAAAATTTTAATGGAATACAAGACTCTGTGAGACTAACTAAATTTAAACTTCAAGAACTGAACCGAAAATTAGAATCCCTCTCTCCGAAATTAAGGCATAAAAGAGGAATAGTAAATGGATTAGGTACGGCTATTAAATTCATCACCGGAAATATGGACGCGAACGACGCCCAACGATTAAACGAACAAATAGACAATTTAACTTCTAACCAATCAAAATTGCACTCTGAAATTATTAGTCAAACTAGAATTAACAAACAAATGATAGAAAGGTTTAATAATATAACAGACCATATTAATAAAGAACAGGACACAATGCAAAAATATTTGAGTTACTATCAGGAACAAATGGCTAATCGAATCCGATCGAACGAAAATTTGCTCATTCACATACAGTATCTAAATCGAATAAATTACAATATTGATCTATTATCACACCATCTGTCGAACATAGCGGAAGCAATTGTGCTTGCCAGACTCGATATAATTCCAAAACAAATACTTAATCCTAGCGAACTAACAGAAATTTATAACAAATTCCGTAACCAATCTATTGAAACGAAATCCGAAGAACATACATATATACGAATTACTTGGTTTGCAAGCATACTATAACAAATCCAACATCATATTTAACATCCGCATTCCGATAATTTCCCATGAGCAATACTCCCTATTCCATATAATCCCTATTCCTATTAACGAAACGAAATCCATCGTCACAAAACCTTATATAATCCTCAACCCCAACAATATTCAATATCTTAATGAAATGTGCCCAAAAATCGAGGGAACATTCTTCTGCAAAGAATCTGGCCAACAAGAGAAAACTAGCGAATCCAGCTGTATCGGTCAATTAATGTTCAACAAACCAGCTCACTGCATCCTAGAAGACAGTATAAGGAATACAACTATAATCCAGCCGGAGCCAAATCACATACTGCTTATAAACGTTCCGACAACGCAAGTAAGATCTACATGTGGGATCAACCAGCAGAATATACAGGGAACAATTCTAATACATTACGAAAATTGTGAACTAGAGATCAACGGAATCATCTATAGAGACAACCCAAGCATCTACTGGGACGACATCCACATATATCCAGCCATCTCCTCAGACATCCGATCTAACTCAACAATGGAAAAGCTAAGTCTGCAGAAGCTGAAAACCTACCAGATTGAGAGCAAAGAAGCCCTAAGTACCCTGGAAACAAAAGTTTATCAACGAAGTAATCTCATGTACATCGGCCTAACGATAATTGGAATTGGCATAATCGTCATAGGAGGTTACCTAATTCAAAAACGCCACTTTACGCTTCAGATAAACGAGATCGTCTCCAATCAACACACCGCTCCTGTCCAAGGATCTTCGAGTCCTCAGTTCCTATGGCCATCGCTCCACACTAAGGGGGGAGGAGTTATATCATCATCTACACCTGCCATTAACCCCATATAGACGATTACCTTAAAACCATCGTCATCATATATAACCAGTTCATTGAACCGAGGTCAACATAATTCAATAGGAAAACGCCAAATCAACAATTTGACACCGACGAAATTCAGAGAAACCGTTCTACTAAAATTACTTAATCAGCAATAGACAGGAAGAAGTAAATTCAATTTTTCACCTGAGTAGTTAGTTGTTAATTCGCAGTCATTCCATTAAAATCGGTTTTCTAAATTCTTATCTAAAAAAGCAAATAAAGAGATCTTTTATAAAGTAAAATCTGTTTTTTAAATCATATTATATTTTTTTCTTGCATTTCGGGACGAGATAGTTATTTCGCGCGGAGGGCATAACTTCATGATGAGGTGCCAATAAGGCTCAAACAAACAAACAATTTATGGTGCTCCACTGTAGATTATAAATTCATCAATACTGAATGAATACTCAAGACCTTTGGGAAAACCCGGTTAATAAATGAATGGATTTTATTTTAATCTTTTTACACAGATCATAGTAGTGCGGTGTTGCTCTAGCCTAGGTGCAAGATAAAGGTACTTAATTACTACTTTTGTGTATAATTCCATTGATAATTTTTTTACAATAGGGGTGAGACGTCCATAAAACTCACCGTATACAGAGTAGTCTGTGTACCGTGCATAAAACTGACCCGTCGCTTTTACAAGCGATAAAAGTTTTTGCCAAATGAAAAAGGAACAGTTCTACCGTTTACCAAGTGTCAATTAACTGCTATCGATTTAATTATCAGGTAAAAAAGTATTGTAATATTTACTCGGGACATCAAGTCGGCGCCAAACTTCCTCAATACGAACGAAGTAAAAGAGTGTAGCATGATGTACGTACCTTACCTACTAAGATAAAACCAGCTTCAATCATCAAAAAGGTGAAAAAAATGTTTTCCAGTAATTATGCTATAAAATTGGAATTTCCTTCCTGTCGGGACCTTTAAAAAATTATGCTTCGTACCTTAATTTGTTGTCCTTTGTCTACACCAAGTGATATCCTGATGAACGATATGGTACCTCTTATAATAAAAAGGTGCTAAAATATTTTGGGATATGATCGTACATATTGAGATTTACCTGAATAAAGAAAGAACCAGATGCGTAAATTGGTAAACCCTTTACCTGCGATTATATAAGCTCTTATTGCCAAGAATTGGCATTCAAAATTAAGGGAACAAGCTACTAGTAAGCATCTACATTTATAGGTATATACTCAGTGCAATAAATTATGTTTCTTAAAGAAATGCGTTCCTTCCGTAATCTCATCATTTTCGTATTATTTTCTTTTGCATTCGTTGTTAATTTGGTGCAATGTCGAGCAGTGGATACGGCGCAAAACAGCTCGGAGGAGGTAATCAAGTGCAGGCAGAAGTGTTTGCTAAAAGTAAGACTTTTATATTAAATTAGTAAAAGTGATTTGTGTTTTCAATTAATATTACTTTTCGCCAGTTCAGGAACTCATTGGCGACTCAGCAAGAATGTGAAATAATATCAGATTGCTTCATGTGTTGGGACTACTGTAATCTACTCTCGAACTCAAAGATATCTTTAGCAGTATCCATGTGCACCGACAAGGTATTTTGCTTCCCAGGATGCAGACAGGCGTGTAAATATTACAGCATAAAATTAGTGTACTGACATTTGCTTATCTATTCTGAAGAACTTTACTGTGTTGTTGTTATATTGTGATTATTTATTGTACAAAAACGAAGAATTAGATTTTTCTTTAACGTTTTTAGTTTTAAAGTGTATCTATTTGTTGGTTGGTTATGTTATTTTTAGATCTAGTAATATGAGAATAACTTCAATGTCTGCTTTAATCATCTTTACTTTATAAACTGGCATCTATGAAGAAGTTCACGAAGACCTTGTGATTGGCACATAAGTGTAAGGCCGATTTTAGCATTATTAGAGCCTTAAGGCACGCTGCCTTAAATGCCAAAATGACTGTTTATTTAGTATGTGCAAATAAAAATGTAGACCAAAATGCAGATTTCAACATGTTAATTACAACATTCATAACATTTATATTAATCGTATTGATTTTTTTTTTTTTTTGATTTGTAATTTATAGAGATCCCTCGATTTCCGTATTCGTTGTTAAGAAATTTACAACCATTCCTCGGTATACGTTCTATTATCTGAAATTCTCACAATAAGAAACATATCAATGACATTTCAACACTTCCCACGAATGTGGATTTCTAGAATTGTGAGTGTAAGATAGGTACTCATTTGGATTATGTATACAATGTATGATAAATGTGAATAAATTTTTTGCTTGCTTTTCGTTTAACATTCGATTTACGTCGCTTTTTTATGGAACGTATCTCAACGTAAAGCACTGTACATACATACATACTTTTTTCAATCCGTCGTTCTTTTTCTCGGGCCGAACAATTTAGTTTCAATCTGTCATCGCTTTTTTCGGACTCCGAATCACTCTGAATGCAAATGAGTTTTTCCTGGTTTCAAGCAGACCGATTTTAATTTGTATTCGTGAATGCGTTGTTTACAATTTGGACAAGGTGGTAATAGTTGAGTGTAAGTTGCCTTTATTGGAAAATGGCTTTATTTTTCATAAACAACAATGTTTACGAATTAATACTTGCTTTTATCAAATGGAAGAAATGTCAAACACTTGAAATGGCTCTGTTTCGTTCCTTTTCTATGAGCACAGAACTAAATTATGACATCGTTTTGTCGATTCATATGGCCGGATTACATTAACAACGCCGACGTGGTCGTCGTTTTATGTCAAAAATATTTAGAGACAATACTGCATGTATGAAATGCATTACATTACCCACGCCGGCGTCGTCGACCCATCTCTAATCCTAATTTTAACGCTGGCGCTCCATTGCTGCCAATATGCAAGATCTAAATCTATTATGAAAAAACATGAAAAAATGAAATGATATTTGAATTTCTGAAAATAAATGATTTTATATTAAAAAAATGTGACTTGAAGGCAGAGATTACAAGCAAATAATTCAACTGTAAAATGTATGGGAAATTAATATATAGCGGTGCCGCCCAGTGTTAATGTAACTTGCCCGGCGTTTGTTCGGCGTTTAACGACGACAACTACGCCGGCGTCGGTGTCGGCGTTGTTAATGTAATCCAACCAATACAGATTCATTCAGAACGAGAAAAGGAACGCAGCCGACATTTTAGAAATTCAAATAAAAATTTCAGAATTTTTATTATAGCATAGTACAAACAATCAAGATGTGCCCCAGAAGTATTAATTCCTAAAGTGTATGTTAGAGTATCTGATGATCTAATACTTAAGATGGTTAAAAACAACCAATCAAAGTTGGGTCATATACCATAAATATGTGTACGAGGGACGGATTAATGATAATATAATAAATATGTAGTTTACATTATCATGCAACCGTAAGCTTGTCTTAAGTCTAATAGAGTATTATTATACCCTAGATGAAATCTAAAGGGTTAAGTTTGTCATTCGGTTTGTAACGCACAGAAATAATGCTAGTAGACAAAAATGGATTGGACACCCATGCATAAAATTAAGTTAATTTGATTTTTGCATATTCGTTTGTCCGTCCGTGCGCACGATAACTCGAGAACGCGTGTACTTAGAGAGCTGAAATTTTGTACACGGACTTTAAAAAAAAGTAAAAATAGGTTCGAAAATGAGACAAATCGGGCCACTATATATTTGGACACTTCCTGAGAACATAGAAAGCTAA
This sequence comes from Dioctria rufipes, assembly GCA_963924295.1. Classification (NCBI taxonomy): domain Eukaryota; kingdom Metazoa; phylum Arthropoda; class Insecta; order Diptera; family Asilidae; genus Dioctria; species Dioctria rufipes. The sequence continues at coordinate 120,443,591 of OZ002742.1, forward strand.
AATTGGTACATGGTGTTTTCATAGTAATAGTAAATAAAATTTAAACAAGTAAAAAAGCTAGAATTGGTCTAAGACCAATCCTTAAGACCAATCCTTATGATACCCTAGATGAATGCTCGTATTAAATTTCGTATGGTCACCGATCTATTCAAGTATTGATTTACAATACAATACAATACAATACAAAAATATTTTATTGAAAGACCCTGGCCGAGGCCACGTCCTTAAAACGGTGGGTACATAGATCTGATTTTGAAGTTGTTCGCATATATTTCTAGAACAGTTCGTCGCACAGCAAAAATGGTAATAACCAATTTTATAGGATTTCGTATTCTGCAGAAGTTCTTAGTACAATAAAAATGTCTTGGACTGATCGTTTTCAAAGTATACGTAAAAAACCGAAATTTTTATATGGCAACACCAAGAAGGAGTTGCCCGATTTAGTCCATTTTTGACATTTTATTTGCTAATGTAGTAAAAACATCATGTACGAAATTTCAGCTATCTACGTCGATGCGTTCTCAGGCAGTGTCCAAATATATAGCGGAAAACGAAATTTTTATATGGCAACGCCACGAAGGAGTTGCCCGATTTGTCTCATTTTCTAACTTAATTTTACTTTTTTTTTAAAGTCCGCGTACAAAATTTCAGCTCTTTAAGTATACGCGTTCTCGAGTTATCGTGCGCACAGACGGACGGACAGACGGACGGACGGACATGCAAAAATCGAAATAACTTTTAATATTATGAATGGGTGTCCAATCCATTTTGCGCTATTATTTCGAGGTGTTACAAACGGAATGACAAACTTAGTATACCCCTATGATTTCATCTAGGGTATAAAAATGAAATAAATCGGGTTGCCATATAAATATTTAGGTTTTTTACGGAAAACGATCAGTCCTAAGCATTTCCATTGTACTAAAAACCTCTTTAGAATATGAAGTCCTATAAAATTGGTTATAATAATTTTTCTGTCCAACGAACCGTTCTAGTAATATATGCGAAAAACAACTGCAAAAATTAAAATTGCTCAAATGGGTGACCATACGAAATTTCATACGGGCATTCACCTAGGGTATCATAAGAAATTGTCTTAGACCAATTTTAGCTTTTTTACTTGTTTTTAATAATATTAAAGTTAAAGTCGACACAGCTGATGATGTGTAAATATTGGCGAGAGGTATCACACATTGAGACAGAGGATAGTAAACGATAAATAGCATGCATTTGTGTATTCACTGCTGAGTACGAATTATCTTAACCTTAAGACAATGCTTGATGGAAATGGCAACGTTACCGTCTGCGTTCGCATTCCGATCAGTATAAAACCTTTGTAAAACTGGAATACCGACTAGATAAAGACGACGAAAATGTTTTTAGTTACACAAATGACGTGCAATTTTAGAAGAAATAACCCAAACACGTCTGTTTTTATTATTTATTGTTACGTTACGCGTTTTATTGCAATACATAAAAACAAATGAAAAAAGCTCTCATTTAAAACAAATATCACATTAAATCAACACGCAGAGTTAAAAATAACCCAAATAAAGGGATAGGTTGAACATGATAGAAATCAAATAAATAAATAAGCAGTAGAAATTAGCCTTCGTTTGAAATTAACGAAATTCAAATAGAGAAAACATGATTAGGTGGGTATGAGTAAAGTACTTGCCACGATGAGATTTGCCTTTGCTGCGGGAGTTTCGGTAAATTTATTGAGCTCTTTTGAATCAGAAATGGGATTCAGGCGTTCCGTCGTTCGCTTGAATCGATTTTTCAATCTTATATGTACGCGAAATGTGTCTCAAAATTGTACTAAAATCTAGTATGGCAAAGCCTTACAAACTAAAAGGCACATTTACGGGAGTTACATTTCCATACTCAAGACACCAAAATATATCGCCCTGAGTTTTTTGCTTCATAAAAAACATGCAGATCTTGAAAATTCAACCAAATGATGGGAGAACTGCTCAATCAGCATCTCAGCGGAAGAAAAATTGTCCGTGGAACCAAAGCATAATTAGAACCTGCAGATAAGACATAACTTGAAAGTGCTACCGCTATAAATTACTTATTTATACAGAGTTAGTTATTCTTCGGTTTGAAAAGGGATAATACGTTCAAAGTGGTTCTGTTAAAAAGTATATTTAATAAAGTTTTCTCTTTGTAATTGCAATTCTGAAAAATTATGGTGTTTATTGATTTCCAAAAATGAATAAATTTCAGTTTTGAGGTGAGTAATACATGCGCAGAAGATTTGACAATTTTCTTTTATTTGGTATCCTGGAGGAATAAGATCTGTGGAATGGTAAAATAGTACTTTACTTGATATTTTATTAATATAAGATATACCACTCAGTACTCATGAATTTTAGCACGCAGGGATGTAAAGGCGTCAGCATTATTAGATATATTAGTGGAATTTAAATGTAAATTGCACCGCACAGATAATAAGAATGAAATTCTAAAGATGACAAAAATTTAATGATCAAAAACTGATTTGTATCAAAAGTAAAAGTAATACTAAGCTACAGTTCATAGTCATTTCGAACAAAATCTGTCGACGAAAATCTTCCTGAAAACCTTTTTACTAAATAATTTTTCAAATCATTTAACAAAACAATTATACAGATTCATTTTCACGTGCAAAATCCTTTGCTTTAAACTTACCTATACCAAAAAGAAAAGGAATATAGTTGTTGAACATTATATTATAATAATTACAAGGGTGAAGGGTGGAATCAATATACGTTTCCGTAATACTTGATTCGTGTGTGTAGCTATTTTTAAATCTCCACATGATTTGATTCTATCCGATTATCAATTCTTCGCCTATATGGAGTTCCCGTGTTATATACCCTAAAACCGCATGAAGTCCGCATTTGAATCCAAGAAACCCAGTATTGTCACTGTTATCATTAATTGAGTCAGAGCATCTAGTGTTTTGTATTTATCATTTAGTTATTGTTTACACTTCAGACTTCACATGTATGTAACCTCACGATATTATATCGGGCATACATATTTTGTTTTCTATAAAATCATATTGAATTCCATTAGGTAGGATTTACATTATGATGGCACAGATTTTTCTCAGATATTATGAGAGAGATAGTAGGTTTGTTCGATGAAAACACCGTGTAAAAACACCGTGTAAACTTTCCCCTACAATTTTCCCCAAATTTACCCGGGGTTTTGTGCATTCAACGAACAAGTTTTTAAAACACCGGGTAAATCTAATGTAATGACATTTCTCTGACAGTTCTCCTGAGCATAATTTAAATAATAATATCTAGTGATTTGTGAAAATTTATTTATAAAATAGGTGAAATAATTAAAAATTTAAGAATAAATAAATATTAAAATGCACAAAAAATATTTCTCAGTTTTTTCTTAGTTACATATTCTTTTATTAGCTTGTTTACATCGATACTTTACTTTGAAAAAATGACAATTGGTTCATCTGTGACCAGATATAGCACAATCATTTCTGCAAGAAACAGTTGTGCTGCACTATTTTCACTTTGATCATCAGATATTTTGTCACTAGATATAAAATTAATAGTTTGGATGATCAAAATCTACAGAAATGATTTTTTCTATCCCGTTAGCTTCTTCTCGAGCACTATTAATCCCCTTTCCTGACATCTCATTTAAGAATTTAGAGAATTTCTTATATGTTGTTTGCTTCAAATCTATTTGCTTGGTAGCTGCAGGGATAACGTGAAGTCTATAAAAATTACTTGTTAATAATTGGCAAAGAAACATTTTACGATCAAATTTCTTACTAGAAAGGCAGACCTTAAGATTTCATCCAATTCCTTCGACTTTAATCACCTCCTCAAATATTTCCTTATAATTGAACACCCTAATCCCTATGGTGTTGAATTTCAAACCAAACTTTTCTATTAAGAATTATACGGAACTTATCCATAGAACAAAAGATCTTACCATACCTCTGAACGCAAAATTGGTGTCATTTGATGTATCCAGCCTTTTCCCTTCAATTCCCGTTGGTAAACTGATGGATATGTTGAATGATAAGATCTCTCAAAAAGTGGATAACCCCGCAAAAGCATCGCAATTGATAAATTTATCTAATCTCTGCATTAAGCAAAATTACTTTATGTTCAACAACAAAATATACACTCAGAACCATGGTCTTGCTATGGGTTCAGCGTATTCTCCGTTTTGTGCTGAATTCTTCATGGATTCTCTTGAGACCATTCTCTTTAATTCTCGAAACCCTTTACTGAAGCTCGTCTTTACCTGGATAAGGTATGTAGACGATGTCTTCTGTATTTGGTTGGGAACAGACAGACAATTACAAAACTTTGTTAATCTTGTTTTAAATAAATTAGACGACTGTATAAAATTTACAATAGAATTAGGTAATAAGAAACTAAATTTCTTAGACTTGACGATTTCACTAGAGAATAATAAACTGCAATTTGACATATTTAGAAAAAATACATTCTGTGATAACGTAATTCCCTTTGACTCAGCACATCCTTGGAACACGAAGATGGCGGCATTCCACTCTAATGCTAAATAGATTGTTGAATGTTCCATTGAACTCCGAAAAATTTAAAATTGAACTTCAAACCATTAAGAAAATAGCCATCAATAACGGATATAAACCTAAAATAATTCATAACTTACTAAAGGTGAAATTACGTAAAGGTGCTGTAAAGTCTGTCTTTCCTGATAAAAGAGCTGGTACTGACATGGCCAATACTTGGAAGAAAATACCATATATCAACAAATCTGTTGAACTCTTGCGAAAACCCATGGCAAGATGCAATATATCTCCAGCTTTCTTTAATAAAAATAATATAAAAAATTTTATCTTTAACAACAAAATAAGGCCCAAACTAGATAAATACGAAAGTAGTGGGATATATAAAATAAATTGTGGTAATTGTGATGCGATGTACATAGGTAAAACCAGAAGATCTTTTAATACGCGTTTTAGTGAACACATCAAATCTTCTAAGTCCGCTAACCCTGCTTCGGGTCTCTCTAAGCATCTTAAAGAAACAGGACACAGTTGTTCTATAAACGACCTTGAGATTATGCACAGATTAAATTCTGACCCGACTTTGGACAAATTTGAAATCTTGGAAATTAGAAAAGCGAAAGACGATGGTTGTTTTTTGGTCAATGATCAAATAGACTTTACGGATAGAAGCCCCCTCCTTAATCCCCAATTTATGTATATGTAGCCTCTCAGTTTAATTGTGAATTTTTTCTCTCTATGCTTTTACTCTCTGTAATTTAGTTAGGTACTTCAGAACATATTTATATACATGTTAACCAGTAAGATCAGTTCGGCCTTTGATAATGTCCTAGTCAGACGAAACGCGTCGGCCTCTTTAAGTAATTAGTTTTAATTTTTGTTTTTACATAATTAAACGTTCAGTGGAGTAGATAAACAAGTGTTTTCTTCAAAAATCCAATATGTCTATCATAAAATACTTCCGCCAAGTGCCAACAGTGAATACAATTAATCACATTAAAAGTTATAATTTTCATTCGAATTTCCTATGTACATATTATCGATGGGTATTTTATCATCTAATTTCCTATCCAACTTCCTTACATAATCTGAATTTGGTATGAGCTCCACGATTTTTTCACTTTTATATACAGCACTCGACCGCAATTATCGAACAAATTACATGTGACAGTTCACAAATGACAAATGTCAAACGTTTACTCCTACAAATTTTTAGTGCAAGTTCGGGGCAGGAAATCAGTAACACCGGGCTTTCATCGAACAAGTTTCAGAAACCTCGTGTAAGCCCAGGGTTTTCAAAAAACAAGATAGTACAGCCCGGTGTAGCCCGGGGCTTACCCGGTGTTTTCATCGAACAAACCTAGTACATCGTATACTGAAATTTATTTATGACTGACGAGAGAAGCAAAATCCTTCTGCATTTTTGTCAGACTTCATTTTGTCAATGTGTACGTCTTCGGAAAACCTTATTCCCATAAAAAGTTCTCAAGCATGCAGTTTTAATGGGTGCTGGAACTAAGCCGTTGTTACTGACAACACTAATCTGTCAATTTTGACTACTGGCAACACATTTTACTATAATTTTATAGTAAATAATTCTTAATATATGTATCTGTCAAAATAAAAAAAAAAAAAAATAAGTTTTTCATTTGTAATTAAATATGTATGGTGAAATTGAAAGTTTTTAAATAACAGTAAGCAGCAGACCCATAGATTCGTTGCAGTAGTTGCAGTAGAAACTTATTTCAGATGATTTGGACAATTTGACAGTTTGCGATTTTTACCATAAAATCTAGTGGAGAGTGTACGTGGCAGCATTTAAATTTCAAGAAGCTATCTTCCTTATCTGGAAAAAATGCATGCCATCGTAATGTAAACCCTCCTTTATAAAAGGAAATTGGTTTGATGGCAAGACCTTATAAGATGCTGTTTGCAAAATCTGACACAAACTCTAATATTATGATATTCCCTGTAAACACATACAAAAGATGTTTAATAATTCAAAATTCTTTAAAAATAAAATTTTATTGATGTTTTTAATGTAATAAAGTTCAAACACATTTTGTCTGGTGGTCTGTAGTAATAGGATACAGAGTGTTTTCGAGATATTATTAATTGATGCGCTTTTTTTTTTACTATATTCTGATAATAAGTTTATGATGATCTGCAGTCGAGTTAATATGTGATCTTAGCAAATTAAAATAATACATAACCTAAGATAAAAACAACAAAACAAACAAAAACTATACGCGTAAATTTCTTTCATAGATGGCAATTTATTTTACAATTTGAAAGTAATTTAATAGGTCTTTCAAAACAATAATAATAATAATTTAAAAAGGTACAGTAAAAAAAAAGAAAATTAAATAAAAATATAAATAATGGCGTTATGTATAGTGAGCACTTTGTTTAGAGGTTTAAACAAACTCAATGATTTTTATTTATTTCCCTTACTTTTTGCTTAACTTATTTTCTTGGAAAGGTTGTCAATTTAGGTGAACTGCTCTCATCGTTTTCCTTTAGTTTCTGCTTTTTAAATAAATACGTTTCTTTCTCCATCTTGGATGAATCTTCCTGCATTCATGTTTTATCTCTAGTATTAACATTTAAATATAATTTAATGTGTATATATTAAAGATTCTGTATTTATAGTATAACTCCACCCTCTCTGCTAGCTCTTACTTCATTAATTTTTTAGGCTTTTTTACAAATTTGATTTTTGTTTTTGTTTTGTTTCTTAATTTGTGCTTAAGTTTTACAAATCACTCTCGCCATAGAGGGCTGTACTAAATGACATATAGTCGAGCGCTCCGGGTACGGCATTTGGTCCCTTATATGGTGGCATCCTTTGGATACAATATTCAGCCTGATCTGGTGGCAATTCACGGCGCAGTTCGTCTGGCAGAATGAAAGGCTGAAAACAGATAAAAAATTAAAAAGAGTTCTTTCAAAAGTATTTTGATTATTGATTGTTTAGTTATGTCTCTTTCACTGGATAGCCATGTGTCGTAGTACAGACTTTACCAGACTATCCCTACCAAATGTGAAAAGAATCATTCAGAGATGAGAAAATTTAAGAGTCGATCATTTGTCAACAGAAAGAAAAGTCTAATATCAAAAGCATTTATCTATTTGCTGTCAACTAAGCTTCAAATTTTATCACGTATATAAGCAGGATTGAACCTAGCTTCTTTCCATGTTTAGTTAGAATCGACTGCATGTCGAGTTGAAATATACAGGCATAGTAGGTAACATAGTAGTTCATCGTTCAGGTTCCAACTCATATAATAAGGCTACAATACGACGTCTTTGGCCCTCCTAGAAGAGGTTGAGATGAAGGTTGACAACCTTCTCTCGTGTAGTGTTTTGCTTCAAGCTAGAAACCGAACTGATACATAGCTGACAACTCTTATTCCTTGTACATAGATATGATTTGAAGAGTAGATATAGATTTATGGTGATTATAGGATTTATTATACAAAATGACACGATTAAGGAGAAGACATTGGTTTACCTGGAAAAAAAATTTTAATATTGAACAAATACCATAGAGTAGTAAACAGTGGCAATATTAGCGTTCTTTGTCACGGCTTAAACATGAAAATCTAGGGTTTATTTAATATTAAATTCGGAAAAAACTGATTACTACGACATTCCAAATTAATACAACCTAAATGAAATTAAAATCTTTACTTCAACTTTAGACAAAGGGAAATTGATGCAGTTAAATATGGTTGAAAATGACAAAAAAACGAAATTTTTATTTTAGAGCGCCATAACTCCGGAGAGGAGAGGAGTACGAGGCTGGTTTATCGTTGGAAGGGCCATGAAGTTTTACATATAATGAGGACTTAAAGGTGACGTTTATCCTAGACTGTTTAAGATGCAGGTTGTTTCGTAAAAAACTAGCATATTTTCATAATCATCCTGTAACTCCGACACGGTTGAAATACCCCCACTGCCATACAATTTATTATTGGTCTAGGTGAGTATTATCACCTTTTCTGACATCTCGCCAGGAAACATACTGTATATACTAAAATGTGAATGCGTCGTGATAACTAAATAAATTTATTTATTTATTTAAAAAAAAAGTATTGCACAATCCTAATGATGGGTTCGATGTGATCTCTAAAGGTAAGACTGGTTTTGGTATTGGTTCTGTCAATTAATAAGCATCGTCCATCTATGATAAAATTTAAATTTAATCATGTAATCATTTTTGTTTAAAAGGGAAAAGTATTGGATTTACTAATATTGAAATGAAGATAGTTAAACAGTCCCGCGCTCGTTTGAAACAAAATGAAAACGATTTGTGTCAACATAGCAAAGGATTATCAATCAAATGAATGAAAAATGGACATCACCATTGATATAAATGATGAAGAGCAGTGGTCCAAGATGTGGCACACCAGAAGTATTGTTTATGTTGCCGGATATGATGGGCGGAACAATAACCTTATAGTTCCGGAAATAATGGCAAATAGAAACATAGCCCATTCCGAAAGAGAGAAGGAAATATAAAAGTGTCAATACACGATGAAAAGTGACTAGTGACATCGTAGTTAAGTGGTAGCGGGAAGAAGCGAAGACACATCGTAGAATTGTGTCCAGTTTCAAAGTAATAACGTTTGATTGAAGTCAGCTCTCACTGTTGCTTATTGACAAAAAGAAAAAGCTCTGAACGGAGCAATTCCTCATCGTTATAAATACGACTTACCAATAACGGGAATGTTCAACACTAAGGTAGACCACCCACCGACATCATACTACAAAGTAAGTTAGCTGGTTTTAAACAACAAAAACGAGAGAATTGGGGTCGAACAAAGCTTGCCCGTATATGTAGATTGCCAAGAAGTTTAGATAATAAACAGTTACCGTACGGGTTTGGGATCAATGCTTCTCCGCGAATGAGAAGTGCGCAATACAATGTGGGATCGATGCTTCTCCAAGCAAGAAAAGTGAACTTTAAGTAAGTCGAGAATCATACCGGTGATCAATTCTTTTCATATTATTTCTATCTAACTGCAATTTTTAACAGGTAAAAAAGCTAGAATTGGTCTAAGACCAATTCTAATGACACCCTAGCTAGATGAATGCTGTATGTGATTCCGTATGGTCGCCCATCTGCGCAAGTTAGATTTTTGAAATTGTTTTTCACATATATTGCTAGGACAGTAGAAAAGATTATAATCAGTTTCATAGGATTTCATATTCTGAAAAACTTGTCTGTACAATAAAAACGTCTAGGACTGATCGCTTTCACAGTATACGTACAAAATCTACATTTTTATATGGCAAACACCAAGAAATTTTTGTCCGATATAGCCCATTTTTGAAATTCTATTTACTTTTTTTTTATGAAAACGCCATATACAAAGTTTTAGCTCTCTACGCTGACGCGTTCACAGGCAGTGCCCAAATATACAGTGAAAAACGAAATTTTTGTATGGCAGCCAACGAAGGAGTTACCTGATTTGTCCTATTTTCGAACTTAAATTTACTTATTTTTTTTACAGCCCGTGTGTAAGATTTCTCTAGGTGAACGCGTTCTCGAGTTATCGTGAGGACGGACGGACAGACATACAAAAATCAAAATAATGTTTAATTTTATGCATAGGTGTCCAACCCATTTTGCTATACCAGCATTATTTCTGTGCGTTACAAACGTAATTCATCTAGGGTATAAAAATGATTTCCGTGATATTAATTCCACGTGATGAGAAAAGCTCTACCCTATTAAAACATGATCACGACTTATAAACCATAAAAGCAATTTGTATCCGATGCACAATTAATACACTTATCCGCTGGAGTACTCTGTTAATTAAACCTTCTTATTTTAAAGAAAATCTTAATTTACCTTGTCTGAAGCCAAAATTCTGAACGAGTCAATAACTTGTTCAGCTGTGTCAGTGTCAGTGCTTTCACGGGTCATGAAGTCAAGGAAGGCGTCAAAGTGTACATAACCAGTTGAATTAGGATCGACAACAGCCAAAATTCGTTGGAAGTCCATTTCACCTTGACGATCCTTGCCGATTGAATATCCTAGAGAAACTAAGCACGATTTGAATTCTTCAGGTGATAGACGCCCGGTACGATTTTTGTCGAAGTGATTAAAGCTGGAGCGGAACTCATTCAATTGTTCTTGTGTGATACCCTTCGAGTCACGTGTAAGAATTTGATTTTCGACTTCGTTAATATTGCGATTAATAGAGGTAAGCAATTGTTCCCAGCCGACGCGTAGTGTTTCCATTGTGTAATTGGTATAACGGTTTTCGAATATCATTGATTCTTGGACTGCTTGATGAATCTTCTCCAATTCCTCTATGTGTGGTTTATAAGCATACACTGCCTGCTCATATTCCTTAAGACGGTGAAGTTGATCCTCCAATGATCCCTGCAAACCCATACCAATAGATGTAACAGCATCCATTTGTCGTTCGATCCATGGACCGACAGAGTTAGCCTTTTCGGCGAATTGGCGACGTAACATTTCGTTATTTTGTTGCTTACGCAATTCATTGGCCAGAGTTTGATCACGTTGTGGCACAAGTTGGCGTACATCTGACCATTTTCTCGTCAAATCAGTTGCAGTTAATGTTGTGTAGGGATTCTCAAGACCTCCAGGTATTTGGTGTTGTTTTACAATGCTTTCGACTTCCCGTACAAGACCGACAATCAAGTTGTATTCCTTGTCAGCTTCACCAAGTGTTGCCTTGAATTGATCATGAGCTTGGATCAATCCCTGAATTTCTTCCATTGTGTGTACAATGAACATGTCAACTAGATCCTCACGAGTTCCATCCAACCAGTTATTGAATGGAGCAGCACGTTTGGCGAATTCCAAGTGAAGAATGTCAATCTTTTCAAGAATACGCTCGGCTTCGTCGAGGGCTTGCCGACGTCGTTGGGTGAGTGCTCCCAAGCGATCCCATTGATCGCAAATCCGTTGACAACGGGCGTTAACAGATATACAATCGTGATATTCCAGAGTGCTGAAAAAATATACATTAAATATGTAAGCAATTGATACGACATAATAATTAATTAATTTACTTTAATTCTTGGGCAATAGCTGCGATCTGTTCTACACGATCTTGATGTGCGGCCAAGTCAGATTCAAAGGCTTCGTGCTTCTTTTTTAATGCCTTCAATTCATTCAACTTACATTGGCGGAAGTCTTGAGATTGAAGCATTTCCTCCTTGCCGCGAGTCCAGTCTTCGTGTGTATCGGCCTGCAATTATTTTTCACATAATGTTAATAATAAAAAACGCTTGTAATATTAAGTCACCTTGTGCTTGAATTTCTGTGCCAAATGTTCAAGACGTTCCAGGCGCATTGTTTCAGCCAATAACCATTCCTCGAAAGCTTTTTCGGCTAACTCTAAGCCCTTCCAGGAGTTAGCAATATCAGATACCATTTTACCCTCAGTTGGCATGTAAGCTGGGCGATTCGATAGACGCAACTTTGTTTGCAGTGTGTTGAAGTTGGTTTCGAGCTTAGCTTTTTGTTCAACACGTGGCGGCTTGTGCTTACGGCGGTAGGTGCGATATTCTTCGAGTTTTTTTTGAACGCCGGCCAATGAATTGTCGGCCTGACGTGAGTTTAACCATGGCATTGTGCGGCGAATCCAGTCCAATAGCTATGGATAGATAAGTTCCAGTTAAGAGAAAATAATAAACAGAATGTAAAATTTAAACTTACATCGCTAGCTAAGCGTTCGTACTCTTCCATAAGGCGCTCATTTTCTTGATTGACTTTAAGAACTTTACAAATGCGGTTCGCTGCTGTTTCCGCCTAAAATCGAGAACTCATTTGAATAGCTGGTCTCCAAACTCTCGCTCGAAGGGGATCAAAGATCAAAATTAAAATCCCCCTTCTTCAAACACTCATAGAATAAGCAAAGCATTGCAGAAGCTGAGATATGATTTTATTTAAGAATAAAAAAAATCATCCAAATTGAACATTCTCAAATAAAGATGGCATCAAAACAAACAGTGCCATCTAGCACCAAAATGGCACATTATAATTAATAACAAATATTATTGCATTCTAAAGAACGGGGTGAAAAATTACTTTTTTGGTGTACAATTTGTATTTTTAAAACAAACAATTGACAGTAATGAAAACGAAAAATTCGGTAATACTTGAACATAACCTTTAAGGACAAAAGATTTTTAAACCGACCTTTTGTGCGCCACTGAAGCAATGATAGTACGATGATACATAAGTCATAACAGCCCTTTCGTCTGGCATTGCCGTGTTCTGCAGGTCTATAACAAACAAGTTAGTAGAGCAAACAAAACAACAAAAACAACAACAAAATATTTTGTTAATTTATTCACTTAAGCTTACAAAATGTTAAAAATTTTATTATTATGGACTTTGGGGACAAACTTATGGGAGAAGAATGCGAGAAGGGTTGTGTTGCTGGACTAATTAATTAAAAGGAAAGGAAAGGGATCATTCTCATTACAAACTGGGATGAAAGATAATTATTGTATTATTTATGAAATAACTGTAAATATACTTAATGCGATAATAGAAGATATAAAAAAAACTTTGTTAGTTTTTTCTCATAGGGTGCCTACTCATAAAAAATATTTATTACATTATAATGTTCCATAATAAATAAGTGGTATTCTCGTCGCTCAGTAAATGGTCTCCTTGTAAGTGATGGTAAAATAGTGTGGCTATTTTGCTTTTAGTAAGGAAGGCCACAACTTCGTTGTTGTCTATTAACCTAGAATTACTTTGAGTAAAGTTTCTTGCAACTCCATTTCGGTCAAGGATAGCTATTACTTTTATCAATCCGGTCATTGACCCATCCTAGTATATAGACTTACATATATGTATTTCAAATAATCTGCAATCGGCCTATATGATATATGAAGCATAAAGGATTGAATGGGAATGGGGAGTGCGATCATTGTCAAGTGTTGAATTTTACACTTGCATGAAAAATATTCTCGTCTTGAAACAAGGTTTATACGAAATAAAAATTGTTAATGATTTTCAAATCGTATCCAATCAAATTTTTGGAAAAAGGACAAGAAAATCCATAAGCCTAGCCTGCCTCATAAATAAATAGGACTCTGCGGGCCCTCGGACCGTTGCAATGCAACAGTTAGACAACTTGTGTCCGCATGATCGTAGTTAAGATGGCTAAATTAACCTATATACATACTTATTTAGTTCATTGGAACAATCAAAGCCTGTTATTCCACCTTTGAGGAAATTCAAATGGAAACTTACTACATCTTAAGCCGGTCCCACATGATTCGCGAGTGGAGCGAGAGCATGTCCTGTAGGGGATGCACTGAATATTCGCTTGAAACTTTCGGTGATATTTGCGAGTCCTGTGGGACCGGCTTTAAGGCTTAAACATGAAGAACAGAGTGGCCGACGGCCGACGGTAATCCGCTGTCAAAAGAGGCAGTCGAAAAATTGCAAACACAATTGCAACGTTTGATTTTGTTGGGGGTACTGCAGCGACCGACGATCAAATTAGATTTTGATGAATCCCGTCGGCAAGTTTGTCGGTTTTCGTAATTTTGATCATTCGCATAAGACACTATGATATTAAATCTTTGACAGCGAACTTTTTTGGTCGTTTGCCGTCGGTTGTCGCATTTGTGTTTAATGCTTTACTTCGCTTCAATTCCGATACAAATTATTCATTCATCGTCTCTAATTTTCTCTACCTACTTTAAAATTTTAAGTTCGTTTGAGTTATCCGTTATATCTCACATATGTGAAAAGTTGATTTTGTTTGAGATTTCCTTTATTGTTGCGACTTACCATTATCCTCAGTGGAGCTTTTGATTCGATCTCAATAACTCAAAATCACTAACATGCTTCAATAGGCTTTGATTTTTTTGAAAACATTCAATCATAAGTAAGGAGCTTGTTTCAAGTGAAATTTTTCTTTACGTACAACCAAACTGATCTGTGGTTTTCTCCTTATGTGTGTCGAATCCATATTTTTTCTCATGGAAAGCGCCATAATACTCTGTTCAGTTCTTAGCCCGCTACTTTCTTGTAAGATTATTAATAATTTACTTGGCTGCACAAAACAAAGCCATCTACATCAATATTTAAGAAATATTCTACTAAATTCCGAAGTATTTATGTATCGTATATTAGGTATATCTATACTGCGATAGTAAGAGCTATTCTTACCCTTAAGCTATTACATTTAAAATTGTGGGGTGTCCTCGAAATGGATAAACTTAAAAAAATTGTCAGTACATGTCAACAAATATGCATTTCTAAATCGAGGTTGCTTAACGATGTGTCTTTACTCTTTGCGAAGCTCTTTGCACTCTGAAATTCTTTGTTGTGAATTGTGTTTTGATTTCTTTGCTTATTTTTCAGTAAAATCAATTGAGAGTTGAAGTGGGTTGTGTTGCCTTGAAAATGCACAATTCTTTTGAAAGTCTATCGTTAGTGCTTGCCAGATTCATAACGCGGATTATTCTTATATCTTCCTATATTTTTAGCATATTTTCTGGAATTATATTTTGTATTCCACGGCTGAATAATTTAAAAATCGTGAAGCGTCTTTTAGGGCAGTATCAGCAATATGAACAACATGTTTTTCAAATGTATTTTCTTTAATATGTATGTATTTTAACATTGTTGTTGTCTCCAAAAGTGCGTTGGAGATTATTAAACAAGTTAAAGTTTGTAACCTTGACGGCGTCTGGTATCTTATACACATACATATATGTATGTATATATACATTAATGTTTTTTCTCGTCCAACCAAGTTATTAGTGACTGTACTCGATCGGGAACTACAGTAAGTTGAGTTCAATTGCTCTTTCCTCGGGTTTTTTCTGTATATGTGACCCCACTAGGCTTCATATTAGAGCAGTTTCTTCCTTCATTATATTGTTTGTCGTTGATTAGAAGAAATTGAATTATATTTTCTATATTCACGATAAGATATTTCAGTACTGATTTGGTGTCTTGGCAGTCTGCTACACTTTCCTTTGTTTTCACAAATGAATTTTTACCAGCGTTTATAGGAAAATTTACTATATATCTAAATTCCCCCTAAACTAATATCGACAAGTGCGTTTCGCTAAATATTGTTTAGATTTTCATCATTTTCTCTAAACGCGTTTTCTTTTATTTTTGGTGCTATATGAGTAAAAACTTAAAATTCGAAACTCTGTTTTCGATGTGGATTGATCTGTTCTTACCATAATAACAATAAGTTCTATCTATAATTTAGAATTAAAATTAATGTAATCATATCCTGGGGCAATGTATTACAGAATCACGTGTATTGTTGCATAGCATTAAAACAATGTGATCGGGATCAGATCATTCTTCACTACTTTTATTACTTACACTTACTTTGATTACTTTATTCAGGTAATCAGTGGAATCACCACCTTACATATGAGGCGCTCAGCGTTAAAGCGGCGTAAGCCGTTCTAGCAAATAGTTGTTTCGTTTTTTCTTGTAAGTGTGGAAGAAACTTTTCAACATTACTTAAGGACGGCTCAAACCATAGATAACGCCATTTTTGTCATTTATAAATTTTGAAAATGCGGTTTCGTATATGTTTTCAGTTTTGTGGCTTAGGCTGCCTTAGCATTGAGCGCCTCATATGTGGGTCTGAGAATTTATTAGACTAAATGATATTGATTTGCAGATTTTCTTGAATCCAATTTTTGCATTGCACATTCCTACAATTCTTAGTTACATATGGATGAAATAAGCAATGTTTTAAAACATGTAACATCTTTTTTTTTTTAACTTTGGTAGTTACGAGGAAGATCTATAGTTACGTAAACTGTAAACAAGTGCACACAATACTATGTAATTATTGTTTACAAAAATTATCCTTCCGTAATTCCTTTTCTTCGCATTTAGCATTAATAATAATTAAAAGTTAAACTTAAAAATTAATATATAATTTCGTAAATGACTTCCTCGTATCCAAGATCTGCTGCCAGAGCTGTAAAAAATGCTTGTTAGTGCAACTGGAACAATTCGAAAGCCACTCAACAGAAATACTAAAACAAATATCAAAATCAGGCAACGTAGCAATGGTTAGGGACGTTTTATTTATATGAACACACTTTGAATATCTTTGTACTTGAATAATGTTGTACTGGTCCATCAATGTTTGAGCCAAGATTAAGGGGATATTTTTTCATTGAAAAGTGTTCAAAGTGTTTTCTATGGGTGCAAATGGAATTGTTGTTTTCCGGAAACCAAAACACATAAAGCGATTTAGCTTGTGAAGCTTATATTTTGTTTTCAATTTAGTTCATATTAGCGGTTAGTCTACATAGCCGCTAGAAATTAAAAATGAAAGTTTTTAAAGAAAATTAATTTTGTGGTCGCTATTAGTAAATATAAATTTTTTTATTATATTATTAAATTAAAAAATATTTGATAGCTAGATGTGTGCATATTTAAGATATTGACGCGCGCGAGTTTTTACAATATGCACACATTTTTTTATTCGATGGAAAATAGCGCCGCAACAATAAAAATCAAAATCACGTATAGAATTTCCAAAAAACAAACAAAGTAATGTAATATGTGTATTTTTGTGGATTTTAGTCACATTATTATTGTAGTAGCTGTAGGCTCTTGTGGGTTCGGGTACATGCGTCTTTCCAACCTGTTGGGCTCCCTGGAAGGCATGATAGTAACACGATACATATGTCATGATAGCTCTCTCATCCGGTTTCGGTGTGTTGATCAAATCTACACAGTTTAACAAAAGTTCCCAATTATAAAAACAATATGTGTTATGTGAATAAATTGATTCATTAAAAGGTGCCAAAAGTTATTTTTAGTGTCTGTATAGAATAATTATATCAGTTTTACAAAAGGATTTTGTAAATCGCCAATATTTTTGTATTATGCTTACCTACCCATAACTTTTGGTGATCATTAAAAATAACGTTAAATGTTAACTTACACCTACTTAGATTAACTAATACGTTCCACTAACAAATTATCAAATGAAATAGTCTAAATCTCAATAGTATAAATCAGAATTAGATTAGATTTGGTTAAATTAAAGAAATGTATATTACCATCTGGATCTAACATGCGAGGAATATCCAGATACTTTTCAGCAACATCGAAGGCGGTATTCAAATTCTCCAATGGATTGTCTTTAGAGAGTTTTCCATAATCGATCAGATCCGGTCGATGACGATGAATTAAAGCACAGAATGCCAGGCCGTCCTGTAATCAAAAAATGACACCAAAAACATATTAATATCAATAGAAACAAAATTCTTTCAACAAACCTTGAACGACAGATGGAAATTCTGAACATTAACGTTTTTGTATGGTGCGGTTTTGCGTTGACACCATAGAAGCAAGCCCTCCTTAGCAGTCATTTCCTCAACCGAGATATCTTGAATGGCAAAACGTAAAATAATTGTCCAAATCATACCGAGTGTCATTTTTAAATTTCCATCGACAATTTCTTCGGCTCCGATTGAAACTAGTTTGACTCCCTTCTGTTCGATGAAATCTAAAGCTTTGTTGACATTTGCAATTTTGTGGAAACGCATTTTGCCGCGATCTGGTTTTGGTAATGTTTCACCAGAAATAACTTCAAGTAACAACATCAATTTGAGACCATTTCGGAAATCTTCTTCAATATTGTCAATACCGGTTCCAGCTTTACGTAAATGACTGTTGCACCAGGCAGTGAATGTCTGAAAAATGAAAAATTATAATTATATTAGTAACAAATTCGTAGTTCTTTAGGAAAGGAAAATGTAAAAATGGATCTTTCCGAAAAAAAAAAATAAATAAATAGGAATTAAAATGGTGTTCTCTTAAATATATTTGTAATAAAGATTGGTAAACTTTCAGGTGATAAAGGAATTAAGCAACTTGAAGTGAATAGTTCTCTACAATAGTAGATTGTCCGAAATATTATACTATGCAAAATTTGGAGTTCGGCAAGCTTTTAAACATATTCTGCTCCTAATAGATATTAACCATATTGTTAATAAGGATCTGGTCGATCATTCTAATCTGTTATTTGAATAAAATTTTGCCTACAGAAAATCATCTTGCTCTACAAAAAATTTATTCGAACAAAATTGCATTTGAAAGAATGATGAATGATTTATTCCATATAGATTTTATTCAACTAACTTTTTATTAGTTATAGTAATTAAAATCAAGTGTTATTAAGGAACTTGTAGTTAAACATAAGATTTTGGTTAGATTGAAAATGCGGGTCGAAAAATTTTATATCAAACAATTAACTATGTAATTAACTTTCAGTAGATAATTTACATAATTTGTAATTTAGTTTTATATTATTAAGTTGAAGTTTAACGTTTTCAAAATGAAACAAATTTTATTTCTAAACTTCATTTTCACACTAGAGACATTTAGTTAAGTTTTCTGGTCAGGTGCACCCCAAGCTATTGGACGGGACGTGAGTGTAAGTAGGAAATGAGCAAATGCCTATTCACATTTTCGTACTATATAAGTGCTGGATTGTGTAAAGAAATTGTATACCTATATGTACATATGTATTTGGAAAGAAAAGAATTGCTTCAGATTTTTCTCTTATCTCAGTGCAGGAGAATATGATAATGTCAAATCATATATATACTCGTACAAGGTGACCCTATGCTTCGTGCCTGGCCAGAGAAATATCCAGGGTAAAGAGTTAGGGAATGAGTTAGCAAAAAAGGAATGGATGGCTCCAACGCAATATCGTATGTAGTATCCCGATCGTAACTTTAAAAAGCGACATTACCAACGAGAGCTATAAGAAGACAACTCGGGATACTTGCTGTACTGCGAGGCAATTATTGCTTGTATACATCAGGAAAAAAACAATTAAGTTTGGGGAATAGAACCGACACCAAAAAACTAGTAGGGAACTGCATAAAGAATTCAGGTCCAGTCAGAATAACTGCTCACCATATATTCGAAGAGGACTAGTACATACACTATGTCTGCATACCAGACTAAAAAAATTGACAATTTTAAGCAATGTTATGCATCAATTGAAGAAGAAGAAGATATTATGGATGATTTATATGAACGCGTTGTCTGGAAGAACAACCGTAACCATTTCTTTTTGGTAGCCATCATAAGCCCAAGATCGCCAGAATATGTAACGTACATGTATAAGATATACAAGACGAAGAGAATATCAAAGGATAGGTAGTTACGGAGAAGCTCCGATGAAAAATAAAGACCTCCATGGAATGTGACTTATGAGCAGCTGAAAAAAGCATAGAGTACACACACGACGGTTCGAAATGAATGGCTCAGCGATCAAATTAAAAATTTCGACTCCATCAACGATTCTGCAAGACTGCAAATTAGTGGACTTGAAGACACTGATATCGTAGCAGTAGCAATAATAGTCCCTATGAAATTTCTTTCCAAAGGAGTAGACAGCTCCACATCCAAGTTTTTGCATATATCCTCCTACTTACGTATATAACTTACCTTCCTAGTATCATTATAAAAATGCAAAGAAGAGAAACTTATAAATTGCAACAACTGGAGTGGAGTGATTTACTGTCCACAAAGGATCAAATCCTGTAAAGGATTACAGCTGCTGTCAAATAAAGGTGAAATGTTGGATTTGGAAAAGGACGTTTTTGCTGAATATGAAAAGCTTTGTTTCGATAAACAAACCGATGAAAAACGCTAATCTACAACAAGTAATAAAGCTAGAATTGGTCTATAAGACCAATTCTTATGATGCCCAGATGACTGCCCGTATGTAATTTCGTATGGTCACCCATCTGTGGAAGTTTGGTTTATGAAGTGGTTTTTTGCATATATTTCTAGACCGGTTCGTCGAATGATTACATCCAATTTCATAGTATTTCATATTCTGAAGAGCTTTTCAGTGTAATAAAAATGTCTAGGTCTGATCGTTTTCACCGTATAAGCAAAAATTGTAAAATTTTATATGTCCGATTTAGCCCATTTTTGAATTATTTCTATGAAAACACCGTATACAAAATTTCAGCACTCTACCTTAACGAGCTCGCAGGCAGTGTCCAAATTGAAAGACGAAATTTTTGTATGGAAATCGCACTAAGCAGTTGCCCGATTTCTTTCATTTTCGAAGTTAATTTTACTTTTTATAAAGCCCGTGTGCAAAATGCCAGCGCTCTCGAGTTATCGTGCGCATAATTTCATCTAGGGTATAAAAAGGCTTGTGGCCTACAATGAGGATTGATTCATCGTCTCGCCAATTTCGATCATACTGATGCTGCTTGAATATTCAATCACACTAGAATCTTAACATTATGTTCGAAAATAGTGCAACTATTTTGATACTCAATTCAGCCTAAATAAAGGAAACGTAAATAATTTCAAATAGCAATACATGCACTCACTTACGTAAATGATCACATAAAAGAGGAAAAGCGGAAAGTTTCTGTTACCTTGATAGAGTAATTTATAATTCTGGCGGCTTTTATACCTTTATATATGTGTACCTGCTATAACCTGTGCCCTTTACAGTTACTAAAAGGAGTTATAAAAAAAATTAATTTGCGGATTATTTTGGCAAAACACGAAATTGATTTTCTTTTATTTTAGAACTGAAGTAGAAAGTGGTCAGTCATAAAGTCTATTAACTAAGGGCTCTAGCAAAATCCTCAAGAATATTTCAGAAGCCATGAAACAAACTCCCTCCCACATGAAACAGACTCCCTCCCACATGAAAGCCCCAACGGAGTCCTGACATTCTAAAATATTTGCAGTGTTCTTATGTAAAACTGACAAAAGTTTTATTTGAATAACTCCTCCGCACTAAACTACTATTCATACAGAAAAATGGTGTTCTGATTATCTTAAACGTACTTTCTTATATTCCAAATCGAAATAAAATTTTCATACTTTTCCTAACAAAATTATTTAAAAAAAATTATCTTAACCAAAGTTAGTGAGTAATAATTGTATGACGCTGTGCCGTGGTCTGATGAAATCGAATCTGCCTACAGATTCGGACTCCAGGCGTACATACACTATTGCAACTATTACTCAGCTGAGAGTTATTGAGCGTAAAATGGTAAGGTTACCTTTAAATCAAAACTATTTTATTATTTTGTTAAGTAAGGCTATATACCTTAGCCCTTGGGAAGGTAAGGACCCAAGCTTTAAATGACTGGAAGACTATTTTCCCGTATGGATAGTAGTTTAGGCTCTATAGCAGTGTTTCCTAACGTGATACCCGCGCCCCACAGGGGAGCAATTCGAAAATGGACTCGTCCAATGTTTAAGTTAACCGTATGCCGACTATCTGTCGCTGCTCGAGCTGGGTAAACCTCCAGTAGAAGTAACTTCTGTTGTTAGACGTTATAATAATTCTGGGTAATTATATCTGGTAGCTAAAAACATTTCGTCTGATCTAAATATGAAGTACTAAATTTAATTATAAAGTGTATCAATGTTATTAAATCTAGTTCCCAATTTAATGTCTCTTCAAGTTATTTTATGAAGAACAAAAGACTATATGAGATTTATACTTCACGCTGAAGTAAGATGGCTCTCTATGGCATACTCTTTGTGATTTTTTGAGCGACAACAAACTTAAAATGAAAACTCTGTTAATGGTCGATGGTAAAGCATTTGTGAGTAATTTAGTTTTAGAAAAATTAAATATATTAAATAAAGAAATTCACTTCAACAAACAACTAAAACTTTTGACGATGCAAAAGCGAAGATATTTGGTTGCATTACTTTTATTAAATTATGTCAGACAAATATTTAAAACAAAAATTTCGAAAAATATTATTGGCTCCAAAAATATGAAGTGACCACTATGTCGATCATCTACAAATTTTATCGGTTGATTTAAAAGAAAGATTTTCTGGTTTGAAAAAAAGATTGATTTCCCAACTTGAATTATGCAGCTCATGTCAGTGGATTTGTCTGATATTTTTAATATCAAGAACAGCTCGCAGAAATTCAAAATGATGAGTCAATTAAAACTTTATTTAATATAAGAGGAGCTTTGTGAGGAAACCGAAATCAAATATCAAAATGCAACCAAATGTGCAAGAGAACTATTGTTACCTTTCTATCTTCATATTTAACTGAACGAGGATTTAGTGCCATAAAAGTGGAAAAAAATCGGTTGGATATAACAAAACGGGTAGACTTGATACTAAGGTTAACTAAATTGGAACCTGAGAATTAAAATATTATAGAAAAACTTTTCATTAAAATTAGCTTGTACTTGAATTTCAGTACTCTCTAATGTTTTGATAATTTATTACTTATTGTATTTGCTCAATAATTTCCTAGTGATTTCTTCCTAAAACTAAAGTTTCTTTAGTGTGAACATTTCAGTTTTTGAATATTAAAAATTATGTGTATGTTAGAGGGGGGCATAAGAATTTTAGAAAGGCTTAGGTGGGGCATAGTCCAAAAAAGGTTAAACACTGCTCTATAGGTATAGCTTATATAAAATCAGTTTGTCATTTTTCCATAAGTATCAATATAGAACATTTTAGAGAAAGGACTCGCATGAATACATTTCTGTTTCATGGCTTGGGAAATATTCTCGAGGGTTTTGGCTCCAGCGTTTAAGTCTTCGATGAGTTGTCCTAGATTTTATTAATGTATACGCGAACTGAAAAGGTCTTTGGAACGTAAAATCCTACATATGAAATTTGTTATGGATATTTTTACAGACCCACAAATCATTCTACATACTTATAAAGAAATGCGAGAAATAACTTTAATCATCTGACGAGCGCATTATTACTTAGGGTATCGCCCAAATTTCTCTTAGATCAAGTTTAGTATTGATATGCCTTCTTGCTACTAATCAAGATTGATATGTGGCTTATTAAAGAAAAATATTTGGCTGCCCTCGCTGAGAAATGAATATTTCTTCATCTGCACTCTTATCAGCCTATGGGAGAATACCAAGCCAGATAGATCAGTAATATGGTGTGCAACAATGAAAGTGTGACGGTACTAGAGAAAAACTTATGATGCCGAACATTTTTGTAATTGCATTTTATGAACTTAGAAAAATTTTCTCTGATACTTGCTTGCCACATAAAGGCAAACAATTCTCCAACAATAGAACTGCTTCCAGATTTCACAGGTAATTATCCAGAGTAGAATCTTCTGTTCAGGCGCAGCAGAAAGTATGCGTTTTCTGTAGTCGTCAAGCGTCATCAACATCCAATAAACCAATAAAAGTAATAATAATTTGCATTTTACACCACACTTTCTAGTACCTGTAAGACCACAAATGAGCGGTACTGGCCTCCGCCTGCCTGCCCTAACGAAAGTGATCAGATTAAACGGATCAGCTTCATTTGGATGGAAACACTTCATTATCTTGTGCCAACAACCAACAGCGCTGATCATACAGGATCATTGACTTTATCGCTATTACAAAAATTACTCAAGACTTGAGTCGTCACAGTGGTAAGTGGTAGCATTGATAATGAAAACCGTTTTTCAATATGACTAGCAAACTTCTCAGACTGAACAAGTAATAATTGGACAAAGACAATAATCGATGATTATTATTTCATCATATCGAATCACCTCGATCTTTTTCTCCTCTTATGAGCCATGCGAGCAAACCAACTTCACTTTACAGTTCTGTCTTAACAGTTGTTTTTGAATCTTGATTCCAGAAAGACAAAATTGAGAAAGAGCGCTTAAAAACTCGTGCACACAAATCCAGCTGTAATTAAAGTTCTTTTGTGGAACTTTCACAGTTTTGCAAGCCATTAGCTTCCATCGGTGCACCAGTTCATGTGTCGCGCGATTGAATGTCATTCTTATACTGTTACTTGGAAGAGCTTGGAAAACTCCACAATAGTATCCACTGTAGAAAAATCCTGTGTAAAGCAACTCTAAAACTGGAAATGTATGTATGTTTTCACCGGAGTTTTCACCCCCTTTCACGAAGTCGACAAACTCTTGATGACTACTTTCAGTGGTTACGACGACGAGTAACCGTCAAATAAAATCGTCATTGCAGTATATTATTGAACTTAAAATAAATGTGCTCCAGCTATTAAATTTGTATCCGGTTTTCCACTTTACCGTTTTGTTTACTTTCGACTGCGCCAACTGATCTTGAAGTGTAAGTTTAGCATAATTTTCTAACAGCTTTCGTATACTTGTTTGAAGCTGGAGATTAGCGCATTTTGATTTAAGGCCGTATCGAGAAAATTTCGCAGTTTTGAATATTTTTACAAAATGTACATAAAATGATAATAAGGAAAAGTAATAATGTTTAGAGCAGTTAAGAAACAGATAGCATTATATATTGTTAGTGCAGTAATACTCGGTGCTGTTTTCTGTTTTACTTCTGCGAAATTTATAAAATTTAAACTCTTTTTGTAAATTGTGTTTCTTGAAATATTGTTGAATTCAAATGTAGCGAATTCACCGCAAACAACATATTGTAGGATCCTCTTTACGAGTTACATTTTTATTTTGAGGGGAATCTTTTCATATAAGGAGCATCATGACGCCAATGCTAACTTATAGTCCAGTCAGTTGGTGTTTTTGCCCTGTAAAAGGTGGGGTAGTTGTGATTTTTATATATGTTATTTAGCTCCGAGCCCTGATGAAAAATCCAAGTATTTACCCTTGACGGTTGATTCTACGACAAAAATGTAAAAATATAAATTTGAAGAAGACTAAAATCCCTAAATTTTTTGTATAAACAATTTTTTTGTAAGTCTGATGTGTAACGGTTACAGCGGCGGAAACGTGAACATTCTTCCATAAATATGTATACATATAGTACCATTTATACAGGGTGTTTCGTCCATGGTGGTCTATAGGTTTGGATGTGATAGTAGTCACCTAGTCAAACAAAAAATTGTATGTTAAGAGAGGGGCGCTATCTCAACAGTTTCGGAATTACAGAGCGATTAAGTATATTTGGTAGCTTTTCACAAAATACCCTGTATTAAAAAGTACAGAGTGCACGGTCAGTTAGATAGCTCATTGTGTACAAAACTTCATGGCCTTTCCAATGACTGCTCGACCAGCCCCGTACACCTCTCCCCTCAGGATGGTATAAGCTAAGAATTTCGGATTTTCTTACCTTTTTATTTACTTTGATCTCTGTTTTTTACAAACGATGCTTAACGTAATTCTTTTTTTATAAAAACAGTAAACTATGGACTCTTCTCCTTAATTTGACCTATTATAGCTGTATGTGCTCACTGTAGCCATTAAACAGTTATTAGCTCATAATCAACTCAGGTCATACCGAAATTAGACGATATTGTTTTTTGCCAGTAAGGGAACAAATTATCTTTACTTTAGATCACTATAACTCCTGAGGGAAGAAGAGTACGGGGCTGGTCGAGCAGTCGTTAGAAAGGCCATGAAGATCTGCACTCAGTACTTTTTAAAATACAGGGTATTTTGTGAAAGACTACCAAATTTTCTTAATCACCCTGTAACTCCGAAACGGTTGAGATGCTGCCCCTCCCTTTATACAATTTTTTGCTTGACTAGGTAACTACTATCACGCTCCTATAGCCCACCATGGACAAAACACCCTGTATAAATGGTACTATATACATTTTTTTGGAAGAATGGTCACGTTTCCGCCGCTGAACTCGTTACAATTAGACTTACAAAAAAAAGTGTTTACACAAAAAATTTAGGGAATTTAGTCTTCTTCAAATTTATATTTTTGTCGTACGATCAACCGTTAAGGAATTCTTTTGAAAAAAAAAATGTTTTGGTACTTTTAATCCAAGACGGCAGACCGCGCGGACCCCGTCAAGGGTGAAAACTTGGATTTTTCATCGGGGCTCGGAAGTAAATAACATACAAAAATCAAAACTACCCACCTAATAGCCTACCCCTTTTGTTCATCAGAGAGGGGCACTCGCAGAGTACGCGTTGAACGGATTCGATTTCCTCCGAATCTTTACCTACAGCTCCTGCAGATCTCGTTCGCTGCTATTCCCAGTCTTTTAGCATGGTCTCCTATATCCCAATGACCTGTAATGACCACTACTAGATTTCTAGTATATGTTCTGCTAACATTAAGCAGTTCAATTGTCGTCTCCTTGTCATATGCTGGCCACAATTGCATCGTGATACGGCTGGTTTCCCTGTTAATCCACCGGAGGGCTTCTATCGGGATTTTTACATAGCTATTGCTGCGGAGCTATCCATTTCAAGCCGTTTTTGGCCAACTCATCAGCCATCTAGTTGCCTGGGATATCACTGTGGCCAGGTACCCAGCGTAGGGTCACCTTATGCTGTGTGATCAATTCAAGGCTGGTCTTGCATAACCGCTCCAATTTTGATTTAGCCAGCACAGAAGCCAGCTGCATATGTTGCCGACTCGTGGTACTGACAGTTTATAAGACTCGTGCCACTGACAGACTATAAGACTCGTGCCACTGTCAGTCACTTGAGTGCACTCCAGTCCCTGTGCTCGCATTCGCTTGGATCTATCCGTAAAGATAAAGATATCGGGTGCTGCCACCATCTCCTTCACATCCCAAACACTCCTGGTGGGCATCATTGCATTAACACACCCACAAAAGTAGGGATAGGTAGTTGATAGTCAGTTTCTTCCCTGCAGTCACTGCAGTCTATTTTCTGGAGATATAGGAATGCCCAATACCCCTCCCCGTCACCGACCTCCAGGTCGGAACCTGACAGCGCTAATTGTAGATACACTTCTGTAGTGGAGATCTAGCGGCAATAAATCAAGCATGATCTCCAGTACCGCCGTGGGCGTGGCGTGCAAACACCCAGTTATTCGCAGACAAGCGGCCATCTGGACATCCAGATTACATTTCCTCGTCAGTGCCACACTAGTCTTCTTAACACGTCCTTCTAAATTAGCCTTCCATCTCATCTTGGACTCGAACATGTTTCCAAGATAATTTTCTTCGCTGGAGAGACTAAGATACTATCCACCCTTCATATAGGAAGTCTGAAACTTTGCTTCTGCCTTTTTCTTGTAAAATGCACTAGATTTGTTTTCGAGGGGTTAGCCCTCAATCCATTATCATTGGCCCAGTTGTCTAGCTTATACTCGAGCCTTTCTTAATAGTAGAGAGAAATTTGGCGGTTGTCAGGAGGCATATCATTCACATAGGCAATCGCTTTAAAACCCTTTCTCTCTATCTAATCTTATGAGGATTTTATCCATTACCAGTAGCCACAGGAGTGGTAATAACCCCCACCCACCCGCCCACAATGATGTGTAACTCTGTAGAGACTGCTCTTCTCGCAACCGCATCCCCTGAGTAAGAGCTATTCTTTTTGCTGAGAAGCATTGAGACACACAAGACCATAGATCCTTATCAACTCCCACACCCTTCTTAGTCGTTCTTTGTCTTAAGAGGAGTCAGTACCAAGATTTGCAAGTTTCATACATTTTTCAATGCGAATTTCTAGCAAACTATTTGTAGCATAGTAATGATTTATATCGTAAATTAAAGGTAATGAAGAAGTC
Organism: Dioctria rufipes; assembly: GCA_963924295.1. Lineage (NCBI taxonomy): Eukaryota > Metazoa > Arthropoda > Insecta > Diptera > Asilidae > Dioctria > Dioctria rufipes. Next base: position 120,471,587 of record OZ002742.1, read on the forward strand.
TAGTAAATAACGTCGAGACACAAACCTACGTATAGTAAGTTTTATTGCCTATAGGCTCGCTGGCATCTAAATTGAAATTTTTGCTGAGTACTGACTCCTCTTAACGTTGTTGAAAGCCCCTCAATATCCAGGAATGAACCCAAAGTGTACTCCTTATATTATAAGGATTTTTTAACAACGAACACTACTACATGTAGTGCCGACTCTACTAAAGGCAGTTGTCGGCATATGGAGACGAGCGTCATTTGTTTCTTGACAATGACAACAAAATATTATCAAGTAGCAAAGTTTTTATTTTCTGTAGTTATAATACTAGATTTATATTTTTGATACGCAGAATATAGACTATCCAAAATATTTCATAGTTATTTTAAACTCTGCTGATGTAATTAACAGCTAGACTTAACAGTGTGTTGAATCTAGTGTTGAAACTTCTGTTTTCCGTAGTTTAAGTCATTCCATTAGGATCCTCATACGCAGAACCTCTTGCTTGATATTATCCCATTTCTATCACACTGGACGTGATATGACGGTTTGAAGAGAGGTTAATGCATATAGCGGCTCTTGAATTTAAGCACTACTATGTACATTTTTTACTCTCATGATTTATTAGAGATAGCTTATACTGAAACAACGAATGTTCTTATGAATTTATGAATGGGCACGCCAACCTCTCTCCTTGTCTCATGCAGTTCATTGAAGATTCTGGCTACGGGAAGTTGGCAGTAAGCATAGTTTGAAGAAGACTATCACTGTACTGGTTAATATCAGGTGTGAAAAACTTCATATATATATGTATATATAAAAGACTTTACTTATGGGTTTATAACTCTGGAAATATGTACACAAGCTAAGTCAGTGCAGCATTTATTGGTAGTGCATACTTCACACTTTCCAATGATATGCAAGCCTATCGACTTTTATTATAAATGTATATATTTATTTGAATCCACAATATTTATTGTGCATAAGCAATAAAACCATTATATCTCCGTAGATTGGGTGGACCCACTCTGGAAAAATTTTTTGCTTGCATTAATGTACGCTACCATCCTGTGAGAGATTGTACAAAATAATTGTAATATCGTACGTACGTATATATCGTCTGAGTGGCTCGAATGAAATGAATCTACCCCGCTCATATCATATTGGTAATGGGACATCCCACACGAGTATTCCTGATGCAGTATGCAAACAATAGCGATATCTCTTTGCTTTTCTCACCTCTTCCACAGAAAACCTGTTTATATACTGCATCAGGAATACTCGTGTGGGATGGCCCATTGATTATAAATTTCGCCCATTCGGTGGAGACTAAGTCGAAAAGTTAAGTTCCGGTTTGTGAAAATGTTTTACCATCACCAGAATTTCTACATATTCCCAAAAATATTAGCCCGTTCTCCATCACAATTACAAGAAATCAATCTAATCTTGACGCCAGAGTCATACTGTCTGTGTTATCGAAGAGTATTGTGGTACGCTTACCAATCATTTTCTTCGTTTAAGGCTTTGAGCGTGTGATAAATGCGCACTGTTTTCCGTTGAATTTTGAGTTTCTTCATCAACCGCGGTAGCTCAGAATTGTGATATATCCTCCTGCACAATATGAAGCCTCAAAGGACAGTTCATAGTTGTGATCTACCATCCTTCAAAGCACGAGCCTTCAAACCATATGGTCAGGGCGGCGCGGAGCTGATGTTCCAACGCAATGTATTCTGGTGGAATTTGTATAAATCATTGAACAGCCACCTGTCATTTCCAAGGCATACTGTATGTACTGATGGTTGGAATATTCTCTACTTGAGCAACAAAGGTCAATGACCTCTCTACATATACACGTTATAAAAGTGGAATTCTCGCCTTATGTACAAGTGCTATTACAACAAATTGTAGAAGTGACTTATATCTAGCATCAGTCTGTACTTCCCAAAATTGTGTGGTGGGAATTTGCGTCCCGTCCTGATAGGTTATTGGCGTTCGAATATCTCATGCCGTACAACATTATTGAAAGATTTCCTCAAGTCAGACTTTTACTAAGAAACCAACTTTACCGTATGGACGATAGTTTGATAGGCAATTAGACATAAGGATGATAAATTCTTAAATTTTTCATCTAAACCCAACTTGCACATAACATTATAGATTAACCTGGACTATCATTATTCATTTACTATTTATTTATAAGTGAACATTTTATTTCAGTTTGGTCAGATGTGAGATCATTGTATTTATTTTGTGCTAACTGGGGCCGGTTTCACTAACACGGAGAGTTTTGGAGATGACAGTTCTTGTGACACTTAACTCTCCACTCGGAATTCTGTAACTCGGGCAATTTGTATTGAGAATTACCAAACGCTCTATTCCATTCGAAAAAACTCCAGCTGTTTTAGTTGTGGAGAAGTAAGAAGAATATTTCTCAACTAACAGTATTGTCTGTTTTTGTTGTATTTTGTGAAGGTAGCTGGGTACCTAAGAATTTTTAAATTAAATTATGGACTCACCGCATATTCTGGCTATATTTACAAAAACAAATTATGGAAATCCTTGCAATACTTACAGAGAAATATGGATTTTAGTGTCTCATGGTACCCGCTAAAAATTTTAAATCACGCGAAAATGTTCAATTTGGTCGTCTTCCAGTACAGAAGAGATGCTATAAATATGCACATTGTATGTAGGATTAAATCGCTTTTACATGTTGACGACTAATTAGATATGTAAGCTCTTGAGTCCGGTAAATGGTTTTGGAGAGAAGTGAATCAGTCCTTCTTAAGTTAAAAAAATGGCCGTTTTTTGGTACAAAAATGGACATATTTTCAACTCATCATTATGATGAACTGGTATGTTGTGGAAATGCACTTTCCATGAGAAAAATACTAATGGATGTGAAATATAGAACGGAAAAAATATCTGCTAAGTTTTTTGGCGGTAAAAAGTCAGTTATGATGTTAAAATTATCAAAAACAAACTACACCATTCCATTACCCGTTCCTCCATCTTTAATTTGGTACCAGACCTGGCGTATTTTTGACAACCGCTAATGAGAGGTGGTATGAGCCCCCCCCCCCCCCCACCACCAATCATTTTTGTACTCTAAACCCTAAATCCGTAGGAAAAACCCTAATGCTCTACGAGCCTCCCACACAGATTTAGCCGTCCATGCATATTGCGACACTACTCACGATTTCCTAAACTCCCCAAGTATGTTAGAGAATCGCCAGCGTACAGTTAGGGAGTTTTAATCGGAGAAAACGAAAATTCTCATCTGCCAGATGCCCCAACTCTCCGTGTTAAGGTCGATGCACACTTACCGGCACAGCACGAACCGACACAGACATGCATCGACCAGCACCGGCATTTCTTGTGCACATATAACGACATAAAACTGAAGGGAAACTTTCTATTAAGGCAAATATCGAGCGAAAACTATAGAAAAGTGATCCCATGTTAGCTTCGAAGCTAGACCAGCAACCGACAAATGCCGGTCTGGTTTCTATTCACCGATAGCCACCGGCAATGAAGTTTCCGTTAAGTGCCGGTTGATGTGAATTAGCTAACTTGTTTTCATATAAAAATATTTCGCCTGTCTGTGCCGGTAAAGTGTGCAGCGACCTTTACAGAGAATCCGGCCGCTGCGCTGTAGCGAAAAATGTTTGCTTTGATTTCAATATTCTTGAGCATTGACAGCATGGCGTAAGGTTTGATTCAAAATACTCGTACAGTTAAGAAATATAATTTTTAGATTTAGATCCTTACACCGTTCTCATAGTTAATTGTAAAGTTGTTTGTATATTCATCGTTCATGTTTACTTCTGTTTCAATCCGTTCTAATAAGATTGGCAGATGAGAGCAAAAGGATCTGTTTAGAAAAAATATGTACATATCAGTTAGGTTCATATGAAATCTTCGAAAATTAAGTCCAGTTTTGTGTTTATAAACAAAGACCCGCTAATATTTCAATTTCAAATTTGGAGCAAAATTATGTTTTGATTTTTGCGTAGAAATTCATTACTGAAAACGTCATAATCTTGCAAGGCAATTGTAACTAAATCCGAAGATATTTTATGTTCAGACATACATTTATCTAGGTATACCAAACGCGACGATTTAATCTTTAAAAATATATACCTATTACAATTTCATATTACATAACTCGATAATCTCTTAATGGAAAGTAAAATGATACTGTTTCTAAGATTTGCAGTTATAAAACTAAAATGTGCCAGTTAACTACTGAAATGTGTTTCGAGTTGCATTTTGCGTAATTAAATAACAAATTTGTTTATGCGCTATTTAAGCATCACCAAAACCGCAGACAAATCTGGAACGTGATCTAGATATTATATAATGAATTTCGCGAATCATGCAGTTTAATGCAAAAAAGTTAGATTTTCTTTAATAATAAAGCAAGCCGCAGAATCAGCTTCGATATATTATGAGTTCTATACTTTAAACGCGAAATTGAAATGCATAAACTTTTAAACAATTTTTATTTTATCTTGATATTATTTTATTGGTGTAATAAACTGGATCAAACTACATAATTTTGAAGAACTCCAATTGGAGTTTGCAAAGAGAAACATCTGTCGACAGTTTTCTTCATGAGCTTCAATAGATTAGTTCTTTCTCTGGTCCACAAATTTCGTAAATACAATTGATATAAAATATTATGATATTAAAATTGACATAAAATAACAGGCTTAACAGCGCCTAGAATTTAAAGATTGATTCTTTCGGGCGGAAAATTGCTCTAAGAGCCGCACTATTCGAGGAGAAGAACCACAAAATTTTATTGACAAATTTAGATCATATCATAGATGGCACAAGAGCTAGATATCGCATGGTATACTGGAGCAGAGTATGCCGATTGTGAAATTGGTAGTGTATTCCGAAATGGACCAGTCCACAACATGTTTTAGAGCGTGCCGAGGGAAAATGTTGCTTTAAACAACAGTTTTGTATACATTTGACCGACGGGAGATGTGAAAAATATGAATCACTCGACGTATTTCAAATGTTACCCAGCCATATAAAAGTTGTATACTCTGCTCTGGTATTGCATGTGATATTATACAAGGTGGTTCCGGCTTACAGGTCTATAGGAAAGAAGGGATAGTTCTCACCTAACCAAACGAATATTATATGGCAGAGGGGGCCTTCTCAAAAGTCTTTTTTTACATATAAACTATGGACTCTCCTCCTTAATTTGACCTACCTATGTCATAACTGAAGCCGTCATACCGAAATTACTGTATTTGTTTAAAATTATGTGTTTTCAGTTACCCTACCGCCCACACCGTGTATTTGCCGGCTATTATCCCATACAATTTATTTCTCGAAATTGAGTGAGGAATCGGGGATATAAAGGAAATGCGGCACGTATAGGACACCCTGTATATATATTGTATATACATATGTTAGGTGGTCCATAGAGCAAGGGGTGATAGTACTCATCTAGACGAATAAAAAATCGTAGGGGCGGGGGGATGATATGCCGTTTGGGAATTACAGGGAGATTAAGAAAAAAGAAAGAAAAAAAGCTATTTTTTTACAAAACACCTTGTATCTTGAAAAGTACAGGGCATACGGTCACAGTTAAGAACTAATTGTATGCAGAACTTCATGGTCCTTCCAACGACTGCTCAATCAGCACCGTAACCTTCTCCTCTCAGGAGTTATTGGGGTCTAAAATAAAAATTTCGGATTTTCTTATCTTTTTTTACTTTGAGCTCCATTTTTTTGTAAAAAGGTCGTTAACATAATTTTTTTTATAAAAACTGTAAACTGTGGACTTTACTCTTTAATTTGACCTATTATACTCTATGTCCTCACTGTAGCCGTTAAACAGCTATTAGCTCGTAACCTATTCAGTTCATACCGAAATTAGACGACTTTTTGTAAAAATTACAATTATTACTTACTAAGGGAACAAATTATCTTTAAAAATAGGTTTGAGAATAGGTTATGAGATAATAACTCTTTAACGGCTACAGTTTGGACATGAACTGTAATAGGTCAAATTAAAGAGAAGAGTTTACAGCTTTTATAAAAAAAAGTTATGTTATGATCCTTTTGGGGAGTGTGGGGGGGGCGTATGGGTGTGGCTGTCTCGCAGGACTGCCTTCGCTTTCACCACTCATCTACCTCTCCTAGCGTTCGGTTATGTCGATTGATATTACACTAAAAGGCTTGTAGTATTTCATGTAGTAGCTAAAAATTTTAGACACATCATGTAAAAAGTCATTAAGCGTAAACTATGTATTATTACACTATCTGCCTACATTTCATGAAGTTCCTAGACTTTTCGTGAACTGCTGAATTACATCAAGTGTCTACGACATATATATATATATATATATATATATATATCCGAAATTTTTATTATAGACTGCCATAACTCCGGAGAAGAGGATTACGGAGCTGGTTGAACGGTTGTTAGAAAGCCTATGAGATTCTACGGTGCCCCCCCTCCTCCCGCCGCCAATAAAGTAGCTTAGTAGTTTTTTTTTGTCTAGGTGATTAGGTACTATCATCTCTTTTCCTATGAACCTCTGATCCGGAAACACCCTGTACAGCCATTCCACACTAAAACGATCAATTTGGTCTGATTTTGGATCCGATCATTTCATGAAACTTTCAGTGTTTGTATAGAGTCCGAAAGTAGCTCCCCCAGATTTTTTGGTAAAAAAGACATTTCGTTTCTTTTAATAATTATACATCTACATATATATAAATTCGTAGGACACGTACTTTGACGAATTTGATATGGTAATGTTGTTTTTAGTTATACCTAAGTACTTAATATAAATGCGAATATTTATATAAACATTTTGGAAGAAGGTTTGACTCCGAATTTAGAAGATGTTCAGAATAGGACCGAATACGTACATTTCCCAACACAATAATGACGGCACGGAAGCCTAAAACCTGGTTTCAAGAATACAACCTTAGATTTTTCAATAACTGGAATGCTCAAAGTCCGGATTTGATCGCTATCTAAAATCACTGGGACCACAAAGATAGGAAAATTCACAAAACTCATTTCACAATATCCACGAGCTTTGGACAGCTGCAGAAAAAGCTTGGAAGAAAATCCTTCAAGTTTAATTGAAAATCGAATACCGTCTGTTCCAACGTAATAAAAATAAAGGGACGACATATAAAAATTAATATAATATATGTTCTTGTTTTAATTAAGAATTTTAAGTGACTGATTTCTGAATGTTAAACTGTAGTGCCATTTATTGTCGTAATTAAACTATTTTTGAAATATTTCCTCTGCTCACTTTTATTATCAGTATAGTGTATGTAGGAATCGGAGAAAACAAACTGGTTACCAGCAAGATAGTTTTACATTTTAATGACGGTAGGTGGCAATTTCACGAAATGGAGTAAAATTTGGTCCATTTGAAAATGAAGCGAAATGTTGCAAATGGGTTCTTGAAGGACTCTTTGCACATTTTGACTCTATTTAATTAAAAATTAATTCATTATAGAGACAGTCTGTCTAAAGAATAAGACACGTAGACGGGAAATGTGATTAAAGAATCGATAGCATGAGAAATTTCCTTTTGGCTCTATGTATTAACGTACACGAGTATGTATGGATATATGGATATGATTTATTTCTTTATTAATTGTTATTTATTTATTATATACATATATTATTGGTGAAACATGTTGAGGATCCTGCAATTCACAACATGGAGTAGACGAACCACGCTTTGCAAAACTGCCTAACAAACTGACCGGCAAATTTTTATTTGAGTTTGTTTTTTAATTATTAGTAATTGAAATCAGTACTAAAAGTGAACCAATTCGTACGGAACGTTGCTTCACTGCAATTTGTTGGTTGTAAGGTAGCATGAAAACGAAATGATTTTAAAAGGAAACTTGTTTTTCTGTATCTATCTGTGTACATCACAATTTCGAGCTTTGGATCTCATTTTGCGCACAAATTACTGTCTGTTACTTATTCTTTTATTTATGGAAAATTCACATTATGCATTATATGTACATTTACATAATATCTACCTATGTGTGTGAGTAATTATTTTAGTTGGGCGGCTTTACAGGTTTATGGACTTAAACACTGGAGTTATAAAATTCGTAATCGATCGTTCATTATGATGAATTTATATTTTAAATTACTTAATAAATTAAACTAGCTCTTTATATAATAATAATGACTGTGTATATGCACCCTTATATCTTAGACTAAGAAGAGTTGCTAGTGATATCTGTCTCGAACACATCACGATCAATCAGAAAGCAGCAAAATCTGTCCCCAGAATCCAGCTATCTCTACAGAGACTTTTCATACTTTCCGAATATCCCGAGCTTAGGGAATGTAGAAACTTAAGATTTGATCGGTAATTGACCTTCTGTGTCTGAACTTGTACTAATACTCGCTCACGATTACTTCCATACGTGGTTTCAGAGATCAAGCGATGATATACGATAGGCATTTGGATGCAGCATTCAAAAGGAGATTCCGTGATAATTTCTAAAAACTTAGCTATTGTCAGTTTTATGGAAAGGAACTCTAACTTTCAATCTTAAGTCCCTTACACATGCATTCTACAAAATAAATTTTTCTTTTTGCACTTAAAGTAATGGTGGTCAACAAGAGTTTTTCAGCTAAAAGCTCATGATAAAAACGATGAAAAACATTTCTTTTAAAATTTATTTATTCGATCAGGAGATACTACTGAAGCATGGTTTTCACAAGTGAAGTTACTGTTTCAAATAACATCGTTTTCAGCCTCTCATCTCTGTCCTCTTCACACACCTTGTGGTGTACTTGCACCTGTATGGAGACGAATTCTACACTCTTAACATTTTAGCGAAGTGGAACTTAAGAGATATTCGAGGTGAATAAATTTTCTGGAATTGACACACTTTTTGAGCTAAGACATTAATATCAGTGGGCGTGGAACTTGTGAAATATTGATGCCTTCTGCATCAGCACTGAATTCTGTTCAGGACTCTTTGCAGAACAGAAGTCTTTTACACAGCTTACCTCATCTACTCAATGCGTATAACCTGTGTTCTTACAATAATTTATAGGTTGCCTTGCCTATGGCCCATTTTCACAAACACAACCCAAGCAAGATCCCGAACAAAATTTTCCAATCGCTAAAAATTTTACGGGAAACGAAAGTGGAATACTTAATTGGGATCGTTTTATGATATCTAAAATTTTCTTGGCAAATATGTATTAATTTAAAAGGTAATTACTATTTTACCGTTAATAGAAGATCTTTATATGGCTCTGCAATTTTCTATGTGTGGAGAATCAATTTTATTAAACATGTTATGGAAAGCAAACCTCATTGGACCGTTTCGTAAAAAAAAAGATCGTTTAAATTTATTTTATTTATATTCCATGAAACGTGCGTAAATAGGCACGGACAAGAAGCCCCAGTACCCCTAGGCGGTTAACAGAGTCAAGGCCCCTTTTTTAAATAATAGAAGGAAACAAAAATGTTACCGTTATTTTTCATTTATTCAACGTACATCGATCTTAGAAAGTATTTTCACATAAGGATAAATGTCCAAAAAAGCATTTTTCCGATGTACTTTTATAACTCCAGGGCCGATAATTGTTTTCCTGGTGTAGTCTCAGCGGACGAAAAATGAGCTCGCAGATGCAGACACTCGTTTTCCAAAGTCCCGTCTAAAATTCCTAGATAAAAGACTTTCAAGTTCCGTGCGCCCTCGCACATATCTTGAGATTCCAACCTATCTTCATTAGAAATTCTCAAGTCTCAAGTTCTCATAAGCAGATTCACGTTTTTGTAGTTCTGCAATCAGCCTGTCGATAGTGACGTTGAAAACGGTAACTCTGAGTCCGTCCTCACCGGATAGAGCGGCTTCGATTTCGGTTTTTTTTACTGCATCAATTGAGAGAATTTGCCGTCCTGCTCTGCCTGCCTATTGGTATATCATATCCGCCTATGTTTGCAGGAACAAAAAAGTGAATTAAATCTTTTTTTTTAATGTCCGGTGTCGCACGTCCCATATCCACATGTATACCATTTCGACTTCTGGCGGGACCCCTTAAAAGGTTGGGCTACTAGGCAACTGCCTAGTTTGCCTAGTTAGTCCAGTCAAATAAGTCGAAAAAATGCTACAAATCGCATTTAATTTGTTTCAGGCTGCAATTTAGAGGGTTGGTGTAGGGTGGTCCTGGGAGTATTGTCGCAAAAATGCAGCGTCGCAGGGCAAAAAAAAAGGGGTGAAAGACAATAAAAACACCCCCGAACGCGTGACAATCTATTTGGCGTGCGTGCTGTTTGGAAGAGGTAAAATTTTTGAAAAAATTAAAAATGCTATATTATTTAGAATATGATTCTAAATAAAAAAGTCTATGGTGGACAATCCCTATCTCGTAAGGGTGCGACAGGAAAACCGAAAGAAGCTAAGGGTGGACACATCGCTATATCCAGTAACATGTGTCCGATTACTTCAATTCTGCAACATTTTCGTTCAAGAGCTAGCAACCAAAAGAAGCGTGAATTTTTCCCGGAAGGAATGGAAAAACGGAGTGAAGAAAGCTATCGGACTATATGTTGAGCAATATTTGCGCTCATATTTTGCTGTGGTTACGTACTTGGAACATTTTTGAATTTTTCTTAGAATTTTGGCTAGTTGTGCAAAGCGAGCCGAGATATGATGAGTTTTGCTTTGAATTTTTTCTTTTTAGTTCAATATGGCTGCAGTTTTGCGCATTCGATGGATTTTAGGGTTTTAGATGGCTGCGATTGCGTAGGCGTGGGAAGAAAATAATGTTATGTGATTGTGTGCATTTTTTGTTTGTTTTTAATTGTTGTAAAGGGTAGGATATGGGATTGCATGCTACACAGGAAGAATGAGATATAATAAATTAATGGTATAGACTAGATGGGTGGGATCTGGGTTGGTTAGATGGTTAAAAACCTTATTTAAAAATTTATTAATGACAAATCATATTTATATAAAATTTGCAGGTGCTTTCTTTTTTGAAATTTAATTAAAAAAAGGTTTACTGATTCCCAATATGATATAGTGCAATAATTGTTTCTTGCAATTTTCAAATCAAAAAATCAAATTAAATTAAAAAGGATTTATTTCATGTACAAGCCATTTTTTAGCTATAGCTATACGTACAACGTTGGGCAATATGAGACTAAAGAGCATAATTATAGATTAACAAATCAGAAAAATTAACAATAAAGTCATTAAATTCATTATCTTGACTGGTTGGAAACCAGACCAGACTCTTACTTATAAGTAATCATAAAAGTAATATTATAATACATATAGGTACTAAAGAGCAAATAAGATAATAGTAAGAGCAATCTTAGACTATGCAACTGAAATAAGATAAAAAGGATAAAGTTATAATTTCACTACTACTAATAATAACACTACCGTGGTGCATATATTACTGAGAACAGCAAATTACCAAAAGTAAACATGTAAGGAGTAAAATTATGTTTATAATTACTGGGTGACATTTGAAAACTTAAAGGCACACAAGATGGGAATTGCAGAAATAAGAGAGATGGTCGAATCATTTGATCCAGCGAGCTGGAGCATGACCACAGCAGCAGAATGGATAAGGAGTATGGAAGCACTGAAACAGATTTATTTATGGGATGACAAAACAACACTCTTTTTTGCATCTCTTCGTTTACAGGGCGCAGCTAAGTATTGATATCAGAGCCTTAAAAACGTGGAACTCATTTAAAATTGAGTTAGTGAAAAGTTTCCGCAATGACCAGGATGATTCATCCATAATAATGGAAATAATAAGCAGGAAAAGGCGTGGGGAAGAGTTCATCGAAAACTACTTTTACTCGATCACAGCTTTAGCCAAAAAGATAAAGCTGTCGGAAGAGACTACAATGGAGTACATATTCTTTGGATTGGGGGGCCGAAATTTAATTAATGCCCTCACAACCACAATAGCCAACTCTTTTCCCGAATTATTGGAGCGGATTAAACGGTACGAGAAGATTCAGGCACAAGAACAATGTAGGGAGTCATTACATCAGGCTAACGTTAAACGACCAACATCAAAAGCTTTGTACCAGCCACAACAAAAACTACGAGATAGTTCCAGAGTTAGACCAGCAACTGAATACACTAAGCAAAGAGTTAACAACCAGAAACTGGCTCATACAGGTAGAGACAGGGATATTCTGCGATGTTACAAGTGTAATGGCATCGGCCACATCGCTAAGGTATGTACACGTTCAGTAGATTTAAAAAAAAAGGTTTTGCCATATATGTAAGCAAGGTGATCATTACGCAAGAAATTGCCCAAATATAAATAAAAATGTCGGTAAAATTAAGGCAACAATAAAAGCAGAGGAGAAGGAATATTATCCAGAGATACTAGTGGATGATGTTCCAATACTAGCCTTTTTGGACTTAGGTAGTGACGTCACTACCATAAAATCAGAAGTAGTTGCAGAAAACCTATGGATAATAGAGAGGTCAAATACTGTTTTATGCGGATTCGGAGGAAGCAAGTGCAAGGTGTTAGGCAAAAAAAAAAAAAAAGTAAAAATAGATAAGGTTCAAGAGCAGATAACCTTGTTGGTCGTGCCAAACGACGCCCAGTCAAACCCCATAATAGTGGGTAAAAATTTCTTAGATCGCCCAGGAATAAAGATTGTGAAAAGTCCGGGAAAATTTGAAATTTTAATTGACGGAAGCAGTACAATTTTAAGAATCGAAGAAAATGAATCCAATAACATACTACGGAAGGCGTTGAAAACAATTATATGAACGAAGTGGGTAAGTCATCGGAAGGGGATGATGTGATGGAAGTACGACAACTTGCAGACGCATCAGAGCTGAATATCTGCGAAGAAATTCCTACTAAGGATAAGACTACGCGGTGAGCTTACTCAACGAATTTCGATCATGCTCCTCATTTAATAATAAAGAAGTAGGAAAACAGATTTAGTGAAAATGAACATTAAGCTAAAAGAAAATAAAGTGATATGCCATTCGACGTCAGAATACGCTAGTCCTGTTCTTATGATCCCAAAGAAGAATGGTGAATATAGAATGTGTGTGAACTACAGACAGCTAAATGCTATTACGCAACGAGAGCAGTTTCCTGTCCCAAACATAGAGGAAACTTTAAACATGCTGGCAAATAAAAAGATCTTCACTTCATTAGATTTCCGTAGCGGTTACTACCAAATACAGATCGAAGAGGAAAGCCGCGGGTATACAGCTTTCATAAAGCCAGAAGGACATTTTGAATTTACGCGGGTCCCATTTGGATTGACCAACTCACCTGCGACGTTTATGAGATTGATGCCCAAGCTAATTGAACCATTGAAACTTGGATCAGTTATAGTGTACATGGACGATGTCCTTATTGCAACAGAAAACATCACCACGAATGTAGAGATACTCTAACAGTTCTTGATCGAAGTACGCAAGGCGGGACTGAGATTGAATGCAGAAAAATGCAGATTCTTGTAAACGAAACTAGAATTTTTAGGTCACGAAATTACAAGTGAGGAACTTAAACCTGCAACAAAAAAAAATTGATGCAGTGAACAACTTCCAACAGCCAATGAATGTGAAAGAAATCGGACAATTCTTAGGACTAGTCGGGTACTTTAGACGGTTCGTAAATGGGTTTGCCAATATCGCGCTTCCACTCAACAAACTGTTGAAAAAGGAGCAGTCTTTGTGTGGGGAGATGCAGAGGAACAAGCATTCCAGAAGTTGAAGACAATATCAACCGAAAGGCCAGTTCTTACACTATTTGATATAAATGCCGAACAAGAATTGCATACTGACGCTAGTAGTCACGGATTGGCGGGAATATTGATACAGATTGGCCCACAGGATAAGAAGCTACATGCCGTTTCTTATTTTAGCCGTGCAACAACCGAAAGGGAATCAAAATACCATAGCTACGAGCACGAAGCTCTAGCCGTTGTGGAGAGTTTGGAACGATTCAAACTTTATCTATTGCATCAAAAATTCCGAATTATAACTGACTGTAACTCATTGAGAATTACCCAAGATAAACGAAATCTTCTGCCAAGAATTGCTCGCTGGTGGCTTAAAATTCAAGAGTACGACTTCGATTTAATATTTATGCTAGCAAAACAGCGCATGCTGATGCTCTAAGTCGAGCTCCTCACGAATCCGGAATAGATAGTGAAACGGTAGGTAGAAACATTTGGATTGTCAGCACAGGTTAAGAAGAATGGGTAGCCAGCTTGCAAATGCAAGACCCTCATCTTAAGAAAATAACTAGAAGGTGAATTAAATAACCACCCAAACAAGGATGGAATTAATGGAAACTATTGCATACAAGCTGGACGATTATATAAGAAAACCGATAGCGGAGATAAGTTCGTTGTACCGACAGGAATAAGATGGCGAATCATACGGTCTATGGACGACGACAGAGGACTTTGTGGAGCTCAACGTACTCTGGACAATATCCGCAAGAATTTCTGGTTCCCCAACATGAAACCGATAATTTCTAAGTATACATATAAACAGTTGTGTTGATTGCCTCTATAATCAAAGAGGAACAGAAGAAAGTAGGTATACGATACATGTTCACGAGGTATTACCTATACCATTCCACACCGTTCACTTGGATCACTTGGGCCCATTCCCAAAGGGCAAGAATACTGCCACAAGAAGCGTCATCAGAATGCTCGATGAAGTATCTCAATACTTTGTACTACCAACATACATCGGTTCGGACAGAGGTACAGCGTTCACTTCGAAGGAATTCGAGCAATATTGCAAGGATAATGTAATTCGACGCACATTAACTGCAGTGAAAACCCCTCGTGCTAATGGTCAGGTGGAACGATATTTTCGCACGTTGAAATCATCCATAGCTACGATGGCTCAGGACAAGGATGGTAAAGATTGGGACAAGAACGTACATGAGATGCAAATCGCCTTAAACTGCACGAAACATTCGACTACGAAAAGGTCACCTCAGGAAATACTGATGGGTTATACTCCTAGAAACAGCATTGACAATAAGCTAACACTTATTCTGAATGATTGGACCGAGAAGGACGCAGAACAATACGCAACGGTGAATTTACAGGAGATCCGGCAAGAAACAAAGAAGCTGATTGACGAAAATAAAACAAAACAAGCTGCTAGACACAATCAAAGTTCTAAACCTCCGCGGAAGTATGCTGAAGGGGAACTTGTCTTAAAAAAGCATGAGCCCTCTATGACCGGCCAGCCCCGTAAACTACAACCGCGATTCAAAGGCCCATACGAAGTGAAAGCCGTCTTGGGAAACGACAGGTATCTGATAGCGGACACCCCAGAAACGCAGATTACACAGAAGCCCTATAAGTCGGCTCATTCAGCAGAGAACATCAAGCCATGGTGCGTTCTCACTGACATGGCGCTAGAATCGGATGGAGATGATCAAGAAGAAGTATGCTATGTGATATCATTATTGCACCCTTTGAGGGCTTTTATTTTCCCTCGTATTAATAATTACAGATCGGATGGGAAAATGTCCCAGAAAGGACCGTTTTTTTCTCAGTACACCTTGGAGTCTTTTCAATCTTGATTTCTTCTTATCGAATATATTTGCTATCTTGTTGGGATTCTTCTTCTTGCCATTATTCAGATACAGGACTTCCAAACAAATTGACATGGGCCAAAATGTTACAGGATATTATGGCATTGCCGTATTGGGACCAGTAACACCAGATTCTTCCAACAACAATTTATGTAATTCAATGCTGACTACCCATTTCCTATTACCTATCATTTTTCCCGATACGTCTTCGGCACGCAGTTTTTTTTTATATGCAGCGGCAGCATGTAGAATAATCTTGTTAATCGTCCTCACTCTCGCAGCATATAGTTACCGACAAGCTTGTCGGCCTTCTGTAAATTGCCGTGAGCTAAGCTGTTGGCTTCGATCAGCAGAGAGGAGTGCTTATATAACCTACAGCCGTACACTTAACAAACGGAACAAACCAGTTCAGAGAAAGTAAATAGTTGGTTTTAATTTCCAAACCACAGGTGAGAGGACTTTCTGATAAAAAATCAGCGCATTTATAAAGTTCACGTCGACGATAAGATGAAGCTTTACGCACACTATAGGTTAAAAAAGGTCCCTGCCCTTCGCTCTCTTTTTTATAATGTTCTGAGGTTTTCAAATGTAGCGAGAAAGTGCTGCGGTTATTATTTGACGGAAAAAAGTTCAGCCTTACCCGGGGATTATACGAGTCAGTAGAACTGACACTAACACAAACTCATGTAAATCCCTAATGACCACTGACATGTATAGCATGGACCGCTGACACTACTGAAATTGCTTACATTATCATGGGATCACTTTTCTATAGTTGTCTCTTTTTGGCTTAATTAAATCTGCTGAACTTTAAATAATAAGTTCTATATTAAATCCACCATAGTCCAGTTTCAGTCCAGTGGATTTTCCAAATAAATAAAGGGTTTTCCAATAAGAGGTGTTATTTTGATATTCAAAGAAAAATGCCATTTTTTGAGATAAATGATCGGATCTTTATTTCATTATAAAAAGGAAGGTATGCCGTTATTAAGGGAAAATAACATCAGCCAAATGACCACCACGACCACGCCTACAGGACCATATCCTTTTTATGAAATTTTCCATAACCAAATCGCAAAGTGGCTGCCCTATGTCCTCGATAGCCTCACGGATTCCATCTTTGAGGTCTTGAATCGACGCTGGGCTGATGGCGTAGACCTTCTCTTTCACGTGGCCCCAAAGGAAGAAGTCGCAAGGTGTTAAGTCACAAGATCTCGGTGGCCAATTGTGATCACCTCTTCGAGAGATAACACGGTCCGGAAACTTTTCCCGTAAAAGATCAATGGTTTCGTTGCTTGTATGGCACGTAGCGCCGTCTTGTTGAAAGTAAACGTTGTCCAGATCAATACCATCCAATTCCGGCCATAAAAATCATTAATCATCTGTCGATAGCGCAATCCATTCACCGTAACTGTTGCTTCAGCCTCATTTTCGAAAAAGTAAGGTCCAATGACCCCGCGGGACCATAAACCGCACCAAACAGTCACACGTTGAGGATAGAGAGGCTTTTCAACAATAACTCTTGGGTTTTCCGAGCCCCAGATGCGACAATTTTGCTTGTTGACGAAGCCATCGAGGTGGAAATGTGCCTCCTCACTCAAGATGAGTTTTCGATGGAATTCCGGATCATTTTCATGCATTTCAAGGACCCAATCAGTAAAGACTCAACGTTGTTGATGATCGGCCGGCTTGAGTTCTTGTGTTAACTGAACTTTATAAGCCTTAAGACCCAAATCTTTATGCAAAATACGGTGTAATGACGTTTGTGGAATGCCTAATTCCAAAGAACGACGAGGAATGGACAAACCTGGGTTTTCTTCAACACTTTCGGCTACAGCAGCAATATTCTCGGCTGTTCTTGAGCGACGTGCACGGGTTTTATTCTTCACACCACTAACTTGTCCCGACAGCTCGAATTTTTCTACCAATTTCTGTATTGCGGTCCGACAAGGTGCTTCACGACGACCCAAAAATGTTCGAGTTTTACGAACCGTCTCTGCCACATTTTCACCATTTTTATATTGAATTTTAATAATTTCAATGCGTTGTTGAATCGTGTATCGTTCCATTTTTATTAATGGCGCAGTTTCTACTTGTCAAATGTCAAAAAATGACAGCTCCAAATGTGACATCTACCGAAATAGCGGGCTAATTAAAATAACACCTCTTATTGGAAAACCCTTTATATAGAAAAGAAATCACGGCAGGTAACTTTTATGACTTTTAAATTAAAAGTCACAAGTAACCGGTAATTATGACTAAAAAACAACAGTCATGATATAACCGTTTCATTTTAACTTTTATTATAAAAGTTTTTAATAACCGGTAATGTTTAACATTTATTTTTTAGTCAAAAAAAGACTTTTATTTTTCAGTAAAATAACAAAAGTCAAAACCCGACTTTTATTTTTCGGTCCTATAATAAGTCATTCCTTTACTTTTATTTTTCAAGTAAAGTAACATTCCCCTGTTTTTAGTGTTTACTTTCTACTTATGTATTTTCGCATAACATAACGTATAACACTCTTTTAACAATATTTCTTCCATATTCCGCATAAATTTTACTGTGAGTTTCTACTTTCAGTAATACTCCAAAATGAAAAATTCTTTAACAAGTGACTTAAATATCTGGCTGAAGAAAATAACAGTCAAAGAAAATGCTATTATTGTATGATTGAAAAATAAAAGTAAAGGAATGACTTTTATTATTTGACTGAAAAATGAAAGTTGGTTTTGACTTTTATTATTTGATCAAAAAATAAAAGTCATCTTTTGACTGAAAAATAAAAATAATTTTGTAAAAAATAAAATTCATTTTTTGACTTTTATTTTTTGATTGAAAAATATACGTTAAAAATTACCTGTTATTGAAAACTTTTATTGTAAAAGTTTATTTTTACGTATATCTTTTTTAAAAAATGTGTAATTTTCCGTGTTCATGCCACAATTTGAAAGAGCTTTCAAAAATTTACACACCATTAAAATATTTTTTGTTGTATTGCCTATTTTGTATGTGACTTTTTTATTTGAGAATTAGAAAATACCGATTATTTTCGAGCCCTGACAAATAGATGGCAATACAACATTTGTAATCTTTTCTGTTCCCATACCTACTTTTAGGGATATGCAGGCAAAAATTGCTTAATTTTATTTCCTTAAAAAACAATTTTAATGAATATTTGATGTTATATAAGAGAAGACAATAAAAGTAATAATTTCGAATGTATTTGAAATTTGTTAAACTTGTAATATGAATATTACAGCGAAGACAATAAAAGTAATAATTTCGAATGTATTTGGAATTTGTTAAACTTGTAATACATATATTGTATATTGTAGTTTTTATTTTTTTAGAGAAAAATGATGGAATAAGGAAGAAATCTTTAGACATGCATACAGAAAAGGAATGTCTGCACCGGTTGACTGACATTTTTATGCTGAACTGACTAGTCAGTTGATCGAACGCAAAGCGCTTGTAGTCAGTAAAATTGAAAGACGAAGTGAGTACTGATCGTCAGTTCTACTGACTAGTGTAATCGTGAATAGCCATTCAAATGAGAACTTTTTCTAAACTGAAAAAGGACGCCTTCTCATGCTCATTCAATTAACAATGAATTTTCAACAAATCTCGTCCACTAACAATACTTAATATTTTTCTCAATAAGCCATTAAATAGGAAAGAAATTAACTCACTCAGTGCTTTTTCAATAATAATTGAACAACTCAGCGCAGGCTAAATATAAAACGATGGCTAAAGTATTGAACGCGCATCGTTAATGTTTCATTGAAATAGCTTTTTTTTTCTAATTTGGCTTACACAATTTGGATCCACTCCCAGATTTCCACTTCCATGGATCCGTTAAAAAATGGATTTGTATACAATTCTGCTGAATCCAAATCATATGAGATCATTCCAAGATCTCAAAATAGTTCTCCAGGAAGGTATGGTGTTGGCCAGTGTTTGACTAAGTACTATGGAATGCATTGCGGAAAAGCCTGTCTCACAAAATTTTCTCCTGTTTTTACCAACTGGACCTAATTTTAAAGTGTTTATTTATTTCCATTTGGAAAAGATTTAAATTGAGCTAAATATAAAGCTAGTGAAATAAAGCTGAATTACGATTGGAATTGAACTGTGTAGAATGAACAGTGTTAGCTGATTTTATGAGGATGGAACAGAATTTCCACTTCGTTGTAAATTAACTTTTTAATGTAAAACACCTTTGTAATCCATTCTGTTATGCGTACATACTTGCATACATTCGACTACTTCCTCTTTACATTCATTGAATATGGGTAAAAAATTGTTTGAATTTATTTTTATTTTTAAATAGAACAATTGTGTAGCTAGTAATAAAATCAATAAATTTGTAATCAAATTCGCATCAATCGATTAACAACATTATTTATCAATCAAGCCTTCAGAATCAATCATACTTATCAAACCCAAAATATTTAAATGACGACGTCAATCCTTCTCTCAATTCTTCTCTAACAAACGTTACAGTTTTTGTATTTGTTCATCTCTAATGCCTTCAATAAAACAATATCAAGTGTTTATTTCATTAAGAGGTTTGAATGGTCATATAGAAAAATTTACCAAATATTAGAAGATGCGTCGCTCATAATATTTTTAGCCAATTCAAGATTCTTATTTGTGGCAAGGTCTACGAAGAAAATTGTGATTATCTTCTTCCAAATATTCACATAAATTGGTTCAAAAACATGTCACATATTGGTTTGACTGTCTAATTTAAACGATACCCTAGAATGTCCGCATGTAATTTCGTATGGTTACTCCTCCGTGTAAGTTTGATTGTGAATGTGAAAGTGGTTTTCATCTCTAGTTATATATAGAACGCTCCGTCGGACAATAAAAATTATTTTAACCAATTTCATAGGAATTTTTATTCTGAAAAACTTTTTAGTACAATATGAAAGTCTACGACTGATCGTTTTTACAATAAAAAACCTGAATATTTGTATGGCAACACCAAGAAAGGGTTGCCCGATTTAGTTCATTTTTGAAGTTGTTTTTACTATTCCTATGAAAACCCGATGTGCAAAATTTTAGCTCTCTATGTCGACGCATTCTCAGGCAATGTCCAAATATATAGTAAAAACCATAATTTTTGTATGGCAACCCTACCTGATTTGTCTCTTGTTCGACCTTGAATCTACAATTTTTATAAAAAAGGGCAAAATTTTCAGCTCTCAAAGTAAACGCATTCTGAGTTGAGAGCACAGAGAGACGGATATTCAAAAATCAAAATAACTTTTAATATTATGTGTGGGTATCCAACTCATTTTGTTCTATCAGCTTGTTTTCTGTGCGTTACAAACGGAATGACAAACGTAGTATACCCTATGATTTCATCATCTAGGGTATAAAAATAGCAAGTTATGGCCAGAGATAACATAACAGTTCGTATAAAGATGCGACAGATGCAATTAAAATCTCAAACTCATTTCGCATACGCAGACCTCTGAGATTGCTTCCAGTTATGCCAGAAACAACATACCTATTAGAGTTTTCAACACTGCGATGCTAACTTATTCTTCTCAGCTGATACGCAACACACAAGAGATACGGCGAGTTTGTCGATTAGGAAGGAGTAGGGGAGCAAGGAAGCAAACTGACAACAAAATATTTTTCGGGTACCATGTTTACATGCACGGTTCAACCATGATTCAACCTGGGTTCAACTCCATGTAAGTATTCGTGGTTCGAGTTGAAAATGGTTTGGCTGGACTCGACCACGCTTTCCTGGCGTAGTCGAGTCGAAATGGCGTCTTAGTTATAAATGCGGATTGAGTAGACGAGTTGGATACACAAAGCGCCAAACTATGACAAACACATTCTTGGTAAAATAAATTATTATTTACACATTGCCATTCAGATTCCTTGACATGACAGAGTAGTTGTAAGTTTTGTACTCTGGAGTTCACTCACTCATACTTCATGGAATGACTCTCCGTCTCACTCAAGCTAGAATCTTAAAGTTACGCTCTTAAGGCAAGCTTTGGGTACACTAGATTCATTTTTAGTAGATGAAAAATTTTTTTTCGAAACTGGGTTTTTTGAAGAAAAAAAATTTTTTTTCCGTATTCTAAGAAATATTGTAGCAAGTGTTATACCATTTTAGAATCCTTATTAAATGCGTCAACTTTTAAAGTTACTTGTCACACTGGCGTAGTACATTTTTTTTTTCAGTGCAGTCAGTTAAAGTTCAACGAATTATTAATTGTATATTCTTGGTTCGTCAAAATGTGACATTTTCTTCCAAGCTGGAGCAGTTGGCTTAGAACTTAAAGCAACGGGTTACATAAGCACTATTCGGGATTACATATGAAAAATAAAATTGAAAAAAAGTAAAGATTTGTAGCAACAGGAGTTAATAAACCATCACAAGGTGTACATTTTCTCGAAAACAAAAGAAATGCCTATAATTTGAAAAATACATGACATTTTTTTTTATATTTTTCTGGTAACTGTTACGATTTGGTCTATCACCCGGTTCCGGCTTGACGTCGACTTACGGGACACCCTGTATAGAAAAATTTGTAGTGTTATCCTTTATCCCGTAAAATTTTTACACCAAGAATATAATTTTTTTCTCGGAAAATGTGACCCGTTAGCAATACTTTAAAAACAGAAAGAATTAACTCAATATCTATTTCCGGTCGAAAGTCATTAATATTTTTATGTTATGCGAGAAGTGAAAAGCTTAATTTGCAGAGTACAACAAGCTTTCATGTGGCCCTCCTCTTGCGAGATGCACATTTCTGCTCTCTTTATTATGTCAATTATCTTGAACAGGTCCAGAACATATATATAGAGGGTGTCCCGTAAGTCGACGTCAAGCCGGAATCGGGTGATAGACCAAATCATAATAGTTACCAGAAAAATATAAAAAAAAATCTAAGATATATATTTTTAAATTATAGACATTTCTTTTATTTTCGAGAAAATATACACCCTGTGATGGTTCTTTAGCTCCTGTTGCTACAAATCTTTACCTTTTTTCAATTTTATTTTTCTTATGTAATCCCGAAAAGTGCTTATGTAACCCTGTTGCCTTAAATTCTAAGCCAACTGCTCCAGCTTGGAAAAAAAATGTCACATTTTTCCGAACCAAGAAAGAAAATTCATACTTCACCCAACATTTTGGCAAGTATTTTTATAAGTTGACACATTTAATAAGGATTCTAAAATGGTATAACACTTGCTACGTTATTTCTTAAATTACGAAAAAAAAATTTTTTTTCAAGAAACCCAGTTTCGAAAAATATCTTTATACCTACTAAAAATTATTCTACTGTATCCAAAGCTTGCCGTAAAGCCGTAACCTTAAGACTCTAGTTTGAGTGAGACGGGGAGTCATTGCATGAAATGTGTGTGAGCCAGATAGTGACGCTAGCGAGTCAAATTATCGAGTTTTTAAAAATGTGTACCGTCTACTCTCCACAGAGAGACGACTTCCAAACCAAGTATATGGTGAAGTAAGAAGTTCCTTTCCTTACGAGGACATACTACTTCAAGCAAGTACTTCGGTACGTGCAATCCAGGAAGGCACAGGAGTGCCTAAAAGTATAGCTCACTGAATTTTACAAAAACATTAGCACCAGAATTACGGAAGCAGTTGAATTTGTCAACAACGCAAGATTTGCCCGGTTGATAACCCGATCTTTTTTAAGAAGATGTCGAACTTGTATTGCAGCTGAAGGCAGCTTGAAGATCTTTTGTAAATAATAAATCTTGGCATCCAAATAATTTGTGGTTAATTTTAAACTTAAGGAAAATTTGTCCTAAATTTAACAAAAAGTTAGCATCTTTAACTTGAAAGCGTAACTATCTGGCTCACTCACACTTCATGGAATGACTCTCCGTCTCACTCAAACTAGAGTCTTAAAGTTACGCTCTTAAGCAAGCTTTGGGTAAACTAGAATAATTTTTAGTAGGTATAAAGATATTTTTCGAAACTGGGTTTCTTGAAGAAAAAAATTTTTTTTCCGTAATCTAAGAAATAACGTAGCAAGTGTTGTACCATTTTAGAATTCTTATTAAATGCGTTAGCTTTTAAAGATACTTGCCAAACTGGCGTAGTACATTTTTTTTCAGTACAGTCAGTTAAAGTTGGGTGAAGTATTAATATTCTATTCTTGGTTCGGCAAAATGTGACAATTTTCTTCCAAGCTGGAGCAGTTGGCTTAGAATTTAAAGCAACAGGTTACTTAAACGCTATTCTGGATTACATAAGAAAAATAAAATTGAAAAAAGGTAAAGATTTGTAGCAACAGGAGCTAAAAAACCACCACAGAGTGTACATTTTCTCGAAAACAAAAGAAATGTCTATAATTTAAAAATACATGACTTACATTTTTTTTATATTTTTCTGGTAACTATTATGATTTGGTCTATCACCCGATTCCGGCTTAACGTCGACTTACAGGACACCCTGTATATATATTTTTTGTGTTTAATCAACATTGCCAGCTTTTGGATACATTGTTTTGCATTAACGCAGATAGTTCTGCATAGAGAGATGATGAGATTGTAGGAATGGAAACATATCTTACATTTATCAAAGAGTAAAGAATAAAGAATAAATAAATTACTGAATTGAAACTTCTTTTAGGGATATAGACTGGGTTCACACGAAAGTTTACGGACTATGATACTATACAGATGGTTAAATAATGCACACCAAACACATATTGAAACCCAAATTTCTTATGAAACTTCATACTGTGACCTACCACAGAAGTGTGTTTCGCTCTCAAAATCAGAGATTACCATTTATAAAAAAAGATTATTGCATGTTATATTTAATAGAAAATATGGGTCTTATCAGTGGTGTACTTTTCTTGGCGTTCCACAAACGCTTATGTGAAGATAGCCAAATCTTGAGATTCTTAGGAACTATACAGGAAAGAAGACGCGAAAGAGGAAATAACACCAGTGTGTAAAAATGCTTTTGGTTATGCTATTAACGCATTGCATGTACCAAAGCCCGATCAAGTTTACTAACATGCTTCTGTCGTGTTTTTCCCACCATTTGCACTCAATGCACTTCTTTCTGCGAAGGTTTACTTCAAGCTTTATTTCCTTACAAGTTTTTTTTATTCAGTTTACGCTTGGTGGTTTTTTATTTCAATTTCACGGCCTTGACAGACATTCTTGTATGAAAACTTTTAAAACGGGTTCGGCAAACCATTCACAAAGTGCGCACAGTTTATCGCTGGTGTGAAACTCACAGTTCGGCTCGTTGGTCTTTTTGAAACTTACACGAAATAGGTCAACAGCTTAAATGTGAACTGTGGATTGACGGTGCCTATGTAATGTCTGTGAGTGTCCCACTACATATGTGTGTGTCAAGTTTCAGCTTTCTGTAGCACATGGGATTCAAACTGCCCGTTGTCTACAGTCTCTATAACACATAATCAGGTTTCTAGACTTTATACAGTTTCATTTCACCTGTAAACGACTGACTGAGTCAGCTGGGCCTTTGACACTTGAACAAATTGTTTAGAGGTGTAGCAACGGCAGTGGGATTATGTAGGTACAATAAAAGCAACAAGTTTTACTTCAGATACAATTCGGGCTGCTTTAAATAACTTGTATTCCGGTAGACTGTAGTTTATGAATTTCTAGCCGTTTCCATAGCAATTTCATTTGTCCTATTTCGGAATTTAGCTTAAATGATATGGATTTCGGCAGACAGTAAGAATTAAGAAGTGACAAACAGATGAACGTAATTAAGAAAAGTCAACAAAAATATTAAATTATGTTTTGCCACATAATTATAATTTGTAACGTTCTCATTAAGTTTACTTACGTTTTGTTATGTTGTTTGTAATTTTTATAAGATGCATTCCATTCTTTTGTTTACTAACCTGGAAAAAAAAAGTTTAATTGTTAGAAAGTTATTCACAGTCATAAGAGTAAATTAATTTATAAATTTATTTGTAGCCTTTTTCATTTAAAGGAATTTATCTAAATCTGTAATATGCGTAACACGTATAACAGCAGAAAATATGTGACTCACTATTCCATGAGAAATAAAATTATGGGCACACATAATGTACACATACATATGTAAAATATTATCCTATTTTATTTTTATATCTGTTGCAGCTAATCTTCATTTTGTCGCAAAATATATATTGTACACAAGAAAAGAAGTATTAATGACATAAAATCCAGTTTTTTTTTAATATTATCTTCTTTAGAAGGTATACAAATGAAAACAATAATTCAGAAAACAGGTCGATCTGACAATTATTGCAATATAGCTATACTCTTATGCATACATACATATAATGTGAACACTTTAGCCAGCTGAATAAGCAAGAGCAACATTTTCGTAATGAGGACGGTAATAAGTGATTCTTCTGATAAGTACCTAAATATTTGAGTCTATACAGTTCAACTAAATACATTCTAAGCGAACGCTTTAATTGTTGCTTCAGTAAACGGCTAAACTGTGAATAACAACGACATTAGTAGCGGTTGACTTCTGTGGTTTGCGCCCTTTCACCTCTCCAGTTTTACCGGACAATTATTGCACAATGGGATACGTGAGCTTTGTTTCAATAGAGTTGCTGAAGTTGACCAATGCCTTTGAGTGGAGAATAAAAACAAAAGTAGCCTTCAAAATTCAATTAAAGATTTTAAAGGAAACAAGCTGCAGTGTGGTAACAAAGCTGATTAAGATGAAGGAAATTGTTCAATTAGAAACTGGGGGAATGACTGTGCCACGAATGAAAGCTTAGAGATGAGCATGCAATATATGTATGTACATCTAGTGAAGTGAATCTAATTCCCGAAGAATTGCGGAGGATTTATTAAATTAAGTACTCCATGCAAACAATAACAACTCAACCCGCTTTACATGCGTCCAGTAAGATAGTCAAGATCATATACATACAGATCTCCATCTGTTACTGGCGCATGATCGTACAACACGAACATGTTCGGTGTCTTGAGTGTATCGCAAAACTTAAGCCGTTTACTCACATCATTTACTTTCGCTTTCAGGCCAAACAATAGACCTGTCTCACGCTGATTATTCCGTAGAGCTTGTTCATTAGAATGCTACTCGCAAGCCTTCATATACGAAGTTAATTACAGAAATATGTTAATTTTACGGTGGTGCTATGGGAATTTCTTCCTCCTCTGCTCTGTATGCGAAGGTAGAGCATTGTTTAAAGAATTATTTTGCGCTTGAAATAACGCACGTCCATTTGTTTATATCACCCGATAACATATTGAACTTCTATGCGACATGAATTTTTACACATATATGAACTTAGTACGGCGAAAGTGATTACATAAAGAAAATTGTGGACAGAATTTCAATTTGACATTGTTGTTATGATTCGATGGTATGGAAAGAGTGAAAAAAGAAAACGATTGTGTGAGTGAAAGTAATACAAACAATATTTATCTAGCAATTAAGAAGAAGAAGAAATCCACATTATGATTCTTCAAAGTTTACGTTTAAGCAGTTCTCCTTATGAGCCTCATAGAAATATCATACATTTGTGTTTATTAATAAACAAGAAATTCTCCCAGTTTTTTTTTTTACAGCAGGAGCAATACTTTGATTTAAAACTGGCAACTAAAACAGGTTCACCCTGCATAGCGAATAGCGGAAAGCAATGAGTTGTGCTATAAGGGTCGATTAATTACATTAAATGGGCATATTTTAAAATTTTGACTAATTAATGACAAATTTAGTAACTTGGCATCCACTGTCTATGAATTCCGCACCTCCGAAAAAATTACATAATTACATAATTTTTCAAACTTCGTTTGTATAGATGTATGGATTGTGATCAATTACAAAAAAGGAACGGCATTTGAATTCAAATTGCACGAGCGAAATTAGCCCAGAAATATAGCGAAATCTTTCAAAATATACTCGATCAGGTGTTAAGTTTTTTCGCAGTTTTTCTTAAAACATGCTTCTCAACAGTATTCAAATATAGCGAAAAATTACTTTCTATGACAACTACTAAACTCTACGAAGATGTTAAGAATCTTTATCATTTTCGAATTTATGTAGGCATGCAGATGATCTGCCATTTTCACAAAAAAGCGGTGTATAAAATTACAAACAGACGGACGGGTTATGACCGTACATACGGAGGGATATATGAAGCGAATAAGCACAAAGTTATACTTATACATGCATCCTATTATTTCCAAAATGGCCGTGAGAAAATATTAATTAAAGTATACACAATTTTGACAGAAAAACTAATATCCACTTTTGCGGAATCGGAACAAGGTGGTGTACATAGAATTTTGTGTACATGCGAAAACTCATAGTTGCGGAATCCAGCCCCTTGGAACAAGGGAATTATGGGGAATATAGCTCCAGTTCCCCCTTTCTTGGTTCAGAACCTGCTGCTGGCTTTGTCACCTTTATGATCGGTTTCAAAGCGAACGCTGACGAAGTAGCAACAACGATGGAGCATTTGCAGGTGTATGAAACTATTTCTTGATGGGGCAAATTGGAAGTTCCCATACTTTCTCTGTCTGCCACAGCCCGCATCACACTCATCTAACAAAGATGGGTGCTGTTGACAGCCTCGAATGTCTGTTCTGCTTGGAAGGAGAGCTTAAAATAATAGAACACCTTGTGTGCGATTGTCCGGTCTTACCCCGATATAAGATAGATATTCTTATGGGTCTACCCTATTATGGAGGATGAGTTGAAATGCTTACTCCACTCTGTGCTTGGGATTTATGGCTCCCTGCTTTAAATAAAACAAATCAGAATATTTGAAAACGTTTTATAATAGGTGGTTCAAACCTGCCTGATTTTGCATGTTAAGAACCATTAGAATTGTGGCCTGTGTTCTCATAAGCTTCAGTGAATAAGATGCTAAACGGCTTATAAATTTTTAATGGATTTTTGCGCGATATTCATTTGTAGCAAAAAACAAATTAATACACATTTTTGGGAAATGGAATGGAACGCAGTGTAATCTAAAAAATCATTAACAAATCAAAAAACTATTTTTACTTTGGCAGGTCATTTCTACTGAGCAGTTAGAGGTTATCCGTACATCAATGAAAAGGAAAGGGTTCCTGTTTTGAAAGCAAATTTATCAAATAGCATCTTAAACAGAGCGCATCTTATAAAAATCTACCCAAAACTGTTCACAACGCCGCACCATTTATTTTATTCCTCTTCCCTCCTATTCAATATTTTGCTCAGCCTCGTAGAGATCTTGATCCCTTTAACCCTTTGAGCACAATAGGCGCATATATGCACTCAGAGAAATAAGCTTATCATACGTTATTGATTACTTGTATACGCAGTTGGAGTTGAAGGTTCGAAAAGGCATTTTGGTTTATAATTTACACCCTTAGTATTGCGACATATTTCAGCTGTATATTGAGAAAAAGTATTATTGAAATTCATGCAATATTTACAGAGAAATACCGATTTTAGTGTAGATTATTTGAGGTTACGCGAAAAAGGTCCACGTTGGTCATGTTCCACTACAGAAGAGATGCTATAAAATTTTTAAATATAAACATTGGGGCATGTTTGTAGAATAAATCGCTTCTATATTTTGTCCTCTAATCACATATCTAATTAGTTTTTCAATCCGATAATTAGTTTAGGAGCTCACTCAAAAAGAAGTGAACCAGTTCTTTTTAAACTGGCAAATGGCTGTTTTTTGCCCCTGAACGGCTTGGCAACTTCTGAAAATAAAAAATATTTAAAATTTTTTTTACCGTTTTCCGCTCTTATTTCCCACGTACTAGACTCTCCAACTCGACCTCCCCCGCCACGATTCGGCATGAAGTTCCCATTTTTTTATACCACACTCAACCCCTCTCCGTTCTTCAGTTATTCCCAAAAAAACAAAACCACCCCCTACATCCTCCAATAAGTTATAAAAAACAAACTTTTATTTATTTCGAGGCTTTGAGGTAATAGATTCATACACCTTCATATAAAAAAAAAAAAACATCAACCCTGTAAACCATAACTTATTACCCGCGATTACACTTTTTAATCAATTTTTATACCCTAGATGAAATCTAAAGGGTATACTAAGTTTGCCATTCCGTTTGTAACGCATAGAAATAATGGTGGAAGAGCAAAATGTATTGAACTGAACACCTACGCATAATATTAAAAGCTATTTTGATTTTTGCACATCCATCTGTCCTCACAATAACAGGAGAACGCGTTCACTTAGAGAGCTGAAATTTTGCAAGTAGATTTTAGAAACAAAAAGTAAAATTAAGTTAAAAAATGCGATAAATCGGGTAACTTCTTAGTGGGGTTGCATTACAAAAATTTCGTTTTTCACTATATACATATGTATTTGGACACTGTCTGAGAGCGCGTCAACGTAGAAAGTTGAAATATTGTACACGGCATTTTTATAGAAAAACAAATATAATTTCAAAAATGGGTTAAGTCGGGCAACCCATTCTAAGTGTTGCCATGTAAAAATTTAGGTTTTTTACGCATAGTGTGGAAACTACCTGTCCAAGACGTTTTTATTGTACAGAAAAGTTCTTCAGAATATGAAATCCTATGAAATTGGTGATAACCATTTTTACTGTTCGACGAACCGCTCTAGAAATATATGCGAAAAACTATTTCAGCAATCAATTGGTCTTAGATCAATTCTAGCTTTTTTACTTGTTTCTTTTTTTTTTTACAGGAGTATTATGGATAGAAGACCAATCAATTACCGCAATGTCAGCATTAAGAAAATCATAGTGCATGGCAGAAAAGCTCCGAAAGCTCTGCTGTTTGCATCTAATCAAAAGAAGTGAGACATTTAAATCTGAAATATACTGTAAATATTTTTATCTAGAGATATTATAAATATTTATAAGCCCTATCCATGTTTTTGCAATTCTTCCTGATTTAGTTTTGTAAATCCTTTGCATTGTACTACCACTGTTCATACACGTTTTATCAGTTCTTTCATGAGCAAACGAGGAATCCCACGAGCTCCCAACGTCACAAATAGGGGTCAATACAACTTTATAGCTCTAAGCTACTAAACGTAGTTGTGGTTTAATGTTCAATCAATAAGATCTTATTAAAAAGTAGACCCTTAAGGTTTTCGTTCTTGGAGGAAAAAAATAACCCAAAATTATATTTTTATTGTGAATTCAATCTTCCATTTTCCAATCACTCCAAAGATAAAAATCTGATTAGCAATTTGATTTGAAATATAGACGAAACAAGAAAGTTTCATGTTTTCAGTGTTCAAGGTGCATTGTCTAAAACTGAAATCACACCTGAGACAAAATATGTGAAAGGTAGGTAATCTTTAAAATGTAACCATTATAGATGAATGTTGTAGCAGATTTTTTGTCTGGTAGCAGGACCAGTTACTCCGGTATACTCGTCTTATTATTAAGATGCGCATGATAACAAGTTGCTCACAAACTGTTATACGACAACTTTGCTTTTAAAGTATGTTGGTAATTTATGATGTAGAAGGAAAGATATCTATGAACAGAATGCTTAATTTTCTTAATTGAACAGTGGAAAAGCTGGTTTGAGTACTTTCTTGAGGATATACCTACATACAAACTAAACAATTTTATACTAATTTTAATCTTGTTGAAATTACTGTATTGATTGAACTCATTTTCTTTACCGTATTGTGAACATTTAATTTCTAATAGGGCATAGCAAGTTTCAAATGGGGCTTCAAAATTTATTGAGTATTTGGACATTTTTCTGAAATACTAATGCAGTTTTCTTAATACAATATGGCGGTAAAATATATGCATAGATTCGCGAATTTCACAATATAGTAATATCGACAATTTGAAGATAAAACGAGTAAGTAATCTAATCACATAATATGTATTTAATTGAAAGGGAATGTGCTTAATATTTTGGGAATAAATAATAGATCGCACCAGTCGTAACATCAATTAAGAATATGCAAATAGACGTAAATTTACATAAAAGAGTTGGATTTAATTTCCTACTGTATAACATTAAAATATTTTTTCAGTGAAGTATACGTATGTATGTATACAGGGTGTTTCCGCCATGGAGGTCCATAGGCAGGAGAGAAGGTGATAGTAGTCACCTATAGACAAACAAAAATTTGTACGGTAGGGGAGGAAGCAATCTCAACCCGTTTCGAAGTTACAGAGTTATTAAGAAAATATGCTAGAGTATTTCACAAAATATCCTGTAAACTACAGAGTGTACGGTTACCGCTAGGTAGTCATTGTATGATGAACTTCACGGCCTGTTAAACTGTTCAACCAGCTCCGTACTCTTCTCCTCTTTTCCTCTCAGGAGTTAGGTGAGTAGGTACTATCACCTCCTGCTCTATGGCCCGCCTGAATACGTGGCTAATTGAGTACTGGTTGGAAAGGCCATGAGGTTCTGCATACAATGAGCTCTTATCAGTGACCGTATACCCTGTACTTTTTAAGATACTCCGAAATTGCTGATATGCCCCACCCACCCCCGCCCTGCCATACAAATTTTTGTTTATCTAGGTGAGTACTATCACCTCCTGCTCTATGGACCACCTAGGTGGAAACACCCTGTATTGAATATATCAATTAAGATGGTGCAAACTGATATTCAAGAGTAAATAACAAAATAAGCAAAAAAATAATTTAGAGTACTTATTTATAGGGAATTTCTGATTTCTTAAAGTTTACAGTAGACGTCAAGTTCGCTTAAAATAGATTGTGCCATTTGCAATATTAATACATACATACTGTATATAGATACAGATGCAGTATATAGATAGATATTATTGAAATCCAGAATTTGACACATGTATATAAAAGAAATTTGCACAATGTAAAAATAATTAATCTAATACATGAAGACATCGCTATAATAAAATAAATATGCACATGCATGCATACATATTATTTTCTTAAAATTCCTCTATGGACTGACTTGAAGAAGACTTTCAACGTTTACCACCCACTGTTCACGCATTCTTGTATCTACAGATCTCTAATGGCGCTATTACATATATACATATTTATTGTTGTCATATTTTTTCATTTAATTTCGATATTTTCGGAGTCGGAGCTGAGTCGTTATACCATGATAATCATTTTGTATGAAGTGATGAATATTAACTAAAATCAAGTGCGCATGCGCGTATTAAAAAATTTCATGAACAAGAAATGCGCACACTCTTACACACCATTTTTGGACGCGTGTAATTCGACGCTCATCGTTCATCCTAGAGACTTTTTTCTATCAGCACTTTGTTTAAATTCCGAGGGAGGCAGTAGCGAGTGAGACTATGAGCTGAGCTGAGGTGTTGACGATCAGCATAACGATGACGACAGAATAATGAGATCGATATTCAATTTACGTCATCGTGTCGGTTTTGATACTGTCGTGTGAAGCAGTATGAAGGGAAAAAATCAACTCAGAAAAAAATTTAATTTATTAAAACTTATGCATATGCAAATGAATGTACAGTAAAATGATTTTTCCAGTTATCAGAAGTAGAATGGGAAGAATAAAAATATGTGCATATCTGAGTTTCGCTGTAGCAGCAGTTACCCCTCAATCAGTGGCTTTGGATTTGGAGCACTTGCTTGCCGCTTTGATGACGACTAGGGAGACTTACAGACTAAATTTAGGATCGTGTCCTCAATTTTCAACGCACACCGTGTTGGTTCTTGGCTGGCTGGCATGGCTATTACATATGTGCGACTATATACCAATTGTTGAGTCTTTGCAATTTATTTTCTCCGCCTGCTTTCGTTCCATTCCAACATTGAAAATCTCGGAAGTTGAGTTTGTAGTGAGATAAAACAATCTCGAAACATTTTGTTTTTGCTTTTAACATTTAGGTGATGTATTATGATGCATATATGACTTGGAGTGTACAATTTAGTGAGTAGATATTCTTTGAATAAAGACGGTTTATTTATGAAAAGTAAACCTGTAATAATTTTTCACTTCGACAACTTTGTCATCATATTTTTGCAAAAAATTGGCTCAATTTCACCAATAACAGTACAGGGTCATGTGAATCGTTAGTTTGGACTTTTTGGAGAAAATAAAAGGTGACCAAAAAATTTAGAACGCAATAATCTTATTATTTTACGACTTGTGTGCCGCAGTACCCTGTTCTATTGTATATAAGCATATGTATGTAGGTTCGGGTACATAAAAATTTATTTATCATGGTACAATAACATTTACTATTTACTGTAACCGCATTTCCAACATCATCTTTGAAAAATACAACCCAACAAAAATGCGTCGTTTATGAGCCATGAAGATTAACAAGGTATGGCTGATCCAAAAATATCAACGATATGTCCTTCGTTTGGCTTATTATTTGGTGGACATTTTTTACAAGCCAATTTGTTTTGAATTTTGTCGTACTTAATATATGAATATCGAGAAAGGATATGTAATATAACTACCTAGATGGCAAAATGGACATTTTATTTTACATAAACACTCTGATCGAAGCTACCTAAAATTACCAATTTTTTTCTATATAAAAATCATAATGTAATATATCAACAATAGAAAATATTAGAAAAACTTTTAAAATATAAACTTTTAAGATATAATCTGAGTTCTAGCATTTCTTACTTTCTTACTTTTTGTTATGTATAGAGAATGAGAGAATGTGTAGAGAAAGAAAAAATTCGTTTCTACTTTTTAGTACAATTTATGTATGAAAGTTATTTATTTTAAATGTTTTATTAATATTTTTTATTTTCCACTTTTAAGTTATCACATTTTCGGTAAAGACTCATATAACGGTACATAATCTATCATATCCATATTAATTCGCATCTACGTTTTACTACGAACGTTGTGGTGTACTTTTTTTCCTTTGCGGTAAGTAAGTAGTTTAGAAGATTATCGCTCTTTCATAAGTACTTCCATGTACAAAAATTTGACATGATCAAACTGGAAAAATTTATTTCACATCAAATCCCATATAACGGTTAAACATAGAAAATTGAAATGTTCCCATGAAATATGTAAAATATTAGGCTAAAGCGTCTAAAAGAAAAATCAGCCTCCCCGCACAAACCAACACAACTCTGTACACAAATTAGAAAATCACGAATTTTCGAGATATTCGGGTAAGAAAAGTGTGCTATAGTTTCTTACAGAGGAAAAGAAAATATGCCATTTAATAGGACTCAGCAAGAGATTTACTTTGATATCACACACGGCCCAAATTGGACTAGTTACCACCACCCTCCCCCCTCAAAAAACCCCAAACACTTAAATTTTTTTATCCCATCGGAAAGCTCCCCATTCCCTCATTCGAAATCAAAAAACCCCATGTAAATCCATCCACGTTTACTACCCTAAAACTTTTTCGTCGCGAACGGCACTCTCAGACGCTCAAGCACAGTTATTTAGTCAGGGGTTTGTGAGTAGATAAAAATTATTTAATAACTACAATTTGCAATATTCTAAAATATGAGTCTAATTGAAGTCAATTTGCACTTCACTTTCATCACGATATCACCTATAATAGCAGGCTAACTGATTACACAGGGTGTCCAAACTGAGGTACCGATGGTAGGGTATAGATAGATCATAGAGAGACAATTGAAACACTGTGAAGTAGGAAGGGTAGGATAGCATTTTCTTTTCTTTTATCTTATAAAATATAACTCTTCGGAACGACACCCTAAATTTTACATCGATATTATTATAACAATCATCGATATTATTATAACAATCATTCCAAACATAAGGAAAACATCTTTTGCCACCGCACGTCGAAATCGTAATGAATTACCATACAATTTTTTGATTGTCTCTAGCAACTCCATTGCTTCAAAATTCTGTATATGGCAGTGCAATCTATAGTAAAGTTAAATGACTGCTTGCACTATGAGAATCAGACTCCAAACCAGCGAAGTAC
The DNA here is from genome assembly GCA_963924295.1 of Dioctria rufipes. Classification (NCBI taxonomy): domain Eukaryota; kingdom Metazoa; phylum Arthropoda; class Insecta; order Diptera; family Asilidae; genus Dioctria; species Dioctria rufipes. The sequence goes on from OZ002742.1 coordinate 120,507,093, forward strand.
CTGACGTCATAAGCCAACGACATCTTACGGTGAGTGATTTTAAATTGAACTTAAAGTGATTGTATTGATTGAAATATCTGGTACAAAAGACCATTATTACACAAGGTATTAGATTCGGTAAGGCCGTTTGTATAAGAACGCAAATCTTCTCGAGTCAGAAAAATAAAGGATTATAAGTAAGGCCAGTTTTCAAGAATGTAAAGGTACCAGGATCTTCAGAGTGAAACTACATAAAAACTACGAAGCTTTCAAAAATCCGGGTTCGACCTCTATATAGTTTACGAATAAACCAAATAATAACTGGAAAAGAATTTATTCATTTGCATAGGATTAATCAACTATTCCAATCTTATCAGTATCCAGGAATATATTTTCTTTTAAATAATAGTTCCAAAACTGCAGTCAGATCGACAACACGATTGCCACTGTTTTCATTCATAAATGTTTAGATTTGAGCATACAGGAGGAGAAGCAAAGAAAACTGTATTTCAATCAGCTCAACTATCCCGAAAAAAATTCTAATCATATCCGCAAATCAATAAAATTTTCTTTTTACGAGTTCGAATTGTATTCGAAATTTTTTACATTTCAAAAATATCAGATGTGGTTCATTATATTTTTATGTTATAAACGATTTGCGATCTTTTTAATAGAGGGAACACTTATAAAATTAATTGATCAATCTTTAGAGAGCATTTCGCACATCGCTTCGAGCAACTATCCAAGCAGTTTTGCACTTGTTTTTGTTTTTGATTAAAAAATCATACCTTAAAAAACATCTTCGTTCAAAAGTGCAAATATTATTACACTGGTCGATGAAGAACCAGGAAAATGAATGAATGTACATTCATACCTATATAAGTATGTAGGTACATGTACATATTATATATCAGAAGGAAATAGTACTTCAGACGCGTTGAGGATTTTTATTATTTCACAATTCACAAGTAATTTAATCCCTGACGAGTGTGCGGATGTGGTTATAATGAAGAACATGTTTCCACGTGGATTTCAGATATTTTAATGTTCCGGCAGATATAACGCGACGACAAAACGTAAAGGGGCTCCGGAGTGATGTAGAGAGAGGGAATACTTTTAACAACAAGAGGAAATCCATTTATTGTAGTATTATATACACCAGTGCTCCTAGAGATTCACCCAAATAGCATTTCACTTGACTAAGAGCACACTTGGCATTGTATGTATACAGAGCAAGCAAAGAGTTATGGAAACCATGTTATTGATTTTCATTTACAGCACAGAAAGAGGAGCTTTTTCGCGAATTACTATGGATTTTTGGTATGCTTGATTGGGTTGCCTGGCAGAAATTGGATGATAATTAAATACTCAGTCAAATAGAACTAATGTTAGGTAACATTGTTTAGTAAACAATAGATGAATTTAGAAATTCTAATAACGAAATAATCTACGCATTTAATACAACCATTTTTGTGTACACAATTATATTTCGTAATAGTGACATGGAAAATGTGATCAAAATCGAAGTGCCATAAACATTTGTTGATAATAGTTATTTTTAAAAAGTAGGTTCTCCAAAAATCAGAAACACCATTAATGTGATTGAACTCTTATGTGATAACATAATTCATATTTATAAAGATAAAAAAAGTGCGAAAATAATTCAAGTGGCTTATTTAAAACAAGATTAGTTATTGCTTTGCGCATGAGCTAATTGATTAAAAATCACTTAATAAGACCAGTAGCGCTTGATAGGCGTAATCATCATTAAGTGTTTGCGCCGCACTTCACACGAATGATAATGATCTGAAAAATTTATTGTATGTATACCGACAATTCACTTAAGAAAGTTGCATCATGTAATTTTTTTATTTAACTTTTTAACAAATGAATGGCTTATGATAAATTGTTACTATAACACACTTTTTGTTAGTCTTCTTTCTTGTTTTGGACAATCATTTAAATAATTAAATTTTAATCTGCAGGAATTTTTTAATTATACTGATTTTCTCAAAAATTTATTTTAATGCTTATGGGTTTTGCATACGAGTTTAAGAAAATTTATCCGCAAATAATTTCTTATCAGAGGACAATCTTTAAAGCTCTTGGTCCATATGGAATTTTTCTGACTCTGCAACTAGGCAGTAGCGAAAATACTGATCCCATATTTTGACTGTATATCAAGATTTACATCACGTTCAGATATGTCAATTGAAAATAAATATTGTTTAGAGCTGTTGGGCTTGTCAGGAAATGAGGATGAATACGTGAAGACAAGCTTAACATTCCATTCAAGAATTTTTGGACATACTTCGCAGCTGTCTTCCTATGTTTATCATCCTATGCAGCATATATGTACACTCCACGCCAAAGTGGAAAGGGAAACCGGTGAGACGGCTACCTCAGCTACTGAAACCCTTGCTCTGAGTGGAAGAAGAACTTCTGGCTGCACATAATACTGTATACAGCCGGTTTTTATTTTTTTAGAAATTAGTCTCTCTTCTGAAATTTTCACTATTGTATAGTGAAAGTAGACTTAATATGACATCAAGGAAAATCACATCGATATCTTTTCAGATAGGTGGGTCGTTCTACACTTCTGGATGATTGTACGGATTAGCTCTGTAACCCAAGTGTATCTGCAATGATTAAGGATCACCAAAGAATTAATCAGAAAGAGAACTTACATGCTTTTTAGGTTAACTGTACTACTCTCTTTCTTATGCCAGAGCCTTTCATTGGTTCGTTTGGTGATTTTGGGGGCCCGGGAGGCGGCATTTTCATTTCGTTTCATTACATTTACATTGATTTTTTCTTTTCTAAATGACTTATCTATCGAAATTAGTTCCATAGAAGAGGTACCTAACGTAACTGATAGGAATTGAATATAACGAAAAGTAATGTACCAGATACGTCCCGAAGAAAAAAATTGTTGAGTAAGTCTTAACAATGTGTTGATGATCCATGATCTAGGTTTTTCTAATATATACTAGCTTCCATTGCAGATTTCTTCCCATTTTGCAAACTGTTCCTAATCAGTTTAAGAGACGTACAACAAAATCATTAATCTTTAATAATGATTATTGTATTTAGGTAATTATACAATCGACTACCATATTTGAATTACTATAGTAGTAGGTAATATTAAAAAAGCAATGAGTTCGAAAAATGCTTTTTTTCTATAATAGACAGATTTCTCAATTTAATCTCCATATTAAACCTACTTGAATTTTCCGCAAAAACATGGAAAATTATTCAAATAATTTAAGGACACATTTGAGAATGTTTGACAAAATTTGATCATATAAGAGATTTACTAAATTTTTGAATGTCAAAATGAAGTCTTTAATGATGTACAACAATTTGCTCTATACCCTCGGAAGGTACCACAAGCAATTGCAAATTTTCCGTGCATTCGACTTTCATAAGTACATATGAGTCGTTTATTTTGAAAGTGTTGCAGGTCCATTTCAGTCTAGTATCTCTATTTTCTTCAGAATTCTTTAGTAAACATGATTGGTTAATAAATTTACACTATTTTTAGCTTCAAAGCACAAACAAGTTCACTGTTAGATCTTATAAAGATTTTTAAATTATTTTTTTTAAATGAATTTAAACTAAAATACTTCAATTTTTCGTCGTAAAAAAATGGACTCACACCACTTTCAAAATAAACGTCTTATATTACAAATTCGAATGAATGTGTAAAGTGTAAACTTTATTCTGCGTATGTATAAATAGTTTTAGTCTCAGTCGGTGCTAGAACAAAATCATCATTACGTTATCGAACATCCTCATCGCTAAATTAATGATGATTTGGATACGTATATGGAAACTGACAGATCTTAAGGATCATAAAATTCTAAAATTAACAAAAATTAAAATTTTATTTTGCTTCAAAATTGTGAATCTACTAATACCAAACATACATAGCGTAAATACTTTCTTGATAAATAGAAAAAAATGTTCCTAAATTATACCCCGTGAAAAATTCTAAATTCTTCAAACAAAAGAATCCAACGACTTTCTAAAATTGCGTCTAAATGAAATGTTTTTAGTTTACTTTGGCATTCTATTGCAGCAAAACACACTATCTGACAGGTGGAAGTCACGAGTAATTAAAACACTGTTGAATGCCAACTAAAAATTATCGTGAAGATTTCATGACATAATTTTATGTGATTTACTCGTATATAGCTGTGTTGTAACCTAATTTCAATGTTGAAAATAACTTTCTGTATCTGCAATTCCCATTCCACTTTGCGCCATCAGTAATTTTCAATAACAGCAAGCGAGTGTTCCCGAAATGTTTAGGGCACTCAAGAGTAAATGAATTTATGAATAAGAAGAAAATTATTTCCTTAGCTATTTTTGTACATCCGACGATAATATTCATGTTTTTGTTGATTTATCCAATTAATATTTATATTATGATGAAAACAGGATAAATGTGAATGTTACATAAGAGAAGTATTTTTTTTTTTATTAATTTGAGATAAAAGCAATAATTATTTACTTAAATACCCAAATTACTTAAGTCACGAAAGTTCCTTCATAAACTCCACCAAATGAATATAATAATGCATTATTTAATCAAATATCCAATGTTTTAGAGTTATGGGAACTTTTCGTGTCTACGACCCCTTAGAACGGCGCTCAACAGTAATAGTAATAAAATAAAGTATACATTTTGTTATGAAAAAGTAGCATAACCTCTTAAACTCTCTCTCTCTCTTTTTTAACCACTTACGATCGTTCATACGATAGCACATCCATCTTCCACCCATATAACTCGATGAGAGGAATTATAAGTCGAAATGACAAAATACTAATTATTATTATTATTTGGATATCCTGCGCTACCTAAGTTTTACTTGGTACAGAAGAATCCAAATCTAAAATTTTAGTTATTTTTTTTTTCTTGACATAATATACATACATATACATAATATGTACCGTAAATGCCTGGGAGTTTTATGGAAATATTAACTTGAATCTATTCTTGACTTATTATAACGTTTTGACGTTAAAGTTGATAGATTTGATGTCAAAATAAAATGGTGATGTTGTTAACTTATGATTTGCCATGCGCAGTAAGGATCAAATCAAAATCAGTGGCAAGCATTGTTCACTACGGCTTTCATCATTCTCAAATGCTATAAATAGGAAACTGTAGTCCGTTAAAGGAAGTCAGTCTCCGACTGTACTTAGCAGCTAGCAGCTTTAATTTTCTGCCAAGATTCGAACGAAAAAACAAGTACAAAAGCTAGAATTGGTCTAAGATCAATTCTTATGATACCCTAGATTCTGTGCAATTTTGACTTTTCAAGAGGTTTTTCGCATATATTTTTAAAACAGTTCGTCGGAGAGAGAAAATGATTATAACCAATTTTATAGGATTTCATATTCTGAAGAAATTTTTGGTACAATAAAAATGTTTGGGACTAATCGTTTTCCCATTTTTGAAATTATATTTACTATTTTTATAAAAAAGGCTGTGTACAAAATTTCAGCTCTCTACGTTGACGCGTTCTCAGGCAGTGTCCAAATATGTTGTGAAAAACGAATTTTTGTATGACAGCCCTACGAAGGAGTTGCCCGATTTGTTCCATTATTGAACTTAAATTTACTTTTGTTTTTTTTTTTTCTAAAAAGTTATCGAGTTATCGTGCGGACAGACCGACATGCAAAAATCAAAATAACTTTTAATATTATGCGTAGGTATCCAATATATTTTGCTCTACCACCATTATTTCTATGCGTTACAAACGGAATGACAAACTTATAGATTTCATCTAGGGTATAAAAAGGAATTGAATGCTTTATTTTGAATTATACATTTATTGAGCATAAGCTTAGGTACATGGATTGATTTAATAACATTATTCAAATATTTACTACAGATAGGGCAGCTTCCAACAGGACCGATGTCTTGAACCATTCACTAGTCCCGCTATGTTAGCATTAATTTGATAAATATTGTATATCTATCATGCACACTACAGCATTTATTAAAATTATAAGGAGAGATTTATCTTCTATTACCATATTTCGAGGAACTTATCCTACTAATTCACAAATGTAGTTTGACCATATCTGTTTGGATTTTTAGGTATATTTGTTAGTAAATGATTCCTATTACTCTTAAAACGGTGAATGATGGATTCTGCTGCTGCCAGCAAGTCATCCTGAATCCGCTCCAGAAGTTTTGAATTAAGGTGACTTTGGTTCAAAAACCTAAGAATCAAAGAGCTCTTTTAAAGAAAGAACATTGATGCTGTCTTAATCCAGGAACCATGGACAGTGCAAAGAATAAAGAATCAACATTTGATACCAGAATGGTTCAAGCAAGCCGAGGCTTTGTATTAAATGCAAAAGGGACAAATATATTTTTGATACCGCGACTTAACTATCGTCAAATGGGAACGTAAAGATAAGAGGCCGGTACTAGGGTTCATCATACCTAATGTCGAATGATAACCTTTCATCACCAGCTGAAGTTCGCAAATTTCTAGAACTGGCACAAAGGACCTTAACCTGTAATGCGAATGCATACCATAAGGTAGGTATGTGGGAGCACCAATATTAATGAGATGTTATTTGTTAATATTTAACTTTGTTATTGGAAGTATTTAAGTATTTGCAATAGAGATAGTACACAGACTTTGGTTACTGGAAACAAGGAGGTGTTCTAGAATTGACATTCATTACTGAATCGAACGACCGAAAAGTGACGAATTGTAGGATTTTCAATAAGATCTTTTCGAATGAGCTTTGGATACTCTTCAACATTAATCTTCACCCGAACCACCATGTCATTCGTGATTTCGGAAAGCTCCTATCCAAGATTGGTTAGAGTTTAGCGGTTGCTAGTTGTGTTTGCGGAACGTGTGACGAGTGATGCGGTACTTGAAGTTTTATTCAACAGAATTGCATGCGCCCTACTTCGTAGGCAGTACAGTCCCTTCGACAGTCTATCTTGATTGCGGCAAGGTTGGGATACTGTAGAGAAGACGTCTTCTTGGGTTATACTCTTCAACAGTGAGACTTGAGTGAAGCAACGTTGGGGAGCCGTGGAGTAAATGCCGCCTTGGTCCATTCAGATCGGCACAAAGGATAGAGATCATTCCTGGTTCAGCTCGGGTGATTCTATGTGTACGACCAGACTGTCCCTATGGCAGCAGCCTGGTTATCTCGAGAAACCTGTAGCAGAAAATTGAGGCTGTAGTAAAAGAAGGGGGCTCCAGTAGAACAGTCTGTCCCTATGGCAGTTGGTCTAAAAGCTCGACAGGATGGGAGCTCTTGAGCGCGTTCATGACATAGGCTGCAGCAACAGCCAGTCATATGTTAGCATCTCGTAGCCAGCCATAGCTTCGTGTAGCTGCTCCTGATCTTATGAACGAATTTAGCCATTGCCAGCTTCAGATATGTCATCATTGGAGTACAAGATTGTACTTACGAAGTATATACAATCTATAACATAATAATAAGTACCTGCGTCGTCTAATGAATGCTTCTCCGTATTAATCATGTAAATTGTCACATTTGCCATAATTTAAATATATTTAATGTATTTATTTTTGGTGTGATTAGTGTTTTATTTGATGTCCTGATGATGGATTAAGCCAAAGCCCGAAACGATGGGACACATTGAAGTCATACATTAAAGGAAAATCACTCTCTTTTAATGTTATTTATTTTAACCGGAGTTTCCTGAGAAGGATTTTAAATATTTTTAAATAACCTTTTTTGAATAGTAATTTGTTTTTTTTTTTTTTTCTAGAACAGAAACCAGAGCGTAATAAAACTAAAGTAAAAGATCAATGGTTTCGTTGCTTGTATGGCACGTAGCGCCGTCTTGTTGAAAGTAAACGTTGTCCAGATCAATACCATCCAATTCCGGCCATAAAAAATCATTAATCATCTGTCGATAGCGCAATCCATTCACCGTAACTGTTGCTCCAGCCTCATTTTCGAAAAAGTAAGGTCCAATGACCCCGCGGGACCATAAACCGCACCAAACAGTCACACGTTGAGGATAGAGAGGCTTTTCAACAATAACTCTTGGGTTTTCCGAGCCCCAGATGCGACAATTTTGCTTGTTGACGAAGCCATCGAGGTGGAAATGGGCCTCATCACTCAAGATGAGTTTTCGATGGAATTCCGGATCATTTTCATGCATTTCAAGGACCCAATCAGCAAAGACTCGACGTTGTTGATGATCGGCCGGCTTGAGTTCTTGTGTTAACTGAACTTTATAGGCCTTAAGACCCAAATCTTGATGCAAAATACGGTGTAATAACGTTTGTGGAATGCCTAATTCCAAAGAACGACACGAGGAATGGACAAACCTGGGTTTTCTTCAACACTTTCGGCTACAGCAGCAATATTCTCGGCTGTTCTTGAGCGACGTTTTATTCTTCACATCACTAACTTGTCCCGACAGCTCGAATTTTTCTACCAATTTCTGTATTGCGGTCCGACAAGGTGCTTCACGACGACCCAAAAATGTTCGAGTTTTACGAACCGTCTCTGCCACATTTTCACCATTTTTATAGTGAATTTTAATAATTTCAATGCATTGTTGAATCGTGTATTTTTATTAATGGCGTAGTTTCTACTTGTCAAATGTCAAAAAATGACAGCTCCAAAAGTGACATCTACCGGAATAGCGGGCTAATTAAAATAACACCTCTTATTGGAAAACCCTTTACAATGTTTTGAGCCTTGAAAATGAATGTATTCAATTCCAGCAACAACAAAATCAGCATTTCAGAAAATTTACGGACGGCCTACTATTCGTAGGGATCGACAAGACAGTTTTTCCCAAATGAACACATCTGTTTTGATTACTCATACATCCATAGTCTTTTCTTGGCAATATTGATGTGCACTTCAGATGGATATGAGATATTGCGCTATGAATCACTGGTTTTTATTGACGAGGTAATCGATTGACATAATAAACTATGAATCATGGTCAATTCTCGCCGAAAATATGTTACTAGGTCCCAACAATAAAAATATATGGGACGAGTTCAGGATTTTTAAGATATATTTTCTTTAACATTCATAGTCTTTTGTATCTATTCTGATAACAGATAATGATCCAAGATTTTTTTGAAATTTCAAAATTTTTAATTATCGTAATTCATATAGAAGAACAATTTTTAACTAATTTATTTATATTTCAATCGGTGACTATAGCATCTCCAGTATGTAGCAACGATCAATATACATACGAATATGTAAGCATTTGGAAAGTGTGAATCATATTTGCAGCTACCGGGGTGCAGAGCGGTGTCAAGAAAGATATGACATTGAAATCTTTTATAATACCTACTCTGATTGAAAAATACATTTGCATAATCATGCAGTTTATTGATATGCATATGTACATAGATATGAATACATATATTGTAAATCGGATACACCCTAAATGTTAGCTTCAATTATTTACTCTAGAAAAACATTAAAATACACAACAGGAGAGAGGGAAAAGAGAACTGCTGGTGGTTTTCTTGTCAGCCTTCCAAAAATATTTATTCTAATTTATACTTAAGGATTCTATTTTAGAAGTGGTCCGCCAACATCTTGCGAGTTTTCGTAACGACTCCTCTTGTTTTATATTCTATTGCCAAGTTATGCAATTTAAACAGTGCTGATTATGAAATTGTTTTCTTCAGATTGTTAGATCAAACTAAATATTACAAAAGCAGATCCGGTACTCGTTCATACATAGGAAGAAATTTATCAAACGTAAATATCAATATCAACAACACCAATGAGAATTTTCCAGTTAAGGTAGAGGTAGTGATATTATATGAATTAATAACAATAACATTTTTAATAATAATTAAATAAACAACCTAAATTTCAAGTGAAGAAGACATAATGCCATTGTGCCTATTTAGACGAGGTTTTCGAAGTACATATATATGAAACAATCATATTTAAATATTTCAAAAAGAGAATTTCATTCGCTCGTCGCCTCGTTAAACGATATTGAGCCAAATAGGTTAATAAAATTTTCGTCAAATCTCTGAACTCGTTGAATTTAAGCAAATCAAAATATTACGCAACACTAATAGTTTATTAGGTACTAATTTAACTTTTTGATATCTAAATATTCAAATATATGTATGTACATATATACTGAAGTATGTAGATGTGGTAACTTTCACCGATATTGTGGTATAATTATTGGAAAATGATAATACAGATTATATTAGCAATATGTATCCACACAGAAGTGCGTAATTTGTCTTCAAATAAATATGTAAATAAATTTTTTTTACGAGCATGTCCTGACGCAGTAATTGAAAGCTGATAAATCCTAGATAACAACAACTCTGTTATCAAAATATTGGCTTATTAAGTTCTTGGTGAAAGATCAATAAAAGTAAACATGACGAGTATGTGTGTTTATTGGCTTTTTAATATCTTCGGGTTATCACGAATGCAAATATTTTGATGAATTTGAAATCGACTTTATAGTTGTTTGCGTTATATACGATCATACTTGACTACATACAAAACTTTTATTTATTTTCATTTTTAAAAAGAATAATAAGCTGAGAAAAACCGAGTTAATATTTATTATATAAAGTGATTGGATAAAAGCCTAATTTTGTAGGTTATTTTTCCCAGTTATAGGATCAAAAAATGTATCCAGTCAAAAATGTATATATGTATGTAGATCGGAGTAGCACCTTTAATATAATAAAAAGAACTATCATTTTCGGGATAGTATAAACTATAGATGAATTTTTGATCACAGTTTTTCCTTGCCTTATTTCTAACATACAATTTTTAACCTCATTCCCTCAATTTTCTTAGCGCGATTTCAAAAGTATTCATTAAATTTATTTATGTAATCTTACTTCAATAGGATGTCCACACCCACATGGTATAATTCTTCATTTTCAGTGGTAGCGTATACTTTCCAAAAAACGGAGGCAGGAGAGGGGATAAAATTTGTCATTTGAGGCGGTTAACGATTTTTCATTAAGGGATAATTCTGGTTTAGATGATCCAAAAAAAGGCTATTTTTGTAATTTTTTAAAAAAAATTATCATTATAGATATTGGTATAAACTTTGTTGAGCTTAATAAATACACCCTCGAAATACAGAAGACAATTTTTTTTAATTTATCTTATACACTTTTTATATACAAAAATAATAGGCAAACATAACTCCTCGAAAAGTAGATATGTCACTGACCGCGTTGATACCTCGATAAAGGCTCATCGAAAACGAAAAATTCAAAATTATTTAGATTCAATATGACTGTGGCTCTAGCGCATTCTATGGATATTAAGATTTATTAATAAATAATAAAATGGTGTTATATAATGCGCCGAAATTATACATGTGTAGAATATGTGGTTAAAATTTCATAAGAATCAGTTCAGTGGTTCCGGAAAAATCAGCGCCGCCGCCGACCGAAATAACGTTGTTTTTTAAAAAAACGCGAAAACTGACGTTACTGTAGCTATTCAAACGTTTCAAATTTACTTGACTTGTCAAATTTAGCAGCAATGATTCAATTCTAAGAAAAAAAGCAAGCAGCTATTTGAATGAAAGGCACGGAGAGCAAATTAGACAAATGTCGGGTCAGGCGAGCGGTAGTAAAGGTAACAACCCAAAAATTACAGAATAACATAGTTAGACTGCTCCTATCCTTCTAAAATATTTACACAAAACTTTTAGATACATTAGCTTTCAAAAAATTAAAAAAAAAAACGATTTTTTGAAAATTATAAACCAGAAGATCCCAAAAATGTAAATGTTCGTTTGCTCAAAATCTTCAATCTCCGAAAGTTCTTTACCGATTGCTTTGAAATTTTGACGTAAGATTGTATTCGAATAAATGCATGTTTTTATATATACCTATACTATTTTTCTTCGCATGCTGTTGGTAAATGTGTCCGATCCAACGTCAATTGTGAACGACATTACACATGCCACTTTCCGCAGTGAACGTCAAGCTCTGAATTTATTGGAGAACGACCGACACTGGAATGTATGCATTAATAGCTGTGTTCTTTTGGGTAGCTTGCTCTAGAACTCCCATATATTGGAGAGAACAAATAGTTCTGTCGATTGAAGTGCACTATTTGTATTATTAGCTTCATTTAAATCTTCTATGAATATGTATGAGGCGTTCTTTTGTGTATCTTTTGTTCTGATCTGTTCTGCGGACACAAAAGAACACAGTTAATGACGCGTGCAACACGTCACATCCAAATCAAATTCGTGCGAACATCATATTGACCGGCTGCTCTCCTTTATCACCAACAGAATGATGGAAGAAATATAAATCGCACATGGCTGAAGATCTTTTCTGAACATGGATTTCACAATATGTTTGTTGTATGTGGAATCAAATATTCCTAAGCTAGCTAACGCTTTTTATCAAGCGTTAGCTTAGGAATATTTGATCATTTACGATCAAATAATGGACTATCAATAACGAAATTGGAGAAATCTTCTTCTTAGATGCGCCAGTCCTGCAGCAATTCAATCTAAAAATGACATGGCCTTAGCTCTTGCGTCGTCCGGAATAGCTGCAACATTCCTACCAGGTGGAAACTGCCGATTGGAAGTTTCCATTGAATATGTAATTCATTGAAACTCCCACGTGCAACTTTTCCAAAGCATACGGCATGGGAAAAGTATTGCAGAAATGCAAACGTATTATTTGGGATGAATACACAATGGCGCACAAAAAACCGCTCAAGACTCTTGATCGATCATTGCTTGCAGGAGATTTCAGGAAAACATTACCTATAACTCCTCGATTGACACCAGCGGACGAAATAAATGCTTGCCTAAAATACTCTACTTTGTGACGACACGTAAAGGCGTTAAAATCAAATACAAATATTCGTATCCAAAATGATCGATCAGCTGAAATATTCTCACATTAATTGCTAGAAATTCTGAACGGAAAAGTGCAGGTTGATCTGACCTCAGGATGAATTTCGTTCCCTCATAGCTTCTGCAATTTAGTGACGTCAACAGAAGAATTGGTTTAAAATGTATTTCCCAATATTTAAACTAATAATAAGAATCACGATTGACTGAGGGAACGAGCTATTCTTGCGGGAAAGAACAAAAACGTCTACGAACTACGAACAATATTATTCAGTCTAAAATTCAAAGCGAGGTAGCCACATAAAAATCCATCGACACTGTTCTGGAAGCAGATGATGCGGTTAATTATCCAACAGATTTTTTGAATTCACTTGATCTGCCAGGGATGCCACCTCAAGTAATGCATTTGAAAATCGGCGTGTCAATTGTCATGTTGCGAAATATCAACCAGCCAAAGTTTTGTAATGACAGGCGGCATATAGTAAAAAATATTGGCAAGACCTTTCAAAGGTGAAGATGTCCTCATTCCTCGCATTCATATAATTCCAACGAATATGCCATTTCCATTTAAGAGATTGCAATTCCAGATTCAATTGACGTTTGCAATCAGCATCAACAAAGCGCAGGGCCAATCTTTAGAATTGTGCCAAAAGCAAACAGACAATCTCTATATCTACACAGCCAATGGAACAATAATAAATATTGTATACTTGTAAGCAATTATAATTTGTAAAAATGCTTCACCTTCGATAATCGCATTTTCGGAGCACTTCATACACTACATGAGCCCCTTAAGTTATAGTCGCTAGAAAGATAATGTAGTAGAAAAAGTATACTTGGACTTGCGTGCTACTTTTACTTTTCCTTACAAAAAAATTTACACGAAGTCAAAAAGTTGGAATTCCGGGTTTAAATTTTCGTCTTGAAAAATTTATAAAAAATAGAAGAATTTAATGCTCTACAACGACTGTTATTGCAATAAGTCATAACTAAGTTCCCTTAAATTTAAAGGAAGAATCAAGAAAAAATATTGCCAAATTAAAAAGTTATGACAGATAATGTTGTAAGTTTTTCTGAAAATCCAAAACAGCCAAAAAACACTATTTTCGATTTGAGGTCCTCAACAACATTAATGAATTTATTTCAGTGAATACAAGTTTAAAATTACATTAGCTAACAAATTCTGAATGAGCATTTAGACATTATGCTTTTTGGGCCGCCCTACTGCACATACATAATAACATCCTTATGAATTACACCATACTATGGTGAATAACAATTATAAAAAAATTTGAATCCAGAATTACTACATATGCTACGAAAAGATTGTAAAAGATTATAAAAATGTTCTCTTAAAACTACATGTTATGTTATAATAACGAGTGGAGTGGATATATACATCATTAATTAATTAGATACTGTTTAAAAAATTACAGCATCTTGTTTGACCCTAAAATAAACCTTTCTGCTTGCATATCAAAAAGGATCATATAAAAGTTGAATGTTTCATTTGATCAGTTCAAAGAAAGAAGCAGGAAATTGTGTACGAGCGAAAAACTTTTTCGTTCATGTGGAACATATAAGAGTAGAACAAAAGTTAGTTAAGTTTTTTGTTCTCGTACGGAAAAACTTACAAGAGGAATGACGTTACAAACCATTTTTTAATAATAGGTAATCTATTGTGTTTTTCGGTACACATTTCATTTCAGTTTGGCCACTTGCACATCAAAAAACGAAAACGATAAACTAATCAGTTCCACACGCACACCGAAAATTCGTATAAATGATTAAAACCCCTTGCACATCGTAAATCGAACGAATTAACAGTTCCACACAGAAAATTCATTTATGCTTACATATAAAAAACGAACGAATAAAAGTTGGGTTTGCTTAGTATTAAATGTAAATATAAATGGAAATGAGGTTATGTCAGACCGAAAAGAATATTCGTTCGTATGTGGAACATAGTATGGAACGAAAATATACTTGACAGTTCGGAACGAAAATTTGTTACTCGTACGAATAAACAAATGTATTTTAATTGAAATAAAGGCTTAAATTTGGATATTTTTTTATTGAACTGTAATTAGAAGAAATATCCAATATTTTATTACATGTATTGCGTTGCGGCAAATTTCTTTTAGTTTAGGACACAATTTGTGTTTTTCGGTTTAGTGTTTTTGTTTTTCGATGTGTTTGTTTTTCAAGAGCAAACGAAAAAGTTGGGTCATGTATTAGTTAAGTTTTGTATTAAATGTAAACAAACGAAAATGAGGTTATGTAAGACTGAGAAGAAGTTTCGTTCACGTGGAACATGCAGTGTAGAACGAAAAGATACTTGACAATTCGGAACGGTTTGCTTCTCATACGGAAAAAAATGAGAATATATTTTAATTTAAATAAAGCTTTAAATATGGATATGTTTTTATTGAAATTGTAATTAGAATAAATATCCAATGCAGACGGCCTAGCTGATTACAAACGAAGCTTTTTTAGAATATAACAATAATTGTACATTGACAGGCTTTAAGAAATATGGGCCAAAGGCCTGGAATCTACATTGTGCACTGACCTCGCAATCGCATAAGACGTGCTCCGATGTTTCTCTTCTAGATACAACCTATTATATCAGTGGGTGATACCTATCCGATGTATGTGTTTGTTTAGTTTGCAGTCCGGTTAGGACTCCCGTGACCTCCACTCTTGGAAGGGGAGGGAATATAACAGATTTCCTTTCATGCATCGATTTTACGCTGAATTTATGGAAAAGAAATAAAAGCCTCTTCCGTATGACAACGTATCAGATCACATGTCTGCAATTTCCATGACCAAAAATTTCAAATTACTCTACGAACTGCTCTCCAGATTCTGTCCTTCCTACTTTTCTTTTTTTTCTTGGCTGGGTGAAAAAATATCGCATTGAACAAGGACTACTTGCTTGAGAAATGTTATTTTTCGGAAGATTTTAAGGGGTTGAAAACCGTTGGGTACGGTGTATCTAGCTAAAAGGTTGCTATGTCAAAATATAAAAGGAATTTTGGTATAAAAATTCTTTCATCTCAAAGTCACTAACAAATAGCCAGTATATATAAAATCATTTTCCATTATGTGACGTAATCCCGATTTGTAATATGAGCCAGTTATTTTGAAAGTGGAATAAGTTCATTTTTTAAAGACGAAATATTGAAATATTTTAGTTTAAATTCATTTAAAAAATAATTTAAAAATATTTATAGGATCTTACTATGAACTTTTGTGTGTTTTGAAGTTAAAGACAGTGTAAATTTATTAACCAATTATGTTTATACTAAAGAGTTCTGAAGAAAATAGAAATACTATACCCAAATGGACTTATTCCATTTTCAAAATAAATGGCTCACATATTTTAAGTTTCTGTAAATAACCAAATATTTGATTTTAAGGAGAGCTGATTTGTCAATGACTTCAACAACCTCAATAAATAAACCAAAATATGCATAATTATAATAATGATTTTGTTATAAAGAGCTCAAAGGATTGTCAGAGTTTTTCGATATTTAACGGGATTTTGTAATCCGAAATGTGGGCTTCTTCGTCCCGAGATTTTTCTACCAGTATTTGTATCGTAATTGCAATAATTTCTGCTCATCATTTCGTGCCACAACGAATATATTAAAAACGATAAAACTTATAAGCTGAGATGGAATTTCTTTGGGTATTAGAGTTCAGAGAAAAATATGTAAAATTTTATCAGTAAAGTTTTCTTTTAATCAAAATTTCTATATTTACTAGAACCATAACATGTATAAATATGATTTGTTTATTACTTTATAAAAGTGAAGTAAGCTATTTGTCATTTAAGAATGTTATGGGATAGGTTCTATTTCAATGCATAACAAATGTAAAATATAAAATAAAT
Source organism: Dioctria rufipes (assembly GCA_963924295.1). Lineage (NCBI taxonomy): Eukaryota > Metazoa > Arthropoda > Insecta > Diptera > Asilidae > Dioctria > Dioctria rufipes. Next base: position 120,523,850 of record OZ002742.1, read on the forward strand.
TCAAACTTCAACATAAACCTTAAATTTATTTCACAATTTCAAAAATATTGTAACTTTACTAAAGTTTTTTTTTTTTGTATAAAATCACAACTAAAATGTAATTAATATCTTACTAAAAAAACTTTTAGGTTGCCAAAATATTTTTATATTCACGAAAATCATTTTAACGAAAATAGAAAGTACTCCGCGCATTTCTACATTTAAAAACACAAGGAAAAAGAGCTGTCCTATACATACTTTTTAATTAAAGCCACTGAATTATCGCATCGTTTCACTTAAATTATTTGTAAAACATCTTGGGAGTTTATGCACATGATAAAGAACGCTTCAGTTTGATTTTTGAAAGATGGGATAGTGGAGCTATGACTAGATTTAAAGGATGCGTAATAGAGCCAAAAAGCTTCAAACTTTACTTTCTTTAAAAATATTTCTTAAGAAGTTAGTATACGCTCCAAGTTTATGTAATGATTTTGCTTGCATATGGTATAACATAGTTCCACTCCAACTTTAATGATTGACTCATATTTCTTTCTTAGCTAGCCTAAGTTCATAAAATATCTCTATTATCTTTTTAGATGAAAAAGAAAAGAAAATATTTTTTGTTATTTACATACACAGAATATCGCGTTAATTATAAGATAACGATATATGACTAGGTTCTTTATGAAAATAATGCGTTATATTGCGATTAGCATCTAAAACGTTTTCATCATACTCTATTGCAAAGAAATCAGATAATGAGACCTGCAATACTATGGATATACGGTAAACATATTTCTTATCGCCAATAATCTTAAAAGATTTCTTTCGAACTCTGAATATATACCGTTACCAAATATAGAAAATGTATTCTATTCTAGGCTCCGTGCAGAGTTTGTAGAAACCCGCGAAATCAATGGACTAAATTATTAACATTAGTTCGAATTATTTGCTACTTATAAGGAAGTATGAATTGTTGTGCTTAGTTTGTTGAAAACATTAATAAAACCTTCCAAAGATCTTCCCTAAATGATATGAGAGATAATAGTGTTAGTTTACATAAAAATCGACGCGATTGACAATGCTCAAAAGGAACAAAAGTTTGATGTCGTTTTTTAACCTTTGGCAACATTCCCACGCCACCTGAGTTTTCACATGCTTTGAAAGGCTCTTTTCTTATTGTTCTGCAAGGATATATATAACAAATATGAATTTATCGGCGAATATCTCAAATTCTGCAATTCAGATCACTTATTAGTTATGTTTAGCTTTCCGTGGTGTCTTCTTCCAGTTTTTTCGTAAAGAACAGAAAACGAGAAACTCAAGGCAATTTTCATATTACCAACAAAATCTTGAGTTAATACTCAGATTGAAGCTGATTCGGCAGTGATATCAATCGAGAGCTATGTAGAGCGATAAACCACAACAAATGGAAAAATACAGCATTGCAAAACAAACCCACATTTGATTTTGACAGTACACGTAAGACAAGATACTTATATCGGCGGATACAAAAAGATAAAGAGAAGCAAAGTAAATAAAGTGTCCATAAAGTGTCCAAGGGTTTCTCTCGTCACAAAGAAAGGTAAGAATTTCATCCGAGACGGTCAAAAATTTAAGACGTGGAGCTTTTTTAAGAACACTAGAAGATTAACAAGATTCTTAAGTAACTCAACCATCAACAATTAAAATGGCGTAAATAATCAACCTATAAGTTTTTCTTGGTTTATCCAAGTGCCGTGTGGCGACAATGGGGAATAATCCCTCAATTTGAAAATTGCAACGAGAAATTGTTGCTACCATATAATTCACACTTGCTTTTTATAAAAAGTATTTATATGGGCAATTGGGTGACCCTGTCATCGAACTTCTATGGTAGACGATCAGAGATAACCTTACTGATAAGACCTCTCTGATCGCTGGATTGAAAGTTCGTTATTTTCTGCATTCTCGATGCATTTTAGAAATTCATTGAAATTATTTTCAATGAATTTCAGTCTGCTGTAGACGAGAAATAATCCACCCCACCTGTAAACAAATTCAGCCACAACGTTTCTTTCGCACCACTCACAGCTTTCAGGCTTTAGATAGAAGTCAAGAGCCTCTATGGTTATCATTGTCATGTTGTAAACCCATCACAAACCATAAGCCTACAGAGAAAATATATGGTAACTTTTTTCTGGTACGCAACATGCAGCTAACTCCATATATACAATGTTGTAGCTCGTAGTTTAACTATTTATCGTAACATCAGCTAAAAAAATTTAAATTTCTTACAAAAATATTATTTTAGATTAAGGTCGATATTCTTTTCTACATTACAGCGTCCAATAAGATTAAAATGTAAAATCCTACACCAAAATTTAAAAGTTTGTAAAAATGCACTATGGCGTTAGCATTATGACAATAGCTACGAATGTTAGCGCCACATCTTACTATGCCTAGTTGAACTGACCTGTTCGGGAAACGAAGAAAAATGGAAATCTTCAGTTGGGTTTGCCATTAGTTTTAGTTTATTCATTTGAGCGCAGTCCGTTTGGCTAAATCTAAAAATCTGAATTAACAGGTGAAAAACACCGCGGAAGAAGGAAAAACGCAATAACATCAAAACATGATACCAAAAACATTATTAACCATGAATTTTCAATGCAAAAACAGATTGATTTAAGAGTCAACATTAGTAACCGATTAACCTCAATTGGTCGTCGGTTAGAACATGATTTGTTCATATCATAGAAACCAGATAATGCGTTAACCGTCCGCTTGGGAGATCGTTTTATTAACAAAACTAACGTCCTCCCTGTTTTTAATTATTTTACATTTACTGAATCAAGCAATAAAACAACAACTTGACCTCAACTAGCTCTTGTTATTTTGACCCTTTGTTCGACTAAAGCTATCTATCCCCTACTAACCGATCGAACGAACGTCGCGACATCACAATGTAGAGAGAGAGATAGAGTGAGAGCGAATGAAAGAGAGAGATAGAGAGAGAAAAAGAGGGAGAGAAGAGAGAGAAAGAGCAGAAATGAACTTACTAGAGTTTCAAGTCTACCAAACCATATACATATATAATTCTGTAGGTTTTTGGGCACGTTTCCAGGATAAACAGCTGCAGGTGTTTTGAGATCCAAATCTATTAAGAAACAATCTTAAGAAAGTGAAGATCACGGCATAGCGGGAACACCTCAACTATGACATCAAATTGGAGCATGATTTGAAAAATTAGTATATGTACACAGTTAAATAAAGTTTTGTTTTATTATAAATTTAGTGGTTGAAATATCACATAAATATTACATTACATTTTACACATTCTACTAGCCTCAAATTACTAAAAATAGCGAACGTCTAATAACTACACAAAATTCAGAATTTACTTATTATCGCAGCTACCACACATTTTCGATTCGAATGCATAATTCATGCAGATGAAAGATTTATGCGAGGACGAATTTAATTTGTTTATATTTTAATTTTTTAAAGCTGAGCTGATAGAGGCTCTTAAAAATGTAATATGTAGGTATAATAAATTTTTTTCGTTAACAATTTATCTGGCACAGTGATGTTTAAAACAGTCCAGAAACTGAAATATCCACTATAATACCCATTCTTATGGGTGACATTGAATAACAAATGATGCTCAACCATATCAAATCTACTTTATATTTTTGACGAATCGGGTCTCTTAATATTCCTTTCAATGCCATGTAAAATGGGTATGCATTTTAATTAAAATCTCTCTAATGAATAACATAAAAAAACGTGAGAAAACTTATCGTTAGTATACCAATATGCTGGTCTATAAAAATGAAGAGAAAAGATGGTGCGAATGTTTTGAAAATTTCTTTTAAAAATCTATTTTTAAAACGAGCATATTCTTGAAGGGGGAAAAGTATTCTAAAATTTCTGCGTGAAAAATTTCAATAAAATTTATGTAATAAAAAATCGACAGAGAGGTGAGGGTGCAGAAGAAGGTAAGAAAGAGGTTGGAAAAGAGAAAAAAAGTGTTTTTAAATTTAGCAATCAGCACATCAGGCATATTGTAGCCAAGGCAAGTGTGAGTGCACAAGATTATTTTAAGAAATATTTTTTTTTTCTTTTCGTTTTAAACGCATAATCATCAGACAGCAGCACTCAGTCAGCGTAGGATGTAATTTGGATTTTTGGTTGACATTAGGATATCTTCGAAGAACAATTATTATAAAATGAATCATTTAACTTTTAACCGTTTACTCCCAGTTTTCCCATGATATTAATAAATAAATAAATATAAAAGGTAATCTTTTAAGAATGACTTACCTTCTTTTGTTGCTTTTCCCATGCTGGATCGAGAAGTCCTTCCCGTTCCCACTCCTCTTCCTGTTCCATATATCCGTCACCGTATTCCATGCCGTTCTCCATCATCATTTTGAAATTTTTAAATTATATTTACGTTTTTTCCAAACTGGGTATTGATTGTATTTTACTAATTATGTATGTAAATTCGAACAAAAAAAAAAACAACAACGAATTAACCGATCAACGGAATCTTTTGAAAACTTTTTAGATGTGGTAGTCAAAGTTCGTTCGAAATTCCTTAAAAATAAATCTGCAACAATATTTAAAAAAAAAGAATATATGAACACCAATTTCCTTTATTTAGATTTTGCCTCTATTATTTTATATACATGAATATGGTGTCATGTTACGAACGGAAATCACATTTAATTAGTGCACTTATTTTTGTATCAAAACAAAAATTTTCTCCTTCTCCTCAGTATACATAGATTGAATTTATAAAATGAAACTGAACAAAGTTCAGATTGGAATAGAAAAATTAATTCGTAATCAATTATAGTGTGACACTTTATATAGCACTGATATTTAACCACCAATTTTTTTTCAAACTTTTTTTTTTTTGTCTTTTAGAAAAAGATACAAGAAAATTTTTGTTTAAATACGATTTTAACTAAAAAAGCAACAAATTCGATATATTTATTTCGTTTTATATTTTAATAAGAGTTAAGTATATTTATGAAATTTTTAGTATTAGTAATAGTTACAGCGAATAAAGTGTACGTGACTCGTTGACAATGAGAATGACCCGCTCGCGTTGGTAGCCAACTCAAAACTAAGCTCGCGCCAGATTGTTGGGTAAAGTGAACAGCGGTAATAAGATTTCTCCTGCCTGGCACAGTGTTGTTATGCTATAAGCCGCATATATATATATATATATGTATGTCTGCTACTCTACTCCACATAAGAGGCCACCACACATCCCACGAAACCGATCGCGTTAGCAAACAGAGATCCACGAAGAGTTTAAAGATCTTGCCGTATATTCACTGCACATGTATGCATATGTATTTAGATACCGTTCTAAAAATCTCTTGAAGCTCTATGGCTCTATGCGGCGTGGCGTCTTATTCTGGTTTTGCGGTATTGCGGTACCGATATTCTTAATATTGTGTGAATAAGACTACTTGTTTTTTGTTTTCTTTTATATAGAGGTATACACAAAGGTAGGCAGTAAAGAGAGATAAGAATTCAATTACGTCCATAAATGTTGCCAGATAGAGCATTTTATACATATATGTAGAAATATTGCATTCATTTATCATAGTACATTTAATATATTTTTAAATTATATATTATTAGGTTGGTAAGGCAGTTGTGATGTTTTTCTGTTGCTACAATTCAACTGTTTATAACTTCATTGTTGTTTGTATAATTTAGACAATTTTGGTATTAATCGAAAGTATTTCCACGTTTTGGACCAAGAAAAACTTCATTAGAGGAACACTCTATGCTTTATGACTTCCAACTTGGTCATAATGCGACGGAGGCACATAAAAATATGTGTTTCGTCTTTGGACCATCTATAGTTAATGTGCGTTGTGTCCAAAGATGGTTTGAAAAATATAGGTCAGGTGAAATGAATCTTCAAGATATAAACCTCGCACCGGATGGCCAAAGGAGCTTGGTCTTGATGACGACGTTCTGAGGATTTTAGTGGATTATGAACCATTTTTGACTACGAGGGAGATCGGGCAAATATTTGACGTTAGCCATATAACGATTGAGATTTGTCTACAAATGGTGCCGATGATTCCTCGCGAATTAAGCGAAAAAAAAAGATGGCACATCGGATTTGCTTTGTTTCTTTTCTTCTTTCCTTTCTCGACAACAATATGAGCCATTCTTGGATTGCCTCGTTACTCAAATTGTCACGGCAGACCTACATTGTGATCAGCTAACCCGACTGAATGGAAAAATACGAGCGAACTTCGTCCGGCACTGTACCTATAACCGAAAAGGTGTTGTCTTTAACATGACAATGCAAGGCTTCATGTGGCTTTAAGAACGAAGGAGAAGCTCCAGGCTCTTGGGCTCTTGGATATGAAGTTTTATCATCTCCACCATACTGACCTGACCTGGCTCAATCTGACTACTCAATGTAAAATTTTTTCAGGGGAAAAAAATTTCAAAATTTTAAGGATGTGGTAGATTTCGTAGCATCTCAAGATGGAGGAAGGTCAGTGAGCAATATTTTATTGATTAATCTATATAAAAAAATTTAATTTCCTCAAACGACAAGTTTTCGTACCAATGTATATAATTATATGTATCTAAATTATTTGAGGAAAGTATTAAAGTAGATTGCTGAAATATCTTGATGAATTATATATGATAGAACTGAAATTTGCTACATGGTGTTTTCATAGCAATAGTAAATAAAGTTTTAAAAATGGACTAAGTCGGGATACCCGCCATATATTTCTATTCTACATACTCATTCGGAAAATCCACTGAACTGAAACTGAACTATGGTGATTTCATATAGAGCTTATTATTTCAAGTTCAGTGGAATCCAGTCGTTAAACCAAAAAGGGACAACTATAGAAAAGTGATCCCATGATAATGTAAGCGATTTGAGTGGTGTTAACGGTCCATCTTATACATGTCAGTGGTTTTTCCATACAAAAATTTTGGTTTTTTACGCATACTGTGAAAACGATCAGTCGTAGACGATTTTTTCAGAATATGAAAGCCTATTAAATTTGTTATAATCTTATCTGACGAACCGTTCTAGAAACATATGAGCCGCTCACTTGCGAAATTGATTCAAAAAAAGAAAGGTAGGAAACATTGATACATTTTTATTAATTTCTTGTGAAAACAACAAAAAATATTTTTTATTCAACGCCCATAAAAATCTTGCCATGTAGTTTCTCATGTCAACAACGTTTATGGCCGTTGAATAAATTTTTTTTTCAATGAAAAAAAAAAAAAACACTCAATTTAATTCAACAAAATAACATGCATGTAAATAAAAGCAATACAAAAATAACATTAATTCAAGGGAATTAAAAAAATTCGGATAGAATATTATCTACATAAATATAACTAATAAAAACGTTAAAAATAGAGTCCAAAATTAATGATATAAATTTGTAGAATTGTGAACTGCAAATGCTTTTCGAATGCAGTGGGCCTAAGCTAAGAACTTAATTTTGATAAAAAGTGGAGTTACGAGGTTTGCTAATTAGGGCGACGATTAAAAGTGGAAAGATTCGAAAACAAAAATCTGTCGGAGCTTATGCAACCAACAAAATAAATATTCTACACAATTTTCCCACAGATGTATACATAGGTATTGATTAAAATATTAAAATTCCCTTTTCCATAAAATTTGGTTGCGGAATTCCATAAAACGGGAGAAGGACCATAATCTATGTATGTACGAGACTTTCTTGAAAACTTAGCATTATAAATGAGTTAAACTAAACTTTTTTCTTAGAAATTTACTGGAAATTTCTTCTTAGAATTTTTATGCATTAAGGGAAGCCGACAACGGCATACATAAAAGTATTGTATCTGAAAATAACTGCAGTCGGCCACCAGACTGAAGAAAATTTCTGCCGAACCTTTTTCTGTAAATTTCTAAGAAATGAATGCTTATTGCCTTAGAATAATAAAAGTAATTATGGCATGATCAATTTGGGAGTATTTTCATTTCTGCCCCCCTCCCAACTAAAGGTGAAAAATGCAATTCTCGGCCACCAGTCTAAAGACAATGTTTTAAGATCCATCCTGTTGAAACCGTTATCGCACGCCAATTCGCACTTGCCCGCCTTGCTATTTTTCCACTGTTATACATATTGCCAGTAAAGTCGAGCAAAATGCTATGTAAAAATACTTCATAGTACATTAGTCGGTCTATATTTTCATTAATAAAAGATCACGCAAGTTGAAGTCTGTAGCATGCTATACTTTATGCCTTGGTGATTCCTAGGGTTGGCGCCCCAGTCAAGACAACTGTCCCAGTTTTGGACGAATCTATATACCAGACTAGTCTTCCTAGAGCACTTGGAGAATCTCGCCGACATATGATTTGATACCGGTTTCTAATTTATCGCAAATCGCTTGCAGATCTTCATTCTTTACGGTTAGGAGCACTACCTATATGTAGAAACCTGTTAATATGTGCCAGCAATTTTTTGGACGATATCTTGGATATTTGACAATAATAATTAATAATGGGTGATTCTATTTTAACACCAGAGTAAGTACATACTGTGGTAAAAGATCACAAATCATACTAATGCCGTATAGTTATGCCATAAAATGCGGTACAGTAGGATAAAACATACTTATAATAACAATCTTGACTTAATTCTGGCAAATATTATTTATTAATATATAAGACGACACAAACAATAAAATAATTTATGTAAACGGAAGTCATTTTTATGAAGATGTTTTCTGTTACATATTAATGAACCGATCTAACATTGTCGTATTATTTCTCAACGATTTTTATTTATAATCTCAATGACGTAACTTTTTTTTTAATATAAAATATAAATTATATTGTTATTAATTAGCTCCTACCCGAGTGCAAAAAAAAAATGTTTATAATAAAGTATCTCATGAGTTTCTTCTCTCATTCTTCCTCTCTGGTTTATTTTTAACTGAACTATATAACCACAAATTTTTTATAAATAGCCGCCCGCAAAATTTCGATTAGAGACTACAATAGATGAACGATAAAATATTTTTACTACTCAGCCACCGCTGACACCTATGCTTTCTACTGCATCAATATTTCATTGATGTTACTTTCGCGATCATTGACGTCTGCAATTAACATGTCTCAGGCGATAAGTTCTCTTTGGTAAGTAGATAAGTAATATTAAGGAAAATGTTGAAAATTAAAAGAAGCAAGGTGGAACTTATAGGGATCCGTTAACTCAAGCTGAGCGAGAGGAAACAAGAAAAAAAAATAAAATAAAAGCGATTTGGGCTGAGCACCATTAAGTTTATTTGTTGCAAGTGGCTAAGATTTGATTATTGGGAGCGTTGTGAAAGTATTAAAATAGTGAAGAGCTTGCCAATAAATGATAAAAATGACTCTTAATTATTACCTTAACTTATTTTTTTTAAAGTTTGAGGTCATTATATAAAGCAAAAATCTTTTAATGATATTTTAAGCAGAACACTGACCAACTGAACGAAAATAACCTACGTCATTAAAATAGCGAGAACTGTTCCCAAAATCTTGATATAATTTCATTTGCTGTAAATCTTGGGAAGTATAAGTCCAATAAAAGTCTCTGAACTGGATTTTATTTTTAGCATGAAAAGAAAATTTTCTATATTTATCTTAAATTTCAAATGAATTTATTTTTAGGTTATAAGCGCACACTCCAGAGACATGCTACATTTCCAAGTCACACATAACATTAAAGACATTATAATATCCTCTCGTTATTTTATTTATGTATGTATATATATTTTTTATATTATTAAGCCAAGGTCAGTGGAGACCCTATGATGCAAAGCACAGCATGGAAGGAAGGAGGTAGGGAAAGATTAGGGCACATGAGGAAAGTGGCGGAGGTTCTGATGTATGTCGCTTTTGAACCATCACAGATTGTAAGCCCGAGGTAAAACAGAAGATGGTAGACTGTTCCACATTCGCACAGTTCGGGATAAGAAAGCATGGCGGACTTTTATTGTACGGCTGAAAGTATTTCAAAGGGTGAAAGGATATGCGCAGCTTGCAGCGCGAGTATTACGTGCAGGAATTATTCTCAACCTAGATATTTCATCGGAACATTAACCATGCATGTAGCGATAAAGGAGCGAAAGTTTTTAACAAGGCTTAAGTAAATACATATTGTTGGAAATCCTCTTGTCGCTTTCAGCTTCCCTCGTCCCCTCAGTGGTTACAACGTTATTGATGCTACGGGATCGTCTTCTCCAAAGATGGTACCAACTGGTCCCGTTATTCGGACCGTTACCTGGCCATGCGGTTACCGGGATAACGGAGGCCGTCTCAACGTGCACTGCACTGGATTTTCAAGTATAAGAAACAAAAAAGAAATATTGTAGGTTATGAAAATTGTTTCCTCATGTGGCGTGGCAGGCTGCTTCCTTGCCTCGTCAGGAATTAGTCAATTCGGGTGCCCGAGGAACCTCCTCCTTCGTGTCCTTGGCTTCCTGGTATCGAAATTGGGATTGAACCTCGGAGAAATTTTTTCTTCTTTTTTAAATAAAATACCCAGTATTTTGATGCAAGATTTATCTCAATTTAACTTTTTTTTTTCTTTTCTTTAACCCAAGATTTGTACAAAAAAATTTCAGTCGACTTACTCTAACCAAGAACAGAACAAAACTTAGTATGGCGGCTTTTCTAGCTTTTTCTAATCTCCCTCGTTTTTTACCTTGTCGCTTACAATTTGTCCCGATTGGCGCTACTCTAGACCTGATTATGTTTTATAGTTACATAGTGCCATCTGTTTTTAATTTCGCATTTCTTTTCTTAAACTAATCCCTGCTTCTAGTTACAATTTGGGAGCTAAGTTTAGTCTAGTTCTAATACATTTATTTCAATCGTTCATTCTACATGTTTTTTTCTTGCTTCACACGTTACTTAATTAATTTTCCAGGTCTGCCAACTTTTGTGTTTCAAATTTCATTGGATGTCAAACTGGCTTTTTGTTTATCTGTCAAGTAGGCGAGTTTTAAAATTCGGTAAACGTCAAACTATTTTGTTAATTTTGGACACTTGGTTATATTTGTCAAGCTAGTGTAGTTTAGACTTTGAGAAATTTCAAACTGATTGATTAGTACTGACTTTTCTTATGTTTCGAAATCTGATGTAGTTTGAAATTGCAACAAATGTCAACGGACTTATTATTTTGAATTTTCTTATATTTGTCAAGCTAGTGTAGTTTAGAGTTTGAGAAATGTCAGACTGATTGATTACCATTTACTTTTTTAAATCTGTCCGAATTGTTGGAATATTTTAGTTTGCAGGTGTCATATTCATTATCTATTTATTACGGGTCCAACTAGTTCATTTGTAAGTAATGGCCGATTTACATTACTGCGATTCTATGTCGAGACACAAGTTCAGCAAAATGCTCGTGCTTCGTGTTGCCACATGTGGGTTGTCCTTTATTCTGTAGGCTTACGTGATTTATTGGGAATGAACTAGGTGTCGCGCAGAATCGTAAAAATTGGTTTAGAATTTCGCTATATGCCGTGCGTTCAATTGTACACACCGATGTGCTGAAAAGCACATCGGTGCGCACCGCACATCACATCATTGAAAAAGTAGGGATAGCACCTGAACGGTTGGTGTGCACTTCGATTCGAAATGTAATTTTTGAAAGTTCTTTAAGAAGAAAACTATACGCTAAACGTCAAACCTACTAAGCGCACCGAGACACGACGCTACCAGACCGTAGTGTAAAATGTGTACACCGATGTGCTGGGGAAATGACAACGCTTCAGTCGCCTGAACGACATGGTGTGGAAAAATGTGACATTCTGCGTGCACCGTGTTTTGCTAATTTCAGATTTTCGTTTCTATTATAAGCACAGGTTATACTTTTTATGTGCTGGCTGGTACAATTTGTGGTTGCTCTATGTGTTTTCTCGGTTTCTGCGGAGTGTTTACGAGTGCTTGAACTATATCTGGAGGAGGAGCGAATAAATACAGTAATTGTACTCCATAAGAAACCTGGGCGTTTGGATCCGATGATAGCTCATATAAACACACATAGTAAAGCAACCGACATCTTGGGAAAGTCCAGGTATAGCTTCTAAGCGGCAATGCGCTAACATGGTTACTTTATTTGGGCAAACATTCCATCGATATTCCTACCCAGTTATTGAGAGCATCACCACTTTATCTGACCATTCCGGAACCTTTACTAGGTACACCAAATTTATTGCGGAAGGTTAAGCCAAGTGAATGATTTTGTTACAATATTATATTGAATAAGATCCAATATTTAAAAATATCAATAAAAATATTGTATTATAGATAGATGAAATGCGAGCAATTTTAATACGTGCGTAGTACGTAATACAAATTTACGTCCTGATAAAGTGCATTCAGTACTAAATAAGAAGTAAGAACTCATTGGGACGGAAAACCAGCGCTTTTGAACGGATCACAATTTTAGCGCTTCTCTAACAGCCCTTTAGAGGTATATTCCCTGATCTATCCATAAAAATAAGCAAAGTCGCAAGTAAGAAACTCAAGTGCTTCTAGAGCCATCGCTTGGAAACTCTATAGAAGATTATTTGATTAGCTCCAGCAAATTGAAGTGCAACAAGAGGTGATCTCATTTAATTTTCCACGAATCCAAACTGTGGATTTTTCCACTATTGTGCGAAGTAACTCATCTCTCATTTTCAATGTGATGTTCAGAGTGGTTAGAGGTAAGTAAGGTGAAGTTTTGGTTAATATAAGTGAGAATAATAGGGTATTGGCTTATTTTATCAACTTCATGAAATTTAATATCACAAATAATCATGTGCAAATGCAAGCGTCGTCTTGTAGGCCTCTTATAAGATTAAGGAAGAAGCACTGTGATGATTATCCAAAAAGCTCTTTAAAGCTTTCGAAAAGAAACATTCAAAAAACTTCTTCGGGTATCATTTAGAGCGTTCCTAAGCGCTTCTTAAGGGCCAGCATTGAAGCGTTTGCCTCTGCGGACACGCCTATGTTAAAAAGCAATGAATTGGGTTAGGGAAAAGAAGCGCTACGAGCTTCCAGGGAAGAGCTTCAGGAGGGCTCTCAGAGCGCTCTTTTCCCCAGTGGGAACATACTTCATCTTCTTATACATACATAAGCCGATTTAATTGTAAATACAGCTAAATTGTATAATTTAGTCAGGATCGTCAATGAAATAATTTATAGGATAATTTTCCAGATGACATCATCATAGTGACACAACTGTTGCGATCTTGAAACAAGCTTTCACCATGTATACATGTGGCAGCAGCTGGTAGCCTCTTCCCAGATTGAGGAATTTCGCAAAAAGGTTCAAATACTATGAATCATAAAAAAAAATACTTCAGGCCCACCTTACAGCTCAATGAGGTAACACTTGAGTCTAAACAAATCTTGGTGCCCTTATCATCTATATCGACTATACCCAAGAGCAGAAGTAGCTGATCCGCTTATCTATACTCGTAGTTCTCCGGAAACTATCTCAAAACAGAGAAGCTCGCCTGTGATTACTCTCTGTGTACATAATGAGCTTTTTAATCGAAGAGTTAACTTCAGAAAGTTCTTTAAAAAGACCAAATGAACACCGAAATTGGGATAACATAAGATTACCTTTATCAAACATCATGAGATAAGGAAGTACAAACGAGAAACTTGGAAGCGTTACAGTAAAAAAATAAATAAATTGTTAGCCATTTTCAGACTTAAAACACTTCTATTAAAAGACTACTGAAGATTTTTTATGAATAACGGCCTGACAGCATAAATCGAAAATTGTAGGAGGTCAGTAAAGAGGCGAACCAAACTCATAGAATAGCAATGCTGATCCTTTCAGACTTTCCGTCAATATGCGACAGCTTCACATGCCACAACTTCATATGCCACATCAGCTTGTAATTTGATCGATATATGTAGGCTATTCTACTAATTATCCTCCATTAATGCCTATATCCTATTGTTTAACTGTTATAGTTTCATTGTAGCAGATTACAACTATTCTATCAGCCATTCCACACGAAACCGATCACCTTGGAACCCGATCATCTCCGATTAGGTTGAAAATTTCACAATTTGTAAGGAATACTAAAGTACCTCACGCATATTTTTTGTTTACCCCTACCACCCCCGTCCCCCTCGCTAAGGGGGTTAGAAACTTCGTGATTTTACGATGAAGCGTCATTTTCAAAAAATCATATCTCAAGAACGGAGCAACTGATTTTTCTCATTCGAATGCCAAATGAAGCATAATGCTTTATATTTTTGGTAAAAAATATAACAGCACCGAACGAAATAATTTTTTTGTTAATAATAGTATTTTTTCAAAAAAATTGTATTATTCACTATAGTGAGGACTTCTAGCACTTCTTTTTTTTATTTCTTATTACTGTGAATTGACTGGTATAAAAGACAAACTCAATTAATTGCGATCTGATAATCAATTGACCCTTTTATTACTTCAATTCGGTTATTTATACAATTATTTACATACATAACATATGATCACAAAAAACAAACAAAACGAAACAAATTGAACTTATATAAACGAAAGTAAATGAAACTAAAATCACAATATCAGCGTAAATTTAATTCATAGGCAATGTCACCGATCGTAATTCCACTTGCACCTACATGCAATTTCTGACAGAAAATTTGGTGAACGTTGACTTATTTCGCAAGTTCAGTAATAAGTTATGAACTATGTATTTTGTATCTCTACATTCTCCCGCCTACTCACATTGGTGAATATTTAGCAAGTCAAAATACTGCCAAGAACTCCATTCCCCCTGCTAATTAAAGAGATCAAGGCTGATAATATTGAAGAGCTCCATAAGGCAATTAAAATCCAACAACAGCATGTCGCGAGAACTCCTTCCTCACCTGCACCGCCGTCATCACATACATCATTATGTTGGATACTATTCATTGGCAGCTATTATAATCATCAGTTTGGGGTCTTATTTCTTGTGGAAAAAGTAAGGCCCCAACATAATGCCACAACTTTACCTACGTCAAACAACCCCAAAAGCAGCTCGGTATCATCTTGGAGGCACCCCGAAGTATCTTCAAAAGTGTTAGGTTCTTTTCCTGCATAATCATTGAAGTCATGACAGTATCCCATAGAAGAATCACACCGCTCTCATATTTTAATTCCTCGTTTTATGCCCTTGAGAGTGAGACACCGTTTTAGTGCTGACCTTCCCTTAATTTTACCATACTTTCGTCTATTGAATGGAACGAACTGTTTTCTCTGCATTTTTGGAAAGAATACTTTAGTCAATTTGTTATATCTTCTATGTAGTATAATTTCGACGCATTTGTGGGCTTTTCGGGATGGTTAAAATAGAGTTTCGCAGACAATTTGAGAAATCTATCTCTTGAAATCGCGCAATTTTCACAAACTTATTTCCCTTGGACTTCTTATTGGACCAATATTCTTTCATGTCAGGTAATCTGTTGTATGACATAAAGAGCAAAACATCTTACTACAATCATTAGTTCATGCTGGTCGGTAAGCCTAACTGCTTTGTTCTCTATTATGAGCCTTTAATTTGTGCACTGTGCAATAAAAATGAACAAGCTCTTAGGAATCATAGTGAAAAAGATGTCTAATCCGGTACAGTTCGTAGGTACAGTACTGAAACTTGCAGGTTCTTCAAAATGTGGAATTTTGAAACGAGGAGTAAAATTTTGGTCTACCTTGCTCCATTTAGGAAACCCAGTCGATGCTCTAGGTATTGCGCTTATGTCCATTGAATTATTCTGTAATAGTTCCTTGGGCCTAACGCGTTCTTCCAGATCTACATCACTTTCCTCCAATTCCGATTGGGACGAGCCGTCATCTTCCCTGGGAGTGTATTCGGATTGCGAAGGCGAAAAATCCCCATCTTCTGACGAAGGTTCTTCCAACTGCTGTTCCACACGTCGAATGTTCTTTCAAAGGACATTTTGGTCTGATTTCCGAAGAAATGGGAATAATCCTGAATAAAGGAAGAAATAAAAAAGGTTGCAATAGGATTAAACAAAAACTACTGTTGGGACATATAGATATAATCCCAGTCAAAAAAACGGCCTGCGCAAAAGAATGCACAATTAGATTTACTGATTCAGCCAAAATAACATTTAAACTCACTAACACTTACTTTTTGATCTAAAAACAACCCTTAAATTTGCACCCAACTCGATAAAATTAGCAAAACTTGAATCTTAAATCTTCAGCGCATGGACACGTGTACACTCTTTGACCACAAGGTGACGACTGAGACAAAGGTGAGAGGCAAGAACTTCTTATACATACAGAAGAAAGAGGGAATTAGCATGACAATAGAGTGCATAGTTCTCCCCACAGATTTTTTTGAAATTTCTTCAGACGTATTATCCCATTAGTTCTCAAAGGTTTAATGAAGATTTGAGAGGCAAACACAAAAACCATAGGATACTGGAACCTGCACTAATACAAAGTGTTCGTGATCACATTGACTCCATCCCACGAATTGAGAGTCACTACCTCCGCCAACAGACTACAAAAGAATTTATTGACGGAGGAAAAAGTATTGCACAATTGTACAGGAATTACAAAAAAAAAATGTGAAGAAGCACAATTTGCAACGGTATCCTTATCAACTTTTACTCATTTATTCAATCATGAATTCAACATATCATTTTACTTACCAAAGAAGGATCAATGTGAACTTTGCGCATCATATACCAATGCTGAAGGACATGAAAAGGAAGTCTTGAAAGAGAAGTATGATAAGCATCAAAAAGAAAAAAAAACCTTATCTCGAGTGGAAAAAGCCAGAGACAAAGAAAACTCCAACGAAAATTATATTGTCGCTTGTTATGATTTCGCCTAGTGGAGACTTATCTGTATTTTATTATAAATTAAATAGCTTTAATTTCACATTTTCCCAGCTTAAAAATGATGATGTTCATTGTTACTTTTGGCATGAAGGTGAAGGCGATAGAGGTGCTTCAGAGATTTATTATTATTTACAATTATCAGAAGATCGAACAAAGAATGATCTTGAAGTTGTCTTTTATTCTGATAATTGCTCTGGGCAACAAAAAAATAAATTTACCATTGCTATGTATATGCATGCATTGGCGTCTTTCAATATTAAATCTATAACACACAAATTCCTACTCAAAACGAGGGCTACAACTCATTCCGTCATCGAAAAAGAGATAAAAAGATCGTTAAAATCTGCTCCTATTTATGTACCATCAGTATATTTCGATTATACTAGCGGCAAAAAAACGAGGAAATCCCTACAAGGTTTTTGAAATGTCACACGAAGATTTCATAAATTTTAAGGATGTTTGCCAATACTATGGTAATAATTTCTCAATGACAACTGAAAACCTATAAGTGAAATTTGGTATGACATTACATAATAATTTTTCCTTTATTCATTTATTTTATGCTGCTTTATTTTTTAGGGGAAATCAAGGTCATCAAGGTTGAAAAAAGTATTCCTGGTGCATTCTTTATTAAAACTTCATACGAGCAAAAAAAAAAATAATCACGTCAGGCAGTAAAAAACGAAAATCTAATCAGTGCAAATTAATGTATGAATTTAAAACAGCATATCAAAAAAAAAAGCGAAGGTGTCGGATCGTAAAAAGTCAAATATAATGGATCTCATTAATGCTCACCACATCCCTTCCGCGTATAAAGATTTTTATCTTTCAACATTTAATGCTTAATTTATTTTGAATTCCAACATTATTCTTACTATTAAATTGAAAGAAATAATTTTTGTTCCTTTTTCCATAATTTTTTTTCCATTGTTTGCAACATCAACAAAGTTTTCTATTGAATGAGAGAAATTAAAAATAAAATAACTGCAAAAGTATGCATTCTGTAAACATTATTTGGTTCCCTTGTGCCCACAACTAGTAAAAATAGTTATTTAGTAACAAAGAAAAGCGACACAATTAAGAGCATCCGGGATTAACAGCTAATCTGGCCAACTGCAGTAACAAAAATTTGAAAATTCTTTTATTTAAATCTTCAGAAGTAAAATTACTAACCTATTTAAGAGTGCAGGCTATTTTAAGCAAACAATTACTATGTTAAGCTGCATTTAATTATATAGTGTTTCGTTTTTTCGCTCTCCTGAAAAATTGCATTTTTTGAGTTAGGTCACTTTTACGTGACGTGCGATATAGGGTATATTGGCTTAGACCATTTCTAGCTTTTTTCCTTATTTTCTTATTATTATGTTTTTAATATTTTTATTTCAACGATCTTAGCCTTATATGTATGTGTGCCAAAAATTGAGGAGGTGTTCGACCTTGTCTTAAAGATATGAATTTTTAAAGTCACCGAATACTCAAAATAGGTTTCTGTTAAGCGATTCTAAGTCATGGCTGAACATATTAATATCAATTCAAACTTCAACAAAAGCAAGATTTTTATATTTTTCAAGTAAATTATTAAATACAACCGTTGTAAAGCCTTGGGAAGTTTTTGACCTACACTTATCCCCTTTAATCACTATTCTCATTCCTATTATTATTATTATTATTCTTAAATTGTAGGGTACATTGTTAGTTGCATTTTCTTTCCCGCAAAAGGAAATAAATTTAATTTTGATATACTTAGGAATTACAAATTAATTTAAATCGTAAATTTTCGAAATTATGGGAATTGTCCATTCCTTCCAATCTTGTTTAATTGTAAAACAGCTATAAAAAAAGCCATGACAAAATTATCAGAGATTGTAGAAAACGCAGAGCTGCCACAAGTTCTGGATGGCGTCGTAAGCTTGATACGTTGTTGATTATATAACTCGACAGCTGCATATCACACATACTAATAATAATGGCAATTCGAATAGATTGCAAGACATGACTTCATCGGGTAAAGCTGTGTATTTTATTATTGAAAAGTATAGAGGGATGTAAGTACCTACATACAATCATTTCTTTGTTAATATGAGTTTTAAAAATTCGGAATATCTGTGAAACAAGAATCTGTAACAGAAAGTTTAATTTGGCTTCATGTCTTAGCCGAGCAGTAAAAGGGGAACTCAAGAGATATGGCCACGGAATTTATTAAATTAAAAAAAAAAAAGGAAAGAAAAAAGCATCTTGTTGACTTCAACCAATTCTTCTGTAAAAAACTTAGGGAGAAATCAATCAACAGATGAATTATTCTCATTTCATATATATATAAAATGTGGTTAGTAGAGTCGACCAGAACTATAGTAAATCAAGATGAAACGAGGAATACTTCGTACTACTATTTATGGGCATTTGAAAAGTTCGCAGCATAGAATAGAAACCCTCTAAAATTCCGTGAGAGCCGGATTATATGTAAATCCATCAAATCCGAATTTTCTTTGCACCCACCAAAGCGGTTTTCCTTAAATTAGTAGAAATGGATTTGCCTTAAATTCACCAAATCTGGTTCCATAGAAAAAAAAATGCGGAAAAAAGTTTTTAAAATTAAATACGATTGTGCTGTCCCTTTTTAGTATGAAGTAGATCTGACAAAACAGTGATCCGAACCAGTATTGGCAATTCTACATATCTATATACTTTACTATCGACAATATAGTAATTAGGCGCTTCATAGCAGGAAGAAATAACAATGCATTACATATCGACACTTAGAATTTCCATTCCCATCAAAAACAAGTCCTACTTTTAAAATGAATGACAACCCTAACCTCCGCCGTCCCGTTAGCATTCTTCCCAGATAAAGTTGCTTATTTTACTTACTAATGAAAACGATTGAAATTGTTATACCGTCTCTTTCTTTATTTATTTACTATAAAATTAGTCAGTTTACAAAAAACAGTAAAACAAAACGATGCCATCAAAATAAAATAAATCTCTCTTCTATATAGGAACAACAATAAATCTTCTTAAAGTTAAAGATACAATTTCACATCTGAAGAAAGAAAACATGAATTATGTAATATCATAGATGGCACTAGAACTAGATGTCACATTACCAGAGAAAAGTATACAGATTTAAAATGGCTGGCGCTTTGTATAACTGTTTCTTTTGCAGAAGTTTTGTATACATTTGCTCAACTGCCTCAACATGGTAGATGTGGGAAAATATGAAACACTCGACGTATCTATCAACATTTCTCTTTTCCTGTTGCTGTACTGAGTAAACTAAAGGAATGATGGCTTAAACGTTACTTCTTCGTTTTTGGAAATACATTTTATTTTGCTCTAGTAATTAGGATTTGATGAATTTGCATCTAAATAAATGACCTTCATAAAATCCCAATTTGAATTAATTTCTGATAATATCCCATTATGATTTACAATAATTGAGATTAAATTTTCAACCTGAACTCAAAATTATTATTTAAAATATGTATGTATAAATATGTATGTATTTTGTATACAATTTACATGGAAACAAGAAGTAAAGTAAAATGGGATTATGACTGAAAAATTGTCAAGTGAAAAAAGCATACTTTAAAGTTTTAAATAAAATTCTTTATAAATTAATTGGCTAATATCAGTGCTTACTTTTTATTTTATATTTATGAAGATAATATTTGCATTCGTGAATGTTTACTTTTTTTACTTTGAAATGTTTGCGAAGTAGAACTAGGATAGCAAAGTCCAAAATAATTTGCCGGTGTTACCTTCTAAATTAAACCATTCATTGTAAAACTCATGATGGTTTGTAGCTCGAATACATTCTCCCACTATATTTATTTTTACATCAGTAATTTCTTTATGCTTATTAAAAATATCTTAAAAACAATAAAGTCAATACTGGATATATGGAAGAACGTATAAGATGGAGCACGTAAACTGCCAAAATCGTTTTTTTCCACAATAATTTCGAGCAAATATAAGAAGTTAATACTTCGTCTTCTTTTGTAATTATATGTGTTCACAATTAAGACAATTCAATTTAGATAACATTTTGTGCAGTAGATAACCAGTGAAATATCGCATTGTAGTTAATTCAATATTAGCGTCGCCTATCAAAAGAGTCATCTGTAATTAATTCTTCATATACAGGGTGTCCCGTAAGACGACGTCAAGCCGGAATCGGGTGATAGACCAAATCATAACAGTTACCAGAAAAATATAATAAAAATCTAAGTCATGTATTTTTCAAATTATATACATTTCTTTTGTTTTCGAGAAAATGTACACCCTGTGATGGATTTTCAGCTCCTGTTGCTACAAATCGATACTTTTTTTCAATTTTATTTTTCTTATGTAATCCCGAATAGTACTTATGTAACCTGTTGCTTTAAATTCTAAGCCAACTGTTCCAGCTTGGAAGAAAATGTCACATTTTGCCGAACCAACAATATAAAATTAATAATTCGTTGAACTTTAACTGACTGTACTGAAAAAAAAAATGTACTACACCAGTCTGGCAAGTACGTTAAAAGTTGACGCATTTAATAAGGATTCTAAAATGGTACAACACTTGCTACATTATTTCTGAGATTACGGAAAAAAAAAAAATGTTTTTCTTCAAGAAACTCAGTTTCGAAAAATTTCTTTTCACCTACTAAAAATGATTTTAGTGTATCCAAAGCTTGTCGAAAGACCGTAACTTTAAGATTCTAGTTTGAGTGAGACGGAGAGTCATTACATGAAGTGTGAGTGAGACAGATAGTGACGCTTTCAAGTTAGAGATCCTAACTTTTTGTTGAATTTAGGACAAATTTTCTTTAAGTTTCAATTAAACACCAATTATTTGGATGCTAAGATGTTTTATTTACAAAAGACGTTCAAACTGCCTTCCTTCAGCTGCAACACAAGTTCCACATCTTCTTAAAAAGGATCGGGTTATCAGACGGGCAAATCTTCCATTATTGACAAATTCAACTGCTTCGTAATTCTGGAGCTCATGTTTTTGTAAAATTCGTTGAGCTATATTTTTAGGCACTCCTGTGCTTTCCTGGATTGCACATACCGAAGTACATGGGTTTTCTTCAACTGCTTGAAGTACTACGTCCTCGTAAGGTAAGGAACACTTCCTTCACCATGTACTTAGTTTGGAAGTCGGCCCTCTGTGGAGAGTAGACGATGCACGTTTGTAAAAACTCAATCATTTGACGAGTTAGCGTTACTATCTTACTCACTCACATTTCATGCGTTGACTCTCCAGAAACCCACTCAAACTAGAATCTTAAAGTTACGGTCTTACGGCAAGCTTTGGGTACACTAGAATCATCAGGTGAAAAGAAATTTTTCGAAACTGAGTTTCTTGAAGAAAACAAAATTTTTTTTAGTAATCTCAGAAATAATGTAGCAAGTGTTAACCATTTTAGAATCCTTATTAAATACGTCAACTTTTAAAGATACTTGCCAAACTGGCGTAGTACATTTTTTTTTCATTACAGTCAGTTAAAGTTGGGTGAAATATTAATTTTCTATTTTTGGTTCGGCAAATTGTGACATTTTCTTCCAAGCTTGAACAGTTGGCTTAGAATTTAAAGCAACAGGTTACATAAGCACTATTCGGGATTACATAAGAAAAATAAAATTGAAAAAAAGTATAGATTTGTAGCAACAGGAGCTAAAAGACCATCACAGGGTGTACATTTTCTCGAAAACAAAAGAAATGTCAATAATTTGAAAAATACATGACTTAGATTTTTTTTATGTTTTTCTGGTAACTGTTTTGATTTGGTCCATCACCCGACTCCGGCTTGACGTCGACTTACGGGACACCCATATATGTATGTACATATCTTGTTTATTGATATATTCTTCTTTTTTTTCGTTATTGTAATCTTTTTCATTGAATAATGATTATCCTCAAAATTTATTTGGAGCATCTCATCTTCATCAGATACACAATTACTCGGCGGACTATACATATTTCAATAATTGGAGGAAATAATTTTCGCTTATTTTGTATTTCACTAACTGAAGGATTCTGGTTATTTCCTCCTATTGCTCGAGGTAATGCGAAAAGATTTTCCAAGCGATCTTGATTAAATCATCCCGTTAAAATAGATGTTATTGCATTTGAACTTAAAATATCATTTGCAAGTAAAAGTGTAGAATATAATGCAAGTGTTGCACCTCTAAAACAGTATACAGTTTTTTGATTTGGATTGAGTAGTGTAATTTCTTTCAAATATTCTAAAAATTCCCTAATGTACTTCAACACTACGCCATCTTTTTTAATACCAGCTTTAAAAATATTTCGGTCGTAACACGATTTGCTACTCATGAAAACGAATATTTTGTCAATTTTTTCTATAAAATTAGCTGTGTAGATTGCTGTTTCACTGGAATTTTTCGGAAATATTTTAAATTCTACAGCTGTTCTAATTTCTGCTGCTACACTTTTCCTAAATACTTGAAAAGCGAGACTTCTCGCATTTTTTCAAAAGCATTGGGGTTTATGTGTTTCTCTGTTAATTTTGTACACATTTCAGTCACTTTATTTTCTTCTAACTCATATTTCCCGGGCAACGTCATATGAAACAATACCATCAGGGGTCTTTAAATCAGTTTTCATCTAAACATTTTAAAGGATTTAAGCAAACGAGGAAAAACGTACAAAAAGTAAACATCTTCATTATATATAACATTAAGAAGTTTTTGCGGTGAGATATTCAAAAGCGAAAAACACCAAGGTTCAGTGTCAGAAACGACAACCTTTACCTTGAGCAGCATAAGTCCAAATTTTGTAATGCTGTTTTTAAAAATTTTTCCTTCAATTGCTTTTTCTGTGATAAAATAATTTAACACAAATTTCCAACTGTCACATAAAAGCACAAATTTGTTTATCTATAGCCACACTTCTTTTAAACCCAACTTCCTCGAAAACCTTCAATCAAATATGATTATTATTATATGTAAGATCACGTCTTATACTAACTTCATCGAACGCAAAAACAGATATTTTTTCTCTATTTGTTATATTTTCAATTTTCTGTTTCATAAGATTT
Source organism: Dioctria rufipes (assembly GCA_963924295.1). Classification (NCBI taxonomy): domain Eukaryota; kingdom Metazoa; phylum Arthropoda; class Insecta; order Diptera; family Asilidae; genus Dioctria; species Dioctria rufipes. The sequence goes on from OZ002742.1 coordinate 120,547,754, forward strand.
ATTGCACTTTTCCAAACCTGGTTGAAGAATTTTTACTGGAGCCCAACGATGCAGAGAACTTATATGCGACATATTCAGAACCATCCCGCAAAAATTAATAGACCTTTTGTCGCAACCTGTAAAATATATTTTGACACAAATATTTTTCTTCAGGTGACCATACGGATTTACTAGTCTTCATTAACAGTTTTCAAAAATGTTTTTGAATTATGGATTATATTAGATTTTTCAAGTTCATTTAAAGGTTTGATTTTATTTATCATCACCTTTTTTTTTCAGTGAATTGTTATGATTAACATAAACTTTTCTATCTATACTTTCGTTTCAGTGCAAATATTTCTTTTTTTACGGCCAGGTATTTCTTCCTGTAAAATGTGGAATTTTTAATATTTTTTATGCAATTGCTACATAAATTTTCTGTAGTATCACTTGCATGTTACATATAATTTCAAATCGTCTTCTGCCTCATAAAAAGCTTGCCTGGACTCCGCCGAATCTAATATCGAAACTTGTTCCGATTCTTCTTCTGAAGCACTATTAGGCCTTAAATTGAATGAAGGAATTGATTCTTCCGATTTGCTCCCGAAGAAAATGTTCTTCACAAATCCGAATATTATGGTCATCATTTTGAAAATCACATCGGTATCTACACATTTGTCCAAGGCAAGTACAAGCCTTTACTATAGTGTAATACCAACCAATATAACCGAATACTAGGTGAGGGAGATGAGCGGTGAATTTAAGAAGCAGTAGAGCAAAATTGGAAAAATTTTGGTGTTTTTTATGTCGATTTCGATGGGACCATTTCAGTGTTGCACTTTTTTTCTGGCAGCGGAGAACTGAGATCACTGAAGTCCATCGAACATATTTCTGTCATATTCCTTGTATTGTGGATACACGTATTATATATACGGAACTGTCAAACGTAATAAATGCTCTTTATTGATATATAAAAACAAATTTCTTCTTAACTTTATGCCAAATACCCAAATAATGTTTTTACTTCATTTAACTCCAAAATTTCACATATAATCACGACAGTACACTTTGACAAAGCAGATGACAATTCAACTTGAATATGCATTTGTAACACCGACAAAATATCCAGTGCCAAGTAGGGGAAGTCAGTGCAAACCTCGTGTTGCACTTCTGCTATAAAGATTATCCCATACAACATTTTCAGTGTTGCACTGCTGGAAAAAGTGCAATACTGGTGTTGCACTGAAGTCCCATTGAAATCGACATTAGAATGAAACAAGTAATTTCATATACTTTCGTCTTTTGCATAAATGGGGGAAAAGGACGTGGTTATGCATTATTGTAGTGCAACTGAGACAACGAGTTAGAAACAAAAATCGAGAGAATGTAGGATTACCCGAACGACAAAATCTTATTAAATCACTCTAAATCATTTTTAAGAAAAAGATAAATTTAGCTTAGGCCCAGATGCTGAAAAGAGATGTATAGTTCTTCTCAAATAAAATTCTCATTTTTCCCGAAAATATCAGAGAATCCAGCATGAGTTCTCCCACTTAAGGCTGGGTCGTTGTCCTAAATTGGAGAGCTCAATACACAATTCACAAGATGGGGGTGGGGCGTTAAGATTTTTGAATAAATCGCAAATTCATTAAGGGAATTTTTATTTAAGCACCTAAAGGCAACAAAACACCGCTTTATAATTTTTAAATTTGTCCTCCAATTTTTATTGAAAATGATTTAAAATTGAAAATTCAATAATTCTTTTTTAATTTCTATGGTTTGCGGAGCGGGGCTACCACAAATTTGAACTAAATTAAATAAATTTTTAACATAAGCTTTCTGAAGTTCATAAGCAGAAAAGAACGTTTTCCAATTTTTAAAATTCTACGTATTTTTACAAAAATTAGATTATTTTCTTAATGGGTAAAATGCAATCTATTGCGTCCAATTGTCGTAGATAGTAGAATTTTAAAAATCGGAAAACGTTATTTTCCGCTTATTAACTTCCAAAAGCGACAAATTTAAAATTAGAAAACGTTATTTTGTTGCCTTAGGTGTTTAAATAAATATTCCGTTAATCAATTTGCTATTTATTTAAAAATCTTAACGCCCCGCCCCATCTTGAGTGCACCGAGCAAAATGAATGTAAACAGAAACACGTGTTGTTCAAATATCATAGGATTACAGCAACAACATGTGACCAAACATTGTCAATATTTCATGAAAACCGGTTTTTACAAAAGCGCGGGAACATTTTAAGAGAGTAAAACGTGAAAACTCCACCCCTTCTCATTTATTTACGAAAATGGAACATTTGCCATTCTGTTTCGTTGCATGCAATTTCAGTTTTCACATTTTTTATCTTTATTCATAAAAGTTTTAAAGAGAGTTTGATTTTTATTTGATTTTTTTCTTTCTTTCTTCCTTTTCTTGCCGTGTGCATTTTAAATGTAAAACACTCTGAAATCTCGCCTGCTTCTTAACTTATTGTTAAGTTAACTTTGCTGCGAGACGAGAAGCCATACACAACGCACCGGCGCGGCGTGTGCTTGTGTGTCGAGTCGCTTGCGTGTGTGTATGGCTGTTGTTCGAGTCGCACGCATGTGTGGCTGTGTATGGCTGGCTCGCAGGCCTGGGTGCCGACCCGTCACCAAAGTTACCCTAATATTATTAGGTTAACTTTGCCGTCACCGTTCATCCTTTGAGGAGAGAACTAACGGAGATGACATCCCATAGTAAAGTATATGCATGGCAGCGTAGCCAAAAATTTTCGCCATCTTGATTTTGGCGGGGTGTTTGACTGTCACTTTTCTATAAACAAAGAGCCGCGAAGTGTGTTTGGCGGTAGTTACAAAAGGGTTAATTCACTTTTTATAGGAAATAGTAATATAAAAAGGAGTTATATATGCTCGAAGATTTAGATACAATAAGCCGTGTTGAGGAAAATATTTTTAAAGTACTTTTGTGGTAAATTCGGTAAATCCCACTGACAAGCAAATATAAGTACATTTGCAAATAATTTAAATATATCGTCAGTGAGAATACTTGCTGTAATCAAAACTGATGCCACATGAAATAGGAGATCAGTCAGTTCATTTATATACATGTCAGTGGGTGGTGCGGAAGATTGTGCGGAGTTTCTAAGAAATGTGTTTGAATTTTCGCGCCATTAATTTGTTGTGATATATAAGGCATCAACAATTTTAACGCCGCCTCTGGCACTTCGACAAAACAAGAAGAAGAACGATAGTTGCTACGCTTTTTTCATCACATGTCGCCTCCTTTAGTTCCCTGCTCGAAGCGTTCATCTCCTTCTCAGTATTCGGTTATATCGATTGGTATTACCCAATAGGCGTAAAGGTCTGTAGCATTTCATGAAGTTACCAAAAATTTCAGACACATCGTGTAAAAAGTCATTCAACGCAAACTGTTACACTATCTGCCAACATTTTATAAAGTAGCTAGACTTTTCATGAAGTGTTAAGTACATCAAGTGACTACGACATATATATTACATCATTTACCAACACCTTCCTCTTCCTTTTTTCTCCTGAATTTCCGATTTTGCTACTTCCTTTATTGCTATACTTGGCGATATACACAATACTTTACGTCTCAATGCCATTTTATACCCTACATGAAAACTCAATATTAAGTGTGTCATTCCGTTTGTAACACCTAGAAATAATGATGGTAGAGCAGAATGGTTTAGACACCTATGCATAAAATGAAAAGTTGTTTCGATTTTCGCATGACGGTCCGTCCTCACGATAACTCGAGAGCGCGTGGACTTACAGAGCTGAAATTTTTTACATAGTGTTTTCATAAAATTAGTAAATATAATTTCAAAAATGGACTAGATCGTGCAACCCTTTCATGGTGTTGCTATATAAAAATTTAGTATTTTCACGTATACTGTGAAAACAATCAGTCCTATGCGGTTTTAATGCACTGAAACATTCTTCAGAATATGAAACGTTATAAAATTGGTTATAATCATTTTTTCTGTGCGAACCGAACTTCTTTAGAAATATATGCGAAAAACCACTTCAAAAATCAAACTTTGCACAGACTCATTCAAAATGACATACGAGTATTCATCTAGTCTAGGGTATCATAAGAATTGGTCTTACACTAGTTCTAGCTTTTTTACTTGTTTTAAATGAACTTACATGCAAGGTGATAAGACATCAAACGACCTTCCTTGTGCTGTCAAAATTAAAAACGCGTTCGAAGGTAGGCTTGCATGCAAGCTGTACTTCCTCGTGCAATCCCTAGGTAAATGAGTACGAGGAATGTGGACACCGAGATTCAGATATATTAAAAAGAGACCGTCCGAATTTCAGTTTGCCGATGCCGTTTCCCTTGAATCGTGAACGTTACTTTAACAACATGTAAAGTTAGTTTAGATAGCTTAGTTTATCTGTGCTATTAGTTATCTCTCTTTAATCGTTCTTACCGCCTTATACTTTTGCAGCACCTCACTTAAGTTGTCTGAAGGATTTGTTTAAAGAATAATATGGTAGATTAAATTTCATTTTTAAGTCTTTGTAAGACAATAATTAATCGTTATTAAATATCTTAAAGCTTTCAAAAATAGAAAATTCCATGAAGTATATCTCACGTATGTATAAACGTATGTATAAACATTTTAACTGCGTGCCAATTTTCCCAACAGTAATAAATCACCGCTAGAACTTTATTCAACGGCCTGCCTCCCAATTAGAAATACTAACTTGTCCCATGAAATATTTTATAATTTCTGATTTTTGCAATGAGATAACTAAACTCAAAATAAATTCCTCATTGGAACTTTGTAGTGCACACATATATTTATTTTTTGACATCACTATAGAAAATATGATGCTCATAGTGATTTAGCGCAGATTTAGTTCTTTGTGTTAAAGAAATTTCATTCACTTCGAAATCTGCAGTTTATACGGGTACATATAGATCATATATTTTCTACAGAATATCTATCTTTGAAAGAGCTTTTTTTTCAAAATCAAAACTCTTAACTCGCGTAGTACGTGACAGAAAAGTTGGGTGCAGCGATTAAGTGTATGTATTATATAAGTTAGCAAATTAAATAAAGATCAAATAATAATATAAAATAAAATAGACTTAATGACTTAAATGATTCAAGACAAAACCTGCAACGTAGAAGAACAAATAATAAGTAATAATGATAAAGTTGTAAATAGTGTCAGTGTTGGTTAAAAATTAATCAATAAAGAAGCAAGCATTTGGAAATATCTTGGAGATTGTGAAATGAGCTATAACTGCTAATCTCAAGTCATCAGCATAACCTAGTGTGAAGCAATTGGATCATACGAACTTCTTGATCTATTACAGATTCGCGCATTCCAAATAGGACGATTCTATTTATATGAATCCTCCTCCATGAAAACTGATGTAATTTGAAAGCAAATCTATTTCCCGCAATATGAAAGAAAGTGCAAGTGCGTTCAAAAAGTTAAGAAGAGCACGGAAAAGACTTGCATAAATGGAAAAATGTGAATATAGTAACCAGGCTTTCAGGGGCACACGAAATTTTGCGAGAGCTGCAATTTGTGAAGATTATATGACTATGCATGCATAAAATAAATGCGAAACTATGACAGCTTCGATTAACTTGAATCGTTCAAGTGAAGAGACACGCCACGTAGAGAGTTCATTATAGACTCGATTATAATATTTAGATTTACATGAGAGTTTCAAGGAAACGGATTCATTATCAGCCCTCGAATTTTGATGTAAATTGTAGAAATATGGATAACAGTTTCCTACAATAGCAGAGAGGTTAACAGATTGGATGATGGAAGAGTTGTGGAACAAGAAGCATAAATCAATGCTGCCTTTTAACTGGATCAATATTATTAAGGTTATTAAGCTGGAATTACTGAGATATTTACATTAAGGAGCGATAAAGGCCACAAGGTGTCTGTCGACCGAGAAGCAACATATATCTAGTGATCACCAGTTTTAAATCAATACGGCAGACGAAAGGGGCAGAAGTGACGTAATAAATGAGGATATGAAGGGTCATCTACTCACCCTGAGGGATGCCTGCCTCCACTGGTTAAGAAGAATGTGTGCGACACTTCCTCCATCACAGAGCTCACCAATGTTTGAAACAACCTTTGCCACAACAGTAGAAGCTCAACGTAGCGGCATATCAGGCAGTACAGAAGTGACAGAGGTAGTTGTTGAATTCATAAGGGTCAATATTACCAGACACTTTGGCCTTGAAGCTCAATCCCAAATCTTCAACTTTGCCTCAGTTGATTTGAATTGAAAGTTCCTTGATTTAGCTCTGATGAAATAGTCAGGTATGCACACATACGATATTCATCATTATCTTCAATGATTTTACCTTCTTTCACCGTGTAAACGCTATGTCTCTTAGGTGACAAAGGTCGGTAACATCAAGTCGAATGACAACCTTAACACTAGCAGAAACAATACTAATGGTTTTAAGCGATACATTCAATCCAAGCCTAGCGATATGAAGGAGATATAAAGCGAATAGGTAACTTTGATGTTATCCAAATTTCTTAAGAAGCTCAGACATAAGCCAAACTAAAAAAAACATCATATAAGTCAGGAATAGGATAAATCCATCAAGCGAAAAAGTAGTGTTATCCAGAAGATATATCTAATCATAACGTATAATCGAGTTAAGGCAAAGTAGCAACCTGTGTTGAAAAAAAAAAAAATAATCGTAGCCACATTGACAGTAAAACAAAACTAGTTTCTAAATAACTAGATGACAGATTTGGGCATAGTGTACGTGAGTAGGCCACTCAGACCTAACTAAATTAGTAATGTTTCTGAAAGTAAACATTTCAGAGTTCAGTGAATATTTATAACATTTATTAGTTTTAATAAATATTAGACATTTGAAATGATGTTGTTTGTTTCGGAAGCTTGAAATGTATAGTTTTATTGAGTTCAGCGTTTTGTGAACTTAAAGCTGTTAAGCTATTAATTTAACGTGATGAATAGTGCAGTGAAATGCTGCACAAACAATCGCCGAAACTCTGTCGGAAAATCGTTCTTTAGGCAAGTGAATATATTTAAAAATAAGATATCATCTTGTTTTCTAATTATTCGTGAAAATTTTTTTAAATATATACAACAGAAACAGAAAAATTTACGTAAGTTAAAATCATGTCCGATTTTGTTATTTTGAGAAATGTCAGATGGATTCTTCTTTTCAATGGCAACCCTACATTGCTTTTAGCTAAAGAAAGGGGGCGCTAAGGTTTTGTTTATTTTACATAGCAATTTCAATTATAAAAAATGTAACCCTTCAAAATGTCATGATTTCACTATTGTGCCTGTACCGCCCTACATTTCCACCTCTAAGTAGGTTTCTTTGGCACTATAAGAATGCTGATTGGGAAAGTCTCCATCAGTATCTTAGAGAAATTGATTGTCAGTCTGTTTTTCTTCGAGGGATGTTGATGAATGCACATTAGAATTTAGAATTTACTAACTCTTGGTATGCGTAAATATATTACGTATTCTTACAACAGATGTTTTTCACGACTATCAATTGCACCCATTCCGGAACTGAAACAAGTCTATAAGACTGCACGGAACACCTGAAAGTCCATTATCCAGAGAGAGAAATATCTTTCTGACCAGAATATTAGACAAAGCTGCAAGCTGCAAAGTTAGCAAAGGTTTCTGGTCCCTGTTCAAGGAGCAACTTCACCAATTCGTCTATACCTTCACTACTTAATAATGGTGAAGTGATTGTTGACTGCCTGCATAAAGCTAATATTTTAATTGCTAGATTCGCTTCAGATTCTCGTCTTCCACCCACTTCACAAACACCCGTTTTGCATCTCCCGCGTGGATGTGTACGAGAGCCAATACACATCCGTTCGAGAGATGTGATCAAGGTCCTTAAGGGGATTAACGTCTATAAAGCCGTAGGTACTGATGCTGTGCCTCATCATGACAGGAAAATTTCCAATTGCTTGGAAACTAGCTCACGTTCAGCCTATTTTCAAAAAAGGAGAGGGTAGCGATATCTCAAATTATCGGCCAATTATAATCGCTTCGATTCTTTCAAAGGTTTTTGAATCTATTATTAACTCCAAATTAATGAAGTATCTGGAAACTAATCATCTCATTGATGATCGCCAATATGGCCTCCGACCTGGACGCTGATTTGGAGTCTTGCTAATTTTTCTTACGGAACGTTGGAACCATAGCCTTCACAATTTTGGTGAGTCCAAAATCGTTGCCCTAGATATTTCAAAGGCCTTTGCTAGAGTCTGGCATCCAGCCCTTTTAAATAAACTTAAAGCACTTGGTCTCTCCCCTCCTCTTCTATTATGGATTGAAACTTTCCTATCTAGTAGCCAAACACGTGTTGTATTAGATGGCGTTACATCTGAACCTCATCCCATAAATGTCGGTGTGCCTCAAGGCTCTGTTATCTATCCAACTCTCTTTTTAATTTTCATTAATGATCTGCTTTCCCTTACTTTCAATCCCATCCGCAGTTTGGCTGATGACAGTACACTTGATTTCGCTTACTCCTTTGACATTCTTGCGGACTCCATTGCATGATTAGATAATTGAATAACGATCTTAACAATATCCCGCTTAGGGCAAAGCGAATAGCGTCGATTTCAATGCATCTAAGATCCAAAGCTGACTCATCTTATTAAAACAAGACCATAACTTAACCACTCCCGTTTATTTTGATGGAACATTAAATTCTGATTCACCGTCACTCAGCATTCTTGGAATTAATATTTCCAGTAATTTAAAGTGGACAGATCACATCTTCTCTTTTCCAAGGAAGCATCGAAATGTCCTGTATTTCTGAAAAGGTGTAAGAAATATTTCAGCCCGTCAAATCTAGCGCTCCTCTACAAGTCCTAAATTAGACCCTAGAATGGAATACAATTCCCATATATGGGCTGGGGCTGGTCGCACAGCCTTATCTTTATTGGATATTATCCAAAAGAGAGCCTTCAAGCTCACTGGCGATGTGGCAATAACTTGTCATATCGATTCACTCGAGCATCGCCGCAATGTTAGATGGCTTTCGCTCCTTTATCGCTACATGCATGGTGAATGCTCTGATGAAATATTTAGTCTACTCCCTTGTAGAGTGATTCCTGCACGCAATACTCGCGCTGCAAACCACACACATCCTTTTACCCTTCAAATTACTTTCGGCCGTACAGTAAAATTCCGTGATGCTTTTTTATCCCGAACAGTGCGAATGTGGAACGGTTTACCATCTTCTGTTTTTCCTCCGGCATACAATCTGCGGAAGCTTAAGGACGACATACATCGGCACCTCCGCCACTCTTCTCATATCCCCGAATGCTTTCGTTATCTCCATCCTGCCATGCTGTGCTTTGCATCATAGGGTATCCCCTGAGCTTGGCTTAATAATAATAAAAAAAAAAAACGACAAAACGAAACAAACACAGCACACTAATACATTTCAGCGAGTGGCTTAGGTTTCCACCTACGAGTAAGTAACTAAAGGAGAGGTCCATCAATAACTATTTTCATGCCAATACTAAAGATCTGTAAGTTTATACGCACACTGTAAAAAACGCGCATTGTGGACGGATGAAAAAAAAACAATTTATAAAGGGACTTTGGCGCGGTTTTTGAAAGTATGGGGCAAATTTGTATACCAGCAGCAGTTAGTGAGCGCTAGTAATATAAAACAACCCTTTGAGGTTCCCAGTTTCCACTGAGCTTACTACCATCTTCGATTGCCCAATAACTTGCCTTAAAATTTCATTTTTAGTTAATCTATATATAAAATATATTGAAAATGAAGTACTTTTATCGAAATTACAAGCATTTACCAATATTCTATTATTATTATTATAATTTAAAAATTCATGGCCCCCTTCAATCAGATTTTGTAAGACAATACAGCTACGTGTCGTCTAAGAAAAAGCAGATTTATTAGCCGTAGAAGAACGTTGTACATAAAAAACCAAATTATTATTACGTTTAACAAAGCTATTATTACAACTGATGATGACATAGTTGAAAGTGTAAACAACAATAATGGTAAGTCTGCAACGCAGTTGTAAGAACTAAATCAAGATAGAGATGTTTTATAAGTGGAACAAATACGGAAAGAATTTAATCTTAATCTTCTAAAAACGAGATTTGGATTATCAATTCTGTATAATTGGATAAGATTTTTCGAATGCCTGTTGCATCTAGGGCATACAGGGTGTATCCTGCTCAGAGGTCAATAGTGAAGGCAAACAAAAAAATGTATGGCAGGGTGGGGGCATATCAACCGTTTCGAAGTTACAGCGTGATTAAGAAAAAAAGCTAGTTTTTCAAATAACACCCCGTAATGGTTGCATGTTGATAAAATCAAATGAAAGGTAATATTCTGAGGTTTCCAAATCTTGCAAGAAAATGTAAATAGGATTTTTTTTTTTCATTTTTTTGACTTTTACGTCCTATAACTACCGACATGGAGTTATGATTCGCCATCGTTGGAAAGCTAGACAGTGTATTATCGTCCAAGCAAAAAATCACCTTCATAGGTTGTATGACAAGGAACCCAGCGGAAATTGAAGCGCTCAAAGACGAATGCAGGAGCGCTCCTTTAGAAGCTTGTTCATATAGTTTTAACGTGAGCATAAATGCAGAGGGAAGCGCTCAGTTGCAGATTGTTGGAAAGCGTTCTTGGAGCGTTTGCAGTGTGGCATTCTTAGAGCGCTTGCAGGGTAGCATTCTTGGAGCGCTTGTAGGGTAGCAGTTTTTGAGCGCTTGTAGGGAATCGGAAACAAATAAGGACTTTATGAAAAATTTCAGTTTTATTCTGAATGCGCTCCGTTTAATTTTAAATTAAATTAAATTTAAATTTAAATTAAAACTCTGCTGTGCTTTCAGATGCATATGAGTCATCTTTTTACGACAAAAAACAGATAGATAGAAATGTGCTTCCGCAAAGCTTCCTTTGACTATGTAAGAGAGCTCTTCGGGAAAATTGAAACTTCTGCTGCGCTTTCAGATGCATATGAGTCATCTTTTCACAACAAAAAAAGAATGAGCTTTAACTCAGTGAAGGGATCTGTTTTCGCAAAGATCCCTTTGGATATGGTAAGAAGGCGCTTCGAAACAGATATTTTCTGGCTATTGTGTGGAAGCGCCTTCCTGTACAAGCGCTTGACATATTTCCCGCTGGAAAGTTACAGGGTGTTATGTGAAAAACTAGTGCAGATTTTCTTAATGTGTACGCCGTAACTCCGAAACGGTTGAGACTTTTGAGTGCTTTTCAGTACAATAAAAATAACTAGGATTGATCGTTTTCACAATATACGTAAAAACCAATCAATTCACTGCCCACAGTGACGAGACTGATCCTTTCAACTACATCAAATTTACAACAACAACTCATTTCACGCTCCACAACGTATTGAGCACTACAAGCTTTCCAAGCAAAAAAAAAAATGCAGCTAGCATCACACAGGCGTATAAAACGGTAATCACATATAGCACCACGAAGACAACCGAAAGGATAACGCCTTATACCACCACGAAGGCATCCGAAATGACAACGACTTATACCACCACGGAGGCACCTACAACGAGAACAATATATGTATATAGCACCAGGAAGGCAATAATGATAATCTAACTCTTCGGTAACAAGCGTACCTACATACTAGGCCAAATAAATATCAGAAATTAACAACCAGTTTCTCCTTTCAACATTTCTTCATTTTCCTTGTTTCACACGCTTCTTAATTAATTATCCTCAGTACTGTCTTCTTCATCAGATTCTTCGTCATCAAACCATAACTCCTCCAAATTGCACCATGATTTTAAGTGATCTACTGCGTGAACAGATTCATATGGCTTTTGACTAATTTGAATCATATCAGGATCGGTGATCACATAGCGGTCATGTGCGAAGACAGCCTTAACCTGGTATGGTCCTTAATATCGTGGAACCACCTTTCGTGGCTGACCTGTTGCCGGTGCTTCTTGTTTTATAAGAACCAAGTCGCTTACTTCATTTCTTGGGTGGCTTATGAGAAACGTTAAATGCATCTGCCTAAAGTTGCTGTTTTTCACTGATCCATTTTCTGATTACTTCTCTCAATTCGCTTAGTGGGGTGTTCTCCTCATCATCCTCCTCTTGAGTCTTGAGTGTCATGAAGAGCCAGAATTAATTTATTTTTCAAAATAAAGGGTTTTCCAATAAGAGGTGTTATTTTGATATTCAAAGAAAAATGCCATTTTTTGAGATAAATGATCGGATCTTTATTTCATTATAAAGAGGAAGGTATGCCGTTAGTAATGGAAAATAACATCAGCCAAATGACCACCACGACCACGCCTACAGGACCATATCCTTTTTATGAAATTTTCCATAACCAAATCGCAAAGTGGCTGCCCTATGTCCTCGATAGCCTCACGAATTCCATCTTTGAGGTCTTGAATCGACGCTGGGCTGTTGGCGTAGACCTTCTCTTTCACGTGGCCCCAAAGGAAGAAGTCGCAAGGTGTTAAGTCACAAGATCTCGGTGGTCAATTGTGATCACCTCTTCGAGAGCACGGTCCGGAAACTTTTCCCGTAAAAGATCAATGGTTTCGTTGATTGTATGCCACGTAGCGCCGTCTTGTTGAAAGTAAACGTTGTCCAGACCAATACCATCCAATTCCGGCCATAAAAAATCCCTCATTTTCGAAAAAGTAAGGTCCAATGACCTCGCGGGACCATAAACCACACCAAACAGTCACACGTTGAGGATAGAGAGGCTTTTCAACAATAACTCTTGGGTTTTCCGAGCCCCAGATGCGACAATTTTGCTTGTTGACGAAGCCATCGAGGTGGAAATGGGCCTCATCACTCAAGATGAGTTTTCGATGGAATTCCGGATCATTTTCATGCATTTCAAGGACCCAATCAGCAAAGACTCGACGTTGTTGATGATCGGCCGGCTTGAGCTCTTGTGTTAACTGAACTTTATAAGCCTTAAGACCCAAATCTTTATGCAAAATACGGTGTAATGACGTTTGTGGAATGCCTAATTCCAAAGAACGACGAGGAATGGACAAACCTGGGTTCTCTTCAACACTTTCGGCTACATCAGCAATATTCTCGGCTGTTCTTGAGCGACGTGCACGGGTTTTATTCTTCACATCACTAACTTGTCCCGAAAGCTCGAATTTTTCTACCAATTTCTGTATTTCGGTCCGACAAGGTGCTTCACGACGACCCAAAAATGTTCGAGTTTTACGAACCGTCTCTGCCACATTTTCGCCATTTTTATAGTGAATTTTAATAATTTCAATGCGTTGTTGAATCGTGTATCGTTCCATTTTTATTAATGGCGTAGTTTATTGTAGAGACAGTCGATACATGAATTCACGTATTTCGTTACTATCGGCTTCATATTGGGGAACCAGAAAGTTTTTGGCAAATTATCTAATGTTTTATCAATTCCGCAGTGTCCCATTCTATCGTGAGCAGATAGTATCACTCGCCAACGGATACCACGTGAAAAGAAGAATCTGTCACCGTTGACCGTCTTTTTAAATATTCGCCCTTTGGTTAACACATATGATCCTTTTATTCGATTCAGTTTTTCGTGCTCCTGAATAGTGCCCTCTAACACTTTCCGAATTTCTTTCAGCCAAGGATCTTGTTGTTGTAGTGTGGCTAGCCAGTCTTCTTCGGGAATGGTGATGATCAGCATCTTCTTCGCAATGTTTTCTATTGGCCTTCCGTTCTCTATGGTATTCTGCTCAAGGCATCAACTTTAGTCAGTTTTTGACCGGCTCGAAATTATAATCGAAATCAAACTCCGCTATTCTCATCCACCATCTGGAAATTCGGGGTATTATGTTTTTCTTCTGTTGCGTTAATCGTAACGAGTTGCAATCCGTCACTATTTTAAAATGATTGTGTAGCAGATAGTACTTAAATCTTTCTAGACTTTCGACTACTGCTAACGCCTCGAGCTCATAGCTGTGATATTTGGCTTCTACTGCTGTTGTCGCTCGGCTGTAATATGCAACCGGTTGTACTATTGACCTTCCATCTTTTTGCTTTTGTAGTAAAATCCCTGCTATGCCGTGCCTGCTGGCGTCCGTGTGTAATTCATGGTCTGCTGTTTCATCATATAACGTTAATATGGGGCGTTTAATTAGGGTCTGCTTCAAATGTTGAAAAGCGCTTTCTGTCTCTTCTGTCCATAGGAATTTGACGTCTTTTCGTAATAATCGATTTAGTGGTAAGCTATCAAAGCATAATTTTTCAATAATCGACGGAAATAACCTGTCAACCCTAAAAACTATCTGAATTCTCTAACGGACTCAGGCTTCTTATACGTAGAAATGGCTGATATCCTGTTATCTTCTGGCCGAATACCATTAAATGAAATGACGTGTTCTAAAAAGTTTAGCTTTCACTCATGAAACTACATTTTTGAACGTTCAAGGTGACGTTTGCCTTCTTTAATTCTGCGAAGAGTAGACTCAAAGCTTGAAAATGTTTCTCCACATCTTCACTTGCAACAAAAACATCGTCCATATAGCAAATTATGTCTGGACATTGCAATGGCTGTATAATTGTTGCCATTAATCGCATAAATACAGCCGGGGAATTTGTAAGTCCAAATGGTACTCTTCTATACTCGTAATGGCCATCTGGGGTTGTAAATTCTCTAAGATGACGGCTTTCTTTGGAAACTGAAATCTGATGATAACCTGACATTAGGTCGAGGCTAGTAAATATTTTCCTATTAGCTAATGAATTTAATGTCTCCTCTACATTAGGCACAGGATATGTTTCTTGTCGGTTAATCGAATTTAGGCGCCTGTAATCGACACACATCCGCTGCTCACCGTTCTTTTTCCGAACTAGAAGTACAGGACTAGCATATTCCGAAGTGGACGGCTGTATGATGTCTAAGCTTAATAATTCATTAATTAAATACTTTTTTTTATTTCTTCCATCGTTAAATTAGAAAATAATGATGGTTGCACTACCATATCTGATGCGATGTTAACTACCTTGTTACCATTGTCATTCGTATTTGGCGTTATGTTCTTTTCAACTGGAAGAATTTCGTACTTCCCCCAGGATTCAATCACCTTTATATCTGGACTGTCCATAAAGTTTCTGCCGATTATCGCTGGCACTGTTTGTGAATTGTTTGGTATTATCGGGAATTCAATCTCCTGCTCGATGTTGTCCAATTTCACATTTTCATTGCATATTCCTATTACCTTTGTTGGTACTCCACCAAATCCATATAGCGTCTTTTCACACTTTTCCACTGTTAGCACCAATTGTAATGCGTTTTCTTCTCTTATTGTACTACACTCACTACCTAAATCAAGATAAGCTACTATAGATTTGCCTTTTATCACCATTTCTTTGTAGTATTCATTCTTATCATTTTTGTGATTTGTAATACAGCCGACTAGTGTATAATCTTTCG
Source organism: Dioctria rufipes (assembly GCA_963924295.1). Taxonomy (NCBI): domain Eukaryota; kingdom Metazoa; phylum Arthropoda; class Insecta; order Diptera; family Asilidae; genus Dioctria; species Dioctria rufipes. The sequence goes on from OZ002742.1 coordinate 120,563,209, forward strand.
CGTAATGTCCCGGCTTTTTACACTTATAACAGATTTTCACCTTACTCAGATTGGGACATGATGCAGCAAAGTGCCCCTCTGTATCACATCTGAAACACCTTTTCCCGTTTCCTAAAGGGATAAACCTTAGACGTTTGCTGATATTTGGGAACCTATTTCTCCCCGACATTGTTTCTGTGTTCTTAAAAATCTACTATTGCCTGCCTCTAAATCATCACGACGCATATTTTGTAGTTCAATTTCTTCGTAATTCTTAATTTTTGCTAACAAGTCATTTAAAGAACTACAGTTTGCAGCCACTAACACATTCTTCAAATTTTGGTCTGCTAGACCCGATATGATGTATTTTATTGTAGTAGTCTCTGGTATATTGATTTTTCAGCTAACGCTGCCACACCATACAGATAACATACATTCATCTACTTATTATTTTTTTTTTCTTTTCATTATCTGTAGTAATACAGAGCTGTCGACGTTATTGCTGGGAAAACTTTTCATAATTTCGGTTTTCAAAAATTGCCATAATTTTATGTCATTTCTCCTGCTGAGATACCAAAACCTTGCCGCTCCTGCTAATCTAAGAGTAACATAGAATAAGACCGTCTTTTTCTCCCACGCATAAATCTCTTTTAAATTTTCGATGTTCTAATTCCCGTCTTGCAAGAAATAGTCTCTTTTGGCCGGGTCAATTCAGGAATTAGGGTTTTCACTTCGTTGTATCCCATACGAAACACTTGTTAATAGTAGTCCTACTGTCCCCTTCAATAGTGACGTCGCTAGTACTGGATCGTGGCAGAGAGTTTTCTTTCTCACACCTTCGCTCTTTTTCAAAAAGACCCTTTTCTTTCTTGAGCAAGGATATCTCCCATATTTTAAGAGCTCCACTCCATTTCTATTTGTCTTTCCTTGTGTTTCCTCAATATACTGGTCTGGTGGAATTTCCACTACGTCTTGATCTTCTTCCGCATTCATCATTTATCACTTAACTTAGGTACAAAAAAAAAAAAAAAAACTATTAATTAATCCGTTCTATTATTAGTACACAGATTATTTTTGTTTACACACATTAAGTGAAACACAAAAATGTATTTTAGTTCTCAGAATTTCTTCACTAAAGTTGTCTCTTTGACACTTTAACACGGCTAGATTATTTTTCACTTTTTATCGCTTAAAAAAAAATAACACGATTAATTGTTTTCAATTCCGTTTTATTTGACTCTATTTTGGAGCACGAAATACTTTGGTGTTTGTTCAAAACCCCACACTTGAACTGTAATAAACCACAATTTTTAACCGAATATGCCGAAAATCGTTTTTTAAATGCACCGCGTCTACTAGGCTTGAGCTCTTATGATCGAATGTTCATCCCTTTGCAAGTACCCTCATTTACAAGGGCCTGTTGTGTTTTTTCATTTTCCATTCACTCTCATTGGGTAGGTCAAAGTATAAATAAGGATAAGTAGAGACAGAGGCGAACAAAATAGGTAATTTTTCATGTTTTTTAGAATGAAACAAGTAATTTCATATACTTTCGTCTTTTGCATGAATGGGGGAAAAGAGCTTGGCTATAAACTATTCTAGCGCAACCGAGACAACGAGCTAAAAACAAAAATCGAGAGAACGTAGGATTACCCGAACGACAAAATCTTCTTGAATCCCTCAAAATCCTATCAAACTATTCATAATAATGTACTTCGGGTCACATTTCCCCCCATTTTTAAGAAAAAGATAAATTTCCCTTTGGCCAAGATGATGAAAGGAGATGTAAAATTCCTCTCAAATGAAATTCTCATTTTTCCCGAAAATATCAGAGAATCCAGCATGAGTTCTCCCACTTAATCTCTTCATAGCAAAACGAATGTAAACAGAAAAACGTGCTGTTCAAATATCATAGGAATACAACAACAACAACATGTTTCCTATTACAGCAACAACATGTGTCCAAACATTATCAATATTTCATGAAAACCGGCTTTCACAAAAGCGCGGGAGCATTTTATTAGCCATTTTGTTTCGTTGCATGCAACTTGCGCTTTCACATTTTTTACCTTTATTCATAAAAGTTTTAATTTCAAACTTAGGAAAGCTTTTTGAGAAAATCATCAAGCAACAGGTTATAAACAGGGAAAGAAAAAAATATCCACCAAGACTCCCAATTTGGTTTCAAACCACAACACTCCACCTTGCATCCACTACTTAAGTTTCATACGGATGCAACCAGAGCTTTAAATAGGAACGAATGTATCGTAGGCTGCTTCCTTGATGTCGAAAAATCATTCGACTCAGTATGGACAGCAGGGCTTGTTTTCAAGTTAAATCAGTTCGGTTTCCCCCCACAGCTCAATATGTTAATCCACAGTTTCCTAACTTCTAGGAAATTTTATGTGGTACTCGAAGAACATAAATCACATCTCAAGGCAATAGAAGCAGGTGTCCCCAAAGCTCCAATCTCTATACTTCAGACCAACCTCCAAACGAAAATGGGACAACTCTCTTATACGCTGATGACTCCCTCACGTATGCTCAAGATTGCTGCCCAAATGTGGCTACAAATAAAGTCAACCTGCACCTTAACAAATTAGACTCCTACCACAGACAGTTTGGGATCAAAATAAATGTCCAAAAATCTGAACTGATTTGCATTCGGAAATCTGGCACTGAGCAAAACCGCCAAGCTGCAAAATCTAAGACCATTGAAGCCATCTATAACAGGGGAAAAATAAAATCCACACGAAGTGCGAAATTTCATGAACTGTTAAGATTCAATGACCATGCTAAAGCGACCATTAGCAAGGCCAATTTCGCATATAGCTTTGTTGTACAAACAACTCATAAGACCTGTTATTACTTCCTTCTTCCCTATCTGGCATATATTTCTCCCACCCATATGGAAAGATTCTTAGAGATTGCACGGGATTCCATAGACGAGCCAATGGAAAACTCCTTCCCAACAGAGTAGTCTATGAGGCAGCCAATATCACTCCAATCCAGGAGTACCTATTTGAACTTGCGAACAAGCAAGTCCAAAAAATACCAAACCACCCAAAGTCACTGATAAACAACCTGCCGGATCTTCTCATACCGGCAAACTTTAATTACCTCGCACCCCTGCTCTTAACAAAGCCCGAGGCTAGAAACATCTACCCTAGATGATGGTAGAATAAGTTTCTACGACCATAAAGGTGATTACTATCGCGGGTAATCACATTTCAGCCACGTTTACTCAGAGAGTGTCTTTGAAGGAAACCAATGCCTTAAGAACCATTGATTCCTAAACACTCCCAAAAATCCACATCCTTCCCCCGCCCTCCTACTAACAACTAACTCCAAAAGGAGAACGACATGAGGTACGGCTGATAAGGCGCATCAGCTGTAAATCAAAAGACGACAGTGAAACGGAAAGTTAAAAAGTCACAAAGGACACCTGTCAACAAGAGGACAAAAGACGACAGCAAACCGAACTGAGGGCTAAAGATGAGCCCCAACGATCAAATGAGACAAATAGAGATAACATCGAGGGAAACTATGACAATGCAAATAAGAAATTGACCAGTAAATTAGTCTTGTCTTAGACCGTGCTTGTTTACCAGTGAAAGTAATAAACAGGCGAAAGTGTTCTAAGTGGATTGCGATAATTGGAAATACAGTACTAGCGATAATTAAAGTTGAGTCAATCAATTAATTGCTTGTTTGTGAATTTTATAAATGTAGAGCGAAAATAAAGAACTTGTCAATTAAATCTGTAATATTGTGTTTTAAATAACGAACCAAAAGCCACGCTCGCAACAGTGCTATTTAGGTTTTCTGGTGCCAAATACCTAAATTCATTGAATGTTCCACTGATTTGGGGAAATGAAACTGATTTTCCTTTTCTATAAGAGAAAATGACATTTATTTATAGGAAAAAAGTGTATTAAATTTAGGGAATTGCGTTACTTTTTGGACTTTTTACGTTGACATTTCACAGCTGATTGTTTGTTTGTTTTAAAATTTTGTAGCTAAACATTATGAGTTTGGAAGAAAGTTTAATTATGGAGGTGATAAAATTAAAAAATAATTATGTAGTCTCAATTTATTATTAATACAGTTAAGAAAACTCTTTGAAATTTCATCTTAACGCAATTTCCAATGATAATTCTGTTCAGCAGGTTGGTGGCTACAATTGGCACTTCATCGCGGCATTTGAGCGGGGGGTACCGGCGTGCATTCTGTTCCAGGCATAATATTTTCTATAAATAAAGGTTGTTTTTATTTTTTAATCGATCGAATATAATGACCAAATTCTTTCGATTCGTTGAGCGTCGTTATACAATATATTTCCGCCATGGTGGTCCATAGGGCACGAGGTGATATTGCTCAACTAGTAAAACAAAAAAACTGTATGGCATGGCTGGGGCATCTCAACAGTTTCGGAGTTGCCGGACGATTAAGAAAATATGCTAGGTTTCACAAAACATCCTAAAACGAACTCATGTATGAAGAATGTCATGGCCTTTCCAATGACGGATCATCCATTTCCGTACTCCTCTTATGGCTATCTAAAATAAAACAAAATAATAAAAATAAATATATGCATAAAATAAAATTTCGAATTTTCTCACCTTTTTTTTCCTTCAAAAACTGACTAATATGACTTTTTTTATAAAAACTATAAACTGTGGACCCTTTTCTTTAAGTTGGCACCTATGAGCTAACTGTAACGGTTAAAGTGTTTTAGCTCTTAACCTATTCAGCTCAAAGATAATTTGTTCCCTTAATGACTGAAAACACGTAATTTAAAAACATATACTGTCCAATTTCGGAATAACCTGAATAGGTTAACAGCTAATAATTCTTTAACGGCTGCAGTTATGACATAGGTGTAATACATATGTCACATTAAAGAAGAGAGTCCACAGTTTACAATTTTTATAAAAAAATATAAGTCATATTAATAGATGTCAAAATAAAAAAGGTCAGAAAATACGATACTTTTATTTTAAACCACCATAACTTCGGAGAGGAGAGTAGTGCGGGAATGGTTGAATAATCGTTGGAAAGGTCATCTATAAGGTTCTTCATGCAATTAGTTCTTAACGGTGACCTTACACCCTGCACTTTTTAAGATACATGGAGTTTTATGTAAAACTAGAATATTTTTTAATTGTCCTACCATACAATTACCTCCTGCCCTATAGACCAGCATGGCGGAAATACCCCGTATACGATATCTAACTGCATATGCACGTATCTAGGTGCTACTAATTTTACTTTGAAATGTAATAATAACCAGTAGGATATAACATTTGTGATAATATACTTTCTTTGGGGTTCTCATTGTTCTCAATTTATGTCAGATTCTAAGATCTAATACCACGCAGTGCGGCGTTGACCAATGGTTGCATACTGCTGATAACAAATTACTTTCTACTTAAAGCACATTCATTAATTTCAGTTGTAATTTTAATTTAAAATTAATAATTGTATTACTTAGTTTGTTTATTTGATATTATTAAACCAGTTTAGGTTTTTTATTATTAAAAATTTTGTTTGAAATTTATTTTAATTATTTATTATTTAATTTGTACTTCTTTCAGCAAGCACAGATTTCTACTTTACAATGCTGTGAGCTTTGAGTTAAATTTTTTTTTTTGTAAACTGTTATTATCATCTATAAGCACTTAACATTAAATACTTAAAAAACATATTTGCTGTAAATTTTGAAAGTTAATTTTGTTGCATTTTTTTTAAGCATACGAATATTTTTTATGTAAAGAAATTTTTCAAATTGTCATTTTCAAAATTGCTTATTGTTTTTAAACATTTAATATTTGTTGTCTTTTCCGTGCGATTCACACGGACAGAAAAATTTTTGCCAGAAAATATTCTCAGCGAGAATATAATTGATCAACCTTGGCAGCTATTTGTAGACATTTTATCGCCGTTTTTATAGTTTATTTTTTTTTTCTTGAAGCAGCGTCCTTACTTATACGAAATGTATGAAATAATGTATAAAATTTTAAAGATGAATTAGGAATTTTTACATCTTTAGAAGAAATATCCACTTTCCTACATAAATTTTTGATTATCTTTCTGTGAGTAATTTTTATTCTCTTGAATTATTTTGTATTCTTCTTGTTCTAACCTGGTCAGCCACACAAAAAACAAATCTATTATTATCTAATATTAGCTTATACGGTAAATAAACATAATTTGTCGCATATCTATGAAAAATAAATAGGAATAGGATTTTATTCTATTTATTTTGCTGTCATATAGGTATGTGGTCTGGCACCCGAAGGCCTTGATGAAATCCTAACGGTTTCCGAGATAACGGGACTTAGATATTTGGGTATGTTTTTATAGATCACGCTATAACTTCTGAACATTATACCCTAGATGACGATTTAAGATTTGTTAGATAGATGGAACTTTCTAATCATATATATCAATTGTTTTCCTCCTCCTCTCCGCTCATGGCTCTTCGTTATGCCTCAACAAATTTAAAATGTCAGAATTTTAACTCGTTTTATTTATTTAACCACTATTTTTATCAAAAAACCCGTCCTCATCACCAATTTTTATATCCTAGATGTATATGTACTATGTTTGTAATTCCCTTTTGTAATGCACAGAAATATTGATGGTAGAGCATTGGACACCCACTCATATATATTGTTACGCGCAACAAAAAGAGACAAATGATGCCATCTACTGGAAATGGAGAGTAAACAACTTCAGGTTTGGAGAATCGATGATGGAATCTTTGGGAAGGTTCTGGAATGGAAACCTCGAGAAGATTCTGGAGAGTTTGTAGAGTATAAATATAGCAGGCGAAAGTGTTCTAATTGGATTGCGATAATTTGGAAATACAGTACTAGCGATAACTAAAGTAAAGTTGATTTGATAATTGTTTGTGATTGTTATAAAAGTAAACAGTATAGTTAAATAAAGAAAAAACTTGTGAATTAAATTTGTAATATCGTTTTAAATAACGAACCAAAAACCACGCTCGCAACAATATTTAAGTTATTTTGATTTTTGCATGTCCGCCTGTCCATCTGTCTGTGCTCACGATAACTTGATAACTTGGTGTAGGCTAGTAACAAATTGATAAATGCAGGAGGGAAAATCTTCTGTCTCGTTGGTCTCAGTGGTAAGAGCAGTCGCCCGGCAAGTGGAAGGTTCCGGTTTCAAACCCCGGACGAGGCGGTTGTTTTTTCTTCTTGTATTTGTTAATTTGATTTAGAATCGTTAAAAATAAAAGTTCTTAAAATTCTTCTTTATCCATCATTGACTGATTCTAACAAGTGTAGGTTCGATTCCCGTCCGGGAAAAAATTAAATAAAAAAGTACTCAAAAAGCTGAAATTTTGCAAACGGGGTTTAAAAAAAAAGTTAATTTAAGTTCGAAAATGAGACCAATCGGGCAGCTCCTTCATGGGGTTGTGATACAAAAATTTGGACACTGGCGAAGAACGCGTCACCTAGAGAGCTGAAATTTGGTACATGGTGTTTTCATAGCAATAGTAAATAACATTTCGGAAATGGGTTAAATCGGGGAATCTCTTCTTGGTGTTGCCGTATAAAAATTTAGGTATTTTACGTATACTGTGAAAGCGGTCAGTCCTAGACGTTTTTATTATACCGAAAAGTTGTTCAGAATATGAAATCTTATGAAATTACTTATAACCCGACGAACCGTTTTAGAAATATATATGAAAAACCACTTTAAAATTCAAACTTTAACAGATGGTGACCATATGAAATTACATACGGGCATTCATCTATGGTATCATAGGAATTGATCTTATACCAATTCTAGCTTTTTTACTTGTTCATATTGGATTTAAGAAGCCCAAAAACTTCGCTTTCTAATGAACCATCACACTCTGTACCCAAAATGTAACTATGTCTGCGGTTTTTGTTTTTTGTTTTTGAACATATCCATGACCAATTTGATAGCTTTGATACAACCATAGATGGCACAAGCACTAGATGTCGAGAGAAAAGTATACAGATTTTAAATGGCTGGTCCATTCTGGGGAATGGACCACAACAGTGGTTTTGTATACAACATGGTAGATGCGGGAATTAATCGATGTGTCTATCATCATTTCTCTTTTCATGTTGCTGTAAATGATGCACCGCATAACATATTCGGTGCGGTGGGTGGTGCGTAAACGCACTCAGAGCGGTCTTTATTCAATAGATGCAGGCATCGGTCCCTGTGGAGACTGGAGACGAGTATAATCTACGAATAGAGAAGTAAAGGAAAGGAACCACAGAGCATATATGTAGAAGCCGTCAGCAAAGTTCCAAGTTTCGAGGAAAATTGTTAAGTTCGATAGGTGAATATTAAGTTGGCGCAGAGACGTCACGCAATAGCATATTAAAAATTTAATAAAATTGTTTCCTTTAAAATTTTAGACTACTGCATTGCAAATTTTTCATTGCATTGGGAAATTGTAAAGTGTTTCAACAAATGTTATCTAGTTTACAGTTTTTTTTAAAAAAAGTTATGTTAACGAGTTTTTTGCAAAAATAATACAAGTTAAATTAAAAAAAAAGGTAAGAAAATCCGAAATTTTGAGTGTAGACAACCATAATTCTTGAGGGGAGAGGGCTATGGGGCTGATTGAGCAGTCGTTCAAAAGGTTCTGCATACAATGAGCTTCTAACTGTGACTATGCACCCTGTAGTTTTTAAGATACAGGGTGTTTTGTGAAAAACTAGCTTTTTTTTCTTAATCGCCCTGTAACTCCCAAACGGTTGATATGCCCCCCCCCCCCGCCACACAATTTTTTGCTCATCTATCTGAGTACTATCACCTCCCGCTCTACTGACCTCCTAGTGGGAAACACCCTGTATATAGTGCAAAACGAAACTTTTGTGTGGCAACCCTACGAAGGAGTTGCCCGATTCGGCCCATTTTCGAATTTAACTTTACTTTTTTTTTTTTTTTTCAACCCATCTAAGTGAACGCGTTCTCGAGTTATCGTGCGGACGGACGGACGGACATGCAAAAATCAAAATAACTTTTAATTTTAAGCGTGGGTGTCCAATCCATTTTGCTCTACCATCATTATATTATTTCTGTGCGTTATAAACGGAATGACAAACTTAGTATACCCCATAGATTTCATCTAAGGTATTATTACGGCTAGTCGGCTAACTCAACTGTAGAAGCAAAATCCATGATATCCATTTTTCAGAAAAAAAATTAAATGAAAATGCCTTTTATAGGACTTAGCTAAACTGGAGATTTCACTCTACAAAGAGTTTTAGACAATAAATTTAATTACCAAAACAATACTTTTTCGATGGAATGTAGCAAACACGTACAATTTCTACTTTTCCAAGTTTAACTTTTGATACCTATAATTCAGAACTTAAGGAAACATTTGTGGAAAAGATGACGTTTCCATTTGGAGGTGGATTTGACTTTTCAACTATGAACTTGGTTTCAGTCCTGCTTAGATATGACCAATCATTAGGCGCTTTTTTAGTTTTTAACTTTATTTAGAAGAAAAGGAAACTAAAAATGAGGAAACAAATTACAAAAGTCATTAAAATAGGTATCAACTCTTAAGGTTATAAAAAGATTTTAATCCAAAACTCTTTTCTTCAAAAGCAAAAAACCAAATGGACTTAGATAATTACAGAGTGCGAACGAAACGATGCAAAATCCTAAATTTTTGGCGAGAACCACATGAAATGTAAAAAATTTATTTATTTTAAAAATTTCCGACCAATTTGCTACCATCAAAGAAACATAAAGACATGTCTTTATGTTTCTTTGCTACCGTGCACATTTCAATGTTCCTTTATTTGTTTCCAGGTATTCGAGGTGTAATCACTTCATTATACTGCTAAGAAGAAGATGTTTCAATCCTCTGCTATGTGTGTTGTGATTACCATTAAAAATTCTCATATACATAGTACAAGTGAATGGTAGGCTTGGCCAGCGTCAAAATAGAGCTGATTAAGTTATTGATGCGACCATTATATCCTTGGTCGCTACAGAAACGCTGCTGCGTGTGCAAAATTTCACCCCCTCTAAATGAACGCGTTATTGAGTTATCGTGCTGACGGACGGACATGCAAAAATCATAATAACTTAAATTTCCATTTTTCTAGATGTTACAAACGGAATGACAAACTTAGTATACCCTTTAGATTTCATATAGGGTATAAAAAGAGGAAGGTGTTGATAAATTATGTAATATATATTATCTCAGAAACACTTATTTTATCAGTATAAATTTATTAATTTGTCTTAAGCATCTTTTCCGCCATCTTGAAAACTGTAAGCTGCCATGATTTTTCCTCATGCAAGTTCGCTGAAAGCTTAGCTGCCTTCATGGCAGTAGGAATTACATGTGCAAGAAGTATGATAGTGCAAGTTAAGTTGTACTCTCTCGTGTAACCCCTGGGCAAGGTATATAGAATACATGTATTGCCATTGAAATTTTAACACTAGAGCTGTGATGTGTTTCGTCCTATAACGTATATAAATTTCTATTGAAAAGATAGAGGGTGGAGAGAGAATATTGTTTCCTCTGTACCATACTTTCCTACACATTCAGACACAAATGGTGGAACGTGACTCGTAATGAGAATACCTTCCTGTTTTCGTTTTTGCTACCGAAGCATAGCACCGGTGACAACTGGGGTTACCGTTACCCTGTACCAAAGTGCCATTTGCTTTCAAGTGCTAAGCCTTCGAGGAGAGAACTAAAGGAGGCGACATGTGATGAAAAAAGCGTAGCAACTTTCGTTCTTCTTCTTGTTTTTGTGAGGTGCCAGAGGAGGCGTTAAAAATTGTTGATGCCTTAAATATCACAACAAATTAATGGCGCGAAAATTCAAACACATTTCTTAGAAACTCGGCACAATCTTCCGCACCACCCACTGACGTATATAAATGGACTGATGATCTCCTGTTTCATGTGGCGCCAGTTTTGATTTCAAAAAGTATGCTCTCACTGACGATATATCTAAGTTATTTGCGAATTTACTTATATATGCATGTCAGTGGAATTTACCGAATTTACCACAAAAGTATTTTTAAAGCATTTTCCTCAACACGGCTTGTTGTATCTAAATATTCGAGCACATACAACTCCTTTTTATATTACTATCACTTAGTCCAATAGTCATTAACCGTTTCCTATAAAAAGTAAATTATCCATTTTTAACTACGTCTCTGCGCCAAACCCACTTCGCGGTTCTTTGTTTATAGAAAAGTGACAGTCAAACACCCCGCCAAAATCAAGATGGCGAAAATTTTTGGCTACGCTGCCATACATATACTGTACTATGGGATGTCATCTCCTTTAGTTCTCTCCTCAAAGTGCTAAGCTCTGTGTTCGAGTTGATGGTGTTATAATCTGTCATTTAAAATGTCAACAACAATAACGAGGAATAAAAAATTGGCATTGACATTCAGTTGGATAATGAAGAAAATTCTGAAATGCATACTAGAGGAACAGCCAAAAGGAATTTCATTATGAATTATTTAATGAATAATATACGTACAAACTGAACTCAATTTATATTTATTTTAAGTTTTGTTTAATAAAATATTTACATTTTTTAATTCAGGTTTTTCTTTTTAAAAACAAATATATTCACTTTATAACAAATAACAATAAATTCAATCTCTCTCCAATGACGATTCTGTCATATCACTCAACTCTTCACCTTCGAAAAAGAAAATGTGTTCATTGAGATCAATTGCTGGTACTTTTTCATAGCATTGGCTGCAAATTGCTGTTATCGTTTGCCAAAAATATTTTATATAAAATATATATATTAAGAAATTAAAAACATTATTTTACATCTGTATACATTTTAAATAAACAAATGCGGCAACAATTTCAAAATGAAATTTTCAATAACATTTGACAATTATCAAAAACTACGTTGTATTCGTAGGGCCACAGCTGCCCCTCATCAGAGCAGGAGCTAACAGAGCTAGCGCCAAGAGTCAAATGTGTCATGACTCCAAGACTGGCACCGCAAACTCGAACACATGCTTGCTTCCTCAAAGGGCAGGAGTTAGCCCCGAAGCAAAAACGAAAACGCCACTTGTATCTCTATATACCGTCGCCCCCGTGTAAGAGCATTGCTACGATAAATTTTATCACAAGAAACGTATAAAGAATAAGCCGACAACCACATTGCTGCAGGCAATGAGCCATCATACACGAGTATTCTTGATATAGTATGCAAACCAGTTTTTTAGGGAAAAGGTGAAAACAAACAGAGATACCTCTTTGTCATCCCACACGGGTATTCTTAATGCAGTAGCATACCGCTTTTCTAGGGAAGAGGCGAGAAGAAGCAAAGACATATCTCTACACTTTCCCTCTAAACATTTGAGAGTGTACACCTAAAGTGAAACGAAAACGTATTGAAAACGTACTTGCGGATATATTGACCTGTGTCAAAGAACCTGACAGCACACAGCTGTTTTGTGCGTGCTAATTTGTTTGTGACTCTTAGAATAGCAAAACGCCGCGTTAATTTTATTTATTAAAACTTTGGGAGTGGCAACAAATTTGAATAGGTATACTTATATTATTATTTATTGAACTTTTGTTAGTTTACTGAGCTATTTTGTACTCTATCCATATTCCAATTATCTATGTGCTACTCGATGTACCTAATAATACTGTAACGTAGTGTAAGCTGAGGTTCCTTAATCAACGCTTTTTTTATTCTATTCTTATTAAGTATTGTGATATCTCTTTGCTACTTCTCATCTCTTCCCCAGAAAACCTGTTTACATAATCCATTAGGAATACTCTTCTGGGATGACCCAATTAGAGTAGCTGTCGCTTGCATCTACTTCAATATATAGACTGATGACCAGTGTTGCCAATTAATTTTGTAAAATTGGCCAAACATATCTTGAAAATCAGCTAATACCGGCTAAACAGATTTTAAAAATCAGCAATTCCAAATGACGTCAGAAGTGAACTGCACTGTAAGTTTATTTGAAATAAATTAAAAGCAACAGCTTTTAACTTAATAAATAAATTGATCTACGTAAAAAAGAAAATTGTTTCCTAAAACACACCTGAAATAAGTCAATATAATAAAAGATTAACATGAAATATTCAAATTCGCCCAACCCATGGCTGCGCCCCTTAGTAGTGCACCGCGCAAGGACATTGTCGACATGCCCGTTCGAATTTCTAAGATTTTTCTAAAACAAAGGCAAACAATCTTGATTTAGTTATTTTCTTGCATTGTCAACGTCCCTTTGAGTCCACTACCACCGCCCCGAACTGATGTAACTCTCATTATACCTACTTTTAGCGAGGACTTTGATTCAAAGTGCTAACAGCGCGGCCCCCCGAGCTTGTTGTTGTCTTTAACGACACGTTAACTGCCGGGACTCCCAACATGATACTATCAGTTAGTAATCAAAAAAGCATTCGAGACTACACAACATGGACTCCTGATGTAGCTTACACTTCCAGCAAAGTTATCTGAACCACCCGGAACTGACGGGATGTTTTTTTTCCACTGGTACTCCCAGCAAAATTACTGAACCACCTGGGTCTCCCAGAATCATTTTTCGCACACTGGTAATCCCAGCAAAGTTATCAACCACCTGGGACTCCCAGATTTTTGTTGCACTTCTCAACTTCAGCAGATGACAACGCTAAGACTAAAAGCGACCATGCGAAGACAGCAAGCTCTATATAAGGATTACGATTATTACCATTTGAGTCTTAAAACTACATTACAATTAATATGAATATGAATGGTAATAGCGATTAGATTGGCGCATAAGTACCAACCATACCCTACAATCGAATCGAGTTTTTGTTGTTTGTTTTATTTCGGGTCTGGGTCAGAACTCAGAAGCATAGTTTGTGAGTTAACAATCGCTAATTAAAATCGGGGGGGGGGGGGGGGGGGGGGGTAACAATATTGAATTCGGCTTAAAATCGGCTGTCAGCTAAGTTGAAAATCTGTCAAATTAGCCGATTTTCGGCTCGATTGGCATCACTGCTGATGACAGCTTGCAAAAAGTGAAGCCAGCATAAAATATGCGAGCGATTTGTACTGCCACAAAGTAAGAAAAATATTTCCAGAAGGGAAATTGTTATATATAAGATGAAATTATTTTTTCAATATGTTATTTGCTTGATAGTTTATTTTAATATTTCTAGCTAATAACTAAAATTTTGTGCTTCAATACTTATTTTTAACGGAATTGGTTTTTATTAATTTAAAAAGATTTTCAAAGAACATTAAATGCATTACAACCATAAGACCACCTTCCATTAATATATGTTTTTATAAGGTATGTAGGAATGATTCATATTAGACCAAGCATTATTCAGGTATTTGGATTATTTGACCGATATGATAGGTAATTCGCCTTTCTGCCTGGTATGTGAAAGTGGCGGCTTTATTCTGGCTATAGAAACCAAATTTATAATAAAGCGAAACAATGGTTAAGGTATTCTGACATCAGGCTGTTAACTATTTTGCTCCTTTACTTAGGAAATTATAATGCATTCGTCGTTGACAATTTTAGAAACCTATTCTGGTAGGTACCTACTCATTTCTTAATTTTTTTATGCCAAAACAGCTGCTCCTCAAGAAAAATTAAGGATCTTATAGTACCTCCGCTTACGTTCGTTTTTTTGACTACCTAATGATAATCGATAATGGTTGACAATATCGTTACTCAAAAGAATGTTTTTTAACGCTAATTTACAAAGTTTAAAAAGTGGTATTAATAACTTTAAAACTGTATGCCCACCACATAAATTGTTGGAGCTCTTAATTTGATTTTAAAAAAAGTACACAGAGAATTTTCGCAATATTTATTTCTCAAATTTAAAAGGAATTACATGAAATAAAAATTCTTGAAGAAACATAAACTTTTGGAGATTTTTATAAACGTCTTAAGATTCTTACCTTTCTTATAAAATACAAAATTTATTACGCATTGGAGTTGTAATTACATGAATATTTAGCAACAACTTATAACTGCGCATAAATTAACCTTAGATTATAAATAAAAAGGATAGGCTATGAGGAAGAAAAGCTTAAGCATTTTTCTTCATGTAGTAGAATAGTATCGATGTGTTTGTTTAGTCGTGGAAGTAGTAAACTACGATATTTTCTGAGCGGGCACATAATTTAGTGATTGAAACTTTATCAAGTATTGAACAAGTTCTATAATTTCTTGTCACCGTGATTCGAATCATTTTCAATTTATAATTTTATTTTTTACACTTTTAATACGACAATTCGTAAATTCAAATAAATTGAGAATGTCAGAAATATCGAATTGACAAAAACTAAACATCCAGCCCTCTTAATCATTTCTCGCCGCGTCCACAAAAAAATGCTTATAACACGTACACGAATTTTACACTGCATGCCTATCTTTTGTGTACCTTGTTCTAGAACTCCCATACATTGGAGAGAACTATTTGCTCTGTGGATTGAAACGAACTATTTGTGCTGTTCGCTTCATTTAAATCTTCTATGAAAATGTAGGGGCGCTGTTCTACAATTTTCTAGTTGTAGAAGTTGGTAAAACTCAACTGAAAATGCTTGACATTTGTCATATTTGAACTGTCACAATAGAACACTTAGAATATAGAGCAAACAGGAATGGTGATAAGCCAGATTTTGCGTAATGAATTTCTGGTTGTGTTGGTAGTTCATTTTTACATGTATTTACACGCCATCCCTATTCTCTTGTCACTTTGCAAAAAGTAAACAAAGGTTTTGAGCGGAGCATTTGTGTTAAAAAATGTTCTTTTTCGACTTTATTTTGAAATATATATT
Source organism: Dioctria rufipes (assembly GCA_963924295.1). NCBI lineage: Eukaryota > Metazoa > Arthropoda > Insecta > Diptera > Asilidae > Dioctria > Dioctria rufipes. The sequence continues at coordinate 120,579,018 of OZ002742.1, forward strand.
TAATTTATATAAATCTTTGCTTCTATTAACAAAAAAGATAATTTAGATAGTGCACTTGCTTGAAACACGATTTCCCTAGTTTATAATCCGATTTATATTTGCAAGCACAGACCGAACACTTCATTTCTGTTTTTTTAATTGATATGATGATTTTAACAGGCACTAGTGGTACTATAAAACTTTACACTAAATAAACTTGAAAGATAAATAGTTTTGAAAAGAATTGAGTAGGTACTTTTGTTAAATTTCACAAAAGAATTTGAGATTGCATAAACCTGTTCACAAAACAAAATCACATTTGACAATCCTGCACCCAGCTTTGACAAATTTTCCGCCCAGCATCTCATTTACTCCTATGTATAATCTCCTGCTCTTGACAAATTACGCTCATGTACACGAATTTTACACGATTCAACCATTCCTGTTTGTTCTATATTCTAAGATAGAACATAAAACCATTGAATAAATAACTAATAAGGAAACGGCATATCGGGTGAAAACGTAAGCATCTCGGCGAAATGTATTAGTGTGCTCTGTTTGTATTCGTTTCGTCATGGCAGTAATTAAATTCTGACATTCTGAAAGGGCACATTTTTCATAATCCAAATTCCTATGTAAAATAAACAAATTTTTAGCTCCCCCTTATTTTCAGATAATATTTCTTGGCGTTGCCTTTGTATGACTGGAATAATTTAGGCACCAACTGACAATTCAATTGTAAACAAATAAACTGGCATTGGTAAAATGTTAAATCTTTTGCCATAGCTCTTTATTTTTATAGATATTTCACTTTTATTTTGTTTAAAACAATATAATTAATAATAATTAGCTTGTGCTGTGTTTATGATCGGGTTATGTAAGCGTTATATTGGCGATTATTTTGGGATTATCTCCGATCTATGGATCTATCGGAGATAATCCCAAAAAATCGCCAATATAACGAATATAATTAATAAGTAAAGCTATTAAGCTTACTTGAAGAATGCTTTCCCACGACAATAACTCCGTTCGTTCCTGCAGCACAGCACAGTGTACTTCATTACGGGTTTTTAAGACTCGGTAGTCTCTATGACAAATAATCGTTCACAAAAGAAATATTCCGCACTTATTTCACACTACTATTCATAAAAATTACGTTTAATTAATTATTTTTCACAATATCGCGAATTGAAATCCGAAACTTATTTTCAAACCGAAACTTATTTTCAAATAATATGAAATGTCAGAATGTTGAACTGACACAAAATAGCGACAACGCCCTCTTGTTATTTCTCCCCCCCCCCCCCCACCCTAGGTCACACTATCATTGAAATGCTTAAACACGTACACTGTATTCGCACGATATCCCGCTTCCTTATTAGTTATTTATTCAATGCATAAAACATACCTATTTACATTTTAATTGAAATATTTTTTCTACTTTAAATTTAGGTGAAGAGTTCCTGGTGCCAACAAAAATTTACGTAAGCGCAATAAAACCTCTGCTGGAAAAGAAGTGTATAAAAGCAATGGCACATATTACTGGAGGTGGATTAATTGAAAATATTCCTCGTGTCCTCATCAAAGAACTCGGAGTTCATCTGATTGCGAAAAATTTTCATATTCTTCCTGTTTTCGGTTAGTTAGCAGAAAGTGGTAATATTACTCATCATGAAATGCAACGAACGTACAACTGTGGTCACTGTGGTCTTGGAATTGTCTTAATTGTTGATTCCAAATTTGAAAACTTAATCATGGAACATTTGCGTTTTACGCATAAAGCAGCAAAGAGTTCAAGGCGTCTTACGTATGCAACGTGCTGAAAGTGCTAAAATTCCTGCTCTGTATATATCTCACGAAGATTACAAGAGTAGAGAGGAATTCGATGATGCTATGACGAAAAAGTTAGATGAATACAAAATTGATATAATTTGTTTGGCGGGTTTCATGAGAGTTTTATCAGAAAATTGAGCAACATCCATCCGTCTCTTCTACCTAAACATCACGGATTACATGTTCAAAAGAATGCTATTGAAGCTGCAGATACAGAATCTGGATGTACTGTTCATTTTGTAGATGAAGTGAGTTCATAATATGGAATTTATCCAGCTTTGTTTTTAACTCGAAACATTTCAATATTTTCAGGGCGTTGATACTGGTGCAATAATAATTCAAGAAAAAGTACCGATTTTGCTTGGTGACGATGAGGATGCGCTTACAAAGAGAATTCAAAAGGCTGAGCATTATGCATTCCCTAACACTCTTAAGCTGGTAGCTACGGGAATAGCATCATTAAGTGAGACAGGAAATACAATTTTTAACTATTAAGTCTGTGTAAATGCTTTTAATCTAGATGACGTACTTTTTATTATTGTTTTTGTTCAGACTATCAACATAAATTTATTTCTGTTATGATTTTAATCTTATTTACTATCTTTCGTCAGTTGTTAGACCTTAGATGATGAAATCCTAGAGTATACTAAATCATTCCATTTGTAACGCAAAGAAATAATTATGGTAGAGCAAAATGGATTGGACACCCTCGAATAATAATAAAAGTTGTTGATTTTTGCATGTCCGTCCTCACGAGAAATCGGGTAACTCCTTCGTGGGTTTCCATACAAAAATTTCATTTTTCACTATATATTAGGATACCGCCTGAGAACGAGTTAACGTAGAGAGCTAAAATTTTGTACACGGCGGTTTCATAAAAATAGTAAATATAATTTTAAAATGGGCTAAACCGGGCATATAAAAATTTATGATTTTTACGTCCTAGACGGTTGTATTGAGTTGAAGAGTTCTTTAGAATATGAAATTGATTTTTACTGTCCGATGAACCGTTCTTGCACAGATGGGTTACCATACGAAATTACATACGGGCATTCATCTAGAGTATTATAAGAATTAGTCGTAGATCAAATCTAGCCATTTTACTTGTTTTTAATTTTAATTTGTACGTCTATGGACTGGGAATAAACTTAGTAGAAGTGGTAGAAGTTTAATCAAATGCGATATAGAGAACTGAATAGTTACTATAAATGGATTTTCATTCATGTCCCTGCCACGAGCAAAATAATTTTTGTACCGATGATAATGTGCACCTACTGCCCAGTTTGTTGTGGTCACCTTCTGCCGCTAAAATAATACACATTTCTGATTATTATCTTTCTGGCCTTTTTATCAATTGACTGTCATCAGTTTGTTTTTCTAAATTAATCCTACGTTGCTTAACCGAAAATTGTCGTTACTGTACAAACATCTGTAAAAAATGCAAATTTTGTTGGTGATTTTGATTCGTTATACGCTGTCCAACCGAAAAAAAAAATATTTTTTACGACCCCCGGAGGAATTGTAACCCAGACATATATTTTCCATAGGAATTTTGGCATTTGATTTGTAATTCTGACATTTTTACAACTCAGCCAGTATCCTATCTACTACTTTTCACCACAATTCATACTCTTCCTCCATATGTGGCTAGAAAAGTTTCATTTAGTTTAGATATTAAAAATGTAAATATTTCGTAATTAGTGATTGCGACATGTTTTCAGAATGTGTGTTAATTAAAGCAGCCACATTTTATTTTTGTTTTCATCTGTTAACTTTTTGACAAGAAGTGAATCTATAAGCAGTGCCAACTGCTGGACATAAAAATCTTGTTCTCTTGAGGCGTTCTTTTGTGTATCTCTTGTTCTGCTCTGTTCTGCGGACATAAAAGAACACAGCTTTTGTCGACTACGACTCACTATCGAGCGTTCACTCCGCCAAATTTGAAAGTAAACGACTACGCTTGACTACAATTATCGTTCACTCCGCACTTTGAATGTACCAAATAGTCGACTACATTCGACTACGCTCAGGAGCAAGCACTGACATATAATAAGAATGGACTGAGCGTTCTTGCTTAAAAAATGGCACAAATATTGAACAGGCTGTGAAAACCCTTTATTTGGTACAATTGCACACCGATTCATAATTTATTATTATTTGTCGATTGGAAACACTCAAGATGTTATAAAATAGTGTTGCATTAAATTAAAATTATTTAGAAAGTTAAACTTGTTTTAATTAACCCAAAAACTCATTTGTAATATTACTGAAAAATGTGCTCCTCTGCAGATTTGTTGTCAAATTTCCTTGAGCTTGTAAGAGATAGACGTATAAAAACAATATATTTGTCTTTTTATGTCAATTCCAATGCATTCCAATTAATACAGTCGTACTGTTTCCAAAATTGGTTATTTGAGCTTGAAGGAGACAAATAGATTTTAGCAAAAATTTGTGCCGTTTTTAACTATAGGAATTAGATAGGATGCCTCAGTCCATTCTTATTATATGTCACTGGGAGCAAGGTATATAAAGGTATTCTCATTAAAAAATTTGTACTAGAACTGTGACGTGTTTCGTCCACTGACTTATAACAATGGGCTGAGCGTATTGCCATTTTCTTATAGGAAAGAATGGCACAAATTTTACAGCTCTCTCTTTCGCCCTATGGCAGAGTTGGAGCTACCAACACAAAATATTGCTTACTGAATGTTTACTTATGCCATTTGATGTATTTATGTTGGCTGCAGATGCAATCACCGCAGAAAGAATAAGGTAAAGATAGTGTTTACCATGCGCCGTCTCTCTTGCCCATACGCAGGATTCAGTTAAGAACAACTTTTGAAAATTAAAGTCAGAATTAGTTTAATTTCTTATAAGAGTGCTTATAAGCGATTAAAATATCACTTGGACACAAGAAAATATATTTTTTTAATTTAATTCGATTTACGGTTGTAAAATTTCATCTGATTGGTTGAGTTTTACATATTTTTGTGTAGTAAACATTTTAAAGGGTGCTCTAACGGTGATATACAGAAACACAAAATTTTTTGTGCTACATGAAATAGCAAATCGCTCAGTCCATTGTTATGTCAGTGGTTTCGTCCTATAACGTATATACATTTCTATTGAAAAGACAGAGAGATGAGAGATTATATTGTGTTCTCTGTACTGTACTTTCATATGCGTTCGCACACAAATGGCGGAACGTGGTCCTAATGGGAATAGCTTGTCTTCTATTTATATATCTTGGCTCAGGAGGATAGTCGATCATAGTCGGTGTGACAGAACTACACTACCGCAACGACTACGCTACCAAGTTATTCCTAATTATGTAACAACCAGCAACATTATGACAGTAATTTGGGATGTTTGCCCCTCTGCCGCCCATAACTATAATGGTTTCAAAAATTATGTACGGGAAAGGCCTGCTGTCTTGCTAGCAATCTTTTAGGTGTTTTGGTATCCAAGTTTCAATGCAATGAGCATTCCCGCTCAAGTAAACTTAAGCTCTAATTAATTCTCCTTTGAATTCAGAAAAAAATATACACAATTTAACGAGAGCTTATGTTATGAATGGCACATGATGGGCACTTCGTGTATAATTTCAATCATATATCATAGTTCATGCATGCAATCTTAGTGCTAAGAGCTATTAGAAATAAGAATAGGTTTACCCCGCTTGTTTTCCTTTATGCACTAGGGCGCTATATTTTAGACAATTTTCGGTTTAACTTTTATGCAAAACAATATCACGATAGGTAAATTTCTTTCAAAAGATTTAACAAACAATTTACTGGCTTACACAATGCATGATCTGGCAGCACTCAACCGCACGGAAGCTGGAAGAGAGCATTTGACAAAACATTAACACCACAGAGCCATGACACGACCATAGTTAACGTAAACGTAATATAGCGTGTTGCTCCAGGTGATATGAAGATTGAAGGGACGCTGATATATGTGATTTCCGTATTTTGGGCGTAACAACACACTCGCAATACCGCTATTTAGCCGAAAACATTTCAATTTCTTTCACTCACCTTTCACTTTATTTTGATACTTTACACATCTAACCACAAAACACTACACATAACCAACCAAACACCTATGCACACTGCCAGAAAAACTGCGTTTCTTCTGAAAATTACCTAATTTACGCGGAAAAGGAGAAGTAATTTAGATTTTGGCCAACTGCAAAACGCGTTAAGATTCTTTATTTATTACTGCAAATTTATGAGTTCTCCAAAACAATGATTCACCAAATTATCACGGCCGCGTCGTCCGTAGTAAACCCCGTCATCTAAATGTTTGGTCCAGTGCAGGAGGCCCCTGTCAGTCACAACGAAATACAAACAAAGCCACATTCTCATTCTCCAAATTGTGTTTTATTTGATAAGTGGGAGGGGAAAAGCCGGGCCTGCCGGCATTCGTCAAGTAAACGAAACGATAGTTTCTACTCTCACCTGGTGGATGTTTTTGTTAAGCGACACTACCGCCAATTACTTTATACTACCGCCTCGACAGTAGCGCCACTCCACCTGGCGCTCTCATCCGGTCAACTGAAAACTGGAAATGGATTTCAAACCCAAGCCACTCGTACTACTCAGTCGAATAGTAATGAAACCAAATTTAATTTTTAATATATAATATGGAAAAACAGTTCTGTAAATATTTGTTTCCGTATTAATTAGTTGAGCAAAAAATTTAGAACAATCCATTTGCTCCATCTATATGTGAAGAGAATAACTATTTTCGGGCCCAAACACGAACCATTATTTTCTCTACTCTTTCTCAAACTGTTCGAGTTTCCAGTGCTGCCAAGTCCTTTTGAAGGTAGAACACCGTTTCGAAGAATTTTAGGCGTTAATTTTACTTCTTCTTAATTGACATTATGCTGATTGAGCCCGTTTAGACCTTAGAATATATAGCAAGCAGGAATGGGTGAATCGTGTATAATTCATGCACATGAGCGTAATTTGTCAAGAGCAGGACATTATACATAGGAGTAAGTGAGATGCGGGTAGCACCATTTGTTAAATCTTATGGCCGCTTTTACAGTCCAGGCTTAAGCCAGAGCTTAGTTAAGCCACAGGTGTGGCTTAAGCCCAGAACTTAAGCCTACTCGGTTTCACAGTACTCAGTAAGCTGAGGCTTAGTTAAGCCGCGGATGAAAATTTTTAAGTTGTCAGCACTGCGGTAATTGTGAATTGTGGACAACGAGGAAAGAACTAAAGGAGATGCAAATGAGAAAATATCGCGTACCCAATTCTAACACTATGGCACTGATATTGTTTGTACATAAGCGCGGTAAAATTTGTACACCTGTACACAATTGTACAACATATGCGCAATTTTAATCGCTGTTATTGTTCAGTGATGAGCTCTACTTTCATTGCAAACCAATGTTGGGATCTTTTCGATATGGTTTCTTAAAGGGCAAATCAACCATGACTAATCTATTAGAAGTTTGTCCACTATTATACACCAGCCATTGAATCCAGTGAGCAGGCTGACTGCGTCTTCACCAATTTTAGCAAGGCCTTTGATGATATTAATTATAGAAAATTAATCCATTAGCTCTTTCTTGATTTCTTGCCTTCTTATCTGTTTAACCGTTCTATTTCGTGGAGCACTTTCTCCTGAGAATGCAAATACCTACGGTGTGCCTCAAGGCAGTATTCTTGGCCCGTTACTATTTATTCTGTACATCAATGATGCATCTTTCTTTTTACGTAATTCCAGAATACTCTGTTATGAGGAATATTCCAAAATATTTCATGTTGTTAGTTTTTAATTGTAATAATGACGGTGCTTTTTAAACGTTGACATAGCCAATTTTATAAATGGTGCTCCAATAATTGTCTTACTTAAAATGTCCAACTATGACTTTCGGTCGCAAAGGTCCCCAATTCACTTTAATTATGTTGTGGAAGAAATTCCATTATCCAAGTTCGACAAAATGAAGGATTTGTTTGTGATTCTCAATTCTTGCCTTTCTTTTGAGGATAACATCGATTACATAGTTAGTAGGGCTAATTCGATTTTGGATTTTGTTAAGAGATGGTATAAGGAACTTGACGATGCTTGTATTACAAAACTTCTTTACTGCACCTTTGTTAGGTCAATACTGGAATATGCCAGCCCTGTCTGATCTTCTTACTACCAAGTTGTAGTGTACCATGTACAAACTAAGTAAAACAAATTAAAATTCTCTTTGTCTAGTACTTATCATCTAATTGAGTGCATTGTACCTACTGATTTATTCGATTTCCCATCGATCACCAAACGGCTGGTTCTTCTAGTTTAGTTATGAAATTGGATTTATTTGGACCAAGCTCATGCTAATAATATTAACAAAGTTACGTTTAAGTGGGTACCAACGTACTAGGGGAATGAAAATAATGAGACTGCTGGATAGAAAAGAGGCAGAATCTCCATTTACTGGACCCAAAATTTTCTGAAGCCTTACAAACAGGCAGTGGCGTAGATAAGAATTCAGGGGTCCACCGCAAAAATTTTTAGGAGCCCTTTTTAAATTTACATCTAGAAATGGAACTCAGTACTTGGTCACGTTATAGATCGCAAGACATTCATAATTGAGAGCAAAAATTGTGGAAGATATAGATATTCTTAGTTAAATATGGACATATGGCTCTCTCCCTTTTACCTAAACCTCTACTCAGCTATCTTTCTGATTCCAAGAAAACAATAAAATTGACCTTTTTTTAAGACAGACTGCCCATTTTCTATAATTTCAGTAAGGAAGAATTTGTAAACGCAAAAAAACCACTGAGCTATGGTCACAGTTCTCTAAATATTTTCAGAAAAACTGAAATCTAGTGTTGCAGCAGCTGGAACTTCCCTCGGCGAACTGCATCCTTGTTGAGTACCTAAAAAAGAAAAAGAATACACATTAGATGCATTACAATAAATAAAAACATGAAAATATTTCTTACCGGAAGAGAGTTTCCGTCCAAGGAAACCCAAGAACTCTATACACTGTAATTATCTAAAAACAAAAAAACAATTTAAATGAATAATGAATCATCCAAATAGCTAAAAGAACAATCAGACCACAAAATAATTACAAAACCAAGGTTTGTTTGCATACACAAAACAAAATTACAGGAATACAAGCAAAATAACAACAACAACATGCATTACATGGAAATGCAGAAGAACATGAAATAACACAACACCAAACAAAGTAATGTAACAAAAGAGTAACGCAGTAGCAAAATTAACATATAACAAACAATTATTTGTTTTTCAATATATTAATTTTGTTACAAATTGATAAAATTTCTCTGTTATGAACGGCAAACTGGCATTCATTATCCAGGGTAACCAGACTGTGGTACAGGTGTTTCCACGATGCTCTATTGCCTAAAACCACTGAAAGCAAATGGCACCACTTTCATGTTCCTGTCTCTTTCCTACTGAACTGTAACGATTCAGCGGTATTTCCAACCAAAACAGCCTTATAAAAAACTCTTCCTTCGCCTTATAATTAAAATTTACTACAAATAGTCCCAAATACTTTTGTCTTAAGTTCGGTAAATCCCACTGACATGCATATAAGTAAATTCCCAAATAATTTAAATATAGCGCCAGTGAGCGCATCTTTCTGAAATCAAAACTGGTGTCACATGAAACAGGAGATCAGTCAGTACATTTATATACACGTCAGTGGCCAAAATTTGCAAAAAAACCACATAAAACAGACATTTTGTAAAATTTCCCCTCTTTGGATCTATAAAAGGCGACGCAGACGTCAAACCCTTCTTAGTCATCAGCAGTTTGGATTTTCGGCATTTTAATTTTTTCGGTAGTAACTTTAAAAAGTTCGGTTTTGGTAAAATTAATATATTTTTTCTAAATTGTAATTTAATAAATTCAATTTTCTTTGCTTAAAATTTATTGGACATTCGGTATTGTTGAAATTAATAAAAATTCTTTGGTATATTCTTATATTTGAAAAAAACTTTGTTCCATCGTACGTAAATGGCTATTACGGCATTTTGAATTTACAACATTCACCGCATAAAAATATCAGTGGTAAAATTTATAATTAGAGCCTACAAGGTTTTGGAAAATTGTATTAATTACACAAATCTGTGGCAATAAATATGATTCTACCAACCCAATTTCTATGAAATAATAATTAGTTTTCTTTTTCAGCAGTGAATTGATTTTAATAAAAATTCCTTAGATTTTAAATTCTTTGACATATTATTTAATGTTTTTAATTTTGCTCAACTTTAGCTTAATTGCTTGTATGAAATATTCTAAGATATGTACGTGTTACCCCTATATACGTGAATTGTAGTTGCTAAGTTTTTTTTGACTTGACTAAACTTTATAGATTAGTAAATTTTCTATCCTAATTGAATTAAAATCGTGTAAAACCATGTATTTTTTATGTCACATTTCTTTCGGACATTTTTGGTATGTCGAAATAAAAGAGTATTATCTATACAGGGTGTCCTAGACTAATATTATTACATTTTTCCAAATGATTCCTCACGTTCAGACAAGTAAAAAATTATATGGTAGGTGGTGGGGGGTGTGTGGCAAATGTCACCCTACTGATTTACAGAGTCATTAGTACAATACGCTCTTTTTCATTAAACACCCTATATCTTGAAAAGTGCAGGGTATACGGTCTACTGTAAGGCGGCATTGTATGTATAACCTTAACGTCTTTCTTATGATTGTTAAATCACCCTAGTACCCCAGCCCACTTCAGAGTTATAACGCTTTAAATTGAAAATTTCGGTTTTTATATTTTGTTTTCTTTTATTTTCCCGTTATTTTTTTAAAAATACCCCTACTAACATATATGTTTGGTACAAAAATTCGAAAGCCCATATTCTATCTGTGACGGTTAACTTACTCAGGTCATATCGAAATTAGACGATATTTTTTTAAAATGACGTGTTTTCAGTCACTAAGGGATCAAATTACCTGTGACCTGAATAGGTTGAAAGCTGGAGAACATAAATGTGATAGGTTTCGAAATTTTGTAACAAAAATGTATGTTAAGGAGGCTATTAAAAAAAAAAACGGAGAATAAAAAAAAAAACAAAATTTAAAAACCGAAATTTTGAATTTAAAGCGTTATAACTCTGTAGTTCATAGTTCATAGGAACGACTTCAAGGTTCCGCAAAGAATGCCGTCGGTATACAGTATTTCAAGATATAGAGTGTTTAATGAAAAAAAAGGATATTTTACGAATCACCATGTGACTCGTTAGGCTGACATTTTGCCCCCCCCCTCCTTCTCCTACCATGCAATTTTTTACTTGTCTGGACAAGAGGAATCATTTAGAAAAATATAGTCATATTAGTCTGGGATACCCTGTATAAATAAAAATTATATGCTGTTCGTTAGTATTCGCATCACTTGAGTATGGCTGGATCGATTTGGCCATTTTTTTAAAATTTTGTAATAGTCCGAATAACGTCTTCATAGAAAGAACAATTTGGAATCGGCAATCCCTTCTTGATGTCGCCATACAAAAATTTCGTCTCTATATTAGTAAAAATGAATTGTGTTCGTTGGTAGGCGCATCACTTGAGAACGGCTTGACCCATTTAGATAACTTTTTTTTTAAATGGTCATAATAGTCCGAATAAGGTTTTTAGAGAAAGGAAAATTAGAATCAGCCCCTTCTTGGTGTTGCCATACGAATTCTTGGTTTTTGCTATATATTTGGAAACTGCATGAGAACGCGTCGACGTGAAGAGCCCAAATTTTTTACACGTTGGTTTTTAAAAAGAATATAAATTTGAGTTCAAAAATGGAACCAATCAGGCAGTTCCTTCGTAGGGTTGCCATACAAAAATTTCGTTTTTAACTATTTATTTGGGCACTGTAAGTCATCAATTGTAGTAAACGCTAAATCAGGCTATTCACTGGCCTAATCATTGGCCATGTTCACTTAGGTATATATGTTGGGAGTTATAATTAAAACGACTTAACTTCACGACAATTTGAATCATACTCTATTAACTTCTTTCTTGTGACATGAAATTACTTTTATTTCTTAAGTAAAATTTTTTCGTAATGGGGTCATTCTTGCATTATTGCTTCTTGTTATTCATTGATATGATCGACAAATATTTGTTAAGCGCCTTATTGGAAAACTTGACATATTGTTTTTTCAGTGTCGAGTATGAAGACTGCTCAGACCCAATTTTACGACCTGACGATATAACAAATTTAATTCGAGTATTTCATATGAATGCAGAAGAGAAGAATTCAATATACTCAATCTGCAAGAGTTATGAAGATATATTTTATAAAGAGGACCAAAAACTTACTTTTACCAATAATGTAAAGCATTGCATAACCACAGCCGACGACGTACCCATTTACACCAAGTCTTATAGATATCCCTATATCCATAAGCAAGAGGTACGAAAGCATATTAGTGACAGGTTGAGACAAGGGACAATCAGGCTTATGTATTCTCCCTGGAGCTCACCAATCTTGATAGTGCCTAAAAAGAAAGATGCTAGTGGTAGACAGAAATGGCGCCTAGTCATAGACTATCGCAAGCTGAATGAAAAGACCATCAATGATAGGTACCCGTTGCCTAATATCAGCGAAATATTAGACAAGCTCGGAAAGTGTATGTACTTCACAACACTTGCCTTGGGCAGCGGATTTCATCAAATCGAGATGAATCCCGATGACAGTAAGAAAACAGCCTTTACTGTAGAAGGTGGTTATTACGAGTACGTAAGAATGCCTTTTAAGCTGAAAAATGCCCTATCCATGTTCCAGCGTGTCATGGACAATGTCCTTAAGGAAATATAAGGTAAAATCTGCTTGATATACCTTGACGACATTATTGTACATTACTATTCTCTACATCCCTACAAGAACATGTCGAAAGCCTTAGACGTGTAGACGTGTATTTGATAAACTGCGAAAAGTAAATCTCGAAGTTTAGGTTGACAAATTGGAATTTCTACACAAAGAGATCGCCTTTTTAGGATACATGGTTACAACCGATGGTGTGAAGCCGAACCCAGATAAGATAAAGGCAATTACAGAATTTCCTATTCCCAAAAATCAGAAGGAAATAAAAGCATTCCTAGGACTATTAGGGTACTATCGGAAGTTCGTTAAAGACTTCGCAAAACTTACGAAACCCCTAACAAAATACATTAAAAAAGGTAAAGTAATCCAACTAAATGATAGGTATGCTAAAACCTTTGAAACATGCTGAGATCTTCTTGTAAATAATCCCATCTCTTGCAATACTCATACAAATTTCAGAACGTCCGAGTTCGCCCTTCAATTTGTTTCGAAAAATCTAACAAACGCCCACAGATATCTTTAGAAATGCCATTCAAAAATATACAAAAGCGCACCTTTCGTATGACCAATTATTCTGAAGAAAATATTGTAAGTATTTTCAAACGCTATTTACCTGTGGCTGCAAGTACCTGTACTTGTAGTATCAGATCAGATTCACAGGTACCTGCGCAGGGCCACAATAATCTGCCTCAAACAAACATTTAATGACAATGTTGTGCATTGCAAGAAATGGATATGTTTCTTGTGGTAACAAATCTGCGGGGATTGGCTTATTAAAAATGGGTATAAATACAGTTTCGGCCTTCTCACCTTTAATGGAACAGTATTAATCTGGACAATATACAGTACAACAAATAAATTCGTATAAAAAAGGTTATGCGAATTGTACTTGAGGATAAATGTTGACATCAAGACGACGTTTTCTTAAAATATAGCTACAACATGCGATTTAACTTTACAAATTCTAAGAATTTAACTTGCTAACTATGAAGTGCGTAGATAAGGAAAACTCTGTTATCGATGTATGTATTTTCCTGTTGTAACATGATTCAATTCGTTTACATATCTACAGCTATTAATTATACGGATAAGATTTGATGTGCGTTGAAAGAAAAGGCTTTGCTAATTCCATTTTTTTAGAGTATTGTCCCCTATTTAATTTCGTGGTTAACGGGAAGTGATTTACGGTTAAGTAATGATTTATTGGTAATTAATTAAGTTATTTATTTATTTCCTCATTAATACTATGATTTGCACAAAACAGTTTAAAATAGTAACTCCTTTGCTCGTTTTCCACACTCATCCATACCAATTTTGAATAAATGAGCGAAGTTAGTTAGTCGAGTTACCTGGTTTTTCACAATTGGTTACGGATATATACCTCACCAAAACAAAACATTGAAAAGAGGGTGAAGGTTCTTTTTGATCTTCCTGAAGGAGGGCGCTCCATCCTCTTTCACTGGAAAAGATTATTAAGAGGACGCTTATAGAAAGTGACTTTTGTCCTGCAAGAAGAACAAAAAACAAAGCGTTGGTCCTTTTTTCGTCCCTTTATGGAGACAACTCCACTGAGTGTCCTTATTCCGAATGTGAAATGCTTTTTGTCCGGGGGACACAACATATCTATTATCTGGGGACAATGGTAGCATTGGAGTAAATCGCTCAATAATTCACTAAAAAGTAGTTCACATCCACACACAAATTTAAATATTCCTATTCTATCTCTTTTTTTTTGTTTTGTTTATTACAAAGTCACAAGTACCATTACTTGTTTATCTGTATTACTTGCTCTGCCAGTTATCTATCCATGCAGATATACCTGCTTATCTATACTTGCAGTTACAGGTTAACTTATTATACTTGAACTGTGCAGATACAGGTATTGCAATTTAATCAGAGGCACTATACCTGCAGGTCAAGTACTACTTGTAAAACAAGTATCTGTGCAGTACTCAGACTAATAGAAAGCGAAGAAGTAAGCGAAATAATACAACCCGAATCAAACTACATTTTGCTAATCAACATCCCCGAAACTACAATACAATCGACCTGTGGACTGATCGGCAAATAATTAAAGGAACAGCACTAATCTATTTCGAAAAATGCCGACTCGAAATTATCGAAGTACGCTATGAAGACCTGAGCAACAGCTATTGGGAAGACATTCACATTTATCCTTCAATATTCAGTAAAATCAACTCAACAGCGACAATAGAAAATCTGAACCTAAAGAAGCTGAAAATGTTATTTCGAAAATTCAAATGCAATAGAAATCCTGCAGACTAAAAGTCAACAGAAGGACCTGTCAACATATAGGACTCTCATGATCCTGGGATGCATTGTTATAGCCATCATTATGTACCTGATTAAAAATAGAATTATTCAAAGGATTGTCATGGAAGAACATACAACTTCAGCAGAATAAACTTCAAGGATCCAGTTTCTTTGGCCATCGCTCCATCTTAAGGATGGAGGAGTTACGCTTCCAGCCTGAACATCTTTATACCTAAATCATCTATATCTACATGCATAAAAATTCCATACCATAATTTTCAAAATTCTAAATTTATTTCTTAAAGACAAGGCTGAATAAATTTGTAAGCATGCTACCGGACCTAGATTTTTGAAAAAGGTGTTGCGTTTTTTTTTAAATTAAAAACCTCAAAAAACCGTGTTATTTTCTACTCCCCTCTAAAAAAATTTTCATATACATAACAATTTTTATTATTTTTCTTACATAGGTTTTCCGAGCATATTTGTAAATGCTACCGGAGCTGTTTGTCCAAATTTGTTTATATTTTTCATGTTATAATTATAACATTAAGATTGAGACTCCTGTAACTTGAATAAAATTTATAACTACTCGTTTATTTTAATTTAATTTAATAATTTTAATAATTTTATTCATTAGACCAATAACCGGATAAATCCCGTAAGTAGTTTATTTTATATAAATCAATTTGTAAACCTTTATCTTGATAAGAAGTGAATGATTTATTCAATTTAATTCTCAAAACCTTTTTGTGGTGACGACAGGATCTAGTAGTCCAAGCAAATACTCGGTTTTGTATATATGTGCATAATTTTGAACAGTACTTTATAGGCATTATTGCTAGGCATTGCTAATGTGATTAGAACGAAAGCTCATGCTACTACTGCATATTCAAAATTTTGGAAGCTCGAAATTGGGAGTTTACTTTTTTGCCATTCAGCCTTAAAGACAAAAGTGGTTATCATCATAATTTTACAATTCTTATTTTCCCACATTCTGTAAAGTCGAGTTCATAATTTCACATAGACGAAATAACAAATATATCGCTAGACGCGACCTCAGCAAAAAGATTTTATTTTATAAGCGAGGTATCAAATTAAATGCAGGTATTCTTACTTGGACTGTAAAGTGTATTTTTCATTAAATATAGTAAGAGTGTTCTAACCAGTCGAGTCTTTTATTGGAATAGTATTTAATTATTATTATTTTTTATTAAATGAAAAGGGTTAGAACGTACGTGAGTTTTACAGTTCTCTCTTTCGCCCTATGGCAGACTTTGATTACTGAACGTTTACTTTTGCCATTTGATGTTTTTATGTTGGTTGAAGATGCAATCACCGCAGAAAGAATAAGGTAAAGATAGTGTTTACCATGTGCGGTCTCTCTTGCCCATACGCAGGATTAAGTTAAGAATAAATTGTGAAAATTAAAGTCGGAATTAGTTTAATTTCTTGTAATAGTGCTTATAAGCGATTAAAATATCATTAGGACACAAGAAAATAATGTTTTTTAATTTAATTCGATTTACGGGTGTAAAATTTCATCTGATTGGTTGAGTTTTACATATTTTTAAGTAGTAAACGTTTTAAAGGGTGCTCTAACGGTGATATACCGAAACACAATGTTTTCTGTGCCACATGAAATAGCAAATCGCTCAGTCCATTGTTATAAGTCAGCGAGGGTCGGCCTTAATTTTTTGCTAGAAATTTACTGGACATTTTACTTTAGAATTTGTATGTATTATTACGGTTATTATTGCGGTTCTTGGCGCTTCTTCATTCATTTATATACTGACGAGGTGTTCGAGGTTCAACGTGGCAAGGCCAAGCAAAATAACTATTCAAATATGTAATGGCAGTAGCAAGAAAAATTTGAAGGATGTGTGGATAAGAATACAAGCTCTGCAGAACGATCACGAAACTCCAGTGAACTTATCAGATAATATTGAAGAGAGCGATCTGAAAGATGATATTGATGGATACCTTGATGAGTATGTAGGAGCAAGATTACAGTTAAGTAGATCCCCATATGGTGATAATATAAAAGGCATTGGTACTCTTCTCGATGCTCTGGAAAGCATAAGGGTGTGCAAAGAAACGAACATACTATCTTACTGGGAAACGAATAAGTGTTTTGATCCAGAACTCTACGCTCTCTCCTGTGTAATAGTCGCTACCCCAATAACACAAGTTGGTGTTGAAAGGTTGTTTCCAGGGCTCAAATTTATTTTGAATGAATTGAGAAGTAATATTGCCGGTCCTTTACTAAATGACATTAAGGTTATATGAACTAATTCTGCTTTCAAGACAGACTAAAAATATTTTTCAACAAGGAAACATTTTAAGATTTTAATTAATTGAAGAAATTTTTTTTCCTATTACCAATATTATATGAAATAGTGTTTTGTTCAGAAATTTAATATAAAAAATACAAATTAATGAAATTCTACTTACATATTATTTATTCAGTCTTACCACTCTATATTTGTAATGGGAAAAATTAAATTTAAATTCGGCAATCACACTATTTTAAAAGAATAGTCAATAGTCAATAGTCTTGCTACTTTCCTTAAGAATGGAACGTAACGCTGATCGTTCTAGTACTTTTAAACTTTTGATGTAGCCCTCATTAACCCTCTGCATTCTTAAAATTGGTTTGTATTTATCCAGTATTGGTATCTCTGGACTTCCTGGTTGGGTGAACGATAAATTATACAACGCATTTGTTTTAAAAGGAACAATAACTCTGTAAGTCTGAATGTACAAGGTTGTAAAAGTCGAAATATATCTACACCTTATAAATGCACAGTAGATAAGTCATCTGGACACTGACAATATAGTGGACTACGATTATGCATCTAATATTACCAAGCATTTTCATGCTGCATGGGAACTAAAAGATTGTCAAAATGTTTGAGTATTCGATGAGCACAAGTAGGTGATTCTGAGAAGGGATTTTTGAACAAATTTTTGATGCAATCTTCCTTTGAGATGATACGCATGTGCTCTACTGATTCACAAGTGAAGAATCAATTAATTCAAAATTTTTATGTAAAAATGAACTATGAAATAAGTAGTCCGGTATATCGTCAAAAATGGACCATCTTTTATTGGAGTGGGAATTAGGTAGATCTTATTTTCACTGAAATATGGACTTTCAAGAATAGGTATAAGGATATTAATGAGGATTCTATCACGTAAACATTGAGATTCTACATCATGTTCAGTTCATGTTATTTCATCATATAGTGATTTAAATTCTTTAGGGGGGAAGCATTAATGGACTTACTTCTTGGCGTTGAATTGCTTCCAAAACAAAAATGTTGTTGTAAGTTGTTCCGAAATTTTTTGTAATTCATTTAACATGAATAAAGCGACTTCGTTCATTTCTGACATTACGTAAATCAGTCGTACTTCAGTTGTAGTATTGTGTAAAGTATCTTCCACAAACTTATTGAAACGATTAGTGTTTTCAACTAATAAATTATGTTGAGATGTGAGGTTTAAGAGTGCATTTCCCATAAGTTCTGTATTTATTTTTATGAGTGTTAATTGTTGTTTGGCTAGGCTTATACTCTTTTTGTTACTACTCTCTAACTTTTCCAATCTAGAATAGATTTGATCTGAGTTCTCGTGATCCATTGTTCCGAAAAGGAACTTTGCAACTGACCCACCTAAATTAACTAAACCTCTCTTTTTTCTTGGTATGTTACACTGCGTATAAATATTGATTTCATTAATTTTTTTCTCAATTTTCAAAATTCTTAAATTTATTTATTTCTTCCAATGTTTACAATTACTTTCACCTGGGCCATAATTTATACCACTATATAGATATTCAAAAGTTTTTTCGCAGGATCGTACAAAACCCAGAGTGTCGTTCCACTGAGGGAATTTTATTTGTGTTAAGAATGTCCAATGTTGTCCATATGTTAGAGCCCGTCCAACTTCTTCGAATATTATCCCCGTTTGCCTTACGGGATGTAGTTCCACGGGTTCTATTCCGATCATGACTAGTAACCATGCAAACATGAGAAGTATGCGAGACATTCTGATTCTGGAAAAGAATGTTTATATAAATAACTTCAGTCTATTGTTGTGTACACGGCGCTTTCGTTTTCTAATAATTATAGTGCTATTTACAGGACAATTTATGTTGAGAATTCGAAAAGGTCCTGCCCAGTAAGGGGATAGTTTATTGCGTCTCGTTGAATTTCGCAATAGAACCTCATCTCCTACATGAAATTGTACTGGATGAATTTTTTTATCATAGTACTGTTTTGATATATTCTTGCTTTGAAGTAAATTTTCTTTTTCTAGCTTATGCGCTTCTTGAATTTTATTTCTAAGGTATAAAAAGTAGTTCTCATGTTTATATATAGGCATAAAGTTCTCTTTTCAGGTTATCAGGAACTCTGGCCGTAAAGCCGAACGGGCAATCATGCGGTGTTTGTTTGGTACCTGCGTGAACACTATTGTTCCGCACGAACATGGCAGGTCTCATGTATTCATCCCATGTATTCAAATTTTCATCAACAAAACCTTTTTAAATATTTATTAATGGTCGATGGGATCTTTCCAACGAACCATTTGACTGAGGATGGTAAGCAGTTGTTTCTAGTTTTTTGATTTTTAGAAATTTGCACAAAATTCGGAACATTTCAGAGGTAAAATTTCAACTCTGATCTGTAACCAAAATTTTAGGAATACGATATCTGCTAATTATTTCATTGAAAAATGCCTTAGCTACTGTTGTTGTTTCTATATCGGAAATAGCAACAACCTCAATTAATTTTGTAAGATCTCATTCGAAAGTGAGGATGTATTAATTCCCGTTAGTGGTTTCAGGTAACGGACCTACAATATTCATGTATGGCTTATCAAAAGGTTTAAATGGAGTATCCGTTACCTCCATTGGCATTTTATGGTCTTTCCCTATTTTATTCTTTTGACAAACTTCGCATGATTTTATGTAACTTTTAATGTCTTCTAACATGTTCTTCCACTTAAATCGGTTTCCAGTTTGTTTTTTTATTTCTTAAAAGTACCCTGGTGACCACCAAGAGGATCATGGTAGTCACGTAAAATAGTTTTGATGTCTTTGGGGTCTGAAAGAATTACTGCTTCTGGATTAGATTCATTATCCTGTGAATATTTGATATTCAAATTTGACTCTCCTGTTTCATGAGTTGTGTTTTTATTCATGTTTGTGCTTATTACTTGTTTTTCCTCGCTTACTTTATCTCTATCAGCAATTTGTTTTGTTTTCGATCTAGTGATTGCCAAGCACGCACTTTCAGTTGATTTTTTGGGAATTCTACTTAACGCATCCGCATTTGTGTTATATCTTTCAGCTTTATATTCAATACAATAGTCGTATTCAGCCAGTTTATGTCTGAGACGGAGTATCCTACTTGTAGGATCTTTTATATTTATTTCACCGCACAAAGGTTTATGATCTGTGTATACTGTAAAGCTACGTCCATAAAGATAACATCTAAAAGTTTTTACTGCCCACACGATCGCAAGTAACTCTTTTTAATCGTTGAATATCATTTTTCGGCATCGTTGAGCGATCTCCTTGCATAGGCTATGGGTCTGTCATACCCCATTGGACGTTGTGATAACACAGCCCCTAGAGCGTCATTACCGCCGTCAGTGATTAAGCTGAAAGGTTTGGCGAAATCAGGAAATATTAAAACAGAGGGACTCACAAGTGCTTGTTTTAGAGTCTTAAAAGCATTTCGACAATCAGGATCCCAGTTGAATTTTACATTTTTTCTGAGCAGTCTATTTATTGGTTCGGCAATTTTTGAGAAATTTCCGATGAACTTACTATAATAATTTGCTAAACATAAAAATGATTGTGCTTGTCGCATTGCCTTTGGCACTGGGAAATTTTGGACATATTTACTTCTGCTTGGATCGGGGAGAATACCTTCAGTAGTACACTTGTGACCCAAATATATAATTTCCTTTTGCAAAAAAATACATTTCTCGGGTTGAAGCTTTAAGTTATGAGCTCAAAGCCTTTTGAAAACTTCTCTCAATTTATCCTCACGATTTATTAGGTTACTAGCTAATATAAGAACATCTTCAAGGTACGCTCATGACTTGAACTCGCATGTACCCGAAAGCGCATGATTCATAAGTCTCCGCGCCCCCTCAAGCCCAAAAGGCATATATTCAAATTGGAAATGCCCATGTGGAGTGCTAAATGCAGTCTTCTCTCTGTCATTTTCACTTACTTCTATCTGATGGTAGCCGCTAGCAAGATTTAATGTGGAAAAATATCGGGCGTGACTCAACTGGTCTAGAATATCCTCTATTTAGTATGCAGTAACTTCATTCAGCTTGCGATAATCGACTACAATAGCGTAGAATATCCTCTATTTAGTATGCAGTAACTTCATTGAGCTTGCGATAATCGACTACAATAGCGTATTGTAGTCGATTATCGCAAGCTCAATGAAGTTACTACATACATCAGGTCCCGGCTTTTTCGGGACTACTAGAAGTGGCGAATTCCAGGGATTTTTACTCAGTTCAACTATTCCCGCGTTTAACATTTTATTCACTTAACTATTTATTACTTCGCGTTGTGTTTGAGGAAGACAAAACATTTTTTGATTTATAGGGGCTTGATTTGATTGAGTCGGAATATCATGTTGGATACTTTTAGTATAAGTAAGTGAATCTTCCGGTAAATAAAAAAGGTCTTCATACTCATAAAGAAGGTTGTAAAGAGAATTTTCTTCCACTACATTAATATGTATTTTCTCCTAACTGAACCATATTCACTATTTTATTAATACGTTCCTTTTTATAACTTTTTAAATTAGAGCTTTGAGTGCAAAAAATATTTCTTATATCACATTCCTGCTATTTTCAATATTTTCCTACTGTTTAAAGGAATTTATATTTAGATTAATTATGCCATAATTATCAAGCGATTTCAACTGTACACACACACTGTATTCCTTTACACTAATAACACTTAAAACGGCTGTTATAACCCAAAGCCTTTATCAAACAATTACCAATGTACACAACTTTCTCAATCTCAGCGGCCAATGAGAGAAGTTCTGCCTTACTGTTTAATTTAATTGGCACCAATACTTCCTAGCGAGAAGGTAATTCAAAATTAATTTTTCCTTCAAATGTTATCAATTGCTTGGGATCTATGCTCTCTTTTGTATCAATTTTCAGCACACCAACTTTCTTAGCTTGCGAGTTAAGATTCGTTGCTTGCTATGTTGCAATGCATACACTTGAGAGCAATCCCGTATCGACTGACTTTGGAGACATGTATGATGTATCCATCATTAGGCATCAAATCAACTCCATTAGAGCGTGATCTAAGGCTTTTTTTGCCAGTATTGGAGTGTCAACATTCGAAATATTTTTGACAAAGGGTACAAAAAGATCTTCAGCGTTCGCTTCCGTGCGAGGAAACTTGAGACGTTGAGATGGACCATCAACAACGCAGTGTGAGGACAAAAAATTGTTGCCTAAAATTCCATCACTTAAAATGTTATAATTATCAGAGATAACGTGAAATTTACAAATGTAATTTGAAACGACCAACAAATTTCCGTCACAAGTTGAACTTTGACCATTTATCGTTTTAAGCTTAACTTTTTTATGTTTGTTGATTTCTATAACCTTTTTTAATTTGTTTTCTTTTATTAAGCTTACTTCTGAATCCGTGTCAACTATCAAATTAGCGTTTTTATTTTTTGTAATATTCATTGGGATATTTACCTCTGGAACACCACTCGCAGCGGAGCACCCTTTTTCGGTGTTTTTAATTAGAGACGTGCCGGGGTGTCGGTGGACGTCTAGAAATCGTTTCCAGTTTCCAATCTTCTTAGTTTTTCTTGTAGCTGTCGCTTCTCCCATCTTTCTTTAGCTATGCTCTGACGAAAATCATGTCCAGGTTGTAAACAAAAGTTGCATAGAACAGAAGCTTGTTCACTATAACCGGAATTTTGATAAGCATGACCATATGCCTTACAAAAATTACAATACGGTGCAGATTTACGAGTTCGATATTCGTAATACGTATGGCCTAGGCGATTACAAAAACCACACTTGACCTGATTTTGCTTTTTGTGTTCAGGTGTTAACCTTGAGGTGTTTTCTGTAAATTGATTCATGGTAAAATTGTTATTCAAATTAAAATTATTATTGGCATTTATGGGACTGGGGTTTGTTAAAAGATTTGAATAAGCTGTTGTACAATTTAGTGTACCAAAATTTGGGTAGAGCATGAGTTGCTCTGCTTTTTCGAGGCGTTTAACTTTTGAAGTCAATGCCTCTAGTGTTTTTTCTGGATCTTGCTAAAGATTGAACTTTTGAATTGGGTTAAATATTCCCATTTTAAAACTGTTAACCGCAAGTTCCTCTAACTCGGTATTAAGAATATGTGCACCCGCAGGTTATTGTTCCTTAGCTTTCAATTTACACTTTTCTAATTGTATTTTTACACGACGTAGAAACGTTAACAGACTTTCACCAGGCACTTGTTGCATTAAACGAAGTTCATTATTAAGTAACATATAGGATTTTTCATCCGAAAAATTATCTTTGAAGGAAGTGAAAAACTCTTCAATGGTTTGGAAAGTCTTATCGTGAAACAATTCTAATGCCCGACCACGAGTGGGAATTAATTTCAATAATAGAAGTTTTTCTTCGGGGGTTTCTTAAGATTCGTATGCCAGCCGACAACAATTCATAAAAATACATATCTCATTCGACAAATTGGAATTATCTTCTCCAGAAAAAAGAGGAATAAGATTTAAAGCAATACTCCATTTATCTAATTTTACGTAAATTTTTGGAACTCGAATTCATCTTATTGTTACTAATAAAATTTCTATTACTAGATTCTAAATCTACACAGCTTTGTATTTCTATTCTGGATAGTGCTGAGTTGAACTTTGGTATAAAGTATTTTCTTCCGTGACGTAGATGTATAATAGTCACGTCTCTCGTTTCACTTACTTTCTCCGGTTCTGGTTGCTGTTCGGCTATTTCTCCCACAACTGCGTCGCTTGTTTCTTCTATGTTTACTATTTTTTCCACTGCGTGAACTTCAACTATTATTTGTTCCCTTGTTGTTGTGATTGGAACCTCAGTTGGATTGTTGCTTTAAACCTCAGAACTTGCAATTTCTCAGATTTTACTTCCGGATGTTGACGTAGAAAAGGTTGTGCTACTCTCCTCGAAACTGAATCAATCTATTCTCCTTATAAATCTTTCCAATCTGTAGTCCAAAGGTAATTTCGGCGTGCTAGTCGTTCCAGACATGAAAACTAGTATCCTCTTACATACACATGTATGTACATAACTGCACCACATTTCTTTTTATTTACTTATTTGCATGAAAACTAAAATCCATTTTCATACACATGTATGTACATAACTGCACCACACGTTTCGTTTTGTTTACTTATTTTCTCCGTTTTCCCATGTAATTTTTCACACTGATTCACTTCTTTATTTTTCGCACGTCAATTCTAATAGTCTTGCAATGAATTCAATTTTTTTTTTTTTTTGGTAAAAGCTACCGGCTGCGCCAATTTATGTTCGGAGTTATAATTAAAACGACTTAACTTCACGACAATTTGAATCATACTCTCTTAACTTCTTTCTTGTTACATGAAATTACATTTATTTCTTAAGTAAAATTATTTCGTGGGGTCATTCTTGCATTATTGCTTCTTGTTATTCATTGAAATGATCGACAAATGTTTATTAAGCGCTTTATTGTCTTATTGGAAAACTTGACATAATTTACGCAATAAATCCAAAGTAAGTTTATTACGTTGGTGCCGTAATTGAGCTCTTTCATAATAAATAACTTTTGTCTGATCAGTTCGATGAATAACAATTTCCTGTTTCCTAATATACGCTTTAGAAAATAAGCAAAATTACCGGCGATAATTACTACTAATTTTGCAAATAAGAGGTAGAAACTGTTGATTACGTACGCTGCGAATGCGTAAGGCTTCTTCGTCAAATAGTTTACTGTGTGGGTAAGGATTCAAGTTCCAGCATACGTCCGGAAAACTGACTCTCATGAGGTCTAAATAGGGCATAAAATATCTTTTAGGTCATAGTAACACTAATGAAAATAATAATAATGCAAAACACTCTTGTCGTGTGTACATTTTGGAGCTTATAGCCACAGTATATTGGAGACCTGATACAAAACATCTCTCACTGTTTGTTTTACCGTACGTCTTATAATTTTTTGGCTCTTGAGAATTATCGAAATATTTTTATCGCATTATAAAATTCGAATATTTCAAATACTACCTGTTCCCCTGTTCTACGAAACTGAAATTAATTAAAAATTATCTTCAATCAACAATGCATGGGATCGGCTCGAAGGATTAGCAAGATCATCCATTGAAAACGAGGATGCCGGAATCCTCGATATCAAATAAAAAGCGATAAAGCTCTATTTAAATTTCAAATTAAAAAAAAAAAATTTTAATTATGATTATTTTATTTTGATATTTTCAAACTAATAATAAATAAACTATTTCCTGGTGTTTGAATTTCCTGTAGTAAATAAAAAGAATTCTTTATCTGGTCAGAACTAATCTATCTATTTTCGTATCAGTTGGAAATGCTTTTATACTAATCATGCTACTAAATTAATAGCGTGTGTGTTGGTAGATTTGAAACAGAATTGCTGAATTCAATTTCAATTCAAATATATATACATATGAGCTAAATATTTATACTCGAAAAACTTATTGACAAAACCAGAACGGGATTCTTAAAAAGCAAGAAAAGTCAAGCTTCAATTTTAAAATGATTTTTATTATAGAATTATGCCTTGTTTGGTTAATCATAATAAATATCAATAATCAGTCGAATGATACTGGTTTCATATATTACAATAACCATAAGAAATGTAAAAATAATACAACTTTTTTATCTTAAAGCTGCTAAGGAACTTATCGTACAACTAAACTACATTTATAGATCGGACTTAAACATTTACACCTATACACAAGTAAAAATAACTTATTTGGTTTGAAGAAGTATTTGGTACGAGGATTTATAAATTGGTGAACTGAGTTAGACTTGAAATTACACATATTTCGTGATACTTCGATAATATCTTTTAATGCAAAAATATGTACATGTGTACAAGATAGAGTCACACCCTTTGAGAGAATCCTTTTGATTTTCCCTCATTTGGTTTAGCACCGACAGGGTAGTTGCTTCGTCCTGTCCCTCGACATAGCAGAAGATTCCAATAAGCTTGTCGATATTCAGATGACATTACCACATATATTATAGGATTGATGCATGTTGTCAGATAAATGAGGAGATAACCCATGATGTTGAATACATGAATGTTAGTAATTCCTTTCCAAATTTTTGTAACTGTTATTGGAAGGTAGCAAATAAGAAAGGAAAGAAATATCACAAGAATCATCTTGAGAAGCCTTTTATCTTTCTGCGTCATTCGACCAGGATACAGAATTGAAGCTCCAGAGGTGTTCATTGTCGAAACTTTGTGGCCTGAACGTTTTGCTATTCGACTCAATGAAGCTTTGAACGATTTTTTGAATATCCTTCGTCTGGAAATAAATGAGAAGTGAGCTTGGATTAATGCAAACAAATAAAGAAACCCATTACCTTGGGGGACTTTCTTGATCTAAAGGTAAATCCACCCCTGAGCTAGATGATGGTTCTACTTGAACGGATAAAAGTTGATTACTAGTATCAGTTGAAGGAGTTATGTGATAAATCTGCAAGAACCATACTTATAATCTAGTCTAGTTTTAGAAGAAAAAATAATCCTTACCTGGTTGTTGTCGGAGGAGCTCGTACTCTCTTCAACAGCGGAATCGACATCATTTCGTTTGCTTGGTACACTCCCTCCATTCGGTAATCTTTCCTTAATTGAATCTAAGGGCGTCCCTTCTCTTCTATCTCTTTTCAAGGCGGACAAGGAAGGTGGAAAATCACTTTCAACACTGGTATCAATAAACTTCATATCGTCGTTTTTCAATTTGGAAAGGTATGGCCGGATGGTTCGTGATTGAGTTGTCTGTTGCTGGATAGGTATGCGAGCAGGACAGTTACTACTGTTGGAAATAGACGAAGAGTTCTCAGAGTTTTCTTCTTTTGAAGTTCTTGATGATTTTTCTAGCAGTTGCCTATCGGAATGATTACCATCTTTTTTATTAATTTTTTGCGATTTTCCAATCATTCGCACTGATGATGAGCTTATCATAGGTTCATGTGACCGCATAGCTGTCTTTCGTACTATGTAAAATATTCTAGCGTAGCAAACAACTATAGAAATACATGGGATGATGAATGCCATTATGAAGAGAAATTCTTTGGGAGATGTCCCTATTTTGCGTGGAAGAGGAAACAATGTTATGAAAAATTAGTCATGAGAAGAGTTTCTGCATAAGCTTACCATTTTGGTCGCGAAGTATTGTACAAGATCCTATAGACTTGTCTAAACCAAATTTTCCCCAGACTGCTCGCCATGTAGGGATCAAAGTTCCAAATGCGCAAACCCACGTTGATGCCACCATAATTGCTAAGTAACGACGGCGGTACACTCTGGAAGTAAACCATTAAAATTATTCTATGAAGTAAACAAAATTTAGTTTAAAAGCATCGCAATCTTGAGGAACAAACAAATTTTGTTTAATAGAGAAATTGAGCAAAAGAGACGAACGGATCAATTGTTTTGTTTTTTTTTTTATTGATATGAATACTGCTTTCTCTTTCTTAAACTGGAGAGAATTTATCTCTAGAATTTGAAAAACAAATCAAAGAATTTAGTTGGCTGGCTGAAGTTATCGTATTTTAACGTAAAGATATAATAGCTATATAAAGATATTTAAGCCCACGTGATACTTACAATTTCAAGTTTACAGCATTTTCTTGGTATTACCATAATTTTCGCAATAACATTTTACAGGGGAGAGGTAATGTAAAATATAAAGGCAAATCGCTACCTGAAGAAAATAAAGCAATTGAGCGCTTCTAGCTTAAGAATAGTTCTGGAAACAGTTAGAAATTATGCCCTAAAGATGAAATGGACGAAATGTAAATTTTTATATAAAGCATCGAATATTTGAGATGCACGATATCATGTAAGTAGTAGTTCTACGGTTTTTGGGTTTAAGAAATTTGATGCTTTTTCCAGTTATGTGAATGTAACGGGTCCACTTATAGATCCTTCTGGTAAAGTTATTCTTCATTCTTCTAACATACTTACTAAGAAAAGAATAATATACGTAGTAAGGAAACATGGCAGCAAATTCAAGTGATGAAGTTACGATTATAACTCTTTAGTATTAGCTCAACAGCCGAGTCGTAATGCAATATACAGCTTTATTCCAATTTTTAATTATGTATGTAATTAAATTAATTCATTATTATTATTAATTATGAATGAATTTCCTAGTTCTAAAAAAAAAAAAACTTACACTGATAATAAAAATAGGAATCAGTGAAACTTTTTTAACTTATACACGGTTAAAAATCTCAGTCTATTTCTAAAACCAAGAAAAAGTTTAACGACTTCTGACACTTTTTCAGGTTTGGAACTAAACTTACGTAAAGTCTAAAAAAGTATGAGCGAAATGTGTTTCAATTTAAAACCAGAGAGAGGTTTGTTAATATTAATGTTAAGAGTAGGGGCGACTAGGCCTCCAGTACCTTGCGGACACCGCGACCATAGTTGATCTATTGTGCCTTTCCCTATAGTGATTAGTCAAAATCGAGTCTTTTAACGAGCTCGATTATTGCTTTCGGAGTTAGATTGCAGACATTATCTGGAGAGATAAGTTCTCTTCCAGTGATTTGCATCCTTAGACCTGCAAGTGCTGGGCACTCGCATATAACGCGCATCGAGGTTTCATCTTCCTCTTCGCACAGTCGACACAGTTCACTGTCGCATTTGCCTATCTTCTTCAGGAAGTGACGGAAGGGGCCATGACCAGTGACTGCGTTAGCAAATAGTCTGAGCGACTGTCTGCTAAGTCCAATAAGTTGACGCGACAGGAAATGAGAAGGATTGAAGAATTTCTTCGCCTGCCTCATACCGGGCGCGCTACGCCAAAGGAGATCCAGTTGCCTGTTTTCCCACTTAAGCAGTTCCCCCCTAAAGTGGCTTTTTGGTAGGCCAAATGTCGGATAGGAACCAATATACGGACAATCAGCTCCGGTTTTAGCCAGTTCATCCGCTTTTTCATTACCGTCCACTCCTTCGTGTCCAGGGACCCAAACCAAGGTTACTTGGTTGTCCCTAGACAGTAGTTGGAGTTTTGAGTAGCAGCTCCAAACTAATTTCGACTCAAAGGCTTTAGAGGAAAAAGCTAGGAGCGCAGCTTGGCTGTCTGAACAGATATAGATGTTGGAGTTCTTACAGCTCTTATTTAGGCTTTCCTGAGCTGCAACCTCTATAGCATAGACTTCCGCCTGGAAAATGGAAGGTGAGACACCAAGCGGAATGGATAGTTCCACTTCTGTACCAATCACTCCTGCGCCTGTTTTCCCGTCCTTCCGGGATCCGTCAGTATACCAGACTTGGGCCCGTTTACAAGTCGCATTAAATCTTTTTGGTTTTGCTTTAAAACCTTTTATGATTTCGTTTTTTCTTCAAACTTATAAAGTTTTGACTTCAATGAAAAAATCGGTTCAAACTTATTTAAAACTTTTGTTGTTTATTTGTAAATAGAATCGGGTTTAAAAGTTTTAAAAGTCTGTTATCTTAGTAAATTTATTAAACGCCTTCGGTTTGAAATTCAAACTTCTGCCGAAATATAAGACCAGATAGTTTCAGTTTTAAACTTTACAGTTTAAAACTGAACAGGCTTGAACATGCCGAGATAAAACTTTCCATTTAACCCAATTGCATCATTGCATCATTCATTAAGAAGTAAAAATCTATTCACAAAATAGGTGCTATTTATTTCAGCATTCGAAATTTACCACTGAAATATTTAACGGCATTAAATAATATTCACTTAGTGTTACTCTTTTATGCCGAAGATGCCAAATCTCACGGTATGTACAATAAAATATTGGAACCTGTTGTCAACGATATTGCGACCTTAGAAACTGTGGGGATAAACGTAGGTGAACTGATATTGAAAGGATCATTAATTTCAGTTGCGCATGATAATGTGGGAGGAAATAGCCTTCTAGGCTTCCATCAGAGTTTTCGATCCAACCACTTCTGTCGTTTCTGCGTTTTATCGAGAGAAAAAACACAGCATCTCGCGAAAGAAAACTCTACAGCACTAAGAAGTTATTATAAGGAACAAGACCAGATTGTTGAACACCACCGAATTTCTTTAAACTTTCAACACTAGTTCCTTTTTACTCACAAATCACAAATATGAAATCAAAATTTTGCGGGAAGTTATAGTTTCAGAGATAATCGACTTTAAAAATCGCGAAATTTGCACTATATTTCACAATACAATTTGACATTCCCCAGCAATTAATTAAATCTTCTTCTTCTTTTTAGTATTAAAAAGAGGCTGTGGTAGGTATATACATACCTTCCGAACATTCGGGTTACCAGCATTGCGTTTTTTTATTCATTACGAATATTAATTGATATGTAGTAATCAGCATTTAACACACACACACCCATGCAGACAGGCACACACACACACGGGCAGGCGCGCGTGTGTGTGTGTGTGCTTCTTTAATAAAAGTTTTTCTACTGCATTCTAAGTAAATGCTACATCAACTCGTAATGAATAAAAAAACGCAATGCTGGTAACCCGAATATTCGGAAGGTATGTATATACCTACCACAGCTTCTTTTTAATACTAAAAAGAAGAAGAAGATTTAATTAATTGCGGGGGAATGTCAAATTTTATTGTGAAATATAGTGCAAATTTCGCGATTTTTAAAGTCGATTATCTCTGAAACTATAACTTTCCGCAAAATTTTGATTTCATGTTTGTGATTTGTGAGTAAAAAGGAACTAGTGTTGAAAGTTTAAAGAAATTCGGTGGTGTTCAACAATCTGGTTTATGCCCAACATAATGACAATTTGAATGAAGTAGACCTTAAATTCTTCAGTATATTAAACAATTTATCGTGCTATAATATCATAGACTTCGGCACAGTAGATATCATGCATGATATTCTAGAAGGAACGGCACCTTTTGCATTAAAAATATTTTTTAATTATTTAGTTGATAAAAATATCTTAAAATTAGACGCTATAAATAACCGAATAATTTCCTTCAACTTTGATTTTCTAGAAAGAAAAAATTGGCCTACCTCAATTAAAATTGACAAGATATCTGCTTTAATCGGGTTAAATGCTGCTCAAACGTGGTGCCTTATTCATCAAGTGCTTTTTATATTCGCAGATAAGATAGACTTAATTGATAGAAATATATGGGATTTAATAACATCTCTCTTAACAGTCATGAAAATTGTATTTTCCGAAAAAATTCCTATGTCTGACCTTAATGAACTTCCTGAATTAATAGCAAATCATTTAAATATTATCTTAGACCTATGTTACACGTCACTTCCTAAGCTCACTACCCTACAGTTATTAAAAAAATGGGTCCTTTAATACATTTTTGGTGCATGCGTTATGAAGCTAAACATAGATTTTTCTCTCGGTTAGGATCAAATTTAAAAAATTTCATAAACATTTGCAAAACTCTGGCTAACAGACATCAGCAACACCATTGCAGTCGTTACTATTATTTAAAGATGTTTGTGACCATGGAGGCAACAGAAAAGCTCTCTATTTGCACGATTTACATGTATTTCTGAAAGAAAAGTTACCTCTTGGGGAGGAAGAACTTGGATATGTTGTAGAATTTGATTGGTTATATACGTGATATCATTACAGAAAAGGACTATTTGTGGTATCAAATCATGAAAGCTCATTACCGATATTCACAAAATATTGAAGATATTTAGTTTTAAACATAAATTTATTTTTTATACTGAACAGTATATAACTTTTGAATATGATAAAGATTTCGAATCTTATACATTAAAAGAATCGAATTGTTCCGTTTCATTATTTTTAGATGAATTGCAATATCCAAAGACTTATGAGTGTGCTCTTAATAAAGATAAGAGTTTTATAATAAATACGATGCTTACATAGAGTGGGCGAAATTAACTAAGGCCAGACATAAAAACTTTGCTCAAAATCGTTTAAAAATAAAAAAACCAAACGTTCAATGAGTTTTATGTTATTTGTTTAATTAGCCTGTGAAAAAATGTTCTCTAAGGCTTTACAAAAAACCGTAAAAAATAAAACAAAAATATATTTTCTTCTTCCAATTAACAAATAAAGCTTTGTTTCTTTGTCTAAATTTGATTATGTATTTTTATCACTAATACTGATAACATACCACACGTTGGGCACTGACTTTAAATTACTTTCGCGCACTATATATTCTTAAGACTGAATTTCACGCTTTGTATTTTTTTTTTTGTATAATTAAGAAATATATACCTACTTGTTTATATTCATATAAAAAAAGCATACCTTAATAAAAAATATTGAACAGTACAGTTTTATTTCAAAACTTAAGGGCAGTATAAAACTAAAACTTACCAGAAAATTTTCTATTCCTACTACATTAATTTACTCTAAAGCTTCAAAGTTTCATAATAAGCCTTTTTTAGTTTTATGCAAACATATATAAACAAGTTTTAGTTTTACACTGCATTAGTTTGTTGATAAAACTCTTTGGGTTTCATATATGTTAATGCATAATAGGTTTTAATTTTAAACAAAAAGTTTCTTAATAAACCTTTTCCAGTTTTATACATATAATCATAAACAAGTTTTAGTTTAAAACTTCATCAGTTTGTTGATAAAACTCTTTAGGTTTCATGTGCTAATGAACAAAAGGTTTTGATTTTAAACAAAAAGTTTCGAATTAAGACATTTGTTTTGTTTCAAAACGAAACCTAATAGTCTTGGAACCATATTCTCTTAAAATTAAACCCAGATTTTTAACCGTGTAATAACACAAGGGGTCTAGATATAATAAACTGTTTTAGGTCACGAAATATAGTATATGTAGAACAGAACAGAGTAGAGAATCTATAGTACCTAAGCACCTACTGCTCTAAAGTGTTCAATTGAGTTGCATCTAATATTTTTGATGGAACAGATTATATCAAGGAGTGGTGACAAATTAAAAATAGTTAGTTTGTTGACATTTTACGTGAAAATGATAAATCAGTTTTCTTAAAAAGACGATTCTCGACCATCCTATGCTGATAAGCTAAAATGGAGCATTTAGGTAAATGATAAAATTAGGGAAACTCTTTAATTAATTGATTTGAGCAATTATTTGTTCTTTTTGTTAGGACATTGTCCGTAATGAGTTTTTTTTTTAATTTGACGGTTAATATAGTAAATGTAGTAGTATAGTCGATGCGATGGCTACCTCGTCGTCATTATATTAGTGCTGCTGGTCATTATCCACGAGGACTTGTAATAATAAATGTGCCGTTGATGCGAGAGTAGCTAACTTAGCTCAACTCATTGATGATCTCGTGCCGAAGTAGCTCATAGAAGCATAACTCCTAAGTTAAATGTTGGAATAGCTTACAAAGCTCAACTCATAATTAATATCTGGAGTAGTTAAACAGCTCAACTCCTGAGTAGAGATTGGCCGTAGCTAATATAGCTCACCTCCACTAAATGATAATACTGGTGATTATTTGAAGAATACTGTCATACTGAATGATTTAATCAATTTCCTAAGTCAATTTATACAAATTATAATACGCCTACAATTACCTTATTTATAACAGTTAATTGGTAATGTTCTTTATTTTGAAGCCTAATGATGATTCTCGGTCAGTAATCGATATTACTTTTGTTGTTTGTTATTTTCTTTCGCGCTATTTTAGTAAGTCACGTTTATTATTGATTTCAGTTGATTAGTGTATTACATATTATGTCGAGGGTGACCTACTCATGCCATGTACAACAAAATTTGCTAGTCGCGAGCTTTTCATATGCCACAATAGTTTATTGTTTTCGTACAGTAGAATTGTTGTTATTATTCTGTAATGCGCTGTGTTTACTTAGAACACTTTAAAGCATTTTAAATATCAAGTATGTAGGTAAGTATATCGCAATATTATGTATGTAAATTAAATTAAATTATAACTTTAACAGCACAATTAAGTTCGAACAAATTGATGGTCAGTACGTTTCCTTTCTAATGATGTCAAAAGAAGTCTAGTTAGTAAGTAACAAATTTACGAAAATGATTAACTTTTCAGGAAAATAATATCACAAAACGTGCTTCTTTTCTCGATTTACTGTTGATGTTTAATTTAAAAAAATCGGTTAAGAGAGAGCTGCGCTCGCGCAAAGTTACGTACCGGGACTTTATCAAAGAATAGTCCAAGAATTTAAGTACCTACATTTAAATGCAATTCAAATTTGCCTATGATATCTGAATATATTCAAAAAGATGGACGCACGAGTATTTTTATAAGTCAGAGCTGTCTACTAAGTTAACACAAAAATCATTTTTTTTTTCAGAAACTATGAGACTGACGAAAAAGGTGCAATTTTCCTGTTATCTATGACTTAACCCTGATAATATCGAAATTTTAGTTTTAGAAACCTAGAAGGGGGACCGTATTTTTTCTTACTAACCTATTCACCACAAATTTTGAATTTTGTATTTTGATATCATTGAAAGTAGATTAAAACGATACAAGATACAAAAAATTTAAATTGTTTGTTTGAGGGGCCCAAACCACTCTCATTGAAAATATAAAAAAAAACATATTTAATAATCTTTTACTGTCGACACATGAAGACCTAACATTCTGCAAATTTTAAATTTGTATGTTACGTGGTTTTCGAGATAAATGTCTGTGACAGACAGACGGATGGACGCACGGGTCAAAACCCTACTACTAGCTTGTATTTTGTTTAAACTCCATAATTTCAATTTATTCTAAGATCGGAGTTTTTTTAATCATCATTAAAGAAATTGTTTACGAGTAATTTTTTGTAATTATAATAAAAATAATCCGCATATCTTAATAACTTTTTGATGTGACTAAACTAATATTCGGTGGCTCTTAGAAGGTAATAATTAATCCCTTGCAATAATCACTTATACCCCTTTTCTTGTAAGAAGTGCCTATAAATAAAAACGTCTACTTTTAAGTCGTTACAATAATGGCTGTTATAAAACAGCATGGGATGGAATTTAGTTATATCTCTCTGCAACTAATATTTTGAGTATATCTAGTTTGCATTTGCGCATTAATCTCAATTTGTCACAGAATGTTACTTGTACCCCTTTGCCTTTGTGCCCCTCAGTTATATTAAAAAATTAGAAGAAAAAACTAGTAGTTTCTTTGAGTATCGATAATTATCAAACGGGGCCACAAAGCATTAATAAAAAATTTCGTTCATGTAAGAACCACCCTAATAGGTATACATACATAGCCATTTCATACAGTTTTTTTTTTTTTATTTGGATACTATCATATTTTTTATGAAAAATATCAAGCATTATGCCTAGTATCGAGTTGACATTTCCTTACAGATTTTAGCGCTGGTAAAATGGCATGCAAAAGTTTTACTGAT
This sequence comes from Dioctria rufipes, assembly GCA_963924295.1. Taxonomy (NCBI): domain Eukaryota; kingdom Metazoa; phylum Arthropoda; class Insecta; order Diptera; family Asilidae; genus Dioctria; species Dioctria rufipes. Next base: position 120,614,562 of record OZ002742.1, read on the forward strand.
GATTTTAATAGTACAGTACGGAGTTCACCGGTAAAAACTGGCTCCGTTCTCTAGATATGATTCTAGAAAATGACGTTTCATCGTAAAATCACGAAATTTCTAACCCTGAAGTAAGCGGGGGATGGTAGGGCATCGTAGGGGAAATAAAAAAATTCGTGTGAGCTATTTTTGTATTCCATACAAACTATGAAAGTTTCCTCCAAATCGGAGACGGATAAATTGAAAAGAGGTTGATGCCCTAGTGTGAAACGTAGACCACAACAAGGTTCATTCAGCTTCCAGGCTTAGGAGCAATTGCTTATAAGTCCAAACCTTTTCGTTTCCGTTGATATCACAATGACCTCGTACCTATAGGATGAGTACCCTGTTACACCGTTACAGAGAGAATTCATGGTGGTTTTACACTACAATACCAGTAAAGGGCTTTGAGAAGGTCCTGGAAGCTGCTTGGTAGATGGCAATCTCCTTGTTCTCAGTGTCTGAGTTGAGAAGATACCTTCCCGCTTCAAGCATTGCCTTGACTTCCGCCTGGAAAGCCTGGCGACAGGCCTAGCATAGCAGTATTCACAGTACCACACAGCGCTATTATTTGGACAACGGGCTCGATAACAAAAAAGCTATGCAATGGGGCTGGAACGAATATGTAGGTAGACTGCTGCCCAAATTTATCCCAGACAGTTCAGAACTAGTTCCCGAAAAAATATTAAAAAGTATTAGCTGCAACTGTGAGAGTGGTTGTAATAAACATAGATGTGACTGCCGAAAACACAGCTTAAAATGTACCAATTTATGCAGTAATTGTAATGAAAACTGCTCAAATAGAGATAAAGAAATAAGTGATTTGGAAGAATTATTGATGAAGAGTTAGCAAGGAGTCTTTATATTGAAATCGAAGAGCTCGAAAAATCGATAATCTCGAAGATCCTTCGAAATTTGAAAATTTTTTTCATGAAGAACAACCACAATGAGAAAGATGTCAAATTCATTAGATTTTATAATTTCTCATAAATTTTTTATTTTTATAAAAAATATCAATAAATTAATTGTTCTACTTAATAATTACGTACTCAAATTATTTTATTCAAATATACCTAAAACAGATTACTCATCGTTATACTATTTATTTAGTGAAAAAATAGTAAAATATACATTAATAAAATTGCAAACTGGGCCAGCGAGTCTTAACTCTAGCTTACGACTTTCAGTACGGTACGGTGCATTGCCATGAAAAATTTAAGTTTCAGGATGATTTCTGCCCGTGTCTTCAATTAAATTGATTCAACTTTAGTAATATTATATTAAAGTAAATTCCGTCATTGAAATTTAATCCATTATTTACGTAAATAATAAAAAAATAGAAAAATTCGTATCCGAAAAGTATTTTGTTTTATTTTCCTCAATTTTAAGCGGTTAAAAAAAACTATTAACATATATAGACCATTTTAAAGTAGACATGTCAACGGTTAAAATGAGCCCAGATAGAAGATTTAAATAAAAAAAAAAAAACAACAATAACGGTTTTCGTGGAAAAATTTGGGGTTTTCTTCAAAAATTGTAAATATATTGGAAACTACATGTTTCCCAGATTCCTTAGAAAAAATATGCTTATTCAATGCAAAAAGGTATACTTTGATAAAATTTCATGTAATTTCAATTTTTTTTACGAGAGAAAAAAAATAAAATACTGAAAAATTGGTTTCCTGCGATTTTCTCAAAAATTCTGAGGTTATATTGAAAAATGCCTGATATGAAAATTCTAGATATTTTTATTATCTATAACTTTCGCGAAGAACATTTTCCGCTAGCAAGACACATTTCGGCGAAAATCGCAAAAAACCACTTTCAACCCCTTAACACCCCCCACCCATTTCGCAATTTCACTTTATCTCGTGTTTAATTTTAATTTTAATCATAATTAAATTTTCCGTGTGGTCCTTGCCTGATATTAATTTTTCCTTTTCAAAAAGTATTGGCACCAGTCTATAGTCTCGAGGAGCTGGTTACTATCAGGTGCCCAGATGATCGATTTCGTGTGGAATGACTGTAAATTCAATGTCATAGTATTAGTTGAGATTCAGTAGTTAAAAGTCCTCTACTCCAATAAATCCAATAAATTTTATGCCCTCAAACTAGATGGCTTCCCATCAAAGCTGTGTAGGTAATAGGATACTGTAGCAATGGATTACACTGAAACTACATATATTTTCTTAAGTTGTTTCTACGAAGAAAATACAATTAAAGCAATTGGATTCCATATTTTAGCAATTCTACAGTATTTTATATTTTGTGCAAAATTTCATGAATTTCGAAGAAATAGCATCTCTCGTAATTCATTTTTATCAGAATAATAGTTTTCATGGTTCTTATGGAGTCAAAATTCTGTATTCTCGAGATTTTGAAATGGATTATCATATCCGCGCGGCTAGCTTTTGAGGAGTAAGATAAAGATAGTCTGTTGCATCTTGGGAGTTTTGCGCCTGGTGAGGATTTAAGAAATTTTGAGTTTTGGGGATTTTCTGTTTGGGAATTGGATGTTTATTTATAAAAAAATATCCATATTCTATGGTTCAGGGCAGTAATTTTAAGTTGAGTAATAATTTTATACACATAGGTTCAGGTTTAATGCTCTTTCATAGCATCCCACATGAATTAGAGGCTATCAATGTATGTACTAGGTGTACATATGAATGTCAGTTGTGACTTGCCAAACTTTTGTTGAAGACAATAGGAAGGTTTCCTGTAAAGTTGTTTAAGGGCGCTCCTGGTGCAATTTAAAATATTGCTTTTAATGAGAATGAGTGAAAATGAAAAAATAAATGAAGTGCAAGACAAAAAAGGGTAATTCATGATCAAGGAACTATTCCTGAACTATAACTCATATGCGACGATTACATCCTACTGATTTCCCTGATATATGTCAGAAATCTTGGAGTGGTACAATACTGAAATGACTTGCTGCGACCACATATATAATATTACAGGTAAAGTGTAAGTAACTCTTCGTACACTTTGTGTATCTCTTGCCAATGAACACTATATTGAAGACAACTAAAACATTAACAATTTCTTTCTTCACGTACGGGAGCATTACATACCGTTCTCGAAAAATTGTACGGGCGTTTATTAGTTATATTAGGTTTATTTTCGGGCTGGGACTGTATAATCATATAAGCTGCCCCAAGAAACAATTTATTTTATATAGTAGTAACCGTAAGGTTTCCATTAACAAATTATATAACTTAGGTTATATGGATTAGTGCTCGAAACCACTTAGTAACCACTATAAACCCCTTATAGAGCTTAAATAAAGGTTACTGTGACTTGATTTAGGTAACGTTATATAACTAAAAGTTTTATAAAATGAGTAATAAAAATATTCTGGTTACCTTAATATAACTCCTTATATAACCCTTATATAACCTGGAGTACTCTTGATTAATTTACATTGGTCATAGCAGTAGTTGCGGTAATGTTTCCATTATAAACCTTGCTTATAATGGTATTGGTAACGTTTCCACAACTCTTGGAATTTTTTCAAACTGATTACTTTTAGTGATTGAAATGTTGGGAAATTACTTTTCGTTACCTTTATAAAACAATATAAGGCAAATATTTACCCAACCTATCTTGAAATAGAATTTCGATATTTTTTTGTGCTACATTTTTATAAGGTAAGTGTTTAATATTTTTACATCTTAGAATTATAATTTATCGGCGGCATGTACGTGGTGAAATTCAGCTGCAATTAATTACTGTGAATATCATTATAGATACTTCTAAAAAATACAGACCGCTCCAGAAATAAGCAATATTTAATTATTTTAATTAGATATGAAAAAATTTACAATTTTCACTTAGGTGATATCAATTGACAAAAGTAACATTACATAATTTAGAAAAATTATGTATCTAAAATGATGTATTTTCTTCATATAAAATTAAAACGGAAGCCATATATCAGCAATTTAAATAATTGGTTTAACCAACATTTTCTTTTTTATCTGCAATGCACAGATGAAAAAATGGCGGCTTGTACTTAAATGAACCATTATGAAACTTCAACTACTTTTATATAAACTCTGGCTCTGTTATATAAATTCAATTACCCTTATAAAACTTCTAGAAATATTATATAAACTAAAGGAACTACCATATATAGGGTCCGCCATCTAACGTTTTTTTTTTCAACTAGTGCTTATTTCGTGAATGGTAACACTTAGCTCATGTCTGATTTGACAGATAATTAGTTTTATTCTTCCGCTGAACGAATATGGTTGTGTATACGCTTGAACAACGCTGGGAAATATTGATCTTGGCGGGTATGTAAACAAGCAAAATTGTCGCATTTGGGGCACAGAAAACCCGCACGCATACATTGAAAAGCCGATACAGCCAAAACGAGTCACTGTTTGGTGCGGATTTTGGTCCAGAGGCATAATTGGGCCATTTTTCTTCGAAAATGAGCAAGGAGTGGCCGTTACAGTCAATGGCAATCGTTATCGGGCCATGTTGAACGAAAATTGAAGAGGAGGATATTGGCAACATTTGGTTTCAACAGGACGGCGCTACGTGCCACACAGCCGAAGCTACATTCGTTTTGCGCCCTGTTTAAAAAAAAAAAAGTTATTTGGCGTACCCTATATATATCGATAGTGAGGAGGTTGTTGATGATAACCGCAACTCCTCACATCGATTTATCCAAATGTTTATTTTGTAGTACGTCCAAAACATAAAGAAAATTATATACTGGTATTAGTAAAAGGATAAAAATATTTATTTTTATTTTTATATGTATATTTTGTAATTTTTTTATGGCTCTTTTAGAGTTGAATAATTATATTTTTATTTTTATTCCATTTATATTCTTTTTAACTGATTTATTTACATTATTTTTAATTCTCTATAATTCTGACAACAAGATCTTTGAGAATCTGAATTTTTCGTTGACATACTTTATTTTGTAAAACTTTTTGTGTACTTAGATTTAGTTTATTTTCCATACATTTTATTTTTACAAGGTGTCTGTAGATGCGATGAAATTTTAGCGTGTAGTTTACAGTACACTATCTATGCTAATTTACTATGTAGTCAAACGTATAGATGTGCTACATATATACCCTTTAGTCATAATATGTTACCTTTGGTAATGTTATATATCTTATAGTAACAACAGACTTTAGTGATCTTACATACCCTTTGGTTATATTGTGTTACCTTTGGTAATCTTATATATCTTAATGTAATGACAAAATGTCTGTGTCATATTCTTCTTATAATAATTTTTGTTGTACGTTCCTCGGTAGTGTAGTGAATAAATTTAGTTACCAAAAAAAAAAAAATTTCATATAAAATCGTGCAAATTAAAGGGGCAGGTCAGACCTACTTTGTGTATTATCGCAACAGCTCGGGGAAATGCATATTGAAATGGCCAAATACGAAAAAATTTACGTTACTAAAAGTTTCCAATTTTTATAACAGTAACCTTCGTTACTAAAACGCCATAAATAAACGAAAATAGTTTTATAATGGCTCCATTCGACACTAAAACTCATTTGTTTTTATAACGATCACCGTAGTTACACAAGGCCACCAAAAACTGTTACGATATTTTATAGTGGGTTTATGTATTACCGAAAGTTCCCAATTTTTATTAAAGTCAACTAAATTACTAAACGTTGTCGAGTTATATATGGTTAACCACGGATACTGTAATAAACACTTATTACCAATCAGTTATATAACATGGTGATGAAAACAATTATAAAACTTTCTTATAAAAATCTAGTAATGGTTACTCTATGATATATAGACCGGTGATTGAAACATTTCCATCACCAACTTATAAAACCTTACTTCCACGAGAATCATTAGTAATCTTAAAAAACTCTAATATAACTACGTCAGCAATTGGTAATATTATAGAACTCTTATATCCACTCAAAAATTGGGAAAATTGTTACTTGTGGCCATCGTACCGTAATTCTTACTCACACAATTAATATATACTTACTTATTATGCAGAGCACTTTTTCTGCATACTTACGTGTAATAATAAATCTGTATATCTCTCCACTTATATCAATTTGCATTCATCAATACATGTTTGCATCTTACTGCCTTACTACAAAACTTATATAGTTAGGACAACTTTATCCTATTTTGTTCAGTGCAAACTCAGAGTACAGAATCTGCGAAAGTATTTAGGGAGCTTTTGTTTCAATACTTAGCGAACAGAGGAGCATGAAGGCTCCAGATTTACATAACTATTGTAGTTATAAGGGCTCACTTTTACTCTGAACACTTTCTGTTTCAACTCATATTTCTATTTTTAAGATATAAATGTTTTTGTTGAAATTAGGCTTAATCAGCACGAAAAGTTTTTGAAAAGGTTTGTTTGTTTAAAACTTTTATTTAATTATTGAAACGGTAAAAGTTGTATGAAACATTCATTTTATACTTTTTTTATGAAAAAGTAAGAAAAAAATTAAATGAATTTTCAGTCAGCAACTATTATAATAACATAACAATAAACTATATAAAAAAAAAAAATTGTTATAATATCCATGCTATTCAGCAAATAAGTAATATGGAGTATTCCAATAAATTATTTGGAGTGTTCTGATTACATTGTTTCTCTAGAGACCTAACCACTTCTAAAATAACTCTTTCCGCTACAAGTTTCCGTTTAAAAATTTTCTTTTTAAAAAGGAATGTAGTTACACAAATGCTCAAAACTTCTTCCAAGAGTATCTCAGGATCAAATTTGAGCACATGCACCAACCAGAGCCTTTCATCGCTGTTAATTATATCCAACATTTTACGATTTATGAGTCTTATTAGTTATCGAGACTTTAATTATCGAAAACAATATTTCATACATTTGTTGTGTTATCCCTAATCCCGTAAAATATTTACACAAATGATATTATAGTTTTTTCTCTTACAAAATGCTCTGCGTTAGCAATCCTTTAAAAAAAAAACAATTACTGCAATATCTTCTTTTGTTTAAAAGTTATTAATATATTCATGTTATGAAAAAAGTGAAAAAGTTTAACTTCCTGATCAGAAACGTGTATCAGGAGAGAGGGGGGCGAAGTAGAATAGAACACTTATTGTGCTCTGGTGTAGAGGCTACAAGGAAGCTCGATGCTACCAAGAGAAGGAAGAAAACATAATTTACTTCTTTATGACTTTTTTGACTTATATTAATCAAATACTGCAATTCCTTACGCTCCACTAATTCATTTCCAACAATCATGGAAAGATTAATTAAGGGAAGAAAGAGCTTTTGTCGTGTAAATAAATGCGTTGACTTGTTCACCGATATAATTGGCATATTTAAGCGGGCTATTGAAATTATTCATAGTTTATTAGCGTCACTTTATAGTTTGCAGAAAATGTGTTCATTAATCAACTACATTCGTTATTAAAGCTTTATCCACAACTTAATTAGCTTTCCTTCGACATTCAACAGTTTGCTGTGCCCTCTTCTATATATATGCATATAGACACTGAGATAATCACAATTCTACGTACAACTTTAGGACATGTTTATTTATTGTAAGTAAACTTACAGTTCCTTCAAGTACCTATATACTTAAAAAGTGGTATATAATTAGAAATTTTATTCATTGAGTTTGGCTGCAACAACGCCTTTGGGATCATAAATTGTGTAAACGAGTAAAATAAAATGCTCTCGCTGGGCAATATTTTACGGACATAAAAATTAAAAGCTTTCATAAGTTCTGTGAGCCAATGCAGAAATGAAGTATTTCTAACTTTTATAGAAATTTGTGAAATATGACACGTGTCTGGCGAAGGTTTAAAGTTTTCAAAAAATTAATGAATTTCCGACCAAATGTTACCATTGAAGAAACGGATATTTATTCAAAATGGATGTTCTTTGCTTGCAGATTGAGCAGCTAAAGTAAGACTTCAAGAATAGCTAAAAATTAAGCAGCACGACATTTTATTTGGGCTGGTTGTCTAAATTTTGTACTTAACTGGAAAACCATATGATAGTATCAATTAAATTATTTATTTTCTGCGGTTTTACTGGCTCTATCACTATGAAAACATGAAAACACTATTGAAATTGAAGGCTTAAAAACTGTTATTCTTAAAGTTGTCCAAGATAATTACAATTTATTCGTCACTTTAATACCTAATTAAAAACAAATTGTGTTATAAATAAGATATAATTAAAAACTATATAAAAATATAGAAATGTGGGATGTATTACAATATCCAGTGCCATGCCAAACCAATAAAATATTAGTTACTTTGCGGTACAATTCCAGTTTCCTAAATTCAAATTTTTATTATAAGTGTGGAGACTTTAAGGGAAAAGTACCAAAATTACCATAGAAAAGTAATTAAAATCTTGGAATTTTTAACGTCATACTTCAGTAAAATTTTCTTTGAATGAGAGTGTACCTCTTTACGCCGACGTGTTCTCAGGAAGTGCCCGTATATATATAGTCAAAATGAAATTTCATTATGGCAACCCTATGAAGGAGTGTTTAAAAAAAAGGCCCGTGTACAAAATTTCAGCTCTCTACGTCGACACATGAAGCAGTGTCCAAATAGTGCAAAATTATAGTTGTGTTTGCAATTTCTATGAAAACGCCGTATACAAATTGTGAGCTCTCCACTTCGATGCCTTTTCAGCTTCCAAGTATATAGAGAAAAACCAAAGTTTTGTATGGCAACACCAAGAAGGGGTAACCCGATTGAGCCCATTTTTAAAATATTATTTACCATTAGGTACTACGAAAACACCACGTACTAAATTTGAGGTCTCTACGTCGAGGGGTACTAGGCAGTGCCCAAATAAATAGTTAAAAACAAAATTTTTGTATAGCATCTCTACGAAGTAGGTGCTCGATTGGTCCTATTTTTGAACTTAGATTTATATTTTTTAAAAAAAAAGGCCAGTTGATAATATTTCAGATCTCTACGTTAACGCATGAGGCAATGCCCAAATATATAGCGAAAAACTAAAGTTTTGTATGCACTGTAAAAAAAAGTAGGACAATTCCCTAAATTTAAGACACATTTTTTTATAAAAATAAATGATCTTTTCTCTGATATAAAGGGAAAATCAGCTTAATTTCCCCAAATCAATGGAACATTCAATAGCATCAGTAAATCTATATGGTACGTGAAATTCCCGAAAAGTTAAGCTTTCTCGGATGAAAGAAAGAGAACATTCAATATATTAGGTATTATTATAGATTTGGAAGTATCTACATTTTAGGGATAAAACTTATTCCAACTTTTCTAAGGTGGAATTTTCCCTAACCTGATAAAAAAATACCTAAGCTTAGTGGCACAAATTGTTACCACTCACTTCAGGGAAACATTTTTTACTGTGTGGCAACACGAAAAGGGATCCCCCGATTCGGTTCATTTTGAAAGTATTGTCTATTTATACGGAAATGCGGTGTACAAAATTTGAGCTCTCCACGTATGGCAACACCAAGAAGGGATTGTTGATTCCAATTTTTCTTTCCCTAATAACCTTGTTCTGACAGTTACGAACGCAAAAACAAATAAGCCAAATCGGTCGAGCCGTTCTCAAATGATGATGTAACATACATGCGGCAATTGATTTTTACCAAAGTTTTGTATGGCAACACCAAAAAGGAGTTAACGTTCCCCAAAAATATTTTCCTGACAATTGCGAACAAAAAAAAAAAAAAAAAAAATTAGTCAAATCAGTCGAGCTGTTCTCAAATGATGATGTAACACACATGCCGCAATTGATTTTTTATATATATTATATTACTGCAATTACTAACAGTAAGAAGTAAGATTTAAGTACATAAAAATTGATCGTGGAAATATTGCGAAAGTAGCTAGCTAGTGTTACCTCAAAATAAGTCTTATATGTGTAGAGGGAGAAAAAAAGCTTAAAGTGGAAAAGATTATGAAGAAGCGGGAAAAGAATAATCTATCTCTGCTTTGTTTATTAACTTTCCAAATAGATAAATATTATTCCCAAATTAGATGATTGAAGTCGATGAAGTAGCATTTTTTTCGACCTGATCTCTGGTTTTTACCAATGTTTCGTTTCAACTATGATCTGAGTATAATTTAAGAAAAGTGGCACCAACTCATGAATACACCAGTATTCCAATGCAAAAAATGCCTACAAACTCTGCAATATTGGCTGCTGTTATTTTTTTCATTGAAGCCAAATTTTACTAACAATATTTCGGTCTTCCAGTGGCGAATCGGCTATTCCCATTGTTCTAGATTCATAAAAATACTGATATTAACAAAACTGAGAAAGAAAACTCAACACAAGCATATCGACTTACAGCGAAAATGTACTACGAGATATATGTAAATTGAAAGAAAGTAGTGAAACGAGCCAAATACGTAATTTCGGGGGCATACATATTATGATTTAAAAATTATTAATGTGCTAAAACAATAATATTTGTTATATTTATAATTTACATAATAACGGCCACTCTTTTCCTTAAACTTTAGAAAGATATAGTTATTTCAGTTTTTGTTGTTTAATCTTTTTCTTCACATAATGATTTAATTCTCGAGAATCAACTGATCCTTTGTTGGAAAATGGAATTTAAGGCCCTATATTAGATAGCGTCATTACTGGTCTCCTTACTTGTCCTGGTTCTGTCTGTTTAAAGTACTTACACAAGCGTTTTATTTTTCAAGTATGTTATCAAAATTTGTTTGTGAGGGTAACACAAACAGCTTTCTCTTCTATAAGAAAATTAAGGTTTGTAGGTTAAGGTCTGGAATTAACTTTTACCAGTAAACTATCGTGGCTATTCTAAGGTTAGAAAAAACCAGAAATCGGCCAAGTGTCGCAGTCAATGGTTTTTCATCTAACTATGAACTTAAATGAACCGGCCATGAAAATTTCACAATTAATTAAACAACAAAGTTTAATTTTTTTCACTTTTATGGATTTTTCAAACTATGCACTAATGTAATAAATATTCATAGTCGGTCCGAACTAAAAACCAACCTACTTACCAGCGAAAAAAGTTAACCAATTCCTCAATAACATTGAAGACAGCCCTTCGCATTTTCAACCACTTTACTTCACCCAGCAAAATTTTTCCCAGGTTTTCACATTTTCGAGACGCTCTTGAAGAGCAACAATCCAAGAATATTTCGGTTTTACGAATTTCTCTCGACATATGGTTTTCAGACTCAGTATAATCCGAGAATTTTGCGTTTTTGCGAATCCCTCTCGAAATATACGAGGTGTTTCAAAGGAATTATCTGACAAGCATGACAGTGGCATTCCTTTTCAAGTATTTGATCGAATAAAAGCTATATAATAAGTGAGTGCTGAGAAAATAAAATTGGCATTTGGAAAATATTAAATATTTTTCCTAGTTTACTTGCTCATTTTCAATTGAATACCGAGTAGTTTTTACAAAGCGTATTTTACTCGTTTATCCAATTCGAAAGCGAGAAGTTCTTACGAAGAAATATGACCATTATACCATATATAGCACCAAATCTTTGCAAAAGTTCCGAAAAAACGAATCGAAATCGAGTCGTAATTCTTTCGTTTTCGGCTCGAAATTGAGTCGAGAAGGACTTCGAGATCGAGTCGCTTCCGATTCGATCTCTAATCGTCATGTATACTGGGACATGGAATAAAAGATAACTGCATGTGTCCTTAAGCTGGCTCTGACGGCTAATAGGTGATTTTACCCTACTAAGTTGAATAAAAATGGTTAAATTCATTAGTTTCGAATTAATAATACCTATAACATTTAATAACTAAGTGGGTTCTTTCTGTAAAAACGAAAAAATATTTTAAAAATTCATAGCAGTTTTTCAATACAGCGCACATGCTTGCGAAATCATCAAACAGCAGGCGGATAAAAGTTTTGCAGCGTGTTTCGAAACTTTTAATGCTAATTTTAAACTCTTTTCGTTTAGCTATTGAGTTAAAATTTGGCACACTTACACATATTGGATGAGCGACATGTATTGAGCTAGTGCGTACTATAACCATTGTAACATATATATTTTTATTAACCTCAAAAATTTGTTTCATTTGGATTGAATTTGAATTATTATTAGACTCTTGAATCCATTCTTAATTTGTAGTATTTAATTTCTAGTATTTATTAATTATTAGCATTGGTTTTGTTTGTAGAGTGTAGTTCACTAGGCGGGGAAAGTTATTATAAACGACTTAATTAATGGACTACCAATTGGTGTTATAATTTTTACAATTTTTTACTCATTAATTGCAAGTTTTCTCTAATTATAGGCAGAACACCCCTTGCTGCCAGATATCGTATTTTTACGTGCAACAGAAAAAGGACAAGCGACATCTACATACTTCGCGTGGAATGACTGATTCAGTCCGGACATAAAAAACTTACGGAGAATCGTATCACAAAAAGGACAAACGACATGTTTAGGTTTGGAATATCGATGTTTCGAGAATCAAATATTCGGGAAGATTCTAGGACAATTTATAGAGTATAAATTCGGATCTTATTTCAGATAGTGAAGTGAACAAAGTAAACTATTGCGATAATTAGAAGCACAGTACTAGCGACAACTAAAGTAGAGTTGATTTGATAATTGTTTGTGACTGTTTTAAAGTAAACAGTATAAAGAAATAAACGAAAAACTTGTGAATAATAACTGAGATATTGTGTTTGAATAACGGAAAATGGGACACGCTCGTAACAGTATTAAAAAAAATTGTTATATAAAATAATGGGAAAATTAGCAATTATCAAAAAAGGAGCAGCTGATATTTTACTTTTGTCCAATTCCTTTTATCATAAACGCTAGTCTCATGTCTCGACTGAGGTTAAGATAATTATTAAAAAACCACTTTACTCGACTGAATTAAAGTATTTGTGTATCGAATAAGAAAATATTTTACGACTATTAACATTTCATTTCTCAACGAAAATAAAGAATTGTTCTAGGTAATGATTAGAGCATCAGGGTATTAATATTATATAGAAGTCAATTTATCAACTGGAAAGTACTAGCCACTTGCAACTTTTTTTTTAATTTTATTATATATTTAAATAACATGTGCATATATATTTCACATATCATAATTTAGCCTTTTATTCTATATATTTATATCATATTCTTGAAATTATTTTATTACAACTCTTTGTTGATAAGTGTATCTTCTCGCACGTTTGAATATTCTGAGCCAATAATTATCAAGTGGCTAGTGTTTTTTGATAAGGAAATTACTGGTACATTCATTTCAGTTTTCACTTTATTCAAATTAACGTGTACGTTCTAACTGGTACGAAAAACGTTTAGCTTCAGGTAACCTCAGTAACTATAAGGCAAAATACCCTAGACATCAAATTATAAATATAGACAATAATATTTTCAATAAAATAAACTAAGTGGTTTACGCTAAAATACAAAAAAAAAAAGAAAAATACCAAATTAATTTATTATATACCTGCTATTAGACAATGACTTCCTAAACTTTCATATGCACCTACAGAAATATCTTTAAGAACAAAAAGTATGGCACGAATCAAAGGAATAATCACGAAAATACAAATTTTAATAACGATTGTGAATTAAGTATTAGATACAACAGCTTTACTATAATCTTTAAGTAAAATTATGATAATTCCGTTTATTTAGCTCAATATAGGAAAACTCTCGGGAGATATTTCCCAAGCCATGAAACAAACGTTCTCGCTAATACAAGATAACCCAAAGTAGTCCCATATAAGTTTTCTACCATTGTTCTGAGGGATGGGGAAAATGTTCTTTTGAAAAAGTGAATTACAATTAAATGTAAATTGTAATACCGAACTATCGCTCATACTGAAAACTGATCCTTTAGTAATTTTGAGCTTGGTTCCTTATCTTCCGAACGTAATTTCTGCAAAAATCCGCATCATTTTTAAACGTGTTTTAGTCTAGCAAAAAATCATCAATAAATTTTGTGAGAGGGAAATGCTTTTCGGATTCAACAATTCATAGCATTTTTATAGTTATCAGTAAAAAAAAGTTTGAAGTTGGAAAGGCTTATGCAAAGAAAATGATTTAAAAACAACACAGCTGAAGAAAAAAATTGTATAAAGATGTTTACCAAATTAAAAATTAAGAATCAGGACTTCTACTATACATATACCCAATAAGGGCTTTTCGGGAAGAAATACATGAAAATATGAAAAAGGACGAGTTTTTTCATTTGCTAAACATGTGACGTAAATCTACTTAATGTTAAAGAGGTCGATTGAATATTCCAAAACAAGTTCGTGCAACCTAGATAAATAATGGTCAGAAAATTATGTTAATATTAGGTAGCGACTTGTAATGTATCGATGTAAAGTTATTGAAATCACAAATAAACAATATACGCCCTATAATAATATTTATAATTTGTTAAATAAAATAATCTTTGGACCTACCAATGATTTATAGCTTTTCTTCATTTTCCTCTCCGTTGCTAATTTATTTTTTGACAAAATCAAAGTTTAAATTCATTTAACTATCGGGTCCGCTATCTAACATTTTTTTTTCAACTAGTGCTTATTTCGTGAATGGTAACACTTAGCTCATGTCTGATTTGACAGATAATTAGTTTTATTCTTCCGCTGAACGAATATGGTTGTGTATACGCTTGAACAACGCTGGGAAATATTGCCTGCGATCGACTTACAGAAGATGCCGATTTTGCCAAAAAAATCATCTTTTCGGATGAAGCTCATTTTGATCTTGGCGGGTATGTAAACAAGCAAAATTGTCGCATTTGGGGCACAGAAAACCCGCACGCATACATTGAAAAGCCGATACACCCAAAACGAGTCACTGTTTGGTGCGGATTTTGGTCCAGAGGCATAATTGGGCCATTTTTCTTCGAAAATGAGCAAGGAGTGGCCGTTACAGTCAATGGCAATCGTTATCGGGCCATGTTGAACGAAAATTGAAGAGGAGGATATTGGCAACATTTGGTTGCAACAGGACGGCGCTACGTGCCACACAGCCGAAGCTACATTCGTTTTGCGCCCTGTTTAAAAAAAAAAAAGTTATTTGGCGGACCCTATATTATTACTTTAAAGAAGCACGTTATCAACTTAATTTTTTTTATATATCTGATTTGAAAAGTCAAAAATTATTTTTTACATAATATCACCCTTTCGGCGTTTATTGCACTTTTTCTTAAACGTATCTAGTAAAATACAGCACCAAAACTGTTCATTTAAACTTATACATATAATGATTGCTCCTCTACAGATTTTCATTCATATAAGCCGCTGTACTGAACTCAACTACTACAAGAGAAAAAGAAAACTGGTCTAATTGTAAGACCAATAATACAATAAATCCCCTGGATGAAAAAAAGTTAAATAAAGTGAGACCACTAGACCACCAAGAAGGGGTTTCCCGATATATTTCATGTTTGAAATTTTATATACTATTTTTATGAAAATGTGGTGCACGAAATTTCAATCTCGACTTTGCTGAGTTCTCAGATAGTGTTCAAATAAACCAAAATTTTGTATGGCAAGACCAAGAAAAGATTGCCCGATTTAGTCCATTTTTGAAATTTTATTAACTAGTTCTCCGGCAGTGCCCAATATACACTATACAGGGTGTTTCTTCCACTGTGTTTCCTCCATCAGTAGAGTAGGAGGTGATACTACTCACTTAGAAAAGAAAAACTTGTATGGCAGGGGGGAGGGATATCAACCGTTTCGGAGTTACAGAGTGATTATCTTAAAAAGTGCAGGGCGTATGGACCCAGTTAAGAGCTGATTGTATGCAGAACTTCATGGCATTTCCAACAGCAGCTCAATCAGCCTCGTACTCCTCCTCTCCGGAGTTGTTGCGGTCTAACATACATTTTTTTTATAAACACTGTAAACTCTAGAATCCCCTTCTATAATTTGATTTAGCGCACCCTATATGCTATCTGTAGCCCTTAAGGAGTTATCGTAAGCCTTGTACTTTTTAAGTTACAGGGTGTTTTATGAAAAACTAGATTTATTTCTTACTCACGCTGTAACTCCGAAAAGATTGATATGACCCAATCCTCTGACCAATATGGCGGAAACACCCTGTAAAAACAACCCTACGAATGAGTTGCCCGATTAGTCCCAATTGCGAACTTAAAGTTACGTTTTTGACGACTTTACAGACGGACGAATAGATGGACGGACATGCACAAATCAAATTAACTTTTAATATTGGCGTAGGTGTCCAACCGATTTTGGTCTCCTATCATAATTTCTGAGCGTCACAAATGGAATGACAAACTTAGTATATCCGATGATTTCATCATCTAGAATATGAAAAGGCGGACTATTAACACAACTAGAACCTATAATATATAAGGCTTATATTTTTATCACCATCCTATTTTGATACCCTGGATGATGAATTCATAGGGTATACTAAGTTTGTCATTTTGTTTGTGATGCACAGAACTTATGCTAGTAGACCAAAAGGGTTTGGATACCCACGCACAACATTAAAAGTGATTTTGATTTGTGCATGTCTGTCTGTCCATCTGTCCGTCCGTCTGTCTGCCTCTCTATCCGTGTTCACGATAACTGGAGAACTCGTTAGAGTGCTGAAATTTTGCACACAGAAAAAAAGTTAATTCAAGTTCGAAAATAGGACCAATCGGGTAACTGTTTCTTAGTGTTGTCGTACAAATTTTGGTTTTCCACTATATATTTGGACACTGCCTGAGATCGCACCCACGAAGAGAGCTGAGATTATGTACACAGCGTTTTCATAAAAATATTAATGAAAATTTTAAAAATGATGTAAATTGGTCAACCACTGCTTGGTGTTGCCATACAAAGCTTTATGATTTCACTTTATTTAACTTTTATTTTCATCTAGGGTATAATATTATTCGTCTTACATCAATTATAACTCTTGTTAAGTACATAATGCAGTAAGTATGGGTGTTATATTTTCCAAAATATCAAAATAGGTAGTACCTTTCAAAAGGCTCCCAACGAGAAATAAGAGCATAATTAGGTGCATCCACTGACTCATAACAATGGACTGAACGTATTGCCATTTTCCTATAGGAAAGAATAGCCCAAGTTTTACAGTTCTCTCTTTCGCCCTATGGCAGAGTTGGAGCTACCAACATAAAATATTGTTTATTGAACGTTTACTTATGCCATTTTATGTTTTTATGTTGGCTGCAGGTGAAATCACCGCAGAAAGAATAAGGTAAAGATAGTGTTTATCGTGAGCCGTCTCTCTTGCCCATACGCAGGATTCAGTTAAGAACAACTTTTGAAAATTAAAGTCAGAATTAGTGTAATTTCTTATAAGAGTGCTTATAAGCGATTAAAATATCACTTGGACACAAGAAAATAATTTTTTTAAATTTAATTCGATTTACGGGTGTAAAATTTCATCTGATTGGTTGAGTTTTACATATTTGTATGTAGTTAACTTTTTAAAGGGTGCTCTAACGGTGATATACAGAAATACAATATTTTTTGTGCCACATGAAATACCAAATCGCTCAGTCCATTGCTATAAGTCAGTGGGTGCATCCGAGAGACCTCTTGAAATAGGCGGGGAGTACTATCATTTGGCTCCCCCTTGATTGTAATTTAACACAGCGGTCAGCGATGTCACTAGAAAGGAATAGTAATGGGATATTTTATTGCTCTCCTAGCCCTCTTCGAATAAGTTTAAAGCGAGCATTGCTGATTTTTGTTTTAAAATTATTGCTCCCAATGGCTCTCTTAGGGAGGGCTCGGAATATTTCCCCCTAGGTTATAATAAAATATTAGTATACTTATCATTCTGTTATGATTAGTATATCGCTGCACTTAAATAACCTTTTTGGTCCAATTTAATATTCTACATGATATTTAAGATTGTATTTTTTTGGCTATATTAGAACATTATCGAAGATTTAAATTAAACTCTTTCACTCTTTCAACATAAAAAATTCGAGGTCATGTTTTCTACAAACCCATGCAATAAAGACTTCTACTAAGAGCTGATTTGCAATAGAAAGCCACTTTCCGAAGCCCTAAATATAAGAGGAGTAGACTTTTATCTGCTTTGAGACAGTATTAATTTTGTTAACCTATAGAGATAATACAAGAAGTCGGCGAATGCAGTAATTTTCGGCAGGAAGAAAAATTTAGGATTTAATTAGGGCCTTAACACTTTTCTCCCAGAATCCAAACATGAATGGATTTTAACAACGAAATAAAAACCTATAACCAAGTAGTTCTGTACGAATAAAAATATTTCTTTCTCTCTTGTCAGGGCCTACGTTGAATCGAATCATTTCTTTACTGAGAGAAGTTATACTCCCACAAATTTGTCGCATTTTTAGGATATAAAAAGTAGAGTTGTTTACATACACTAACAATTGTAGCACCACTAATTTCTGCGGTAAATTATTTTACTGGTTTCATAAAATTTTGCAATAAATTATCATATCTTATGCCTGAAGTTTCCTTAGTGTTTTCGTAGAGATGCACAGAGTTTCGACCTTACGGCTTACCTATTACAAATTTCGAAGTATGCATACTATGTATATGTATGTAATCTTCTTGCATGAGAGTGTCCTGTTTCTGTCGTTGAAAATTTGAAAACTCATTTAGAAACCGCAGGAGCGTGAGGATGGGAAAAAAGTTCTAAATATATACAAAATGAAATTATATTCTCGGCGGAATTCTATGTACTTTCATCAGAAATTATGCAAATTTGTTTGTTATTTTTGCTCAGATGTAGTTATATGAGCTGTGTGCAATCGCAAAACTTATGAGTCAAGGTATTTGCATCTGGAGAAATTTTTAGCTCTGATTCTCAGAAAATGTGTCACTGTAGCTCTTAATTTTCATTTACATAATATTTCGGTGGTTTCTGTGTTCTATTTTAAAAAGAAAAGTTGTGTAAGAAGTATGAATTCATAAAACTTTGTAAGCATTAAGATTTTCTTAGCTGCTTGGTTAAAAAGTTCCGCAGACCTCTAAATACACAAATTTTCTTCTCGGTAGGTAACTAATTCAAATATGCGTATGTAGCTACATAAAATATCTTTTAGTGCATATTTTTATGTTAGGTCATAATGCCAACATTCCATTCCCACAACCCAAAACCATACCTTTTATTTTCATACAAATTATGGAATTTTTTCACAATATCTCATTTGCGTATAAATTTATTTCACACTCTAAAAACGACATTTCCGTGTCATCGAAATGCATTTCGTGTAAAGAATTGCCGACACCAGATATTCACTACATGGAAGCGAGGAAAGAAATCTGATATTTCTAGTAAGAGCATACCTATACTTCTGAATCGTGTTGGCATACTTTTCTCACTTTGTAAAGCTAGCAGAACAAATATGGCAGAACAGTTTTTGAGGTAGTGGTATATTTAAGGTTCATTTAAGGTTAATTTAATGTACAAAACTAAAATTTACGGCTCCCACAGTTCCCAGAAATCACGATTCTGCTAGCTTTAGAAAAAGTTAACAGAACCAAACAAAAAAACTTATAAAACTTATTATTTCCGATGTAAAAAGTATATAGGAAATTAAGGATAATTTAAGGCTGCATATATAACGACATATAAATATTTTTAGTGAAAGATACCACAAAATTCTTAAAAGTAACGGGTTTTCCAATAAGAGGTGTTATTTTGATATTGAAAGAAAAATGCCATTTTTTGAGATAAATGATCGGATCTTTATTTCATTATAAAGAGGAAGGTGTGCCGTTACAAATGGAAAATAACATCAGCCAAATGACCACCACGACCACGCCTACAGGACCATATCCTTTTCATGAAATTTTCCATAACCAAATCGCAAAGTGGCTGCCCTATGTCCTCGATAGCCTCACGAATTCCATCTTTCAGGTCTTGAATTGACGCTGGGCTGTTGGCGTAGACCTTCTCTTTCACGTGGCCCCAAAGGAAGAAGTCGCAAGGTGTTAAGTCAATGCATTTCCTTTTCTCAAAACGAATCAGTTTTTCAGCATTTAATTAGAATTCAATGAGCCCTTAATTCTACCGGTTCAATTTAAAATGTTTAGATGGTTCTGCTAACAAACCGCGGTATGGCTGTTTGAAATTATAGTCGTGGTATAGATTATTCTTTCAGTGTATTCGTTTTGAGAAAAGGAATTGCATTTTAGCATTAGGCTCAGTGACAGAGACGCGATTTACTGGCAGAACTAGGCCGAATCTACATCTATTATTAGAAAATAGCTATAATTGAACCGCCAGAATTTAAGGCTCATTGAATTCTAATTAAACCCTGAAAAACTGATTCGTTTTGCAAAAAGGAATTGCATTTTACCACCAAGCTCAGTGGCAGGACCGCGTTTTGTTAGCAGAACTAGATCAAATCGACGTCTATTATTAGGAAACAGCTTACATTGAACAGGCAAAATTTACGGCTCCTTGAATTCTAATTAAATGCTGAAAAACTGATTCGTTTTGTCAAAAGGAATTGCATTTTACCACCAGGTTCAATGGCAGAACCGCGTTTTGCTAGCAGAACCAAGCCAAATCAACATCTATTATTAGGAAGCAGCTTAAATTGAACCGCCAGAATTTAAGGCTCATTGAATTTAAAATTAAATGCTGAAAAATTGATTCGTTTTGTCAGAAGGAATTGCATTTTACCACCAGGCTCAGTGGCAGAACCGCGTTTTGCTAGCAGAATCAGGCCAAATCGACATCTATCATTAAAAACAGCTACAATACAACAGGCAGAATTTATAAGGCTCATTGAATTCTAATGAACTGCTGAAAAACTGATTCGTTTTGAGAAAAGGAATCGCATTTTAGCACTAGGCTCAGTGTTGCTACCAGAACCAGGTCAAATTGACATTTAAGGCTTAAATACTGAGAAACCAATGCGATTAGTACGTGGAAATTTGTTTTTAGAGCTATTTAGTGCAGTGGTGGTATTCTTTTATATATATATATTCTTTTATATTCATGTAGTTTGAAGGAATTCTGTGGTATCTTTCACTAAAATTATTTATATGTCGTTATACATGCATCCTTTAATTAGCCTTAAATTCCTATATACTTTTTACTTTACTTTTCCTATATACTTTTTACATTGGAATTAATAAGTTTCATAAGTTTTTTGTTTGGTTCTGCTAAATTTTTCTAAAGCTAGCAGAACCGTGATTTCTGGGAAAACTATGGGAGTCGTAAATTTTAGTTTCGGGCATTAAATTAGCCTTAAATATAACACTACCTCAAAACCCGTTCAGCCATTTTGGTTCTACCAGCTTTAAGGACGTTATATATTTCACATAGAATTGCTTAGTCAGAATTCTAAGGTAAAATTGCAAGACATATGTCTGTGTGATTGGTCTAAAAACGAAAAATCAGTCAATATTTTGAAATTGTAACCGATAGGCAAAAGTGGTAAAAAGGAATAATTAATTAATGCAAGTGTGAAAGTGTATTTAGAAACTGTACTTTTTCTAAACAAGTGTAGTAAGCTAAAATCAAAGAGGCGATATATTGGTAAAGTAGCAATAAACTCAGGCGACAGAAGTAATAAAACGGAGCAACTCGAAAGGGATATCTTGCCGTGGTCATAAGCTATAGGGATAGAAATATTCATGTTCAGCTATACAAGTAATGTCCTTGAGCGGCATTCTATAAACGAGTTCAGGGAAGTCTCTCCTGATCAGCATGTGTAGACATGATTGGATTTGGCTACTAGGCTTGAGGAACGGTTATTGTAGTTTAATGAAGGTACTTGCGTATCTAATTTGAGTGTGAGTAACTAAGCAATGGGGGTGAATGTATGAAAGGACACAACAGGTTCTGGTTAATGAGGTATTAGCAGATGGATGACCAATTCGATCGTAAGGGCTCAAGCCTATGACGTGCTTTGAAATTTATCGTGACGACTGACGACGGAATAAAACTAAAAAAAGTAAAGTTGTTCTTTACAAAAGTATACAAGTGATTCTCTAAAAACGCCTATGTTGCGATGTATTAGCGGGGGTAAGATTCAGACAAAAAGAATACAAATTTTCAGTAATTAAACCAAACTTTTATTTAAATAATAAGCGACGTGACAGATAATTGTTTTCTCTATGGCTACTCTTTTAGAATAATAAGAACAGTGAAAAGAAGTCAGAAGTGCATTCTCTAGGCTTACTAAATTTACTGATTTTGATGGCGATATATGGCGAGTCATTGCGGCTGCAACATTCCGCCCGCCTTGGAGTAAAAGCGAATTTAGTTCAAAATTACAATTCAATAAATTACAAAGTTAATAAGCAAAATTTACGTTACTAGTAATAACCTTATCGTGAAGAGACGTCATCAGAGAGTGGAAGCAAGCATAATTTCACTATCGGTCGCGAAATTTCTCCTTCAGCTGTTCTTACTGTCGCGACTCGAACTTTTCCATCTTGAACAGGATGTACCTTAGTAATACGCCCCATTTTCCATCTTGTTGGAGGAAATCTTTCGTCGCGAATGACGACCAAATCCTTAGCTTGAAAATCTCGAGTCGGTTGAATCCACTTGGTACGTCTTTGGAGGCTGACTAAGTACTCTCCGCTCCACCTTTGTCAAAAGTATTGTCGTATCTGTGACAGGGATTGACATCAATTTAGCAAAGTTC
The DNA here is from genome assembly GCA_963924295.1 of Dioctria rufipes. NCBI lineage: Eukaryota > Metazoa > Arthropoda > Insecta > Diptera > Asilidae > Dioctria > Dioctria rufipes. The sequence goes on from OZ002742.1 coordinate 120,637,183, forward strand.
CCTTGAAACGCAGCATGTCAGGTTCTGGAAGTGCCTTGAGCGGCTCCCCAATGAGAAGGTGTCCTGGCGTGAGTACCTGTAAATCATCAGTCTCGCTGGGTAATTGACATAACGGGCGAGAGTTTACGTATGCTTCAATATCAGCCAGAAGCGTGATGAATTCATCGTAGGTAAGCGTGATGTTCAAACAAGCAAGAGCACGGTGCAAGTGGAATTTAACATGTTTTACAGCTGCCTCCCAGTAGCCGCCCATGTGAGGAGCATCAGGTGGGTTAAAGTGCCAAGTAACATGATCGTTCGATAGGTAGCTGTGCAGTTGTTCGTCAGCAGACGGTTGGTTGGTTGGTTGGTTCCATTATCGCTGTAAAGTTCCTTGCAGTGTCCCCGTCTTGTCATGAATCTTTTATAAACGGCGATAAAAGCAGCAGTTGACAAGTCGCTAGATAGTTCTAGATGCATTGCACCTGAAGCCATGCAGATAAATATGGTTATGTAGCCTTTCGTAGCCTTAGCTCCTCTTCCCTTGGAATAACGAATTGCAAAAGGAACTGGAAAATCAGCTCCGCTGCGTAAGAAGGGACTAGCAGGTATTTGACGTCCGTTCGTAATGGAGCCTGACGGAGGCGTCCTCCCACACGGAGCACTCCTTTGCTATCCATAAAAGGGCGGAGTTTGATAAGCTTACTCTAGTTGAGAGTGGTATGCTGAGCTTACATGTCTCCAATTTTCTGGGGGCAGAACCTTTTGAATTTGTGCAACTCGGTTTGCGACGAAAGTCAACCATTTGCTGGGGTGCCCATGAATCCAGGCCCAAGTAACTGTGGATTCTGTCCAGCCATAAGTGCACCGAAAATGATTACTGATTGATAAATGCACATGTTCCAAGAGTTTAGCTAGTAAGCCGGCGGCACACAATTCTAAGCGAGGTAAACTGGTTACATCTAGAGGAGCCACCTTGGTCTTAGCGGTAACTAGCTTCACAACGATTGATCCGTCAGCGATAGTTGTGCGAGCATAAATTACAGCCGCATAAGCGGCTTGCGAGGCATCTGCAAAACAATGTAAGTCGGTAACAGCACCAGCTTACCCCATTGCTAGCCATCTCGGATGTCGAAGATTAGATAGGTAATTCAAATTACGTCTGTAGTGAAGCCATTGTCGTAAAGTGTGGTCAGGAACTTCATCATCCCAATCTAGCTTTGGTTTCCAGAGCTGTTGAAACATCTTTTTAGCGAGGATTGTGCAAGGCGATAAAAATCCTAGGGGATCGAAAAATTTAGCAGAATCGGATAATAACGAGCGCTTGGTTACTGGCAAATTGACTTCTGGTATATGGACAGCGAAACTAAGATAGTCATATGCTGGATTCCACTGGAGGCCTAGAGCATTTACTATACCTTCATCATCCAGTGAATGAATCCAGCTCGAAACAGCCTCGCTGTAGTAGCATACAAATTTGAGAGCGAAGTGTGTTGAGATCAGCCTCGTTATTACATCCAGTAAGCAGATCGTCCCTGTCAAAGTCAATGAGTACGACTGCTGCAGTGATTGGAAGATCCTTTCCCTCATCTACAGCCACTTGTTGCAGACATTTGACTGCGAGATGCGGAGCGGAAGCGACGCCATAAGTTACAGTCAGCAACACGTAATCCTTGATAGGATCATCATAAGATTCACGCCAAACAATTCTCTGGTACTCGCAATGTTCCTTGGCAACATTTATTTGTCGGTACATTTTAACCACGTCGACTTTGGTTTCTCTTGAATTGGGCTTCCACACGATTTAAAGCTTTGATAGGACAGTTACGTGAATTTCCAAGCGGTAGTTCTGGTCTGAACGGTAACTCAACTACATACCTTCCACTGTGAAGTCTACAGTGAGTGTCCGCAAATATCTTCTCACACGCTTGCTCTTCATCTTTCCGATGTTTGGTCATTGGGATGTCTTCTAGTTGCCAAAATTTGGAAACAGCTTCCGTGAGCTCTGCGTTTGCGTGAAGAGACACTCTAGCGACAGTAGATGTCGAAGTATCTACTGTCTGAACTTGATCCAAAAGTACCCAGCCAAAAGCGGAGTTTTGTGCAACTGGTGCTCCGATGGGGCCCTTGACAAGGCCTTCTAATAAAATAGCGCCTAATTCATCTGCTCCTAGCAAGATATCGATAGACGCAGATATGAAAAACTGTGTATCTGCTAGCTGTAGATGGCTCAAATGAGGCGACAGTATCCTATTGAATCCTGTATTAGGGATCTCATTAGTAATCTTGGATAGGATTAAAGCTTCGATTGTAATTGAGAAGTCGCATACCAGTGAAGATAATAACAACAACACTGATCCTTTGGACTGGCCTGCAGGAGAGGCACCTATGCCTGTGATATAGATAGCATGAGGATATCGGCTTACCTTAAGACGTTGCACGGAGGTCTCCGTAACAAAGGATACATGAGAGCCAGTGTCGAAAAACACGAGCTGGCTGCTGACACCCAGAGGAGTCCAAAATATTCACGATAGCAGTAGCGAGAAATACTTGTTGACGAATGTTGGCGCAGTTTACAGATATGGTTGCATCCGTATGCAAGAGCGTGTGATGACGTTGATCACAAATTCGGCACGAGTGTAAGCTGCGGCAAGAGCCAGACTGATGACCATTGCTCAAACAGTTGAGGCATAGGTTCTTAGACCTTACTGCATTCGACCTAGCTGTATAAGCTAGGGATTTAAACTGTTGACACGCGTATATAAAATGATTTCCTCAGCAGTATGTACAGATGTTTGTGCATAGTTATGTTGCTTCTCCTTGCTATCAGTTCGTTTTGAACTAATATGCAGGGAATCCCAACTGTGCTTAGTTTTTGAGTTCTTAGATGCATGCGTTCATGCGGTATGTGACTCTAAGGCTGATAGGGAGCGACACCTTTTCTCTAGGAACTGCGTGAAGTCATCGAACAATGGTACCGTTGATGTTGTTAGAGACATTTCCCATTGCTTTCGACTTTCAACATCAAGTTTGTTGACAGTCAACTGTACTAGCGAATCATCCCATTGATCAGCGGGGCGATTAAGAGCTTTGAGAGCCAGAAAATGTGTCAGAACAGTGTCTAACAGTGCCTTGATGGCAGTAGCGGACTCATCTTTTACCTTAGGAATAACGAATAAAGCTGCTAAATGTGAGTAAGCAATTACCCTCAGGACATCGTATCGATTCTTCAAAGATGACCAGGCTTCATTGAAGTTATCATCTGTAATAGGGAATGACTGAATTACATTAAATGGCTCACCTTGCAAACTATTGCGTAAATAATGCAACTTTCGACTTCCTGTTAGTGTCTCATTGTTGTGAATTAGTGACACAAATCTATCATGAAACGATTTCCATTCGTAAGGCACACCATCGAATGTAGGTAGCGTAATAGGCGATAGCTTAATTGCGGGTCGTGGTGCTGCTGCTGCGGAAATGTTCATCAAAGGATGTGTTGTTATTGGTGTTGCTTGTTCATTTAGTTTAAACACTGATAGTAGTCGGTAAAAATTACATAATGCTCTCCTATACCACTCTTCAGCTTGACTAAACTCATCTTCTTGCGTTGATATAGTGGCTTGTCCACAGGATTCCAATACTAGATCATGAGCTAGTTGAAAGGCGTTCCATTGGTTGTCTAATAACTTGATGAAAGCTTCAATGCTGCTTTGATCGTGGGTGCCTGCTGGCTGTTTGCTTGCAGCTAAGGAACGCTTTATTGCGTTTTTTGCGGTGTCACGTTTGCTTATTGCAGACATCCTGGGAATACAATTTTACGCAATAAGTTTTAGATTAAGTCACGTACTTCGTCGCTTGGGTTTTCTTCACCTCTTGAAAATGCTGGATATTGAAATTTCAGCGAGAAATGAATACAAGCGATTCCGTGGCTGGTTTATCTTTTTCTTCTCAATCCATGTTCGAAGGACCAAAAATATGTTGCGATCTATTAACGGGGGTAAGATTCAGACAAAAAGAATACAAATTTTAATTAATTAAACCAAACTTTTATTTAAATAATAAGCGACGTGACAGATAATTATTTTCTCTACGGCTACTCTTTTAGAATAATACGAACAGTGAAAAGAAGTCAGAAGTACATTTTCTAGGCTTACTAGATTTGCTGGTTTTGATGGCGATATATGGCGAGTCATTGCGGCTGCAAAACGCTAAATAAGCTAAAAACCATTTTTTAAAGATAAAAATGTATCTACTAACTGTGTTTTTTTAACAAGTAAAGGCGTAGAAAAAAAGGGAATCCTCGACTACTATTAGTTAGTTTTGGGGCTGGTGCACATTCTTCTTCCTAAGGGAAGCACTCCCAGTCCTTTGTGGTCATATAAAAAACAAAAATGTAAAGAGCAGTTTTTGGCTCAGCAGAGAATAGTAATTTTATAAAAACTGTTGCAATTATCAGACCTGAAAAAACATATTATTTATGAAAACATTTTTGCAGCGTCCATAGTACAACCATGCGTTTCAATCGACGAATTTTATTTTTAGTAACAACTGCACTAGTAAATCTAGCAAAAACCCCTATCAGGAGTAATTTCAGCACTATACGACCAAAGCGCTTATCCATCGAAGAACACAGGTTAAAAAAAAACTAGCAAATTAGCCAAAGCACTCTACCCTGCGATCAATGGAAGCGTATAATCAAATCTCGATAAAATCTTACAACTCAATATTCTTGCTTATTCTAACTTCCGCAGTACCGTAGATGGCACAGGAACTAGATGTCGTATGCAATACTAGAGCAGAGTATACAAATTTTATATGGCTGGTGGGACCACAGCATTTCAAATGATGGATAAGTTGAGTGTTTCACATTTTCTTGTAGCTGCAGGATGTTGATGTATACAAAACTGCTGTTAAAGTACGCTCTAAACATGTTGTGGTCCATTCCGAAATGCACCACCCATTTTACAATTTGTATACTCTGAACTGCTATACCATCCGATATCTAGTTCTTGGTAATACTTCAAGTTGTCATTTTACCAATTTACAATTATCACAAAAGAAGACTCGACAAAACTGTCGGCTGTTTTAGTTATAGAGAAGTAAAGGCCTAAGCACAATTGCGACGGCAGACGGAAAACGACGACGAAATTTCGCTGTCAATCTTCTAATAGCATAACGTCTTATCTGAATGCACCAATTTACGACGAACAACGGTAAGCGGGCGGCGATGTTGCCGTCGTGAATGAGCAAATTCTAATTTTGCCGTCGTCGCTGCAGTGTTACCAACGAAATTAATCGAATGAAATTGTTTTGGCATTCAGTTTTGTCTTTTTGAGGTGGTAGCACGCCGTGGTAAATTTCAAATAATGAGCTTTGAAGAAAAATTTATTGAGGAAGTACGAAATCAGAGAATAATTTATGATTTGCAAGACAGGCAAGACAAGTGGACAAAAAACACGTGGTTTGGATGGATATTTCAAAGCGTTTAATTTAGTTAATTTCTGCATTTTTAGTTTTTTTTTCACTATAATATAAATTACTCTTATTAAAAATCTCCTTTTAAAACGCTCGAAACATTTAATAAATGCAATTTCAGTATTTTCTTCTTTCACAATCGTCGCTCACCGCCTGTCTTTGCAATTGTGTTCCCAATCTTTCGACGGCCTGTTTTGACAACCGAATTTCCCGTTGCCGTCTGCCGTTTTCCGCTCTGGGGAGGCTATTGTGCTTAGGCCTTAAGAAAAATATTTCCCAACTGACAGTATTGATTGTTTTTGTTTTTTGAGTTTTCTGAAGGTTGCTAGATACCTAGGCAGTTTTAAATTAAATTAAGAACATGTGGTGAGTTCTTTACAAAAGCAAATTATGGAAATCCTTGGAATATTTACAGAGAAATATGGATTTTGGTGTCTCAAAGTACCCGCTAAAAATTTTAAATTACTTAAAAATGGTCAATTTAGTCGTCTTCCAGTATAGAAGAGATGCTATAAAAATTTTGAATATGCACATTAAAGCTTGTATGTAGGAGGAAATCGCATCTACATTGTGTGCCCTAATGGATATTTTTAAGTTGAAAATGGTCGTTTGTTGGTACAAATATGGACATATTTTCATCATTATGAAGAACTGGTAAGTTGTGAAAACTCACTTTCCACGAGAAAAATGTTCACAACAGACTACTTATGTATGTGAAATAAAGAACGGCAGAAATATATGCATAATATAGGAACTGGGGTGTATAAGACCCAAGCGTATAAAATCGGTCTTTCGGCGGTAACAAGTCAGTTATGACATACATAAATTATACCACTCTTTTTTCCGTTCCTCCCTCTTTAATTTGGCACCAAATATGACGAATTTTGGACAACACTCTATGAGGGGTGGTTCGACCCGCTATTCTCAAAAGCTCTCCCTCTGAAATTGTTCACCTATATTTTTGTACTCTAGACCCTAAATCCGTAGAAAAAACCCCCAATGTTCTAAGACCCTCCCACACAGAGTTAGCCGCCCTTCGATATTGCGACACTTCTCATGTGTTCCCTAAATCCCCAAGTGTATTAAAGAATCGCGAATGGAGAGTTAAGGAGCTTTAATCTGAGAAAACGTAAATTATCATTTCCGAAGTTCCCCAACTCTCGGTGTTACAGAATCCGGCCCCATAAGACTATATGATAAGGCTAACCCATGCCAATCAATGAATATATTTCCAACATACATGAACAATTCTCAAGAAATTACAAATACCCATTCAGTTAGAATAAGTATACTTTTGACTGCCTTAATCTAAGTTTGTTTTTTATTTTAAGGTTTTCTCCAACTTTTCTTTTCTATAGTATACACATATTAATTTATATATGCCTGTATGTAGACACATGTATTTTTCGAGCTGTATGGTACATGAACTAATCCCTCGCACTCCTTTATACTATTTTAGTCATAAGAACGAATAGAAAATTTCTTATCGCATTTAATTCTTACATAAAACATTGCGCTAATATATGCTGCTAAAATATTCAGGTATCATGAATATCTGCTCATTACCAATTCATATATAACACGTTCTGGGAATTAGCACTAAATGTGCATATTACCGCAATGTGATAAGACAACAATTTGCATTTAACTTCTTGAAAATTTCGCTGAAACTGTTTCGTTTTCTTACATCTACACACACATACCATACCTGATATAACCTACCTTGGATAAATTCTAGGATGTCCAATCATGACGTATCGATTTATCGTTATTGCCAGGACGGTAAAAAGTGAAACCGCCAGGAGACCATAACGCATAAGTGGGAAGAGACGGCACAAAAGTTCGCCGTGGGCCCATGCCCTTCGCCAAAATGTTGACGCTGCCAGGGGAAGATTGAAGCAACAAAACAGGAGGTCCGACAGCGATAGATTAATGATGAAGACAGCTGTTGCATTCCTTACCTAGAAATTTAAAGAAATTTTTAAAAAGTAAATAAACTGGTATACATGCATGAATGAATTTAAGGTGGTCAGTAAATGCAGCAAAAATTATCCTCCCATAAAGTGGGAAATTCATAAATTTTCTCCCCATGACTTGGTCCTTGTAGAGTACAATGCTTGGTCCAGCTCAACAGAATAATACTGCGGCAAGCGTTTAATTTCGGACAGGAGCTATTTTATATGGTTTCGAACTGGGAAAGCTATACGCAAGGTGGATAAATCTTGTTTGCGGCTTAAATGTAAGTTAATTTTAGTTTCAGTTCGGGTTGTATACGGCATTTATTTCGGTAAACTAATTATGGAACTGTGAAGAATAGAATTAATTAATTATTTTTGTATTTAGAATATGCAATTTGAATCATATTTCACGTTTTTCTTATTTCCTAATAAAAATACTGTTTTCCCTGAATTTGAGTCGCACCGCGTCCTCGCGCCTTCCTTCACTATTCAAATAATAGAAACATTGGCCAAAACTGAACACAACAAAGATGGACAATTAGCCATATTATGGACGCCATGCCACCGAGTAATGTCCCTTCTGCCATATTGTGAATGCTTCCTCAAACACGCGAGTTGGGTAACGGAGGTAAAACGGTTGAATTTGAGTAGAGCGAAAGAAAGAGATCAAGCATCAGCCATCAAGTTGAGGGATCCAAATTAATAAAGAAGTAAGACATATAGTATACCTTAGACACACCGTGCTCCTAATGAATAAATAGACGTTAATAATTTATTGGGCAACTGCAGCCACACATATTTTTAATTAAGTACTGTCAAACTGACATACTTATGACATTGAAGAAGTAAAATGGATGGCGTTGATCGATAAACTTAGTTTTTATTTATTTAGTTTTTTAATTTAAAGATTTGGAAATGAAAAAATATTATATTAAAATGTATTTTGATAATATTGTTTGGGCTTTGAATTTTTTCTTCTTATTTTTTGAATGGGCACAGATCAACTCCAGATTTATATTATATTACAAAATAAATTCAGTTTTAGTATATTTTCCCTTATCAGTGGTCTACTGAAGGAAAAAGGCAGTTCATTAATGTACATACATCATTATGATTTTCGAGACATAATTAAGTTTAAGAATAACATGTAACATTTAACATCTTAATGAATAATAAGTGCTAATGTGTGTCTAAGATATTACATATATTTAAGCTCACACCAACGGAACCAAATGAGCATCAAGTTTAATTCAGATACAATATTCTTACGTTACATCCTTATCTTTACATATTAAAAAAACAAAATCGTCAGAAACATAAATAAAACAATTCTGTACCAGTTTTAAGATGCTGTATGTTATCGTCACAGGCGTACAAGATGCAGAATGCTGCATCGTGTATGGCACTGTCATCTAGCACCAAATTATGACGCATATATATGGCGAATATCCTGCCACTTTTCGCGTTTGTTGTGCGATTGACAGCTGGCGCACGAGTACAGAAAGTTCTCATAAGAAAGAAGAAGAGTTTTTTGGTATACAAGAAGGATAGCGACATTTGTTGGGTTTTTTATCTTCTGTTCAGAGTGTTCGAGAAGGGAAGAAGTTCTTCTCACCACGCGTTTAGAGAAAAAAAGGGAACCAAAAACAAAGGAAAAGATACGAGTATAAAAGAAAAGAAAAGTTTTGATTTTCTGTTTGCTGATGCTTACTATAAGACCCGGTCCTAAGAAAAACAAAAAAAAAGGTAAAGAAATTGTGAATGGGAGCGCCACGCCGGCATTGATAGGATTGAAGGCATCAGTGATCCAGCTGCAGTAGAAGGTATCCTTTGATATCGAAGTAAGCCACATCAGGATTGCGCGACAAAGTCGATTTCGATTTCCCTACAACGTGAGCTGCAACTGATTGCCTTTAGAACCGAAAATATCCTCTAGTCGAGATCATATACTGAAGCCCACAAATACCCGGACTAGAGCTAAATCCTTTTCGTTGTTGTAACCACATGGGGGCTCCATTGAAAAGCCACTTGAAAACTCAAACAAGGAATAAGTAAGAAAGACACCACCTTGTACATCACAATATACAGATTAACAAGGTATGATCGTCCGGGCTGTCAAGTGCGTGTGACGTCACACGAATCGATTCTTAAAATGGAAAAAATAAAATGCTAATATTTATGTAGGTTTATTCCACTGGATGCATTGAAAATGTTGCAATAAATATAATATGAGTTTCTTACCATAAATAACATTGAATTTGTTAGTTTAAAGCGCATTTAAGGGAAATCAGTTCGGATCAAAACAAAGTGCCACGAAAGTTTCATTGATAAAAAAATGCAAAATAAGACTGGAACTGGAATACCTATAATTTGCACTCTTAATTGATTATTTAAGATCTTTTTATTATTTCTATAGTGAAATTAGTTAGTGGTAAGGGTAATTTTCTCAAATAGAACGCAAATTTGCAATGCATCATAGCAAAGTGTAAAAAGTTGGGTTTGTGGAAAATTAAAATGTAGAAATACAATTCTAATAATTTTCCTTCAATTTATCTTTGTGTTTAGAAAGTAAAATGGTACTTACATATTTTAAGATTTTAAAAGGATCCAGTAGAATAAATTCACTTAAATATTGAGCTTGATATTTTTCAGTTTTTAAGAAATGCGTCATGCGAATCGACTAACACAGAAAATGGCGAATCTATCGTACCTGATAGTCATACTTGTTAATTTATATACCGTAGTTGTACATAACCTGTCACTTTGAGCATTTGAAAAGATAGTAAGTAGGCGTTGAAGCTTTGACATGTAAAAAAGAAACAAAAATGGCTTTAGTCTGTCAATTATTTGAGAGAAGAAAAAATCTACAAGGCAGTCCCTCGGATACATGTTGTCGGTTAACGGTAGTTTCATTATCGTAAAACATACTTGTTTTCCGTCGACTCCAACAAAATTAAATAAAAGACAACTATTACATTAAAAAGAAAATACATCGACATCATAAATATCAAATTCTGCGCTTCACCCGCATTTGTTTGTATTCGCCGGACAGCCAGTTCATATAAGTGACCGGCAATACAGTTAATTCTAAGGCTGGCCAAGTGGCGTCTATTCATGTTATATGTTGACGAATAGTTGTACTTTTCGTCTTTTGGAAGAAGAAGAATACATCTAAAAAAATATTTCCTTCACATTAAGTAATCAAAAAGTTTTATTGTCCGTCCGCTTATCATAGACAATATCAGTATTAGTTCTAAATCTTTATAAGTGCGTCTTTGATCGCCCGAGATTTTATATAATTGTAATACATCTAAAGCACAAGGAGAGCACCTACTTGATGCTAACAATTTGTATTCGTATTGTTCAATTTTAATCTTGAAATCCGTCTTTCAATATATTTGTGCAGCAGCAATCAACAAATATAGGGGATACGTGCCGACTTCAGGTGTAGCACTTCCTCCCAAAAATTTGTTTATTCCAATCAGATATATTCCGATATTCTTACTGTACATCTGGAAATACGCTACAGATATTCCTTGGTCTGATCTTCGATTACAAAATAGAGAATAATAAATGTAAATACATATATATATAAAATTTCATTTTTAAAATTAAAGCTTTCCCTTACGCATTTTATTTGAGACACAATAATAAAAATCCTGAAGTTCTTCATGTTGCCACATCAAAATAGTTTATATTGATTGTGGTTGTAAATTACAATTACAAATTACTTTTAGAAGTTCTGATTTTTCTATCCTAGCGTTTGCTCAGCGCAGCCGACTTCACTATTAGAACTTGCCCAACTTCCTCTCAGGTATTCTATAGGAAAGCTCAAACGCCGGCTGCGCTCACGCTCGCACGGGTTACGTTCATTCGAATTCATCGGACCATGGCACACTTAATTATGCAATTATTACTCAGTGAGAGTTTGTGTTTGTGGAATCGTAGTTATTTGGTTAAGATAATTTTTTTTTTTTAATAATTTGGTTAGGATTGCTGTAAAGAATTGATCACGGTTGGGCAGATAAGAAAGTAAGCTTAGCAATTTTTCTGTGTGAATAGTAGTTTAGGCCGCAGGAGCTTTTCAAAACAATTTTTTTTAAGTTTTAGAATGATAGGACTAGGTTAGAGCTCTCATGTATAGTAGTTAGGGAGAGTGTTTCTTGGCTTCGGAAGTATTTCTCGTGGGTTTTGCCTGAGCACACGAATCAATCGAAATAATACACATTTGTGTTCGTACCCGTGATATATTTAGTAAAGATCAGTAACTCATTAAACTTTGCTACGAGCTCTTCCCGTATATCACTTTGTTAGTACAACAGTCGATATCTGTGTATTTCTTATCTGTACTACGAAATATGTCAAATGTGAAATGAGAACTGCCAAATTCATTTCCCCTTATAGAAAATTTCAGAGTGAAATAAAAGTAAACGGGGAGTAACTATAATCAATTTCACTCTTTATCATTGTTTTAATTTTGCTATCTTTGTGTCGTAAATTTATTCAGAACACGGTAACAAAGTGTCATAATTCTACAGCTTGGGCGTATTTAAAAATTTGAATAAAATTTCGTTAATTACCTATTTTTATGTTTCAGTTTCCTTAATTTAAATAATATACAGACATGGGAAACTTCTTTAATGTAACAGTATAATAATCCTTATTACAACTAGTAATTTAAAAAAAATATTGAATTTCATATAGGTCTATTATTTATGATCCACCCTGTATTTAAGAACTTTTGTAATTTTTATCTATCTCTTTTTTACTCACTCATGCCATATAATATTAATATTGCTTTCATTCTCTGGTTTTGTCATTCTTATTACATAAAAGTAGTGTTGCCCATCCCAAGGTCAACAGCAGATTTTCATTGCCTGGTAGGAAGAATTTTCTTTTGGTAGTATACGCTTGCCGGCTTAGACTACACTGTGCAGCTCTTTATTGACGTAATTTGAAAATTACGTTCAGAATTCCATTACTTTATCCATTGAATACCATCTGAATGTTTTTCGAAGCAGGCTTGCATGTTAGTTTTAATCGTATCCCAGTAAGAAATGTCGCAAGACCTTCCCTTAAGATTGTCTGATATAACTGCTTCCAAACGTTTTTAAATGTGATTCCCACATTACAATGCATACACCACTTCGAAACACTATTCAGTGGTCATACCTACATGCGCGGGACTTTTTCAGGTTCTTTAATCTGCGTTGCTGATATAAATATCTAGGTAAAAGTGAAGTGCGCTCGTTGAAAGTTTCAATGATAAAATGGTTAATTGTTAGAACTAACGCCATAGCTTTGTTAACATCTTCACATGATCTGAAAATTAAATGTTCAGTTCTGCTGGGAACGCAGAGTTTTGATGATAGTGTAGCGCTTGGGTAAAATAATAATAATTTTACTACTACTATCTAAGTTCTATAATTAAACTGAGTTTCTTCTTACACTTCTATTACTCCTAAATTTGCCTGGTAAGAAAGAGTTCAATAATTATTGCCAGCAATGATTTCTTACTTGTTTTGTGATATAAATTAAATTTTTTTGACTTTTTGCAATTATAAATCATTACTATCATTTATACAATTCAATGCATGCTAAAATGCGCATCACGCAAAGGAATGTATTATATTTGACGTTCAAGTTCCATTGCTCAATGCAGAAATAGATCGGCTATTGAGACGTAAGCCTATATCTGTGAAACAAACAAATCAGTTCATCTTCATCCAACCGTCAACCCAATAAATAAAGACCACTTACTCCATTACAATGGGAATATATCAAGAAATGAATACAATTATTAGAGGCCCAATTCATTTGCAATCTAAAACAGTGCGCTATCGAATCAAAGCAGATGTGAGTTAGAACTCCTCAACCACCAGGGAAAATTGTCATCCTTATGTCAATTACGAAGTACACCATTGAAGAAAATGTGATATAAGCTACATACATCAAGAACGTGTATCTATATAATGGATGCAGTAACTCATTTCGATATCATATGTGAAGCAACGACACACCCTATAATCCTTGAAGAGAGTGGTATTATACAATTACAGCCCACTTGTAAGACAAAACATCCGATATTGTTCATAAGTGCAAACAATCAACAACCAGAAACCTTGAACTCGTCATTTATAGCGGAGTAAGAAATTATTTCTATTGACATTGGTGAATATTTAGCAAGTCAAAATACTACTAATAACTCCATTCCCTTGCTAATTAAAAAGATCAAGGCTGATACTATTGAAGAGCTCCTAGTTACTCATTGAAAATGGTGTAATTTACAAATGAAGAGTCTGTGGATATTTATAATACTTTGCTACAACTTTACAATGATAATTCACTCAAGGCAGAGCGAAAATACCGCTGGTGATTCTCAGAAAGATGTTTTTCAAGCGCGTTTTAATGGATCATACACTGAAAATTCCATGTACCTACCCAGAATTATTTTTTAGAGAACTCCATTTATGGAGTATAGGACTACATAAAAAGTAAAGCTACTGTTTCTAAGAATTTTCGCCGGCGTATTTAGTAGATATGTTTTCCAATAAACAGCGTGACGGAAATGCGCTCCCATATTTCCTCAGGATGAATTTTTTTTAAAGAAAACCGAGTAAAACTAAAATTATTGTAAAAACTTAATTCCGAAGTCAAGGCATGAAGTTTATTTCAGTTTGTCAAGTTGCAGTCAGAAATCATTAATGGAAGGGTTTTGATATTATAAAATTGTTTTACAATTGAAAATATTTATGTAGCACAAATAATAAAGCTTTGTAGCATAAATCACATAGTTGCAACATATTAGATATTTGCTACAATTGTAGTACAAGTGGACATACTGTCATGCGTAGTGCAGGAGTTCTGAGAATTTATTTATTTCTTGACCTTGCAGTATTAGTTTTTACAGCGCCAACTGTAGTGATTTAATAACGTGTGAATTATTCAATGAAGATTACAAGAATTTTAATTAAATTTATTATGAGTTCTCAATTCAAATCATATTTTTCATTTTACAGCTAGATAAGGCTGACTACAGTTTTTTTGATTACTCATCAGAATAGCCAGTAGCATCCAGTTTGGCTTTTATACATTCAGATAATTTCAATATGTGCTACCGTAAATAATATAAAGAGACAAAATATTCCTCCAATTACAAAATTTACAATCATTCGCATTCACACAAATTGCTTTGTTATCAATTATTTATGGTAAATTCGAGAGAATTTGCTATGTGGAATACGTAGTACAGAAAATTTGATAAATTCCAGCTTGTTCCATAATGTTCAATTTAAGGAACATTTTCAAAACCGAATTATCCAGTTAATTGACTTTAGTTCGGAAGCATTCATAAATTTCACAAATTATCAGTGGGCGCGTATAATGGAAATAGTTAACTACATGCATCACTATAGGACGGTCGCATACCAGCATTATAGTCGATATCCTTAATTATCTGTTTGTTTCTAGGTTTAATTTATTTCCATTACAAGTGGTTTTTGCTGCATGATAAATGAAGTCCAGAAAATTAACGTTCTACTTAATTTAGCCAACAAATTTCAGATATGGCATTTATAGATTTCATGCATTGTAAATTTTCTGTAAAGAACGAACTAACTGCGTACATACCACTGACTTATAACAATGGACTGAGCGTATTGTCATTTTCCTATAGGAAAGCATGGCACAAGTTTTATAGTTCTCTCTTTCGCCCTATGGCAGAGTTAGAGCTACCAACAGAAAATATTGCATTCTGGAACATTTGCTTATGCAATTTGATATTTTTATGTTGGCTACAGATGCAATCACCTCAGAAGGAATAAGGTAAAGATAGTGTTTACCATGCTCCGTCTCTCTTGCCCATAAGCAGGATTCAGTTAAGAATAACTTTTGAAAATTAAAGTCGGAATGCGTTTAATTCCTTATAAGCGATTAAAATATCACTTGGACACAAGAAAATATATTTTTTTAATTTAATTCGATTTCCGGGTGTAAAATTTTATCTGATTGGTTGAGTTTTACATGTTTTTCATGTAATCGTTTTAAAGGGTGCTCTAACGGTGATATACAGAAACACAATATTTTTTGTGCCACATGAAATAGCAAATCGCTCAGTCCATTGTTATAAGTCAGTGGTACATACTAAAGCTCTGAAACTGATATAAACTGAAATACTGACAGGATAGAAAGAGAGAAGCGAATTTCTAGGATACGATGCATACATATACAGTGGAGCCTTTCATATATGGACAGCAACGGTGCAGGTCCGTTGAAGAGAGATGTCCTTTAATAAGAGGTATAGTAGGAAAAGCCACTTTTAATAAGAACGACAAAACTTTATTATTATGAACTTACACAGCACTCGTGTGCTATGCTATGGTACATATGTAAACATAATGTGTCTTAAAATTTGACTGATAGTTTTTATTTAACTAATTACCTTTTTAATGAAGAAATTAAGTTTTCGTAATATAATTTTATACTACATGCAATGATGAACCCATTACTGTCACCAGTACTTAAGGAAAACATTTTCAGTTGCTGGCAGATATAGTAGGTTTCTCTGGGTGTAGATTGTCACTAGAATTGATATCTTGTTCATTTTCCGAAATCCCATGTTGTTGTTCAGTTTGGAAATTTTTATCATACAAGTTAAAACAGCAATAGGGTCAAGAACCTGATAACACGAAAAAATATCAATTTATAATTTTAATTCTCTAATATAATAAAATGCAATCGTTTATGGGTTCTAACTAAAAAAATAACCTGAGCGCAACCAAAGGATGTAATTAACGTTGAAAGTTCACGGAAAGTCGATAAAGGTATGTCTTCCTTAACGTCGAAATTAAAGTCTTCTTCAAGAATTAGGAATGAAACCAGCTTTCTTGAAGCAGTTTGTGATTATTTCCTTTGAAATTTGATTGCAAGCTGCGTCTGTCCATATTACGGCATCTAGAGCTCTATAATCCTCTAGCCGAAAGGTTGTATTTGCGGAACGCATATGTTACCCAGTTTCAGCTGCAAAATGAGATTGCGCATTATTTACAAAAAGTAAGATTTTTCTTTCATCCTTCTTCATTCTCTTATTTAAATCTTCTAGATATTTTGTAATTATTTTTTGAGTCATCCACGCTTTTATATTAAACTTCCATTCAACAGGTAATTCTTTTAGAATTCATCCCTTTGAAACATCCGCGCCGAACCGCTTTTTCTATCACCAACAATTCGTTTTTCTCCTGTCATCCTGTCGCATTGTAAAATAGCTATGCGTTCCTTTGACGCTTTTCGCCCACAACAAGTTTCACCCTTGAAGCAGTAAGTTTTGTTCGGGGAAACTTTAAAAACAAACCCGTTTCGTCTGCGTTGTAAACATCCTTTTCTTCAAAATCGCGGGATATATGCCTTAATCTCTCCTTCTATAATACGACTGATTCCGGGTTCACATCTACAGCCTTACCAGAAATTAATCGAAAAGAAATATTGTGCCTCCTTAAAGTGACTAAAGATCGTAGGTACAGTACTCCCCTTTTTATCCGCACTAAATCTTTACCGCAGGTGCCATATTTTTATTTTAAATTAAGCTATACTTTTAATACATACACAAAATACAAATCACAGCTTTCACTCACCTCACATGTAAATAAAACTTTTTATTATGTTCGCACTGTTCGCACTGTAGATGTGATCAATAATACAATTCATAGAATCAAAAAAAGAAATAATTCTGGGTACCGTTAATTTTTGAAAATTTTACAATAAATTCAGCCGTTTAGTAGGAGTACTACAACATATTGGGCTATCTCAGACGAGTAGTCCTGACGCAGTATGCAAACAGGTTTTCTGGAAAATAGGTAAGAAAAAGCAAGGAGATATCTCTCCAAAGTGTAGAGATATCTCTTTGCTTCTTCTCACCTCTTCCCTAAAAAACCGGTATGCATACTGCATCAAGAATACTTGTGTGGGTTGGCCCATTCATATTACGTCCATACGTATGTAGGGGAAGAGGAAAGAGAAATCAAACATCCCCATTTTATGTAGTTGTGAGGTAGGTAAATGCTTGTGCAAGCCAATGAGCACAGCTGGTTTATTTTTATTCGTTACTTCTTTTTCAGAAACGTCTGCTATTATTTTATTTTTTTTCTACGTATGCACATGTGTATCTTCCAATCTGAGCTCAAATGTTTATCAAAATCTATCAACTTTAAATTAAATCCATCAAAATGTACCCACCATATCCAAATGAAGTAATTCTAAGAAAATGCAAAAACGTTGTACATTATTTATATTTAGTGTTGCAAGCCTATTTTCAGCATGCAATAATATTTTGGATTAATGCAAAGATTAAAACACAAAATCTGAAAAACCAGTATTTTAGGAAATACGGAAAATGTTGGCGTTTGCTAAGCAATAGTATTCCAGACACTGATGACATCAAGGGGGCTTTCGCTACAAAATGTCAATGAAAGTTCTAATTTGGTGGATATGTACATTTTTGTGTCCTAAGTAACATTATAAGTTTGCGACCTTGAGTGACCGCCACCTGCGCCGCCATATTGGAGAAATGGTACCGAAAACCAGTTTTTGGAGAATGTCTTTTCTCCAGCGCCACCTAGGTCGAAAATGGGCATTACAAAAATTATAGATGTTGAAATTTCCTGCAACTTTGGTAGGAAATATTTTTCAATCAGATGAATAGTTCACGAGTTATAGAAGAATCAAGGTCAGCAAATTTCTAAAATTCGCAAAATCTCTATATTTTTTCTCCAAACTTTAGAAAATACCCATTACTTAATCCTATCCTCTCCCTCTCTCTCTGACCAAGTCTTTACACTTGCAGTTTCCAAAGAACACACCATTACTTTCGGCTCCCTATGTTATCAAAATTTCTCAAGATCCGTGACGAAGAGTAAATTCAATCTTATTGCATTACCTCCTCAAGAGAAGCTGTATGGCAACATTCCCTTCGGACCCACCACCATGTTCAGGCTTGGTAAGATATTCACATACTGTAATGTAAAAGTGGTTACCGTTAAGTGCTGATCAGTTATTGCAAAATATATAACCCAGAAAAGCAATTGCGAGACAATTGAATTCTTTAAGGGTATCGACCTATAAGGCATCGATTATTTACTTTCGCAATAGCTGATCAACTTTAAATTTATAAAATACGCTAATTCCGCTGATCCTACAATATGAAGCAACAAATGAAAGTAGGTCAGTGCGAAAGCATGAAGAAAGGTTTTGGAAAGAACTGAGGGCGAGTGATTGAAGACGGGCGATCGAAGACGGACCAAGAAAGGTACATCGCGCAAGTGATAAAACGGGCAGCAATTAATTTCAGATCGTAAAGTGTGTAACGGGAATAGATACATATAATAAGTGAATAAAGTTATTGAAAATAGCAATGAATAAATCAAATAAGTGAAAAAGTTGAGTGATTAGAATAAAATAAGTGAACAAAGTCGGCTGATAAATGGACATATGATAAATTGATAAATACACTTATTTAAAATTAAAACCTTTTTGGTTGTTTTTTCTAAAGACCTTCCCATCCTAAAAGAAACAGACCTACCTTTACAATACACAGTCCAGAGGAATGGGGTTGGGAAAGTAGCAAGATTGGGTTTACTCCAGTCAAAACAACGAAAGATCCGGCATCCTCTGGAAAAGAAGAAGAATACGACGGCGACGAGCATGAAGACCTGCCCGTTGCGAAATTATTGGCACACTACACTAAGTCGAAGAAGACAACGAAGATCAAAGTTTGGAGTAGGAGGAAAGAACTTTGCAAGAAGATATTGATATCAGTGAGTCTAGATCATCTAGGGCATCGAAACGAAAGAAAACTTATCAGTGAGAAACGAATAGATTAGGCCTACTAGGAATACGACTCATATGAAAATAAAACGCGCCTGCCAATTTACCTCATGGTGGTGCGGAAATGAGTAAAATATTGTAGTACATATTAAGTAATTGATATTTACTGAAATTTCGAGAGAAAATGTAGCGATTTTACGAATTTTGGAAGATATCCTCGAAAATCTTGTTTCCGGTACCATTCTTCCAATCTGGAGGCGCGAGCGGCGGTCGATCAAGGTCGCACACTCGGAATATTAACTAGGACATCGAACTGTATAAATCTACCAAATTAGAGCTTTCCCTGAAGAACCAACCCATTGCCTGACCTATAGTGGAAAAAAATTTTGGAAATAATGGTTCTGGGAAAGTTGTACTTTTCTTCATTAGAGCCCGTCGGCGTTGCCCAGTGATAACATAGCTACCGATTGGTCCCATATTCGAATTTTCACTTTTTTTTTCAATGCGTCCAACGCCAAGTAAGCGTTGCCCAATTTGCTCCACTTTTGGACTTATTTGGAATTTTTATGAAAACGCCGCTTGCAAGTACATATTGAAAAACCAAAGTTTTGTATGGTAACACAAAGAACGGGTAACCTGATTTAGTCCATTTTTGAAATTTAATTATTATTACTATGAAAACAACATGTACAAAAATCTAGCTCTCTACATCGACGCATTCTCAGGCAGTGCCGAGCTATATAGTTAATGCGAAATTTTTGTATGGGAACTTTATGATGGAGGTGCTCGATTGGTCCCATTTTTGAACTTAAATTTACATAGTTTTTAAAAACGCCGCTTACAAAATATCAGCTCTCCACGTCGACGTACAGTGAAAAACCAAAGTTTTGTATGGCAACACCAAGAAGGGGTTGCGATTTCAAGCTTTCTTTCCCTAAACTCTTCTTCGGACTATTACGAACATTAAAACAAAACAAACAAACAAAATAGCCAAATCGGTCTAGCCGTCCTAAAGTGATGTGATTACCAACGAACACAATTCAATTTTACTCATATAGAAACGAAATTGTTGTATGGCAACACCACGAAGAGATTGTCAATTCCAATTTTTCTTTCCATATAAACCTTGTACGAAATATTACGAACATTACAAAAAAAAAAAAAAAATAGCCAAATCGATCCAGTCGTTCTCAAGTGATGCGATTACCAACGAACAGTTTTTCATTTTTAATTAAATTGATAATACTATTTTCTTTCGACATACCGTAAATGTCCAAAAGTATGGCCACATAAGCAAAACTACATATGTTAAAAAAACTTTTAAAATAAATAACTTTTGTAAATAAAATGCACTAAAACGTAAAACATAATTTTTCTTTTTCAGTAATATACACAAGAAAAGTTTACTTGTTAAATAAGAAATGCTACAACTCAGATTAAATCTTAAAAGTTTGGACATGAGTTGCAGTTAGACAATTGTGATTTTAGTTATGGATGCCCAAACTTTTAAGATTTCATCTGAGTTATAGCATTTCTTAATTTGAAATTAAACTGTTCTTGTACATATCACCTAGAAAGATTTTTTTTACTTTTTAGTGCATTTTATTTTAAAAGTTTTTTAATATATTTTATTTTCTCCTTCTTAGTCATATTCCCGCAACTTTACTCTCGAAACTCGACTCTCGAATCTCCAATCTCGATTCTGGCAACTCGACTCTCGACTCTTAAAACACGGCTCTCGAATCTCAAATCTCGAAACTCGACTCTTGAATCGCGAACCTCGACTCTTGAAACTTGACTCTTGAAACTCGACTCTCGAAGCTCGACTCTCGAAACTCGACTCTTGAATCTGAATCTCAAAACTTGACTCTCGAATCTCGAAGGGCGGTAGTTACCACCTCCACACCAAAACCCCCAACACGTAGGACAATTTTAAGCCATCGGAAAGCTCCCCATTCACTCAATCTAAATAAAAAAACCCCATGTAAACCCATCTACGTTTACTACTCTAAAACTCTTTCATCACGAACGGCACTCTCAGGCGATCAAGCGCTCAGACACAAACTTTCTGGTTTTACACAAGTTGGTGTTTACGTCTAAAGCAAGCGTGTTATTTACGGATGTGAATAATCTTTACACACGAAGTAGGATTATGCCATTGCCGTCTTTATGTTCCAGGCCGTGACATCGAATTCTTTGAATGTATTAGAGTGGTACGATTTCGTACTTCTTTTAGCATTTGTTCTTATGGAAAAATGCATTACTTTCAACTTCAACCTTCTGCACAATGTAAATAAGTCTCCTTACTAAAAGTTTTATTCAGGAATTTTGTTATTTAATTCCTTGTACATTTACCAGTATATAAATCTAAGTACTTTCTTTAAGAAAATTCTTTATATTTTATTACTCAAACATAACACTACACATAAAAATGAGAAAATGCTTTCAATTCTGTTGCCTTCATACCAACTTTCATTTCTCTATGTGTTTTCTCACAGAGAAATGAAAGCTCACTTCAAAGTGGGAGCTAATTAGTTCTTAAATCAGATCTACTTTGGTTTGAAGCTGATTTTCTTTTGAAAATGTATTAAAACCTAAAGTATAAATTATACAGCCATAAAGCCAACAAAATTTCCTATAAAATAGGCTAATATCTGAATTACCTTTGAATTATAATTTAAAAGTTATGAAGAGTTAAACACAGAAAACCGTTGCCGTCCGTTCGATTCACAGCGCAGTGAGCAAGCGCAGCTTGTGAAAATATGAGGAGAATGTGTAGCTCTGCCGATTCATTGATTAAAAAATACTTTGAGTCATGTTTGAAATGAAAAAACTGAATTAGTTGATATGGAATGTGGGAAATATTTTTAAATTGATAGAAGCATTACGGGATAATATATAAAAATGGTTAACATTGTCTTTTTGTCTTTATTATACTTAAGAAGTTACTGTGTGCTAAACATTGAAAGACTTATTTTTTCATATAATTCAATAGGCAAGCTCAAAGCTCTGATTGCTTTCCAGTTTGATTTGTGGTATAAAGGCAACAGAATTGAACGCATTTTCTCATTTTTATGTGTAGTGTTATGTTTGAGTAATAAAATATAAAGAATTTTCTTAAAGAAAGTACTTAGATTTATATACTGGTAAATGCACAAGAAATTAAATAACAAAATTCCTGAATAAAACTTTTAGTACGGAGGCTTATTTACATTGTGCAGAAGGTTGAAGTTGAAAGTAATGCATTTTTCCATAAGAACAAATGCTAAGAGAAGTACGAAATCGTACCACTCTAATACTTTTGCAAGTAGCAAAATAGTTTTGTGTCATGGCCTGGAACATAAAGACGGCAGTGATTATGCTCGTTGGTGCTTACGGACCCTACAATGTAGTTGTTTTGCAATCTTTTTCGCCAGTGTTAATCTGTAGGGGTATGTAGATCCTTGGCGGTGTATTTTCATCTTGGGTGGATGTGAGCATGATTGGAGTGATAACGAGCAGAGTAATCTACAATATCGCTCCAATTACAGAGGCAGCTTTGAAGTTACTAGATTATAGCGTTATGCATCCTAACAAGTTGCCGCATATCGATCGCCGGATTCAAAGACAGTCTCTGTGTCTAACAGGCTTTGCACGATTTAATGGACTTAGCAACGCGATTGTGTCAATTGGTCTATGTGACTTTTGGCATTACGCAGCAGCGTTTCTGTAGGGACCAAGAATATAATGGTCGCGTCAATAACTTAATCAGCTATATTTTAACGCTGGTCAAGCTTACCATTCATTTGTACTATGTATATGAGAATTTTTAATGGTAATCACAATATTATCACAACAACATATAGCAGAGGATTGAAACATCTTTTTCTTAGCAGTATAATGAAGTGATTACACCTCGAATACCTGGGAACAAATAAAGGAACATTTAATTGTGCATGGTAGCAAATTGGTCGGAAATTTTTAAAATAAGAAATAAATTATATTTTTTTTTTCGTCAAAAATTTAGCTTTTTGCATCGTTTCATTCGCACTCTGTAATTATCTAAGACCATTTGGTTTTTTGCTCTTGAAGAAAAGAGTTTTGAATCAAAATCTTTTTCTAAGTTTAAGAACTGATACTTATTTTAATGACTTTTGTAATTTGTTTGCTCGTTTTCAGTTTCCTTTTCTTCTAAACAAAGTTAAAAAACTAAAAAGCGACTAATAACTGGTCATATCTAAGCAGCACTGAAACCAAGTTAATAGTTAAAAAGTCAAATCAACCCCCAAATGGAAACGTCGTCTTTTCCGCAAATGTTTCCTTAAGTTCTGAATTATAGGTATCAAAAGTTGAACTTTGAAAAGTAGAAATTTTACGTGTTTGCTACATTCCATTGAAAAAGTTGTCTAAAACGCTTTGTAGAGTGAAATCTCCAGTTTAGCTAAGTCCTATAAAAGGCATTTTCATCCAATTTTTTTCTGAAAAATTCATATCATGGATTTTGCTTCTACAGTTGAGTTAGCTGACTAGCCGTTTTTATATCCTAGATGAAATCTATAGGGTGTACTAAGTTTATCATTCCGTTTGTAACGCACAGAAATAATGATGGCAAAGCAAAATGGATTGGACACCCACGCATAATATTAAAAGTTATTTTGATTTTTGCATGTCCGTCTGTACGTCCGTGCACACGATAACTCGAAGCTCATGTACGTGGAGAGCTGAAATTTTGTACGCGGACTTCAAAAATGAGACAAATCGGGCAAGTCCTTCGTGGGGTTGCCAAACAAAAATTTCGTTCCCCACTATATATTTGGACACTGCCTGAGAACGCGTTGACATAGAGAGCTGAATTTAGGTACATGGTCTTTTTATAATAATAGAAAATAATATTTCAAAAATGGAATAAATCGGGCAATTCCTTCTTGGTGTTGCGATATAAAAATTTAGGTTTTTTACGTATACTGTGAAAACGATCAGTTCTAGACATTTTTATTGTACTAAAAACTCGTTTAGAATATGAAATCCTATAAAATTTGTTACAATTTTTTTTCTGTCCGACGAACCCTTCTAGAAAATATATGAGAAAAACCACTGCAAAAATCAAAATTGCTCAAGTGGGTGACCATACGAAATATCATACGGGCATTCATCTAGGATATCATAAGAACTGGTCTTAGACTAGTTCTAGCTTTTCTACATGTTTTTGATAAAATCTACCTTTCAAAAATAGTTCTATATGTTTTATAAGCAATAAGTAAAACCAAGCCCTGAGATCTTTCGTAAATCCATAATTCCTCTGATAAATTTGCAACTAAAGAGTAAAACTTCAGTTCTTCTTGTCGTAAAAATCTAAGCCATATAACCTTAAGAATAAATGGAAAGAAAATTTAACTGTATTTTACAAAATCAATTGGCCTACTCCTGTGCCAGATATCCAATAATTGAAGTTCCTGAAAGCGTAAATTCATGATATTAAAACAAAAACTTTAATATTTTTCATAAGCCAATTATTAAGAATATGATTAGCAATTTTACCAACGGTGAATATGTCACCTAATAGTAACTTGAAAAATATTATATTATATTTTAAAATGGTAGTACGAAGGAGTTCACTTGAAAATCTCTATGTTCGCCAGGGAAACGGTAGGTAACAGCGGAAGTGTAAAATTAATAT
Organism: Dioctria rufipes; assembly: GCA_963924295.1. NCBI lineage: Eukaryota > Metazoa > Arthropoda > Insecta > Diptera > Asilidae > Dioctria > Dioctria rufipes. The sequence continues at coordinate 120,662,068 of OZ002742.1, forward strand.
TTTAGATTGAGAAAAGGAGGTGCCTCCAAACAAAAGTTTGAGAAGTTCGATATTTGTACCCCCTGAAGAAGATTATGCAATATAAGCCAAATTTTTAAGTCCTGTGTTTTAATTTCGGCACCCAGCAAGACTGGCGGTCAGTTTAAAGAGCAAAACGGAAAAAGAAATGAAACGTATTAGTGGATTAATAGGACTGATTGGTAAACGTAAAAGTTTGTAAAGTGAAAAATATAGATGTAGTTAACGCTTATAAAGGATTGTACAACATTCTTAAGCAAAATTTTCTTTTATGTGTCTAAAGAATTGTACGTAAACCGGACATACCAAGTATGGCTTTAATGAAACTCTAACTATGTATAGATGTGCAATTGCATTTAACCAAAGAACATATATCTAACAAGAAGCTTTATCTGGCCTCTAAAAGTGCACAATGTGTAGGGGAGAGTCGTGTATCTTGGATCGAATGTACCTTGAACCAAGCGCTCTATTTCATGTACGGACGCGTTTGTTATCCGGCTGCTAATTTACCGTTTTTGAAGTACATAAATCCAAATGCTTTGAACGTATCATGGCAACGGTTCAGTATGGCAGTGAACATTCAAGAGTGCAGTTGTGTTTCTTATATTGGAAAGTTTATATTTACCACAAGTTTTCGAAGTCCGTCACACATAGTAAGTAGCGTTTATTTGCGCGTGTATTAGTTTATTATATAGCTTTACTTTTTATCTGTTATACATACATGGATTATTTTAAGAATAATACATGTTTCAAATTTTATTTTCTTCTTTTTAGTTTAAACTGCTAGTCGTGTACATCAGACCACACGGCGGAGTGTACCTCAGACCGATTCAAGGTACATTCTCATATTTTTTTGTGCGAACAGAAGTTTTACCACACCAATTATTTTTCATTTCTTAGAAAAATGCCGCGAAGTAAAATAGGAAATACTCGACCAGCAGTGGATGTAAATGCTTTGAAAGCTGCTATTGATGATGTTTTAAAATCGGGGCTGTCACTTGGAAAATCTGCGAAGCAGCATAACTTATCTAAAGCAACCTTAATAAGGCATTTGGCAGCATACAAATCATCAGGATGTGATACTTTTAAATACAAATCTAACATTGCGTGGCATCAAGTTTTTAATATATATGAAGAAAATCATCTCTTTCAATATCTCACCACTGCTGCACGGTTGCACTATGGGCTTTCCAAAATTGAAACAAGAAAGCTAGCATATAAATTTGCCGAAGAAAAAGAGAAAACTATGCCTAGCTCTTGGAGTGACAACCAAATGGCTGGGAAGCAGTGGATGACTTGTTTTCTAAAACGTCACCCGGGCTTAGGACTCAGGAAACCAGAAGCAACTAGTCTCTCAAGATCAACAAGCTTTAACGAAAGCAACATCGAGGCTTTCTTTACAAATTTGAAAGATTGTGTTACCCATTATAATTTCGGTCCAGACAAGATTTATAACCTAGATGAGACTGCTAACTCAACAGTACATGTCCCTCCTAAAGTGTTAGCTGCGAAGGGCCAGAAACAAATCTGGAACATGACATCTGGTGAAAGAGGGGTTAATGTGATCATGATAGCAGCAATTAATGCTATAGGAAATTCGATTCCTCCCATGTTGGTTTTTCTGCGGGTGTATTTCAAATCACATATGCTGAAAGGTGCTTCAGTAGGATCTATTGGAGGTGCTAATCAATCTGAGTGGTCTAATTTCCTTCAATTTTTACAGCATTTTATTCACCATACTAAGCCGTGTAGAAGATAAGATTCTTCTAAATTTGGACAACCATGAGAGCCACATTTCAATCCGTGTGATAAATTTAGCCAGACAACATGGAATTGTACTTTTAACGCTACCACCACACACATCGCATAAATTACAGCCCTTGGACCGTACAGAAAATGTTGTGAATGACACCAGCTTACCACCCCTTCCCAATAAGCCAAGGGCAGCCAAGGCTAAAAACATTTTGACTGCTTCTAACGAATTAGATGATCCAACTGGAGACATTGATTTTAGTGGAGATAGTGACAGTTGGAGTGCAGAAGAACTTTGGAAGTTTGTCAGTCCTAATTAATTTCACTGTTTTATTATTATTTTCTATTAAGTTTTAAGTATAATTTATAATGAAGTTATTTTTTTTTATATTTTATTGTTGAAGAATAAAGTTTGTTATTCTGTGCTTTCCTTTTGAAAACTGATTATTTTTATTCATTGTCAATAAATTTCCTACTGCTTTAAGGTTCAATAACCTGCGGTTTAAAGTACATTACTTGGATGCCCCTTGAACCGATTGGAGTTAGAGAACAAATATTATCATTTTAACGTTAAATAATATGGTTGCGGTATCGAAATAGATTGAAGTTATTGCTTTGATATTGCGGTTTATTGTAATGTTAAAAAAATGTATATTATAATTCAACTTCTACCACTAAAAAATCAATATGCAAATTTTAGTTTAAGGTACACGACTCTCCCCTATGCTTTTTTGTTGATACGGTCGGGAGGAAACAGACGGGAAGAAGCAAAAAATTGAGACTGTGAGAATTATTCTCTGTTCTCTCTGTCTCCAGCACCCCATAGTTTCTTGTTTCACTTTGTTGCCTGACTGCTTGTAGACCATCAATTCCTATCCCATCCGCTCATCTTGCTATTCTCTCTCTGTCTTACTGCAATGAAAATGAAACTTATCTTAAATAAAGTATTCTTGAAGAAACCGGCTTCTTAGGTAAGATGTAAAAGAAGCAAAGAGAACACGCCATACAATGCATGGGCATGAAGCAGAGCGCAGGTATTGGTCCTGGCGCAGGTATTGGTTCTGGCGCAGGTGTTTCGACGACCCGCCATTCGCCAGCAGAGAATTTTCGTACAATTTCTAAGGGCGGGTCCTAATTTCTACACAGCTGAGTGGGTGGTGAGTAGTGGGTCGTCAAAAAGAGAATTTTCGTAAAATTTGTGTGAAAGGGTCGTAGTAGTACGTAATAATAAAACTTTTCAATATGCGAGATGCGTATTCTTTCTGTTAGATATTCTTTGATTTAACTTAGTTTATGCTCAGCTAGATATTTGCATTTTTAGAGTTTCATTCAAAGCGTTTTCAGACTAGTTTTTAATTAGAATTTTAGTTAATATTCTGTTCTAAGCTATGCCGTATATACTAGGCTTTCCGATTTTCCGGTTTAATTCATTGAGAAAAGCCAATATCCCATACACCTTCATATATAAATCGATTTCTTTTTCTTTAGTTTATTAGAATAGTCTTCTAATTAGCAAAGCATATAATTGTTAAGTACATATTTGTATAGCTTGTAGGTAAGCATACCGATGACAAAATAATAATTAACAAAATGTTATTAACTACTAGCAAGAATAATGTACATGGAACTTATATAAATATTCCATTCACACGTGCCATGTACAAGGCAGAATTACTCTGAAATTTGTCCCAATTTTATTCAAAAAATATTTATTGAAATTGACTTCCCAAAAAGATAGTCTTAACAATCAATTTGACAAAACTTCTTAAACCCGCATAGAATCTGCTCCCAATACGGAACTGCCAATTTAGAGCATCATTTCATCGAAATTTATTTCTTACAACTGACTCCTCAATATTTCACTGAGAGCTGTTACAGGATACGAACTGCGCCGAAAATTGAAACTTCTTTCTTAGGTTCATGAGTGGCCATCAATAACTCATTTGTAAGGACCACAAGTAAATATTCAGTTTCAGGAAATTGGATGTCGTGTGAGAGGAAAATATCGTATTGAGGTGATTTGAGGGTGAATGGTTGTGCCAGAATTGACCGACTTAATAGACTTATGAGTACATGTTAGCCGCTTTCGCGGGCTTCAATTGGCAAAGGTTGAGGAACTTAAATATTTTCATATGGAAACTAGGACATCTTTGCCGCGATGCAAAATTTTTTCTTGCATATTCAATATTGAGTCCGCCCATGAACTTGCCTATTAGATAAAGAAAAATACCGAAACCGTTGGACTTTTGAATTTTCAATATTATACGCTCCATTTTCCACATTTTACGAGTGAGTGGTATGTACTTGTTCGTGGATATTGAATTTGTTTGGATATTTCCATCCTCAAAAGTGTCCATCTATGTTACTATTTGCCTGTCTGTCTCGGTCTCATTTGAAACAATTTACACTGCCAGTTAAATGAGTCCTGAATATTTTTCCACACAAGTATAAAAACTTTAACCGTAAAATGTTTTCCTTCGCCCAATTCAATTCAGAGGCATCGATCCTTACTGAACTTCTACGTCTTCTGGGAGTCGTAAATTTTGATGACGAAATTGTTACTTCAAATGGGAGACGTGAAGATTAGGATTTCTAAAATGGATTGAATTGAAGCCGTATATTATGTAATTTATTGCCATTTTATTGGCTGTTAGGGTAATCACGGGTAATAAAATGGAAAGCTGCTCAAAAGGAGGAACTAATCTAGCTACTGCAACAAAACTTTCAATTCCAATTACGGAACATGTTCAATACAAGAAATTTATAAGAGGTCAAAATAATTAAATTTGTTAACAATTAGCACATCAATCTCCATGGTGAGTTAGCAGTTAGGCGTTAAATAATCTAAAAAAAATGTAAGTATTCTGATGAGAATCTCCGAGAATAAAGGATGCGTAGCTGTATGAATTATACTGGAATAACACCACAAGCATTTTAGTACGTCGCGTCGTTTGAAATATATCAATATACATATAAGGGCCTGATCCAGTACAAATATGCAGCTTTTCACAAAGGCATGAAAAATATGGAGAAAGGAATAGTAACAACACCCATCCATTATATGTAAGTGTTCCTTGTTGCTTTGGTATGTCAGAGTGAGAGGGTAGGAGGGAATATGTGTCATTACAATGAAGGAGACTACGCCAAATCTACGCTAGACTGATTTAATTGGATTGAAGTGTACTGCTTGAATGCATTGGAAGCATACTCTCAAAAAAAGCCCACACAAATGTAGGTACATTAAAGAATTTTGGTGATGTAAGGATTTTTTAATTCTGTCAAATATTTTATTAAAATCAGTAAAGTTACAATAAATTTCCTTACCAATTTCAATAGTAAAGAAAGCAAAGTTCTAATAGGTTTGTCATGACAGATTTGCTCCGTTTTTGTTTTAATCAATAAACCTCAGAAACGGTAAACAATGAACGAACAGATTATCAGGGTCCTAAGGTTAAGCATTTGCTAAATTTCTATGGAAAGGAATAATTATAATGGTTAATAGTACCCAGTCCAGGGCTTAGAAAATCCAACCGAAGAAATATGTAAGTTAAATAAATAAATAACAGAAATTGGCACAAGTTTGGCATCAAGTCTATTCACAAAATGTACGAAAAACTATCAGTCATGTTAGAATCTGATTTAGCTGCACACCTTCGACAAGTAACAGAATATTGGGCGCGAGAGAGTAATATATAATTTTAATGATATTACCCACTACACGAGATCATCGGCATTTTTTAAAAACCATTGTTTAAAAGACTTTTTGAACATGCTTGCTATGGCGAGGGTTGAGAGGGTTTACTATTCTTGCTGTCAATTCAATTCAATTCATTTATTTTGACTTCAAAGTTACATTTGTTTTTAATTTATAAGATTCATAGCTATGGTTACATGTTATGAGCTGCAATGTATTGCTCAATAGATTTTTGTTATATGTTTTACATTTATTTACATACAGCCCAGCGAGAGGCGTATTGCTACTAGAGAACCGTGTTATTACTAGGCAATGTCAAAAAATTCTACAACGCACACTTGCGACCGGTGTGACCATTACAATATCCCGACCTGTTAGTTTTTTTTTTTTTTTTTGTTGTATATATGTATATAGCTTACAAACTAGTGGAATACAAAGCCTGAGGTATCCTGCCCCCAATACTACATTTGATGACTTATTAAGAGCTGCTAATCCAGTATTCTATCTCTATTAATCCATTGAATTACATTTTGTACTTTTTAATCTTAAATTAATTTTTTCGATACAAAATAAAAATCTTATCTTCTAATTTGGTTAATTATTGAGGCAATTTTGTAGTATTTAGGGATTCTATGTTTAATGCTAAAGTCTTGTAGTAGGTCTACGGAATCATTATTAATAAGGCTAACAGGTGAGGGGTAGTAGCTATCCAATAGTCTCGCGTTTATATTCTCGTTGTAAATTTCGTTAATCAGGATATTGTTGAGACTAGGGAGGTTAGATAGGAATTTTGAGCTAAAGTTGACCATGTATCTCATTAATGGGGTTATGTTGGATATTCTATATATAAATTAATTCGAGAACTTCTTGTTTTTGATTGGAAATGTTTTCCAGTGCAAAGTCTGAGGATCCTTATTTCAAGGACCTCCATCTGTTGTGCAATAGTGGGGGATATTGTGAACCAGGATATAAATCCATAGGTAATTGTAGGTCTGATTAGTTGTTTGTAGATAAGAAGTTTGGTGTTTGTAGATAGGCTGTTGTATTTCAGCAGTGGTATCAATATTTTTGAGGCTTTTATTCCTCTGTTTAAGGCATATCTGCCCTGATTATTAGCTTTTAGAAGCTTATTGAATGTAACACCTATGTAGGTATTTAATATTATCTTTAACTCACGGTTAAAAATATGGGGTTAAAATACAATAATTATTGGGTTACATATAAGTCCACACCAAATTTGTATTACGTTTTAAGTTTTATCCGGTATTACATTTCTTTTTCAACCACACGTAGTATTAGCTTTTAAGTTAAAATACTTCAAATAATTTTTGTTATTAACACTTCAAATTTAAGCCTTTCGTTTTAAATTTTAAGACAAAAATTATGTAAATTGCAACCCTATGATCTTAAAATTTAAGTTTGGGACATTTAAAATCGTAATTAATCTGTATTTAGTTTCAACCTTTTTACTTTGAATACAAACCAGTTTGTATTAAAATTGAAGTTTAAGTAGAATTATATTTAAATGTTTATTATATTAAAATTTAATCAAGAATAAATTAAATTTTTGGCCAAAATGTATTGGATTTTATTAAAATTCGTATCTCCCCTTAGATAATAAGATACCTACTACTTTTTTCGCTTTTAATATTGATCCAATTATGATAATTATACTTAAATTTTGAATTGGATACCCACCTACCCGTGATAGATGCTGAACCAAATTTTTAAAATAGGTATTATTGACATTATAACAAATATTCGGGATATAAATGAAAGTAGTGATAAGATTATTAAGTAAATATGTAATTATAAAACATGTATAAAAGGAACAGCTACGTACATTTTCTTGTTTAATAAATTCATTTCTAAAGGTATCTTAAAACTTAATTCACTCAGTTTTACAATGAGACTTATTTTTAAATTTTCTAGCTCAAGGCAATTAAGAACTTCATCAAAAACTTTGTTAGTAAATTTAACACAACTCAAATAAATTTGATTATCAATGTAATATATGTATATCGCTTATTTGTGCAAAACAAAATTGATCAATTTCTTTTTTCAAATATATTAAAAAGTCAGGTTTATAATGAAAACCATAATTAAACTCAACCCAAGCAAGAGAATAAATATCGGAATCAAAATTTATTTAAAAAATTTGGAAAGTTGTTTTGGAAATTATATTTGTTAACAGGTTCCATTTTTCCAAAGTTGAATCTGTCTTCTAATTCAATATAATTCCACATATGAGACATCATTTCTTGGTGCCGAAGACTTAGAGTTTGATAAATATTTACACAAACATTGAACTGCACTAATGCACGCCGATACCGACGGAAAACTTACAAATAAAGAAATATTCTCTCTTTCTTTTAGATTTACGAAGAAGGGGGGCATGCAGTAGCATGACATCGAACTACACCAACTATACCAATTGTATTTAAATTTAATTCGAACTGTATTGAATATTCTATTTCTTTTGGAGTTAATTTTAAGACACAATGGCTTGAAGCTGCTGGATTAAGATTCGCAGGAAGCTTGCGCTTAATAAATTTGTATTAAAAATTAAGAGTTTTGGGGATAAAATCAAGAATTTTGTTCCTTTAATACTAAATTATTGAATTTTATTGCACATTTTCTTTAAAATAATTTTAAGTTTTGTGAAGGTTTAAAATGTAAGAATTTTTGAATTTAATTAACTTGTAAGACAAGTGCTGACTTAAAAAATATGCCTACTTTTTTAACCGTGTGGGATTTCATGTGTTTCTATATTAATTTTTAAATTTTTACTTTTTTTGACTGCTCCAGCGGTTCCTCTGCCCGATGCGTTTCGGAAGCATATTAGTTCAGATTTTTTTTTCATTTATTGTTATTCCCCATGACTTGTAGAATTCATTAATTTCCTCGATATGTTTTCTGACTTTTACCGTGGCTTTTTAGGGTTTTTATCTTGAGCATATATGCGGGTATCGTCTGCGTATAGAATAGCCTGCGACTGCGTGTTTCCGAGTTGGTCCATTGAGATATGAGGGAAGTCTATTAGGAAGAAGTTTTATAGTTTGGGCCCGATATGGAGCCTTGGGGGACTCCTGAAAATATTTTGATGTGGTTTGAGGTTTTCTCTTCTATGACTATTTGGAGGCTTCTATTTGTAACAAAACTATAGTACAACCTTATCAGGAATGGGCGGACCCCGTATAGGATCATTTTATGTAAAATACCATTGGTCCACACACTGTCGAAGGCCTTTTCTAGGTCCAACGCACACGTTGTCGTGCATTTACGTTGTCTCAAATTTAAGGTTACATCACTATGTACTTTAAGAAGGGCATGGTTAGTGGAATGGTTTTTCCTGAAGCCGAATTGGTAGGCTGGAATAATGTTTTCGTTGTCGCAGAAGTCATCAAAGTGATCTGCTATAATTCTTTCTAGGAATTTACCAATGTTAGAGAGCACTTGTATTGGACGAAAGTTACTAGCGGCGTATGATTTTTTGCTTTTTAGGATTGGGATGAGTTTTGCTTTTTTCCGTATTTTTTGGAAAGTAGCTATTATTTATACAGTGGTTGAAAATTATGGTTAGGTATTCAATCGCTTTGTATGGTAATTTTTTTATTAGGGAATTTGAGATTCCATCAGGACCGCACGATTTTTTGTTGTGGGCTCTGTATTTGATTATTTCCGGAATCTTTTTAGTCTTATTACTGTCTTCAAGATTTATCATCTGGGTGAATGCCTCTGAGTTACTGGAATTTGAGGAGATAAAATTTAGGACTGAACTGGATGCTTCTTGCTGAAGTTGTGCACAATGTTGCGGAAGCTTTTCTTTATATAATTTCTTATAGTAATCTTCGAATGCTTTTAATTTTTCTTATATTGATGTGAGTTCATGGTTGTTTGAGCATACTATTTCCGAAGAAACTCTTTTCTTTTTCCCAATTCTTTTAAATATTTCTTTGAATGCTTGTGGGCCTGGTACTATTGCGGATAAGCGGTCTTGGAATCGTTTGTTCATATGTAATCGCACTTTTTCGTCTATGATTTTTTTTAAGCAATTGATTCGAGCTGATAGCGATTGGTATTCCTGGTGGTGTCTATTAAAATTTCTCTGAAATATTTTTTTAAGTTCCTTACTCCAATTTTGTTTAGTCTTAATGAGTCGCTTAATTTCCTCTGGAACGTTTTTAAATTTTTTGTCAGATGGGATTATTTTCTTAACGTGTCTAATTTTTACTGGTAATATCGTGTCGTTTAATTTATCGATCAATATTTCAATTCCATTATTTGTTATATTAACGTTGGAGTGCGGTAATGTCCCTTTGGAAGTTAACCCAGTTTACATTGGCAAAGTCCTCCTTGGTTCTCGGGTCTAGTAGCGAGAAATTAAATTCTCCCATATCTATGGTTAATTTAACCATATAGTGGTCGGAAAATGATTCGTGAGTCGTGCAGGAGTATGAGTGGAAGAGTTCCCTTGAAATCTTTTCCGTCGTGAGAAAAAAATCTAATATGGAGACCCCTGTGGGAATGTACAGTGGCGTGCAAAAGCATCCAGCCAAAGTCAATTTTTGCTATATACAACGAAAATAACACCGATGAATAACCATTATGTTAGGAGAGTAAAGGGCAGAGAAGGAGTGAAATAAAGCAACATTAAATAAATATATTCGAAATTAATAAACACATTAATTTATAAAAAAACTTAAAATGCACTGTTCAAAACTTTCCGGGCAAAATTTATCTTTACCAAATTAAATCTATTAATTCTAGAAAATAGAAAGGATTAAAGGAAAGAAGTACTAATACACTATTTCCACAACATTTGTATAAATTAATACTTGGTGGCCATCCCTTTTGCTGCTATTACGGCATCACAGCGACGTGGCATTGACGCAATCAACCGATCAATGCAATCCTGTGGAATTTGTTCCCATTCTTCCTTTAGATGTTCCATCAAATCATTTTTATTTGAATGTTTTCGTGTGCCAGATCGACGAGCAAGCTCTTCCCATAAATGCTCAATCGGATTAAGATCCGGGGATTGAGCTGGCCACTTTAAAACATGAATTCTTTTTGATGCAAGCCATCCCTTAACTAATTTAGATGTGTAATTGGGGTCGTTGTCGTGCTGGAAGGTCCATTCTTCTGGTAATTTATCTTGGGCATAGGATAGTAGATGATTTTCCAAGATTTCTTTATACAAACGACTATCCATAATACTGTTAATTTGTACTAGAGGTCCTACGCCTTGCGCTGAAAAAATTCCCCAAACGATTACACTTCCCCCACCGTGTTTAACTGTTGGTATTTGGTATTTCTACTACCAACTGGACGTCGTACGTATCGGCGACCATCACTTCCAAATAAATTAAATTTGCTTTCATCCGAAAAAGCAACCTTCTTCCAGTCATCAAGGGTCCACGCCTGATGCTCGTGAGCGAATTTTAAGCGGGCCTTCTTATTTTGTTTTTGCTTACGAGTGGTTTTTTAGCTCCAATCCGTCCAACGAGCGCTACATCATGCAGTCGTCTCGTGACAGTACTGCGACTGATTTCAACGACGTTTTCAGCATTCAGCTCACGAGCGATATCAGCTGCCGTTTTCTTCACATCAGCTGTTGACTTCCTTTTGATTATTCGGTTCACTCGGACTGTAGTTTTTCTTGGTCTCCCTGAGCGTTTTCTATCTTCTACACAAAATCCCGTACGATATTTAGTAATAAGGTCATTCACCGTAGATTTTCCAATACAAAACAAAGCTGCAATTTCTCTTGATGTGTTTCCTTCCTGTGACAGTTTTATTATGCGCTTGCGCGTATCAGTTGAGATATTCCGACCCATTTGTACACTTGCGAGAGTACAATGCAACTGAATTTACCGATTAATTGACACACCATTGGCAAAGTGAACTTTGATATCTTCTAGAATATTGAGAAATTGCATGGCCGGAAACTTTTGCACACAGTTATTTTCAACATTTTATATAATAGCTAAATTTAATTAAATAATGATATTGATTTAAGTGTCTTATTAACTCTATTTTATTTCCTGGTTTTATCGGTGGGAGTAATATTAAGTTTCATCATTATATGTGGGAGATCGCAAGTATAATGTATTTGGCCGGAAACTTTTGCACGCCACTGTAGGTCCCCTCGGTGTGATAACGTCCAGGTTCACTCTTGACCCGTTCTCTCTAATCCAATTATGTAAGTGTCTACCGTTTGAGTTTATTTTGCTGTCCCCCAGCTGGTGTGTCTAGCATTCCAGTCCCCTCCTATTATAATGGAATCAAAATTTTCTCCAATGTCTCCGATTTTTTAAGGGTCTCTAAAAGATTATTAGCTTCTAATGTGGACGGAATATATATACTCCCTATTAATATTTTTTTGGTGTGATTATTTATTTTCAATGCCACTTCCGCCATAACGAAAGTTTGTTGTTGGTATTTGCGAATATTTAATATTGTTTTTTTAATAATAGCGCTACTCCCTGACCTTTATCGGCTCTTATTGTATTGTAATGCGGGAAGTTAAGTATATGCTTGTCATTGACTTTGGTTTCAGAAATCGCAGCAAAGTCAGGCTTTTGCTTGTTTAAGATATTAACTAGTTCTATTCTTTCGAAGTTGTTTTTTATAGATTGCACATTTAATTCAATAAAATAGATGTTGTTAGGAGTCATTATGGCATGTGTTTATTATAAACATTAACATTGCTTCCCTTTTCTGGTAAAGAGTATCGCATTTTTCGATATTTTCCATAAATTTATTAATTTTATTGAACAATTCTTGCAGGGGAACTACGAAAAGTTCGTTTGAGAGGTTCAGGAACCCTTGGAAACTACTATTTCTGCGAGGTGAAGTGGAGGAGTTTATTTCCTCTTGATTGGTATATAGTAGGGTGGCCCTATAACTGATTCCTTTCTTGATTATGGAAGGTTGTACTGAGCTTTTACTCCCTACATCTGCCCTGGCCGGTTTTGATGTTAGGTTTCTGTCTCTTCTTTCCTTAAGTATTTTTTTGTACATCGGGCATCGCCGGTAGTTAACAGGGTGGCCTACTTGACTGCAGTTTACGCAGGCAGGGGTCGCCTCCGTCTCTTTATTAGCTAGGCATTCATTTGGTGGGTGTCTTTGAAGGCATTTTACACAATTAAATTCTCTGAGGCAGTTCATCGCAAGATGACCGAATTGTTGGCATCTATAACATTGTATAAGTCCTTTACCTTTGACTGCTTCCCAGGTTACTCGCTGTCCTAGGAAGTATCTAGTAAGTTTGAGATATTCTCTCTTGGGTTCAGTTGGATTAAGAAACTATTTATTTGATAGTTTTCTTTTCTCGAGTTGGAATCTGGAAATTTTCCTTGGGAAAACTAGACGGAAAACGGTCTTAAATTCGTCCATTATATCGATTGCTTCAATGTTATGGTGAAGACCCTTAAGGCTAATTGGCTTCTCAGACGAGGCTGAGTAGGTGTAGCATTCAATTTTCTTTTCGTTGAAAAGTTTTAGGAATATTTGTTTTTCTTCCAGACTCCCTGGGTAGACTGCAGAGGTGGATGGGTTCATGTTACTGAACTTCGCTTTGAGTTTGTTCTCTGAAATGTATCTATATAAGGTTTTGCCATTTATATTTTTTACTATAATAGGGGGTATTTTCTCCGTTTTATGGGAGAGTGTACTCCCCTCACCCGTAACCTTACTATTTTTAATTACCGTATTCGGTGTTTGCAAGGTACCTTTAATATTTCTCTTTAGGCTAAAATTATTATTGGGATTTAATTCAATATTCTCTAATTCTAAGTTATTTTCCATAAAAGTATTTATTTCAAAATTATTATCGTCAAAAGAATTCACTAGTTTCTAGTATAGTAAACATGTTTTGTTCTGCTTCAGACTTCTCAGTATTCTGGATCTGTCTTCTTTTAGTAATCTCTTCTTGTGAACTTGTTGCTTTCCTTTTACTATTTTTAATTGTTTGCCACTCCGAAAGGGGAGAATTAGTTGCTGGGAAGTCCTTTATGACTTTTCCTTTGTCTTCATTGTTGAGGTTGGTGTTTGTGTATAATTGACTTGACTGTGTTGGTGACCGACGCCGTCGGTTTTATTGGGTGTGTCGGCTGTCCATGCAGCGTGTTCGTAATACTAACTGTGTTTGCCCCGTGGGCACTCCTCGCGGCCATCAAAGCCCTTTCTTCAATAGCTTTAATTTCATCGGGGTCCTTTATTAATTTCGATGGTAATAAAATTTTCCTGGACATCTTTACCTCTAAACCCGCCCTATTGGACGCTGGCTTGAGGTCTGCACGGTTCTTTCTGTTCCTTAAATTTTCTGTATATGGATTGCCCTTGTGGGTAATCCTTTCCTTCTTTTTCTTTGCCGGAAACACTTTTAATACCACTTTCACTTTTATTGATATATAGTAAGGACTTTTCTACTATTAAATTCTTAATAAATTTTTAATTACGCGCGAGCTCAACAAGATGTCTACCGGTCGAATCCACTCTCTCTATCTATTCTTGCTGTCAAATTGCAACGAAAATATATAGCCATCAGAATTATAGCGCTCTAAGTTCACAATTCACCATAACTGCTTAGACTGCTACTCAAGATAACTTTCTTAACTTGTATTCATTATGCGTCGCTTCGAATTCTAAAACAAATTTGTTAAGTAAATCATAATTTGAAGGTGAAGAAATAATCCTTGATGAGAAATTTTCTTCCAAGCTGGAAGAAAATGAAATTCTTATGAATGGAATAGAGTAAGCAAAACTTACGGGCAAGATATCACAAAGTAAATAAATGGTTTAGTCTGGTAAATTCAGAGCACCAATTACATATCATCCAAGATGACAGAAATGCAAAACTAGAGCTGCTCATGAACAGAAGAAGGCGAGCCTGGCGAAATATAAGTCATAATGGTGTAAGCAATTTATGTAAGAGTTGCAATATAATAATGTATATGCGTTCAAAGCCATGCGCGCTTGTAGTTTCAAAATCTCAATAAGGTCATAGAGATGTTCCGGTTAATAGCGCATTAATCCCGCCAAGACCAAAGGAACCGTCCAGAACGAAGAGATGACGGCCGCAACGAAATGGCGATTAAATTGTTAGTTCATAATCCGTGATGCAGGTACACAGCCATTTTTCAGTAAAAAAAGCGAGTCATCCTAGCCCAACTCCTGCTACAATTTCGTAGTGGGGAAACTTAAGGCTGAGTTATAATGTGAAGCTGTCGCTAAATCTGTCAAAAGTTAAAATGTATGAAAGTACTCAAACGCAGGTACAGTGTGTTGCTAAGGGTGTTGCTGACCAGAGTTGTTAAAGAATGCAGCCTTTTTTGGTTTTAATTCAAAGGAATGAAGAATGCATATTTAGCATTCTTTCATTCCTCTTCAGTATTAGGAATTAGGAAATAAAACTCCACATTCCTCAAAAAGTATTGCCGAATGCATTCTTTTCCTTTTAGAAAAAGAATGCATTACTTTGAGCTGCATTACTCTGGAATGCATTGCATTCATTGAAGTCTGTGTGAATTCACTTGCATTCACTTGCATTTAGCATTCACTTGAATTCAGTGAAATTATTCCATGAAATTATTTTGTGATTAAGAATGAAAGAACAAATAAAGCACTTTTAAGCATTTTTTCTTTAAGAATTTCAAATCAAATCAAAAAGTATTTATTCCAGAGACCGAAAATAATGATTATTTTTCATTTGTTATGTGAAAAAATCATTTAAGAAGGAGAAGCAGATGAATTAAATTATGCGAACAAAATACATCTACTTTCATTATGTGGTAGAATTCGACAAATTAATTAATATTTGAAATTCTTTAAAAAAAAAGCTTAAAAGTGCTTTATATGTTCTTTCATGGAATAATTTCACTGAATTCAAGTGAAAGCTAAATGCAAGTGAATGCAAGTGAATTCACACAGCCTTCAATGAACGCAATTCATTCCAAAGTAATGCAGCTCAAAGTAATGCATTCTCTTTCCAAAAGGAAAAAGAATGCATTAGGCATTATTTTTTTGGGGAATAGAATTCATTTAATTCCATTCCAATTCTTTAAACATACTTTGACTGCAGCTTCCAATTCGTTCATTTGAATGAAAAAATGTATAGGAATGCAGCTCAGAAATAATGCATTCTTTAACAACCCTGTTGCTGACGCTGGTAGCGTTGCTTAAAGTTGAAATATTTCAACTTGAGACGCGCAGCACCTTGACAGCTGCAGTTGAGGCGATTTATTTTTGCAGAACATTGAAATTGTGAGTGAAAATTGTAAGTTTTAAGAAATGCCACAGTATTTAATAACTAGTTAATTTATTTATTTACGATTTAATGATTTTATTTAATAATGGAACGAAAATTCAACACATGTGAGAGCGTCATCATTGGAACAGCATAAGCAACAGGCACTGCGTCCGCGTCAGCATCAGCAACATCATTCGCGACCGCTTCTCGCGACAACTTCACATTGTAACTCAGGCTTTAGTGACTTGATAGCGATCTCGGCGAGAGTGTGGCAGGGTATATCATACCCACCATGTTACTAATTTCCGTGTATTTTCTGTTTGCGACCTTCAAACCTGTTGTTGCTTTGAGTAGTTGGAGTTAAAGCGGTATGGGAGGGGATAGTGGCGTGACCGCACTGTCGGGGCAGCCTGGGCTCGATAATAGTGATAATTCCGATGACTTGGAAGACATAATCTCGCATTCTGTTTTGAGAACACGCCGCCGTCCAACACTTGACGTCCATGCACCGCATTACGAGTGAAAAGATGATCAAAAATGGTATAAACGTCCTCTACAAACGAATATACGTACTAGATCTGAAAACATTTGTTGAACAGCCAGGCGTAAAAGGAGCAGCAAAAAAGCAAATTCCGAGTTACCTTGTTGGTATATTTTTATGACTGAAGAAATAACAGCTATCATATTGAAACACACCAACGAAGAAATAATAAAAAGGCGAGAAGAGTGCGATGATCCTGCTAAATTATACAATATGAAGGAAACAACATCTACAGATTTGATGCTTTCATTAGGTTCAATAAATCAAGTCGCCAGACTCTCAAAGATTTTTGGAGAACGGATGGGACACTAGTGGGCATATTTAGAACAACAATGTCTCTGCAAAAGATTTTACTTTTTACAAAAGTCAACAAGAGGTGAATGCTAAAAGCTTGATAACATTGCTCATATCAGAACAATCTTGGAAAAGTTTGTTGATTGTTACCAGAAAGCTAACACCCTTCACGAATATATGACAATAGATGAAATGCTTTTCGCATTCAGGGGGCGATGTGAATTTCGCGTTTACATTCCCAGCAAACCTGCCAAGAATGGCATAAAAGTCCGAGCTCTTGTTGATGCAAAATCTTGCTACACAGTAAATTTGGAGATATATGCAGGAAAAAAAAACCTACAGGCTCGTATTCTGTAAGCAACAAGGATTATGATGTTGTAGAAAGACTAGTCCAGCCCGTATCGCGAACGAATCGCAATATAACTTTTGATAACTGGTTCACCAGTTATGAATTGATGATGCGTTTGATGAATGAGCACAGGCCTACGTCGACTGGAACTGTGAGAAAAAACAAAAGATGTATTCCGGCCGCATTTTCGAAGACCAGAAAGGCTCCAGGAAGTTCCATATTCGGTAATCAAAAAGATATTTCTATGGTCCGCTATGCCACTAAAAAGAATAAAGTGGCCATAGTAATGCTAAGCCGACATCAGGACGACAAAATTGATACCGCTACAACTAAAGCTGGAGTAGATATTGTTGACGAACTATGTGGTAATTACTATGTATCGCGTAATAGCAAGCGCTGACCTATGACCATTTATTACGGGATGTTGAATATAGCTGCTGTCAATGTACACATCATTTTTTGTGAAAATCAGGGCAAAGACACCAAACGAACCGATTTCATCCGTAACTTAGGCTTGGCTTTACGAGCACCTGAAGTTGCGAAAAGACTAAAAAAAATATTCCGATATATATACAGATGTGAGGTGTGAGTTTCTTTTTAGGAAGATCTCCGATCGAGTTTAATTGAAACAATAATTGTTTTAGAACATCTTTTATTTTTTCATTCTTTCCGAACGTTTCGACCCTTGGGTTTTGCGTCCTCTTCTTGGGGCTATAAATCAATGTATATTCAACAAGACCACATTTGTATTCACAACTAAATTACCTTATGAAAGTAACAAATTAAAAATAAATAACACTTAATAGAAGAAACAATGAACAATGATAAAAATTGGACTAAAAACAGAAACAATTGTTTGGTGTTAAAAGGGAGCACGAATGTAATAAATTTTTTAACAAATGAATAAATAGATGACGACAGGTTAACAAATGACATAGAGGCTTAGTTTATAGACTAGAATTGGAAAAGCTAGGTGGTTATGATGTTAATATGAGTGTTATGTGAGGTTAAAAGAATTGAGTATTTGGCAATATTCTTTGTGGATGGTCTCTGTGTCTAGTCGTATATTAATTAGGTTTTGCTTGTTTACGTATATGTGGCAGGCTTCCTTGGTTTCTCTTTTTATTCTATTGCTTTCGTTGGCAATGATTATGGCATCATCAAAATTGAATCTATTCCCTGTTTCAAGGGAATGTGCAGCCAGTGCTGAGTGCGGGGTCTTTTTTTCAATGTACTTAGCATGCTGTGATAGACGTGTTTTTAACTTTTTGGATGTTTGGCCAATATATCCTGTGGGACAGTTGTCATAATTAACTTTATACACCACTCTGCTTTTATATATATATATATACGTCAGAGAATCTGTTCTCAGATTAATGAACCACTTTCATCGACACAAAATGTACCTGGTCGTTACATTAGATGCCGACATTACCCATACAGAAAGCATCGGAAGACAAAACACGCATGTGCAAGCTGTGGAAAGGCTATCTGTGTGGAGCATGCAACTTTTTTTTTCCAAAAACTGCACTGATTTGAACTCCAGCTCCTAGGGTATTCCTAAGATTTTTTTTTTTAGTTTACATATACATGTCCCGTAAGTCGACGTTAAGCCGGAACCGGGTGATAGACCAAATCGTAGCAGTTACCAGAAAAATATAAAAAAAATCTAAGTCATGTATTTTTCAAATTATAGGCATTTCTTTTGTTTTCGAGAAAATGTACACCTTGTGATGGTTTATTACTCCTGTTGCTACAAATCTTTACTTTGTTTCAATTTTATTTTTCTTATGTAATCCCGAATAGTGCTTATGTAACCTGTTGCTTTAAGTTCTAAGCCAACTGCTCCAGCTTGGAAGAAAATGTCACATTTTGACGAACCAAGAAGAGAAAATTAATAATTCGTTGAACTTTAACTGACTGTACTGAAAAAAAAATGTACTACACCAGTCTGGCAAGTAACTTTAAAAGTTGACGCATTTAATAGGGATTCTAAAATGGTATAACACTTGCTACAATATTTCTTAGAATACGGGAAAAAAATTTTTTTTTCTTCAAAAAACCCAGTTTCGAAAAAAAATATTCATCTCCTAAAAATGAATCTAGTGTACCCAAAGCTTGCACGTAACTTTAAGATTCTAGCTTGAGTGAGACGGAGAGTCATTCCATGAAGTATGAGTGAGCAAGATAGTGACGCTAGCTCGTCAAATCCATAGAGAAAGTATCTATAGAGAAATCTCTTGAACAGCTGATCAATAGAAAGAGATTACCACGTCATTTGAAAAAATAAAACAAAAAAATTAATGGAAATTTTGAAAGAAAGAACTGCATGTAGTCTTAAGGAAATTGAGTATGTGTGTGACAGAGAGAAATATACTTGATTTTTTCTGAAGTGGAAATGTTTACATTTTTCAATAACCGTGCACATGGATTTTTACACACTGGCGAATAAGGGTGTAGTGGTTCACTGTTGTTCTTTACACACTGGCGAATAAGGGTGTAGTGGTTCATTTTACACACTGTGGTCTTTGCAAATATAATTTCAATCGGTCATTTTATTGTAAAATTTGCAGATAATCGTGTACAAGTGTTAATTGTATTTTGAAATATTGTGTTGTGAAAAATAAAAATAATAAAATTAATTGATCTGCACTTATAAGTGCATTTTATAAACAAATAAAAAATCAATTAATAATGAGGTGTGCCGTAAAATGCTGTAAATGGGAACGGGGCCAATCGCTTTTCCGTTTCCCAAAGGATGAAAGTGGGTAAGTTATGTTTTTTTCTCATTTTGAGGGTTTCATTACTATATAGCATAAAAATTCGCGCGTTCCAAAAATTCGTAAGACAAATGAGAGCATTTTCCCTGTGTTATTCTAATTACACAGCAAACAATTTCTTTAATTTTAATTCAATTAACGGAGGTGAAAACTTTATGGTCTCTCCTTTGGCCTTCCAGTATTTTTCTTAACTTAAACTGAAATTATTTTAAGAAAAGGATAAACGGGCATCTTCGGGTATTCCAGTCATTTATTTGTGGGATTCGGTTTAAAGTAATTCTGCGGGATGGCCAACGTTTTGATTACTACGGGCGACCTGTCTTCTTAAATTATAGGTGGCGTTCTACCAACAACGTATGTGTTAAGTGATCATAAGAAAAGTATGGTTATTTAAAGCCAAAAATAAATATAAATTAAAACAACCACAGATAATACTAATTAATATTCAATATCAAGTTATTTTATTAAGAGAAAATAATGATTTCTTCTCACAAGCTAATTAGTTTATAAATAAAACAATATGGTCCTTTATTTTCTTATTATTCATGCGAATAATGTTATTGTAAATACATATTACCGATTATTTTTTATGTCGTATCAGAGGATGTACTGGAAATAGGGCATTGCATATTTTCGGCAAGCTTTTCATATTGTAGTTCATATGTACTTATAGTTATTCGTAAACATTCTTCCAAATGGTCATCTGTCAAACGGGAGCTATGTTTTGTTTTAATTGCATTCATGGTAGAAAATTTTGTTTCGCAGAGGTAAGTGAACCGAAAAGGTTGTTAAATATTCTGCACATCTCCATTCGCATGGATATTTTTCTTCACAAATTCAAATAACTATTTTGAAACGAAGCCCTTGATTTAAAAAACATATCAAATTTTAAATTAAAGATTTCATTCTCAACTAGTCCGCAACCAAAAATTATTTTAATTTTATTATAATTTCTTCTATGTTTAATTCATCATTGAATGGGAATGAAATGATGAATAAATTAAGGAAAAAGTTCGAAAAGAATGAAGAATTGTGTGCGGTTTGTGCTGAGTTCATTTCTTATTTTGGGTTTATTAATGTTAATTACTGAGTATACCCGTTCTACATTAGTAGAGGCATGAGGAAGAACATTTAAACAAAAAAATTAGAAACATTCGAAAAAAGAATTTAGAAAGTTTAAAGAAAACTAAAAAATCATCGAATCTCTTACCAAGTGATAGTTTTTTTAAAGAATTTCTCATCCGTTATTTTTAAAGGGACTAAAATCAAAAACGCGCAGCTCTTTCCATTCATCACCTAACTTTTGTAGATTTGGAACGAAGAACTGGAATTAAAAAAGCATAAAATAACAAAACATTTTTTTCATGTTGAGATGTGAAGGTGCATATGTATAAGGCAGGCTGCCAGTCGACCGCTGTTGATGCTTTGGCCACCTTTGTTCTGTATGTTTTGTAAGATATTTGATCCGCAATACCCTGCACATAAAAAGTTCAATTAACATGGAAAAGCTAAAGTTGGATTAAGACGTGTATGTAAAACGTTTTTTTGCAGTTTTCCTCGGAAGTAAATGTTTTTAACACTAGAAGGATCGTGGAAAGAATGTGCGAAATCACATTTTATAAAGTTTGTAGACTTGTAAGTTGAATGTGAAAGAATTCATATTGTGGAACGTTTAAATTATCATTAGAAAAGAAAGTATCTACAATCCAATTGAATTGCTGACATTTTTTCGACAAATAACAAGGAAGAAAAATATATTATTACTACTACTATTACTCCACGGGTGAAGAGATATTATTATCTCGTAATTGTTCCTACTACTGCAATAAGAGCTAAAGTCTCTGCTATTCACGCCTATCAAAATTTTGGCTGCTAGCTTCGCTTTAAATTCCCATATTCCACTCACCTCACCGACACCTGTTTTGCATCTGTAATGTGGGGTGCACAGGAGCCAATACACATAAGAACGAGAACGAGAGAGCTTTAAATAATAAGATAATAGTTATTTATTAAATAAATTTTTTTTTTTTTTGAGAATCATAACTATTACCGAAGACTTTTATTTATTTATGTCTTATTATAAGAGTCCCACAGGACTTTTATTTTTTCAAGTCTCATAATAAGAGTCTTAGTAGACTTTTATACTTTTAGCTCAGTGCTAATAGTTATCACAGACTTTTATTAATATTTCTTCATAAAACTTCCATAAGACTTTTAAATCCTATGATAAAAGTCTCACAATTAATTTTAATTTTTCTAATATGCGGATATCCGGATCTGCGGAATATCCCATTCCTTAAATCGAAAATCAAATACCAATAAAAGATCAGTGATAGATCCATTAAGAGACTTAAATAAATAAAAGTCTTCTATAACTATTATTACTGACTACAAGATATGAAGTCGAGAGCAGACTGTTATGGAAAATGTAAATGATAAAAGTCTTGTGTGACTTTTATCATATGACTTGTTAAAAGCAAACCCTTTTGTTTGCCTGTTAAAATTGGTAGGCTGAAGTGATTCACCTCAACCTTATTGCTGTGCATTCGGTGTTTCACCGATTACACGAAACTCATAAATCTGAAAGGCAAAGTAATTATTAATATCCCGGGCTACTCGGTTCTTATACCGACAGCAATAGCGACTAACAAATGTTTTAAATAAAACGCAGCTATTGTCCAAAAACGAATGACAAAAATTATTCAATTTAATGTCACTTATATAAAATCTAAGCACCTGTACTTCATAAAAAGTGCTGTCTCAATTCACACTACATAACTTTCCCAGCAAATTCTAGCTAGCTTGCTACCCAGGTAAAGTTTTGATAATTTACCTTTGATCATGTTACGTCTGGCGATCGGTGAGAAAATTATGTGGCGTAACTTGAGTAATGCATTTGCGAATAAATTCTAAATTTTATACCTAAAGAAATTCGGGATTTTTAATGCAATTTGAAGTTTTATACAGGACTTATATGAATAAAAGTCCCTGGTACTGTAATGGACTCACTGAAATTTATAAAAGCCTTAAGATTACAAAATTAAAAGTCTTATGGGAGTTTTATGAAGAGACTTTTATTAATAACAGTCTGTGATAACTATTAGCACTGAGCTTAAAGTATAAAAGTCTACTAAGACTCTTATTATGAGACTTAATCCTTTGTTATCGTCTTCTTTTCGGCTGGAGGAAAAAAGGTAAAACTAAAATTGGAAGCAACCGAACTCATATCATCTAATTATTGCTTAAGCAACTTAAAAGCAATTTTCTTAGATTTATATTGCTGAAATTTTCTGAAGATGATAACTGGAAGATATCCTGATGTTTTTTCATCTCACTGTTTGCTGGGAAGCGACTGGTCGTGTTCAAAGCTGCAGGTCCTGATGGTATCTCGCCGCCCCTGTTAATTAAAAGCTGTGCCTCATCCTTGTCAATACCTCTGCGCAAATTGTTCTACTTGTTTTATCCGACAGTAAAATTTTCAACTGTTTGCACGTTCGGCCTATTCCCAGGAAAGGAGAAGGTAGCGATCCCTCGGATTATCGACCAATTATAATCACTTCTATTCTTTCGAAAGTTTTTAATCTAATCGGCTAATTGAGTTGATGGTGTTACGTCTGAATCAAACTAAAGTTCTCTTACAGTTTTAACATACTTTGAGTTGTACAGTAAAAGCCCGAGTATTCTTTTCTTTGCCTGTATATACTTGGCCTTGAGAGTTTTACCTAGTCACTAAGTTATTTTTTAAATAATTCGACGTTATATTTCACAGCCTTATATTAGGAGAAGTTGAGCGCTTTGAAGATATCAAAGCCGAAAAGATGTGCGGATATGTGCGAAACACTTTAAGGAAGAAATGCTAATGAAGAATGGACGTCGTATATATCCCTGGGCAGTGCCAACCGCGGCAGTGAATGAAAATTCTTCAGAGTTGGACCTGTTTTGGCATTTCATATCAAAAGTTAATGTAAAATTAAATCAAGCTTTGGGTGTTCATGTAATACTAATATTTCTGTCACTTTCTTCTCTTTCTTACTTTTATGTTATTTCTCTGCATTTTTGAATTTGTTGTTGCATTTTATAAATCAGGAAGAATATATCAGCTCCTTTGCTCTCAATGATGCCCAAGTTGAGAATTCGCAACAGAATACATCAATTTTCGACAATAAAATGAGTGAAGAAGACTATCAACGGGAAGCGGAGCTAATGGCATCCCCAGTCGCCTTATCCGCTGACAATCTTACATCACCGGAAAGAAATATCGGGAAAGGTAAGGTAAACATTCTGTCGGTAGAATATCTGCTGCCTAATCGGAATGAAAATAATGGGACAAGGAAGCTAAGCAAAAGAAAACTGGAAGTGGAAATGGGAAATGATATTGAAGATATCCCTCTTCCCTGTAAAAAGCACAATACTATCACAAGTACTCAGACAGAGAAGATGCTATCTGAAAGTACGCCGCGCAAGAACAAATTACAACAAAGGATAAAGGAGTTAACGCGACGCTTACAAGAAAAAAGTATCATCATTCATAATTTACAAGAAGAAATAAGACATAAGTCAAACTTTGTTCAGCAAGCCAAAGAATTGCTACCAGAAGAACTGGCCCAAATTGTCGCGTGTCAGATAAAAAATTCCAACAGAAAAGCAAAAGGACATCGATATACTCACGAATTGAAGCAATTCGCTCTAAGCATATATTTTCTGGCACCATCTGCATACAATTTTCTGGCGAAAATAATTGTTTTACCGTCTGAAAACACACTGCATAAGTATGTTAGGACGTGGCCTTCAGGACCAGGACTGCACGACTGCTACTTTAAGTCATTACAATTGAAATTGGAGCAGTTACCTGAAATGGCAAAAAAATGTATACTTTGCTTTGACGAGATGGCATTGAAAGCAAATTTATATTACGATAGAATGAAAGGCGAGATTATCGGCCTTGAAGACAATGGTGTCAAGAAAACCAATTTAGTAGCAAAAAATGCATTCGTGATAATGGCGAAGGGCATCACGCATAATTAAACACTTTTTAGGATATGTCCTTTTCAATTCAACTTGTCCCGCCTTACAAGTTAAAGGGTTATTGTTAGAGGCAATAGATAAGTTGCAGAAGATTGGCTTACAGCCATAGGGTACAGTATGCGATCAAGGTGCAAATTTTGTTGGATTGGCGAAGTTATTGAGTATTACACCTGGCAAGCCCTCATTTAAAGCAAATGATGGAAGCGAAATATTTTTTTTCTTTGATCCTCCACATTTACTTAAATCTTTACGAAACAATCTAATGCAAAAAAATATTGTATTTGATGACGTCAAAATTGCTAAATGGGAAGATATTCGCCGATTTGCTGCATGGGATAGTCAAAAGCGATTTAGATTAGCTCCTAAGCTAAGTGAGATCCATATAAATCCCAATAATTTTCTGAAAATGAAAGTGAAATTAGCTACTCAGGTGATTAGCCATACAGTTGCTGCTCATTTCAAGGACAACAGCAGGTTTTCATTGTCTGGTAGAAAGAGAATTCTCTTCTAGTATATGCTCTCTGGTCAAATCATTGAATTTTTACAAATGTGCATCGTCTACTCTCCACAGAGGGACGACTTCCAAACCAAGTACATGGTGAAGGAAGAGTTCCTTATCTTACGAGGACGTAATACTTCAAGCAGTTGAAGAAGATCCAGGTAGTTCGGTATGTGTAATCCAGGAATGCACAGAAGTGCCCAAAAGTATAGCTCACCGAATATTATAAAAACATGAGCTCCATACATACCATGTACAGCGAGTACAAACCCTGCTACCTCGGCATTATCAACCTCGTTTTGCGTTTTGCCAAACGATGCTACAAAGACAACGGGAAGATCCGCGATTCTTCGATAAAATTTTGTGGTCGGATGAATCGACATTTAAAAAAGTCGGTTACATGAACCTACACAACTTACACGAGTGGCACGTAGAGAATCCGAATTTAATGAGACAAAATAGATCCCAATATCGTTTTAAAATAAACATGTGGACCGGAATTTTAAACGGAAAAGTCATAGGACCTTGTGAGTTGCCAGAGGTCTTTAATGCTGAAGTTTATTTAGATTTTTTGCAAAACCATTTACCTAATTTACTGGAAGACATGCCACTAAGTATTTCTAGAGAGATGTGTTATCAGCAAGACGGCTGCCCAGCGCACTATGCCCTTTCAGTTAGAGAATATCTCAATGAAGAATATCCGGACAGATGGATAGGGCGATCTGGTACGATCTCGTGGCCAGCCCGTTCACCTGATCTAAATCCATTAGATTTCTTTTACTGGGGAGCAGTAAAAGAGAAAGTTTATAAGAAGTCAATTGAAAATTTAGCTGAGCTTCGGCAAAGAATTACGGAAGCAGTTGAATTTGTCAACAACGGAAGAATTGGCCGTCTGATAACCCGATCTTTTTTAAGAAGATGTCGAGCTTGTATTGAAGCTGAAGGAAGGCAGTCTGAACATCTTTTGTAAATAATAAATCTTAGCATCCAAATAATTGGTGTTTAATTTTAAAATTAAGGAAAATTTGTCCTAAATTTAACAAAAAGTTAGCATCTCTGACTCGAAAGCGTCATTATCTGTCTCACTCATAATTCATGGAATGACTCTCCGTCTCACTCAAGCTAGAATCTTAAAGTTACGCTCTTAAGGCAAGCTTTGGGTACACTAGATTCATTTTTAGTAGATGAAAAGTTTTTTTCGAAACTGGGTTTTTTGAAGGAAAATTTTTTTTTCCGTATTATAAGAAATATTGTAGCAAGTGTTATACCATTTTAGAATCCTTATTAAATGCGTCAACTTTTAAAGTTACTTGCCAGACTGGTGTAGTACATTGTTTTTTCAGTACAGTCAGTTAAAGTTCAACGAATTATTAATTTTCTATTCTTGGTTCGTCAAAATGTGACATTTTCTTCCAAGCTGGAGCAGTTGGCTTAGAACTTAAAGCAACAGGTTACATAAGCACTATTCGGGATTACATAAGAAAAATAAAATTGAAAAAAAGTTAAGATTTGTAGCAACAGGAGCTAAAAAACCATCACAAGGTGTACATTTTCTCGAAATCAAAAGAAATGCCTATAATTTGAAAAGTACATGACTTAGATTTTTTTTTTATATTTTTCTGGTAACTGTTACTATTTGGTCTATCACCCGGTTCCGGTTTGACGTTGACTTACTGGGCACCCTGTATATGTAGTTACTTATTTCATGTTCTATCATATTTTTAAGTTTTTTTTATACAAAACTTACTTTTTCTTAAGATTCAAGTTTTACTGCCAGTTAACCGCCAGGTTAACTTCATATAAAGAGAATGGACTACGTGGGGAAATAAAATGAAAAACTTTATTCTCGGTGGTGCCATTTTGTGTTTTTGTACATGATAGAATCACATGGAGTACTTTAAAGAATCGCCGGCTTTATCAAGAAGGTAACTAGAGTAAGAGAATGAATTACAATACGGCAAGATCGATCAGCGGCAATAGATTTCTCCTTACATATTTGTCGTTAATCGAGACTAATCTGTCGATTACTGCATTTAAACAGTAATTTTGTCAAAGTCAAAATTGCCAGGAATTGAACGGGGTCTGCAGCGATGGTAAGCATTTTTGCAGATGCCCCCTTACAAACTTGACTATGATCGCAGACGAATGATAAAGTTAACTTAAATGACCTCTGAAAATAAATACACATCGTTACCGCTGGCCTTAGATCCACAGCAGAATTCGAAACATCCTGTATATTGATCCAGTGCGCCCAGTTAGCCCAGGTTTATTATGTAACTATTTCCGTAACGAGTTGAAGGTTACTGATATACATTTCTTCAAAATATATTATTACGAATTTTTGGCAAAAGTTGTATTTATAACTGTGTGAACTTTGCATGATGCGTGGATCTTGCGGTTGTATGTATTAATGTATAAAAATAATTACACTAAAATCATTGTTGATAAACAAATCGGTGAAAAAAGAGCAAGGAACCATTGTCAAGGCGGTACTGTAGTGTTGATTACTAATGTATCCTTACTAATAACGCTAAAGTAATGTTTTTGGGTGGCAAGCAATGTGACTGTGTGTGTTGTCTTCATACAGTACTTGATCAAGGAATTATACTCCACATTTTTTTTTCTCATAATTTACAAATGCAAGGTAATAATTATTAAGGTATTGTATTTTTTTGCAAATGACTTTTTGTTGCGGAAGCTGACAAGGACGATACGTACCTCTCTTTACTGTCCTCAGTTTTTCCTTCTTTCCCACCTAATCATTGTATGTCCATTTTCTCTTCGATTTCGCCCTCCCTTCTACCAAAAACACAACCAAACTTATATAGTATTATTTACAATTGCGTAAAAAGCTAGAGTATTCAAATAAAGTCACCTTGATTCTGGTGCCTGGTAAGGTATATCAATATTGCGAGCAATGGAAAAGCAAAGCAATTAGGCACGAAAAGATCTAGGATGAAATGATACCTTTCTGCGATATTCCATTCTCGGTTGTAAAAGATATCGGAATAAGTGAAAGTGCAAGCTAGCCTCCATTGAAATAAAACTGAGGGTTTTAGGTAGAAAAGGAATGAAGAAACTGCAAATGAAATTGTATGCGACTGCGAAGAATAGGCTTCCCTAACATATCGGAAGAAATGTCTAGCTTAGTTAAAAATACTGTAGTTCATAAACAAAGTTCGCTCAAGTGCTATTTAAAGGAGAGGAAAATCATAATAGGTGCAGTATATGTGATGCGAATTGAGGGGTTGGATAAGAACAGCTTTGAACTGATCTAGCCAGACTGTTAAAAGCATTCATTCCTAACTATCTCAGGTTATGTCAAATTTATTGCCAAGTGCGATGTAGGCTGGAAATTGTTTAACAAATTCTTATTCGTTCAACCGAATATGTAAAATCGGTGAAGATTTATTTTTATTAAATACGACAAGGAAAAAGGTAATTAAAAACAAAACAGACTTCCGTGTTTAAGCCATATTATTCTAATAGCTGGGTTATATATGATCCTATAACATAATAAGTATAATGACTCCAAAAGATTTTAAATGTAATTTTGATTGATGTGCATAATGTATTCACATTTAATGCCATTCGGGGCATATGAAATCATCAGCGACTCACAATCCTGCGCATGGGAAATGGTCTGCTATTTTTGCATTCTAGGTAGTACCACAATACGTCTCGCAAGCTCTTTCTTGGGGATTGATCTATACTTGTAGAAGGTTGTGATGTTAAAGGCATGTCCTTGATTGGCGTAGAAGATTTCTGTTTCTTAAAGAGATCCTTGTTACTCTCTGTACTTTATAATTCCATGCTTTTTCCTCGAATAACCTAATTTTTCTTAAATTGTCTTCTGGGTGTTAGCAACAACTTCTTAAAGAATATATTGTTAGACGGTTCTTCTGTAGTAGCGTGTTGAGTATTTTTTCTTTAGCCTAGTATCTACTGTAGCTTGGTTATCGTTTAAGTGCTGATCAGTTATTGCAAAAATGTAACCCCGAAAAACAATTGCGAAACAATTGAATTCTATAGGGTATCTATAGGTATCGATTGTTTACTTTCGCAGTAACTGATCAGCTTTAAGGTCATAAAAATGCACTAATTCCGCTGATCTTAGAATATGAAGCAACAGAAGAAAGTAGGTCAATGTGGGCATGAAGAAAGGTTTTGGAAGAACTGAAGGCGAGTAATTGATTGGGAGGCGTTGAGCGTGTAACGGGACTAAAATCAATAAATGAAAAAAGTTATAAAAAAAATTAAATAAATGAATAAAGCTTGTAGGAAAATAAAGTCATAAGATAGGAAAGTTTTTGTTGAGCGAATAGAATCAAATAACTGAACAAAATCAATTGATACATACGTATATCATAAATTGGTATATACTTATATAAAATCAAAACCTTTTAGATTATTTTCTAAAATCATTCCCATCCCAAAAGAAACATACCTACCTCTATATTCTCGTTCTTCATTTTGCGGTTCTGGCCTTTGTGTAGCCAAAGTGCGGATTCAAGAATTGCCGAATTAATCTAATGAAAACAATTCAATTGCTTTGAAGCGATTGATTATATTTGTTTGGGTCATACATTTTGGTCATACACGCGACAAAATTATGTTAAATCGTGATTAGTTCAAAGTTCTCTCCGATTATGTATTCGAATAACTTAATAGTTCCTCATCTGCATGTATTAAAAAAAAAACCATACACAGAATTATGGAGGGGTTGCAGTTCGTGTGTTGTGTTTGAAGGTAAGCAAAAGAGTACGATTTGAAGCGATTCTCCTGTTTCTGCAAGTGTAAGCAAGATGACTTGATGACCCATCAAAGACAAGTAGAATAGGTCCATAACTTCTGTAGTGAGCGCAACTTCTCAGAAAATCGTTAAGAAGTTCTTTGGTCATGCTCCCTTTTCTAGACATCATGGGGTAAGTTGTCCGATAAACTCAGATTATAGACTTTTTCCTTTAAATAAAATAATAGGTAGAGTAGAATTCTCCATAGCATTACAGCAACCCACAATTATTATGTTCTCAGAGTGTTCTGGTGCGATCCTATGGAATCGGTGGATTTTTTTTTTTTTTTTTGCAAAACACATTGCTGATGGTGAGTGGTTAATCTACAGCACTAGGGCTTATTTTTTATATTCGAATGAACCATAATATCGTTTTACTTTTTGAAATAGTCATTCACAATCTCCATGTATAATTTTTGACCGCAAGCTGATTGCGTCTTTCTTTTCAACATATTAGGATGCCTCTGGAGGAAGAAACAAAGTAAGGCTTTTCCAGCTATTTGTTTGTTTATATTAAAATTGTGATTAATATTGTTGTTTCCACGATATCTAAACATCTGATGACGGATTAAAGTTGGTATTAGTGGCAAACCAACTTCATAATATCGAGTAATTCGTTCAACAAATATTCTTTCTTGCTCACCAATTAAAATACTAAGCCGGCTTAAACTTTTCAGTGCTGGTCCATCTTGCAAATATATCCGCAATATTCTTCTATGGATATTGAACCTTTGGGATACTTGACTTTGTCGTTCCCCATCTTTTAGAGACTTTAAAGCATATTCTAATTTTCTTGACTGCACTTTTTCCATAAATTTCTGCAAACTTCACCCATTTCTATACCTACAGTAATTAAGTAAGTAGTCTTAGTAAATTAATTAGGGCTTAGAATAAGTGCTTATTATGTAATTGACAGTCTTCAAATCTTCAAAATAAATTTTTTTAAAATAAGGTTATATGGCCCAGATGAATTCCGGCCGATATAATCGAATACGATTTTTTATTTATTATTATTTTTAAAAAAAATTCCAGATTAAACAATAATATTTGAGATCACAACACCAACTGGTTCACAAATCACTTATTCAATAAAATTTCCAGGAAAGCTTTACGCGAAAATAAGAAAATAATCCGCACTTTACGCTGTAGGTATAAAGTCGTGCTGCATCCATTCGGTTACTCATTTAATGTTGCAGGACGAATAAATGGCTTACGTTGAGCACGTTCTAAGATATAGTCGTTTTGTCAGATGTAAAAATTATGCCTTATCCTGACTTTAAGCCGTTCGCCATATTTGCCTTCTCTCTTATATAATCCTTAGGGAGATGAATTGCCAACTTATATCCATATGTCTTTGGTGAAAACAACTCTAATTCCATGTATGAGCAGAAGAAAAATCTACACATTCAATGTATGGGTGAATCAACCATGCACTTATCAGTTGTCTTAAGTAACTTATACCTCGTAGCTCTCTCCTTCATGCGGAGCTAATCCTAGGAAGTTTGGAGAGTCGTTTAGGCTTCCTCACTATTCCAGCATAATCCAAACCTTTTTTTTCAAAATTGAATTAAGAATGAAGTAGATAGGAAGTTAGCACTCGTTAATAGAAATTCCAATGAATTAAAACTTTAATTGAAGAAAGCTGGCAAGTTCCAGGATACTTTTCGATGATGTTGTGAAATCAATCTTGTCAAACAAAAAGTCTGCGTTCGATTTATATAAGCATTTTTCTTTCTATTCAGTTAGCTCTAATTGCATATGTATATGTAGAGGTAATAAAACCAGGTCTTAAATGGAGGATTTGTGGTTTGGTGTTGTAATACACAACAAAACGTAGAAGAATCTTTCATTAAAAAATACAACTCCAAGACAAACTTTGGCGAAAACATCTATAATCCTGGAGCAAGACAGTCAATAAAATCACGGCTGCTTGTTAAAAGTTGTCCTGCACCCACGACTAAAAATTCCACCTACGAATTTATTGCAGAAATGTGTCCGTTTGTTGCAGTATTACTTTTGCTAGTTTTATGGTTTGCGGAAAACATAGAAATGGAAAAACAGTGTATTCTATAAAAACTAAAAATTTTCCGCACATCTGAATTAGGTCGAAACAAAGCGAACCAGGCAGAAACTCCATGCTAGTATACATGCAATAATCGTTAAAAGTTTGCGCAGTAACAATTTTCAAAATATGACAAAGTGACAGAATTAAATTCGCAGAAATAACGCGAACTTAAAAGGTGAAGCAAGCTCCATTGTTCAAGTGACTCGACACTCTGAGCCATCTCATCAATCATCCTGACTAAAGCGACTTTTACAATTAATTTTGTCGTGCTGAAAAATTGTCTCCTCATTTTCTTGGTAATCCTCAATTCAGATGGCAAAGTTTGATGGGCCTCATATACCCCGTGGTGTTTACAATTCTGCGGATCGTCCTGATATTAATTACCAGAGATATATTCATCCTAGGGGAGCAAAAGTAAAAGCGACAAAAGGCAGTGAGCCATGTTTTTGGATAAGCCGGAAAAAGCGATTTATCACCTTCCAACCATATGTCGGAAATTCATGCTATTGCGGGCGCTCATTAACTTTTAGTGTCAGTCCTTGCCTTTAAGTAGCCTGCAACTGTGTCGAGTAAGCCTTTTTAAGTGATTCTCTTGGATGGATTCGCTAAGATTCAGTCATCATTGGTAACGATTGCCATAAGATTTTCTGATTGTTTTCGACTTCTCAGAGCGATGTCTTAGAGAAAATTAGAAACAACAGCGGCTAATGACTTTGTTGTAAGCTTAACAGTAACTGTAAGTGGGAGATGGTTTTTTGATGGTAATGATTCATCCCAGCAATAGTCCAACAGTGGATGGATTACAAGATGATGGATGATGCTTTTCGCAGAGTTGACGGCGAGCGTTTTTGTTCCGAACTCATGTTCGGCATGAATTTGAATGCTGATAAAGCGGCTATCGATTTACAGCGGTTGTCTTCATTGTTTATCTTCCACAGAGCTTAGTGTGGGAGTGATGCGATAAAAAGTTTGATGGCAAACTTTTATCGTATACAAGTAAAAGAAATTCGCAAGTTCTGAAAGGTTGTTTTGATAGATTACATGCTGTTAAGACAGGGAAATACTAAAAAATATTCGTGAGCACACAATATTTCTTGGGGATTGGCAATTCTGCATAAATTCACAGTCAGACAGCGGAAATATGTAAAAGTTTTTGGGCAGTTTATAAAAGAAAAGTGGAATTCTTTCAGATTATATTATGGAGCCATGGGGTAAGAATTGTATTATCTTATTTCTGTGTTCTTACAACTAAAGCTTTTAGGCATCGAAAGAGGTTTTAACAATCCAATATTTCTTTTTCCATAAACTTTTATACTTGTGCTGCCCAAGTGAAGAGGTACTTCAACGAAAGATATCATAGATGTAATCTATGTTTTCTTGTATAAAGATGGGATTATATATGAATTAATAGGTCAGAGATTCAAAGTGCTAGAAAGCATGTTTATTAACAGAGGATTGTGATGTAAAATTGTCAAGAATATGATATAAATATATTATGTAGATATACAGGGTGATTCAGATCAAGATACCTTCCGGTATACCATGTGATTCCTTGAGGTTAGATGATCAAAAAATTGTTCCACATACCCCCCTTAGAAACCTTCCTTTAGGAGTTGTAGCCAATTGAAGATTTCGCCCATATTCGTGAGAATAAGTGAGTATAAGTTTTGAACCAAAATATAGATTTTGGTTATTGTTGGCTTATTAAATAGCCAAGAATAGTAGCTGTCGAAAAGTGTATTACTCTGTATTAAACATCTTTAAATTATTCTTAAATATTTCCTAAACATTGATGTTTTTACACACAAATTTCATAAATACCGTTATTTATTTCAAAAACTTTTATGTGTAAAAAAATTCAAATTTGGAAATATTTGAGAATAATTTAAAGAAGCTTAATTAAAAATTACAGAGTAATACACTGTTCGACAGCTACTATTCTTGGCTATTTAATAAGCCAACAATAACCAAAATCTATACTTTGGTTCAAAACTTATACTCAATTATTCTCACGAATAAGGGCGA
This sequence comes from Dioctria rufipes, assembly GCA_963924295.1. Lineage (NCBI taxonomy): Eukaryota > Metazoa > Arthropoda > Insecta > Diptera > Asilidae > Dioctria > Dioctria rufipes. The sequence goes on from OZ002742.1 coordinate 120,696,157, forward strand.
AATCTTCAATTGGCTACAACTCCTAAAGGAAGGTTTCTAAGGGGGGGGGGGGGGGTATGTGGAACAATTTTTTGATCATCTTACTTCAAGGAATCACGTGGTATACCGGAAGGTATCTTGATCTGAATCACCCTGTATATTACGTATATATATTTATAAAGTTAAAATATTATATATGAAAGAGATGCCTCTAAAATTTAAATATAGAATAAAATAGATATACACATGAATAAAATAAATTGCTCGACGACTAAGCCGCCAATCTTCTGTAATGTAGGGAGTATCTGAATATCATGATGATTATGATCTTTTAAGCCTTAACCACAGACGGGCGGTCCCAGGGACCGCTAGAAGTCTAATCCTTTTTATATCATTGCCACCGTAAGCTATTTAGCTGTTTGCAGTAGCTTCCTAGTTTGTAGGTCTCTACCGAATGTTGATGGAGTACGTACGATTATTTCTGTTGTTATTGTGGGAATGTGTATATAGCGGTCCGTGGGACTGCGCGTTTGTGGTTACGTAAGTGTTTTTGTTTATAAAGAGTGCACCTTTTTAGTGAAGTTCCGATCCCAGTACAAGCCAATTCACAGAAGGAATAAAAAGAAGTGATGCAGATTTCGAGAAAAGGGTGTCCAGAATTTTTGATAGCCTCATTATGACATAACAGTTTTTGAAATTTATAGAAATCTATAGAAATTTATAGAAATGTATGGAGCAAAAGAAATAAGAACAAACTTTGAAGGCGTACTGTAGCCGACAATTTTTAATGTGGCTTTCTGAATTTCGGGTGAAATGGATCCTAATTCAATGAAATCAATGGTTTTTTCTTATATTTTACTTTATTTTGTTTCCTTTATTTCTCTATATATAAAACATAATAGTTTTTATAAACTTTTGAGGTATATTAGTATTATGTGAAAATTTATTAAGTAACAGCTAAGAAGTTAATATAAGTGGAATGAATTATGGTTTTTAACTCCCATTTGGTGATAAGACACATTTAAATTTCAATATTTTGTTTATTCATTTTTAAGCCAATTTAAATAGTGGTCTGCGCGTTTGTGGTAATGTGACAGATTTATACGTCTGTAGTTAATGGTTGAAAATGGTCTATTTAGTCCTGTATTTCTAATAAAACTAACTGCTTTAATTATGGGATTCATCAAATGATCCATTTTAAGCACTTTAAAAGCCAAGGCTTCTTAATGTACAATGCAATGAGTCCCAACGAATTTGAGTCGTTCATATTAAATTTTTTTTTAGAATTATGTTTCGTATTTTCGTCATAATGCCGCATTTTTACTGACCATGAATTCATTTCTACTTTGCTTTTGTTCTTTTCAGGGCAGTGGGTCTTAACAGGTAGGATCTTAAATGACCATAAAAATTATTTACACAAGTCTGTTTTTCTTCCACTCATTTTAAGAAACATAATATAGGTGCATTCCGAGGTAATTGAAATGCACATGAAACTAAAGTATTATTGTGTTGATGTCTGTATCTTTGACATGGCAGACCTATGGAAGCACCACTGTCTACTGGCAATATTTGAAATGACTAAAACTTCAAAGACTTTTGCTCATCAATTGAAAAAGCTTAATGTTATCGTTGGTGTCAATGATTTGCTGTCTGCGATCATATGAACAGATAGCTAATTCGTTGATTCACCGCTCGATCTCAAATTTTAAGATAAATGTCTGTCAAAATGGGATGATTGCATATCGGCATTCAGTTGCTACTCTGATTCTATAAATTCCTTGAAACTGTAGAGAATATAACAGCAGTTGAAAAGAACTAAGCGAAATTCATCAAGTTAGTAAAACCACCTAAATGTAATAAAATCTATTTAAAAAAAATAAAAATAATAAAATGTACTAAATGCTTCATCGTAAATAACAAATGCTAGAACTTCGATTAAATATCATAAGTTTGGTCATCCATAAATATAACCACAATTGTCTAACTGCAACTTATGCCCAAACTTTTAAGATTTAATTGGAGTTCTAGCATTTCTTATTTGCAATGAAGGTTTTCTTGTGTATATGACTGAGAAAAAAAAAATAGTTTTCACTATTTTATTTACTAAAGTTATTTATTTTAAACGTTTTTTAATATATTTTATTTTCTACTTTTTAGTCATCAATTCTATGCACTACAAAAAAATTCCATGTAAGTCCATCAACGTTTACTACCCCCAAACAATCCAACACATAAGAGTGTTTTATCCCATCAGAAAGCTCACTTATTCTAAATCAGGAAAGTACATGTAAATCCATCCCCGTTTACTACCCTAAAACTCTTTTGTCACGAACGGCACTCTCAAACGCTCAGGCGTTTATGCGCTCAGCCGTTTATGAAGTCAGACGCAAACTTTTTTAGTCAGGGGTCTGTAAGTTGATAGAAAGTTATTAATAAAAACATACTCAGAATCGTACGTCAGATGACAAATCTTTTTCTACCCTAATTATAATGGGAACTTTTCTTTCGTGGCAAGTCATACAATTTCCATATGACAAAAAATTTGATATATTTCAGCAAGTTAATAAGTTTAGAAGATGTTAGCTGCTCGTTAAAGAGCAAAGAAACCATATTCGTCCGTTTAGGATAATGTTTAAATCCACAAAATGTGTTCCTTGATCATTATTCTTCAGAATCACCGTATCTAGGCCTAATATTGAAAAACATATTGTTGTTGACCCAAGTGTTCAGCCCAGCGACGTATTTTAACTCCCTCGATGAAATATTAATTCCTGAAAAGAAAGAAAAGGAATCCACAAAGTATTTAAACTTTAAAATGTCATAAAAAAGAATACTTATCTGACATTTTCGTATTTATATCGGAAATTCTTTCCTAAATTCCGAATGATGGATAAAGAAGAACTTTTAAGAACTTTTACTTTTAACGATTCTAAATCAAATTCATAAATACAAGAAGAAAAAACAACCGTCTCGTCCGGGGTATGAAACCGGGACCTTCCGCATGCCGGGCGACTGCTCTTACCACTGAGCTAACGATACAGATGATTTTCCCTCCTGCATTTATCAATTTGTTATTTTTGTCACTAGCCTACTAAGACACGTTTGCTTTCAGTAACGATGAAAGCGCACAAATAAATTGTAAATTCAATTTTTATTTATTTTTTCCCGGACGGGATTATTAATAATTAACAAATAGTATATCTTCAATTTACTTCAAAAGACATGTACCTCCAGTATATTTATTTACATTCTTATAATTTCATGAATTGACATTACATCAGCCAGCTGTCTGTGGAACGTTGACACATTACATCAAAGAGACGAGAACTCATAACTGGATACAGCGGCTATATAAAGCCGACGAGACGCAGCAGATAATCATTCTTGGCTCAGAGTTCATCTGATTCGGATACTAATCCGAGTAAGAAGTATATTATACCCAACCTCATTATAGAAGATTAATTCTATATTTCAGAGGCTAATCTGAAAATTCCTATCATTTCCTACTGCTAAGCAGAAGAATAATTCTGGGCAGAGATTAATCTCTTATTATCCTTCCTACACCTAAGCAGAAGAATAGTTCTGCCGCAGAGATTAATCTGCAATACTCCTGCCCACACCTAAGCAGAAGAATAATTCTGTGCAGAGATTAATCTGCAATACTCCTGCCCCCATCTAAGCAGAAGAATAATTCTGCGGAGAGATTAATTTGCAATACTCCTGCCCCCATCTATGCAGAAAAATAATTCTGCCACAGAGATTAATCTGAAATACTCCTGCCAACACCTAAACAGAAAAGTGGAATAATTTTGCCGCAGAGATTAATCTGCAATACTCCTGCTCCCATCTAAGCAGAAGAATAGCTCTGCGCAATGATTAATCTGCAATATTCCTCCCCACACCTAAGCAGAAGAATAATTCTGCGCAGAGATTACTTTGCAATACTGCTGCCCCCATCTAAGCAGAAGAATAATTCTGCGCAGTGATTTATCTGCAATACTCCTGCCCACACCTAAGCAGAAGAATAATTCTGCGTAGAGATTAATCTACAATACTCCTGCCCTCATCTAAGCAGAAGAATAATTCTGCGCAGTGATTAATCTGCAATACTCCTGCCCACACCTAAGCAGAAGAATAATTCTACGCAGAGATTAATCTGCAACATTTCTATCATCTACATCATCGTACTGCACTTATGCTCTCACGCACTACCAACGAGCATTTTGCTACCCTTGTGCCCTCACGCATGAGCAAAAGGCATTTTGTAACTATTGTGCTCTCACGCTTTAGCAAGGAGTAGTTTTACTACCCTGCTACTCACACACAATAATCAATTCTGGTTTTCTCTTTCTTTTTGCAGAACGGCGAAGGCACCAGAGTCAAACGTCATTAAGTTTTAATTTGAATTTTTAATTTGACTTAATTTTTTATTTTTCGCTTGAAGTTCTTTTCTGAATTGTATAGTAGTTTGTAGGTTAATTTTAGTTTTGGATTTTTATTGAATTGAATTTACTGTTTTAAGCACATGAGTTTTAATAAAATTTTATATTTGATGTGAAAATAATCCTTCCTTCTACGTTCGAGACTAGATTTCAAACTCAGCCTCACTTAATGTTAGAAGATAAGTATCTTCATAGAATTACATTTCTTCAAATCTTGTTAGTTTACTCGCCTTTTTGTTTCCTGAAATTTTACATTTACCTGGTACCTATTGAACAAGTGCCTTAGCCATTATACCGTAAATGGAAGAAATTCTGGCAAATTAAAAAAATTCAAAAATTTAATTTGCTTCATTACGGATCTTGCAAACTTCGAGCTGCTCCCAGATTTTTCTTCTACGACATTATGCTACCCTTATAATGATTCGTCGCACGTCACAACCTTTGCAAACATCTTAGTGGCGACAATGTTACCAATTTTTTTGAAGCTCCGGAAAACATCTTCACTCACTCTTTTCTTATTCTTTATAAACAGATATAGAATTCCATCACATTCTTCCCAGGGCTCGCAATTTTTAAGAGAATTCGGAAGTTTACAGTCAAAGTAGACAAAGGTCATTTGGTTCGAAGCCTTCCCATCTTCTAGTTGATTTTAAATTCTGAAATTATTAAAATGTTAGAATATTAAATTCTAGGCAAATAATGCAGATTCCATCAGATCAAAGTGATGTATGCGTTCTGACTGATACTTGCATCATCTTTGGAAAATATCAAATATTTGCGTCGATGGCAGAGGAAAAGAGATCTCTGCCTTCACTTCTGGTGTGGTGATGTTTGGTAACAAACTGAATTAATTGATTAACGCTATAAGCTCAAGGCGAAAAAAGAACAGCAGCACTAAATGTCAAATGAGTAGAAATGGAGACAAACAAATTGACTTGAGCATAATGAATACGGTCGTCAAAGATGATCAATTCGCTCATAGACTCTACTGTTCTTCTGATGAGGATTGTTCAACGTTCATTGATAATAGCTCATGGTAAAATTATAAAAAAATTTAAGTTAAAGGATATTTTCTTGCTATGAGTGCACTTGCGGTAACATGATCCGAGGTGAGGCAACACTTTTTCAGGGCAACGGGCTGCTTGTTCACTGTTACTTTGGCTGTGCAACGTGCATGACTATGAACGAAATAGAATGAAATTTATCCACGATATTGGATTTGTTCGCTGTTACAAATATTATACAGGATATTACCTCCATGATGGTCCATAGAACGGAAGGTGATAGTACTCACCAGACAAACAAAAATTGTATGGCAGGGGGGGGGGGGCATATCAACCATTTCGGTTGACTAAGAACATATGCTAGGTTTTCACAAAATACCCTATATTTGGAAAAGTACAGGGCGTACGATCACACTTAAGAGCTCATTGTATGCAGAACTTCATGGCATTTCCTACAACTGCTCTCCAGTACTCCTATCATCTTAGAAGTTATTGTGTTCTAAACTAAAAATTTCGGATTTTCTTACCTTTTTTTACTTTGACTTCTATTTATTTTATTGAAAAAATGTCATTAACATAACTTTTTTATATAAAAACTGTAAACTGTAGGGTTTGCTCTTTAATTCGATCTATTACATCTTATGTGCTACATGTAGCCGTTAAAAAGTTATTAGTTATACTTCTACTTATGTGCTTATCAAACAAAAGCTTGTCATCAAAGATCACACCAAGATAAAAAACTTCAGTGGTCTTAGTTATAGGAATTATAAGGTGTTCGACCAACTTAAAAATAAAAGAAAAATTAGATTAAGATGAAATTAAAAATCCAGGTGTTGGACATACACACGTGTATGAATTTAACAAGAACGATTGAATTTTTTTTACTATTAATTTCTTTCTTTCAGTCATTTAACTTTCACTCAAGTAAATCAAAATTTCCAACAATTATTTATCGTGTAAAAAATATGCCATTAGGTCAGTTTTTACACAACATAATAATTGGAAACTAGATCTACCTTGAGTTCTAATTAGTATTTACTTTCAGCTGTTAGTAAATATATTAGTTAAGAACCAGAAAGAAAAATTTGTTTTTTACCTTATATATATATCTATATGAAATTGTAACGTAGCATAATCTTCTAATTTGTCATTATTGAAAGGAAAAAGATAAATTCTAGTAAAATATAGTTCGTTTGCACATTTCAGTTTCGTTTAGTTATTAAATGCATATAAAAACATTGTGAATCATTGAATTGCAAGTGAAGTTTCTAAGCGCGCACGTGTAAGTTGAGGGAAGTAAGTTTTGCATATCGAAAGAATTTGTTCAAATAATTAATTTTCTCATAAGATTAATATTTGTGTAGTCAATTAGTATTAATTGTTGCAATAAATAATTGAGTGCATAATAGAGTGACAAATTATCCTTTTTTTATTTAACTGCTACACTCCACCAGAATATTTTCTTTCAGCATACGTGGATTCTCGTTTGTAATTGCAGTTTTCTTTCGAAAGTCAATTATAGGAATTGACAGATTTCATTAAACTGTACTTTGCGAACGCAGTTTATTCGTATTTGTCAATTAGTGGAATTGACATCAGCTGTGGGAAAACACAAGGTGATAATTCCAGTGCATGATATTCAACTTTCTAGTGAAGGTAATATACTTATTTCCATTTGCTGATATTCAAAGAAAGAAAATTATGTCCACACCAGTTAAGTAACAGCTCAATGCCATATTTCAGCTGAATGAAATCTTGCAGGCTCTTCATTATTTTGTATATTTTCGTTTCATCAGCATATATCAAGCAAAATAAGCTAATTTCATCTGGTAGATCATTAATATAGAATAAGAATATTAGAGGTCTAAGTATAGTTCCTTGTGGGACACCAGAAGAATGGGTGAACGAGTCTGATTTAAAACCATTTATTATCACTCTTAGGCAACGATTAGTCAAGTATGACTCAAACCATTCAACAACATTGCTATCAAAATCCATGCCAAGCATCTTACTAAGCACGATAGCATGATTTATCTTACCAAAAGATTTACTCATATCAGCATAAAAGGCATTAATGTGCTCTCCCTCATGCTAACGAAAGCTTACAAAAAATCCCTGAAAATTTCATTGAGAAAATCATAAAGATTTCCCTTTAAAACACTACTCCAGGTCATTAAAAAATTCAATAAATGATAGAACTATTTGATAAATATAAAAGTGTGTATTTTCATATTTGAAATAATAGAGGCTCTCCATTAAAAAGCAAAAATTCAAGCCAAACTTCTCCAAAAACCATCCTGAAGTTGTTCATGTTGCCGCATCAAAATAAATTATATTAATTTTGGTGGAAAATTACATTTTAGAAGTACTGTGATGAAATTTATTTATAATAACAACGTTTTTTTGCAAGCTTGAAAGAAAAGAAAATGTTATGAAGTTATAAAAATATAATATATATATAAATACAATAAATATCTAGTAATTGAAAAGATCAATTTTTTTTTATATGCAACCCGCTTTGTAAGCTCTATTACTACTTAAAATACACAGTAGTATAATGGTTTTTTGACCTTGATACCTCACATTTCGTGGCGAGGACTATAAAAGTAATTACTATTTACTATTTGGTAAGCTTGATAACATTTTGATCCATTGACTGTATAAGTGGTGTCATATTTGGGCATAAATAGTGTTATAATATTTCCATCCGATTTCTGTGATGGGACATTGAATTAATTTGCAAGCACTGTTGTTTGAAAGAAGCTCGTACCTGTAATGGAAAAACTGTTTATATCAGCTCTCTCACTGCTTAACTATGTGTACCTCTGGGAAAAGCGATTCACGGAACTTTTCTATAAAAAAAAAAAAAGACGCGATCATTCACAGGGCAAACAATATTTCTCAATTTCCTAATGTTTTTAGCCTACAGGGGTGGATCCAGGATTTTTCTGAGGAGGGGGCGCAACTATGCTTTAAAAACGGTATAGCCTGGAAACATGTCAAACTTCAAAGATACTCGCAACCACTAACAAATATGAAATACACAAAATTTATCATTTAAAAGATGCGGGTCGAGCAGATAAGCTTCCACTCTCAACGAAAAAAGTTGTTCAACGTTCAACTTTTGCCACTCTAGAAAGTCAAACAAGGTGTTAAATTATTTATTTTGTTTTGGTTTGTGAATGGTGGAAGTGTAAAGCTTCCGAGTCATCCATTTCGATTAGTAAAAATGGCGAACTATATTTTATTCAAATTCACGCATTCATCATAAAATGTAACTTTGCAAAATACAGGAATTAAGGCACTACGTACTTTGCGACTATTTAAAATAGCAGTCGTAGAACAGATGCAATACAGACCTTGTAAATATATGTATAGCTCCATAGAAAAGTTAAGAAAGTTTGACTAATAAGCCAAGCTCAGAAGATACCCTATGACGCAAAGCACAGCATAATTGGAAAAGATCGAAGGGCATCCAACATTGCGACGGAGCTCTAGTGAGACGATCTGACAAGTTATTGCCAAATCGCCACTGACCTTGAAGGCTCTAAAAGCTAAAACTTTGCGACAAGCTCCGACTCAGATATGGGAATTGTATTCCATTCTAGGTCTGATGTACGACTTGCAAAGGAACGCTAGATTCGATAGGATGAAATATTTCTTATACATTTTCAGAAATTAAAGACATTTTTATGTTTTTGGCAACAGAGAAGATGTGATCTGTCCAGCCTAATTTACCGGAAATATTAATTCCAAGAATGCATAAAGGCGGTGGACCGTAAGTCAGTGCTCCATCGAAAGAAATGGGAGTGTTAAAATTATGATTTTGATTTAAAAACATGAGACAGCTTGGGAATTAGATGCCTTGAATTCGACGCGATTCGCTTTACCTTAAGCGATGATATTATCAAGGTCATTAACCAATGATGTAATCATGCACAAACTCCCTTTGGAGTACGTAAGAGTGTTAAATCAGTAAGCGAAGTCAAGGGTACTGTGATAAGCAAAACTTTGGATAGGCTTAAAAGTAAGAAAAATCAGATTATTTAAGAAAATTAAGAATACAGGTGGAGAGTTTACATTGCCCTAGGAACATAGGCATTTATAGGGTAAAGTTCTGGTGAAACGCGTAAAGATTCTGGACCACCACAATTGTGAAGACTAGGGCTCCAAGGTTCCGCGAAAAAAGCCAGCAAGTCTCCAGACGAGCGTCCAGTCCGGAAGCCATATTGGCGATCTTTGATGAGTTGTTTGGATTCTAGATACTTCATTAATTTGGAGTTAATAAGAGATTCAAAAATCTTTGAAAGATTCGAAGTGATTGCAGTTGATCGATAATTTGAGGGATCATTACCCTCCTCTTTCTTGGGAATAGGTAGAGCGTGAGTTATTTTCCAACCAGTTGGAAATTTTCTTGTCGAATAAGACAAGTAGAATAGTTTGCGCAGAGGCTTAGCCAAGGATGGAGCACAGCCCTTGATTAACAGGGGTAATACCCCATCAGGACCTACGGCTTTAGAGACGCTTATCCCCTTAAGAATCGTGAGTACACCTCTCTTACGGATGTGTATTAGCTCTTGCATACATCCACATGGGTATCTGTGAAGTGAATAGAAAATGAGAACGTGAGGCGAATCTACCAATCAAAATATTAGCTTCATCAACTCCGACTTCACCATTGTTATGTAGTGAATCTATAGAGGAATTGGTGAAGTTGTTCCTGATGGTTTTTACCAGGGACCAGAGCCTTTGCTATCCTTGATTCCAAGATTCTTAGAGTAACATTTCTGTTAAAAAGAAATTTTTCTCTCCGGATAATGGACTTGGAGGTGTACTATGCAGTCTTGTTGACTTGTTTCAATTCTGGACATGAATGCAATTGATATGCGCGAAAAGCAGACTCGTTCAATTTTTTTTTTCATTGTTGAACTTTGCTGTTGTTGAGCTCTGTTGTAAGAATAAGGAATGTATTCATGCATGCCAAGACTTAGTATGTTCTAGGTTCTAATGTACATTCAACAACATCACTCGAAGAAAAACAGACCGACCAATCAATTTCTCTTAGATACTGATTGTACTGATGGAAAGTTTTCCAATAAGCATTTATATTTTCTTTTTATTTAACGTGTGAGCTAAGTATTTAGTAAATTTATTGGATTTACGAAATAAATAAAAACATAACCAATAACCATAAAAACATACACCAATATATAATGATTTGTTTGCCGTTGTGTAGTTACGCTGAATTTCTCCACTTAAGAGTTGTAATTGTTTTACATCGAAAAATCATCAATTGGTAGCTGTTTTCAATTAAAACAAACCTTCCATCCGAATAAACTCTGTCCTGCTTCAAACATCCCGAGAAAGGCCACGCTCATGTACATACATGAATTCTACAGGTATCAGCACTTCCTGCTTCCTGTATAGGATTTAACAGCCACGACTTAAAGTGTAGCGAGAGCAACCGCTAGCGGCGTTCTTATAAAATTGAACGTGTTCAACAATTTTTAATAGTTTTATCAAAAAGGGCAATAGACTAGTTTTGTTAGCAAAACTTCAGAAGATCTATTGCAGTTTTTTACGTTTTCAGGGAGGGGCGAACGCCCCCCGCACCACCTAGCTGGATCCGCCACTGTTAGCCTATCATATTACTATAAATGCTTAACTTAAAATACTAGATTTTCCAGAGTAAGCCTGTTTCGTCTGAAATTTATATTTTTTGTATCTCTTGCCATAATTTTTCATAAAACGTTTGATCTAACTCCGTGCGTAAATATAACTTTCTACCAGATATTTCTAAATCTTTTGACATTACTCTTTGAAAATTTCGTTGCCATCCACGGTTAGTGTTGAATCTAACTTAATCCGACCCTGTAATTTTACAGCCCTTGTTTTTATCATCTTTAATTGAATTTTTTTTATGATGTTGTCAAAGCTCAAGGGATACTCTCTGATGCCGCAGTAAAGCCTTGGTAGGAAAGGAAGGAGAGGTTGGGGATTATTTTGTGGAGTCACAGCACTTCGCTTGATAGTTTGTGGCTCATAACCGTTGGGGAACGAGGGAGGTGGTTTGTAGCTCATAACCGTGTGGGGGGGGGGTCAAGGGTGTGGGGGTAAGTTCGGGTTACAGCTTGTGTGGTACGTATCATAGCAACCGTCGAGGTGAAACGCTATTGTTGTTTTTTGTTTTGTTTTCGGCAACTCTTTTCTCTTTGTCGTTTCCAGGCGACAACAAAGTACTTTTGATACATTGCAAGATGTGTTCCTTTTAATTTTTGATTGAATCTGAAGTTCTTTGATAGCCAATGAACAGTTACTCTGGCGGCAACGTATGTACAATCAGACGTTCTATAAAATGTGGGGGGTCCACTGACATATCTTAATAGACTGCTCGTTGAACCAAAAATGCATGAAAGCAAATGGCACCACTTTCATGTTCCTGTCTTTTTCCGTGAGAGCATACTTTCCCACTTAACTGTAACGATTCAGCGCTATTTCCAACCAAAGCAGCCTTGTAAAAAACACTTCCTTCGCCTTATAATTAAAATTTAACAATACAAATAGTCCCAAATACTTTTGTGGTAAGTTCTGTAAATCCCACTGACATGCATATAAATAAATTCACAAATAATTTAAACACAGCGCCAGTCAGAGCATACTTTTTGAATTCAAAACTGGTGCCACATGAAACAGGAGATCTGTCAGTCTATTTATATACATGTCAATGGTGGGGTTTAAGTTATCCCGGCTCCTATTTACGGTATTTTGTAGATTACACTTCGTAATTTGGGGTCCAAGTTACCTTAAAATAAATTACAATGAACTGGCACAAGCAAATGTTCCTATGCAAAATACTAATTAATTACCACTACTATTATTTACAATAAACGTGGCTACCCTTTACAAATTCGTAAGCGAACTGACATATATGCCTTATTTTTTTTTTTAAATACAAAATCGTGGCTTACTGCCGACAAACAATCGTAACGTAATAAGTTTTAACGAAGATTTTTAACGATACAAAAAGGAAACAACAAGCATTAAAGTACTCGAATAAAGATTTAATTAAAGTTCAGAGCTTAATGTAACGGCCACAAATTATAAACTAGAACGTACTGATAGACGCCACAAATGTACTTAACGGAAAGTATTCCAATCACTGCCATGACGGTAAAACGTTCGAAAAACATATTAAAGAGAGTACGGATTTTATTCACATTACAGAATATAGTAGCAATATTTGACCTGAACGGCATGTTTAGGTGCAAATGAAATTCATTATGGAGAGTTTAGCACCGAGGGAAATGCACTATTAATTTAGTTTACTATCAATTCAATTTAATCACAATTGACGAAGTTGACATATGATTTACAGCTTTATCAAAGATGCAAATTTCCTTAAATACATTTTCTAGGGAAAAATGTGATGAGATCGATTGTTTAGCTCCTTCACCTGATTTAACTGCTGCACCCTTTTTTTTTTTATTTCTTTATAAAATGAATCCGTTTATCCCATCAATATGCAGTTTGTATGTACTTGGCTTTGCTTATATTATTGGTGGTGTTTCCTTAAGCCGTCCTAAATTTTGCCCAAGATACTGTAGTTTCTTGTGTAGTTTCTTATTAGATAGAAGCACTTGCTTAATACTAATAATTTTTGCCTATAATGAGTGAGATTTCGAAAGTGAAGGGAGAGTATAATGGGAAACTGCATTATATTAGATTGCTCTTTTTGCTCTTGATTGGTTAAAGGAGAAGAAAAACTTCCTTCCATGTAAGTCCTCCAATTGATTTTCAACTATTTTAGTCCATACCACCAAAGTAATGAGGTGATCGACTGCAAAGAAAAAAGGCGGGAGAAGCTATGTCCGCAGGATAATCTGCAGATAGGACGCGAGTTTATTGTTGCCTCGGTAGCGCAGCTGATTGATCGTAAAATTGATGATGTTCTCTTACCAACAAAGCACTCCCATTTTCGCGATTGAGCGAATATGTAGTCTAGAAAAAACAATCATTGAGTCGGTCCATGTAAAATATTGATGAACAAATGTGTTGCGCAAATTTCCAATCATTAAATGGATATTTATTCATTGGATAGATTTTTATCTTTGCTGCGACTAGAGTTATTTCAATATGTTCATCGCATCTATGAACCTATTATGTGGTTTATGCAATACGGCACAAACCTTTCAAAGGTGAATTCATTTTGTGCTACAACTATTCACAACAAAGTAGTCATGGCTTTGAAAGCAATAACAGTTAAAATATATGCGAAATATAGTAAGCGGGGTGTATTTGACCCAAATAGAAAATATAATATGACGTACGAATTTCAATTATCAATGAATATTTCAAATATGAATTCAATCGGATGGCTGGTTTGTGAGGTACAGGCTCCCCTGATTTTTGCAATGTATGAAAACTTTAGAGCCTTATTTCTAAAATTTTTTTATTAAAACTGCTGGTGTGACCGCGTGGAAGGTCAGAATACCTGAAACAGTTTTTTAGGTATGACGAATTTTTATCAACGTATTTTACAGAATCTTGCAGAGCATCAAGCTATCCTCAGCGGATACCTATCTTGTCAAAAAAATAAAAATATACGGGGCGAAAAAAATTTACTGTTCGGATGAAGCAAGAACAGCGAGTCCGTCAAAAATCATTTGGCACAAACAACTATTTTGCCATTCCTGGCAATTATGGATTGATGCTTCGAATTTTGCCATCGGAGCCGCAATCGAATAGAAAACCGACAACAGTTGTCAGCCTTTGGGCTTTAACTCGGTAAAGTTTAACAGGGCACAGAGCAAATACAGCACTTATAACAGAGAGTTGTTGGCCGCATGTAAAAGCATAAAATATTTCAGATATCTTTTAGAAGGACATATTTTTACGCTATACACAGACCATAAACCACTGGTCTTCGCATTTCAACAAAATCCGGAATATGCTTCACCCCGACAGCTGCGCCATTTACACTATATAGGACAATTCACTACGGACATTAGACATGTAGCAGACAAAGATAACGTGGTAGTAGATGCGCAGTCAAGGATAGACGAACTTCATCTCAGTAGTACGATAGACTTCGGTGTATCGCTCAGGCACAATCGAAAGATACGGAATTCCAACAAATTTTGCTAAGCTCTCATTACAAATTTTGGAACAGAAACAGCATTATATTATGCGGTTTCAATGGCGGGTATTAGACCATTTATAACTAAAACATTCCGAAGGAAAGTTTTTGAATTTATTCATAATCTGGATCACCCAGGAGTCCGCGCCACAAACAAAATCGTAACAGCAAAATACTTCTATCCTGATATTAATAAAGATGTTAACATTTTGGCACGCTCTTGTTCTTTATGCCAACAAAACAAAGGATCAGGGCACGTAAAAAATCGATTAGCTCAATCCCAGTTAGTCTCAAACGGTTTCAGACAATTCAAATCAACATGATTGGTTCACTGCCTACTTCGTAAGGTTTCAGATATTGCCTCACAGCCATCAATAGATTCACTCGTTGGCCTGAGGCAATATCTTTAACAGACATTAGTGCAGAGACGGTTGCAGAAGCCCTTTGTCGAGTTTGGATATCTCGCTTTGGTATCCCAAGAACAATCATTACTAGGTTTTGAACACAATCGAACCACCGCCTATAACCCTCAGCCCAATTGGTTCCTAGGAAGATGGCATCGAACATTTAAAGCCTCAATTATGGCTCAACAAGAGAAATCTTGGTGCAAAACGCTACCTTTTGTCTTGTTAGGGCTACGAACTGTATTTAGGGAAGAATTTCTGACAACTCCAGCTTAATTGGTATAAGGAGAGAGCATACGAGTTTATCAACTCACTCCGTAATATTCTTTTGGATATCAGACCTGTTCCGGCATGGAATCATTCTTGTCCAGCCACCTACCTTTATATTCAAGGATCTCGATGAGTGTTCTCATGTTTTCCTGAAAACTGATTCAATCCGACCTTCTTTGCAATGTTGTCAATGTCCCTACGAAGGTTCGTACGATGTAGTTAAACAAAGGAAAAACTTCTTCACTATTAAAATAAAAACTAAAGTGATTAAAGTTTCTATTAATCGGCTAGATCCTAATTTTGGAGAATCACACACAATTGATCAGAATACAGATCGCTTTACACACATTCATTCTTCAAGAAATCTATATACCTGGACCAGATGACTCAGTTCAGTCAGCGTTTGAAAGGTCTTCTGAATTAATCACTTAATCCAACCTTCCAGCATCTCGGAGAATTCTCCTAGTCAGAGGGGGAGTATCCCGATGTTCGACCAAATATAAACTCTGAGCCTCATTTACCGCCTTCGCCCAATGAGCCATAATGGCGAAACAGATTCTTGACATATGGTAATACATTTATACCACATCGTATTACTCGAGCGGGACGAATCACAAGGCCACCAAATAAATCGCTGAAATTATTTGTTTTGCTGGTGGGGGAGTGATGTGGCGGTGGCATACTCGTCGGACCTTGTTCGGTAGCATCATGTTGAATATTTATAGGGTTTTATGATGCTAAATAATATTACCTTGTAAATTGAAATTTCTTAAATCATAGTAGGTTGGCACTGCGTGCCAGAAAAAAAGGGAGTATAAAAAATTATGACTTCACTTGTCCTTGAGATCGTGAGTAGTGTACTATCCAGTTCAATTACTTGTCATTAAAAAAGGCTTTAAAAAACTTCGTAATCAGATTAGTACCTAGTTATAAATAACGTATTTTAATTCACGGTGTTGCTTCTATTAAAATAAAATATTTTCCAGATCGATTAACTTTGAAAATGCTTAAGAAACGTTATATGAAATAATTCATTTTACTTTGTGGTGTTGTTCCTAATATACGAAAATATTTTATTAATCCTTGTCTTCAAACAAGTTAATATTTGTTTGAAGACAAAAATTAATAAAATATTTCGGAATTAATAGAGGAAGGGGTAGAAATATGAGATATGGTAGCAATTTAAAACACCGGAGTTTTGGTCTCTCTACGCTACTGATATCTAAAGCGTAGCAGGGCTATCATTGCTGTTAGTTTTGCGAAGGTTTTTGAAACAGCCGGCGGACATTTCGTTATTAGTCTTGACGCGTGCTGAACGTTCACATTTAGGGCATAACTGAAAAGTTTTCTTTCTCATGTTTTGCTTTCCAGTTTATATCTGTGTATTTTCCTAGTTTCGAACCAGAATACGGTAAGTTACATTATATTTACTTTAGTTTTAGAATATAATTATATATTACAAAAAAGCTTGAGTTTTTATCACTACATTATTAGTTTTACTGAAAAATCCAATTGGTTGCAATATGAGACACTTGGCTGATAATAATATGCAGCTATCTCATATTTCCACCAACTATTAAAGCAGTATTCTAGATGATGATGATGACTTTTATAGGCCCATAATAGAGTTATACAGTATATTAAAAATGTTATATAATATTAACGAGTTACAATTTTCCGTTTGTTTTTGTTATTATAAAGCCTCGTTTCTACTAATACAAATTGTCTTACCCGACAACAGACACATGTTGGCAACTTTTTCGATGTCGGCTGTAAAATCTCGCAGAATTTGTTGGGTGGAATTTTTCATTTAAGTGGAAACGCTTATTTGTTGTGTTAGCTAAACTTCTAGTGTCCTTTCAGTAAGTTGAAGACAATGGAATAGAAAAAAGCTGCTACAATAAAATTAATTAAGGAATATGAAAAAATATTCGGTACTGTGGGATGCTAAGACTACTGACCATAAAAATACAAATAATCGAAATAACGCGTTGAACGAAATTTATCTTTGCGTTGGTATGGATTTGAGCTATTAGGGTTTCTTTCTCCTTGTGTGGAAATAATTTCCGGTGCATATAACAAACGCTGAAGACGCTAATAACACCTGCTCATTGCGAATGTAAGGAGTTAAGTTGATGAGTATTTAAATGGAAACACTTGTTAAGTTTAAGCTAACATGTCGGCTGCAACAAGTTCAGAACATGTTGCCGAACAAGTTGGCATAATTTGTATTAGTGGAAACGAGGCTTAATACAGTCTCATATTTTTACCTACTTTGGAAATTTCTAATTTTGATATTTTATGTTTAACCGTAATATACTAAACATATGTACAAAAAAACAATAATACTAAACATACGTTCAATTTGATTCCCTTTAATTCGAAACATATTTATAGTAATATAAGCAACAATATTTTTGCTTTTATTAATGAAAATTAATAATGCATAGAAAACACTAAATTATACAAAAATTTTGTATTTTTGGGAACAAGTTTTAATAGTATTTTCTTAGAGTACTTTAAACAGACCGTTGTTGTATTTCGTTGGATTTTCGAAGAGCAGAATGAACAATATGTCCTCTGGTGAAGTTTTACCACAATAAATGCTCTTGTAAGTAACACTATTGCTAAACATACGTCATTTTGACTCCTTTGCAACCCGTTATATAACGTGCAAGCAACTAAGAGCTTCAATATTCCATCTACAGTCGCAGCAGCCTCATTAATGATGGTACTGAGAAGTTGTGACTACTTCGATGTGTAGTCAATGAAATAATGGCAATATTATTTGGCAAGGAGTCAATTTGACTCACGTTTAGCATTCTAGGGTTAAATAAATAAATGTTGACCTTGTTGTAGTCTGCATTATTTATGTTAATATCACTGATAAGTAACCAAATTTCCTATCTTTATACCATTTTTTTGTTTGTTTTTGATATGTCAATTTTGGGGCCTGTTATCATTAAAAATATATTAGGTATCCCATATTTCTACCCCCTCCTCTATCCCTTATTTCTTTTTTGGGTTGACTCGGATACGGAGATTAGCTCAACGAAAATCCCTTGTGATTTGCAATATTTTTCTTTCGGTTTGAAGGTAGCAGTTTGATAACGCAATGTGAAATATAAAATTTTTATGGATATCACGTGTCCGAGAACCTTAAAACTGTCAAGATTCTCTTCATTTTCATAGATGCGTTGACGGATTTCTACGATGATATTGTACTTAAAATTTGTTTCAAATCGGAAGGCGGTTTATAGAATATAAACTCTCTTCGTTCGAGTAGGTTTGTTAGTTCATGGTAAAACTTTAATGCCTCGCTTTCATTACCTACTCTTCATTAATTCCTATACAAAACATTAGTTTTAAGTGATGCAAGGTATATAACGAGCAGCAGATGTAGCAGATGTTACCGCATAAATCTTGCAGTGGGTCTGTTGAACGGTTTCTCCCAGAGATCCTTCAGAAGTTTCTGTTGTTCTCGTTAGTTAATATTTCCGGGTGCATTAGAAATAGATGAGTTCAAATCTGTATATACAAAAATCTAAAACTATCTTTTGCAAAATTTCTGAAACCATTAAAAATTTAATATAAAATTACAATAAAGGATTTCTTTAAAATAATATATTAAATAATCTAGTTCACTCAAGTTCCAACTTCATTGCCGAGATCAATGTGTATACGTACTCGCTTTTAGTACTGCTATTAATGAAGTACATTTCTTCAGTATTGGGTTGATGTAGAATTTCATACACCGTAAAAAAAAATAACTAACTCTTGATTCTATTTTATGCTAAATAATTATTATTATAATTATATTATAGGTAAACTAATTAAAGGGTTTTCCAATAAGAGGTGTTATTTTAATTAGCCCGCTATTTCGGTAGATGTCACTTTTGGAGCTGTCATTTTTTGACATTTGACAAGTAGAAACTACGCTATTCATAAAAATGGAACGATATACGATTCAACAACGCATTGAAATTATTAAAATTCACTATAAAAATGGTGAAAATGTGGCAGAGACGGTAAGTAAAACTCGAACATTTTTGGGTCGTCGTGAAGCACCTTGTCGGACCGCAATACAGAAATTGGTAGAAAAATTCGAGCTGTTGGGACAAGTTAGTGATGTGAAGAATAAAACCCGTGCACGTCGCTCAAGAACAGCCGAGAATATTGCTGCTGTAGCCGAAAGTGTTGAAGAAAACCCAGGTTTGTCCATTCCTCGTCGTTCTTTGGAATTAGGCATTCCACAAACGTCATTATACTGTATTTTGCATAAAGATTTGGGTCTTAAGGCTTATAAAGTTCAGTTAACATAAGAACTCAAGCCGGCCGATCATCAACAACGTCGAGTCTTTGCTGATCGGGTCCTTGAAATGCATGAAAATGATCCGGAATTCCATCGAAAACTCATCTTGAGTGATGAGGCCCATTTCCACCTCGATGGCTTCGTCAACAAGCAAAATTGTCGCATCTGGGGCTTGGAAAATCCAAGAGTTATTGTTGAAAAGCCTCTCTATACTCAACGTGTAACTGTTTGGTGCGATAGTTACGGTGAATGGATTGTGCTATCGACAGATGATTAATGATTTTTTATGGCCGGAATTGGATGGTATTGATCTGGGCAACGTTTACTTTCAACAAGACGGCGCTACGTGCCATACAAGCAACGAAACCATTGATCTTTACGGAAAAAGTTTCCGGACCGTGTTATCTCTCGAAGAGGTGATCACAATTGGCCACCGAGATCTTGTGACTTAACATCTTGGGACTTCTTCCTTTGGGGCCACGTGAAAGAGAAGGTCTACGCCAACAGCCCAGCGTCGATTCAAGACCTCAAAGATGGAATTCGTGAGGCTATCGAGGACATGGGGCAGCCACTTTGCGATTTGATTATGGAAAATTTCATGAAAAGAATATGGTCCTGTGGGCGTGGTCGTGGTGGTCATTTGGCTGATGTTATTTTCCATTATTAGCGGCATACCTTCCTCTTTATAACGAAATAAAGATCCGATCATTTATCTCAAAAAATGGCATTTTTCTTTGAATATCAAAATAACACCTCTTGTTGGAAAACCTGATAGATACAAACTACGCAAGAAGAACAAAAATCTGCAACGCCTCACTCGAATCGACGAAACCTCGTGATCGCCTTGTGATTTATGCCTCTGCTGTCCAAAACAACTATTGACAAATACTTCCCAAGGCATGAAAGTGACATACATGATATGTGGCAACCGATTCTATAAAACTTATTAATGCTTATAGAAAAGTGATTACGTTATTGATTATATATATGTATATTATTGAGGCTGAACTACTATCAACACAAGGAAAATAGTCTCCTAGTAGTTTTAAGCCTGGATCCTTACCTTCCCAAAGGCTACACTTACTATATACCTTACTTAACAAAATAATAAAATAGTTATTATTTAAAAGTAACCTTACCATATTACGCTCAATAGCTCTCAGGTGAGTAATAGTTGCTTGTGTGTATGTACGGCTGAGGAATCTGTAGGCAGTGATTCAATTCATCGGACCACGGCACTTTCACATATGCAATTATTACACACTTGAGAGTTTCTGTTAGGGGAATCGTAGTCATTTGGTTAAGATAAACTTTTTTAAATAAGTTTTTTCGGAAAGATTTAAATATTTTATAATAGTTGGGAAGATAAGAAAGCAAGCTTAAGATTATCAGAAGACAATTTTTTTGTATGAATAGTAGTTTAGGGCGCAGAAGCTCTTCAAATCAAACCTTTTTCAGTTTAACATAAGAGACTGCAAATATTTTAAAATTTTAATACTAAGTTAGGGCTCTCATGTGTTAGTGAGGGAGTCTTTCATGACTTGGGAAGTATTTCTCACGGGTTTTGCTCTGACCAAACGCTAAGAAGTCACTAATAATATAACAGTCAACATGAAACTTCTCAAATAACACCAAAAATATTTATTTATTTATTTAGGTTAATTAAATAGTAACAGACAAAGTTCCACTAAGATAACTAGACGACAAAAAGCAAAAATAAAAAAGAAGAAAAGCATATGGCATAAAAAGTGATATGGCAAAAAAGTAAAATAAAAATTTAAAAAAAAGTTAGTAATAATATTAGCTAATATTATCTCTACTTGTAAATAACCTACTACTACTAATAAAACTACTACCACTTCTAAATAAAAAAAAAACGTAAGGAATACAAAGATTAAATAAAAATAAAATAAAATTGTGAAATAAAAAATAATATAAAAGCAAAGAAGGAAGGGGGGTAAAGCAAAAAACTGTCAAATAAAATTATTAATTGTAGCTTTGATCATTTTCTGACTTTGTCCAAAATCGATCATTTAAATATGCGGAATTGTCGTGAAAAATTATTAAAAGTATTTGATTTAATAGTAAGTAAACTACAAAATCGCCCACAATTCAAACACCTAGGATTAGAAATTTCACTACACTTACACGTTTAGGCTAAGTACAAATTCATAGTTTCCTTTCTGACAGGACACAACAAGTAAAATCTGCCGACCAATTATCAAAGACCGCCAGAATACTTTGCGGTGTTCCCCAAGGTTCGATCTTAGGACCATTGTTATTTGG
Source organism: Dioctria rufipes (assembly GCA_963924295.1). Taxonomy (NCBI): domain Eukaryota; kingdom Metazoa; phylum Arthropoda; class Insecta; order Diptera; family Asilidae; genus Dioctria; species Dioctria rufipes. The sequence goes on from OZ002742.1 coordinate 120,717,990, forward strand.
GTTGTACATTAATGACTTGCCTTCTGTAGTAAGACACTCTTATATACACCTCTATGCTGATGATTGTCAACTTTATATTAGCGCACCAACTAGCTTTATCAATACATATGTAAATAAACTAAATAGTGACTTAGCTCGCATTTATAAGTGGTCAATTGATAATTCTCTATCTCTTAATCCATCAAAATCATGCTATACCATTTTTTCGCGCACGGAGCTTGATGAAAATTTGTATTTACCTACAGTTTACCTCAATAATTTAATCCTAAGTCGTGTTGATAAAGCTTTGGGTGTTGTTCTTAATAATAAAATGACCTGCTGTGATCATATCAACTCATCTCTGGCAAAGATTTATGCAACTTTAAGAAGGCTCAGGATAAGTGCGCCGCTTCTACCAACTACAAAACGTATAAGGTTAATTAAGGCACTTATCTTTCCATTTTTCTTGTACGGTCTCGTAATTTGTCCCTGTCTTGACTCTGTGTGTGCTAGTAAAATAAATGTTGCTTTTAATGACTGTGTTCGTTTTGTGCATGGCTTACGTCGTCATGATCATGTATCGCCGTATATATCCTCCATAGTTGGTTGCTCCCTTAAAATGTATTTCGATGTTAAATTATTGTGTTTTCTCCATAAAATAATTTATTGTAATGGTCCTGAGTATCTGTCGTCGTCTCTCACATTCCTTCGCTCGCAACGGCGAATTAATATACTTACACCCAAATTTAATACTCTGATTGGTGCACGCTCCTTTTTGGTTCAAGTTATTCGACTTTGGAACTCACTTCCTAGTCATATTCAAAGGTTGACTGCACTTGGAGCTTTCAGGAAGGGCGTAATGGAGCACTTTTGTGGTTTGAATTGATGTACTACATTTATGATTTCTGATTCTTTAATTTTTGTTTACATATGTTTTTTTTTTCTCTCTCTCTCTTATTTTACTTAGAGTTATTTTATTTTTTATTATCTTTTTTATTTACTGGTTGTACTGCTATTTGTTGTTTTATACGGTTATACTCTTATACTCCTTTCTTTTATCTTTTTCTTATTTTTAATAAGTTCCGTTGCTTTAGGTACAAAACAAAAAGATGTAATTCTTGTTGCACCAAATCTAATTAATAATAAAAATAAAAAAATAAAAAAAAATAAAATTGTGCTATAAAATATTACAGAAAAGTAATTAGTTAAATTAATTATTGAAACGACAATTTTTAATTATGCTTTCCGTTTCCCTGGCTTATCTACGAATTTTTAATGATGAACGATTTGTCAGCGACTACGTTAAAATGAAGAATTGCCTGTTTTTAACGAGTTTCCTTCAGTTATTGTTTGTTACTACTTGTACTTGCATTTTACATACATTCTTAACAGATAAGAATTAATCTCTTTCCTGTGCAGATGTACCTACTACTTGCAGTTATCAAGTATTAAGGCCCAGTTTTCATGTTTAGCAAGTTACATTACAGATCACACGTAGTTATCAAAGTCAAGCATTAACATAGTCAATACTGTTATACGCATTATAACCTGTAATTATTCAAATTCACTTCAACCATATGAAGACTGCTAAGCTAAGTTTAACCTATTATTATTTTCATGTAGGGGAATTGGGGGATATTTCTGGTAATAATTCCGAATTTTGGGTCATAAAAAAAATATTTAATTTTAGAAAAAGCTTAATATTACGAAGTAATAAAAATTAAGAAATTTTAGATCTTTGTTTATTTTTTGAATAATAGGACATTTTATTGGAGAACTTCCCATGTTGAAAAGTACCGCATATTAGATAGGGGCATATTGCATCTACCAGGTGTAATGCTATGTAAATCAAATCAACTTAACTAAAGGTCGATTTTATAACGAAAATTTTTTATAGTTACAGTCACAAGTAATATGAAGAAAGGATAACTTTTCAGAAATCTCCGATCAATGAGAAGAAATGTTGTTTGAAATTAAAATTTCATTTTATTTCAGCTTGGCCCGACGTTTCGACTCACGTTGTGAGTTCTTTTCAAAGGGTCTGTAATAATTTATACACAATTTGTTACGGATTTTATAATGAATACAATATATGAAAGGGCAAAAAATATATAATATATGATCAAATTTAATGTACCTTACGTGCCTTTGTGCGATGATGAAATTATAGAAGCAAAGAAAGTACGTTACTACATATTGTGATAAAATAACATTTACACAGGTTAGTTTTATTAAACAATGATAGAAAATTACAGAAAAAACGAAAAAAACTTGAGAGCACAAAGCAAAATTAATGTAAATAATACAATAAAATTAAATCTTGCCCACATATGCAGGCACCTAGACATTTTTATTTTTAATATACACAGATATATTACAGAAAATAACAATAAACAAAACTTAAACACATCAACACATCAACCGATTGGGCAAAACCAAAACACTCGGAAATCTTCCTAAGCTATCTCATTGGGACGAAAAATTAGCGCTTCTGAAAGGAGCACAATTTAACTTCTCTAGCCATCATTTGGCAGCTCTGCCGAAGCTGATTCACTGATCTATATAGAAAAATAAGCAAAGGTGCAAGTAAATAATTCAAGTGCTTCTAAATCCATCGCTTGGAAGCTGTATAGAAAATAATGATTTCATTTAATTTTCCACGAATTTAAAGTGTCGATTTTTCCACTATGTTGCAAAGAAACGCATTTCTCATTTTGAGTGAAGTTCATTGTGGAGTGAAGCGGTAGCTTTCCAAAGAGTTGTTACTCTTTCTGTTGCCAAAATCCTACAATAATTTCAGTACGGGAGAATATTGGCTTATAATATATATATACATAATAAATTTAATCAAAGTCATAAAATTTAATACCACAAATAATCATAAGCAAGCGCAAGCGCATCAATGCTGCTCTTAGGACACACTCTTGAAGGGCTCTTATGAGATTAAGGAAGAAGCACTGCAATGATTATTCAAAAATCTCATTAAAGCTTTCGAAATGACATATTCAAAAAAATTCTTCGGCCATCATTTAGAGCGCTCCCAGAGCGCTTCTTAAGAGCAGCATTGAAGCGCTGCCTCTGCGGACGTGCCTATGTTAAAAAGCATTGAAATGGGATAGGGACAAAAGGCACTACGTGCTCCAGGGAAGCGCTTCAGAAGGGCCCTTAGAGCGCTCTTTTACCCAGTGGGGAAACAGAAATCTATATGAGTGCGTTGTGATTACAAACTAACCTTACCATTTTACGCGTCAGCTGAGTACTAATTGCATGTGTGTATGTGCAGCCGGAGTCCGAATCTGTAGGCAGCTACATTGAATATAATCAGCCCACGAAATGCCCTAACGGCACAGCGACATTACAACGATTACTCAGCTGAGAGTTTTTGTTTGAGGAACCGTAGTCATTTAGTTCAAATAAATTTTTTTAAATAATTTTGTTAGGAAAGATATAGAAATTTTATTTCGATTCGGAAGATAAGAAAGCAAGCTTAAGATTATCAGAACACAATTTTTCTGTATGAATGGAAGTTTCGGGCGCAGGAGCTATTCAAATGAAACTTTTGTCAGTTTTCCATAAGAACAGTGCAAATATTTTAGAATGTTGGGGCTTTCATGTGGTGTGAAGTATTCTTGAGGGTTTTGGTTTGGGAGATACAGACTGATTAAGAAATTATGCTAGTCTTTAACGAAATACCCTGTATCTTAAAAAGTGCATTGTGTACGGTCAGCGCCTAAAGCTAATTGTATGCAGAACTTCTTGGCCTTGCCAACGACTGATCAACCAAGCCCATACTCTTCTCATCTCAGGAGTTGTTGTGGTCTAAAGAATAATTTCGGATTACCTTTTTTGTTTTTTACTTTGACCTGTCTTGAAAAAAGTCATTAACATAATGTTTTTTTTTATAATGACTGTAAACTGGGGACCCTCCGTTTTAATTTGTCCAAACTGTAGCAGTTATTAGCTCATATCCTATACTCAAACCTATTTTCAAAGATAATAATTCCCTTAGTGACTGAAAACACGTAATTTAAAAAAAAACTTCGGCTAATTTCGGTATGACTTGAATAGGTCATGAGCTAATAACTGTTTATCAGCTACAGTTAGGACATAAGTGTAATAGGTTAAATTAAAGAGGAGAGTCCAGTGTTTACAGTTTTTATAAAAAAAGTTATGTTAATAACAAAAACAAAAATAGAGGTCAGAGTAAGAAAATCCTAAATTATTATTTTAGACCATCATAACTCCTGTGGGGAGAATAGTATGGGGCTGGTCGAGCAGTCGTTGGAAAGGCCATGAGGTTCTACATCAGCTTTAGACTTTTTACGATATAGAGTGTTTTGTGAAAGACTAGCATAATTTCTTGATCACCCTGTGTCTCCCAAACGGTTGATGTGGATCTCCCCCTGCCATAAAATTTTTTGTTCGTCTAGGTGAGTACCCCCACCTCCTGCTCTATGGACCACCTAGACGGAAACATTATATATATATTGAAAAATATTTCACAATAATAATATACAGTATTGGTAAAAGTGTTCATTGAAAGAGCATGGAGCGAAAACTCCCCATTCCTACCAGAAATAACGACATAGAAGCTCCCAAATAATCTATCAATGCTTTCCCTTTTTGCTTATAACTATCTCTGCTTAGTAGCATTGCCTGGGTACATATGTATGCTTACTAGAAATTGTTTCTTCTTAGAACGTTTTAATTTTAATTTCACTGAATGCCACAGCTAGCATCAAAATCGAAATCTTTAAAAAGCTTTCTGTAACGAAATCCGGTACTTCCAATTAATATTATCTTTCAGCAATGCAAAATTTATTCACTACTATGCGAAAGTTAAGTATCTATTGATGATAAAAAGCAAACATTTATAATCGGACCGACCATAATCTCAATGATTTGCAAAAAAGTTCCGAAAATCCTGTCTGCAGAGCATTAACTCTTGTCATGGTGGCTGGAACGTTTTAACAGCAGCAGCTTTTTATCTGAGCCATAAACGAGAGGAAAATTATTGGCGCTAATTTACTTTTTACTAGAGTCGAAGTTTGTCTTCATTGCGCCAGCCGTGATAACAGATTTCGATGCAGGCAATTCGCCTTCTTTAATTACGTTAAAGTCATGAGCAGAAGGTAGTTATACAATAATTTTATCCCTTATATATATATAAAAAAAAGCAAAGTTATGCAAATAGTTGTTTTTTCTAACTAGAATTTTAGTGATATCCAACAATTTCGCACTTTAATCTAACGCAGTTAAAGATTTTTAAGGACCAATTTATTACAGCAGCATACGTATGGTAACGGTTATGTTCTTCAAATATACTTCTTTCCTCATTTGTCAAATTTTTTGCCTTTTGAATCTCGTTCTTAATAGAAACTCCGAGTCAAGAGAGTATTTTATGCCGAAGCAAAAACCTTAACTAGGGCAGAATACGCAACATTTGACTACTCCAGTCAGCAGCAAAAACGGGAAGAAGTGCTTGATTTGATTTATAACGCAATTCATGACAGCTCTTCTAAACTGAGTCTCATTCAATGGAGACAGGCTAGTGGGGGGAGGAATGAAAATCCCCTGGCTTTTAAGTAAAATAAATAGCTGTGCGCGGAGGAGGAAACCTTTAGTTACGCAATCAATAAAGGAGCAATTTTCTTTATTTATGGTTGACCCAACTGAGATGCTCAGAATAGCAAAGTAGTTAGAATTCAATATTTGATGGAAGTAGATAGAACCTGTCCATACCCTTGGTTAAATATCGCCTTAAGGAAGGATTCAAATAAATCCTAGGCCATCCAAATTCTAAATGGATTTGCGGTACCATAAATATTAATTCAAATCGTTATGACAAATTTCCTTCACCTTTTGGATGGAAAGATACACTTGAAACTTCCTTTGCGCTTTCGGCTCTCGTTTTCTAATACAAGGAAGGAGCAGGAATTGTAATATAAGCAAAAGGTAGGTGCTGTTTGTTGACACATTGGGACGGAACTCATTCCATAATTCAACACGAGGCTGCACATGTTCCTAGCTTTAATGCTAACATATTACAGATGGCGACTTCAGACCTTGGAAATATAATACAGTATTAATATCAATGTCGTAGGGTACTCATTTTTGAGCTTCATTATGTTTATGGACGTAAAAATATTATTCGTCCCTGTGATGATAGTTGCTTATATTTTATTATTATATTTTTATTTAAACGTTAAGGTCAAAATTTGGTGCGTGTAGATGATGACAACGTCGATCTGGACATTAAGAACAATCTCATATCGATCATCTGAACACGCGATTTATTATCCTTTTTGTAATGATCCCCGTTAACAGTCGCGTTATTTGGATTTTGTAAAAATGGAATGCAATATGTTGAAAAAGTAGAAAATCGTGTTAACAATAAGTGTGAGTGCTGTAAATACTAGGCATTTACAATGATGAAATCAGATGCGTTCAAGTGGGTGAAACGTTTTTAGGATGAGTGTAAATATTAAATTAAAATCTAAGATAATGGTCCTTATTTTTTTCGATATTCGGAGAGCGGTGCATCATAAATGCCGAATTCGACATGGATGTTTTGTTTTAGGTACTTTAGGAACAAAGTAAAAAGTTCTTGACTCTCAAAGATACAATACCTACTAAGGATTTATTTAAAAAAAAAATAATATATTGTATAATAATAAAAGGATTCTACTAAGATAAAATAATAATTACGAAATCTACTGACCGCGGGACATATGTATGCATGCTGAGTGGAATTTGTGCTAATTTACTATTGTGCAGGTGGGAATGAAATTTGAATTTAATCTTAAAATGTTTTGTAAATGAAGAACTATGGCATATCAAAAACAAAATTCATAACAAAAATTAGAATAAATGAAAACAAAATGACGAACAAAAATTTAAGTAAAAGTAAAGAAATTAAAGTAAGAAATTATTTGAAAAGAAAAACAACGAATAGATATACAGGTGATCCATATCAGGAGGGGTTAGTACTCACCTAGACGAATAAAAAATTGTATGGCAGTGTGGTGAGGGGGGGGGGGGGGAGGTCCACATCAACCTTTTGGAAGATAAAGGGTGTATCTGTATCGCTGACTTATAACAATGGACTGAGCGCATTGCCATTTTCCTATAGGAAAGAATGGCACAAGTTTTACAGTTTTCTCTTTCGCCCAATGGCAGAGTTGGAGCTACCAACACAAAATATTTCTTACTAAACGTTATTTTTTGCCATTTGATGTTTGTATGTTGGCTGCATGCTCCGTCTCTCTTGCCCATACGCAGGATTCAGTTAAGAATAACTTTTGAGAATTAAAGTCGGAATGAGTTTAATTCCTTAAAAGCGATTAAAATATCAATTGGACACAAGAAAAAATATTTTTTTAATTTAATTCGATTTTCGGGTGTATAATTTCATCTGATTGGTTGATTTTTAAATGTTTTTTATGTAGTCAAAGTTTTAAAGGGTGCTCTAACGGTGATATACAGAAACACAATATTTGTGCCACATAAAATAGCAAATCGCTCAGTTCATTGTTATAAGTCAGTGATCTGTATCTTAAAGAGAACAAGATGTATGTTCGCTATCCAGAGCTCATTATATGTAGAAATTCATAACTTTTCCAACGGATGCTCAGACAGCCCCGTACTCCTCTTCTCTTCGGAGCTCCTTTTGGTCTAAAGGCCGTGACACATTAAATGCAGAAAGCAGCGACAGAAACAGAAGCAGAAATCCAACATTTCTGTTTTGTCAACCACATTGAAAGCAGAAGCAGAAAACAGTGACTTGTCAATTACACATATCAGGCGTCATAATTTTTAAAAAGTTGAAGTTAATTGTTAATTAATTTGTAATTTTTAACAAAATTAATTAGTTTTCCTGCATAGAGATTTTGTTTTTCTCTCATCAATTCTCTTGAATACTTCTAAAAGAATGAACGCCAAGAATTAAATAAAAATTTTAGCTCTCTTTATATTGGCAGTACTGAGCAGAAGCAGAATTTTTGAGATTTGATCAACTTTCAAGCTCTGCTTCTGTTGCCGCCGCTGCCACTGCTTTCAATTTGTTAGTGCTCGAGCAGTTGCATGTGTTAAGAAAAAAATCTGCTTCTGTCACTGCTTTCTGCTTTTAATGCGCCACTGCCTTTAAGTAAGAATTTCGGATTTTCTTACCATTTTTAAGGTTCCGTACCCAAAAGGTAAAAATGGGAACCCTATTTATTACTAAGCCTCCGATGTCTGTCATCGGGCTGTATTTCATGAATCGTAATAGGTAGACAGTTGAAATTTTCACAGAGTGTGTATTACTATTGCCGCTATAACAACAAATAATAAAAATAAATTTAAATTAAAGAAGGCCCACATACAAGAAACGTGATGTTTTTGGCGTTTTTTTCCTCGTGTTATTTTCATTCGTTATTATTATTATAAGTAGGCATTATTTTTTTCAAATGATGGCATTATAATTGTTTTTTTTTTTCAAATTACAGCATTATTTTTTCAAATGACGCCTACTCTCATTTGAAATAATAAATAAAAAGTACAGTACGTGCGCGAGTTCGACTCGCATTTGGCCGACTTTTTTGACTTTGAAAATCTTTGTTTTTTATAAAACTGTAAATAACATAACCTTTTATACTCTAGATGAAATCTATAGGGTATACTAAGTTTGTCATTCCGTTTGTCACGCACAGAAATAATGATAGTAGAGCAAAATGGTTTGGACACCCGTGCATAAAATAAGAAGTTATTTTGATTTTTACATGTCCGTCTGTCCGTCCGTCCATGTGTACGATAACTGGAGCACGCGTGTACTTAGTGAGCTGAAATTTTCTACGCCGACTTTAAAAAATATAGTAAAATTAAGTTCGTAAATGAGACAAATCGGGCGACTTTATGGAGTTTCTATACAAAAATTTTGTTTTCCGCTATGTATTTGGACACTGCCTGCAAACACGTTGACATAGAGAGCTAAAATTTGGTGCATGGTGTTTTCAGAGTAATAGTAAATAAAATTAAAAAAAATGGATTAAATCGGGTGACCCTTTCTTGGTGTTGCCAAAATTTTACTGTGTACTAAAAATTTCTTCAGAATATTAAGTCCTATAAAATTTGTTATAATCATTTTTTTTCTGTCAGACGAGCCGTTCTAGAAATATATGCGAAAAACCACTACAAAGGAATGGAGAAAGCTATGATTAATTATGTCAAACGCCTTGCTAAAATCAAGCAATACCAAAGCCGTGAATTAGTTATTATCCAATGCTATGCGTACATCCTACGTTACGTTTAAGAGTGATGTTTCGCACCTGTAACCTGATCAATAACAAGATTACTACCGAGATACTAACCCATTTTCGAGAATATTTTGAGCTATTTGATTATTTATAAGTTTCTCCAGAGCCCTACTGAAAGAACAAAGTAGACTTATAGGTCGAAAACTATTAGCAACAACCGGAATAGAACATTTAGCTAAAGGTAAAACAAGAGCTCTTTTCCAAAATCAGGGAAATTGTGAATACGTCAGACAGGAATTAAAAATATAAACTAACATTTCGGAAATAATAGGATATAGAATTTTAAAAATTTTAGTGGAATAACATTAGAATCACAGGTTTCAGATTTTATGGACATGACTGTATTAAGCACCTCCTCATGAGAAGCGCAATGAAAGCTGAAACCATCGTGATAATCCAATAGCTCCCCTTGGGATTCAGGATTAGTGGTGTTGGTGAAATATGAGTTAAGGTAATCGGGATTAAGATCGCATGATAGCGCTACCTTTAAACATATTCCATTGTGCTTTAAATTAGATCACAATTTCCAGGCTTACAGAGATGGACCTAACATTCCTGCATGATACCTCCTCTTAACAGTCTGTACTAAGTACTTTGTTAATCCGGTTTCGTAATATATAAGATATTTTAAATTACGATCTAAGTGATAGCTAACATAATTTAGAATCTAAGCATGGTGAAAAGGGGCCAACTCTAATTTTTAGTTTACTCCAACTAGAAAAGCTGATAGCTTTTGATTGGTAGTTGAAAGGAAATGAATGTGGGAAAAGATACAAACATAATGTGACATTTTTACCATATTTGGCATTACTATTTATAGAATTGTAGAATTAAATATGCAGTTGTGAAAAGCTTTTGTCAGGCAATTAGTTTAAGTGTAGAAAAAGACTTGAGTTGACCTGCTGACGCTGTCGTGAAAAGACAAAAAAATTGTTTACGGTTATTTAATAGAAATAAAGAATATCTATTAAAAGTAAAGTAATTTTAAATATATTTTAATGTTCAAGTTTACAACCATCACGAAATGCTGACCTCGTTTCAAACCTAAAAATAATCGGGACCGCGTATGCGTCGTTATTCCGTGCAAATAGCTATCAAATTAAGATTTCGCTGAAGATGAAAGTGCAGAAGAATTGTGAAATAAGGAGAAAGCGTTCATGAAATATAGCAGAAAAGTCGTCATTGCAATTCCGATTGTAAAAATCCAAAAACGGGATAGTAATAGTTACATAGCAGATAACATAGCCACACATTATTTATTGCATCATACCAACATATCAACATCGATATGTGCCATTATGCCATTCGAATTCGGTATAAAAAAAAATTAGACGAAATACAATAAAAGCCCAACCGCACAATTCAAAAGGAGAATCTAAACTCCCATTGCATTCACAGCCAGAAATTTACACAGCATGCAGACATGGAATTGATGAGAACGCCATACAGAAGTGGAGATTTATCGCCCAGTTAATTTATTTCGGATTACGTGCTGACTGGACTAAAACACATGAATTAAAATTTTTTACTCAATTAATCTTAAATTTCAAATTTTTCATTTCGTGTAAGCATTAAAAATAGTAATTCAAATGCAAAGTGAATAGCATAAAATTCTCTCTTAATAAAGCTATGATTTCACATAATTCAAAATCCATAGAGGTCGCAATACTGAGCTTATGAGCATAGCGGCATGATTAAAAAGGCTAGAGACCCCAAAATCTAATATGTAGCAGCTCAAATAAAAGAAGATTCAGATCTATCTAAACTTTTTCGGACATGCCTTCATACACTCTAAAAAATTTTTATATAAAATTACTAGTTCCGTACAATAAAATCAATGGTGAAATTACCTTTTTTAATAATTTTCTATTATAATTGTTAATTTTACTATTGTTTTCGGTTGATTTTTACTAAATGTCCAGAAAATTTACTTTGAGTCAGTAAATTTACAAAATGCCATGGTAAAAATATGCGGTTACCGCTGTAATATCACTCTAGCATTAGAATAATGCTTTATAAGCATTAATATTAAAACATACCCAAAATTTCCTTGATTTTAAGTCCAAAAAATATAATTATAGTTAGATCCACTTGGGCAACAACTTTATGGCAGGGTTTTAATAGATACCTTTCTCTAGACCAATCTAACTATGCCTCAGATCTAGGAGAAATATGTGCATGGTTTATTACTCATAATACAAAAAGATTATAAGTGCTATATTAGAAAAATCCTAGTATCAGTGGAACAAGCGATTATTGCTGTGCCGCTTTTGTTTGTTATTTATTTTTCTCGCTGTTGTTATTTAAAAGATTGCTTCACGTTTAGTACCAAATCTAGTGCGTGCGAAAAATTGCAGTAAGATGTTTGACTTAACAACAACAAAACGCCAAAAGGAAGAATATGCTGAACAGGATTTTTTCTCGCCCTTGTGAACCGAAGTAAAATTTCTACCATTTAGTATCTAGAGTTCCAAAACTGCAGTAAAAATAGATGGTTTAATGGAAAAATTAAGTATGCAGAGGTTAGTAATTATTAGTTATGTAGTTTTACTTAAAACGAGTAAGGGGCGTTTACTCTCTGAAAGTAAATTTACTTTTGTGTAGTAATTTTGCTAGCCAAATAATTAAATTTTACATACTAAAGGTAGTGTACTCCGATTATAGCAGGTAACTGCGGTGGCTCTGTATTTTGTAGTAAATTTCTTCGAATTCGATTCCTTCGATCAGGCTATCATTGGGGTAGTTGTAACTGTATAAACATAATTTATCCGTACACATCAGGCGTATAATCTTAAGAGACGGAGAGACAAACCTATCCAGTTTGTGCAAAGGTCGTCACGATGTTTCATGTTCATCGTAGTTTTACTTCATTACATGTGCATTTGGTGCAGTATTAGATAAGCTTTTTGAATTCATAGCTACCAAATTTCAACACACCTGCTACGTACAACGACGTTCACTTAATAATAACAAAAGGTGATCTACCATATGCTCGTCCTCGTAGGTTACATCTTAAGAAGTGTCAAGCAGAATTCCAACATATGTTGAAGTTAGGTCTGGTATAATTCGTCAATCGTCTTCACTGGTAGATCTCCACAGATTGACGACTATGTGGTAACTATCGCCAAATGAACTCCTGTATCTAAATAACCGATTCCTAGCATTCAAAATTGTTCGCTCATTTTACAGAATTTTCTTAAGAGTAGGTTTAGTACGTGCCTACCATAAAATACCCGTTGAACCACAATTATATACATTTAAAACGAAATTTTATCAAATTTAAAATTTATTTCCGTTGGAATTAAGTTAGCAGCAGAATATAAAGAATATCTATGAATCCTTTTTGCTAGATTGAACGAACATGGAATAAACGTGAATACAAATGCATTTTACGTGTTCCGGAAATATACATTATCGGATACAATATTAACCAGGATGGAATCTGTCCATCTAAGGGTCAAATTTACCTCAACCAAACTCTATTAAAAAGCTACAATGCTTTCTGGAGTTGAAGAATTTTTATAACAGGTTCATATAGCCTAAGAATTCAATCCCTTTTATACAAAAAGCAATCAAAAGTACAAACTAAAAGAACATTTTCGTAAATCTCACAGTGTGGTGAGGCTTTTGATAAACTAAATTAGAATTTAGAAGCAAGCAGGCATTCTATTATTCCTTGCAAGCCCTAATGCTAAGATTAATCTTCTGGTGGTGCATGGTTCTAACTAAGCAATTGGTCACGTTTTACAGACGATATAGAAGATATAGAAATGTAGTGGCAAAACGAGCATCGCAATTAATCGACCATATGTCCGTGAAACCGTACGATGTATGCACTATATTCAATTCTATCCGCATACTCTTACATCCTAGCATCCTACAAAAATATTTCGTTAGTGCTCACGTTGTTGTGGCCCAGTCTGCTGGTACACGGAAGCAATAGGCTGGCAGTAAAGTAGCAAGAAATAGCGGAACACTTTACTTCGCACAGTAAACTGCCCGCTTATTGCTAAATAATGTGATGATTGTTTACATTACGGCGGCAGTGACTAAACATGCTACTTCGCATAGAGCACGGTCATTGCCCGTTTTGTTTACAAGAGCACAGCTGCTTGCTATCAGTGACATTGGCCAGCAGTCTCGTCATCGGTTGTAGAATATTACCGAATCATAATAATTACATATGTTGAGGGTCAGATTCTACTTCCGAGTTCCGTGTACAAGTTTTCGTGGTGCATAACTAAAGTGGTGTGGTCAGTTCGGGTTTTAATTAGAAAGCGGTCGGAGTTAATAGTGATAACAGTATCTAAAATAAAAAGGAGTAATTTAAGGAAGTTAGTGTTTTTAATTGCTTAGGGACATGACAACGTCAGACTTAACCAACCAAATCTATAAGAAGCTTATTTATTTAAACCCAATCCAATCATTCAAAGACAACAAAAAGAATAATCGCCCCACATGCTCATACGTTTTCATAAAAAGAGAAGCATATATATGAGAATGCTACTACCTTAGAAAGAACCGTTTAAGGTCATCGAGGAGCAATCCAAGTACTTTGAATTTTCCGTCTAGGCGTAAGAAATAACAATTTATACTGACAGACTCAAGCGTATATACTTATCAACATATTTTCAGTGAAGGTCGGGAGTAAAGCTCAAAATTACATTTATCTTATAAAACACAATTGATTTGTGTTTTAATGATGTTCATATTATCTTTTCAAAGAACGGAATAATGTGACGTATTCACCATATTTGGCATCACTAATTGTAGAGCTATAAAATTAAATATGCGACTGTAGAAAGCTTTTGTTAGGTAGTAATTTTCAGTGCAGATGAAGAGTTGAGTTGATATACTGACGACCGCCGCGCCATCGTGAAAAGGTTCAATATTGTACACGGTTATTTAATAGAAATAAAGAATATTAAAATCATGGTCATCTTAAAGATGCTTAAATGTTTAAATTTAGAACCGGCACACATGAAACTTCAGGTCTTTTATCATAACACCGATTGTTATGTGGACAGGTGAATAAGTTTGTAGTATTCTTTAAAACGCATTATTTTCCTTAACTGAAGATATATGCAGATATATACATATCTTTGCCTTTTAAAAAAGTCTAACAACTTATATCACAAAAATGTGTATTATCATAAATTTTTTCGAGATTTGAAAAACCTCATTATACTCCAACGCTTCCTAAAAGAGACAAATAATTTCCATTCCTACAATAGAATTAATTTTGCGAAAGTAACAAATTGGCTAGACTTAAGAGATTATTCCCGTAAATTATGGAGCAGACCCACTCTGCAGACTTACACTATCTGAGAAGCTATTTACATCCAACAGGCTATCCTAATCATCAGATTTAACTTTTGCCAAGAACATTCTTACATACTTATAGCAAACGCTAAGCTCTTGTCCTGAAAACAGTTCATGTGGTGGAAAAATTTTGCTTTCATTGGCACCCATTTTTCCGACGAGCTCTGATGTAAAATATCTACAATCACTTGAGAGAATTTCGTACAAGATAATGAGAAAAATAAGAAAGAAGATCAAAAAAAGGCTGTGAAGTTATATAGACACTTCAGCGCCATTAAGCGTAGACTATGGATATACGTACAGACTCCATGATATTGCTAAAGGAGGCAATATATTATCTAGTACTAATGTGAGTATGACAATACAGTAAGTAAGCTTTAGAAATTAATTTGGTTAAAAAATAAATGAAGCACCTTCACAATTGAACTTTTACTTTTTTTTTTGTAATTTAATTTTATCACAGCTCATGGTTTGACACAAAACCCACTTCCCAAGTCATGAAACAGAAATCTATATGTGTGTGTGTGAGTCCGTTCTGTAAAATCTTCTATATTGATACTTATGCAAAAATGCCAAACATTGACTTTATATATGCTATAGAATCTAAACTACTATCCATACAGGAAAATGGTCTTCTAGTAATTAAAGCTTGGTTCCTTACCTTCCCAAAGATTATTCTTACTATATTCCTTACTTAACAAAATAATAAAGTAGTTTTTATTTAAAAGTAACCTCACGATTTTACGTTTAATAACTCTCAGCTGAGTAATAGTTTCAATAGTGTATGTGCGGCCTGAATCCGAAGGCAGACTGATCCTATTTCATCAGTCCACGGCATGTCACGGCACAGCGCCATATTCACAATTATTACTCAGCCGAGAGCTTTAGTTTAAAGAATCGTAGTCATTTGGTTAAGATACATTTTTTTAAATAATTTTGTTAAGAAAGGTATAAAACTTTTATTTCGGTTCGGAAGATAATAAAGTAAGTTTAAGATTATCCGAACATCATTTTTCTGTATGAATAGTAGTTAAGGGCGGAGGAGCTATTGAAGTCAAACTTTTTTCAGTTTTACATAAGAATACTGCACATATATTAGAATGTTAGGACTTAGTTGGGGTTGTCATGTGGTAGTGAGGGAGTCTGTTTCATGACTAGGCCAGTATTTCTCGAGCATTTTGTTTGACCCCACCATATGCCGTTCTCTTATTGACTGGTTTGAAGAGCTTGCGAATATTCCCCAAGGATATAATAGGTAATTCCTTAGTATACTGTGTTTGACAAATTGCGATTACTGAACCATGAGATGTGATAAAGAAATCTTATTCACATAAACTTTCCAAATTATACTAACCAGCCGTGTCGCCAGATAAGCCAAGCTTCCTTTCTTAAGATTCATTACATAATACGCGGCAGGGGCAGGTAACACGTTCACAGCGGTGGCGATGCCAACAATATGTAACATGTACTTTTCATCGAAGTCCAGACGAAGAGAGAGCTTCAATCAATTTAGACGTAAGGTGGGGAAAATTACAACACTGAGAACACAAATTTGACAAATCAAAAACGGTTCTATACATATTTAATTTCAATGCTTATCGAGATCGAGCCTTTCGAAGAAATATTAAGTCTTATTTAAGAACATAATTATAAAAAAAACTGGCCAAGTGCGAGTCGGACTCGCGCACGAAGGGTTCCGTACCATCGTACAAAATTTAACACTATGTACTTTTTATTTATTTTTTCAAATGAGAGTAGGCGTCATTTGAAAAAAAAAACTGCTGTCATTTGAAAAAAAAAAAAAATAAGAATAATGCTGTCATTTGAAAAAATAATGCCTACTTATGATAATAATAATGAATGAGAATAAAACGAGGAAGAAAACTCCGAAAAAATAACTTTTATTGTATGGGGTTCCCCTTTAATTATAATTTATTTTTATTGTTTGTTGTTATAGCGGCAATAGAAATAAAAAAACACACTCTATGAAGTGTCTGCATATTACGGTTCATGAGATACAGCCCAATGACAGACAGACAGACGGACGGACTGACAGACATCGGAGCCATGGTAATAGGGTTCCCGTTTTTTACTCTTTCGGTACAAAACCCTAAAAATGAGGTGCATCACTAGAAAAATGACTTGCTGTAAAAGCACTTCCACCTCAAAAACAAGAACCGAAAAATGTAAGCCGGAAAACTCAATTTATTTCACTTCAGATTTAATAATAATAATAATACTTTATTTGGTGCCGTACTGAAGATTACAATATCTTATGTTAGTACTACTCAAGGTATGTAGAAAAAGTAACAAAATAAAATAAAATAAAATAAAAATAAAAATATAGAAAACTTCAATTCAATTCTTAAATATACTAAACTACTAAACTATCTGTATTATGATTTAAGAAATACTACAACTATTCTAAAGTATAAAGGCCATTTCCAAACTATAAGTCCTTTAACAACTTGGCAAATTCCCTGCTGGACCCAATGCGCTGAACATTACTTGGAAGAAAGTTCCACATTCGGATAGTCTGGACAAAGTAAGAACGCTCACCATGTCGAGAGGCACACCTCGGAACAAGAAGTTGAAGATTTCTGGCCGACTGCAGGAAGTGCAGTTTCTCATGCAGATACATTGGGGTTTTTCCTATAATTAGCTTATGTAAGAATATTAGCCTACGATGATCAAGATAAGTCTCAATTGAGGTTCCAAGTAGTGATGTTGCGTATTCAGATACATGAGCGTACCGCGGAAACTTGTAAATGTAGCGCACCATATCATTAAAAGCCACTACCAGTTTTCTTCGACATACAGAATCAAGCCCACTGTAAACGAGACTACCATAGGTAAAATGAGGCATAACAAGCGTTAGGGCTAATTTTTTACGAAGGCATGTTGGTAGACAGCTAGAGCTAATCCACAATTGGCGCAGACTGCCATATATTTTCCCCAACATTTGAGTGGTATAGTTACAGCAGCTGAGCTTTGAGTTAAATTGAATGCCCAAGTTCTTTATGGAATCAACATATTCCAATATCATATTGCTGAGCATCACCGGTGGGATGTCAGATTTTTCAATAGCTCCTCTATACACGGCTAAGCAATTTGATTTTGATGGGTTGAGTAACAGTTTATTGTCTAGTGACCAATTGTGTATTCGCTGCAGATCCTCATTAATGCGACACACACAATCTTCCATTAATCCGATTGGCCTACTAAGGTATAGTTGAACATCATCAGCATACAGATGTATAGATGAATTCTTTACAATCTGCGGAAGGTCATTTATATATAGGCTGAATAAGAGTGGACCAAGGACTGATCCTTAAGGAACACCAGAATGAAGGAAAGATGGAGTAGAACGAGAACCTCGTACCACTACAATCTGACAGCGATTTGAGAGAAAGCTGCCAATTAATTTTATAGCTGATGATGAAAAACGAAAACTATTAGATAGTTTAAGAAGTAAATTAGAGTGATCAACAGAATCAAATGCCTTAGAGAAGTCGAGTAAAACTATAATTGATAGGTGGTCATTATCGAGAGCCTCGTGAGTATCTGTTACTACTTTTAGTAGTGCTGTCTCACAACTATGCTTTGGCCGAAAACCTGATTGCCATGGCGATAACATGTTGTTAGCCTCAATATGACCCATAACTTGCCTATACATAATTTTCTCTAATACCTTAGCAAGGAAATTCAGCAAGCTAATAGGTCGAAAATCATTTAATTGTGAGGAAGAGGTCTTTTTAGGAATTGGAACCACTAGAGCCTGCTTCCAAATGGTAGGAAATTGGGCGGTGGTGAGACAGGAATTAATGACATGCATCAGCGGACTGCATATATAAGGAGCTAGTAGTTTAATGAATTCTGGAGGTAAGCCATCAATGCCAGTGGCATTGGACTTTATTGAATACATTGTTCTTAAGATTTCATGATGATCAGTGCAGTAGAAAGCGAACCCCTCAGTTGAGCTATCTGGGAATATACTACTTTGAACATGCTGACTAGAGGCCACTGAGCTAAAGAAGCTGTTTAAAGCATTAGGATCGACATTCACTTCCGGTGGTGTATGCCCATATATTCCCAAATTACGCATGTTTTTCCATAGAGTTTTCGCAGGCAAGTTTGCATTTAACTTATTGCAAAGATAAGTGCGCTTAGAAGCACGAATCATAGCCGATACTTTATTACGCACCATTTTGTATCTGTTAAATGCAGCTACGTCGCGTACCCTTCTTTTGTATTGCCTATGGAGAAAATCACGCTCTGCCATTAGGTAATGAATGTCTCGAGTGATCCATGGACATTTATCTTCCCTGCGTCTACAAGTTTTTAAAGGAACGTATTTATCGAATAAATATAAAAGTTTACCGACTAAGATTTCAACTTTATCGTCTAATACGTCGCATTCGAATACGGAATTCCATGACATTTCACTACATTCAGTAATAAGCTGATCTTTATTTAAATTTTTGAAATCACGATATGTAAATGTAGTGTAATTAGGCAAGGCTGACACATTCATTCTGTAAGTTAAAAATAGAAAATCACGATCAAAGTTACTGGGCGGACTAATTTGATTGCTGAACAATACATTTTGCATGTTAGTTGTGAGCATGTAATCAAGTTGGGATGGAGTAGTGGCATTAAAGTAAGTAGGTAAATGATTTATTACTTTTAAATCCAACGTCTGTAATATGTATGATAAGTCATTTCTTGATGTAGAGCCGCTAAGAGCATTGACGTTGAAATCACCGCATACTATTAGATCCTGATATCGTATAACTAAAGCTGACAATGTATCAGATAACTCAGTAGTACTTTCCATGGTAAAACTGTTTGGAGGACAGTAAACACTGAATAGAATGCACTTATGTGAGCCTGAAGATATTTCAATCCCCAAAAATTCAATTTCCTGTCCAGCGGACGAAAAAGCAATGACAGAAGCTCTTAAAGAAGTATGTAAATAAATAGCAACACCACCTCCTACCCGATTTTCACGATCATTTCTGTAAATAATATAGTTAGGAATTGTAACCATTTTGCAATTAATGTTAGAGTTAAGCCAAGTTTCACATACTATTAGTGCATGAATCTTGGAGTTAGAGATTTGAGCTCCAATGGTTAATAAAATCCAGGAAAATAGGATAAATTAAGAATTTGGCTGAGAAAATAGTTATATATATATTTCGGATTTGTAAAAAATCACTATTTTTATGTTTTACCGGCCGAATAAGTTTTTCGGCTGAAAATTCGGCCGATAAAACATAAAAGTTGTGTTTTTCTTAAGAATCTGATATAAATATACAATTTTCTCAGCAAAATTCTTAGTTTATCCTATTTCCCATGATTTTATTAATCATTGGAGCAAGAATCTTGTTTTAAGGTAAATAAGTGACACATTTGTTTTATATATGACCATACGTAAATTTTATTGTAGAAATTAAAGAAGAGCTTCTGAGAAATTAAAGAAAACTGAAGAAAATCGCATGAATTATTACTGGGTTTGAGGATTGAGTAGCGTGAAATAATTTTTCATCACGCATTTATGTAAGCTTGTCGGCTAGTTTGTACACGATGTTTTCATACAAATAGTAAATGGAATTTCAACAAGCAAACAAGTAAAACAGGTAGAATTTGTCTAAAACAAATTCTTATGATACTCTAGATGAGTGCCCGTATGTAATTTCGCATGGTCACCAATCTGTGCCAGTTTGATTTTTAAAGTGGTTTTTCGCGTATATCTTTAAAGCTAGGCGCAGACTGACGCGGTGGTGATGGCGGATAACGAAGCGGTAGCGATGGTAACCACTCACACTAGTGGATTTCTAGAAAAATGGAAATTTCCGAACTGTGTCGGAAGCATAGCATAGCATAGCATGTTACAATTAAATGTCCTCAAAAAAGCGGATCTATGATTTTTTTATTTCAAAAAGTTTTCAATTGTTCTATTGGCTATTGTTGGACCTAATTACAAATTTATATGTATAGATGTATGTTATTCTGGCATTTTGGATGAATCAGTTATGGGTAGAAAATTTGAAAATGAACAGTTTGCCCTTCCGGCAACAAAATCATTACCGAATCAAACAACAACTACTCCTTATGTATTGATTGGTGACGAAGGTTTCCCTTTGAAAACATACCTTATGCGGTCATTTCCCTACAGAGTTTCGAGATATAATCCGGAAAAAGAGATATTTAATACTTGTACGGCTGGAAGTTTGGTGGAGAATGAATTTGGCATTCTTTCTCAAAAATGGAGATTTTGTCTCAGGACGTTAGAAACCAATGTAACAACAACAATAAAAATAGTTCAAGCAGCTTGTGTATTGCATAATTTTTTAAGATCTAAAACTTATGAAGACAATTATTTTGCAGTTTTTTGCAGTTTTAGAACCTCCTGAACCTCAAATTTCCTTTTTCAAATTTTAAACAAGATGCAAAAAGATCAAGAAATGAGGCTTTTGAGATCCGCCAAAACTTTGTAAAATATTTTAATATAGAAAAAAGATAAGTACATTTTACACATTAAATATAAATTGAATGCAATGTACTTACCAGTTTTTCTCGTTTGCTTTCCAATTTCGTCCCATATTTTATTCTTTTTTCTTAAATTTTTATAGTCCTCATGACGCAAATCATACAAAATTGGATATTTTCTCACAATTTCAATCATTTGTTCACATTCCATTCTGCACCTGCTACTTATCTACTTGCGATTACGCGGTGAAATGGTGCATGCAGCGGTTGGTGGCGGTGGCGATTTTTAATCGCCGCACCACAGCTCATCGCTGTTAAGCAAATCGCAACAATGTATGCTGACACATTCGAGAACACATGCAGCGATTAATCGCCTTTCCACCGCCACTGCTACCGCCATCACCGCCGCGTCAGTCTGCGCCTAGCTTAAAACAGTTCGTCGGACAGTAAAAATTGTTATAACTAATTTCATACCCTTTCATATTCTGAACAACTGGATTGATCGTTTTCATAGTAGACGTAAAATATCTAAATTTTTATATGGTAATACCAAGAAAAGGTTGCCCGATTAGCCCATTTTTGATGCTTTTTTTACAATTGGTATGAACATGTACAAAACTTCAGCTCTCTATGTCAACGCGTTCTCAGGCAGAGCCCAAATATATAGTGAAAAATGGAATGATTGTATGGTAACCTTCTGAAAGAGTTGCCCGATTGTTCCCATTTTCGTACTTAAGTTTACCTTTTTCTTAAAAAGCCCAGGTACAAAATTTCAGCTCTTTATATAAGTGAACGCGCTTTCGAGTTATCGTGCGGACAGACAGACGGACGGACAGACAGACAGACAGACAGAAGGGCATACAAAAATCAAAATAACTTGTAACATTACGCGTTGGTGTCCAGTCCATTTTGCTCTGACAGCTTTATTTCTGTGCGTTCCAAATGGAATGACAAACTTAGCATACCCTATGATTTCATCTAGGGTATGCAAGCTAGAATTGATCTAAAACGAATACTTATGATAACCTAGCTTAATGCCCATCTGTAATTTCGTGTGACAGCTTGATTTTTGATGTAGTTTTTCGCATATATTCCTAGAACAGTTCGGCGAATAATAAAAGTTATTATAACCAATTTCATAGCGTTTCATATTGAAGAACTTTTTACTACAAATACAAACGTTTAGGACTGATCATTTTCACAGATGGACAGACGGATAGGCAGGTGGACAGATGGACAGAAGGGCGGACAGATGGACAACGGACGGACAGATGGACAGATGGACGGACAGATGGACAGACGGATGAGCATACGAACAAGCAAAAATCAAAATAACTTTTAGTATTATGCGTGGGCGTGTAACCTATTTTGCTCTACCAGTATTATTTCTCTCCGTTACAAACGCAACGACAAAGTTAGTATACCCTATGATTTCATCTAGGATATAAATAAGGTCTTCTTCTCCAACTCTAAGCCTATGACGTTGTTGGCTCGGTCGGAGGTTTTGCTCGGGCGCCAATAGTTTTGGGCTGTAGCAAAACGTCAGATTTCTCGCTAGGTAGCGTCAGTGGAGTAAGGCGTCCAAATGTCAACAGCTGCTTTGAGTTCTATCTCTTGATTTACTGCTTATTCCTCTTATATAAGTGTAAAATATTTGACATATTGATTAAATCTAGATAAGACGTGCGATAGGATAGCTTTCCGTGGCACACGCACTGACTAGTGGCTGCCGTTGCTCACGTATTATCATTTGTTGTCTGTTTATTACGTACTGGCGAGAGCAGAATGGCTTTCCGTTGGAAATTTACTAACTAGTGGATTTCGCAGTTCATATATTACTAGTAGTTCCCCGTTTTTCACGTACGGGCGGAGTTGTAGGCAGAGACGGATATTATATGTTTCCCGGGCAAGCCAGTTTAACTTCTAGAATATTTGTATAGCACTCCTATGAAGGAGTTACCTGTCTTGTTCCATTTTCGAACTTAAATGTACATTTTTTTTTAAAGTCCAAGTGTAAAATTTCAGCTTTGTACGTTAATGCGTTCTTGAGTTATTGAAATGACGGACAGATGGACGGACAGACAGATAGAGGATAGACAGACGTGCATGCAAAAATCAAAATAACTTTTAATATTATGCTTGAGTGTCCAATCCATTTTGCTCTAAAATAAATATTTCTATGCGTTACAAACGAAATGACGAACTTATGTATACTCATGAGCTAATGAGGGTTTTTGTTTTTGCTGACACGTGGGATATCCGAAGATACATATGTCAGAACCAGATTAAAAATCTGTTAACTGCGAAGTGTCAGGTTCGTGATTTTGCGCAAAGGTAGCAGACAAAATCAAAATCATCAAATCACACTATTTTTTTACCTTTAAGCAGTCTCTGCAGTTACCGCAAGACAGTTGGTCAACTTCCAACTTTTACGCAAGTACCACAGGGAAATGTTTTGATGGCTAAAGAACACGTTTGTTTTGATGAAATTTGTAATGTAAGTAAGGAACCGGATATTTCAAACGTTACTCTTATTATTAGCACAAGTTTTAATAATATAAAAAAAAAAATCTACAAGCAGCACAACATTGATAATATGAAAATTGAATTGACGCAGTAACGGCAATTTCATTCTGGGCAGCAGTTCATTTTCTGCGTTTTTTGACAGTTAGGTGCGGAGTACTGCATAAACTGTGTGTTGATTTCTGTTCCAGCGGTAAATTTGACAACCCCTTCTCGTTCTAATGCAAAAAGTTGATTTTCAAAAAAAAAAAAAAAAAGGTAGCGATCTAGGCCCCAAAACAAGGAAAAAAAAAATGAGGACAAAAGTCAAGACAAATTAATAATAAGAACTAAACTGACCGACCTATTTATGTGATGCAAGTACCTGCCAAATTTCAGAAAGGTTTACCAAAAAAAATTCAGATCCAAAGTAATAAGTCTCGAAAAGCAAAACAAGAATATTCTTGTTACCGGAAACTTGTCCCAAAAAAATTGTTCCGATTTTTTGGACAGCGCAATGCATCCGGCAAGCAGTCAGTCTCGGGAAAGAAAGGTTGGAAAGAAGCAACCTAATTAAGAATAAGGAGATTTAAAAATATATAAAAAAATCTTTGATTGTTGGAAAGGGGCCCTGGACAGAAACCCACCGGAAAAGTGTTAGAAGAGGATAACATGTGTTTTTTTTTTTTTTTTTTTTAATTAATATAGTTTCTTTATTTCTTTACAAGCTTTCCGCCAATATTAAACAATTTTTACTTTTTCTAGGTTACAACCTGGTCCCTAGCCTTAACTCTCCAGGTATACACTTAGTAATTTTAGGCTGTTTCTTCCTTTTTATGATAAATAACATTTCACAAGAATTGGCCTTGTACTTATGTTTTATGACTTCAATTCTCATAGGAGAGAACGATTTGTGATCTCCCTCCGCAGTTTTCACATTTTATTTCTTTTGATAATATATGCAGTATGCACATTTGTACATATATACTGCACAACTAGGCTTAATATAACAATATTCTTATTCAACAAAGCAGATGTCAGTCTTTAATGTCAACCAATGATCATAATGCCATTCTTATTATATATTTTATCACTTAGTACGTAGTTAAACTTATCACAAATTTTAATGGAGAAAAATGTTCACTTAAAGCTCATTTTTCAATTATGTAACTGTATTTTATGCTATATTGATGTTCTTTAAGGAAACCACCCAGAAATTCATTTATGTATTGGACATTAAGGTCGCAAGGGGTAGAAAACTCTTAAAGAGAATTTAATTAGGTATATCAGATTTAACAATGACAAATAAACATGATGCTGCTAGGTATTTTTTGTTGGCTTAATTTCAATTAAAACAGTGCTATAAAATCCCATAATATACAATAATACTAAGTCCACATAACTCACTTTGTCGCCAGAAAATGCAAGGCATTTCTAATGCCAGTACAATATATTGTCTAGAGTCCCCACAGAAAACATTTGACTGCTACCCATTCCCCAGTTTCCCTGAAAATTATTTAGCTTCAAAGAAACCATGAACTGAACATATCGAAAGAGCTATGAATTCTTCAAGGAAGTAGTCATAACTCCGTTGTCAGTACAGGAAGAGTGCATCCTGTATTTTATATGAACTGAAAAATTTCCGACTGATAATGGATGATGGGATGAAAAAATTCATGGGGGAATGGGTTTTAAAAAAAGTTCAATTAGTTTTTGATGCACAACACAGAAATTTCCTGGAGATAAAGAATTACGTCTAGTCTGGAAGTCCTGTTCGAAGAAAATGACAGATTTCTCTCCGAAAGCATGCATTCTATGGTGAAACATAAACAGCTCTCACATTGGTCACAACGGGTGGATGGGTTGTTCTTAAGTGATTTATTGGATCTCAGTTGAAAATATATTCCTGAGTTTTTATAGGTATACTGCTATTGGGGACTTGGGGTTATCCACAACTGTCTCACCAAGAGTTGTTTATCTTCGGATGTCAAACACTCCAGGGTCATGTTTCATTAAGCTGAAAAAGGGGTAAACTTGAGAAACTGCACAGCACCCTGGAGACTATCATATGAATCCTTGAATTCTGAAACCGGCAATATCGATATTATGGGGAACTGAAGAAGGGAAGAGTTTCTACACGCATACATACATCTTGAGTTGTCTACATGGAGGACTTTATAATAGATTCTTCGCTCTTTTCAGTACGCAACAGGCAAATCTGATATTATAGAACATTTATCACTTACCTTTTTACATCTTGCTAGAGCTATTATCGTGATTAAATTTCCAGGTACTCCAACCAGAATGAAAATAATACAAGTCGCAGATGCAAAAGTTAATAACCCTGATGAATATCCTTGGAACAATTCGTCCTCGTATCCTGTGGATACATCTGTCACGATTTCAATTGTTATTAAATTAAGTATCATGTGAATTTTTTTTCCAATTACCTCCATTGGTTGAGTTACTTCCCGCAAATAATGATGAATTTTCGTTATACGGGCTCCAAGAGGATGGTATCAGATCCATCGCAGGAAAGCATTAAAAAGATGAGTTGGAATTTTGTTTGGGTGGGTGGAGGATAAGCTTTAACACAATTACTTTTTCTATGTGTTCAATTGTCCTAATTTTCGCCGATCTGTTTCTGGCACGTGTTCGTATGTCATTTCTCTCTGTCTGTTTGGTCTGCAAATAAGAGAAAAAGTTTTGTATTTATGAATTATTTTACTTATTGCAGAAACTTATATACAGGCAGCAGGAATTTTAAGAATACTTTGGGAAATGGAAAATTATTCAGATTTTAATTTTCAATTCGTAAAAATAGGTATCATTAATGTTTATTTGTATAGTGTTAACAGTAATTTGGAATAGTTAAAAGAGATTATTTTGGCTTCTACATACATAGGTATATAGATATATATTTTGTTTTTATACCCCAGATGAAATCACAGGGTATATTAAGTTTGTTATTTAGTTTGAACCGTATAGAAACAATGCTGGTAGAGCAAAATGTATTGGACATCCGGTATAATATTAAAGTTTTTTTTTTTTATTTACTAACATTTTCGTCTCCAGACACTTTCAGCAGATTGTATCTTTAATACCGCATTTGTTACTGATTAACTAGCAAATATTTTGAGGGAATTGAGGTTTATAAGCGCTGCAATTACTCCGTTCATTAATAAGTACCGTGCTCACAATATTGGCCTTGAATGACGTTTTCTTGGATTATTCAAAAATCTTCATTGCTCCCATGTTTTTCTTGGAGGATTCTAACTCACATTCAGAAAGTATGAAGAAGGTAAAATATAGTTCTAAAAATTTCTCATCATGTTTACGCTTCTTTGTACGCCGCGTGAAAAAACAATGAAGTGTGTCGTCGTGTTCGTGATCTAAACGTACGCCCAAACTCTCCATACGAACTTACTTAGGACACTAGATATAACCACGGATTGCCTTAAGTACCAGAGGATATTAGGGAATCAGAAGTTATACAAAGTTAGGGTACAAATCGTCTCTTAAAATACCAGGAATGTGTAGAATTAAGTATGCTAATTGCTACAACAATGGTGGAAGCAGTATTATTTTACATTCGCATTATTGGCGAAACTAAAAATATTAGTGAATAGCTTCTACTCAAATTTGAATTTCAAGTAAGATGTATTTTAGCTCGGCGAATAATAAAAAGCATAACAACACATCAACTATAATATCAAAAATGTTAACCGTTTTGACGGATCTCTAAGCATTTATTTTTAAAAATTTAATTAAAGCTTTTGCTAGAAAAATCGTTTGGAAAATTTTATTTCTAAAATTGATTATAAATTTTTTTCTATATTATGATATTATTACGCACAAGAAAGTAACATAAGCGACATCTGTTGGAAATAAAAACAACTTGAGGTTAGTGATATCTTAAACTTTGGGTTCGGAAAATAGAGTTTACGGGAAGGTTCTAGGATAATTGTAGAGTATAAATGCGGTACTTCTTACATCCAGGAGGCGAGTCTTATTTCAGACAGTGAAGTGAACGAAGTAAACTATTTGAATTGTGATAATTAGAAGTACAGTGCAGCGATAACTATAAAGAGTTAATTTGATAATTGTTTTTAAATGTTATAAAAGTAAACAGTGAAGTTAAATAAAAGACGAACTTGTTAATGATATCTGAAATATTATATTTTAAATAATGAACAAACCCACGCTCGTAACAACTGGCGTCAGAACTGGGATGAATTCGCGAAATAAAGTGGTGGCATTTGACTTTGAAATTTAAGAGTGATTAATTTGGTGAAATCGTGTGAAACTTTCCTTCTTTAAGTGAAAATTCCGAAATATAATTTTATATTAAACTGTGAGTGAATTATTAAAGTAATGGAACACAAACTACACGAGCTTCGCATACCATTGAAAGTGGAGTTGGGGAAGCGGTGATTGCAAACATGAGGTCTAAAGAATGTTCTAGTTGATCGACTTAGACAAGCTTTGATAGAAAAAGAAAAAAAGAATCTTGAGACATTTGTTTTCGAAGAAGAACCAGAAGCTGAGAAAAGGAGCCTCCGATGAACATAGAATAGCTTTTTTGGGTACTTTAATGACCAAAATGCAGCTTTCAACCCTGGAGGTGAAGAATGCTCTTGAGGAATAAAATAATGCCCTTAAGGAACAAAAGAATTCTTTGGAAACCAGTTTGGGCGAACAAAAAAATTCTCCGGATTCCCGATTGAATAAGCAGAAGAAATCTCTGGAGGAACAAAAGAATTCTCTGGAAACCTGTTTGGACAAACAAAAGAATTCTCTGGAATTTCGTTTAGATTAGCAGAAGAAATCTCTGGAGGAACAAAAGAATGCTTTTAAGGAATAAGAGAACTCTCTGGAAACCCGTTTGGACGAACAATAGAATTCTCTGGAACCTCGTTGGGATGAACAAAAGAGTTCTCTACAGAATTGTCTAGAAACTTGTTTGAAGGAAAAGAAGGATTTTCTGCAAAATTCATTAGACGAACAAAATTTGAAAATTGAAGGAATCCATCAGGAGGTGGTGGAAGTGCAACAATAAGTGTCGGAAGTACAACAAAATGTCACGGAGCAGCTTAATAACTTTAAAGGAGATTTTGAGAGGATAAAGCATCGACAACCTCGCCACGAAGAAATTGAAATATCCGGTACAGGCAGAATGAAACCTCCAATATTTGATGGACAAAAATCCGTGGCATATTTTCAAGAGACAATTCGAGGCAGCTTACGAAGTAAATGGATGCAGCGATGCAGACAAAGCTACAGCTCTGATATTAGCACTTCGAATTCTTGCGCCAGAGCTATGACAAACTATACCGATTGAAAAGTAACGTTACGTTATGGAGATGAGCACTTGCAGCGAGTATATCGCCTGCAGTTACGCAACATAACTCAAAAGCATGGCGAGTCACTACAACAACTGTAGGCTGATGTGGAAAGATTAGCTTATCTTTCATACTCTAGCATAAACGCGGATTACCTTAATGAAGTGACAACAGAGGCTTTTGTGAACGCGATTGCAGAAAAAAATTTACAACAAGCGTTAAGGCTAGCAGGAAAGATATCAACAGCAGAAGTACTAGCCTATGCAGAATCACCAGAAGAGGAGGACAGAACAGAAAGCCAAAGATGTCGAGCCAGGGAGCAAGTTATTCGGGGAGAGACTAGAAATCAAAGAGCGACTAGTCGCATCAACTCCCCTGTTCAGCAGTCGGAAAACATGTAAAAACCAACTTCGGGAGGCAGAAGTTGGTTGGTGGAGTCGAGAGCCCTAACATCATCATTCAGGTAGCCCAGTTGCAGAGAAATAACAGCAGTCTTGTTATATATGGAAGTGTGGGAAAAAATGAGTGCGCTGTCACTATCGATAGTGGAGCTTCGAGATCGATTATTAAAGCGGATGTTGTCAAGAACAAATGGGCTCACAAGCCCACCAAATATTTACTTAGAACAGCAGCTGGAGTAGCAACAGAAGTCTTTGAGAAATAACTTTGGATGTTCAACTAGGCGAACTCCTATTTCCTCATACTTTCCTATTTTCAGACATTTTGGATGAATGCTCAGCACATCCGAAAATGAGGTACAACTAAAAGAGGTGCTATAATTGGAAATTGTGAACCCGTATACCAGATTGTTAATTTGGATAATGATAGTAATATCAAGAGGACAAAACCTATACCAGGCTCTACTCAACAGGTTCAGAAACATCTTTCGTACAGTGCTGTAAGTGAACAATAATACAAAGATGCCAAAGATGTGATCAATGAATTTTCGGAATTATTTGCAATGAATGATAAAGATTGCGGTAAAACAAATCTTGTCCAGCATGGGATCAATACAGATACCAGGAGTTGCAGATATGATAAACTCCATGAAGGAACAAGGCATAATAGAGGAATTTAATAGCCCTTGGCCATCCCCAGTTGTTCTGGTCAGGAAGAAGGATGGCAGCACCCGATTCTGTGTAAACTACCGTCAACTAAATTACGTAACCAGGCAGGATAGCTACCCGTTATCCAGGATTAATGACACATTGTATACTCTTTCCGGAGCGCAATGGTTTTCCACAATGGATTTGAAGAGCGATTACTGACAAGTGGAAATACATCCCCAGGACTGAGAGAAAGCTGCTTTCTCAGTTGGAAGTGGCTTATAGCTGTTCAAAGTTATGCCATTTGGATTATGTAATACTTCAGCCACATTCGAAGGGCTCTTGGAATGTGTTTTAAGTGGTTTAACCTGGAAAACATGTCTTGTCTACTTAGATGATATAATAGTAATCGCAAGGATATTCGAAGAACATAAAAGCAAACGGGACGTACTGCAACGACCGAGAGATGCAAAACTGAAGCTCAGTACGAATAAATGTGCTCTATTTAAACATGAAGTTAAATATTTGGGCACATAGTGTCATCACAAAGAGTAAGAACTGATCCAGAGAAGAGTACAGCTGTTAAAAATTGGCCAGTTCCAAAAGATAAACATAAATTAAGGAGTTTGCTTGGTCTAGCTACCTACTATAGTCGATTCGTAAAAGGTTTTGCAGATGTGGCAAGGAATCTACATCAACTTACAGAAAATGGAAAGCCGTTCATATGGTCGGAGATATATATTGTATTGAGAATTGTAAACTCAACCAAGCATTTCCATAAATATCTCTACGAGCAGAAATTTATCCTTCGCATTGACCATGCAGCGCTTAAGTAGCTTTTGCAGTTTAAAAACCTTGAGCGACAAGTGGCGCGATGGATAGAGGGACTCCAAGTTAATGACTTTGAAATCCAACACCGAAGAGGTCATATCCATGGAAATGCAGACGCAGATAACTGAGGAACCATCGACAGATTGGGACAACGAGAGCTTGTGAACAGCACAAATAGGAGATACAGACATATCACCCATTATTGCTTGGAAAGAAGACATGGAAAGACCACAATGGAAGGATATTTCGGAGAGGAACGAAAAGCTGAAGAGGCTCAATGAAATTCTCTTCACGTTTAATGCGGTATATTAAAACACAAGTGGGAAGCACCTAACGACGGGTCATTCCGAATGCAGATAGTCGTCCCAGCATCAAAGGTCAACGATGTTCTAGGAAAAATGCACAGTGGATCATCTGGAGGGCATTTAGGGGTAAATAAAACGATTTCCAAAATACGAGAAAGGCTTTATTGATTACATACGCGAGAACATGTGGAGGAGTAGTTCCGCAGATGTACTATCTGTGCTTCTTGTAAAGGGCCGCCACACAGGAACAGAGGATACATGTAGAAGTATAATGTAGGGGCCCCATTTGAGAGGATAGCCGTAGACATCGCCGGACCTTTTCCAGAAACGGATAACGACAACCGTTACATATTAGTTGCTATTGACTACTTCAATAAATGGCCTGTAGTTTATGCAACCCCTAATCAAGAGGCAACCTCAGTGAAGGAACAAATAATAATGAATTGAGTCACTAGATTTGGTGGGTCTCACGAACTTCCATCGGACAAAGGACGGAACTTGCAAACACGGACTTTTCAGAAAATGTGTAAAATACTGAGAATAAGAAAAACCAGAATAAGTCCTCTGCAATAGTCAACTATCATCAACACGACTGGGATCGACTGTTCCTATGTTCCTAATGGTTTATCGATCAGCTGTTCACATCACGACCGGACAAATCCTAGATAAGGTCATATTCGGAAGGGAGATGCGTTTACTCTGAGACCTCAAGTTTGCTACACCCAGAGGTGAACCAAAGTTATCAGACGACTATGTATCGGAACTTAGACAATGATGAGCTGATATGCACGAGGCCACGAGAGCTAAATTAGTCATAAATAACGTCGGATGGACGCCCGCTATGACTCACGTGTTAATTCAGCCGGATTTAATGAAAGTGACGTTGTTTAGCTGTACAACCCGAAACGACGAAAAGGATGTTCTCTAAAATTACAGCTACACGGGGAAGGACCATGTTCCGTGGTAACTAGAATTAGTGACGTGGTATACAGGATTCAGCGTGGTACAAAAGGCGAACGGAAAATCGTTCACCTGGATCGTTTATGTTAATACTGCGAGCATCAACATCGTGGACCACCTGTTGTTCGGAGCGAACAATTTTAAGAAGGGGGCAGCGTTTCGTGCAACAAAGTGGCACAAGCGACATCTGTTGGAAATAAAAACAACTTTAGGTTAGTGACATCTTAGTAAGCTTTGGGTTCGGAGAATATAATTTACGGGAAGATTCTAGGATTAATTGTAGATTATAATTGCTGTACTTCTCACATCCAGGAGGCGAGTCTTATTTCAGAGAGTGAGTAAACGAAGTAAACTATTTGGGTTGTGATAATTGAAGTACAGTATAGCGATAACTATAAAGAGTTGATTAGATAATTGTTTGTAAATGTTATACAAGTAAATAGTGAAGTTAAATAAAAGACGAACTTGTTAATGATATCTGAAATATATATGTTTTAAATAACGAACAAACGCCACGCTCGTAAAAATATGTTTGCTATATACATATGTATATCCATAAATGTTTTTATCGTGGAGAAATATACGAACCAAGCAAATGTTTCTGCAACATTCGTAATCACATATTAAAATTAAACGTTCTATATTTAACTAATTGCAGACTTATCTCTGCCTAGATTTTGGGAAGAAGACGGAGCTATAGTCGTCTTCTCCAACTCTAAGCCATTTTACAATAAACTCCAAATCATATTCTATTTGAACAGGTACGTAAGCACCACAATGTTCAGCGATCAAAAAACTTTTGAGGTTGAATAGACGGGGCTGCCCATTTGCAGAGAGCTCTTGCAAGAATGCTATGTTAATTGCTTTGTACAATAAGATCATTAAGCGCGACACATCGTTCGCATACATGCCAAAACCCGAATAAATTTTAACCTTATATAATGAATCACACGTAGATACAAATACTTGTACTATCGCTAATTCTTTAAAAAAATAAAAAATAACCCATTTCTCCAATGCATTTAGTACAGACATATATACATATCTTCATATGTACCTACATCTAGAGTATTAATTTAAATTACTTGTTTTGCACAAAACGAAATTTTTCTACCAAAAGAACCAATTCCGGCTTGGCAAAGTTATCGTAAACACGAGTCGAGTATTTAGAGACTTGTACCTGCAATATTCGTAAATACGCTTCAGGCTTACATATTCTTTGAAATACCAACATTGATGTGAATGGCGAATCAATTGATTTGTTTTCGTTATTCATTACAGCAACTCTTTTCTACGCCAGACTTCAATGTTATTCAGGAAAAATTTATTAATAGCATCTGTCAGAGTGTAGCAATGTCGGTCATGGTGGAAACTCGATAATGAAGTGTTTACTGTAGACCTCAATTCTCTAATTTTGTAGATATATTGCTGTGATCCACTTAACCAAATTAATTAGATCATAACTCAGATGATATTTCCTTGCTATCATATACATATTTCGAATCCCCCTTGGGACTGATGTATATATGCCTGTTTCAATATTGATGGGAAACTAGAAACAATTTCTTTCAGAGTGGGAAATGTTTATATGTTCCTAATAAGGATTAGCGGTAAATTCAATATCAGCGAAGTCTTTCATTCAGAATATATGTACATAGATGTATATACGAAATATTTAGATAGATTATTATAGGTGAAAGGTGCCTAACAGATTAAAAAATATCAGCAATTCATTTTATGACAAAAAGCCATTATAATTGAAGTAAACTATGCTAAATGCAAAGATTTAATTAATATACATAACTTCACGGTAAATGTACAACATGATTAGACTGTAGAGACTATCAGTATCAGCTCGAATAGTAGTGACACTTAAAAAAGGATTAATATATGATAACGGGTTTACCAATAAGAGGTGTTATTTTGATATTCAAAGAAAAATGCCATTTTTTGAGATAAATGATCGGATCTTTATTTCATTATAAAGAGAAAGGTATGCCGTTAATAACGGAAAATAACATCAGCCAAATGACCACCACGACAACGCCTATAGGACCATATCCTTTTCATGAAATTTTCCATAACCAAATTGCAAAGTGGCTGCCCTATGTCCTCGATAGCCTCACGAATTCCATCTTTGAGGTCTTGAATCGACGCTGGGCTGTTGGCGTAGACCTTCTCTTTCACGTGGCCTCAAAGGAAGAAGTCGCAAGGTGTTAAGTCACAAGATCTCGGTGGCCAATTGTGATCACCTCTCCGAGAGATAACACGGTCCGGAAACTTTTCCCGTAAAAGATCAATGGTTTCGTTGCTTGTATGGCACGTAGCGCCGTCTTGTTGAAAGTAAACGTTGTCCAGATCAATACCATCCAATTCCGGCCATAAAAAATCATTAATCATCTGTCGATAGCGCAATCCATTCACCGTAACTGTTGCTCCAGCCTCATTTTCGAAAAAGTAAGGTCCAATGACCCCGCGGGACCATAAACCGCACCAAACAGTCACACGTTGAGGATAGAGAGGCTTTTCAACAATAACTCATGGGTTTTCCGAGCCCCAGATGCGACAATTTTGCTTGTTGACGAAGGTATCGAGGTGGAAATGTGCCTTATCACTCAAGATGAGTTTACGATGGAATTCCGGATCATTTTCATGCATTTCAAGGACCCAATCAGCAAAGACTCGACGTTGTTCATGATCGGCCGGCTTGAGTTCTTGTGTTAACTGAACTTTAAAAACCTTAAGACCCAAATCTTTATGCAAAATACGGTGTAATAATGTTTGCGGAATGCCTAATTCCAAAGAACGACGAGGAATGGACGAACCTGGGTTTTCTTCAACACTTTCGGCTACAGCAGCAATATTCTCGGCTGTTCTTGAGCGACGTGCAGGGGTTTTATTCTTCACATCACTAACTTGTCCCGACAGCTCGAATTTTTCTACCAATTTCTGTATTGCGGTCCGACAAGGTGCTTCACGACGACCCAAAAATTTTCGAGTTTTACGAACCGTCTCTGCCACATTTTCACCATTATAGTGAATTTTAATAATTTCAATGCGTTGTTGAATCGTGTATCGTTCCATTTTTATTAATGGCGTAGTTTCTACTTGTCAACTGTCAAAAAATGTCAGCTCCAGAAGTGACATCTACCGAAATAGCGGGCTAATTAAAATAACATTGCAAAACCGTTTATTCAATTGATCAGTTAATGAGTGCTAGTGTTAGTATGAACTAAAATATGAACAACACATTCACACATACCCATACACACACTCCAGATGAAATGTCAATTGATGCGGAGTTGTATTAACGTATTTGATGATGCGTTCAAAATGCGTACAATACGATAAATTTTTGATTGCAAACAAGTATATCGCAAAATTTTGTTGGCATCATAGTGTGCGAGAGCACATCATTTTTTGAGCACCTTTTGAGGATGAGTTTTGTTTAGAGTTTGTATATCTAGATGTCTTTTCTGTGGAACTGCAACAATTTTAAAATCTTATTCAGACCGAATTGTTTACCATTAATGATAACAGAGGGCTTTCATTTAGAACAAATATATTTATTTAACTAGCCTGCGACTATTTACTATCTTCAAACTTAACGTAAGTAGACCTTATTTTTTGAAATGTAGTCATTGGCATTTCATAACCACTATACTGGTTTCGTGTTCTCTGACTTTTTCAATTTCAATTATTTCTCCGATCCCCAATTTGGATACGTAAATAAGAAATACTTCTTTTGAAAGGTTCTTGCAGCTTTTCAATAACAGAATAATGACTAAAATGTTTAGGGTAATTTAAAAGTTGCACTTGTTTATTTCCACCAGTATTCATCAATATAATTACATAGCACCTTAAGGAGACCAAAGAAGGTAGACCTAACAATTTAACCATCAGCTCATTTTATATGAAATATGCTCACTTTTTATATAAAGATGATCAGCAATATGCAAAAATTTTCTGGAGGTCCAATTGTTTGCAATGAAGGAAAATATAGTAAATATTTTTCTTAAGTTGACAAAAAATATCTATGATCCATTTTAATAACCTAGCTGAAATCACAGGGTATACTGTGAAGGTACTCATACATAGCTGAACTATCAGAACCAGCTTAACACAAGCTCGCTGTCCCAGCGGGAATTGGAAGCATCACAGTATGCAAGTGGAACCTCTACTCAGAAGTCATAGATGCATGGCTTTTCGTTGGACACCACATTTCGTTTAAATATTACATGTCATTAGGAAGAAACAATAGAAAAGCTTTCCTACCGCTTCCTCCAAGCTACCATTGGAAGGCCTGTCAATTTTTTCCGCTCAGCTCCCTTCCAACAAGCTTCAATGCGACTAACATGGAAACAATTGAGTAAAGGTAGTTTGCTTCCACAAGGCTTCCATTGGAAGGCCGGACAATTTTTCCCGCTGTTACGTTTAATAAATAAACGGTCACCAATAAATAAGTTTCATCACTTAGTATATGTTAACTAAACAAACCAACACTCCATGAAATTACATGCAATGCAACATAGAGCAAAATCATTTAAAAAAGATAATAAAATAAACATAAAAGATTAAATATTATATAGACGTTTTTTTAA
This sequence comes from Dioctria rufipes, assembly GCA_963924295.1. NCBI lineage: Eukaryota > Metazoa > Arthropoda > Insecta > Diptera > Asilidae > Dioctria > Dioctria rufipes. The sequence goes on from OZ002742.1 coordinate 120,754,663, forward strand.
AACATGCTTAGAAACGTAAGCAACAAAATGTCCAGCCATACTATTAAAAGTAATACACATGCATGCTAAAGTTAGACCTTTGGAGGAGTTAACATGCAACAGAGGTAGCCTTCTCTCACGGGAAGAGATTTTGTTAAGTAAAAACGGAGAAATTTATTGTGTAAGCAAAGCCTTATATAGATATACGCATCACGAATGAGAGGGACTTAACCTTATAGGCTAACACCCTGTACAGACGAAAGAATAAATGAGAATTAACGTGAACTAAATGAGCTCCGTAAGCTTCTGAAATTGCAAAAGTTATGTTTGAAAACATGTTGTTTAACCCTATTTTTATACCCTAGATGAAATCATAGGATAAACTAAGTTTGTCACAAATAGCAATATTCAGCAAAATGGATTGGACATCCATACATAATATTACAAAGTTATTTTGATTTTTGCAAGCCCGTGCGTCCATCTGTCGGTCCGTCCGCACGATAACACGAGAACGCGTTCACTTAAAGGTCTGAAATTTTGCACACGTTTTTTATAAAAAAAGGTTTGAAAATGGGCCAAATAGGGCAACTCCTTCGTAGGGTTGCCACACTAATATTTCGTATAGTAATATATAGTTACATTTGAAGAAAAAAAAATATTAAGGTCCACTTTTTATCCAAAAAGAAAAAATTATGAGTTAAATTCAGTCTTTTCCTTCAATTTTAACATTTCGATGAACGCTTAGAGGAGCAATTCCTGCCAGTCGTCCTGAGTAGCTTAGTAGCTAGGAGACAAATCCTAATAAGGGCGATGGATAACTTGTTTCAATCAACTGTTCAAACAACTGCCACAGAGTCTTTCATTTAAAGAAAACTTGTTAGGTTTGTTTTTGCTGGGCAATTTAAAAAAATCGATAAAAGAAATTTTTTTATTTTTTAGAGTATTTAATTATCTGGAATTCCGTAAAAAGCATAAAATCAATTTTTAAGCTATTTAAATAAAACCATGGGTAATTCAGGAAAAATATGATTTACCATATTATAATTAGTTACAAAAAAATTGCCGTTTTAACTACGAAAAACAAACTAGATTTATATTTATTTAATATTCCCTTTAAAATGTGAACAAAATTTAAAATATCACTGGGGTTAAGCTATGGCGTATCAAAGTCAGCTAGCATCTACTGATGTATGTACATACATACATAATGGCCGGCTTATCGTAAGTATAGGCTACAAGGATGGGGTGCGTTTGAACCCTTAAAACCCACCCCATATATACGGCCTTGTGTGTAAGGTCTTGTATTGCGCCAAACAAAAGTGACCTAGCCAACAAGTCTTGAACAACTAATTCTTGTTTCACATTACTTAATTGATTATCTATATTCTTCTATTCTTCTATCCACAACAACGTCAATGATTCTGGGCATATCTATATATAACTAATCAATGCTCTGTACCGAAAATGTAACATTTTTTGCGTTTTTGGCTTAAAAACCTCATTCCCAAAAGATAATTGGCCACTTTCTGGCATTTATTGAACTATAATAAAAAAGTACAAAAAACACAGAAAGTATGACATTTTGGGTACAGAGTGTGATAGATCATTTTAAAGCCAAATTTTTTTATATTTTGATTGTTCATCTGTCCGTCTATCTGTCCGTCTATCTGGCCATCTGTCTGTCCGCACTATAGCTCCAACATGCATGCACTAAAATTTTGCATACACCCTTTTAAAAACAAAAACCTTTAAGTTCAAAAATGGGACTAATCGGTGGTTGCCATACAAGACTCGTTTTTCACTACATATTTTGATACTGCCTGAAAACACGTCGTCGAGAGTTGAAATCTTGGAGAAGGCCTTTTCATGAAAATAGTAAATACATGTTCAAAAATGCACAAAATTACTTTTACTGTCAGATGAACCATTCTAGAATTAGATGCGAAAAACTAATTTTACAGTTAATCTTTCATAGAGAGGTGATCATACGAAATTATGGGTATTCATCCAGGGTGTCGTAAGAATTGGTCTTAGAACAATTCTAGTTTTTTTACTTCATTACTTGTAGACAGTCTTCTTCTTAAATATTGTGACTTTAACAGGAAAGTTGTCCCAGTTATCTACAAATTTCATATTTTTGTTCCTGTCCATTTTAAGTTCGCTCGTTGTGGTACTCAAGAAGCATAATTTTCTTCGATATACCGTAAATTCAATGAATTTCATGTATATTAAAAGTTTAAGAAGCGACGGCATTCAATATAAACGTGAAGTGAGAGAGAAAGGTTCATTCTTGCAGTGGCTTTGGTGTCGAGCGGAAACGTTTGATAATTATTTTGCTTCTTTAATCTAAATTGTCGGGTTTTAAATAAGTCTTATTGTAATTCCAGCTTTAGCAAACTGCAGAAAGCAAGGAGAAAAAGGAACATTATTGTGATGTTCTTTATAATAGATGGGAACAAATATGGAAAGCATAAGTTGTCCTTCGCAAAATCCCTGGTTCGGTATTGTAGGTAAAATCAAAACAATCATTGTTTTTAATGTATGTATATATTTAAAAATACTTTAATTTTTAGAATGTGGCGACTTGAACATTAATTCGAGCTCTGCAAATTTTCAGGAGTCCTTGTGTCAAATAAAAGCACTGTATTATATATATCATCCAATATCCTAAATCTTTATCTTTAACTTTAGAATTTATTGAAAAGTATTTCTTTAAACACTACACAGCAATAAGTCGAGGCGGAAAAAAATGTCTTAATTCAAAATCAAAAATTTTAAATTTTATAGTGTCATTGAATAGACTCACTTAGCTGTTAGTTTTTAAGTACAGACGGTCCCTGCACTTACGTCAAACTCCGTTCCTTGGAAAGTGACTTAAGTCGAATAATTGTTGACAAAAATATATATAAAGCCATAGTTTGTGGACTTTGGTTTTTCTATAAAGGCTTTTGTGTAATGTGCACTAATTGTTTTTTTTTATATTTTCTTTTTTTTTTTATTAAATAAATAAAAGGAAAAGACATTATGACTTGAAATAATAAACAAAAAAAATTTATAAAGTATCTATTTTTCAACTATTTTTTGTGACATTTCAGGCATCGACTTGCTTCCTTTGCCAAATAAGATTTTGAGGGAATTTTTCCCCAAAATAGTCCTGTTTCATCAAAATTATATATTTGTTGGGAGACGTTATTTCCTTTTTTAACTATGCCTTATAACATTTTTTGGAAAATTCTTTACCGATAGGGAGACCCCTGGAATGAACGAGCAGGATTCTAGAATTACAGACCTGTAAGCTGGCTTATCGCAGATTAGGAAAACTAACCACCTGTGCGATTTCAAGACAGCTATAGCCCAAAATATGTCCTAAGTTGACAGAAACTGCTAAGAATTGCAACGTTCAGAGCGCCATCCAAAGACTTCTGAAGAAGCTATATGGACGACGAAGAGGTTGAGAGTGTTCAAAACCTGCTGTGTAAATTCTCCAAACCTGCTAAGCCTAGGACGAATACGGTTGGTAGCTACTTATTTTGCGAATTGGGGGAATTAGCAGACAAGGATCTGGGGAAGGGAGTTAAGAGACTATAATTTTGGTTATAATTCCGTCAATTTGCGCATTAAAGAGGGAAAATTACATGTTTAAAGCTTATTTCCTTGAACTATTCCAAGTGCAATCTTACTTGTTAATCAATTGATTTGCGCGTTAAAGAGGGAGAATTACATATTTAGAACTTATTTCCTTGCACTATTCGAGGTGCAATTTTACTTGTTAATCAATTGATTTGCGCATTAAAGAGGGAGAATTACATATTTAAAACTTATTTCCTTACACTATTTAATATAGAAATTTTACACTATTTAATATAGCAATTTTGGTAAATCCGATTACAGAACATTTGGGAATATTACACATCGAAACTTACTTTACTATTTTGAATGTAGGCAAAAAAATGCCTACATTCAAAGTAGTAATTTTTTCTCTCAGTGTATATATTCATTTGAAAAACCACTGAACTGAAACTGGACTTTGGTGCATTTTATATAGAACTTAAAATTTGTAGTTCCTCGGAATAATGTAGTTAAACCGAAAAGAGACAACTATAGAAAAGTGATCCCATAATAATGTCAAATAATGTAAACCTACTGATGAATTAGAAAATATCACAATAATTCATTTACCTATGAATAGTTTAATTTTCTGCGATTTTATTTATTATCCGTTCTTATTTTGTTTTTGTTTTTGTGTAACAATTCAAGGATGTTTCCATTATCTCCTGTATTGAATGTCTATATTTTCTCAATCTGTTTAATTTTATTATTTACAAACATTTCAGACCTCGAGTTTCTGCATTTTAAAGTGGATTTGTGGATTCTGACTTCACGCCGTATCTATTTCTAGGAAATTATTCCACTGACGTCCTGACATATTTTAAATTGCAATCTTTTCCCTATACCGTTGGATGGGTTCTGGAATGTTAATTCATTCCTTCTTTGATTTTTGTGATTTACTTTTTATAATTTCGTCTGCTTTGTATGCCCAACATAACTCATGGATATGTGTCTACCTCAATTTTTATGATAACATTTTGTAGAGAAGCAGGAGTGCATATTGTGTTTGGTTGATATTAGTCGTCGCACTATTTTTCTATGAAACATTCTACTGCATGGAGAACTGTATAGGTACTGCACGTAGCGGTTTTGTTAGTATATTGATCGCATGGAAATTTACCGGTGGTATTATAAAATCGTTCATGTCTAGTTGATGTTGCTAGGTTATACAACTTTCCTGCATTGATCCATTAATCTTCTACCCAAATAGAGCGGACAGATTCGTGCAGCTTTATACTACCATGTCTGAAGCATCAATTGAACTTTCACCGATACATGAATATATCTGCTTACATTCCTTATGTTTTTTATGAAAAGTCCGATTAAATGCAAATAAAATGTATTACAATTGGAGTGTACTATCACTACTCTAGTATTTACAATTACTGGGGTTTATTGTTGTTGTTTTTTTAGTTCTTATATCATTGCTGAAACACAACGAATACTTCGAAATGACCTCATTAAGTGTGGAATAATGTAGTGACAACGAATTCGAACTTCGCGCCAAATAATATTTTGAATCCCGCGCAGTTTATAATTCACCACTCCCAAGTCACCCCAACCCGCGAACGGTACTCATTTGAGAGGTAAAAAACTAATAGCATTCATTCCTAGTTGGTCACGCGATAGTTAAGGAACCTTCTTTGCCTTTTACCAAAAAATTGTGATTAGTTTAAGTTATTCACTAGCAGTATATATTAGAAATAGTTTATTTTAAAATAAATGTTACATAAGCTAAATCTGTAGTGCATTTTGTTATTTTGTGCATTATAACACGCAATAGTGCCACCTACAGTACCATTCTTTTTTCCATTGACTACGCCAGCAAATGCTTAAACATTTCCTATGTGTGATTTTCTAAGTACTTTAGCTCTGTCCCTGCTCCTAAATCTCTATTATTAAAAGGCGTATTTAAATAATTTACAAGAGCTGAAGTACTTCGCGTTATGGCGGTATTGTATTTGTGCGAACTTTCATACTTATAGGGTACTTAAGCTTATATATCGGACTTATAAGTATATAGCATTTAAGTACCAGTATCGGGACTTGTACTTGAAATGTTTTTAGTACCAGTACCGGTACGTGCTTGTACTTGTAGTTAAAAAAAAAAAAATTAAGTCCAGGTCCTGGTACTGGTACTAATACTTAAGTACCAATGAACTTAAATACTTTACAGGTCTGGATGGAGAATATGGTATAGATCAAACTCAATCTCCTGTAAGAAAAGTGCTTTCTATGTAATGAAGGTGGAATGGTGATTGACTTCAAGGATTCGACCATATAATGAAATGAGGGAATGATATCGATATGAAACATTTTTAATACGCTGATTTAAAAATCATACGCGATTCGCTCGATAAAATCTGACATACTACAAAAATGTGATAATACCCAAAAATGTAAGTATTAATTTTAAAATTTTGTTACACCAACAATAAATTATCTTTCATATTTTATGTCATCGATTAGTCATTGATTAGCAACTATTTCAATTCTTCAATGAAACAAATGGACACAAGGGGGCGTAAATTGAATTGAAAAAAATTATTTAATGATTTTCTGGTTTGAAATAAGGTAATGATAGAAATAGGATTAAAAGAAATGTTCAAACGTTTCATTTACCTTTTATTTCAACTTTCTGCGCCATGAGAGAGTGCTACTACCCTCGCAAATCAAATTTATATGACGCTGGCAAGGTATTATGGTGCCACCCTTTGGTGTTACAGCTTATAAAAGTCGTGATATTTTAAAGTTAAAAATCTTTTCTTTAGAGTATAAAAGTATATAAAAATCTTTTCTTTAGAGTATAATGACCGGAAGTTATTCCCTTATTAGGGGGTTTTTCAACATCTCGTCTTGACGCCAACATTTATGAAAGCACAATGTACAAATATAGAGCTCTCTACATAGATTCAGTTTCAGACAGTGTCCAAATATATAGTGAAAAACTAAATTTTTTAGGAACCCAATGAAAGAGTTACCTGATTTGTCTAATTTTGGAATTTATGTAAATCTAAAATTTTTGTAAAAGGACCGTATGCAAAATTTCAGTTCTCTCTAAGTTTCTGCATTTTAAAGTGGATTTGTGGATTCTGACTTCACGCCGTATCTATTTCTAGGAAATTATTCCACTGACGTCCTGACATATTTTAAATTGCAATCTTTTCCCTATACCGTTGGATGGGTTCTGGAATGTTAATTCATTCCTTCTTTGATTTTTGTGATTTACTTTTTATAATTTCGTCTGCTTTGTATGCCCAACATAACTCATGGATATGTGTCTACCTCAATTTTTATGATAACATTTTGTAGAGAAGCAGGAGTGCATATTGTGTTTGGTTGATATTAGTCGTCGCACTATTTTTCTATGAAACATTCTACTGCATGGAGAACTGTATAGGTACTGCACGTAGCGGTTTTGTTAGTATATTGATCGCATGGAAATTTACCGGTGGTATTATAAAATCGTTCATGTCTAGTTGATGTTGCTAGGTTATACAACTTTCCTGCATTGATCCATTAATCTTCTACCCAAATAGAGCGGACAGATTCGTGCAGCTTTATACTACCATGTCTGAAGCATCAATTGAACTTTCACCGATACATGAATATATCTGCTTACATTCCTTATGTTTTTTATGAAAAGTCCGATTAAATGCAAATAAAATGTATTACAATTGGAGTGTACTATCACTACTCTAGTATTTACAATTACTGGGGTTTATTGTTGTTGTTTTTTTAGTTCTTATATCATTGCTGAAACACAACGAATACTTCGAAATGACCTCATTAAGTGTGGAATAATGTAGTGACAACGAATTCGAACTTCGCGCCAAATAATATTTTGAATCCCGCGCAGTTTATAATTCACCACTCCCAAGTCACCCCAACCCGCGAACGGTACTCATTTGAGAGGTAAAAAACTAATAGCATTCATTCCTAGTTGGTCACGCGATAGTTAAGGAACCTTCTTTGCCTTTTACCAAAAAATTGTGATTAGTTTAAGTTATTCACTAGCAGTATATATTAGAAATAGTTTATTTTAAAATAAATGTTACATAAGCTAAATCTGTAGTGCATTTTGTTATTTTGTGCATTATAACACGCAATAGTGCCACCTACAGTACCATTCTTTTTTCCATTGACTACGCCAGCAAATGCTTAAACATTTCCTATGTGTGATTTTCTAAGTACTTTAGCTCTGTCCCTGCTCCTAAATCTCTATTATTAAAAGGCGTATTTAAATAATTTACAAGAGCTGAAGTACTTCGCGTTATGGCGGTATTGTATTTGTGCGAACTTTCATACTTATAGGGTACTTAAGCTTATATATCGGACTTATAAGTATATAGCATTTAAGTACCAGTATCGGGACTTGTACTTGAAATGTTTTTAGTACCAGTACCGGTACGTGCTTGTACTTGTAGTTAAAAAAAAAAAAATTAAGTCCAGGTCCTGGTACTGGTACTAATACTTAAGTACCAATGAACTTAAATACTTTACAGGTCTGGATGGAGAATATGGTATAGATCAAACTCAATCTCCTGTAAGAAAAGTGCTTTCTATGTAATGAAGGTGGAATGGTGATTGACTTCAAGGATTCGACCATATAATGAAATGAGGGAATGATATCGATATGAAACATTTTTAATACGCTGATTTAAAAATCATACGCGATTCGCTCGATAAAATCTGACATACTACAAAAATGTGATAATACCCAAAAATGTAAGTATTAATTTTAAAATTTTGTTACACCAACAATAAATTATCTTTCATATTTTATGTCATCGATTAGTCATTGATTAGCAACTATTTCAATTCTTCAATGAAACAAATGGACACAAGGGGGCGTAAATTGAATTGAAAAAAATTATTTAATGATTTTCTGGTTTGAAATAAGGTAATGATAGAAATAGGATTAAAAGAAATGTTCAAACGTTTCATTTACCTTTTATTTCAACTTTCTGCGCCATGAGAGAGTGCTACTACCCTCGCAAATCAAATTTATATGACGCTGGCAAGGTATTATGGTGCCACCCTTTGGTGTTACAGCTTATAAAAGTCGTGATATTTTAAAGTTAAAAATCTTTTCTTTAGAGTATAAAAGTATATAAAAATCTTTTCTTTAGAGTATAATGACCGGAAGTTATTCCCTTATTAGGGGGTTTTTCAACATCTCGTCTTGACGCCAACATTTATGAAAGCACAATGTACAAATATAGAGCTCTCTACATAGATTCAGTTTCAGACAGTGTCCAAATATATAGTGAAAAACTAAATTTTTTAGGAACCCAATGAAAGAGTTACCTGATTTGTCTAATTTTGGAATTTATGTAAATCTAAAATTTTTGTAAAAGGACCGTATGCAAAATTTCAGTTCTCTCTAAGTTTCTGCATTTTAAAGTGGATTTGTGGATTCTGACTTCACGCCGTATCTATTTCTAGGAAATTATTCCACTGACGTCCTGACATATTTTAAATTGCAATCTTTTCCCTATACCGTTGGATGGGTTCTGGAATGTTAATTCATTCCTTCTTTGATTTTTGTGATTTACTTTTTATAATTTCGTCTGCTTTGTATGCCCAACATAACTCATGGATATGTGTCTACCTCAATTTTTATGATAACATTTTGTAGAGAAGCAGGAGTGCATATTGTGTTTGGTTGATATTAGTCGTCGCACTATTTTTCTATGAAACATTCTACTGCATGGAGAACTGTATAGGTACTGCACGTAGCGGTTTTGTTAGTATATTGATCGCATGGAAATTTACCGGTGGTATTATAAAATCGTTCATGTCTAGTTGATGTTGCTAGGTTATACAACTTTCCTGCATTGATCCATTAATCTTCTACCCAAATAGAGCGGACAGATTCGTGCAGCTTTATACTACCATGTCTGAAGCATCAATTGAACTTTCACCGATACATGAATATATCTGCTTACATTCCTTATGTTTTTTATGAAAAGTCCGATTAAATGCAAATAAAATGTATTACAATTGGAGTGTACTATCACTACTCTAGTATTTACAATTACTGGGGTTTATTGTTGTTGTTTTTTTAGTTCTTATATCATTGCTGAAACACAACGAATACTTCGAAATGACCTCATTAAGTGTGGAATAATGTAGTGACAACGAATTCGAACTTCGCGCCAAATAATATTTTGAATCCCGCGCAGTTTATAATTCACCACTCCCAAGTCACCCCAACCCGCGAACGGTACTCATTTGAGAGGTAAAAAACTAATAGCATTCATTCCTAGTTGGTCACGCGATAGTTAAGGAACCTTCTTTGCCTTTTACCAAAAAATTGTGATTAGTTTAAGTTATTCACTAGCAGTATATATTAGAAATAGTTTATTTTAAAATAAATGTTACATAAGCTAAATCTGTAGTGCATTTTGTTATTTTGTGCATTATAACACGCAATAGTGCCACCTACAGTACCATTCTTTTTTCCATTGACTACGCCAGCAAATGCTTAAACATTTCCTATGTGTGATTTTCTAAGTACTTTAGCTCTGTCCCTGCTCCTAAATCTCTATTATTAAAAGGCGTATTTAAATAATTTACAAGAGCTGAAGTACTTCGCGTTATGGCGGTATTGTATTTGTGCGAACTTTCATACTTATAGGGTACTTAAGCTTATATATCGGACTTATAAGTATATAGCATTTAAGTACCAGTATCGGGACTTGTACTTGAAATGTTTTTAGTACCAGTACCGGTACGTGCTTGTACTTGTAGTTAAAAAAAAAAAAATTAAGTCCAGGTCCTGGTACTGGTACTAATACTTAAGTACCAATGAACTTAAATACTTTACAGGTCTGGATGGAGAATATGGTATAGATCAAACTCAATCTCCTGTAAGAAAAGTGCTTTCTATGTAATGAAGGTGGAATGGTGATTGACTTCAAGGATTCGACCATATAATGAAATGAGGGAATGATATCGATATGAAACATTTTTAATACGCTGATTTAAAAATCATACGCGATTCGCTCGATAAAATCTGACATACTACAAAAATGTGATAATACCCAAAAATGTAAGTATTAATTTTAAAATTTTGTTACACCAACAATAAATTATCTTTCATATTTTATGTCATCGATTAGTCATTGATTAGCAACTATTTCAATTCTTCAATGAAACAAATGGACACAAGGGGGCGTAAATTGAATTGAAAAAAATTATTTAATGATTTTCTGGTTTGAAATAAGGTAATGATAGAAATAGGATTAAAAGAAATGTTCAAACGTTTCATTTACCTTTTATTTCAACTTTCTGCGCCATGAGAGAGTGCTACTACCCTCGCAAATCAAATTTATATGACGCTGGCAAGGTATTATGGTGCCACCCTTTGGTGTTACAGCTTATAAAAGTCGTGATATTTTAAAGTTAAAAATCTTTTCTTTAGAGTATAAAAGTATATAAAAATCTTTTCTTTAGAGTATAATGACCGGAAGTTATTCCCTTATTAGGGGGTTTTTCAACATCTCGTCTTGACGCCAACATTTATGAAAGCACAATGTACAAATATAGAGCTCTCTACATAGATTCAGTTTCAGACAGTGTCCAAATATATAGTGAAAAACTAAATTTTTTAGGAACCCAATGAAAGAGTTACCTGATTTGTCTAATTTTGGAATTTATGTAAATCTAAAATTTTTGTAAAAGGACCGTATGCAAAATTTCAGTTCTCTCTAAGTGCATGTGTTCTCGAGTTATCGCGAGGACAGATGGAAGTCATAGAGACAGACAGATAGACAGACAGATAGACAGACAGGTAGACAGACAGACGGACAGACAGACAGATAGACATGCATAAATCGAAATAACTTTCAATATTATGCGTGCATGTCCAATCCATTTTGCCATGCATAAATCAAAATAACTTTCAATATTATGCTTGAATGTCCAATCCATTTTGCCTTACTAACATTGTTTCTATGCGTTACAAATGACAAATGACAAATTTATAATATCCTATAAAATTGCATCTAGGATATGAAAATGGAAGGAAGCACGAGGATAGATAATTTATTCTTATTTATTATTAGTTCGAGCAAAAGATCTGAAATTAATGAAAATGTAGGATTCAAATAAGTCAGTATTTCGTCTATACGTCACATTTCTTTTATTTCTTATGAAAGTGAATAATGACAAGACAAGTAAATAAATCAAGTGTATACAAAACATAACCCAGAAAAGAGACAAACTAAAATCTTTGAAAAAAAGCAGGAAAGCTATCAGGACATAATTGAATTGAATCTATTGAACTAGAGTTTGCGCGTTAGATCCGCTTTAGTTTCGTAGAAAAATTGGTTTCGACTTGATTTATTCTTGCTGGAATATTATGCATTGAAAAATGCTTCAAACGACAATATCTTCAAGTAAATCCACTTTCTACATTCAGGATTCTAATAACTTGCGCTTCTCTTCTGTAGTGACATGCCATGGTGATTATGGAAAATTTGAAATGCTTAGTAAAATCTTTAAATTCATATGGATAAAATGTGTCTAGACAAATATCAACTCTATCGCTAAATGACTAAAATAACCTATTTTGGGGAAATGATGCAAAATATTGTGTTAAATCTTAAATTATTTTTTATGTCTCAGTAGGAAAATATATATGCTTAGCTAGAAAAAAATTTAAGCAACACTAACTAGGCAGTCTCAAATGAATTCAACACAAAACCGCCAGCGTTATTTTGCATGACAATGTCGTCATACTTCAGTGTTATTTACACTAAAGAGACTTAAGATTTAGTTCTCAATGTCATGGCAAACAGTGCACTGCAATAGTAATTATTGTTTGCAGAGAATTTAGTGGGCTTGATGCAAATTCATGGCGCAAAATTGAAATCGATTACATAGTGCAGAAGAATTAGTTTTGAGTTATTATCAATAATTGCCCAGTGACCACAGAATTATTTTTAACTTTCTAGTAGGTTCTTTAGTTTATATTTTTGAAGTCGGTTTTTATTAATTTTTTAATTATTTAATTGTTTTATAAAGTTAATCGATTTGGAAAGTGAGCGGCTCCTATATTTATAACTATGTATTTTTGCTTCAACACCGCCACCCTTCAAAGAAGTAGAAAAATCAATGTAATGTCGCAGTGATAACATGAGATTCATCGAACACTACCAATATTGATGTAATGAAATGAAACTTATTATGCGCATACTATGTAAATCGAAGGAGACTCTATTATTGAATTATGGTACACTTTGATTCGTTACTCAAGACTCCTTCATTTTTATATGACCTTACGTGGCAGATCTAAGAATTTTTTTGGAATAAACTCTCACACATTTAACTATTGTATTTATGGCTGGTAATTAAATTTGTGCATATATTTCCCTCCTGCTAATTAAAAAGTACTCAGAGCTTATACTTTATTAATATTATTGTCTACCTACATAGCATACCATAGCACCTGTCATAATTAGTTCCAAAAATAGATAAATGCAAGGTCGAGCCAGCAAAAAAATTTTTAATTATTGCGTGCTAACTTTTCAATTGTTGCTTGCTAGCAAATATAGTTCCTAATAATTCTACATTTCTCCCAAAAAGGAGTTAATAGTTGGACTATATTACATTAATCCGAGTTATGAAATATCATTTCTTTCGCAGCTGTTATAAAAGCAGAGATGGCAAGATGAACAATTCATGTATACATAAATATATCCATGCCGCAGATTTGGTTATTCAATTAACTTTCTTGCTCTAGTTGTTCGCTGAGAAAAGATTCAAGAATACCTTCAGCATACCGAAATAATGATATTTAAGAACACCAGCAGTTCAGTGGATAAAGTATTGTAGTCGATAATTGACATGTGAGTGTAAGATGCTATGTTCAAATCTCGCGAAATAAATACGTTTGCTATCTATTCAGGGAAATCTTTTCACACACGATTAATTTACAAAGTCTTCTGAAAATCAGTGTTACACGCGTACAGGTGTGTTAAGCTTGCGTGTGGAAACTCTTATAAGACTTTGTGAAATTTACCGATTTAAGTGATAACACTGAAGGGCATTCAGGTTAATGAAGGGTGATAGAACTAATGTTTTGTTAAACATAAAATGTAACGGGGCATAAAAGAATTTTATCTTTATAAATTAGTTAATTTTAACTTACTATTTTCGCACAGATGATTAATCACTTCTTATCAATGCATTCGACAGGGCTACTCAAGGAAAGGTGTGGACAGGACCTGAGAGAGATTATATGAGCCCCGGGCCAACCAACAAATGGAAAATCATAAAATATGTGAATTAAAAAAATAAAACATAAAAACGGTTTTCTTTAAACATATTTGAATTTTAATTAATTCAAAGGTATAGGCCTTATCTGTAGTAGTAGAATTTTTAACAATATATTACTGCTCAAATATTATCATTGAATTGAAAATGTAAGTAGATACTGTACATTAATTGAGAATTGAAAAGAATTAAATTGTTTTAAAACTGCCCTTCGTGCTTTGTTGAGAATTCCTTTATAATCGTTGAAAGTCCATAGTCCGCACATTATAAGAATTTATGTGAAGCATTGATAGCCCGTTTTATCTTTCTTGAGACATTGCAATTGTTATTAAAATTATTTACTGTTTTTAAAGTGCTAAAGCGCCTTTCTGCGCATGCAACAGAAACGTTCTGCAGCAAATTCGCTGGAGCCAATTCTGAATTAAAGTTTGTTCTACAAACATTCTTTTTAAAAATCACTTCATAGCATATTTTCTATGAAATTTTCATTGAAAATTTCTATTGCAATATACATATACTACATAAAAAATAGTAGAATCATCATCGCAAGGTTAAATTACTGCTTACATTTTCAGAAAATAAAGAGCTACACAGAAGAAGAAGGAAGTTTGTGAAAATTCTTCACCTTTATTGAAAAGATCTATTGCAGAGACAGTCTGTTCTGATGATGAAGTTGATATGGAACCACTACCGAATGGCGATGAGAATTATCAGGTAGCGATAATGATTGAAAAATGTAACCCAAACATTACTTCTTAATAAAACAAAATGAATAAGTTTAAATACAAGCAACCTATATTTTTAATTCAGATTTTTATTTAGGTTTAGTTTTAGGTTAAGTCTAACTCGTTATTTTGGCAAATTTAGAAAGTTACAGGACGCATCCCTACTTTTTCAATGTAAGTAAAATTTTTTTTTTGTTTCGATTTTCTGTAGAACGTAAATACCATTCCACTGCATAATTCGTAATTCGTCATATAAAGCCATAAAAAATTCCAAAACAGAATGCTGCTCTTCAGATAAATAAATATGTCAATAAAGTAATGATAATGATTTAATGTACTTATTCATTCACACAATTGCATTTGTTTCATAAATTAGAAAATCAATGTATGTATTACCATTACTTTGGCAGGACCAACTTGAATATCGTCAAAGGATGGCTCGAATATTAAATCCAAAGTTTGATATTATAAGCAGCGATTTCAATTAATTAATGAGATTTTCTTAACTTCAGTAAATTTGTAGTATATAAAAAGTAATATAAGTGATTTATTATTACATTTAAGAAATATTCTTTATTTTTCTTAATACAAGTTAGTGAAAATATTGAAGATATGATTTTTCAAGATAGAAGTGATAGAGTGTGTGAGTAATGGCCGCTTTCGAATAGACATGAATAGCTGTCGCTCTGCCTAATTTTTAATTAAAATTGATTGTCTGTGCATACTTTTGCGATTAAATTGTTTTTTTTTTCGAATTGCTTATATCGATAAATAAATCCGTGATATATTCTATTAGTGATCAGAGTTCTTTTTCCTGTTGCCGATAAAGTTATTTGTGCATAGGATTGAAAAATGACCGATGAGAATCGCACTTCCCGGAAAACGCCACGCTTAGATGATGATCTGATTACTCAAGTGAAAAGCTTACAGCCTCTTCTTACTAATAGCATCAGTGATATCAAAAAGACTATAAAAAAGTTGGAAATAGTGTAAAGTGGTCTTAAATCTTCTAGCTTGGAGTTAACGGATATACAAGAAGCCGTAACTAAAAAAATATCAACACTGGAAGACAATATCTCTAATATTTCTAGCAGCAGACGCAATTGAGCGGAGGGAGAGGGCCAAAGATGTAGTCATCACAAGAGTTCCATCACAAAAACACACAAATCCGCATGACACATTTGCTAAAATTGCATCTAAAATTGGTTTCTCTTCTTCCACTCGTCCAGACGTCTTCGTTCTGAAAAAGAATTAGTCTAATAACGCAGCATCCCAATCAAACACCAAGTCAAAGGGACCGCCAGATATCATAGTAAAATTTCCAACGGTATATGAAAAAAGTGACTTTTTTAAAAAATATAAATCTTTTGGAAAGCTGACTGTAGTAGTTGTTGGAATAAACAGCAACATTGGACCAGCTCGTATATACGTAGATCATTCTTTAACCGTTGGAAATCGAAAAATCTTTCTTATCGCCCGCAAGTTGTAAACAAACTTCCTTCTGTTAATATTCTACATGAATGGAATTACACATGTACGGAAAACAGCTGATTCTATCTCTGTTGCAATTACGAAACCAGAACAGTTGGATGGAATCACCCACGCACCGAACACAGCTTACTATGCGATGGATCCCATACAATTGGAGGCAGTATGACAAGTTTTCTAAGATGATTCATTTTGATATATAAATATATTTCGTTTTTGGTTTCCTTTCTTAATATTTTCCTTTCTTAATATTTTCTTCATCTTGTTTTGCTATAAACTGTCTTGCTTTATATATTTCTACATCTTTTCATTTGTTTTTGTTACTTTATTATTATTTTATTTTTTGAATTTAGCTTACAATGTTCTAGTTTATCTAGTTTTAGATACATTGCGGCGGCTTACAGCATGATGTTCAATAGATACCTGGTAGATATAATTTGTATATCTGAGACCTGATTGAAGCCCGACAAAACATCACTACAGGTTGGCATTTTGGGTTATCGATTGTTCCGAAATGATCGCTTGAATAAACGGGGATGTGATGGGGCGAATTTTGTGCGTGAGGGTATTGCTGCTAGAGTTGCTGCCATCTCTTCTGAATTGGGTGTTGAGTATATATTCCTTGACATTCTTAATAGTAACGACAGATAGGCTGCGTCTATAAGCCACCTTCAAGCCCGTATTTTTTAGATCTCAATAACTTCTTCCAAACACTAAGTGCCAGCTATCCGAACGTTATTATTACTGGTCATTTCAACATAAATTTGCTACTTAGTTCGAATCAGTCTAATGTACTCACGTAATCGTTAATTACTCTTGACCTCCATATATTAAATAGTCTCCCTACATGTTCTTCAGGATATAGTCTTCTATACTCTTCTTGATATATGACTTAAATATCCCTAGAGTGATTTCCAATGAGATTGTGTTCTATAGAGATTACCACTCTATTAGCCTGATTTTTCTAGGGCAAAATATATCGATCACAAGATACAATTATTTGGAGAATATATCCAAACCGCTTTCGATAACCATGTTCCCATTCATTAACGAAATGTTTTGCGCATATCTACGTCCTGGTTTTCCAGCGATATTTATAGATTTATTTGTAAAAGAAACAAACCTGATGTGAGCTGGAAATCAACCGGATCAGATATCTACTACGAATGCTTTCGTATTTTACGGAATGCTACTAGCAATCATATCAAAAATGCTAAAAGAATATTTTACACGAAAAAGCTAAATCTTAATCTATCCCCCAAGGCACTCTGGAGTAATCTTAACCAGATTGGAGTCGGTAAAATTAAACACTCAAACTAGATCCGAACATTTTAAATCACTTTTTATATCCGCCCGTAATATTAATATCAGTGCAAGATTGTCCTTCTCTTTTTTATCCCCAGGTCTTGATCATAAGGCTAGCTTTCTTTGATTTTTGCTGCGTTGACGAAACTGAAGTATATAAAGCCATAACTTCTATTAGATCGCTAGCCACTGGCCCAGACTTGATACCGGCAAGCTTCCTAAAATTAACTGGTGATACTTCAGTACCAATTATTACTCACATCATTAACTCTTGCGTAACTACTTCTTATTTCCCAGGAGCCTAGAAAGTCGCGCGCGTTATCCCTATGCCCAAAAGGACCAGTGGATCCTCTCCTGAAGATTACCGACCTATTAGCATTCTTCCTCTTTTTATCTAAAGTGATGGAATATTTTATGCGATAACAATTGTTGGGGTTTGTGAAGAGCAATTCTCTTCTGTGTGAATGGCAATCTGGTTTTCGTGCAAAGCATAGTTGTATGACGGCTCTTTTTGAGCATTACCAATAATATAAGAGAGAATATCGACTCTGATATGCTCACTGTTCTCACATTATTAGACTTTTCGATACGGTAAATCATATCTTACTCTGCCGAAAGCTCCGAACTAAATACAATTTTAGCAATAGAGCAGCGATACTCATCTTTAGTTTTCTCTCTGGCCGCAAGCAGTGTGTCTCAGTTAACAATCATGAGTCTGATTTGTTACCTTTGAGTTCTGGCGTCCCCCAAGGATATGTGCTTGCACCTCTCCTCTTCAGTGTATTCATTAATGATATTGCTCTTTTGTCAAGATACACCTCCATGCTGACGATATTCAGGTTTACGCTGCTATTGATCCCAATAGGTTGGACGAGCATATTGCTTTGATTAATCTGGACCTTGCAGCTATATCTCGATGGTCGGTTGCAAATGATTTGAAAATTAATCCGTCTAAGTCCAAAGCTATTCCAATTTATAAATCCACTGTTGATGTTAGTCGTCTACCTCAAAACTATATAAATTCCACTTCTATTCCATTTGAGGCTACGACTAGTTATCTCGGTGTTATCTTCAATAGGACCCTAATCTGGAATGATCACATAAATTATGTGGTTGAACGTATTTACGGATGCCTGAGATGCTTGAGGTAGTCCGCTAATTTCACACCACAGACTACTCGTTTGCGACTGGTGAAATGCTTAACTATCCCCATCATAATATATACGTTCTTCACTGCAAGCTTGATTCTGTCTCTGAGAGGAGATTAACAGTGGCATTTAATTCTGCTGTTAGGTATGTATCTAACCTTCGTAGATATGGTTACGTCTCTGAGCATTCTAGACAGGTTTTGGATTGTTCTTGTTGGTTTTTCTTAAAATTAATTTGATGGCCTATCTATTCAAACTAATTTATTTCGGTAGTCCTACGTATTTTTTCTCAACAATTTTTTTCCTTCAGTCATCTCATAATAGCCAACTTCTTATACTCCGGGACAGGTATTTGCAGAGCGGCACTATATTCTTTGTCTATGCAATTAAAATATGGAATTCACTGCCTATCAGTATTCGCGGTTCCGTAACTGTGGGCGGTTTCCGGGCACACAAGAATAAATTAAAAAAAAATTCTTTTAGGCATGCTGTTGGTCTGTGCCCGCAATGTTTTTTATTTTAATTTCTTTATTATTATTATTTCTGTATTACTTTTTTCTTTGTCTTTATGACTTAGCAACTTAATCTTTGTTTTTTTACATTACTTCATTATAGCCTTTATACATATATAAATTCCTTTTTTCTTGCGGTTATTTTTATATTTTCTAAATTTCATGCTAAGTACTTTTTAAACGGCTATGCCTTATTTTAATTTTTTGAATAAATTTGAATTAAAAAAAAAACGCAATGGGGCTGAAAGTGAAAGAATCAATAAAAGTTCAATGGAGAAATTGATTAATAGATTATATAAAAATCTCAAATTGAAAGTTACGGCGGGAAATATGCCTAAGATTAAATGGGGTGATATTCGGTTGAAAGTAAGTAAAATATGTAATACTTTTACTTGTAAAGTATTTAATAAGCTCTTAAGGTTTGGGTACATTTAAATCTAGTACAAAGAAATATCAGACAAATAATAATAAAAAACTGAAAGCACTTTCGGGGAGGGGATTCTCACGAGAAGATGATGTAATTGATTTATTAAATTTAAAAACATCTTCGAGAGAAGGAATTCGTCTTCACAATATGTAGTCAAGGTATTGATGACAATAAAACAGCAGAATATAAAGAAGATGTATTCTACTTCTTTAAAGTCTTCCGCACATAGGGATATAAATGACGAGAATTTAGTAGTACCGGAATCTTGTATTGATGCTCATACTAGTAATTATTCTGCTCGTAATACTAAAATACGAAAGTAAAATATACTGCGGTATTTTGGCTGCCGGAGTAAGAAAAGCTGGAGCAAAGTTCAAAAGAAGCCTCTAAAATATAATTCCACTTATCAACGGTTGAAGCTGTTAGCTCGCCAAATTTTATGTCAAGAAGATTTTTACTAGCGCTTTAAAAGTAAAGTAAAAGAAATAATAAAAATTATTTTTGTAGCATTCTCGGGAGAATAATGCTCTCTAGGACTTAATATGCATCTAATTAATTTTTTTTACAGTAATCTGCTATTTTGAAATACATAAGTTTTGAAATCGGCTTTTAATGGTTAATATGTATAAGCTTTTTTAAATTTATCAATTATGATTCGCTATGTAATTCCAAAAATAGGTACTCATTGCCATTAACAAGCTGCTGTCTTATGCAGATGCAGTTCAGCGGGCAGTTTTTACTATTTGAGAGGCAAACAGTTGAAGGAGTCCAACTAGCTCAATTAAGATCTTCATCCACTCAATGTCGAGGTCAAAGAATAACTAAATAAAAGAAACGACACAGAAGAGTGTTCCGATTGTTTTCCATTTAAATGTACACGGCGAGAAAAAGAAGGAAGGAAGAGAAAAAAATCAAACACTCTTTGAAAATTTTACGAATAAGACAAAAAATGTGAATGCGAAAATTACATGCAACGAAATGGAATGGCAAATGATTTATTTTCGTAAATAAGAGAGAATGGGCGGGGTTTTCTGATTTTACGCTCATAAAATGCTCCCGCTCTTTTATGAAAACACGATTTTCAGGAATTGTCCCAATGTTTTTCGCATGAATTCCAATGTTTGTTAGTGTAATCCTATGATATGTGAACAGCACTTTTTCTGTTTACATTTGTTTTGCTCAAGTGGGGGAATCTCATGCTGGATTCGGGGAATTTTATTTGACAGAAATTTTACATCTCCTTTTAGTGCGTTGTTCATTGCGAAATTTATCTTTTTCTTGCCAATTGGAGGTAGGGTTACCCAATGTACATTATTATTAATAGTTTGAAAGCATTTTCAAGATAATCAAGAAGTAAAGTTATTTAAGAAGATTATTGTGAATTTAACTTCCAAAAAATTAATTGTGATAGGTGTGATTTTTTTTTTATAAAAAAATATGAACAATAAAGGAAATCGTAAGTGGAATTGTGTAGTTGGTGGTTGCGATGCAGTTAACGTAAAAATGTTGAAGGTACCAAAGGACAAACAAAGGTATGTAAATGGAGATAATTTGTTCGTATAAATATACTTATATATGGATAGTAACTATGAAATATTTTGTAAAAAACACCTTTTTACAAGTACACAAATTTATCAAGAATGGTCTTTTACATGCATAGCCGCCATATGAGTTACAATGATGTCTTAACGCTTATTATTATTGTACACTCTTTAGGCAATTGATTTGGCTTCGCGCTCTATAGAGGTTGGGTTTGATAGGTAATATCAAAGAATACCACAAAGTGTGTCGACAACATTTCAATGCCGACTTTATTGCCAGTGCTCTCCCTCCTATATCTCCCTCTAGCAAACTCCAATCAGTTCCTACGGTGAACTTAAACTTATCATTAGCAAATTAGTTGCGGCAATTGGACTTGGGTGAAAGGAATGCTTTTGATTATTTTGCAGGATATATTTATAAAAATTTAAAAAACAGCCACACTGTACTGAACTGGATGAGCAACAACTCTCGCACCATAAAATATTCATAATGTTTAAAGAAGGCGAAAAATGCAATATGGTAGTGCCACCCGAAGAGTTTGCTCAGTACTTGAAAAACTTAGAAGATACCTTTAGACAGCATTTCAACATATTAGTAACAGATTGTCATTTTGCTGAAAAACTATATGCCGTACTATCAACTAATGTAATCCCATATAAGTGTTGCGAGAAAGCTGACATTTCATTTGTTATAAAATTATTTATAAGGGTACGAATTTACTTTATAAATAAATTTTTTAATAGAGATATTAAGGAAAAATGTTATAAAAATAAGGTGTTACCCGTACAAAGCATTTAAGTTATAGTACAAGTGCTTAGTACAAAAGGGGAATAGGGCTATTGGCGACACCCCTCTAAAAAAAACGAGTGGACGCAGTTACCTCCGTGGTCACTTGGAAATACTGCTTTACTTTTATAGTTCGTTTTTTTTTATTGCTTTACATTACATAAATAATCGATTAGTTTATAAAGCTATTACCACATCCTCAAGCTGATTTTTGAACTATGTTTCAATCTAATTTTTATTTCACTCATAATTTTATGCGATTTTAATTTTGTTCATTTTGTAAATCTGGTAATCCTACAGTTTTTGTTTTTAACTCGTTGTCTCAGTCGCACTACAATAATGCATAGCCAAGTTCTTTTCCCCCATTCATGCAAAAGACAAAAGTATATGCGATTACCTCTTTCAGTCTAAAAAGCACGGAAAATTTCCAATTTTGTTCGACTCTGTCTCTACGTATATTTATTTATACTTTGGTCGAGGTTAATCAGCTCGTGCTTGCTAGAAGAAGCAACTATATCTCTGGATATATCTGAATATTCTACGTGTTAATACCAGTTCAAAGTATCGTTTTCCAGAGACATTTCCAGTCAAATGACTTGTATGAATGCAGTCATCTCATCATGAATTCATGATTACGTACTGTAGGTATATATTTATGGTATTTTAAACAGGGCTGTCGTGATGCTAAGGGAAATCTCCGTCATAATGTCGTATAGTAATGGAGAGTCCCGATCATGCAAGTCTGTTTAGTTGTATAGTAATCAAATGATGTAGGGGAATAACCATAGTCAGATAGAAATGCAGGTATTATATTAAGGTGAACCAACACCATAAAAGATTTCTATACTATCAAATAGATTTCGGCTACTGAAAGTAAACCATGAAAAAATGCGGAAAATTTAAAAAAATACTGGGCCTCTGAGCACTGACACTATATATTGACAATGACGTTATCAATAAATTGTCTAGACTAGACAACCATTAGAAATCTTAGCACAAGATCAGTATGCTGTATAGTTTCATTTAAGGAGCAAAATATGTTGGACTCTTTCTCAACTTTAGTAACTATTTTATGTTTTTACTAACAGTCTGTAACGGAAGAAGAAAACTCTTGAAGCTATGAAAAATACTGAAAGAGTTTAATAGTGTTAAAAAAATTAACATTAATTTAATGTTGTTATACACTTCTAAATTGACACTCTCAAAACTTTTATCAGAGCCAAGAAATATGCAACTGTTGAGGCCCCATTCAGATTTCCTTTACATACCTCGAATCTTACTTGCGGCAAATTTTGATATATTTTAATCCAGTAATTTCCACTCACTTTTTAGAGGAAGTCAAAGCATTTTTGAGAATTCGAATGTGTCATATGGTGAACATAAACATGGGATATATCGAATGCACATAATAGCATCCTAGCATTACAGAGAAGAGTTAGTTAGTATCCGCATCAGAAGCAGCTACTCGTACTTTGTTACTCTTAGCAAGTAAATATTTATGTAATAGAGTTAACATAGAAATATATTTCAAAATGTAATCAAGTTTAAATAAGTTCATTCTTTATAGAATAAATGACAAAACGGGTTTACCAATTTAATTATATTTTACTACTAAATTTTTGCAAGCTCGTGAACGAGCACAGACGAACGGTTTGTGAAATTGAATTAATTTTTTATCAGCGATTTACCTAAAATGTATAGTTTTTATAATATTTATCTATATATATTTATTTTTAAAATGTTACTTTAAGACTAATGTCATAAATTTACTATAATTTAAAAAAGAAAAGCACTAATGAGAAACATTCTTATAGAATAAAATTACTAGGAAAGAGAAATAATCCAGACCAGTAGGTATACAATATCATTTAGGTGTGTGAGTACAAAATCACTAAACGAGTGTTTAAAATATATTGCCAATATAAGAACCATCAAGTACGGAGTGTTTAAAGCGAGGTAAATTTAATTTTAAATTTTGATTTATATCACGGCACATAAAGTGAATATAATCAAATTGTTAAGTCTCATCATTAAACAGAATTTTATTTATTGAGTGTAGGAAGAGCAACAATCGATGATTTTGTCCCTAAATAGAGTATATGATCAATTCTACATAGTATGCAATCCTTAAAGGCAAATTTCTTATTTGGCATTGACTTTCGGGTATGTCAAGTATCCATATATGGATTTAGGTGTTGCTGCACAAGCAGCTGGCGACAACCCATGACGTGAAGCCAGATGTCTGACTGAATACGGCGAATCTAGAGAGGAAAATTCGATAAAACGTGAAATCCTAGGTATAAACTATCGTACCTACGGGATGAATGGCACTGCGTGAGTGTGTCTTATAACGATGGACTTCGGATACCAAGTGAACTCCGGTTTCAACCCCAGCATGCCGGTCTGCCGAGGTGGAATAACCTTTCCGAGCATACTTGTGGGAACAAACTCGATAAGCACGTCAATTCTGAGGGAGATGCACCTCTAAATGTACTCACAAACGTACCCCATCCAGGACATTACAATTCCTCCATCTGATGGCGATGCGATGGATACTCGACTACTTCGAAGGTCAAATCAAGGGGGATCAAGATGTCGGAATTAATAGTGCTGCGCAAAGTCCAAAAACCGTCCGTCACGGAACCTAACTTCTCTGTGGACCACGTGCCCATGAAAGCACTTAAAAGGGATAAGTTCACGACTGGGTACAAGTTTGGTTGAGCTGTGTAGGGCTGAGGAGGGCTCAAGGCAGACCAAAAATCTGGTTGGCGATCCTCAGCCTTTCTTTGATATCGGGCCCTGGAAAAACAGTCGGGACTGCTACACTCAAGCCGGGGGCGTCTGGTAAGAATTCGGTGGGGACTGAAAAGAAGCCCCTCCTATTTCAGCCAAGCCCAGGACTTCCCACAAAATCATGTAAGTTCATCATAGTAATGAGCATGAATACCCTAGGGCAGCAGTGCTGCTCAACACTAAGGTAAATTCTTTCACAGTTCATTTGGAGGGACGTAGTTGCAGCAGCTGTTGAGGTACCAACCCGGAGAGTTAACGATGAGGTTATAGTTACCACGGCCTATTTTCCCGGATAATAGGATGCACTACCTTCCCCGTAGCTAAAATGCCTCATAAGCTACTGAAAATGAAAAAGAAAACAATTCATCACTGGATGTGATGCGAACGCATATCACATGTTATGGGGCAGCCCAGATGCCAACATCAGGGGTGTTCTGCCCAATGAGAATACTCAAGAAAAATATAAGTAAGGATGAATACTTAAAGTTAGTGGTTATTTCACAATAAGTCAAAGTTAATACACACACTACTTCAAATTCAATGGGAAATATAATTTAGAGATTACACAATCACGAACATAACTTAAAATACTTATAATGTCGACTATATCAGTTAATAACTAAAAAGCTTACATACTATATGTATCAACTTAAATAAAAAAAAATATGATACGTTCAAAAGGAATTCGCTTTCCGAAATCGCACCAATATATATATACATATATGTATAAATATAATTACTAGGTATGATTAGATATGTATTAAATGATTAATCAAAATGTACTCACCAATTTAATATGTGGAATCGACTGTATGGCGTTGGTAAATAGATAGTTAGTGATTATCTTGTTCTACTCGTGCCCCGGAACTAGATACTTTGTTTCAGTCGAGACCCAAAACAAAGTTTGTGGGTTAGTAATGATCTTATTCTAGTCATTCCCCGGAACAAGATACTTTACTTCAGTCGAGACCCAAAGCAACGCTGTAATTTGCTTAGTAGAACTCTTGTTCAGAATAAATATCTTTATCTCAGTCGATACCTAAGATAAAGTGAGTCTGTTAGTATGATGTATTCCAGTCGAGACCCAGAATATGTATCTTTATCCCAGCCGTTACCCAAGATAAAGTAAATTTGTTAATAATTCTATGTTGTTACTACTAACCAAGTCGATTCCAAATGATGCACAATCTATAAGAGCTGGATGTGAAAAGAGTGAGATTCAAGTTAGCCTGCGACTTATATTGCCTCTGAATTGCGCAGGGCGGCCACAATTTATTTTACATTGAGCATAGCAACCAAAGTACGTTAACCTTAGCAGCTGTGCGTAGGTAACAACAGAAAAGTCCGTTGACTTTAGCAGATGCGCGTAGGTTAGAAGAGTGAATTGACGCTAGCAGCTGTGCATAGCAACTGGAATTCTGAGTATTTTTGTTGCCGTTCCTGATTTTGCCTAACTAAAGTTATTATGATTCAATAGGATACCTACTGCAATATTGCTAATCTGCTACTTTAAAAGATACATTTACCTGTACAGATGACTTAATATAATTCCATTTGATTTGCGTAATGTTAATCGAAGACAAGTTACTCTCCTCTAATTGGATTGTGTCCCGGATTTGTTTATGTGGAATGTTGCCATAATGTGTCGATTGTTATCTCCAGTAAGATACTGTCTTATCGACATGCATGTAGGTACATATACATAGTTTCGTTCCCAACCTAGTTTCAATAATTAGAAATACTTGGAATTAGAATCTTTTGGACGATTTTACTTTCAGGTGGCTTTTAATATTAGTTTCAACAAGGCGTGAGTACCTTTACAATTTTATACTATCTAATAACTTGTAGATACCAAGTCAAGGTAACAAGCCAACCTTATGAACAGTAGCAGGCATGAGGTCCTGGACCAAACACTTGACAGCACGAAAATAAGTAAGTGGCATGTATCGAACGAGATTTCCATGTCTGATCATAGACATATCGGGTTCGTAATAGATGCCACACTTAACACGTGTCATGAGTACCGAATCCATAAGTTAACTAACTGGGAACTCTATCGACAAAACCTAAAAGCTGTAGTTGACTCTACCGGTAGTAGCATTTGCACAATGTAAGAGCTATACTCAGCTACGACGCAGCTTCAAACGGCTGTACTGACTTCGTTCGAAAGCAGTTTCCCTCTGAAGCAAAAGCCCCGCAATCGGCAGGTACCTTCCTGCATTTCGAGAGCCATAAATGGCTCAACTATCTATATGCTCTCGGACAAGCTACTCTCAAGGCCTTAAAGGCCTACACTATTAAGTCAAGTATTATCTGGGAATGTCTCCAAACAATTAAAAATCTATGAAGGAGAAACAAAGTCATCTTCATGTAGGTACCTCGATATGAGGGCCGTAAAGGCAATGAAATCGCTGATGGCCTAGCTAAGGGAGGAGCGGAAGCTCTCTTTGTCGGACCAGAGCCATTTTGTGGCACCTCAAAAAGTTACCTCAGAGCTACCTTAAACAGCTGGGAGAATAACCAAAAATCTCTCTATTGGGAAAGGCTTCAGGGACTTCATCAGGTAAAAAAATTTATCGATACCCCTGGCCGAAAAACTAAATAACTCCTACTTCTTAGAGAACAGAGCTCAAAATGATCACAGAGCTCTTTTCAGGCCATTGCCCATTAAGGTGGGCAAGGTGGGCTTGGCTGAGACTACATCTTGCCGCTTCTATTAGGATGCTCAGGAAACTTCGGAGCACCTGCTCTGCATCTGCGAACAATTGGCCAGGCGGATATTACTCCACCTCGAAAATGCTCTACCTCCACCAAATTACGTGTGAATCCTAATGCCTAATCTATAATGCATGGTAAAACCACGTCGTCAAAACGACATGGATTTTTTTGTTTGCTTCCCACTCTTGCATTTGAAAATTCATGCTTGCAAAAATGTTTCTTAGCTTTCATTCATGTGATGACATGAGCACGAGCTTATGTGTAGTAGTTACTCAGCAAAAACGATGTAGTAATATCTCAGGTGTATTCAGCATGATTTAGAACCATGTAGGGGAATTTAGAACAAAACAGCTGTAAACTGGGACCTGCACTTTCAGTCTTTAAAGCAATATTTTATATTATATGACCTGTCCCAAGCAATTTCTTAGTTTACTATACCATAGTATAAATTCCTGAGACCAAATACTTCCTTTGATATGATTCTGTAATGAATTCGAGAAAGCAATTACATTTATGATAATTGACAGGTCAGCAGCTGTTTAATTTGGCAGCTTACTACTACTTACATATTACGTGTATTTATATGCATTCTTTAGCAAACGATATCGTTTTGACGACGTGGTTTTACCATGCATTACAGATTAGGCATAAGTCCCAGAATGATCATAGACCTCATTATCAGCCTAAACCTAGAAAGCGAATAAATTGAACGGGGACACACAATAGATCTTTTAGGTCGCAGTGAATGTTAGGCCAACGTCTACAAGGTGGGCCAAAAGTCACCATGGGGTTTAAAAATTAAATTGGTAACATATGGTAGGATGAAAAAAAGGAGGGGTAAGGTGGGGTGGGGAAACATGCTTACCTATGAAGAACAGACAGTTGGCTATCATGTAAAAAAGGAATGAAGAGAAACGGTCAACAAG
The DNA here is from genome assembly GCA_963924295.1 of Dioctria rufipes. NCBI lineage: Eukaryota > Metazoa > Arthropoda > Insecta > Diptera > Asilidae > Dioctria > Dioctria rufipes. The sequence continues at coordinate 120,782,905 of OZ002742.1, forward strand.
GTGTGGAGCAATGTACAAACGAAAAAGTTAGTTATTTATAAACCCCATGGTGACTTTTGGCCCACCCTGTATATACCGCTCTACAAATCTAATCTAATATAACCATTACAATACTCTCCTTTTCCTTAACTTTCTTCTCAACTTGGACAAAACTCAGTCTGGAGGCATATACGAATGACCGACAACAGGGAAGAGCAATTCGATGGATTTAATATTATGCGGGGCTTTCTTGTAAGCCAGTACAAACACATCCCAACCATAACTGTGTTCTTCTTCTCCCTCCACATCCGTCGGCTTCCAGGATGACAGTCTTAAGTCATTCAAAATTCGCATTACATAAGCGATGATACACTGCCGAAGCTATTTTACACGATCCTTTTAGACGAGTGCCTGATGACTAACTACTACTCAATACAAAATTTACCTCTTCATCGACGCGTTCTCAGCCAGTTCCCAAATTTATACGATGCAGTTGCCCGATTTGTCCCATTTTTATACCCTATATGAAATCATAGGGGTATACTAAGTTTGTCATTCCGTTTGTAACACCTCGAAATAATGATGGTAGAGCAAAATGGATTGGACACCCATTCATAATATTAAGAGTTATTTCGATTTTTGCATGTCCGTCCGTCCGTCCGTCCGTCCGTCCGTCTGTGCGCACGATAACTCGAGAACGCGTATACTTAAAGAGCTGAAATTTTGTACACGGACTTTTAAAAAAAATGTAAAATTAAGTTCGAAAATGAGACAAATCGGCAACTCCTTCGTGGGGTTGCCATATAAAAATTTCGTTTTCCGCTATATATTTGGACACTGCCTGAGAACGCATCGACGTAGAGAGCTGATATTTCGTACATGATGTTTTTACTACATTAGCAAATAAAATGTCAAAAATGGACTAAATCGAGCAACTCCTTCTTGGTGTTGCCATATAAAAAATTCGGTTTTTTACGTATACTTTGAAAACGATCAGTCCAAGACATTTTTGTTGTACTAAAAACTTCTGCAGAATACGAAATCCTATAAAATTGGTTATTACCATTTTTTCTGTGCGACAAACTGTTCTAGAAATATATGCGAAAAACAACTTCAAAATCAATACTTGAATAGATCGGTGACCATACGAAATTTAATACGGGCATTCATCTAGGGTATCATAAGAATTGGTCTTAGACCAATTCTAGCTTTTTTACTTGTCAAACTTAAATTTACTTTTGTGCAAAAAAATCCATGTGCAAGATCTCAGCCTTTTAAGTGAACGCATTCTTTCTTCAGTATCGTGCGAACGGAGAGACAGACGGACACACAAAGTACAGACAGTCGGACAGACAGGCGGACATGCAAAAATCAAAATAACTTTTTGTTATGCATGGGGTGTTCTATCCATTTTCCCATACCAGCGTTATTTCTACTCATTACGAACGGAATAACAAACTTAGTATACCCTATATATTTTAAATTTCATTTTGCGTATAAAAATTTTGTCGTGAAAATTTCATGCAGGTATCACAGGTATACTCCCAGAGTAGGTCGGAGATAATAATTTTCTTTTCCCACTATAAATAATAAAATAAAGTAAAAAAGGTGTGATATCTGATCCAAATTTAATGATGACTGCCTACTCGATTTACGCACTATTTTAGTTCCAGTTCAGGTAAAGTCTCCCAAAAATAGTTGATGAATGAGAAAGTGAACTTGTTCATACATAGCAACCTATTTGTATACACATACATACATACGTACATATATGATTGATTACACAAAATAATATAATATAATATACTAGTTACATCTTGTGGGAGATTCACATTTCTGTCTTAATATTTATGTAGTGCAAAGCTTGAACGACCCTAAATAAAAAATCTGGGAAGATCTCAGGTGCTATAATTTTATTTAGTATCAAGATTCAAAAACACAAAATTTGTCGTGGATGGTAATTTTGATCACATAAATCAATTTAACAACAAATTTATTTTTACCACGATTAAAGTATAAATAAAAATTAATTAATTTACGAGAAAATTCGGAAGGAATTATACGAGATTTATTGATGCAACCCAAAAAGTGTTAATCTTAGACATAAATTAAGCAAATCCCTTGTCAAATGCAGCCCTTTGCAGTGTCTTTTTTTATCGTGGTTATTTATAGACGAAAATGCTATTTATATATTATGACCTTCTTTCAAAGAAGCGCGAAGAGTCGCACTTATAAATTTCCTTGATTTTGTAAATTGCTGACTTTTTTATGTTTGTATATGTTACTTAGAAAATAAAATTATAATCGAATCTGTGTTCGTTCTAAGTTTAAACAAATTCAAAAAAAAAAATTGTTTTCCTTAGTCAACTTTCAAATCTTATCTAAACTGGCAGCAAACTCACATATTTCTAAAAGGTAACCGCTCCCTATCTTCAACGTTTAAACTTGTGTTTGCTGTTTGAATGAGAACAGTTGTATAAAAATTAATCATTTCATTGGCATGTTATCGCTAAGTGGTGCGATAAATTCGTAAAGGTGGGTACCATTCATTTGACTGAAGCGATAAGGATTTTACTTCTTACAAACTTTTCATGTTTTTATTTCTTACGATTTATGATCATGAGACATTTCATTTATACTTGGTGCAAACTAAGGAAAAAATTAATTTTTATTTAGTATAAATATTGTAGTAAGAAAAAAGGTAAATTAAGCTTATTTCATAAACCGTAACAGATAACACTAAAATCTTCTAAAGGACCGAAATATGCGCGTATAAGACGTATAATTCCTGTAATTTAACAAATTTTTTATTTTTTTCTAATATTTCTAACATTTAATTTTTGCAGAAAATTCTTTAAAAATTTTATGCAACCTTTTTATGGATTCTACTACAGTCACTTCAGTTCACGTGGTTAATGTAAGTACGGCAGGGCCACTTTACATTGGGGCCACAGTAATTGTTGGCAGCATTTTGCAAACAAAAAAACGGAACTGTAGCTCATATTTTTACTGGGTGTTCGGTGTTCCGGTTAAATCGCTAGATGCCATTTTAAGCAGTATTCGTCGACAAAAAGTAGTAGACGACTTGAGTTGTGTCTTACGTAACATTCTAATTTCGCATTGAGTTTTCGAATGTTGTTTACGGTAGAAATATAAAATATAGTTTAATTTGTTTTTATTTAGTACTTTGGTTGATTATTTCAAGAGACTTCAAGAATATTAGGTAAATAGAAAATATGATTGTAGAATTGGGATTATAAGATAAGTATTGTTAGATTAGACTTATTCTCCTGCATATTATTTTGTACCACAATTGAAGTATGTCTTGCAACTATTCAGTCCCAGAAATTTTCAATGTGCGTTTTTTTTTTCTGATGCCAAGAGGGCGCAAAACCAAAGACGCTAAAAAGCGTACTTCGATTAACGTCGCCAAACCGAAATAAGTTTTCGGACGCCGAAAGAATTCGGAGATCCCATAATGATCATGAAAACAATGTCCGTAAGCCAAAGTTAGAGGAAAAGCCTCTATATGTATAAGATATAATAGTCCAGTCGATAGGGGCTGACAAAAACTTAGATATTATGTTTAGGGGCCCGATGAAAAATCCAAGTTTTCTACTTTAGGGGTGGTCATGGTCAGAGTTTTCCATCATCTTGGGTTAAAGGTACAAAAAATTCGTTTTTTCAAAATAAGTCCTCAAGGGTTGATCCTACGACAAAAATGTAGAGACATAAATTTGAAGAAGACTAAATTCCCTACATTTTTTTGTTTAACCACTTTGTTTGTAAGTCTGATGTGTAACAAGTTACAGCGATGGAAAGGTGAACATTTTTTTTAAAAAATCTTTCAACATAATTTTTTCATGGTAAATTTTGTAAAAGTGGTAATATTAGTAATATTATCATTCTTATTTAAAACTGTAAATTTGTATAGATAATTGTAAAAATGATAATATAGTTTTTTACTGCCACGAGTGGCATGTCCCACCTCAACACATGGGATCACTTTTCTATGTATCCTTTTTTTGGTCTAACTACTTTATGCCTCTGAACTTCAAATTATAAGTTTTATACGAAATCTACTCGACTCCAATTTTTCGAATGAATATTTAGAATAGAGATAGTTGACAATACAATATTTGTAGTCCTTTTGCGGTCCGTCATACCTACTTTTAGGGATTGGCAGACAAAAATTTCATAGTTTTATTACCTTAAGAATGAAGTTTAAGGAATATTGATTGTTGTATGTGATAAGCAGATAAGCTTCCAATAAAAGTAAAATAATGCTTTACTTTCGCTACTGATAAAAAAAATTATACCAAGCTCCTTTTACTTATAAGCAGGCTCAAGAAGATGCTGATGTTTTGATTATGAACACAGCGATATATTTCTGCTCATCATTCGACGCTGTTTTTATCGTTGGCGAAGACGTCGATCTTTTAGTTCTGCTGACATCATTAGGATCATGCAAGACGACAGGGGAGAGGCAAAACTGCTGAAAGAGTGTATTCCACGAATAGTTTGAAAATGAAAGAAGCAGCCGAAAGCATCCAATTTTTACATGCGATTAGAGGCTGTGATACGACATCATCCCTCTTCAATCAAGGAAAAATAAATTTATTTTCGCTTGTCCAAAACAACAAATGAACTTTAATGTCGTTGACATCTTCAAAAATCAGAATGCGAAACCAGAAGATATCGCAGACGCTGGAGCATGCTTTCTCCTTGCTTTGTATGGTGGTAATATGAAAGAGGAAACCTTGAAAAAGACCACTGCCAAGGTTTCGAAAAATCGACAATAAAAACAATTTAAACTTAGCTGCTTTACCACCAACGAAGGACATTGCACGGTATCATGCGTTTAGAATCAATGGGCCCACTCCTGTACCAATGTCAGAGAAACCTGCCCCAGATATCTTATTAATTGTTATTTCTTGCAATTACAAAAAGAGATGCGGTGGGGGATGTGAGTGCAGGAATGGGTTGAAAACCTCTGTTATAAGCGGATTCTGCAATGGTGAATCATAAGAGAATCCACCAGAAGTCATCATCGCGAGCGACGACGAAGATGAGGCAATGACATGGATGAAATCCCAAATTCTCTGTGTGAAACATAGGTTACAGGATAACTAACGAATACGTTTATGAAGGCATCAATATCAACCTCTATCCAGGCCATTAAAAAGAAAGAAATAACAGAAACATACTCGGTGACATAACTATGAAATACGAGCCATATTCAATGGCAAAAAAAGAACATCTGTGGATTAGGCTTACTGTTTACGATTCCTCCGCTGTAACTTGTTACACATCAGACTTACAAACAAATTGTTTATACAAAAAATGTAGGGAATTTAGTTTTCTCCAAATTTATGTTTTTACATTTTTGTCGTAGGATCAACCGTTGAGGAATTATTTTGAAAAAAAAAAACACAATATTTTGTACCTTTAACCCAAAATGGTGGAAAACGCTGACCGCCCCAAAGTAGAAAACTTGGATTTTTCATCGGGCCCGGGACTAAGTAAGATAATATCAAAATCGTTTCTACCATACCTTTTGTAGGGCAAGAACCCCTATTGACTGGACTATAAGCCGAAGTATAAAAATCAATAATTTTTTTTTGAAAGCGAAGAGAAGATACAGTGTGCGTAAATTAGCGTATGAATCAGTACCAGAAAATGATGAGAAAATCCTTAAAAGCTGAACTTATGAAATAGCTAGTCATGAGAAATTCTATGGTTACATGACGATAAACTCTATTATTACGAAACAATTTTTTGATTACCTATAACAAAATTTAATTTTGTACCTAAGTTTGTCTGCGATTTATACGAATCTATGCTGACAATTTTTCATAAACCCAGAAAGACAATAGTTACTATTACTTTTGGACTAACCCTACACACAATTTCTATTACAATTCGGTCTGTGGTCAAAAAACTGGGAAAGTTTTAATTACATGCAAAATAAAAACAGATCAGAATGCTTTAGTTATGCCTTCTTAACTATTCACTCCATAAAACATTCAAAGCGGATTTCGAATAACCGGAATTCTTCCCTTTAAATCAGCAATATTTACTGATACGATATACATATATACGATAGGTAACTGAAAAGTTAGCAGCAAGAAAGAAGACATATAAACACTTACGGATACAAAAAAAAGAAAAGTAACATTATTGAGTTGGTTTAATTTTACTGTAATAAACGCCATGATATTTTATTATTTATTAAAAATAGAATAGAAATTGAGATCAGCTGTCCCCAGCATCTCCTAAATATACGAAACAACAAATGAACACATAATCTAGAAGATGTCTTGTGTGGTATTGTACAATCCATCGTTGATTGATTTTCCTACTTCCCAAGCCATAAATTTAAAGCTTTCTCTTATTAATTAATTTATATCTTAGCTTTTGGTTGCGAAAATGAAATTAGTTCAATTTACTGCGTTCACCGCCACGCCGTGACTCTATTGTGATAATCTTCGTTTTTTATACCCTAGATCAGAGCTTCTTAAACTTTTATCATTCACGACCCCATTTATTATTGTGATTTTCATTCACGACCCCATTTCTGATTGTGATTTTTTTCGCAACCCAAAAAATATAAAATAAAGAAATGTATATAAATATTTTGTGATGACTTATTGATTAGATAAAAAATTATATATCTGCATATGAAAAAATATGGGTTTAGAACTTACTTAAAAACATACAAAACTGTAAAATTAAAAATTGTACAAAAAGTTGTAAAATTTTATTTATTAAACCCCCTAAGTATTCGCTAAGCGACCCCATATGGGGTCGCGATCCATAGTTTAAGAAGCTCTGCCCTAGATGAAATCTATAGGGTATACTAAGTTTGTCATTTCGTTTGTAACACCTCGAAATAATGATGGTAGAGAAAAATTGATTGGACACCCACGCATAATATTAAAAGTTATTTTGATTTTTGCATGTCCGTCTGTCTATCCGTCCGTCCGTCTGTGCGCACGATAATTCGAGAACGCGTATATTTAGAGAGCTGAAATTTTGTACACAGACGTTAAAAAAAAGTAAAATTAAGTTCGAAAATGACTCAAATCGGGCAACTCCTTCGTGGGGTTGCCATACAAAACTTTCGTTTTCCACTATATATTTGGACACTGCCTGAGAACGCATCGATATAGAGAGCTGAAACTTGGTATATGATGGTTTTACTACATTAGCAAATAAAGTGTTAAAAATGGACTAAATCGGGCAACTCCTTCTTGGTGTTGCCATATAAAAACTTAGGTTTTTTACAAATACTGCGAAAACGATAAGTCCAAGACATTTTTATTGTACTAAAAACTTCTTCAGATAACAAAATTCTATAAAATTGGTTATAATCATTTTTTCTGTCCGACAAACCGTTCTAGAAATATATGCGAAAAACCACTTCAAAAATTACACTTGCACAGAAGGGTGACAATGAGAAATTTCATAAGGGCATTCATCTAGTCTAGGGTATCATAAGAATTGGTCTTAGACCAATTCTGCCTTTTTCTCTTGTTATACTCTACTTTGGACTTAAATCGTTGAATCCCAGTATTCCGTATTTGAGGACTGAGCATACTTCAGATGGATTAAGAAAGTATTGCGAAAAAGGTATGAGCCTTCTGCCTCCCTATTGGTCGCAATTGTTTTAAATGGGCTTCACTGATTATCTTTAAATACACCGTTCATTATCTTATTGCATTTAGATGCCTGTCTAGTAAGTTGAGAGGCCCCTCCAGTCACACATTATGTGGCGAACTTAATTCCTACTTAATGTTATTATATCCTAGATGAAATCTAAAGGGCATACTAAGTTTGTCATTCGTTTTTGACACCTAGAAATAATGATGGTACAGCAAAATGGATTAGCACAGACTTCAATAATATAGATTGCTTGCTGCAGGACTTTCCTATACAAAATTATTGAAGCCAGCATATGCCTCCATCAGAGTGGCAAAACATCCCAAATTTGCTGTCATGTTGCGGAATATTACATAAATAGGGCCTACCATGATTAGCTAAGATGAAGGGAACTTTTCAGTTTTATTTTAAAGTTAATTCTGTACGTAGTTCTCAATAAAGTTGTTGATAAGTACTCAGAAATTTTTTTAAGTATTTACGTTTTTCTAGTTTCAAATTTATTTATTAAACTTTCTGGATAAGCGAGAAAAAGGTTTTTCTGAGTGACAATATTATCAATTTTGTTTTATTATTTATTAGGTAGTCAGAAAAACGAAGGTAAGCGGAGGCACTGTAAGATTCTTAATTTTTCTTGAGGAGCAGCAGTTTCCGCATCATATAAAATGAATGAGTACTAAAAGAGGTAAGTAAGGAAGCAAAATAGCTAATATCCTGTCAGAATACAAACCCCGTTGTTTCGCTTCATTATACATTTAGTCGCTATAGCCAGAATAAAGCCATCACTTTCACATCTCAGATTGGAAGGCGAATTATCTATCATATCCGTCATGTATCTATGTAGGTATTGCCTTGGTCTATTTCAATGGAAATTTGTTTCAATCTGTCCATATTAAAACTGTTTGCGTAGAGATTTTCTGGTAGTCAATAACGAATTTTTGTATTTTATGAAATATTATGGAATTCTGTATTTATCGGGAGTGCTTACTGTTGTTGTTATATAAGTAGGTACAAGATCTCCTATTTTATATAAATACGATTAATTCCTAAAGTTTGTGACTTTAGTTTGCGATATCTATATCATTTTTCGTAGCAGAGAGGGGGATTATTACAGCAGTGAATATTAATGAAATATATACGCTTAAATTTTTGTCAAATTTGTGCATATAATGATTTTAAAGTGAAAAAAAAAACAAACATTAAATAAATTTGTAACGCACCAATTGCGATACCTTCAAGATGGTGTGGCAACTCGCATATATTTTTAAATAATAAAAACCACTTTCAGTAAATGTTACAGCATCCAAGTTTAGTTATTAGCTTGAAATATTACTATGAATTATCAAACTAATATCATATTATTGAAACGAAGAATTTCTTTTTATGTATAACATATATTTTTCTTACTTTGTGGCAGCAAAAATCGGTCGCAACATAAAAAGCATATTTTATGCTGGCTTCACTTTTTGCGAGCTGTCATCAGTCTATATATTGAATGCTGTATGGATTAGACATGCATGCATAAAATTAAAAGAATTTTGATTTTTATATATCCGTCCGTCCTCATGATAAATCGAGAACACGTGTACTTAGAGAGCTGAAATTTTGCATATGGGCTTTAAAACAAAGTAAAATTAAGTTGGAAAATGGGAACAATCGGTTAACTTCTTCGTAGGGTTGCCATACAAAAATTTCGTTTTTCAATACATATTTGGACATTATCTGATAATGCGTCAACGTAGAGAGCTGATATTTTGTACATAGTGTATTCATAAAAATAATAAACATAATTTCAAAAACGGACTAAATCGGGCAACCTTTTCTTGGTGTTGCCATATAAACATTTAGGATTCTTATGTATACTGTGAAAACGATCAGTCGTATATGGTGTTAATGTACTGAAAAGTTCTTCAGAATATGAAATCCTATAAATCGGTTATAATCGTATTTTATGTCCAACGAACTGTTTTAGAAATATATGCGAAAAACCACTTTAAAATTAAAATTTGCACAGATGGGTGACCATACGAAATGACATATGAGTATTCATCGGGGGTATCATAAGAAACAATTGGTTTTAAATCAATTCTCGCTTTTGTACTTGTTAATTCAAAATTTCTCTCTATTCTAAAATTTTAAAATTTCAAATTGTAGACCAAATATTTCTCGATTTGTCAAATTTTGAAATTTATGTCATACACACCTGAAATGGATAAAATCTTTACCTTGAGATAATATTTTAATTAGCTCCCGATCCAAAACTTTCCAATGTATAGCAAAAAACGTAAAGTCTTGCCTTTTCTGAGACTGAGAACAGTGTTCTCATTTCGAGCAATTCAATTGGATGTGATCGCTCTAAGTGATGTGGTGGCGCTAAAGGGTTACCGCCTGAATAGGGCGGATCGTCTGTTTAGGGCAAGAGATGGTATGGGTGCATATGTTTGACATGGCGGTCATGTGCGCATTGTATCTACTTCTGATGGTCATTGTGCTGAGGCAGAGTATATTTTTCTTGAGTTAACGTTGCTTAGTGAAAAGGTTTTCATAGCATGTGTATATAAGCCACCTAGAGTGTCTTCCTTATCATCCTTCTATAATTCATTTATGTTTTTTTCAAGCCAATATACCTCAATTTTTATGCTTGGTGACCTGAATATCGACCTTTTGAAAGAAAATTACCAAAAACGTGCTTGCTTAAGTCTTATGCATGGTACACGTCTAACTGTGATTAATTCTGCTCCTACTAGATATCAGTCCTGTGGTAGCTCCTTATTAGATGTTATTGTTACCAACTGGGCTGATGTCCTTTTGGAACAGAAACAACTTGCCTAGCCGGGAATTGCCGACCATGAAGCGATTTGTGCTACTTTTAGTTTTGATGTTCCCGCGTACATCTTCACTTATTTCTTGTCGTGACTTTAACAATATTGACATTCCCAATCTTTTAGCTAGAGTTCTTGCGATTAACTGGGGGACACTATATGAAACAAGCGATGTGAATGTTCAGGTTGAATTTTTAATAACGAAATTATATATTTGTATAATGAATTTGTTCCTGTTAAATCTATGTTATTGGGTGGGGAGCCTCCTTGGATAAATAAGTCAATTATGATCCTTATTCGTGAGAGAAATTACGCCTATAAGCTTTGGAGAGCTCATAAAATCGAGTTTTTACTTCAGAATTTAAGGAAGCTACGTAATAAAATAACTAAATCCATCGCCTCTAATCAACTTAATAACTATCGTGAATCTACAACTAGACGAACGACTACTCTCATAATCTCGATCTCCCCGAGCGATGTGATTTTAGCCTCTAAGTCATTTAAATCTGATTCGCTGGGAGTTGATGACATTGATTCCCGTTTTCTGCATATAATCTTATCCTTTGTACCCATCATTAATACTTTCTTTACTACATCTATATTCCCTTTTTGGTGGAAGCATGCAAAGATTATTTCGATTAATAAAAATCCGAAGCCGAAGCTTCAGGGCAAGCAAGATTTTCGCTCTATAAGTATTCTTCTTTATTGCTCTCGTCTTCTTGACAGACTAATCTGTGATCAATTGAAGACCTTTGTAATAGATCAATCACTATTTTATGATGTTCAGTTGGGGTTCCGTACTAGTGACAGTACAATATCATCACTCCTCGATCTTATTGACAAATTCAGGTGCAACTTGGATAATCGTCTGGCGTGTGCATCTTGATTTACTAAAACTTTCGACAGTGTTAACTTTAATATTCTGTGGAATAAACTAGAAGATAATTTTGATTTTAGTAGTTCAGCAGAAACTTATTTACTCTTATCTAAGTGGCAGATATCAAAAAGTTTATATCAATTCATTGCATACCAACTATAAACAGATCTCTTTAGGCGTCCCTCAAGGCTCAATTCTGGGCCCACTCCTTTTTCTATTGTACATAAATGCTAGCTAATGTACCGCGAAATGTGTGCTGATGATGTTCAACTCTGTCTATGCACTTCTGTCGATGATATAGCACATTGTATCTCCAGTATGAATGATGATCTCGCAAGAGTCTTAAGTTGGTCGAATGTTAATAAACTTAAACTCAATATTAATAAATCCCAGGCTATCGTATTTTATATAAACCTTGTCAACATAAATTGATTGAATCCTATATTTCTATGTAACGACGTTATTCCCTACTCTCAACTCTAACTCAGTCAATAATTTAGGTGTATCTATCTTGGAATAGATACATAGCACGGGTAGTAGGAATATTTTATGGTATTCTCAGGAAATTGCGGACTTACGCGTAATTTACTCCGCCAGATACGCGCGAACGATTAGTAATAACCTTGCTCCTACCTATAATTTTATATGGCTGTCAAATATGGTGAACGTTGCATATAATGCGTGTGCCCAGAATATTTTTAACATAAATCGCTTTAGTCACGTCTTGGAGTTTGCTCGTAGCATCTTGGGTTGAACTGTGGATAATTATTTAAATTATCATATCTCTGTAATTGTTTTTAAAATATTTGAAAACCAATTACCTGATTATTTATGCAGGAGAGTCCAACTGTTCCGATCTGTGAGCAACATTTAGATTTTTGTTCCTCGCAGTAACTGTAGGCAAAGTGTCAGATTTTTTTGTTTGTTTTGGTGTCAAAATTTGGAATTCACTATCCATTGATATAAAGAGATTGACAACAATCAGCTGCCTTAAAATAGCTGCCTTAAATTACTTTTTTTTTGTAGGTATTTGGTTTTTGGCACAGCTCACTGCATCAACACGATTCCCTTTCCTATTTTAAGTTTGCACTGTTGTTAAATGATTAACCTTGCTGAATAATATCGCAATTGTAGTTTTTGAATTAGTTTCCTGTTTGCCTTTTTTCTCATCTCTTTTTTTTATATCTTTCATAGAATATAGTTAGATGTAGTTTCTGTATTGCTTTTGGAATTCTTATAGAGTAATTACATGTCAAGGAGTACTTGCTCATATGTACCTAATATTAATAAAATATTTGTATTTGCATTTTTTGCCACATGTTGGAAAACTGACACCAAATATACCTAACTTTTTGTTGCTTATATCGATGTCATCTACCATAGCAAACAAACATCCCGGATAGAGCATACTATTATCCACTCGAATTTGTCTAATATTCGAATGCTGTCCTTCGTTTCGATCCATTCCTCTGAAAGTCTGGGTCATAGCAGGTGTAATAATTGCTCGAGAGTGTTCTTTTCTGACTTTCGCGATAATACTATATGAGGCTTCAATGAAGTAAGTGTGCTGTTACCCTTTATGATACAAGTTCATATATCAAACGTTATTTATAATATATATATGTGTCCCGTACGTACCGCATTTCCCTTATACCACGGATTCCTCATTCAATTTCGAGAAATAAATTGTATGGGAGGAGAGCCGGAAAATGCACGGTGTGGGCGGTAGAGGGGTTTTGTGATTTTGGATGCTTTTTATCCTAATACCGTGTAACTTTCTTGTTATAAACCGTACGAAGGTGATTTGCATCTGAGGTGATAGTAAACCTTCTACCGTTTCCAACAAATGCCCAACCACCTCTCTACTCCCATTCTGGCGGCAGTTATAGGATGTCAAAGTAAAAAAATTGGATAATTTTGCAATTTCTTTTTCAATTTCAACGATTTTCCCGTCAAAATGCATGATAACTATACAGTTTTATGCCAAGATTTAAAGACCCCGGAATGTTACCTTTAATTTGACTATGCGCACGTACCTACCTAAATGCTACCGTTTTTGAGATATTTCCGTTTTTATGGTGCACAACAAGAAAGTTACACGGTATTAGGATAAAAAGCACCCAAAAACACAAAACCCCCCTACCGCCCACACCGTGCATTTTCCGGCTCTCCTCCCATACAATTTATTTCTCGAAATTGAGTGAGGAATCCGTGGTATAAAGGAAATGCGGTACGTACGGGACACCTTACTGTAGGGGAAGGTGGTGTAAAATGGGTATTAATAACTTTGATTAGGTTTAATTATGAGATAGTACCTTTGAGATGATAAATTTTTTAACATAAATATTCCCAAGACAGTTGTCTTTATAACCAATCTTGAAAAAAAAAAATATTAATAGCTGTTACTAAGTAAAAAACAACTTGTTTTACAACTCTACTCAATTCCCATTTTATCCCTATACTAGGGTAAAATGGGAAAACATATTGGGGAAAAATGGGATAAGATTTTCCCTTGAAGATTTAAATGACAACAAGGTCAATTTTGCAAATAAAGAATCATATTTTCCATATTCTTAACATATTCGACAAGCTTAGCTTCAAGTTCTGGAGAAAAACTATTATATTTGCTTCCTAGAACTTTTATTGATTGTTTTGCCACTTTATTTGTCCCCTTACACCTCCTTTCTAGCGTTGACTTAGGCACGTTGAAGACCTTTGATGCCTTGAAATATCCATACTTGCCAGAACAGATGGCGTTTAAGGCCTTCTCCATATTATCATCGTTCCAGGATTGATTTTTCGTTTTCCGAATATATTGTTTTCCCATACGGAAAAAATGCACAATAAAAGAACACTTTTAAGTTAGTGGAAGGAGAATTCTTGGGTAAAATGGGATAGCATTTTACCATAAAATCGAAGTTAAACTTGAACTTTTTTTGTAGAGCAAAGTAGATACTAAACAGTGTTGTTATCACTAAACCATTTTGGAAAATTTTGTTCTTCTCACCACCACAATTTTTTTTTTAATAATAGCATGCAAATACACACAAAATCACTAATTTTATGTAATTACCTTTTTACAAGCGAAAAGCTAAAAACAAAATATTCACCTGTATTTACACTTTGACGACTCACAGAAGACTGAGCTTGCGCATGAGTAATCAAATTGCCGCGTGTCATAAATAGAGCCGTCGGGGAAGATGATGTCATTTGTAAATTCTAGGATAATGCTGGTATCCCGTTTTAACCAAGTGTCCCGTTTTACTATACCTTCCCCTACCTAATAGCTTCGCAAGAAACCATGGAGACAGCTAATTCGATGTATATATTTTCAAATCGCTTGAATACTGGAGATTCGAGTCCATAACTTAATTTGGGCTATAAGAAGAACTTGTAATGACTGTTTTGAAAACTGGTTGCCGCCAAAATTACTTTTTCACTGATCAACATCCAGCTGACATTCGGTGAAATACCTGCCGAAGTGGATATTTTAGTTGCATATAAATTGAAACACAAAACCGGCACATGACCGTATGCAGCCCCACATCATATCACTACCATCGCCGTAGGGTGGGATTGTGTTTCAAATTAAATGCAATACAAGGTTTTCGCTATACATAGCGCCTTTAATCAGATGAGTAAATTTCTGTTACATCAGCAAAAAAAAAATTTTCGATTCCAAAAAGAGGATTGTGTTTTCTCCTTAGCCTTACCGAAATATAACCTCACTTCACTATCCACATTTTTTTTTTCAACGTATGACTTGATACGACAAACTCTACCACTGAAGCTTTTCTTTCATTATAGGTATGTGTATTTCAAAAAGTTTGATAACAATTTCTTCTCTAAAATACACTTTAACCTCGTTTCGTAAAAATTTAGAACTTCTTCTTTATTTCTCTGATAACCCATTTCTCTTCGCGGTTAGTTAAAATTGTCGGTCTTCCTGATCGTTGTTTTGTTTCAAACCGCACTGATTTAGCTTATGTATTTGGGGAGTTATAGACAGATAAGTGAGAGCCTTTCCTTTTTGGAGATTATGCACAAAAAAACTGATAAACCTCTGTAGGCTAGGGAAGGAACAACGTTTTTCCTGGGTTGATGTGTTCTATGACCCTGTGAAATTGTATATATATATATATATATATATATATATATATATATATATATAATATATATATATATATATATATATATATATATATATATATATATATATATATAATATATATATATATATATATATATGGGGGGGCCTTACATACATAAAATGGACTTAATAGTCAATTAACAAAAGTAAAAAACAAGAGCCAAGAGCAGACAAATTATGCGGGCGCGGATTTGATCTAACACAACGCATTCCACGTACACGACATAAATAACACTTCTGATAATTAAAGAAATTTAATTTAACAACTTTTCATAATAATATTTTCCTTAATTAGTAATAAATATTCGACTCGACTCGTAACCTGAATATTGTTAAAAACTAATTAGCGCGAAATTATATCTTCAATTAAAACACGTTCTCTGTTCTGTTTGCTTTCATCGTAGCGTGCTTCGGATAAAAATCTGCTAATAAAACTTCCATTATCTAAAATTAGCTTTCCGAGCTTTCTTTAATATTCTTTCAATTTTTCCCAAGTTAAATGCCCCAGAATCCACTTAACAACTGATTGGCAGCCAAATTCCGCACCACTCCACCATACCAAGGATGCAATCCTCTCAGTTTACAGCAGCCTTGAACAAAAGAAAAAAATGATTCCGTGTGGTCGGTCTAGATCCAACATTTGTTTCATTTTACTTGGAACGCCATAAGACTTTACACCCACACTGCAAGCTTTGGATATTAAGCTATAATTTCTGGCGATTCGTTAAATAGGTCCATGGCAAGTACAAAGCTCTACATCCTTCTAGAATCTAGAAAAGCAAAACGTACATAATAGCGATCTACGTATATAACATATACATAGAACTCAAAATTTACAAATTAAAAGTATACTCGCATACATATGTACATATATGGCTGATGCACTTTGAAGTCATTCGATAAGGAAATCGATTTGATTGTGTTTCCCAGCAGCCAGTATTTTAACTTCGATTGACCATCTCCATCATGTCGTGTGATATTATTAGGAAAGTCATGAAAAGCTTTCAGCCGAGCAGTTGGGTGCAATTTCATGCATTTGGTTGTGCTGCAATTTCTCATTAGTTTTTCGGGAATCGTAAGAGTCGTTTCCTTTCTAATTTTTAAGTTTTCTTCCATTTACAGAGGCATACCAAGCTAAGCTAAATAACTTATCTCTGATTTTAAAGACAATAAAATTGTAGGGGATATTGTCTTGAAAGTTAACACGTACCTTATTTAATAAAAGTAGGTAAAACAATAAAAATTTTATTCGTTCATGTCAAGAAGCTTTTATCTCGAAAACTTTATAAATCTTCAAAAAAGCGGAACGAAGAGCAAGTAATCTAAAGCAATTCTTTGTTCCAATAATTGGAAAATAAATTAATTGGTATTGGGTAGGTTATTTGATTGGATTGCATATTTTGATATAACTCATATTTTAAGATGGTACTTCAAAGTGCTTGCATAGATAACGGAAGTTATAGTTGAGGCTCTCTCTAAACTTCGTTTTGCTAGTAAGTCTACTGAGACTTTAATCAGAGAAATTCATGTTTCACAGAAAATCCACCACAGCTTTATAGTGTACAGGACTTGTTGTGTGGGGATGTTGAAGTGAGCGATGAAGATGTACATTTTTATCAAAAATGATATAACATGTTATATTATTTTTGGTTTTATCTTTCGGTCTAGAGGTAGAGATCAAGTCAGAAGCTAAAGGTGCACTGCAATTGATATCAATCAGCTAACATATATCCAACCTTAGAAAACACGTTGTTCTTTATTTTTTTTTTTTTCATTCCTAAAATTAGAATTAGTATTGTGTGTGTGTTCGTATGTGGAACATCGGCAATATTTGAATAGTAATTGAAATTTTTACTTTTACCAAATCCATTGCAGGCAGAATAATTAAATAACTTAAAAGCCTAGTAAAAGTGGTTCCATTGGGTTTATGTAATTTTGGCGCAAGAATATTCATGGCGTAAACTCCCAAGGTATATAGAATACACGGTATTCTCACACATGTCCATTGGCATAACTAGGTAGGGGACAGGGTGCCCCCCCCCCCAACCATAGAATGCTGACATCACCTACCCCGCCGGAAAATTATAAATATCTAAAAAATATTCGAGAATTCGTACAATCTTAAGCCTAATTAAATTGAATCCTTTCGGATCGGAATCGAAAAGGCTTTATTTCTTTAAGAAAATCTATTGAAATCTTTTTAAAAATTTTAAAAACTACTCTGCGATTGCTTTGATTCCACTGTTTTTTGACAAAGGCTTATGATGATGTATTAGTATAAGAAATCATCCGGAACTATTTTGAAATTTTTGTGCGGAAATTTTAATTGATAACCTTTGATTCAATGAAATTTTGAAAATTTCCTAAAACCTTGTTTAATTTTCTGATAGGAAGGCCTTTTTAAGATTTTTCAATTCCTGTCCCAATGGATTCAGCAATAAAGCTGATTATCTTTATACGATAGTTTAATGCGGTATTAAGAAACTCAATAATATTCCTATTATGTTACGTTATGAAATAAAACTATATTAGCAACTCTAGACACTTGATACTTCGGAAAATAAAGTAAAATTCTATAAGTTACTACGCGAATACATCGAAACAAAACTTGGGTCCTCATTCCATTTAAGATGCTCAAGGAATCGAGGAAAAAAAAAGTAAGCTTGCTTTATTATAGGTGTTCAATCTTGCATTAATTAAGATTAATATTCAGTTTGTAGTCATGTTTAATTTGAATCAATTAAAATCTATATTCACTTAACTATTTCACTTAATGATTTGCTTAATTATACACTGAATTTGATCAATTTATCTACAAGATATTGTTATGTTAGTATTGGTGTGAGCTACGGTCCCGCTTTAAAATTGTCACTTGTACGATAGCTTTCAACGAGACCAGAGCAGCGTGTTAAATAGATAAAATAAATTTTGTTAAAAGGTAAAAACACTGTTTAAATTACGGTCCTTCGATAATTCTATAAAATTCTTCGACAGTCAAAAAGACTTGATTTAACAATAGGTTTTTCACATAACTCGCGTAGCATGAAAAACGCAGCCATATGCCCCCGTAACTTGTCACAACATTTTTTACACTTTTCGCATAGCTCTGCATACTTCAGAGCTATGCGCAAAGCATGAAAAATGTTGTGACAAGTTATTTTTATTTGTCGAGCCCTATACTTTACTTTTACCACTTAAAATTGTTACTTGATTCTGTGCTGTCGGCCGGCTTAGTGATTAATAAAAACGTAACTAATTGTTCTAAAATGTTTATCTAACTTTATTTTTTGAAACGCATGCAGATCGTATCATAGATCATATCAATTTCGTGTATAGAGGATTCTGACTTATTTTCCTTAATACATGAGAGAAGTTAAGGATGGGAACTGGAAAACAAAGGTCTCTGTTAATTAAGCGATACCACCATCTTTTATTTTTCTTTTAAAATCATACAAATTTTATTTTATTTTTTAAATAAACACTGTGGTGTTTGCTTTTGTACACCGCGAGAAAAAGTGATGTGTGGGCTTTAACTACGATTTACGAATTACAATTCAACTTGTTTATTTATTTTTTTTTTGCAATCCAAATTCAACTACACATTTTTACAGAGTTACATATACTTAGTTTATTTTTTTTTAAACAGTATTCTGAAAACTTAACTATAGCACTGTGGTACTCTCTAGAGCTCTTGACTTTTTTAACTTTTTTAATCGCTACTAATTCGGTTAACTCTAATAATGAACTTTTTTCTAAAACTCACGCGACGCTGTCCAGACTCAAACTCTACTTATCTTCCTGCACTCGAAATTAATAAGTTCATTTAAAAAAATGCAGAATCGACTACGCGTAATTTCTCAGCCAGAAGTTTTGATGTTTTCAAACAAGATTATTTTCATTTCCTATTTCGCGTTATTTACCTACGAAGTAGGTCATTATTGCGAAGGTAAATCACTCTGAAATAAATTCTGATCAGCCGCTAGGTCATTTTTTATTTATGCTGACCGGGCATTGATCGGTGCACTCACTTATAATGTTTTTATTTTATTTATCTTTGCAATTGTTACTTACATATGGGTTAATATGTAACATTAAAAAGTTTTGGAAAAACGTTTTGAAATTAATCATCAATAAATGATGAAATAGTACAACACACTACTTCTTATGATTTAAAAAAATAGAAATCATGTCGGATGGTTGAAGTGGACAATGAACTGTGGAAGTGCGGAATATATGAATGTCATTTGAGTTGATTGGAATTAAAGAAAAGAATGCACTTTCACTCAATTCGCCTATTACATTATGTACTAATTTATTAGCACATGGCCTCGTAAGCTCGGTTGCTAAGCGCGCTGACTGCCATCCCAGTGGTCGATGACTCGAACCGACGTCGATACGGTCCTACGCTATTTCCTCATACCTAGTTTTCTGTCAATTTCTATAGTTTTATGGCTTCTCTTACTTAGGAGGTTAGAACAATGGGCTTGAACTCCGTGCTTGCGATCTTTCGGCCCCCTGCTCCGAAAAAATCTATTTACAAAATAATTTAAATGTTAGAATTAACTGAAATTAACAAAAAGAACGAAAAGGAATCAAGTCTAATTTCGTAAATACTCGTCACCATTGGGGTCAATTTCATTCTTTATCGCCCGATCACCGAATGTTGAATAACTAGCTATCCAAAAATTGAATGAATGCTGATTACTGATACTAACTGATAGGCAATGTACCATGTTTCTCAGTCTCTGGGTTCTCAATAACATTCAATGAGAATTATAATAAAGAATGCGAGCCAATTGAAAACTGTTCGTTGTTCCTCTAGCCTCTAACATCGGAATCTCGACAAAGACTGCCCTATATCAAAAGCATTTCTTATTAAAATCTCCTTGAATGCACACACCTTGCTGATCTATTTTTTTTTGTTTTCTTGGAGCGGAATTAAGGTTTCACGTTAGGAAGACTAGATATTAAAACATTGCTGTATTTTGAAATTCAACACCTAGTTAGATATAAATAGATAGTAAAAAGAGCTAGAAGTTGTCAAAGACCAATTCCTATGATACTCTCGATGAATGCCCGTATGTAATTTCGTATGGTCACACATCAATGTAAGTTTGCTTTTTGAAGTTTGAGTTACTTATTTTTAATTACGGAAGTTATGTTTCAGAATTTTGATTATGTTTCTTGCGGGATCTGTAACTTATAGACTTTAAACAACTTTATGGCTTTTGTAATCTATGCAATTTCACTAGCTCTAGGTATTATATTAAACTGCTATTGCGCAAGTGCTAAGAGCAATGGAAAAATCGTTGGTCAATAGCTGGGAATACCCATCAATCAAAATGTTTGTTAAAGCTCGACCCACCCCAGAAAAAAATCCTAGTTACGCCAATGCACATGTCCTGTGACGTAATTTTGTACGCTAACGATAATCATCTATATACAAATGACAGAGAGAGGAGAGAGAATATTGTGTTCTCTGTACCGTAGTTTCCTATACATTTCGCGTCATTTTATACGCTATTGTCCGCTAATGCCGGAACGTGGCTCGTAATGAGAATACCTTGTATTCTATATACCTGGTATACACCAACGAGGATAATCTTATTTCCTGTGTTAAGATTATTCCTATCCGAGAATAACCCCGCTTGGACGTAAACGCCAACTTGAGTAAAACCATGTGCTTTTTGCTTTCGAATATTTTCGATATGTCAAAATAGAAGAGTATTATATTTAAAAAAAAAAAACAAATGCTGAATAAGCAATATAAAGAAGAAAATTAATTTAATTATTTTTTTTTTTAATTTTTTTTACATAATATTAAAAAAATTATATAAGTAGAGAAAAGTCCAAACCAGTGCATCTCTGACCGAAGCCTTGTTACCACGGAAATATATACTATTCTCTGTTGTCTTTTTTTTTATATTATTAACCCAAGCTCAGGGGATACCCTATGAGGAGGAGAGTGGCGGAGGTGCCGATGTATGTCGCCCTAAACTTCCGCAGATTGTATGCCGGAGGAAAAACAGAAGATGGTAAGCTGTCCACATTCGCACTGTTCGGGATAAAAAAGCATCACGGAATTTTACTGTACGGCCGAAAGTAATTTGAAGGGTTAAAGGATGTGCGCGGTTTGCAACGCGAGTATTACATGCAGGAATCATTCTACAAGGGATTAGACTAGATATTTCATCAGAACATTGACCATGCATATAGCGATATAGGAGCGAAAGGCATCCAACATTGCGGCGGTGCGATGAGTCGATATTACAAGTTATTGCCAAATCGCCAATGAGCTTGAAGGCTCTCTTTTGGACAACATCCAATGAAGCTAAGGCTGTGCGACCAGCCCCGGCCCATATATGAGAGTTGTATTCCATTCTAGGTCTAATGTAGGACTTGTAGAGGAGTGCTAGATTTGACGGGCTGAAATATTTCTTACACCTTTTCAGAAGTCCAAGACATTTCGATGCTTCTTTGGCAACAGAGAAGATGTGATCTGTCCAGTTTAATATACTGAAAATATTAATGCCAAGACTGTTTAGTGATGGTGAATCAGAAGTTAATGCTTCATCAAAATAAACGGGTGTGGTTAAGTTATGATCTTGTTTTAATGAGATGAGACAGCTTTGGGTCTTAGATGCATTGAATTCGACGCGATTTGCTTTGCCCCCAGCGAGGGTATTATTAAGATCGTTATTCAATGATCTAATCATGCTATCTCGTTTATCACATACGGCATTCCCCCTGTAGTCCGCAAGAGTGTCAAAGGAGTAAGCGAAATCAAGAGTACTGTCATCAGCTAAACTGCGGATGGGATTGAAAGTAAGGGAAAGAAGATCATTAATGAAATTTAAAAAGAGAGTTGGAGAGATAAGAGAGCCTTGAGGCATACCGGCATTTAAGGGATGTGGTTCAGATGTAACGCCATCTAATACAACACGTATTTGGCGACTAGATAGGAAGTTTTCAATCCATAATAGAAGAGGAGGAGAGAGACCAAGTGCTTTAAGTTTAAGTTTGGCTGAAAGAGCTAGATGCCAGACTCTATCAAAGGCCTTTGAGATATCCAAGGCAACGATATTAGACTCCCCAAAATTGTGAAGACTACGGTTCCAACGTTCCGTAAGAAAAGTCAGCAAGTCTCCAGATGAGCGTCCAGCTCGGAAGCCATATTGGCGATCGTTGATGAAATGATTAGTTTCTAGATACTTCATTAATTTTGAGTTAATGATAGATTTAAAAACCTTTGAAAGAATGGAAGTGATCGGATTGGTCGATAATTTGAGGGATCACTACCCTCTCCTTTCTTGGGAATAGGCTGGACGTGAGCTAGTTTCCAAGCAGTTGGGAATTTTCCTGTCGAATAAGACAAATAGAATAGTTTGCGCAGAGGTTTAGCCAAGGATTAGGCACAGGTTTTAATTAATAGGGGCGAAAAACCATCAGGACCTGCGGCTTTGGAGACGTAGATCCCCTTAAGGACCCTGAGCACATCCCTCGTACGAACGTGTATTGGCTCTTGTACACGTTTACATGGTCGATGCAAAACAGGTGTTTGTGAAGTGGGTGCAAGACAAGAATTTGAAGCGAATCTAGCAGCCAAAATATTAGCTTTATCCAGGCAGTCAACAATCTCTTCACCATTATTAAGTAGTGAAAGTATAGAGGAACTGGTGAAGTTTTTCCTGATGGTTTTGACCAGAGACCAGAAACCTTTGCTACTTTTGCGGCTTGCCAAGATTCTTTGGTCAAAAAGAAATTTTTCTCTCTGGATAATGGACTTGCAGGTGTTCCGTGCAGTCTTGTAGACTTGTTTCATTTCCGGACATGGATGCAATTGATAGGCACGAAAAGCAGACTCTGTACTTATCGTTAAACCAGGAGCGATCATGCTGTTGTTGAGATCTGCTGTAAGAGTACGGAATGTATTCACGCATGCCAAGATTTAGCATTTGTTCCTAAATTTCAATGTGCATTCATCAATATCCCTCGAAGCAAAACAGACGAACCAATCAATTTCTCTAAGATACTTATTGAGACTTTCCCAATCAGCATTCTTATAGTGACAAAGAAGCCTACTTGTAGGTGGAGAAGTTGGGCGGCACAGGCTTGAGGTGGTAAATTGAGCCGTGATTAAACAATGGTCTGAATTTCCGAGAGGGGAACCGACTGAGATGGAATATTTGTCCGGATGAGATATTAGAAACAAGTCGAGTAAATTAGCCTTATCTCCAGCTTTATCAGGAATTCGCGTTGGTGCATCCACTAGTTGTTGTAAATTAAATGATTCACAGAAGAGTTCAACGAAACGGCCCACAGGACTTGTGGTAGAAGAATGTCTGAGCCACGGTATATTATGGACATTAAAATCGCCTGCCAGGACGATTTCGGAACAGGGGGATACAGAAAGCGAATGATCAATATTGTTGGAGATATTGTCAAATACGTTGATGCTTAAATTCAAATTTGGCTCATCCATGACCCATTTCTCGAATAGAAATGATATCCGCGGCGAGTCCCGTATAAAATATTACGCCGGTGTAATACGATGGATTAAATATCGAGTAATCTTGGTTGGTGTTTACACGTCAATATGGATTATTGTGGTTGCTGTTTACGGTGCTTAGGGTAGAGACATTTATGAATAATTTTTGACGTGCCGTAAATGGAATATTTGGTATTGCTGTAATGTATATTAAAAAAATCATCCTTCAGTCCCAAAATAATCTTCTCCTTGAAAGTTGAGAGACCTTTTTTTTTTAAAAACAAACCAATCGACAAAGTGCAAGAATAAGCAATTTCAAATCTTTCATATTTGAAGGAATTTAATTTTTCCTAAAAGAAATAGATCAATAGGTCAAAGCAAACAAAAACACGAAAATCACAGCTGTCATGACTTCAGGAACACAAGCAAAAACTGCGCTTGTAGTGAAAGCAAAAGCAACAAATAAAATATGGTTTGGCGATGAAATGTCGAATAAATTAATATTAAAAAAAATTGTTATAGGGTCTTTCGGTAAACAGCGCATTAGTGAAACACCTGAGAGATTCCTCACTTAAAATCAATTAACTACTTTTGACAGTTTCTAAATGGATCCAATAAGAGGTGTTATTTTAATTAGCCCGCTATTTCGGTAGGTGTCACTTTTGGAGCTGTAACTTTTTACATTTGACAAGTAGAAACTACGCCATTAATAAAACTGGAACGATACACGATTGAACAACTCTTTGAAAATATTAAAACTCACTATAAAAATGGTGAAAATGTGGCAGAGACGGTTCGTAAAACTCGAACATTTTTGGGTCGTCGTGAGTACCTTGTCGGCCCGCAATACAGAAATTGGTAGAAAAATTCGTACTGTCGGGACAAGTTTGTGATGTGAAGAATAAAACCCGTGCACGTCAACAACGTCGAGTCTTTGCTGATTGGGTCCTTGAAATGCATGAAAATGATCCGGAATTCCATCGAAAACTCATCTTGAGTGATGAGGCCCATTTCCACCTCGATGGCTTCGTCAACAAGCAAAATTGTCGCATCTGTGGCTCGGAAAACCCAAGAGTTATTGTTGAAAAGCCTCTCTATCCTCAACGTGTGTCTGTTTGGTGCGGACCGTGTTATCTCTCGAAGAGGTGATCACAATTGGCCACCGAGATATTGTGACTTAACACCTTGCGACTTCTTCCTTTGGGGCCACGTGACAGAGAAGGTCTACGCCAACAGCCCAGCGTCGATTAAAGACCTCAAAGATGGAATTCGTGAAGCTATCGAGGACATAGGGCAGCCACTTTGCGATTTGGTTATGAAAAATTTCATGAAACGGATAAGATCCTGTAGGCGTGGTCGTGGTGGTCATTTGGCTGATGTTATTTTCTATTATTAACGGCATACATTCCTCTTTATAATGAAATAAAGATCCGATCATTTATCTCAAAAAATGGCATTTTTCTTTGAATATCAAAGTAACACCTCTTATCGGAAAACCCTGTAGATGACGGTAACATTATCATTGATGTATTCTTAAATCTAAGACAAGCTTTCGAGACCATAGATAGGAACATTCTTCTGGACAGATTAAAAAAATACAGAATCAAGAGAAAGAAGAAAATTGGTTTGAATTATACCTAAATAATGAATGGGACACAAAGAGCTAAAGTTAGCAGGCATAATATGAAGATCTTCAAACTGAACTTGGAATTCCACAAGGATCAATATTAGCTGCATTAATGTTCTTAATTTAAATAAACGATATGGGCAACGTAATTGAGCATAGTCAATTAAGACTTTTTGCTGACGATGCACTTATATATATATATCCGGACAAGACATAAATGAATGAAATGATAATCGAATGAATAGTGATCTCACAAGAGGTAATTTGTAGATAAATTGTCCGTAAAAGCGTATAACACAATAATAAAGCCACATTTTGTGTACTGTTCAACCATTTTTTATATGGAACTGAGTCAATTATTGACAGACTCCAAAAATTGCAGAATAGGGCTGAGATGTATATTACAGTGTCATCGGAGAACATCAATACGGTTAATGTTGGAAGCATTCAATGAATATTAACAAACGTTTAACTCTTAATGTTTTAGCTATGGTTCACAAATTTAAAAATAATTCCCTACCAAGATATTTACGACAGAATTTAAAATATCTTGCAGACAGTTAGCCGTATCAGTTGAGAAATACCATTAATTTTAGATTAGATTGTTTAAGAACAATTAAGATAAAAATTCAAAAATTTACCAGTTGCATTAAAAGAAGAGATGAATTTTAAAAGCTTCAACCAATTAGCTATAGTAAATGTATATTAATTTGAATGTCCGCTGATATGAACGTGTATTCTTATAATTATAATAACTGCTGCTAATAAATAAATATATTACTATTATTACTATTAAATATTGTGGATGAAATAGAAATAAGATTTTGACGGAAATTCAGTACTATATTTAATTTATTTATTTAATGTAAATATACAATAAGACCAGTCAAGTTAGCCATCCGCGGAAATTGCCCAATATATACAAAATCAAGTACAAATTCTTCACAAAATATCTATATATGTACATACATATGTTTTTCATCTACTTACATATATTGGAACTTGACTGCATATTTTCTTATTTTACTTCCCTGCTCATGTTAAATAATTAAATTAATTATTTTGTAAGAATGTATTATAGATTAATAATTTAATAACAAGGTAATTGAAAAATTGAAAAATGTATGTTATCTAATAAATTTTTTGTATCATCATTATTTCTATTCGTCATAAACATATGAACATCTAGGCTCCCTTTATTTCTTGAATTAGTTAAGGATTTGGACAAGTATTTTAAAGTCATTACTTTATTTTTTTTTCTTTAGATTTTTATATAACTAATTAGCATCATTAATAAAATCTGAAAATCTTGTATCACAGAATAGAGCACACATTAATTCTTTTCTAAGAAAAATTGGGATAAGGGCGTATGCATATGTATCTACGTAAATACCAGGCGTGTGTATTTATTTTGAAAACGGTGACCTCACTCATTAAGCAATAAGATATAGAGTAATGGCGTTTTACTTGGTTCACTATTATAAAAATTGTGATATGTAAGATCAAATTAACTGTATTCAATACGCTCTAAATATAGTATTGCGTCACAAGCTAATACCGGATTGCTTTTGTTTATACCACGGACATCCGTGTGAGCACCCCTTAAACTCAGCAACTATGAATATCCGCGTTAATTACTATACACATACTATGTATGACGTCGAACTAGAAAACTATTCTTTAACTTTCCCATGAAACATACAAATGAGCAAATTGAAGACGTGCATTTTCACGATGGCTGGGCAAACGTGTTCAAATTGAATTGTGTGCCGGAAAAATCCATAGAGTCTGACCGTTTTGAGTTCAAAATTCACCAGGCGAGGGAACTAAAATAGAATTCTGAAGCCAGTTCGCACACCGGGCATCGTGTAAATATTTATATAGTATGTCGTTCGGTAATTGCCCACTACCTATGTATATATCTTTTATATTTCAATTGTGTTGATTTCAAGTAGTTTATCAAACGGGTGTTTTTTGGAAAGCAAATCAAATTAAATCACTTTAAAAGTCTAAACAGTTAAGGTAATATAAACATTTGTGTTGATAACTAATGAAATCATATATGTAATACGTACATATACTTGATAAAAAACAAACAACAAGTAATCATTAGTTATAAACACAATTCCGATAACTTCATCAATTATAAAACTAAAAAACCTTCTCAATTCATCATGTCCCTATCACTTATTCTCTCCTTTATTTTTGTTTCCTTGTGCAATGTAAAACACTGATTCCTTACAAATCGCAGATTATGTGGGATAAGCGCTTTTAACCTTGAAGTTTGAGAAAGTGATTCCGAAGCCATCAATCAAAATGTCGTTCTGATACAATCGACGGGAAAGATTTGGTAGTTTCCTTGGAATAGACGAGTAAGACAGGCAGTCAGACAAATGAGGGACGCAGTAGCAGTGACGGAACGAGAACATAAAATTGCATTTTGGCAGCTTTTATTTTTCTCTTTTTTTGACGATTCACACTTTCATATTCACCAAAAGAAATGTGATAAAATGTAAAATGAACTGAAGCTGAACAAACTCGATTCATTCCATTTGTAGTTGTACTCAAAGGGATGCCAGGACTTTTTCTATGATAAATCGTTTCGTTTGCATGAAATGATTTCGTTTTAATAAAAACCTAATTTCATTTTAATAATGCATTTGTGCACTCTAGTGAAATTTTTATGCAAATTTTGACACTGCAAGGTTTTTCAGTTATGTAACTCTTTTGAATATTTGAATTGAAGACTAGTGTTTTATTTTTATACGCTAAATAAAAATACAACAAATTAGGTGTACAGGTTCAATCAAGAAGAAACTTCACATTTATTACCTATGTACGTCGTGGCCCGAACTTGTATGTGGAAGCGGATCTGCGTCGACCAAATTACCAGCAGGTACATTATGGGTTATCATAGTAAGCAAGCGCAGAGCATATTACTTCATATAGCAAAATATTTATTCTAATTACAGTTTCAATAAGAAGTATCCATATTTAAATCTATATTAAAATTAAAATTCATTCTTATGTTTTTCGTACGAGAAGCAAACTTTCGCTCCGAACTATCAAGTATCTTTTCATTCCAGACTTCATGTTTCCACAATTCTCTTCAGCCTTTCAAAACCTCATTTTCTTTGTTTACATTTGATGCAAAACTTGACTAAAACATAACCCAACTTTTTTTCCTTCGCTTTTTATATGTACAAATAGACGAATTTTTGGTATGAAACTGATTAGTTTTTCGTTTTCATTTTTCATTGTGCAAGCGGACTTAAAGTGGTTTTTCTTTCGCAGCAATTTCTGTACGGTTCGTCGGTCGGTAAAAATTGTTATAATCAATTTCATAGAATTTTAGATACTGAAGAACTTTTCAGTATAATAAACGTGTGAGTCCGACCGTCTTCACAGTATATACAAAAAAAGCATCAATTTTTATATGGCAACACCAAGAATGGGTTGCCGGATTGAAATTGTATTTACTGTTTTTATGGAAATACCGTGTACAAAATTGCAGCTCTCTACATCGATGCATTCTCAGACAGTGTCCAAATATATAGGAAAAATTAAATTTTTGTATGGCAACCATAGGAAAGTGTTATCCCATTTCTCCACTTTCGAACTGCAAACTTGTCTGCAAAATTTCATCTCTCTTAGTGAACGCGTTCTCGAGTTAGACTGATGGACAGACGGACAGACAGACAGATAGATGGACGGACAGATGGACGGAAACACTGATATCCAAAAATCAGAATAACTTTTAATATTATGCGTGGGTACACAACCTATTTTTCTCTACCATCTTTATTTCTATGCATTAAAAACGAGATGACAAACTTAGTATACCCTATAAATTTCATCCAGGATGTAATTAGGCGGTGAAAGCATATGACTTGTCCCGATTAAATTAGTTTAAGGTAATGTTACTAAATAAATTAAATACATTCAAGAATTTTATTTCTAAAAACTCCCGACACCTAAATTAATTTTCTGATCAAAAAGTAGTTTTAATTATTATCCAGTACAGGCACTTCAACAGAAATTTTCTTTTAACCGATTAGTCGGTACTTTGAATTCAACTCTAGCTCAATCTCAATCGGACAGTGAATGCAAATCATCACTCTTGCAAGCAAACCTTTATTTATGACACGGCGCACCATTGAACTCTTATTTTTCTCCCCGTGTATAGACCCTGTCTATTGAATATGTATTTTTGTTTTTGTTTTTTTTTTTGCCAAAGCCCGAAAATACTTTGTGTTTCGACTCTTAAAGCTCTAGGTCCTCCTTCTGTCACAAGCCACCATATTTCCTTCGAGGCTCATAACGCGCATATATGTAGAATAAATTGTAAAAGATTGTAGGAAAAAAATACAAACCTTTATAGGCTGAGCCGAAGTAGTTAACTCCCAAGGGAAGGGAACAAAATGCCGTCGTCAGTCAAAGCAAATTGTAAATTTTCGAACTGTGAAAGTAATGCACTCTCAACTTTTTTATGATCGCGACGCTTCGTTGGCTGCTTATACAGTGAAAAGTCCTACAAAAATTCCCAGATGGGCTTAGTGCCGTTTCACATTAGCGACAGCTGTCGCACGATTGCAGCCGCGCGACTTCCACATTACATGCATTTATTCATTTGACACAGAGCAATACGGTGTCGTAAGCTTCTACTAAAGTCACGCGACTGCTCTGTCGCGAAATTGTAGTATGACTGTTGTCTTAAGCCGGTCCCACACAATGCGTGTGTTTGTCAAATATTTGGCAATGCGTCTGATTTAACAAGGTGTGCTTGAGCTATTAAGAGGAATATTTTTCATTCGTACGCTTTAAGGCCGTATTACAAACTTTGGCTAAAGCGTACGAATGAAATATATTCCTCTTTGTAGCTCACACACACCTCCTCACATCGGACGCATTGCCAAATATTTGACAAATGCACGCATTGAATGGGATCGGCTTTAATATGGACATATTTGCGACCGGCTTTAATATGGACATATTTGCGACCGGCTTTAATATGGACATATTTGCGACCGGCTTTAATATGGACATATTTGCGACAGTCACAAAAACTATTCTTTGGACTACAAAATTTTACTTGTGTACTTACTACTTTAATCAGGCGCAAAAGCTCGTTAAAATAATGCTTAAGAAAACAATAAGCAATTCACAAATCAATAACTTTTTTTATTAAATTAAAATCGCAATACAAATCAAATTTCTTTTTCATGCACTTTTGCTGCTGCATCAGCAACATCTGCAGACAAATTATAAATTCTCGAGAAATCACGCATGAAATTTATTGCTGTGAACTGAATTTGTTGATTGTGAAGATTTTTAGTATTAACAATTGTTTAAATATCGCGCTTTTTATAAATATATTAAATAAAGTTTTTCGCATACATAGAGGTCACCAGCTCCGGTTCGATCGTAAAGAATTTCTACACTGCTCAGGTTTGGTTGGTGTAAGAAGGCTTCCGACTTAAACAGAATAAAGTTTCTTACATCAAAAGCATTGTTCTGTAATTCTGGGTTTAAGTACATAGTAAATAAAATTTCCCTAAAATGAGTGGCAACAATTTGTGCCACTATACTTGGGTAGTTAAGTACGGAATAGGTTTTTATCCCAAATATGTAGGTACTTCCAAATGTAGAATAATACCTTGCCTATTGAATGTTGTCTTCGTTTTAACCGAGAAAACTTACCATTTCGGAAATTTTACGTACTATATAGGTTGGCGCCAAATACCTACATCCATTGAATGTTCCATTTGTTGGGGAAATCAAACTGATTTTCCCTTTATATCAGAGAAAATGGCATTTATTTTTAGGATAAAACATGTCTTAAATTTACGGAATTGTCCTTCTTTTTTAAGGCGTAGGAAACCGTCTTAAACCAACCAAAACTGAAACGTGTAGGAATTGTTTATGACTCAAAGATCTTATGGACATTCCAAAATAGGATTTTCTTTACTCTCATCTTGAAGAAGCTCTCCAAAGACGGCGTGAAGTTCGCTTTTTAAAAGACGACAGATAGTAAACCACCCAAAACCTTGTAACGTTCCAGTTAGAGTTAAAAATAAAAATAATAAAATTGACAGTCAAGTTAGGACACTACATAGCATTCATCTCCCTTTTGGTTTTGATAAAACCTAACGGAGAAATTCTATTATAATTTAAAATCTAATTCAAATTTAAACAAAGGCGCCAGTTGTTCCGAGAGCGTTCCACTCTTTTTTGCCGGCCCTCTGGTTGTCGAAACATGAAGACGAAAGAAAGTGGGGAATTTCCTCCTGCGAGAGAAAACAAACAAAAAAAAGGCAGAAAAGGTCGAGGTGAAAAACGAAAGCCAATTGTAATTGTAAAGACCGAAAATCGAAATCGAGATTTTCTGAAGAATAAACTATGAAAAGTTGTGTGATTAATAGCAACGTTGAGTTTACAATTGAAAGAAAAATTTGTAGCATAATTAAAAAAGGAAAAGTGAATACCCGAGATGCTTTTGAGATACAATAAAAAAAAACGCACAATTCAAAGAAAGAATACCACAGAAAAAAAAACGGGGCATTCTACAACGTAAGAGGCTGTTCGGGAATCTTAGATAAAGCGAGGAACAGGGGAGAAGTCGACAAGAAAGGATTTACAGAAGAAAGATTCTGCACCAAGTCTGTATACCACGTGGAACCAACTTTTCAAAAGCGGATACGGAATGGAGATAAGTTAAATTATATAAATATAGAAATTAAATTAATTTATTTGTTATAGAGACTAAGTAGATACTATTTAATGCATGCAGTTTTGTTTGAATTATATACAGGATATGGTTTTTATAGCTAAGTAAAGAGCTCCGGAGAGTAGGGGTAGTGCATAAACAGAGAAATTGTAAAGTATACTTTAGAAATATATGTATTTAAGCTTGAGCACTACTTTCAAACCCTGCCTCTTATATCCGTGCCCTATACATAACTAAGAGCATACCGACAGCAAAACATGCAAATACCCTTTCATGGGAACTCTGGTTGCGTTAGAGGGTCAGAGCTACTTGGATCCGTCGATGAAGAGTTGATCCTCACGGAACGATCTTCAAGTAGGTATTCGTGGAATAAAATAAGTCCTCTAGATAGAAAATAAAACGTCAACAGTTTGTAGAACCGCCTCCACGAAGCACCATTAAAACCTTAGTTATTTATTTCTTGTGTTTTTGTTTTATAGTAAATGATTTCTATAATTCCGTTCAATGGACAAGTATACAAAAAACTACACGTCTATAATATATATTTATAACTGAAGTATTTTTTGTGGTCGCGGTCGTGTAATACCGTGAATTGTGAATTGTGAAACAGTTCTAAAAGTTTTCCAGCAATTTCAAATCGGTAGCATTCATGGATTCATTCTGTCCTAAGTCTCGTCGCAAGCAGCAGTCGCTCCGAAGGAAGCGATCTAATTTGCACCAACCCGCTGCTACTCCGAGTGGGAGTACTTTAGTTGTTGTAGCCTTAGGTAACGCTGGGAGTCAATGCTCTCATATTGAATGATACTTCATCTGTGTCATTTCTATGTAATTCTATTGTTGTCCCTTTGAGAACAAAATTAAAATCTTCCATTGTTTCCGTCAACCGTTTCTCTTCAGAAACGTTGTTTGAGAACATACTGAAGTATCTGAAGTATAAAAATATAGCAACAGATGGTATTTCTTGTCGTAAGGCACATTCACGAAATTGTTTGTACTTTCTGGGCGCTAACCTATATATGTATCTCAAATAATCAGCGATATTCCAAAAAACTCAAATTGCTCTACATTTACTATCAAAACGTAAGGGGGATTCGGACAAAAACTAATTTTCAAATCCTCTGTTGCAACTTGTTTCTATATAGTTGCTATCACTGAAGCTTGGCTGCATTACAGCTTCCGCGGCGCGGAAATCTTTGACAATTCGTATCAAATTTTTAGAAGAGATAGACATACTGAATCTATAGCTTGTTGCGGCGGTGTACTCCTCGCCTGTAAAAACCAGTTTAATTGCAGCCAGGTTGAGCTTCCCAGTTTCTCCAACACTCTCGACATTGAACTTATTGCTTTTAAGTTATCTCTCTTAAAATATGACTTATACATTATTTTTTGCTATAACCCTCCAAACTTCATAAATATTGTTGATGACAAAGGTCAGAATACTTACGCAAGGAGAGAACTATTTAAATTCACAATAAACGCACGCCGCGTTTAAATTGCCTATTTAATTGAATTCGTTGCACTCAATTACTTTACTGTCAAATCAAACGAAAACATATATAATTGAAAGATTTTTAAAAACGTGAGAACATCTGTGGGTATAAAAAAGGCATCTAATTTAACAAAGTTTAAAAAATGAGAAAATAATTCATATTAAATTCTGTGACGTTTAGTATGATGGCTCAATGCATTTGGATTTTCATTAATCGGTCTGCTTGAAAGCAAAACGCCTTCACTTTTATCGTCAAAACAATTAAATTTATTTTTATAGTTGTAGGTCCACATTTCCCGTCTACAACCTACTTTTCACAACTTAAACGGTTTTCTTTTAACTTTTGTTCTTTCGCCCATGACCATTAATTTCAATACCCTTCAAGGAGCTGAATCTAGAATAGGATAGCTAGAGCTAGCTTAATGTATGTAGGTAATTAATGAAACGCACATTGCAGCAAATTTTCCTGATTTTCAGCTAACAGGAATTAAAGCAAAATTTCAGCAAAACGGTAGTTATGGCAAAAAAATGTAATACAATTTTAAATATGTGACGTGACCTCTTGGAATATAAATATTTAATAATATTTTTGATTTCTTCGTCAAATAAGAAATTATAGGCGGATGTTCGAATTGATAATACCAGGTTTGTCCTCAGTTGGGTTAATCAGTTACCACCAACTCCTTCAACAAATTTTTACTGAAAGACTTATACAAAAGTATAATAAACAAGTTTTCAATAGGAACGTAAAAAATTTTCAAATTTTTTACCAGGTCATATTGTTGAAAGGAGCGAAAGATTGTTTAATGTGAATATTTTTACAATCAGCATATATGCGTTAAATATGAGTCTGGTTTAATCAATGATTTCGTTCAATTTGATATTTTCACTTTTTCCGTGCATAGTATATAACAATAAGAGATTTCAAAAGCTAAAAATGAAACAGGTTATGTAAGAGATAAAGGACCTACCCCACCCAGCAGAACCAGAATGCACATAATCCTGTCAAAATTGCAAAATGATACCAACACAGAATCGGGAAAGCAATTGCTGAAGTTATTGAACTAAACACAACTTTGAGATGAATGCGGAATATGGTTTTAGACTTCATTCGAAAACGCATCTATTGGAGGAAGTGGGTGATAATGAAGTAGCATTGAAAGGTAATTGTGTCCTTAGATGTGATAGTATATCTAGTAATACTGGTGGAGTAGTTATTTATGATAAGAATGATTAGAAATATGAAGATCCTTGGTGCTTAACTGCAAGAATAATAAAAAGGGGAAAACGGAGAATATAGTGTTGGTAATATATAAGTCACCTGATCATCGAGTAAAAGGCCTTTTTGTGTGCTATTCAAATCATGGATGAAGGAATTATTTGAAATAACAGTAGACAAAATAATAGTGGGTGATATTAATATAGATTGGTACGAAAAAAACAACATAACAGGACAGCTGAAACAGATAATTAATGGCAATAATTGTAAATTAATTATCGATTTCCCAACTCAAATTACACAATATTCGCAAACACTTATTGATTATGTAATCACAAAAAATAAAAGCATTAAAGCATCATTCAGTTAATAACAATTTCAAAATATCAGATCATGAAACTATTGAAATTATAGTGCATGTGTGTAGTGATGTAATATAAAACAAAGATAATATATCTAAAATTTTAGTATATAATGCAACTTGCTATAGAAGAGATCATGTTCAAAATTACGTTAATGATTTTAATGAACTGGTTTATGGTTCATATAAACGTAAGGAAAATTCTCTAGTTAGTATAGGTATTAAAAAAACAATGAATGAAGTCAATGATATAAGAACAGAGGCGTATCTAGGTTTAAACATTTGGGGCAGCGAGCATATTAAAATAAGGCTCCACTACATAAAAAAAAACTTCATTTCATATTTTGAAAACCAAAAACAAAAAATTAGACCTCCAGCTTCACATGAAAACATGACATAAACCTATTATTTCAAAATAAAATTAATATAAATATGTATATGTATACCTACATATGAGTTATAAATAAATAAGGAAACTACAACAGCCTCCTTCGTCTAGGTTTTATTCTTTCAAAATTATCTATAACCATATTATAATCCACTTCAGTAGCCAACTATCTTTCCCAGCGAGTCTGAAAGTTCATTAAAATTATGCAAGGATCGAATTCTTTGTGGTTGTTACCATAAACCATTTCGCGAATGCTATATAAATACTTCTATACACAAGGGTTTCGCGATCGTTCGTATATGGAAAAATATACCAAAACTACATCAAAGTGACGGCATTAATATTACAAGCAAATTCCAACAATGTAGGTACAAAATCCTTACAATTTTACTGATGTCGCAAACTGACAATTATTTTGATAAATGAAACCCAATTGACATTATGTTTTTATGCATGAATTTACACGTAAAAGTATTATATTAAAATGCAAGCCTGCTTACCTTTCACAATAGGTTTTCAAAATTTAATGGCTTATATGCGCACTTATATTATACATATGTTTTTCGAAAAAATGATTTTTAATTTAAGCCAAACCTAATTGAGGAACCTTTTTTCAAAAGTCGATATGTTCAAAATATGTAAAAATGAAATATGTCCATCAAATAATTCGTAATGGCAAGGTCTATCTATTGATGACCTTACAACATTTCAAAATGCTATATAAGCTTAATTCAATTAAAAATCTTTGACAAAATCTTTTATCAAAACTCGAAAAGAATATGAAAGTGTTAGAAAATTTCAATAAATGTGTCTTTCTAAAATGTGTGAAGTTTACAGGAGAACCCGCCAGGATAGATACTTATTGCAATATTAAAAAAACGCTCACTCTTGTTTTGTTTTTGTTGTATACCAATTAGGAGGAACAATTTTCATAAAACTTCCTAAGAAAAAATTAAGTATGGTCAGTCATAAAAATATTTAGTGACACAGAAAACCTAATCTATCTAACTTATTAAAATTTTCAAGGAAATTCGCAGGAAAAAAATTATTTTAAATAAGGGCTGACTATGTGATTCACATCTTTCTGACGTGAATCTCTTTTCCAAGATGTGGATGCAATCTTTAGGAGAGGCAAACTAAAAACGGTCAAAATTTTGTTGTGCTGTTTGTTGCTTTATCTGTTTTGTTATTTTATAGTAGGTATTACATATGCATACAAAAACTCTGTAGTATTGCACATCCATTCTGCGGCGAATACTGTTTAACTTATGACGAAATAAATATGTGTTATTTTCGGAATTATATTTAAGTATGTATATTAAAAATAATCAGCTTCACATGAAAATCAGAGATTCAGTATACTTATGCTTAAATTCGTGTAGTCTGAACTGCATTTGTAGGAAGGCGCCACATTTTTATTATGTGACCCAGGTGAAGTGATTGCTCCCCTGCTCTCCTCCTTAGATATTTCGGTAGATGTCACTTTTGGAGCTGTCATTTTTTGACATTTGACAAGTAGAAACTACGCCATTAATAAAAACGGAACGATACACGATTCAACAATGCACTGAAATTATTAAAATTCACTATAAAAATGGTGAAAATGTGGCAGAGACGGTTCGTAAAACTCAAACATTTTTGGGTCGTCGTGAAGCACATTGTCGGACCGCAATACAGAAATTGGTAGAAAAATTCGAGCTGTCGGGACAAGTTGGTGATGTGAAGAATAAAACCCGTGCACGTCGCTCAAGAACAGCCGAGAATATTGCTGCTGTAGCCGAAAGTGTTGAAGAAAACCCAGCTTTGTCCATTCCTCGTCGTTCTTTGGAATTAGGTATAAGGTCTTAAGGCTTATAAAGTTCAGTTAACACAAGACCTCAAGCCGGCCGATCATCAACAACGTCGAGTCTTTGCTGATTGGGTCCTTCAAATGCATGAAAATGATCCGGAATTCCATCGAAAACTTGAGTGATGAGGCCCATTTCCACCTCGATGGCTTCGTCAACAAGCAAAATTGTCGCATCTGGGGCTCGGAAAACCCAAGAGTTATTGTTGAAAAGCCTCTCTATGCTCAACGTGTGACTGTTTGGTGCGGTTTGTGGTCCCGCGGGGTCATTGGACCTTACTTTTTCGAAAATGAAGCTGGACAACAGCTACGGTGAATGGATTGCGCTATCTACATATGATTAATGATTTTTTATGGCCGGAATTGGATGGTATTGATCTGGACAACGTTTACTTTCAACAAGACGGCGCTACGTGCCATACAAGCAACGAAACCATTGATCTTTTACGGGAAAAGTTTCCGGACCGTGTTATCTCTCGAAGAGGTGATCACAATTGGCCACCGAGATCTTGTGACTTAACACCTTGCGACTTCTTAATTTGGGGCCACGTGAAAGAGAAGGTCTACGCCAACAGCCCAGCGTTGATTCAAGACCTCAAAGATGGAATTCGTGAGGCTATCGAGGACATAGGGCAGCCACTTTGCGATTTGGTTATGAAAAATTTCATGAAAGGATATGGTCCTGTAGGCGTGGTCGTGGTTGTTATTTGGCTGATGTTATTTTCCATTATTAACGGCATACCTTCCTCTTTATAATGAAATAAAGAGCCGATAATTTATCTCAAAAAATGGCATTTTTCTCTCATTGGAAACCCTGTAGATAGTTTAAATATAATTATTGACTCCATAGATATTGTTGCATACATGAACTTGTTAGACCCTGTTTTTACCCAATTGGAATTTAAACATATAAATTCGAAGGATTTAATTGAAGTATTGATGCGAATTAGAATATAATAGAATAGAGAAGTTGTTTATTTTCCACCCCGGGCATTTAGCCTCGTCCTAAGACGTTGGGTATTACGATGTTACAAAGATTTACAATTAGCGATTCTTAATTATACTGAATACAAAACAAATGGTGTGATTAAACGATAGCATATAGAATAAAATAAGTAAGAAACGAGTCTTCAAACAAAACTGAGGCCAAGTCGCATGAAAAAGTAGAAAATAAACTTTTCTTCACACACAGAGGTGGACTAAGATTTTATTCGCTGACAATCACCGATATATTTCAGTAAGATCAATCAGAGTTAGTAAGTGATTTGATTCATGTAGAGAAAGAATATTCAAGAGAAATGTTCCAATTAAAAAATTTGAGTCCACCTCTGACATTCCGGAAAATTTTTCGGAAAAATCGGAAAACTCTACATATTTCCTGAAACGGATTTATCACTAATCAAATTTGTACCAAATTTTCAAATGATCTTTCCCGATTTTGCGGGTTTTTTGACAGATTCAATTGTCACGC
This sequence comes from Dioctria rufipes, assembly GCA_963924295.1. Lineage (NCBI taxonomy): Eukaryota > Metazoa > Arthropoda > Insecta > Diptera > Asilidae > Dioctria > Dioctria rufipes. The sequence continues at coordinate 120,822,008 of OZ002742.1, forward strand.
GACATGAACCTGTATACCAAATTTCAGCTCGCTGTGATGACGAAAAGTGGGTCTACGAGAGTGTCGAAAATAGTAAAGAAATATATAGACAAATTCGTGTACGAGTTAAAGGGAATGGCTGGCCTCAAAAAGATTTTTGTTGTGTCAAAAGATAACTTAGTTTAGAATACTAATGTTGGTATGAAATATAAAATATGTGGGATATATGTAACATAACAAAGTTACCAAAACATTTCCAACTCGAGAGATGCTCTGATATGGGTAAAGTTTTAAGGTATACAGGACTTAGACTATTTGCTGAGGAAAAATTCGGATGGTTCCAAAGATATTCGGTTTGGAACGCTCCTAATAAGCTCCAAAGGAAACTTATCAAAAGCTTTTTAAGAAAATATATATTGCGAAGTGTCAAGTGCTCAATAAATTCGCTCCAAGTGGCTAATAAGGAGTTTTGGTATAAAACTGAGTTGTTCGTATACTCAATTATCTCGTAAACTTATTCTGAGAAGCTTCCCCATACTTCTAATTACCTCCTCCAAAATCCTTTCAGCAGCACTCCTATGGAAGTTCAAATGGAGTGCTAACCTCTACGGATATGCAATGATAGAAAGCATATACAAAGAAGTACGAGAATCGAGCGCTTTATGCTTCTGCAGGATCGCTCTTCTATAGCTTTTGGAGTGCTCGATTTCCGGCTGGGTTAATTTACGGCAAGTAAAGTAATTAGACATATAGGTTTGCGTATGTTCATGTGAGCATGGCCATTCCGCGATTTACAACATTTATATGACGTCTTATAATAGCTGTAGTCATGGGTAGAATAATAACTTCATTCAGTAATATTAAATACTCACATAGTTACACTTTCTTTATTTACTTCTTTGCATATGAATTTTAAGTGTGAGGAGGACACCGATATGTAGAAGACTAAAAACGTACTACATTTCCCTTATAGAGTGAAAACTGGTAAATCCTTAATGTGATAATTGACTGGATATACCCAGGGTAATGAAACGAGTGAAGAACTAGCCAAGAAAGGCTCTGAAACTGACATTCATAAATATGAAGATCACGATCGGGGTTTTGAAAGGGATGATTAACACTTGCCGTATAACGAGGTATTTATGGTATACATACGATAGAAAGAGAATAAAGGAACTCCTTAGTGAGCAGAATTAACACCAAGAAGCCTATTGAACCACAGGACTACGCTAGAAGATTTAGCATAACAGCAAATAATTTCTGCAGGAGCTATAAGAATCCGGAGGAAATCGAATCAATTCAACACGTACTTTATGAGTGTACTCTACCGAAAAGAGGAGTGGGCTACTTAATAGCTACCTCTTCTTAGATATATGTGAACTGCAAAGTAAAGACTTCAGATATATCCTAAGTTTCCTAAGGGAAGCAGGATAGATCTAGGGCTAGTTTCTTAGCAAGTTGAATCTCATAAATCTGGCGGAGTATACAATGGATTTGAAAGAGGTCTAAGTTGAGTCTAGTTGACCAAAACTTCAATGGGAATAAAGATTTTTATATACCTACACATTTTAAAAGTTCAATCTATATCACATTATTATAAAATTAGATTATATTACACTCATACAAAGATTTTAACAACTAATGCCTAGTTTTCTAAAGTTTAAGCATGATATGGCAGCACGTCAGAGCCAATATAAGTACTTACATACATATGTATGTATATAGCTCCGAAAAATAAACTAGGTTTTTTTCTGGCCGACTATTCCAAAAATATAAAGAGTGTTATAAATTAAATGCCAGATTGCCTTTTTATTGCTAAAAAGAAAAAGAAAAATGACTAGGATAAGAAAGGAGCTAGAAAAGATGAAACTCTTTACAGATACGGAGATGTCGAAGATTAATCTTTCTGTTGGAACTTTGGGTCAAAAATCCTAAATCTAAACAAAACTAACTCTTTATGATCCGGACATAAAAAATTTTATGAATGGGCGTTTGCAGTATTAAGTGAAATTGAATGAAGACAAATATATAATTCTCAGTGATAAGAATTCTGGAAATATCACGATGGGATATAATTCATCGTTAAATTTTCTTACTCTGCCTTGTTCTGAACTGATACAAAATCAATCGCCGCAATGAGAGCGGACATTGGCCGCAATCAATCTTTACTTCAGTACATTTTTCTGCTGCCCCTGTGGCCCTCTCATATCGGGAATACTCACTGATAAAAACCCATTTCGGACGTAAATTAGATGCGGCGGTAGTAAAATAAACATAAAAGATACTTACGCTAAGATTAGTGTCTCGTGATTCCTAGAAACACACCGGTCTTGTACAGGATGACCATAAATTCACAAGTTTTCACAAAAGCGATGGGGTAGTTACCACGATTTAGCATAGTTTCCACAACACTGTTCATTTGAATTGAGAAAATGAATAAAATATTCACAACTGCATTTTTGCGTTATCTTTTTTGTATACACTTTACATACATAGGTTTCACTATTTTCACAACATTGCTGCAATTAAGAAACTTATTTTTGTACATTACATACTACCGACCACAATGTAAACTTTTCACAGTTTCCGATGATTAACCCGCACGTTAGCACGATTTCACTCTGAATGCAGCTAATGACGGCATATTTAGTATTTACCACTTCCAGCGTATTCTTATCAATCAGATTCGAAAATTTGTGATATCCGTTCGACTGTTCAATTCGTGGCAAACTGAGCTTACTAAGAAAATGAAAACCTTCCATTCAATGCTATTGAAGTAGAGCATGGAAAAGCCGGGAAAATACACGTCGGCTTTGATATAGAGAGCGGAAGATGGGAAACTCAGTCTCGCTCTCATCTCTCTGAAATAAATAGTATCCATGAAAATTTGTTATTCGGAATATTATAAAGGACAAGAATATAATGTTGAAAATGAAATTCGAAATAGGGAAATTGCCAGAGGCGTACATTTGCGTGTGAGGTAAAAAATCGAGCTTTGTAATGTACATCATATAAAATTCCTTATAGACATAATAATGTGATTTGGATTAAGGAGGATATTATCTATTAGATTAGATAACAAAATGATTTTTTTTGCGTATTTATTTTTAATTTTCTTATAGGGAATTCAGTGTTTTGTTTTGAGACTTTTTTACATGATTAAAAATAAAAATAAATAAATAAATAATAAAATAAATTCAATTTTCATTAAATTGCGATACATGCCTCGGCCAAAGTCAACCGCATTGTCCCATTTTGTATTTCTCATAATTTTTTTTGAACTTTTGGACATTTTTATGGAAGGAAAGTTCCATAGGGAATTCGTCAAAATTCGCACTTTCACAACCCGACCATCACCAATTTCATTCTTATTTTGCTGCAAGTTAAGGGTTAAGAATACAACTAATTTGTTTTTCACTCCTGCGATGCATGCTGACTGAATTAAAGAACTCTGAAATCCTTAAATTTCGCCGATTTTTGGACTGCTGATTTATATTCAAAAAATCATATTTTTTGTTCTAATTATCACAGAGACATGACCTTTACTTATTTTAAAGAGAAAGCACAATCTTTGAGGGAAAATTGTAAAAAAGATGCCATTGAGAGGAATGCAAAATTAAGGTGTATAAATATATCATTTATCCTTGAATATCTCAAAATACATCATGTTAATTTTATTTTATTATTGTGTTGCTAGTTAAACTGTTAAATTTTCAAGATGGGATCTGAATGGGTTTGGGGGCGAGAATTTTTCGGCAATAAAGGTGTTTTTTTTTTGATCCCGTAACGTTTTTTCACCAACGACATAATTGTTTTTCTTCTCAAAATTGACCTATGAACAGTCTTTTGAAATATAGAAAAAAATAATTCAATATCTACTAGAGTTAAGAAGTTATTAATACTTTTATGTTATGTGAAAAGTTAAAAGTTTAATTTACATAACACAAAAGTATTCTGCATTGCCCTCCTAACTTCTAACATATGCTTCTATCACATGATATAAGTCGTTATAAGATGGATACTATTTTTGTAAGAAATTAATTTTAGTGCTTTTCTTTATACATAACAGAAGTCGAATCAATGGATGGAGTTTTAAAACTTATATTATAATTTTATACAAAAACATCGTCTCTCACAAAAACTACGTCGAAAATATCCTTCTTTCATATTAAGGTTCCCAGAGCTTGTGCGATGTATGCACTTCATTATATTCTGACAGTTTATCGATAGCTACTGCCTTTTAAAATATTTTCAATGGCAATATTGAAGTGAAATAATTGGAACGCATTTTATAAATATTATGATGGTTTATCTAGGTTGATAATAAATCGATAACTTCCTTTATCACTTCAACTTTCGCCATTGGAACACTACCAGATGTAGAGGGCATTTGGTAATATGTACCTCTAAACCAGCTTTGCGGATTTTAAAATGTTTAAAAATTAAAACTCAATCCTACTTTTTAAACTTCCATACCGCGTATGTATAAAATATTACGCGAACGGTTTTGATGGTAAATCCTTTTTTCATGTGATTCTTCACTAAATTAATATGAAAGAGTTCGTAATATACGAATTGCAAAAGCCAAGTGTCGTTGTACTTAATCGATAAAACTTTTTCCGTCTATTTAAATTTGTATTGAAACTTTTTTCATACAATCTCAAAATAAAAAAAAAAAAATAAATTTAGCTTTCTTACGATGTTGGATCTTGTTGCAACTATTTAGATTTTAAAAATTTTTTATTTTAAAGCCGTCATTATCGCACCGAGTGCCCTAGCGAATTTTAAAATATAGATCACGAAGGCACTGCAAATATAACATCATATGTGGCATTTTTTCGTTGTATTGAATCTTCGGCTACCTGAATAACATAAATTCGTAACCAAACCGATCGCTATACGTCCCCATGGGCACTCAATTGCCCGCAAATTTCTTCCATACATTTTGTATGACTAATGACTAGAAAGGACCTTCGATCGTGTTTTAATGTGATGTTTTTACCTGACGTAGTTGTTTCCCTTTTATTTATCCTTCCGGATTTAGAGGAGGCGTTTGAGTTCCACTTTGGATTCATTCGTGGTGTGACTTGGTTGTATTTTTGTGCGTTTTCAATATAAATTTCGTCTTTTCAAATTTTTTGTTTGTTTTGAGTTGGGTTTAATTTGAAAAATCTTGGAAAAATGACTGACAGAGCTCGTTATTCGGCAAATATTCGACGTGATTTGGCTGAAGAAGAATTGGCTGATTAGTGAGTTAGTCGCAACGATATGAGTGAAGGCAGTGATAGTGATGCGATTGGTTTGCGCGATCATTTGATAGCTGAAATAGGTTTTGAACTGGCCGAACGTGCAAATGAATCTGATAATGAGTGTGATCTGGGCTATGTACCAGCTAGTGATGATACTGATTTCGATTGTGAAGAAAATGAATCGCTTCGAGATCCGAATTAAGCCGCGCTTCTTCATGATTTCCTAAAAGTCGAAGCCGATGCTGTGCACGAAGAACAGCTGATAGCCGATGTGGCAACTGCGGCAAACCGTGGTCAAAAATTCATGGGTCAAGGTAAAAATTACAAAACTGTCTGGTGGTCGCTGCCAAGTGAAGGAGAAAAAGGGAGAGCTGCAACGATGAAGCAAAATAGACGCAGTCTATTAAGAATTTCACTGAAAAAAGGCATTCGTGCCGGTTTTTCTATTTCAATTGTTAAAAACATTATTCTCGAAACAAAAAACAGCTAAGAGAGCGTACGAAGCGAATAAACTAAAAGAGACACTGGAAAAATTTAGATCATGGAAACATACCTATGCAGATGAAATGTATGCCTATATTGCAATATTGCTTCACGCTGGTATGCTGAGAAATCAGATTTAATCACAATAAAGCTCTGTTTCACAAGTCGCATATACCATTTTATAGAGCAGTTATGTCATTGAGACGATTTGAGCTGTTATTTCGCTTCTTACGTTTCGATGATTCGAGAACGCGAATGGTTCGATTAGAAAAAGACAGGTTGGCTCCGATTCAGTATATATGGCCATTATTTCAAGCGAACTTGAGATCGGCTTTCACTCCATCATAAGAACTTATGATTGCTGATCAGTTGTTGTCAACACGAAATAGATGCAGCTTTCGCCAATATATATCATCAAAGCCAGGAAAGCATGGTATCAAATTTTGGTGGCTTGTTGATTCGAAAACGAATTATCCATTTGCAACTGAAGTGTATTTGGATACACAACCAAATGAAGATCGTTCAAAAGGAATCGTGTATTCTCTTATAATGCGACTTGCTGAACGGTATTTGGATATCGGTGTGAACATCACAATGGATAACTTTATTACATAAGTCTCGCATTCTTGAATTACAGTGACAGATGATATAGGGTAAAATAGTGATCTTGCTTAAGCTTGACAGGTTTCAGAAAAGTTGATTTTCTTTCTGAAATTATTAAAGGTTTTAAAAAGCGCTGTATACAAGAATGTGTTAAGTAAAATGATTAGTGTTGTATGTAGTAGTAAGATAAGATCGTGTGGTCTCAAGTACACACTACTAAAATGTATAATATTAACTGACTACGTCCATAAAAATACACTGCAGACAGTGGGCTCACTTTTATATGGCAGTCTAAGCACTAAGTACGAAACGAAAGAGAACTGTAAGCAACAACAAAATAAGTGGGTTCATCGAAATAAATGTTTTTGAATTTATTATTTAGAGTTATTATCTACTGATAAAAGTATTTTACCAAAGACAATATATTCATTAGATACGCAGCAGAAATTCGAGTAGTTTTATTAAAATTAATTTTGGCACCAACTCAAGAACTATTTTTGACACACAAAATTGTACCTATCCAAGAAATAGCTTATCATACAGTCAATATTATATACGTATGCCAGTGGCATACACTCACCCTTTTTTAATGCTTTAATAGATCTATTTAAACTATTTGACTTAATATATATAGCGGAAGATAAGAGTGGATAAAATGTCTCATAGGGACAAAGTGTTACTTTTCCTGTTTTTTTTCCCTTCGTCCCTAGTACATAAATGCTTCAAGCATTTCCATCGTTCGCATTATAAATTTACAACAAGGAAAAAGTTCTAATTGGTCTAAGACAAATAATATTATAGCTCTTTAGTCCACCCTCTCTGCCTTTGAATTCCTCGATGAACTTCCTCTTGGAACAAGATACATCTCCACCTCCTCATAGTGAATCCTTCGATGAAATTCAGTTTTCTATGAAAATATAAAAACAAAAAAACCCCACGAAGTATCATACTTTAAGGTTAAAGGAACTGAGTATAATTATCTAACCAAGGAGTTCCACCACCTTCAATCCCTCCTACAAGATATCCGAGAGTCCATTCCATCTATATATGTACAAAAAGTATTATTATTTCAACTAAAAAATATACTAATTAGCAACAAACTCACCAAATTTCATTTTCCTCCGGCTGTTTATAATTATAATGTCATCTAGCGACATTACGTCAGTCTGTTGTCGCCCACTGATACGTATATAAATCGACTGCTCGTTGAACCAAAAATGCATGAAATCAAATGGCACCACTTTCATATTCCTGTCTCATTGCGTGAGAGCATACTTTCCCACTGAACTGTAACGATTGGGAACGAGAAATTGCTTGAAGTTCAGCGGTATTTGCAGAACTGGAAACTTAGTAATATATTTGACAGTTCATCACTTTTCATCAAATTTTATATACCTGAACATGATCAGAGGTTTTCCTGGTATACTTAAACTTTTCCTTCCAAAACATCCTTGTAAAAAAGACTTCTTTCGATTCATAATTAAAATTTAAAAACAAAGTCCTAAATATTTTGTTAATAAACCGGGTAAGTTACATTGACAAATATTTAATTAAGTCTATTGACATGAAATCTCCAAATAATTTAAATTTCGAAGAACAGTTGGTAACACTGACAGTGAGATCAAACCTGGTGCCACATGAAACAGGAAATCAGTCAGTCCATTTATATAAAGAGTTTTCCAATAAGAGGTGTTATTTTGATATTCAAAGAAAAATGCCATTTTTTGAGATAAATGATCGGATCTTTATTTCATTATAAAGAGGAAGGTATGCTGTTAATAATGAAAATAACATCAGCTAAATGACCACCACGACCACGCCTACAGGACCATATCCTTTTCATGAAATTTTCCATAACCAAATCGCAAAGTGGCTGCCCTATGTCCTCGATAGCCTCACGAATTCCATCTTTGAGGTCTTGAAGCGACGCTGGGCTATTGGCGTAGACCTTCTCTTTCCCGTGACCCCAAAGGAAGAAGTCGCAAGGTGTTAAGTCACAAGATGTCGGTGGCCAATTGTGATTACCTCCTATTCGAGAGATAACACGGTCCGGAAACTTTTCCCGTAAAAGATCAATGGATTCGTTGCTTGTATGGCAGGTAGCGCCGTCTTGTTGAAAGTAAACGTTGTCCAGATCAATACCATCCAATTCCGGCCATAAAAAATCATTAATCATCTATCGATAGCGCAATCCATTCACCGTAACTGTTGCTCCAGCTTCATATTCGAAAAAGTAAGGTCCAATGACCCCGCGGGACCATAAACCGCACCAAACAGTCACACGTTGAGGATAGAGAGGCTTTTCAACAATAACTCTTGGATTTTTCGAGCCCCAGATACGATAATTTTGCTTGTTGACGAAGCCATCGAGGTGGAAATGAGCCTCATCACTCAAGATGAGTTTTCGATGGAATTCCGGATCATTTTCATGAATTTCAAGGACCCAATCAGCAAAGACTCGACGTTGTTGATGATCGGCCGGCTTGAGTTCTTGTGTTAACTGAACTGTATAAGCCTTAAGACCCAAATCTTTATGCAAAATACGGTGTAATGACGTTTGTGGAATGCCTAATTCCAAAGAACGACGAGGAATGGACAAACCTCGGTTTCCTTCAACGCTTTCGACTACAGCAGCAATATTCTCGGCTGTTCTTGAGAGACGTGCACGGGTTTTATTCTTCACATTACTAACTTGTCCCGACAGCTCGAATTTTTCTACCAATTTCTGTATTGCGGTCCGGCAAGGTGCATCACGACGACCCAAAAATGTTCGAGGTTTACGAACCATCTCTGCCACATTTTCACCATTTTTATAGTGAATTTTAATAATTTCAATGCGTTGTTGAATCGTGTATCGTTCCATTTTGATTAATGGCGTAGTTTCTACTTGTCAAATGTCAAAAAATGACAGCTCCAAAAGTTACATCTACCGAAATAGCGGGCTAATTAAAATAACACCCCTTATTGGAAAACCCTGTATATGTCAGGGGTGTCGCCACAATCAGAAATTAAATAAACGAAACTAGTGTTTTCAGGGTAACACTATGTAACCACAGGCCACAAAGTGTATAAAAAGAAAGCAAGCCACAGCGAAATCACCAAGGAGAACGACATGAAGTACGGTTCATTTTTCAGAGCCTAATCTAAAAGTGTCCTCCTCCAGAGTCTAATCTGAGTTTCCTATCCTTTAAAAAAAAGTGTAAAAGTTTTTGCTTCTTCAAATAGAATTTAATTCTATTAAATAGAAGTATAATTCTACATAAATCCAAAAGATCCAATTTTCCTACCCATTCTCATTTCAGAGTTTAATCTCAATCTTAGTTCCAATCATCGAACAAAAGTCTAATTTTGCTTATTTCTTCCTATAGAAGTTTTATTCTATTGATGTAGAAGTCTAATTCTACTAAAATCCAATCTACCGGAATATTTTATATTTGCCCCCATTCGCTGTAAAATAAGTATAATTCTGCTAACACTCTTCAGCACATTGCAATAGAAATTTAATTCTGCCTACACAATTTAACATTTGCTGTAACCGAAGTATAATTCTGCTTACACGCTTCAGCACGTTCCAGCGGAAATATAATTCTACGTACACGTTTCAACATTAACTGTAACAGAAGTCTAATTTTGTTTGCACGCTTCAGCACGTTGCAGCCGAAGTATAGTTCTGCTATATCGTCGCTTTTAAACTACAGCAGAGATACTACAGGGTGGGCCAAAAGTCACCTGGGGTTTAAAAATAACTAACTTTTTCGTTTGTACATTGCTCCACACCCTGTTGACCGTTTCTCTTCATTCCTTTTTTACATGATAGCCAACTGTCTGTTCTTCATAGGTAAGCATGTTTCCCCACCCCACCTTACCCCTCCTTTTTTTCATCCTACCATATGTTACCAATTTAATTTTTAAACCCCATGGTGACTTTTGGCCCACCCTGTATATAATTCTGTTTTATTAAATATTAATTAATGGAAGTATATTCCAGTGAACTTTTTTCTTTTTGCAAAATAAAAAATGCTCCAACTAAATAAATAAATAAATCTTAAAAGTAAGGCATCCATAACTAAATATAACCACAATTGTTTAACTGCAAATGCTCAAACTTTTAAGATTTAATCTGAGTAATATGGCATTTTTTATTTTGAAACGAACTTTCAATATTATGGGTGAGTGTCAAATCCATTTTTCTCTACTAGTATTATTTTTATGCGTTACAAACGGAACGAAAAACTTTGATTTCATCTAGGGTATAATAATTATAATATAATATGTATATATATAATGATTTCATCTAGGGTATAATATAATCATTGGTTTTAAACCTACGAAAAATTTGTTGGTAGCTATATAATGGCGCGATGAGCACAAAAATATTTGAAGCTTTAAATTTATAAAATTTTCTATATGTAACACCGCCCCTGTGTGTTATACTTTAGAAGACAAAAAATAGCTTTCCACACGTGTTTCGAACTATTTGTTTACGAATCAATATGAAAACAAACCGGCGAAAATAAGGAAAATTTGATCATGCGTACAAAAAATCCTCTCAGAATAAAATAAATATATATGCGTGCACTCTCTCTTTATCTCTGTATCTCGTTTGCGAAATCTCGTAGTCATTAAGTCTTTTTCGTGTCATACCACAACCTTCTATATATTAATACATACTCATAGGATTAGGATTGGATCAAAATAGTTTGTTAGCATTTTCCAACCAGTTGTGTGCGAACAGTTCAAGTAGCAAGGATAAGGCAGAAAGTCATTCATTGTTGTTTTCTTCTGATAATTAACGCCAATCAAATGTGCAATCTCTTAACTCTCGTCTGAAGTACTCGCAAACGTAATGCACATAAAAATTACTCATAAGGGAAATATGCGGCAGTCGAAAGTGTGCCAAGCACATGGTTTTCCGGAAAATTTAAATTTTTCATTTCATGTCGCCTGTTCACTTTGAAACATTTATAAATTTTATTTATGTCGCCAGCAAGCTATGCGATACGAAATTCACAGCTTCCCACAACTATAGCTTTCCTTCCGTATTCTTGAGTGCTTGGAAGAAAATTTAAGGAGTTCGTACTGCGTAGTAAAACTTTAGCTAATTAAATGGGAAAAATAATTTTTCTTACGTGAAAAATAAGTTCTTCGTGTTACTGTTCTCTGGAGGAATTCGTAAGAAATTTCCATGATTTATTTCGGTGTGTGAATGATGCTTAACGCAAAAAAGTTTGTATAGGTATTCATTTTGAAAGTAAATAAGTGTGGCAACGGAGATTTTGCCATCAATTAAGTTTTCTGTTAACTTAATTTATATTGTTGTTCATAATACAAAACCAGGTGTGCAAATAGTTTACTAGAAGTTTCCTCCCGCAATGTGTGACATTTCGACAACTTTTTATAAAGCCATCTGCGAAATGATAAAATTTAATTTTTAGAAATAATTTGGCAGCGAAATGATTTTCCATTTTTCATTGAACTTTGCCATCATTCCATTTTTTCCAAAATAGTAAGAGCTAGGATATTTATGTCATAATTGGTTTAGACTATATAGATTAAATATGTCTAGCATTGCTCTATGACATATTCGGCTTAAGATGTTATCATTAGATCAAAATTGGTTACGCATATTTCCGCAGTTTAGTCAAAGCCTAAATAATAAAATTTTTATCTCACATTAAAAAAAGAGGTGCTATAATTTAATAGCCGAAAGAATTGTAGAGTTATCGTGTGCCTGAACCAGTGTTTCCTATTTTTTATCTCATGGCACAAATTTCTAACTCGTCAAATTATTCGGAACACCAAAATTGAATTTCTTATTTAAGAACAAAATCACCTATTATTTTGATTGGATAGATATACTTTCATGTACATAATGGATTTTAGAAATTAAAAAGCTTGAGAACGATAAGGATTTATCTCCAAATCAATGTGCAATGCCAAGTCGTACGATTTGCATGAGCATGTGTAGCAAAAGTCGGAGCTTGCGTTGAGACTACAGTCTGGCATGAATGAATTCGGCAAAAACTATTGCGACAAAATCTGATGTTAGCTTTTGCCTCCCACGCAACGACTTTTATACAGACAAAGTCATCAGATTTGCTTCTACGCAATAGTTTCGGCCGATTTCATTCATGTCAAACATCAGTCTCAACTCAATCGCAAATTTTTGCGAAAAACGCTCATGAAAATCGTACGACTTGGCATGCTCATGCCAAGTACTACGATTTGCTTGAGCGTATGTAGTGGTCGTAAGATAAACCAAAAGAATAGACAAACTAATAACATATAAGGACTGGGAAAGTAGAACAAAAATCTGGAATGCGAACGATACCTCGTCAATACCTCGATGATGTCTCGACTTGCTGACATAATCAAACCAGCAATGGCTCGCTCCAATATAAAATAAACGATGCTTTGATCGACCTGATGTACAGAATGCCTCATTTCTTTTTTAGAAATTTATTGGAAATTTTTTCCTTAGAATTTTTATGCGTTATTGTTATTTTGATTTCTGCATGTCCGTCTGTCCGTCTGCTCGTCCCTTTGTCTGTCCGTCCGTCCGTCTGTCTGTACTCAAAATAGCTCTTAAATGTGTGTACTTAGGCAGCTGAAATTTTGCACACGGTTTTTTAAAAAAATAGTAAATTTAAAGACGAAAATGGGGCAAATCGTGTAACTCCTTCATGGAGCTGTCATACAAAAATTTCGTTTTTCATTATATATTTGGACACTGCCGGCGAACGCGTCAATGCAGAGAGCTGAAATTTTGTACAGGGAGTTTTAATGGAAATAGTAAGTATACTTGCAAACGATCAATTCTAGATGATTTTATTGTATTGAAAACTTCTTCAGAATATAAAATCCTATGAAATTGGTTATAATCAGTTTTACTGTCCGACTAACCGTTTCAGTAATATATGCTAAGAACCACTTTAACAATCAAACCTCTCATAGAGGTGACCAATTGAAATTACATGCGGGCATTCATCTAGGGTATCATAAGAATTGGTCTTATTATTAGAACAATAATAGCTTTTATAGTTGTTTCTCTTATGTTATGTTGAATAATAATTTTCATCAGAAATCATCTACGGACTTTGGTTTTCGAGATATTCGCGACATTTGTTCAAACAATTAGATAATTGGCAATTATATAATTTCTAATTGGCAATTAGCAGCTTGGTTGGTAATTAGATAATTGGCAATTAGTAATATGGCTTGATGCGTAATACTCATTAGCAGGGAAGTTGCAGATATCAGCATCATTCGAATTTCATAACATGACATCACCATGAACAGATTCTAGAAGATGTCAGTGAGGGTTCTGGGTGTCAAACATTAAATGTTTCGCCTAGGCTGTTTTTTTTTCTTGTATTAGCGGGGAAGTTGTAGATATCACGTATGATGTCATCATGGTTTTGGTGTTTTCAAATGCTGCACCTAAATAAGTGTTCTTAGCGGGGAAGTTGTAGATATCAGCAACATTCGAATTTCACAACATGACATCACCTTGGCTTGATGTTTTCGCAGCAAATTAATATTATGGGATTTAGGGGGTGCTTGTATTGAACAGTCACAGTTGCTCTTTCGAGTGCAAACACCATTTCTTGAGAAAGGTTCCCTAACGGCATTAGCCGGTACTTCATATGTTGTTCACCTCGAGGGAAAGTAAGGTTCCCTAGCGGCATTAGAAGGTACTACCACCATGCCTAGGTTTTGCTGTTTTCTTGCTTGACGATTTATTAGTGGGCAAGTTGAAGATATTAGAATGATGTCATCCTGGTTTTGCTCTTTTCAAGTTCTGCGCCTAAATAAGCTTGCTCTTTCGAGTGCAAACACCATTTCTTGAGCAAGGTCCCCTGGTGGCATTAGACAGTACTTCACATGTTGTTCATCTCGAGCTTGGGGATACGAAATCACTTTCAACACTCTCCAGCGCTCTCCAGCATAGGGAAATAGCATAGGTTTTCGATTTTGTTTCTAGAGCTCACTTATTTTTCATCTCGAAGATCGTAGCTCTATATATTTGTGAAGGGGTGGGAAGCTTTATTGGAGGAGGTTCCTGGTTAAGTTTTATCTGGTCTTGGAGGCTACGATTTGACGCTCCTGTGTTTGGGTACTGGAGGTTGGCTGCGAGCTATAGTGGCAATATCTGATACTATGACTAGGATTGTATGGGATGTGTTGGATTGGGATACGTTACCTGTACCAAGGTTTGGGTAGAATGTGTGCGGCTTATTTGTATTAAATAATGATGTGAAATACCCTAAGCGAATTTATATCGGGACTGTATACTTGCCAGCTTGAATTTGGCTTCAGTTGTTTACTTTAGTATGACTGCCTGTGGTATGTTGGGTTGGGCAACTTGGTGGCTGAGAAAACGTTACCTAAGGCTTGGGTAGATGTGTGCAGCTGTGTATTTATGTGTATAAGAAATGTTAAAAGATCGCATTGAGTCCTTGTGATAGTAAGCGACATATTATGAGCGGAACGACGGATACTCTACCATGGGGCCATTATTCCATTTCATTAGATCAATTAAACAAGTGGCAACCGCAGAAAGAATCTAAGTCTAGTGTAAATAAATTGTGTATTATAGTTTTAGTTTCATTTATTAAAGTAGCTTGCATTATAGCTACATGTATAATTGTAAAATAAAGTATTATAATTATAAATTTATTTTAAATAGTATTATAGGTCGTTTTTCAAGAAATTATAAAACGCCTTTGCTATTAATCCAAGAATTGTGTTTGGATGAAAATCAGAGCCATTTAATGTAAGCTTTATCTGCACTCTTCTTTAAGATTTTCTCTACGAGATTTAGGTCTGGGTGTTTATCTTTCAGCAACTCCAATTCATAAAAGCGTCCTGTGATTGGGTTTCCTTGATAATCTTCTAGCCGATATGTGATGGGGTTTGTGTTTTGAACTTTAGTAATTTTAAAAATCTCAGGTGTCCAGTTTGGTGTATAGCCTTTCTCAAATATATGCTTGTATTTCCTGATGCGTACAAAATCCCCAACTTTATACTTTGCAGGAACAACAATTTTTATATGATTGTATACAGTTGAAAGCAGTTGTTTCTCATTGGAGGTGTTGATATCACGTGGTCTCATTTTTGTAGTTCGATATATTCTTGAGTTTTATTCAGTAAGCAGTTTCTTTACCATACCAATCCACTAATAAGTTCCATTTGAATTCTTTCCACATCATATTCTTCAGAGTTTGGTTAAATCGTGCCACTATTGATGCTTTGAGGAAACTGTACGTAGAGTAATGGTTAATTGCATGCTTCAGCATTAGATTTTTAAAGAGGCTGTTGTAGAATTCCTTTCCATCATCAGTCTGCAGGTTTTTAGGTCTTCGTCCATCGCTTAATACAGATTGCTTGGCATCTCTTACTTCTACACCGGTTTCTCTTTTAATTGGAATTAACCATGCATATTTGAAGAAGGTACACGGTTAGAAATCTTGGTGTAAAAGATAAAAATATTGTATATACTTTTTAATATGAAGCCTTTCTATACCAAATTTCATATAGAAAACGATAAAGTCGAATATATACATCATTTGTATACTATGTCAGTCTACCGTTAATACGAAATTTCCTATAAAAATCGTTTCTATACGCATATAAGATAAAATGTATCCGAAATTGTTATAGAATTTATATTCGAAACTATAAACTCAATACGCATATAACTTACTTTATTTATATTTTGATGGTATATACTTTATACGATTTTTTATAAATATCATATTCAGTTAGGATTTCGACATGTTCTTTATACGTCTTTGGAATAAATTTTATACTAGCTAGGTAATATATTTGGCAGAAATTCTTCAGAATTTACAAGTGCGTACCATTTCTTTGAAGGAAATAACGGTTCTTTCTTTGGAAATATATTCTTTATGCTATTTCGTTGTTAACATATCAGTCAGTAGAGTTTTAACCGCTGTTTCGAAAAGATCTTTACTCGAGTAAAAAGATAATTAAAAATGTACCCCGGTGTATATTGCGAATACTCGTCAGGTAATACAATACAATACAATACAGGTAGTACAATCAAAACTGAAGTCAACGTTAGAATTCAGACGCCAGCAAATTAAATCTAGTGAAGTTGATTTGTACAGTGAATATGGCTATTTTTTCATCTGTCCAGAATTAGTAAGGGCTCTTTAAATAATGTTGGCTGATGCTCTAAATTTAACTTACAGATTTTATATGACTTTTCCTTGTCTTACAAGGAGTCTGGTCATCTGTTGCTAAACAAATGGAAGATCTTTCAGCCTCATATTTTCTCAGCAGTGAAGAATGCCGGGAAACGAATTTTATATACTGAAGCTGAATGAGAAAATGGTAAATATTTTTAAATTCCACTGATATAGTTTTATTTTATTATAAATTTAACAGATTGGGATAGCTGCACTTTATCATTTATAAATCTTCTTCGACTTCTTCCACCGCCTGCAAATGGAAAGAAGAAACTAAGCAGACTTACGGATGAGCAGGCGGTTGAAAGGATGGTAATATTTAAAAAGTGTTCTAATTTTTTTATTTTTTATTTTAACATATTCAAACTTATTTTATTTATTAGATAGGGCTTACGCCTTCGAAGTACACAAATTATACAGGGGCCAGAGCATCATATATAGCGGCTGATCCGAATATAACGCAATATATGATTATACTGGATGGACATATCAGACCTCTCAAGACTGGAAGCATTAGATTTACTATTTAAATTACATTTTATTTTTAATATCTCATATGACAATAATCTGAGACTATTTTGGACGTTTCTGCAAAAGTATATTTTTAAAATTGACGGTCCTGTGACACCAGTGACAAAGTAATTGTAAAATAAATTACAAATGCTATTAGAAAAGAGTGATACAAAAGCATAAGTTTTTTAAATAACTTCAGTAAATAAGTTTATTTATCAGAAATCAATATGAAATATGTATGCTATTTATGTAAAAAACAGTCTCAGATTATGTCAGTCATATTAAGTTATTTAAAGTTAGAACATCACAAGATTAGCTCAAAAATTTTACTTCTCAAGTGTATTGTAAACGAAAATTGTTCTCAAACATTCAATACTTAGTCGGGTCTTAAAAAACATACTCGTAAATGCATATATTCACGTGCTAGTGTCACTAATTGATATTTAAGTTTCTTTTGTACATTTATGCAGAAATAAATATATATTCAAAATATTTTAAATGAAAATTTTCAATAAAATATGATGTTATATTAATTTATAAGTAAAATTAATATGAATTCACTATATACAATATATAGTATAAACTTTATATACAAAATATATAATTTATTCTAATCCCAGTTATTATAAAATTTATATGAAACATAATATAAATGAAGATAATATGGAATTACATATAAAAGTAATATATAAAATGGATTAGTTCCGCCTATAATTCTTGGTATCAATTTTATACTCTATTGATATAGAAATCTATAACAAGCTAAAGTATAAAGTTTATATTAACTTTTGTAAGGATTTATATATATATTATTCATGTATAATATTTACACCAAAATTTCTAACCGTGTATCAATTACTGTGAGTAGATAGCGACTTGTAGGGATCCATTTCAACCAAGCCTACCTGCCACAAGTCATTTGGTCCTTTGATAATCACACGACGTCGTTTAAAATTTTTTCTCGCTGGTTTATGCAGCTCATTTATCACTTGTCTTACTCATCGTAACTATAAATGAAACAGATTTCTCAAGAGTTTTTACTCATATACACCATCTTTCGGTGTCAAGTCTGAAGTAAACAGATAGTTTTCAATCCTCGCGATTTCCTCATTGATATATAGCGTTAAATATTTCACTTCTATATTAATAGTTTTTTTTATTTCTTCAACACTTATTTTAATTTTCTTGTCAACATAGTCTTTGGTAGTCGCATCATCACTTTCAAGGAGTTCACGAAGTCGTTTTATACACTTTGAGTTTAGATCTTAGTCTCCGTTTATCGTTAAATTAAATCCAATACTCCGCTCTCCTTGTTGACCAGCTGGACCCTGAGGTCCTTGTTTACCATCTGGTCCTTGAGTTCCTTGTTCACCGGTTGGTCTCTGAGCTCCTATTGGTCCACGTTCACCTGCTTTCCCAAGATATCCCCGCTTAGGGAAACGTCCAAACTTGAAAACGCTCATCTGTAGATGGTGTAGAAGTATGGCAATGGAGTAGTATTTAAACTATAATATCTGCTTCTAGCAACTCCTCCAGTATAGATACAATTTCATTGTTGTGACTGGTGTTTCCAGCCTGCTTTGATGCCATTAGAAGGCGCAGTCTATCCACTAATTCATTTGGATCATCCCAGTAAATGTGATCAATGTTTTCTTTAGGCAGACGCATTGGTCCCATGCCTTTATACGGTATAAGTATACTGATTATAGCTTTATACTTAGCCGCTCTAGTACTTTTATTTGTCCATCTTCAGCATAGTCACGTTTATATGCATTGGAATCTCTCAAAATAGATCCATAATTAGTTAAATTCTCTTTAGTATATAGACAATTTACAGGATCTTTCATAAATAGCAGCTCACATAACCCCAAAGTTGTTTTATAGCTCTTCCCCTTGATGACAATATTTCCTACGTCATCAACATCAAACTTTGAATTACCGATTCTAAAACAGCTCTGATAACAGCTTAACAGCTTTTCAAATAGCTCTGACAGTAGCTGAACAGCTTCTAAAACAGCTCTGATAATAGCTTTTCAAATAGATCTGATAACAGCTTTTAAAACAGTTCTAATAACAGCTTAACAGCTTCTAAAACAGGTCTGGTAACAGCTTAACAGCTTTTCAAACAGCTCTGATAACAGGTGAACAGCGTTTCAAACAGCTTTGATAACAGGTGAACAGCTTTAATCTGCTCAGCAGGTCCACAGGTTTCGGTGTGCTTTCGGCTCAGTTACATCTTCGACTTATGAATATTAGTCATAGTCAGAGTCTTTCTTGCACATTTAAAATATATTGACCTTAATGTTTAATCCTAACTTTCCTGTTAGGATTTATGGTAGATTTTTACACTCAGGCTTTTTATTTTGGCCTTGATTTCACGATTGTCTTGGCTTTGTCTTCTTTTTGTACATATATTGGTTATAAACTTTTATGTTTGATTTGATTTGTTTGTTATTACAGCTTCGCGCGCGACACTAAGCTGTTTCCGTAGCTGTTGTTTGTTAATTGTTGTTTAGGAGGGTGAGACGGGAAATTGTGATGGGTGCGGTTGAGGAAGATGAGGAGCTCTGGAGCTTGGACCAGTTATCCTTGTGGGGGTCTTCCTTCTCTAGGCAGTTCCTATGTGGGCATCCTGCTATGATGACGGTGGCTGATGTTCCGAAGATCTATCCTCGATGGTGGGAACCTTTGCTGCAAAAGAAAGTAAATCTTTCGCCGGTATAGTAAATGCCCCTACTCTCAGGGTCAACAAGTTGAAGAGGTGAGATATACCTGAATTCTGCAGGTGGAGTGTGTGCAGGCAGGTTGAATATGAGAGAGTTTGGATGATGAGGAAGTTTTTCCATCTGATGTTAGGCTTGTGCGACAAGGTAGTTGTCGATAGGGAGGATTTTTGCTGCCTCGTACAGCTTTTTGTTGGGGTAGTATCTGTTATTTGCCCTTCTACGAAGGCCAGTGCAAGAACGGAGTACTTTTCTCTCCAGATTACCGAGGTTTTTCATGTAGGTTGGCGAGATCGTGTGCCATATTGGGAAACAGTATGTGATGGTTGGTCAGTATGGAATTTGAGTAACGCATGTGAAGTTGAGTGTTGGGCTTTGAAGCCGAACTGGGAATCTTGTTGGATGCCTACATCATCGCACGTGTTCACGATTTGTTGACGTAGGAGTTTTTCGTACAACTTTCCGATGTTGGAAAGAAGAGATATGGGTCTCAATGACCAAGAATTTGATTGCAGGCGAAGGAAGATTTCTGATGATTTTGTTTGGTATCTTATCAGTTCCTGAAGATTTCTTGCCCTTAAGTCCACTTATAAGTGCAGATAAGTGGACTGGGTTTGTGCAAAGCTGCTGATCTTGGGGACTTGAGGCAGGGTTATCAGCGTGGAATGTAGTAATATGTAGGTGTTCATTTTGGTGGATGAATTCTCTTACATTTGAGTTGGCGTTTGTGCGGAAGTCCGGGCTGCTAAGATCTGAATGATCTTTGAAGGTGGATTGGAAGAATTCTGCGAATGCATTGCATTTCTCAAGAGGTAATCTAAGGGTGTCTTGGCCATTTGTGATTATTTTAGGAGGTTTTGGTTTACGATTACAGACTTTATTGATATTTTCGAAAACATTAGGGCCAGGGTGGATGGATGAGAGTTTCCTTCTGAATTCCTCATCAAGAAATATCTTGGTCTGTTCATCGATAATGGTGGACAGGCATTTGATTTGGGAAAGAACTGATTGGTAGCTTTGGTTGTGGCTATTGTGGTTTCTGTGGTAAATCCTGTTTAGGATTTTCCGAAGCTCTTGCCTGTATTTGTACAAATTTTGTAGGCGAGCTGGAAGATGGTTATATTTGTACTTGTGGGGCGTTACATTTTCTGAGAAATGTTCAATATTTTCCTGGATATATCCGTTAAGGAGTTCGATGTGAAAATCTATTTCCGTATTTGAGAGATTTCTGTGCTCGTCAGGAAGGCTTCCTGCTAAGTTCTGAGACAGTCTAGAATGAAATTCTGGCCAGTTGACGTGTTTTAATGTTGATATTTCTGGAGAAGCTAGATAGAGGACGTCGAAATGTGAGTTAGGAGTGATTGTTAGTTCGATGGCCATGTGATCAGATTCCGCAGTATGAGCAGTGCAGGTATAATTTGAAATTTGTGGAAGAAGGTTCACTAGGTTAGAAGTCGCTAGGAAGAAGTCAAAAATAGACCTAGAGCGTGGAAATGTGGGAGAGTTTTGCGAAATCGCTAAAAAGTCATGGTCAGCAGGGCCGTTTGTGAGCCAGTTGGCAATACAAGTTCCAGCGCCATTGGTTAGTACGTCATTCCAGAGGGGATGTCTAGCGTTGAAGTCACCGCCTATCACCGTGTGGGTGTAATTGCCAGCTAATCTTGTGAGAGTATTCAGATTGCTCCTGATTTCAGAGCTTTGGGCATGGCATCTGTTATAGATGGAAATTAGTAGGATTGATACTTCGTTCTGAAGATTGAGGGTTATTGCTGTGCCTTCCATATTGGAAAGTCCACTAACTTTTACTTCAGTGAAACTGAGATCCTTTTTTACAAGGATAGCAGTGCCAGGAGTTGTTTCCGACTTATTAGTGCGGATAACTCTGTAATGTTCGAAAGCAAGAGTATGCTTATCGAGAAGATGGGTTTCAGAGAGAAACATCACAGTTGGCTTGTGATCGTGGAGGAAGAGATTTAGTGCAGCTCTCCTGCTTAATTTCGCAAGAGAATTACAGTTGAGAGCCATTAGCTTTAGGAATCTTAGTTGCCTTGACATAATCCAAAAGCGAACTGAAGATAAGCACTTTGTCTCTCTGGAATAGAGGTGAGCTTCCGGTACTTCGGAAGAAAATTGTTGATTTTACCCATTAGGGTGAAAAGATCACAGCCAAAGAGTGAATTTGCTTCTTTGTTGCAAAAATTGTCGGCGTTTACTTCATGGGCTCTAGCCGAGGAAGTAGGCCTTGGGGAGTGTTTAGGTGGGTTGGGGGTACCTGTTGAACCTTTCGAATTAGTTGCATTTACAATCTGAGCAAAAGATTTACCTGGCTGGATGAAGTTCCTCGTTGACTCTTTCACGAAGTTGTCCCTTTGCCGCCGTTCTTCTTGTCGGGAGTTTCTCTGCTTTCTCAGCTCCTTGTATTTAGGGCATCCCCTGTAACTGGCTGGATGTCCTTCTGTTTTACAGTTTACGCAGAAAGGTACTCCTACATTCGCGTCTTTCCTCTCGCATTCCCCTGGCTCGTGCTTCTTCTCGCACTTGACACATCTATAGCTGACGGCACAGTTGCTGGCGACGTGTCCAAAACGCTGGCATCTTTTACATTGGGTTATACCTTTATTGTGGTACTTTTCCCAATAAACAAACATACCTAGGAGCCTCTTGGTCTCCATAATCTTTTTAGTTTCGTAGAATCCGTCGAAACTAACAACGAAGGCATTGTTGTCTTCCTTGGCCTTCCTAGTTTTCAGCTGGGTCACTGCCTTAATTTTAATTCCTGGCAGTTCTCTTTCCAGAGCTGCTTGCACGTCCTCAGGTTCGTACGAGTGTTGTACCCCTTTTATAACGAGCGTCGTTTTTCTTTCGCTCTTCGTGGTGAAGGAGTAGCTTTGTACTCCGATTTCCTTGATCACACTGAAGATCCTCTTGTGGTCCTCTTCAGTAAATGGCTTTAAGACGCATTTGCTTCCTCGCATGGTCTTAAAATACAATTTTGGCCTAGGTTCCAATTTGTTCAGTTCTTCGTTGAACCTCTTTATGTTGAGGTTGTAGCAAATAATTGGTGGCGGTTTGGCATCAGGTTTCGGAGGCAACTGTTGCTTTACTGGGACTTTCTTCGGCATCTCGAAATCATTTCCCGTTGCCAGAATCTCGTACCTATTGTTGTTGTTATTTGTCGGTGCTACTGCTGTCCGGGTCCCCTTTGGGGCTTCCTTCGGCGGAGACTTGTTGCTTTTCCTTTTCCCTTTGACATAGGTGTAGTCACTTCCTTCGCTGGAACTTGTTGATTCAGTACTCGTGCTGCTGCTGCTACCGCTGCTTCCGCTGACTTCATCATTATAGTAATGTTCGTCGGTCAGCATCTTTGACGACTCATTTTCCATTTCGATCTTCTTTGTCCTCATTTCCTCTGCATATTCAGCCAGTTTCGTCACGTAGACTGGGAGCTCTGTTACCCCATGTTTTTGTGCCAGTGTCTGAAATTTGCTTAAAATCACATTTAGCATAGTATTGCTAGCGTCTTCAAAAGATGAAGACATTGTCCTAGTTTTACTATTGCTAAATCACAAAACAATGAAACTAAATCACTAAAAGTGTCTTTTATCACTCAGGTGTCCTTTTCACCGCACTTAATTTTGTTTTTGTTTTTCACTTTCTAGTACACATACATGCATACATATACAGTGCACACGTATCTCACTTTTACATACAAGCCCGTCGGTAAAATAAATTTTACCTGCGGTTCGCGTTTTTCACGAAATCCCGTCGGCACTTTGTATGTTTATTTGCTTGTCACGATAACCTTGTCCAGCTTGTTGTTCACTGTTCATCGGCTGTTGACTGAATCCAATGTTCAGAATGAATGAATATTTCGCATGTTTCATCCTTTTATAGTACACTGAAGGCATCAAATCCTTTACGGTAGCGTCCGTTGTTTAATGAGCTGTCCTTACCAATTATCCAGAAACCATATTCATCCTTCCAACACTCAGCACAGGCTCTTAGATATTTATCAAACTTCATGTCTGTATTCACATGATCATTATAGTTATGTTTCAAATTCATCTTAACTGACCAGATTTTATGCGAGGATTCGGGCAGTACTGGATACTCATAAATGTCCCAGCTGCGGAATGGTATTTGTATCGAGCGATCTCTCCCGATAATTTTAAGTAGTTGCAGTCGTTTCGCTCATAATATGTTGCTTATTATTATAAGAACTCAATGCGATCTTTTAACATTCCTTATCCACATAAATACACAGCTGCACACATCCTCCCACGCCTTAGGTAACGTTTTCTCAGCCACCAAGTAGCCCAACCCAACATACTACAGGCACTCATACTAAAGTAAACAACTGAAACCATACTCAAGCTGGCAAGTATACAGTCCCGACATAAATTCGCTTAGGGTATTTGACATCATTACTTAATGCACATAAGCCGCACACATTCTATCCAAGCCTTGGTACAGGTAACGTAGCTCAATCCAACATTCCCATATAATCCTAGTCATAGTATCAGATATTGCCAATATAGCTATCAGCCAACCTCCAGTATGCAGAAACAGGAGCGTCAAATCGTAGTCTAACCAGCAACCTCCACCAAGAAAGCGTCCCACCCCTTCACAAATATATAGAGCTACGCTCTCCGAGATGAAAAATAAGTGAACTCTAGAAACAAAATCGAAAACCTATGCTATTTCCTTATGCTGGCGAGCGCTGGAGAGTGCTGAAAGTGATTTCGTATCCCCAAAGTGATCTCGTATCCCCAAGCTCGAGATGAACAACATATGTAGTACCGACTAATACCACCAGGGGACCTTGCTCAAGAAATGGTGTTTGCTCTCGAAAGAGCAAACTTATTTAGGCGCAGCACTTGAAAACAGCAAAATCAAGATGACGTCATTCTGATATCTACAACTTCCCCACTAATAAATAGTCAAGCAAGAAAACAGCAAAACCAAGGCATGGTGGTAGTACCTCCTAATGCCGCTAAGGAACCTTACTTTCCCTTGAGGTGAACAACATATGAAGTACCGGCTAATGCCGTTAGGGAACCTTACTCAAGAAATGGTGTTTGCACTCGAAAGAGCAACTGTGACTATTCAATACAAGCACCCCCTAAATCCAATAATATTAATTTGCTGCGAAAACATCAAGCCAAGGTGATGTCATGTTGTGAAATTCGAATGTTGCTGATATCTACAGCTTCCCTGCTAAGAACACTTATTTAGGTGCAGCATTTGAAAACAGCAAAACCATGATAACGTCATACGTGATATCTACAACTTCCCCGCTAATAGAAGAAAAAAAAACAGCCTAGGCGCAACATTTAATGTTTGACACACAGAACCCTCACTGACATCTTCTAGAATCTGTTCATGGTGATTTCATGTTGTGAGATTCGAATGATGCTAATATCTACAACTTCCCTGCTAATGAGAATTACCCATCACACCACATTACTAATTGCCAATTAGCTAATTACCAACCAAGCTGCTAATTGCCAATTAGTATTTATATAATTGCCAATTAGATAATTGTTTGAACAAATGTCGCTAATATCTCGAATACCAAAGTCCGTAGAGGATTTCTGATGAAAATTTCATTACCGCAGTCAAGATTCAATGGTGCATCCAAGACTTAAACCAGTACAGTCAAGACACAATGGTGCATCCAAGACATAAACCAGTAGACACAAGCATACATTTAGTACGGACTCAAACCACCTAGCGACGGTGGCACCATCTGTGCCGAAGTCCTGGAAGCTAAAACGGTGATCTGGTACTCTCATAGAACAACTACTGAATACTTTTAACTTAAGCCGCCCACACACGATACAACTGTTGGTACAACTGTTGTACCAATCTGTGGTGGCATACAACCGTTGTATGGTTTGTGGGACAATTGTACGAAGCATGCAACGATCGCAAGCTCAGTATGATGGTTGGATATGCATGCAGGTACACCATTGTTGTATATCCGACCGCTGTATGGTATATGTGCGCAGCATGCGCAACCGTTGATCCGATTTTATTATCCGTGAAGTTTTCATATAATGAGCATCGTTTTTTTGTTGTAATTTTATTGTAAAAAACAAACCAAAATGGTATCTATTAAGTATAAGGACTTTTGGGAAGAGTTTATTGGTATACATCAAAGCCTACCTTGTTTATGGGACATAAAAAGCTGAGATTATAACAATAATAATTTGCGGGAGTGTGCTTTGGAAAAATTACTCGAAAAGAGCAAAGAAATTAAAGTTGACGCAGACAAGGATTACGTTCGCAAAAGAAAGGTAAAAATTCCAAAAGAACGGGCAGTTTTGCGACGAAGCAGGAAGAGAAGTACTGTCTTCATTGGAGGAATGTTTCCGGAATAATCTTTCCAAGTGACTGAGGTGATATCGCTGCTCTATATTTTAAGTCGTCATAGCTTCTTCCGGTGGCTAAATAACGTAAAGTAATGATAAGGCGCTCTTCTGCAGAGATGGCGTTTTTCATTACAGTATTCTGTTTGAATATACATATATAGTTTAACCAACTCTAGTAACAATGTAAATTGCATATCATCCATTCCTAGGAAGTTCTTATAGTTACTGATTTCATTTTCTCTTAAGTTTCTTAAAAGATTCATATGAGAAAATTCATCTCTCTTTAATAGCAAATCTTTACACCATTTTTGTTTTTTTAGTTTTCTTTTTATTAACTTTTCAAAGACATAATCACAGCTGAAAAACAAATGCATATTTTCTATTTTTTTAACAACCGATGACATTATTTCGTATTAGATATGTACTCAGCATGAAAACTTACATAAGCATAAAACTTACTTACATAACGGTTGTACAACAGCAGTTGGACCAACAGTTGTATCGTGTGTGGGCCGCTTTATGCTAATAAATCTATTGAATCGGATGAAAGCCATTACTGTCCTTTCAGGGATAATAGACAATTGTGGCAATTAATTAGAATATCGAATTTTGCAGTTTACGGTGAAATATGGTGGAGTTAGTGGAATAGTTTATCATCAAAAGAAACGCGCCTGAGTTGGAATCTTTATCTTTCCTGAAGAAAAACAATAATTTACTCCAATAATTGAACCATAATTATGACGGAATCTTGGCTGCATCTTCGTCGATATAAAGTAATGGTGAAATATATAGGATCGATAAGTTCCCGAAATCGATTTTTTCAACACGGCGATGTGATGACTTTGTCATGAGTATGCTTGTAGATAATAATTTACGCAATAATATGTTCAGTTCATGACTGAATGCTGGGATTCGATTACTTTATAGACAGACAAGTCTGGACTAATTTTTATATGGTTATATGATATAAACGAATAATATAATGTATTAATATTCACTTTTATGGATAAACTCCATGTTATAACCAGCGGAAGATTTTTTTTTACATCAGACGGTAAATACTGTAAATATTTAAATAAAAGATATTAAGAAAGAAGATTTTTATAAAATAAAAGTCTCAAAAGACTTTTAAAATGGTTTTTATGAAAAAAAAAAAATCTCAAAAGCCTTAACATTTTTTTTTTTTTTTGTATAACAGAGAACTACTACGCGAAGATAGAAGCTTTGTATGAACAATCAAGGGAGAAAATAGAAAACATACTTCGAGATGACATTGAACGGAAGAAGAACTCTGAGACTATCGCAGAGCAAATACGATTGATAAAAAAAAAAAACACGTAACTATTATCTATACACTACAGCGATGCATCTTAACTATTGAAGGTGAGATTGAAAAAGCAACTTCAACTTTGTGCAAAAAATTAAACTTTTAAAGATTCACAAGTTAACAAATTCGGGTCAACTTTTGGACCCGAGCAGATGAGAACGATTTTTAACGTTATTTGATGCCCTGAACTCAGATCTTCAATCCGTGTGTCAAGAATGGTTCTAGTTTTCGAGTTCGCGCTAGGTGGAAGTACTGCGCTCTTACAACGGCTATCAGCTGACCACGTTGCATCGAACATCTTCTGGAACTTGTTTTTGTACTGTGATTGTGTTCGGAACGTGTGAAAATGCAGAGGAAACGTAGCAGAGTCGATTCAAAGTGTTTTTGTTACGTTTGTGGATGTTATATGCTCGGAAAACGTGGAAAAATCATAACAAGAACTTTGTCAAAGCACTCAATCGTGAAGGACCGGCTTTCCAGTACTTAATCAAGTTATTTCCAAAACTGTCAAACGTAAAAAGCAAAGAAGGAATATTTGTCGGACCTGATATTCGAAAACTAATGGCTGATGCAGACTTCACAACATGTTTAGCGCCTGATGAAGCAGCAGCATGGGCATCGTTTAAAAGTGTTGTTCACAACTTTCTCGGTAACCACAAATCACCGGATTACAAAGAAGTAATCGACATCTTTTTGCAAAATTACCACAAGATTGGAGTTCGAATGTCTCTCAAGATACATTTTCTGCATTCACATATTGATTTTTTCCCACAAAACTTGGGGGGCACGAGCGACGAGCAAGGAGAGCGGCTACATCAAGATATAGCGAAAATCGAAAAACGATACCAAGGATTTTGGGACGAAGGCATGATGAGCGACTACTGTTGGACCCTAATGCGTGAAACAGATCCCAAGCAGTATAAACGACTCAGTTCAATCTCTGTTCATTTCTCATTTATACTTTTCAATTCAATAAATGGCCGTTAATGGTCAAAAATAGCAAAATAATGAATTTATTGAATATTTCGAAAAGTAAAACCAACTTTAAAAAAACGGACTTCTAATTTCGATTCAGCTCCAAAATTTACCTTATAAACAGCTTTTGGTTGCTCAGGTCCAAAACCGTGTATACTTGTGGGGAACACATCGTATTGAATCACGGAAACATAATGTCACTAATCAAATTCAAAGATGAATGTTTTGATGAAAGCGTATTTCCTAAGATCGAAGACCGCTACCAAGACCCTCATCAAACTACAGGAAAAAGTAGAAATAGTACGTTTCAACAACAGCCCTTAAGTTATCAGAATACGAACAATCATATAAAACTGAGATTACCACTTATAAATATACCTAATGTTAATGGGGACTATTTAAAGTGGCAATCATTCAGAGATCTATTTTTTGAATTAATTCACAAAGATGAAAAGATGGCCAATGTTGAAAAATTATTCTATCTAAGAGAAAATCTGATTGAAGAACCGAATGAATTGTACAACACTTAAGCAGAACTAATAAGAATTACGAAACTGTTAGAGATATACTAAGATAAAATGTGACAGTAAACGAATATTGGTGTCAGCTTAACTGCGAACATTAGATACTAAAGAAAACAGAACTCTCAAAAGAATCTGCAGAAGGGCTCAAGAAAATTCATAACGAAACTACAGAATCCGTAGAAGCAATAAAGAACCAAGGATAACTCAAACTGGGACTCTTTAGTTATATACCTACTCACGCAGAAATTATACAAGGACTCACAACGAACCTACGAAAAAACTCTACAAATTCCAAGAAATGTACAAACAATATCGGAGTTTGTAGAATTCGTGAAAAATAGATTCCATGGTTTATAAGCTATTGAACCTAATAAACAACATCAAGGTTCTAAATACTCGGAAATAAAGGGAAATGAAATTAAAATGCATCATGGTGCACTTGGAAGAAAAAGCTGCGCCTCCTGTAAGAGAGATCACATAATCTATTATTGCTACAAAGCTAAGCACATATAAAAGAAACACTGCAATTCGCAAAGCTAGGTTGTGCATACATTGCCTTGGCAAGGCGCACTCAGCAAGATCTTGTAAAAGTTGAAGAACATGCAAAATATGCAACACAAAGCATTATACGCTACTACATAAAAACTCAGCCGATCTAAAACCAGTAAACTTTCAAAACACT
Source organism: Dioctria rufipes (assembly GCA_963924295.1). Taxonomy (NCBI): domain Eukaryota; kingdom Metazoa; phylum Arthropoda; class Insecta; order Diptera; family Asilidae; genus Dioctria; species Dioctria rufipes. The sequence goes on from OZ002742.1 coordinate 120,851,654, forward strand.
AGCTGGATAGGGCAGTACGACCCAACTGCTACATCAGAAATAGTTACACATTTAGCAGAAACCCAAATTGGACATTCGGTTCTATTAGCAACAGCTATGATCCATGCCATAGGCAAAAATGGCGGTGTAATTAGTCTAAGGGCATTAATTGATCAAGGAGCTCAGGCTACCTCCATTACAGAAGAAAATGTATTGAAGCACTAATAACTGGTATCGGACAAGCAAAGAAAAATGTTAGTACATGCCCAACATTAACTATCAAGCCAAGATTCCAACGTTTTCATTAACAGCGACAGCATTAGTGCTAAAAAGACTAAGAAAACTGTTACTATCTGAAAATATTCTGCAAACTGGCGGGTCACACAATAAGAACCTAATATTACCAGATCCTAAATACAACATATCAGGCCGAATTGACATAATTCTAGCAGCCGATGTGTTTGGAAAAATTATAATGGCAAACGTATTGCACAGACCACCTGGGTCTCCAGTAGCACAACAAACAGAATTAGGTTGGATCTTACCAGGAAAGATACATAGCGATTTATCGTCAACAAAAAGAATACAACGTTGCATATGGGAGGTAAAAATGAATCAAGATCTATGCAAGGAAGATAGAAGAAGTTACCAATGAGAAAATTCTGACTAATGAAGAATTAGTCTGCGAAAACCACTTCAGAGACAATTACAGAAGAGGTCCTGATGGTCAATATATTGTAAGAATACAAAGAAAACCCAGAACAAGTGGATTAGAGAACTTGTATTAGCGAGGTTATTCCAAATGGAGGAAAAATTCAAAACTAACAATACATTTGAGATTATGTACAAATATTTAATGAAAGCGTATTACCAACTTACACACATGGTCCCAGCCACAGCTACTATAGGCAAAAAGCGTTACTTACCACACCATGTTGTAATAAAGAATGACAGCACAACATCCAAATTAAGAGTTGTATTCTATGCATCTGCAAAATATCACCATGCAAAGAGTCTGAATGAAATTATGATGGTTGGCATTCACAACAGAATTTAATATCAATATTAATGAGATGGCGAAAGCACAAAATAATTTGCACGGCAGACATTGAAAAAATGTATGAGATCAAGAATATTAAAGGATTCTGTGGCGTAACTCTCTAAATGAACCGATTAGAGAATACAACCTAACAACCATTACATACGGTACAGCAGTAGCCCCATTTCTAGCAATACGAACGCTTCAACAACTCGCCAGGGACAATTCAAAAAGTTATCCCGTACCGGAAAAAAATTTCTGCAGGACACGTATGTAGACGACGTTGTTTCTAGAGGAAGTTCAATAGAAGAAGCCATACAAATGAGTAATCAACTTGATCAAAATTCAACGGGTGTTAAGTTTATTTTGCTTGGCTTATCCGCTTACCACTTGTGGAGGATAGAATAGTACCAGGTTGCGTGGGAAGTTAGTAGGACAAAACTCTCAACGTACTCGATAATACTACTCTTTAATGGATAAACTATGCTTACATGATCTTATTAATTAAGTTATACTCCAATGTAATATTTCTACATAGTAGAGCGCAGTTGAATTATTACAACATTAATTTAAATGAGTACAAACGAAAAAATTTAAAAATGTATGGTCAGCATTTTTTGACTGACTTGGTAAACCAAAGAATTAAAAAGCGCCCGTACATATGTATGTAGAAATAGTGCAAATAAAAAACGTAAATATTTCTATGCAATAGCTTTATATTGTGAAAGTTATTTTAAGGACTTGATTGCACTGATTCTAATTATGACGGTAAAGAATTCTTAACTAATTTCTCATGAACACAACTAATTAACTCATTAAAGAAGGGTCGATTTACTTGCGTAAATGGACTAACAACAGCAGAGATCTATTACACAAAAATTCATGGCAATTATGAGAGGCATTATCAGAGCTTAATTTAGATCAGGAAAAAAATAATAAAACCTCTGATAAATTTAGATAAATTTAGAATACAAGGTCATACTAAAAATGAACAACTTCTATAAAGATTAAATTACTTTCCAAGAAATATGGACTAAAGAACTAGAATGGAATGAAAAGGTGTCCTAGGAAATAAAAAAAAAAGTGGAGAAGAACAAAAATTGAGTTACCTAATCTAACAAAATTACCAATTTCCAGATGGATTGGATATATGCGGGATGCTTGCCATTGCGAACTGCATGGTTTTTGTGACGCTTCTGACAAAGCCTATAGTGCAGTCATTTATAGCCGAATAATTCAACACTAATGTAACACTATTAACAGCCAAGACAACGGTTGCATCACAAATCAAAACTTTCATTACCACGTTTAGAATTGTGCGGAGCATCTTTACTCGCAAGGCTATTAAAGGAAACCAGAGAAAGTTTAGAAATTCAAGATCTCTCATACTTTGCTTGGACAGATTCTAAGATAGTAATATCGTGGATAATGGAAGATCCACATAGGTGGAAGACATTCGTAGCAAATAGGGTTTCGGAAATCCAATCTCTTACAGACAATAAATGTTGGTTACACGTAAAGTCTCCTGAAAATCCTGCTGATAAGGCATCAGCGGAATTTGTCCATCACAATTCGAGGAAAATTTGCTGTGGTGTGAAGTAAAACAGATCTAGAAAGGAGAAAAACTCCTCACTAAAGAAAATTCAGAATACTTTAGCGTACTGTATACGTTTCACTATGAACCTCAAGAAGAGAGGAGCGGTTCGCAAAACTGATCCTCTCGAGTTCGATGAAATTTAAAATGCATTGCTATTAACCACTGACATATAATAAGAATAGACTTAGTGTTCTTGCTTCAAAAATGGCAGGAATTTTGAACAGGCTGTGAATACCCTTTATTTCGTACAACTGTACACCGATTCATAGTTAATTATTATTTGTCGATTAAAATCATCAAAGATGTTGAAAAATAGTATTGCATTACATAAAAATTCTTTAGGAAGTTATACTTCTTTTAATTAATACAAAAATTAATTTGTAATATTACTGGAAAATGTGCTCCTCTGCAGATTTGATGTTAAACATAATTGAACTTGTAACAGATAGCCCTATATAAACAATATATTTGTCTAATTTTTAAGTCGATTCCAATGTATTCCAATCAATCATAATTTTGTCAGTTGCCATCGATAGAAGGGTCAAATGTCCCAATGGGGATGCTACCAAAAGACAGAGTGGAACCCAGCCGGTCCTTTCGCAATGTTGGTGGCTAAAGGAAGAGGAAACAAAACCTGCAAGAGATATTTGGCAGTATTGGTATGTCTCACTAGCAATCGATCACATCGAAGTGGCGCCAGACTTAATATCAAAGGCATTCATTGCAGTATTCAGAAGACTAGTTGGAAGAAGAGGCCTAGTATCGCACTTATACGGCGATAGTGCCACTATCTTCGTAGAAACAAGTAAAATAATCAGTGACTTACACCAAGAAGAGAAATACAAAATGGAGGTCAGCGAAGACTGAAAGAAATATACACCCAATGGCATTCATTCCTGCTTCATCCCTGTACTTTGGAGGTCGATTGGAAGCTGGAGTTAAGTCAATTAAATACCACATGCGGCGAATAATTGGCGAAACAAGATTAACATTCGAAGAAATGTGTACCGTAATAGCACAAATCGAAGCGTGTCTAAGCTGACGGCCACTATATCAGAAGACCCAGAAAGTCCAATATATTCACTATCAGAAGACCCAGAAAGTCTTAATGTTCTAACACCTGGGCACTTCCTAACAGAGTAGTCTATGTTAACAGACCAGAAAAGATACTAATTACAATCCCATGAACAGATGGGATCGTGTTCAAAGGTGTAAATGGTCAGTGGAATACATCGAAGACTCCAACATAGGTGCAAATGGAATCAAAGGTAACCAAACATAACAATCAGGAAGCTGAGTCTATACCTTTTCAGTTTCAAAATGAGAATAATAAGCCTCAATATGGGAATAGTAAACTTCAAAGTGGAATAGCAAATTTCAACTTGAGAATAGTAAATTTCAATATGGGAAATGTTGAAATCTAAATCAAAATAGTAATCCTTGCGATGGTTTTCAAAAAATTCTTTACATTTTAGAGAATAATTACAATTTTGATTTTATATTAAAATTGATAGCTGTCAAAAATGGCTACAAGAATTAAAAAATTAGAAAAAGAATCTAAAAAAACCCAATTACTTGTTGTATCAAATATGAATGGAGACCGGAAACAACTTGCACACCAACTTAATATTCCTCAGTCAACAGCATATCGTTGGATGTCAGAGGGTGAAACTTCCGACAAACGAGGAGGGAAAAGATTTGAAAAAATTACGCAAATTCAGTTAGATTATTTCGTAGAAATGATTGAAAGAAATTGTCGCATTACATTGGCGGAACTCATTGCTGCATCTCGAGAAAAATTCAACGTTTGTATTTCAAAAACAACCCTTTCAAAACACCTAGATTCTCTCTCAAGTAGAAGTTTACTATTCAACTTTGAAGTTTACTATTTCCATATTGAAACTGAAAACGTATAGTTAAAGATGAGCAGCAGCCACCCTCAACATGGGTCCTTGGTAGAGTAATCGAGACTCATTCTGGACCCGAAGGACCAATAAGGGTTGTAACTCTAAAGATGAAAAACGGCTGCATTAACCGCCCAATATCAAAAATATCATTGCTACCCGTAATGAACAACGAAGGTACCGGACCCCACTATCAATGCATCAGAAAACCTCGATGGTGATAGTGAGTCAGAGCAAACAGTCAAAATACATAGCAACAAATCTTACTCAGGAAGTATCCCATAATCAAAAACGATAATCGAAAACGACGTTTCAATATGGGCACCGACAAGCTCAGATATTTGGATCATACAGACTAAACAACTGGAGTTATTTAGCCATTCATTAAACACTCGATATAAAGAAACCATATGAATTAACAAAATTCGATAATCACGAAGGATTGTATTTTGATGACATATCTGAATTCCAACTTTACTCGAGTGAATGGAATCTCCTTGTGTATTATGACTTCACAGCCTATTGGAAGAAATTCTATGGAATAAAAACTCCATACAAAGGCTTAGAACTCTATGCGTAAAAGAAACACGCATTTCACGATACAATCTGAACAACTTCATCAAATATTGATCGCGGAACACGTTAATGAATTACTATTACAGCAGAATGATCATTTTCAAATTCGTTGAAAAAGACCGCCAGTCGAATTCATCGAAACAATATCTAATAAACTATTCGGCATCCTCGACCAAGAATTCGCAGATAATTATGAAAAACAAATACATTAAATAAGGAAAGATGAACATCTCGTTAGACAACTGTTCACAAACCAAACTTCAATAATGGAGAATACAGTAAATGTGATGAAGAAGAATCATAATTCAATACAAAATCAAATCAACATGATCGAAAGTCAGATTGAAGTGATGATAGTCAAATTAAACCATTCACAGTATGAAATACTAGTTAACGAATCATTCAATTCTGCAGCACTTTTGATAACATTGAGCATGCTTTCATTTCAAACTGTTCAAAGAAGTATTCTAGCAGTAATAATGGATACAAAACAAGGACTTGTAAACACATTAATACTCACACCCGCACAGCTTAATGATCAAATAAAGATGATAAAAAATCTCTGGTTACCCGAAATGATAGTAAAACTTCACTAATGATTATCTATAATTCAATCCACGTGAAAGTAAGTGTACAATCGCAACTTAGCACACACATCAATAATCAAAGTCTTTAATCGTAACATAAAATCATTTCTTTTTGCTAATTACATACATCAAGGTAGATATTATCATCCTTTTTTCTTTAAATCAATATAGTCTTATAATGTAACCAGGTCAGCCAATAGTATTGTAATATTTAAAATTCTTTCAATGCAAATGTTAAATTCAATTCTACCGCCAAGTTAGTTTATCGAAATATTGTCAAGTTGTCAGCATAAATAAGGTTCAGGGCATCCAATATTGTATATTCTTCTTTTTCCGGCCTTCAGTCAGTCTGCATTCATTATTTGTCGAAAAATACACTCATTACAAGGGAAAATTTTGTTTGATTTATCACCGCACCAGATGCAAAAAATCTCATTCTACACAATTCCTAAAATATTCATCCCGTACTAACAATATTAAGAATTTTTTATGATATTGTTATCACATTTCGTTGCTGCATCAATCAAAGCATTAATCTGGTAGCTGTGAATCATCATTATTCGTCTTGGGATCATCGCATCATCGTTGCATAAATTCAAGTAGGATCAAAATTAAATTCAGTCGCTGGTATCGAGAAATTATCACAGACCCTTTTCTACTCAGGTACCATTAATTTCAGTCAGAGGCTGTAAGCAAGTACAGCAGAAAAAGCTGTCTGACACGTGTTGTGGTCATTAAATATTCGTCAGAAATTGCAGAGGAATTGCTTTGAAATTAATTTGTAGTGAATACAATTATACCAGTGCTATTCCAACTTGATTTTGACAAAATTATAAGCTAATCTTTGTCTTGACCTAGTGATAAGTTGAAATTGATCAAAAAGTGCGGTTAGACTTATGGTAGTCGATAATTTGCACGTTATCATACAAATAGTTCTAGAACTATTGGTATGCCTGCATAGGTCGGAATATTCACGCTAACCGCAAAACCAATAGGAATATATGTCTGATTATATCAATAAAGGGCAAGGCCACTTACATAATCAGATCATACACAGAGCATACACGGATAATAACCTAAAGATCTACATCTACATCGCACGAATTATATATCCTAATTTGTCGGACAGTTACGTACATTAAATTAATATATATTACATGTTTACGATTGCTGACTATGTATATTATATTCATTTGAATCATTTTAGAATTTGAGGAAATAATCTATCACATATGGACAATACGATATTGTCAACAACTAATATTTCGAAGTCATTTACGCATCAATTTCACATTAGAACTTTGCGTGTGCTCGAAAACTGAGTAGTACAGTGGATGACAATATAACCAGAGACCGTCTGAGTAAACAAAGGACAATCATTGAATTATATAAGACTTCATTACTTGACTATCCAACGCCTTATACTCGGTAAAAGCAAATTTCCGCTCGTATCGTCTCTAGTTTCAAAAGTGGTAGCGCCACTACCAAAGGCTGTATTTCACGTATTAAGCATCTAATCGAACAAAAAAATGATACCTTAACAATGCCAGAGCTTGAGTGCCGACTCGGCATACTTGAAAGCTACTTCAAGCAAATCCTATCGCATCAAGATTCAATTGGAAAATTACTTCCAGGCGATACCTCTCATGATCAAACACGAAGTGACATTGAAGATTTGTATGTGAGTACTAAATCAAAGATTCTTGCACTTATGTCGACAAATAGGTATTATAGAGAAATTCAGGCATCTGCAAGCTTATCTGAGGAATAAGGCTAAAAGTGCAATAGGAGAGATGGAAATTACCAGTTTAAATTATGAAAAGGCTCTTTCTAGTGTAGATCAACGATTCAATGTGAAGACTTTAATTTTTGAATCACATATTGCAAAGATCTTCGGGTAACCTAAAGTCAGTAAATGCTCAGCTAGTCAGTTAAGCAATCTAATAGATGAAATTAACATGAACATGGATGCGTTAAAAGCCATTGGCTCTGCAACAGAAATATTCGATTCAATTCTAATCTATTTAACATCAGAACAACTTGATGGAGAAAGCACATCAAAATGGGGGGAAGGTGAGCTTGACAATTTGTCAAAGTGGGCTGACTTTGTGAAGGTGCTCAACCGCAAATGCCAATTTCTTGAAGTCAGATCAAGAAAGGCTTTAGAGGAATCCTCTGCTTCTCTCCGTAATCAGTATCGCAATAACCATAGCGCAAGAGAGGTATAAAGAAGTACGCCAATCGTCGTTACCAGCAACAATCCCCCAACACAGTCCAACTGTGCCATCTGCGATAAACCAGGTCATTTTGTGTATAATTGTTCAGAGTTTCTAGCACTTTCAGTGATCGAGCGCTACAATACAGTCAAACGTCACGCGTAATGCATTAATTGCTTCGTGAAAGGTCACTAAATGAAAAAATGCAAATCGTTGAAATGTCGGCTGTGTGCAGAGCCACGCAATACCGTACTACATCGATTCACTGCTTCAGCGGAACCATCTTCTGTTGCATCCACATTAACAGTTGCGATTGAGCGGCCAATTGCAAACCAAAGTAATGGCGGTTCAGTGTCACAGGTAAATTTCATTACAGAGAGCATGTTTCAAAAACTTCATCTCAAGAAAAATCGATTTAACGTCACCATTGGGCAGATCGACGTTTCTAGCACATGAGTTAAATTTATCACTAATACCGTCTTCAAATCACGGCTAAATTCATATCAGAAAGACTAGCATCTCTGGATTCTACCAACGATTATGAGCATTCAGCCAGAACAACAAATAAGGGTCGAACATCGGAGCATACATGCCAACGTTCAGCTTACAGATCCACATTTTCATCAGCCTCAAACAATAGACTTATTGATCATAGCGGAGGTATTTTTTGAGCTCCGTCAGTAGGACAGGTCAAATTAATTAAAGATCTACTCATATTACAAAAGTCACAGTTGAGCTGGAAAGTATCAGGAAGCTATAAAACAACAAATAATTATGACAAAATGTGTACACTTCTATATAATAATCCCTCAATTGATGATCAACTTGAAGATTTGGTAGAAAAGTTCTGGACTATCGAGGAAGTCTCAGGAGAAAGGATATTATGGACTGAAGAACAAGTCAGATGTGAAGAATTCCTTTTGTTAACCACATGTCGGCACAAGGATAGCCGATTTATAGTAAAATTCCCATTTAAACAACCTGGTAGTGGCCTTGGTCACTCATATGACATAGCAAACTGGCTGTTTCTCTCGTTGGAACGGAAATTAAACCGAAATCCTGAGCTTAAGGCACAGTATTCCAAATTTTTACATGAATATGAAGAATTCAAGCACATGGAACGGATTCCATCAGAAGAAATATCATCGATCAAATACGTGCGTTGTTAAAGCTGATAGCTCATGCATCAAATTACGTATTTGATGCGGGCTGTCGAACAACTTCCAATATCTCGCTCAATGAGATTCTAATGGTTGGCCCTAATATACAAAACGCCTTGTTATCGATGGTATTCAGATGGCGATTCTACAAATTTGCATTAACGGCGGATATAGTTAAAATGTACCGCCAAATCAAAATAGATTCCGATGTTACACACCATCAATGCATCATATGGAGAGATGATCCACAAGAGGATATCCAAGCATTTCGAATCACAACCGTTATATACGGAACTTCGGAAGCTCCTTTCCTCGCCACACGATGTTTGAATTGTCTGGTCGATGAATTCAAAGACATTTATCCATAAGCAGCAAGAATAATAAGGCAAGACTTCTATGTTGTTAACCTAACTTAATAAAGGAAATTCAATGTAGCGTTGGGCGTGTATTGAGCTCCGCTTATATGGAACTCAGAAAATGGTATTCAAATCATGATATGTTTCTGGAAGACATTCCAAAAAACAAGAGGGAGCACCTTCTTCGCATAAACAACGCAGATATCATCAAAACACTAGGTCTGATGTGGGATCCAGTCGAGGATCAATTTCATTTTGTCGTCCCTTCAAGCATACCAACTCTAAAAACTACCAAAAGAACGGTATTATCAGATCTAGCAAAGCTGTTCGATCCATTGGGTCTCATCAATCCTGTAGTCGTAAAGGGAAAAATCTTCCTGCAAGAACTGTGGAAGTTAAAGCTGGGCTGGGATGAGTCCTTCCCCATGCAGTCAATGGGAGACATTCCGAACACAACTGCGGACGCTAGGTGAATTGCGAGTTCTTCGTTTCGTGTTAGCGCCTCAACGAGTGGAAAATGCTCACCTACACGGATTCCGAGACGCCAGTATGAAATGCTACGGTTGCTGCATTTATCTCAGAGTGATAGATGCACAGGGTCAAATAGTCGTGACTCTTCTATGTTCGAAATCCAAAGTAGCACCTCTAAAAACCAGAACCATGCCCGAACACGTCTTTTAACCAACTTACGCGAATTTTATTTATGGACGGATTCAACTATAATGCTGAACTGGCTAGCACTTCCACCCGCCAAATCGCATATCTTACATTCAAGAGTTAACAGGAGATTGCAGCTAGAGAAAAGTTGACTAGAAATCCAGATATTATTTCTCGAGGCGGGGGACCAGCAATATCTTCAATATTTATCATGGTTCACTGGGCCTGATGTTTTGTCCAGACCACAAGCGGAATGGTCGGAAGCTACTAACTTCGATACTGAAGACGTCTAAGATTGGCAGGAAAAAATCAAAAATAACATGGTATCCAAGGTTTCTGAAATACCCGACTATGTCACCAAGTTCAAGTTTATCAACGACTTCTCGTAGCTTCGTCATGTTTTCGAATATGTGCTAAGGTTTATCAAGAATTCTAGGTATTCAGAGATAAGGAATCCAAAGAAAATCGGTCAGCTATCCGTACAGAATCTGCTCGATGCGGAACTTTCCTTGATGGTGCCCACCCACGCAGCTTAATTCGCGTAGGTACGCGTATGCAGAAAGCAAATCTACCCTTTGAAATCAAATTTCCAATCGTTATTCCCAAAAATCATTCATTTTTTATATCATATGTTACACATCTTCACTATAAAAATTATCATGCAGGTTCCGAAGCACTCCTAAGCATGGTCCGAGACAAGCTTTGGGCAACAAATGTACGGGACAGCACAACAAGAGTAGTTCGAAACTGCATACATGGTTTTCGCTATCGACTGAAGCTTTTGCAGCAAATGATGGGTGAATTACCAGGTGACCGAATTCAGCGTGATCGACCATTTCATAAAACTGGGCTTGACTTTTTCGGCCCACTCTGGACTAGAGCTTCTACACTACGAGGAACCCGGAAACTCAAAACGTACGTGGCTGTCTTCGTGTGCTTTTGTACGAAGGCGGTTCACTTGGAAGCTGTGTCCGATCTTTCTTCGAAGGCCTTTATAGCAGCGCTTCACAGATTCATCGGTCGAAGAGGTTTGCCGGGCAGTATTTTTTGCGACAGTGGAACGAGCTTTGTCCGCATCAAGAACGAACTCCGGATATGCAGGAGCACATCATTCACATGTACCCAGAAGACAACATAGAATTGAAGCATATACCTCCAAAGGCGCCCCACTTTGGGGGAATTTGCGAAGCGGCAGTGGGCTCATTGAAGAAACATTTCAACAAAACTTGTGCGAGCGTGACTTTAACATTCGAAGATTTGTCCACAGTCTTAGCGCAAATATAAGCAATTCTGAATTCGCGCTCCATCACTCCACTCTCGCCCAGCAACGAAGAAACGTTGACGCCGGTCATTTTTTAATAGACGCACCACTAATCAGCATCGCGGCACCAGACATGACCTTCGCCAATATCTCCTATATGAATCGCTGGAATCGAGTACAAGCTCTCACTCAACATTTTTGGCATCGGTGGTTGCACGAATATTTACTCGAGATGCAGAAACGAATCAAGTGGCAAACCACTTATCCGAACGTCGAAAGGGATACACCAGTATTGGTAGCTAAAGACAGGCTCCCTCCACAAAGATGGCTGATGGAAAAACTGATAACCAAAATTTCGGGAGCTTACCACAAGATGCGGATAGTAGACACCAAAACCAAAGGTGGGATCATCAGGCGACCCATTCATAAGTTTGCCCCACTACCGATGGATCGTTGAAAGTAAAGGGCAGTTCTTTCAAGGCGGCCGGCATATGTACAATCGCATTAGAACAGACATCAATAATCAAAGTCTAAAACCAATTTAATCGTAACATAAAATAATTTCTTTTTACTAATTATATACATCAAGGTAAATATTATCATCGTTTTCGCTTGAAATCAATATAGTTCTATAATCTAACCAGGTCAGCCATAGTACTGTAATATTTCAAATTCTTTCAATGCAAATGTTAAGTTCAATTGTACCGCCAAGTTAGTTTATCGAAATATTGTCAAGTTGTCAGCATAATTAAGGCTCAGGGCATCCAATATTGTATATTCTTCTTTTTCCGGCCTTGAGTCGGTCTGTCATTCAATATTTGTCGTCGAATACAGTCATTACAAGAGAAAATTATTATATACAGTAAGAATTACGGAAAATAACGTTCTTTTTGACATATGAGTTCCACTGCTAATTACAGGGGCATATCATCTTTATGGACCAATCTTGATCCCAATAATTCATAATGAAAAATATGTTTATGTTTATGTCCAAGGCAAGCAAAAGGAAGAGCGACAGGACAACATCGTGCTACCATCACTCAACATTGACGGGGGAGAATAGACGGAGTAAATCTGAAACACAGAAATATTATAATAATTCATTAACCTCAATAAATTACTTAGGTAGCTTAATTTCACATAAAGCTTTTTGTAGAATTTTAATTGCATGAGTAAAAATGCAATTGTCATCATTTAAGGCAATTCATTGCAATAATTTGTTTGTTTTTCCTTGTTTAAAATTTCCTGCTTTCTTTCTTTTATTTTTAATACTTTTAGTGTCGATAATTGTTAACTTTGATTGTCATCTATTTAATATTATAAATTTGGCATTGATCCTTTATTTGTGGTCAGTTAGTTATTGGAAGTGAAATAAATTGCTGTTATTTAAACTTAGCGCAAGTATTTTTTAATTAACTCAACATAACGTATATATTGTGAAAACTATCAGTCCTAGACGTTTTGATGTAATAAAAAGTTCTTCAAAATATGTAAACCTATAAAATAAGTTAAAACCATTTTTACTGTCTGACGAACCGTTTGCGAAATACATATATGCGATAAACCACTTAAAAGAGGAAACTTGCACAGATGGATGACAATACGATATTACATACGGGCATTCAATTAGAGGATATCATAAGAATTGGTCTTAGTCCAATTCTAACGTTTTTATACCCTAGGTCAGGGGTGTGCACGCATGAGGTTAATGAGAGCCACATACGGGTTTTCCATATATGTATTATGAAGAGCCACACTATAGTATTTAAGTTCAAAAATTTAAATTATATAGCAAGCAGCTTTCTTTATGATTCTGGGATGAGTCTCCAAAATTCAATTATAGAAGTAGATTTGTGCTACATTTGCATGATCCTATTACATCTCTAATAACTCCAATTGCCCAACCGCTTTTTCAAAAAAATTTCAGAAATTGGACATTCATCTCCAATGATTTTACAAATAAATGGGTTCACAAAATATACAAATATAGATTTAAAACCTTTCAAGTCTTCAAACCTAAGTTTGAAATCAGCTTGCAAATCGTCAAACCTTTTCTTGACTTTAATTAACTTTTCTTCTTTTCTTCGTCGATATGTGATTAAGTAGTTTGAACTTAAAATCATACACAAATCGCTGAAGTTCAGCTTCAAAACTAAAAACAGTTTTTGATAAATCCGTTGAAATGTTCCATAATGGCTGTAAGGAACATGAAGTCAAGTTCTATATTCCAATTCTGGGTAGTTTTATGCTTTTTCTTTTTCTAATGTTATTTTAGGATTGTGGAGTTCTACAAAATTCAAGAAACAAACATTGTAAGTTCACCATAAGGAGAGATCACTGGACAATTCATCTGTTTCATAATTTAACCGTAACTCTTCCAAAAAGACTTAAATTGACGATGAGTTTTGGCATTTTTCCTAATTAAATTCACAATCTGAGAAAAAATCCTCCACACATTTTTGAATTTTAAGAAAATTTAGTTATGAGTTGCTCGCGGTGAGTTATGAAGAGATAAAAAATGTGGAATTTCAGCATTATTGCTTAAAAGAATAATGGCATCCTCCCCACTATTTTCAAAATTTTTACTAATTTCAGTTGTACGACGTGATATAGTTAGGAACCTGAGAGATCAATTTATGCCATTTTGTATACTATCGGGATTCAAAACCTTTAAGCACTTCTTTTAAGTTTCTTATAATAAATTGTCCTTCTCCATATGGCAGTCTGGCACAGGCAATATGCCAAGCTATCAAAAAATTAACTTCGTTGGCTCTGTCATCTTCGCGACTAAATTAAGACAAGAGTCTTCTTTGTTCGCAATTTTGAATTAAGTGGATATTCTGTTTAAAATTGGGGATGACTTACTTCGTAATGTCGTGTAGTGTGCAATTGAAATTTTACAATTAAGACACAACGGATTTCCATTATTGTCAATAAAAGCTAATTTTACGACCCAATTTTTTTTATAGGTTCTATTTATTTCTTGGTCGTATTTTCGGTTTTGATGTTTTCTGAAGTTCCGTTAATAAATTTATATCCAAAGTTTGAAATTAAAACAAAACAATTAATAAATATACACCGCAAAAAAATTACACATCGTAACACATCGTAAATTGCTTGATAAAGAATCTACCACAGTTTTTGAAAAAAAAGGACATTTAGCTGATAGGGAAACTATCACTGAAATACGGTTCCACCCACAACAAATAAAAAAAAAACAAAAATAAGAAAGATCTAAGGAAATTCAAATTAAAGACAAAGGAAGTTTCTCTCTCTCTTGTTCAAGCGCGTTCACCACAAAATAATTTTAAAACAGGATTAAGGAAATGTAATCTCATGTTCTCATTGGTCATTCCGAACTTTATTGGCAATTTCGTTTATTTGCATCTGCGACTGATGAGTTTTTCATAATATATTTTTACATTTCTTAAAAAATTTTGTAATATTGTCTACTAACAAATTTTTCTGTTGATTCTCTGTAGAATATCTCAAATAATAAGAATAATGATTGCTCGTGACTGTGCGTTCCTGTAGTTGCTCTGTTTTAACGAGATTGAAAAATAAAACGAAAATAATGCTTCGTTTTTTTTTGTTTTGCCACTCTTATGAATATGCAACATTAAAAACAAGTTAAATAATATCATTGCTCATTCAAATTATTATTGGAAAAAACTACAAAATATATAAGCTAAAAAACTAAAATAAACACAACATAAAATCCGTATAACAAAATACATTCATAGTTACTTATTTCATTTAAAAAGATTCAGGCAAAAAAAGTTCTGAAATAATAATAAAAAAAGGTTTTCAATTTGCCATGGATATGGGAGCCGCAGTTAACTCAATGAAGAGCCGCAGTTGTCCACCGTTGCCCTAGATGAAATCTATAGGGTATTTTGATTTTTGCATGTAAGCCCGTCTGTCCGTTCGTTTGTCCGTGCGCACGATAACTCGAGAACGCGTTCACTTAGAAAGCTGAAATTTTTGTCCTTGGACTTTAAAAGTAAAATTAAGTTCGAAAATGAAACAAATCGGACAACTCCTTCCTAGACATTTTTATAGTACTAACATTTTTTTCAGAATACGAAATCCTATAAAATTGGTTCTAACCATTTTTTCTGTCCGACGAATCGTTCTAGAAATATATGCAAAAAACCACTTCAAAAATCAAATTTGCATAGATCGGTGATCGGGTATCATAAGAATTGGTCTTAGACCAATTCTAGCTTTTTTACTTGTTACTTGTTTTATTTAGAATCATTTCTTGAATAAAAAAGGGTTTGTAAATATTATAAAAATTTTACCATCCCTGATCCGCACGCATGGCAAGTATGTTTTTATTGTCTTTCACCCTTTGGTTCTGGAACGCCACACTTTTGCGACAATACTTTCAGGACCACCCTATACTAACCTTCAAAATTGTAATCTGAAACAAATTAAATTCGATCTTTATCAATTTTTTGGCTGATTTAACTGGACTAATTTTTTGTCTGTATTATTTAGTAGCTATTTCCTTTCAAATCTGTGGAAGCTGCAAAGCAAAGAGTTTAGATGTATCCTGGGATTCCTAAGGGAATCTTCACAGCGCGTCAGTAATATAATAGTAAGCGTGTATGTCAATGGGTTTGAATGCTGTAATATGTATATAGAAATTGTAGATCCAATTACAGCTACTTTTTCCCAAATAATATTTGTATTTATCCAAAACATCATAGAGTAAAATAAAGTGATAAGGAATAACCTCTCAGAGACGACCAAGTTCAGATACGATCATTTTCTCTGCACAGTGAATCCCGTAAAAAACCGATAGTATTATGCTTAATTGCTGCTACTCAAACCTCCTCATATAATATCTGGGTAAAATTATTTTTTAAAGAAATAAGATGCCCTGCTCTTGATGCATTTTACAAATTGGGTTTTGATTGACCACTAGATGAAACAGATGCTCAATGAGGAAGTCAAAGTAATGTTGTTAGAATTCACTTAAATATCTATTTTTGAATATGCTTATCAAATCATTTCCTCCTTTCCTAAACTTAATATGTAAAAGTTATTACATTATCATATTATTTGCATGCAACTTAGTAAGTATAAAAAAAAAAAGTTGAATGAATGCTATCAATCCTATTCTCACTTAAATTCATTAACATGATATAAAACTCATTATTATTCCAGTACAGCTCCCTTCTGTGTCTGCGAAATAAAGTCCTATTATCAACCGCAAAATATTTTCCAATTTCCCTTTTAAAGGCCCTAAAACTCCAAAGGACGAGATGCCAATAACTATAATTTTTCACCCAATGTGTGTAATATGCCACGAGCAACTAAAATAAGATTTTATATCTCAAACATTTTCAAGTCTTTAACATCTTCAAGTTTTCCTCTGTGCCCACCTAATGGGGATTGTCTCCTTGAGAAGCATAATATTCTCATTTCCAAATAACATAAAAATTGTTACCCTCCACTAGTAGAGATGCTATCTGAGAAAAAATCTATTAAATCCGAACACCGCCCGGAGGTTGCTCAATATCCCAGAGACAGAAATAGCCAGCAGACTTTCACTATACAACCTTAAAATAAACTGGATTCCATAATAGGATCCGGCTAATATCGCCGAGCGACTGGATTCAATTCTGATGTGTATTTTCTTTAATAATCCGTTGATTTGTATCCTGTTCCGTTGTGCATATATGCAGTGAGATAAAAGCATCCACGCTAAAGTACTTTGAACCTTCCCAAGCTAGCCTATCCCAATTCCACGTCTCCGCAGAAAATATGGTTACTACTATCAGCAGTGTTAAATTGGTATACATAGGGCTAAGAAAATGATCCTTAGTAGAAGCGTTGTGTTTCTTATCTGGAAATATCTTTCCAAATAGGTGCAAGCTTCATCACTTCCGTTCGCTTCCAAAATGCTTTAGCTGCCTTACACGCATAATTTTTGTGCAATGAAAACTCAGCTTGACTACTTTTACTCAGCCTAAAATTATCATTTCATGCTACGCAGACTATTCTGCAGAAAAGATTACAACTGATAATAGGCTGCGATAAGAAGTCTGACTAGACTGCATGGGTTTTGGACACCGTTGGGTAAATCCATTGATTCAGTTTTCTTCTTGGAATGGATTCGTTTATCTAAGTCTTATTTAATTGTAAATGCATACTTCGTTCACAAGAAGTTCTGGGACTTCGAAGTTTTAGATTCTGAATGCAGCACCATTTGGAAAAATAAATTGTTATTGCAAAAGTTGGTGTTCATGAAATTTTTTTCTTCATTAGGTGTGAGTTAGTATTAGTTTTTAGTATATATTTTCATATGCATAAAAAGGTTTAAAATAAGTTTCTTAATTTTTACCAATTCTCAGCTATCGGAAAGAGTCTAGATGAGGTAGCATCGTCTGATATTTTGTTGGGCTTGGAACTAGATTATATACGAGGATTTAGGGCTCAAATACAATTGTAGGCGTCAAAATAATTTTCGAATACATGTGTTAGGGCAAAGCAAACGATGCGACACAATAAAGTCGTCAACAAATAGTAGAGCATTCATTGTATTACGTCTGCGACAAACAATGAATCGAAATGCCGTCGACAATTTCATATCGCATTCATTATATTTCAGCTTTTATTTACAGAAAAGCTCATCCAAAATTGTTGATCTCGCTTCATTATGTTGAAGCTAAAAGGTGGACAAATGCATAGAATATGTTCAGTTATTTTAGCCATTCAGAGACAAATATGTTCTGGATTATCAAGTATGTATAATATATAGGGTGTTTCCTCCATGGTGGTCCATAGAGCGGAAAGTGATAGTACTCACATAGTCGAAAAAAAATTATAAGGCAGCGGGAGAGGGGGCACTCCAATCGTTTGGGAGATAAACGGTGATTAAGAAATTATGCTAAGTTTTCACAAAACACCCTGTATCTTAAAAAGTACAGAGTATACGTTCACCGTCTAAAGCTGATTATATGTAAGACTTTAGGATGAACTACAATAGAAGTAATAACTTTACGAAATTGAACGAGACTGAGGTTTACTTACGAACAATTGATGTTTTTAGCCTAAATATATATCACATTCCGTAAGAGTTATTATCTTGATATTTAATGCTTTCAATTTTAAAAAGTGGTGAAAGTGAAAAAATTGACGAAAGTTGATGAAATTGAAGATTTGTGCCTTTTATTAATTCGCAGTGCCCTAATGACATTTTATGTGCTAAATTTTAAGAAGTGGTAAAAGGGAAAAAATTAACAATTGGAAGTTGATTTAATTGAAGATTTGTGCTTTCTGTTAATTCGCAGTACCATTTTTATTCCATTTTAATTTTTACATTGCACTTTTAATCATGTAGTAATAATTTAATATTCTTTGGACACATCGCGTTCTTACGGAATGAGCGATTCTTAGCGCATTATACTTACGGGAAATTGGATATTTAAAAACGAAAATTCCCCTCACACGAGTTAAAGTTAATTTGTGTACGCTTGTTAAATCAAAGGGCACGTTCGCTTCACGTAAGTAAATGTACTTACGTATATATCTACTGTAGTTCAGCCTTTATGGTCTTCCCAACGACTGCCAAATCAGCCCCGTATTCCTCTCTTCTCAGTAGTTATTGTGGTCTAAACGAAAAATTTCGGACTTTCTTACCTTTTTCTTTAGTTTGACCTCGTATTTATTTTACAAAAATCTCGTTAACATAACTTGTTTTTATAAAAACTATAAACTGTAGACACTTCTATTTAATTTTACCTAGTACATCCTATGTCCTAACTGTATCCGTTAAACAGTTATTCACTCATAACCTATTTAGGTCATATCAAAATTGTTTTTTTTTTTAAATTACGTGTTTTCAGTCACTAAGGAAACAAATTAACTTTGAGAATAGGTGTCAGAATAGGTGTGAGAATAGGTTAAGAGCTAATAACTGGTTAACGGCTGCAAATAGCGCAAAGGATGTAAATCAAATTAAGGAGAAGAATCTACAGTTTGCAGTTTTCATGAAAAAAAAGTTATGTTGATGAGCTTTTTACATAAAAAAATAGAGGTCAAAATAAAAAAAAAAGTTAAGAAAATCCGAAATTTTTGGTTTAGACCGCAATAACTACTGAGGGGGTAGGAGTGTGGGACTTGTTGAACAGTCGTTGGAAGGGCCATGAAGTTCTGCATACAATGAGCTATTGATAGTAATCTAATTTATAAGATACAGGGTATTTTTTGAAAGACTAGCATAATTTCTTAATCACCCTGTATCAACCCCAATCCCCTGCCATACAATTTTTTGTTCGTCTATGTGAGTGCTATCACCTCCCGCTTTATGAACCACCATGGAGGAAACACTCTATATATAGTTGAGACATTGTTCTGTAAATAAATATACCCTAAAATATTTTGAAATCGGTAAACTTCAGATCAGTTCAAGCAGATTCTCCCTTCATGAAGACATGCTAACAAAATTATAGAAAAGGTTTGCAGAAGAAGTATAGAATATCACACACCAGAGCTTTAAATGCTTTAGCAAAGAAGTTCAAAGTAAAAGTTATAAATGTA
Organism: Dioctria rufipes; assembly: GCA_963924295.1. Lineage (NCBI taxonomy): Eukaryota > Metazoa > Arthropoda > Insecta > Diptera > Asilidae > Dioctria > Dioctria rufipes. The sequence goes on from OZ002742.1 coordinate 120,871,539, forward strand.
GAATTTGTTTCTTGTGCAAAGGAATCCAGGAATAACATCAGGACGGCTCAAGAAACTATCAGGCATCCCTGAGATAAAATAAATTAAATACATTTATTGTAAAGCTTAGCCTCGTAAGCTATTAAAATAAATGTTTTTGGCAACGGCGGCCATCCGAGCCTGCCCTAATTTTCATAACCCAATCCCCCCTCTTAATTTAGCTTAAATTCCTGAGATATACTTAGAGATAGACACTTCGTAAATACCATGCAACGAAGTCACATAGGCATGAAAGCTCTATACTATTCGCACTCGTAAGTGCTTACATTGCTCAGAGCAAAGCATATGTTGTCATGCACTGGTCTCTCCATATCTAAACAGTAGCGCACCCAGGATTTAGCAAATGAGTTAAATCGTTATGACAATTTGACAATCATTACAGATAGTAGTTGTAAAGAGCTCACCAATAAGATGGATAATCTTTAAGGGATAAACACTATCTCTGTTACTTCCAAAACTGCCGAATCTCTTGCAATCGTTTTTTTTTCAAATTCTTAACCTATTTGAAACAATCATTCATCCATTGTTGACAGTTCAAGGCACGATTCGAGCTAAAAAGAAGTACAAAATGAACAAAACAGAGAAACAGTAAGCCTACAATATGCTCGCAGCTTTAACAATAGCTACGAGATAAAAAAACGCAGCTAATGTCGCCATTCATTAATTGCTTTTAGGCGGTTTTATAAACTTATAACTAATTTTACTAGTACTATTGGTTGAGTTACAGGATCAAGAACAAAACAGTATGAAGTACCAGCCACGATATGTTTTAGGAATCAGAGGAGTCAAGGAAAATACTAGGTAAAGGGTTTACCTGAATTGTTAATTTTGCTTCTGAACTGCATAGGGCCTGAAGGAATAATAATAACAAATAACTATGCCACATGCTGAGAAGCCGTCTATAAAATGGACAGTGTGCCATCATCGTCAGAACCGTGCGTTCAATTGAAGTCCCCAAAAGGCAGCAAATATCAAAATTTAAAAAAGCCTATCGATACATAAAATCAAGGTCGCCAAACTTACCAAAGTCGACTATCGTACATAGAAGTCGCAACCAATAACACAAAATAACCCAGTACGTCCTTCAGTTCTTCAGAGCCAGACGAAAAACCAAGGAGTTTGGAAACTATTGGCTTGGTTTAGCGAAACTCGCGCGTACAAATCACTACTATTCTTCGTTAAAGGATTACCAAACGATTCAAAAGATTTAAGGAGAGAAAGGAATTAACCAACCCGCACCATGCCCAACAGTAATCTGCTCTTCAGCTCATCAATCCTTAATATCCTACGTCTTCTCGTACATCCTTTCACTTACAGAAGCTGTTCTTCATCCTCATATTTTTTTAGTCATTCACACCTACACTCTTTCCGGGTTATTTGCATGCATTTTGGGTTGATAATGCTGACACACAATTACTCATAGATATGAGAAGGTAGGGAAGTAAATCACTAACCTTTTCTTTTGTAGATCTGAACATTTCTTCAGAGGGATTTCCTAAATGTTCACTATAGCTCGGCCATTTTTCTCGTCCACTGTCCTCAGTGGTCTTCTTTCAATTATTGGCTTATCGGCACATAGCCATTTTTATCAACACGTAGTCATTTTCATCGACACGCAGACCCGTATTACTACTTATTTCATCGCCAAGCTAGCACACAGAGCTTCAGGTTATTATACTCACACAACTTCAAGTTGCCATACCCAGTCAAGTTTCTAAGTCACAACTACTAATTTCGAAACAATGTCACGATTTCCGGTACTAAATCATTATCCTGTCCAAATAACGACGATTCTCAGCACATAGTCTTTAAATAATAATAAATCTCGACAATTAGTCACTCCTTTTTTTTATTTTGTTCAATCCTTAAATTTACATTAGCCACATTACATCAATTATTATGATGTTTTCTTTTTTAAACTAGTTCCTTCTCATGTCCACTTTATATTATATCGCCTTCGTCTGAGCTATTTATATCGAAATTCATATCCTATAGTTGACACCATCTTTGTAACCTATCCGCCGACTGTATGGTCTCATAGGGCTTCTGTGTCACTTAAATGACTGTTGTATCCGTCAGAACACATCGATCATTTTGCAGTACTGCTTTACCAGATATGGTCCACGATATTTTGGTTGAATCTTCTTTGGTTGTCCAGTCGAAACTGGGTCGAATTTAACTAATACAAGATCGCCTTCTTGATATCTTCTTGGCGGTTTGTGGCAGTCATTATACTCCTCCGCTTGTTTATTTTGTTTTGCATGTATTCTTTGCTTTACCTTTTCTTTCAATTGTTGTAAGGGTATATCGTCTTCGTCATCGTCTCTCTCTCTCTACCTTCATGCTCCAAAGCCAGAATGAATTTATTTTTGGTCACACTCTTTGGGTGGTATGTCATCAATAGCTATTGAGGTTTTTGTTGTGTTGTCGTCTGTTTGCGATAGTTTCGGGCCCACTGTATGGCAGGAATATGTTTATCCCAATCGCATCCTTCAGAGGCCGCTGTCATTGTTGAAATGGCCGTTTTTACTGTCCAGAAATATTTGTCCGTTTGCTCGTAGTGTCTTTACTGCAGTTGCGACGTGCTTGATGACATTCTCTTCACAATATTTTTGGAACTCGCGCGAAGTAAAAGCCGTTCCACGATCAATTACAATGGGCGTTGGTAGCCGAAATACGATGTTATATTATCTAACATCTTCAACACATTTCGAGTAGAGGTAGTTCGTACTTGCTTCAAAATAACAAATTTAGTAAAAGCACAAATCATTCCAATTACGTATACATTTCCACTTTTACTCTTGGGGTATGGACTGAGATGGTCGAGGTATACAGTATGAAATATACCGGTTGCTTTTCAGGACTATAAATATGATGTCTCGTCTCATTTTCCCCTCGCTTATTATAAAGGCACTCCATACAACTGTTTATATACTTAGTGAAAACTGCTTCCATCTAAAAACCCCGTCGTGCCACAAATCGGGGCCCATTATCTGTTTTTTTATATATCCTATTACACTTCAGTGAATAATTATGTGTGATCCCTTTAATGTCTTATTTCTTTAGTGTCTTATTTCTTCTATTTTTGGGTCCTGTTGCTGCAATGTCGCAAGCCAATCTTGCTCTGGCATACTCACTATCATCATATTATCGGCGACTGTTTCGGCAGCGACTAAGCGCATCAACGTGCGCCATTTGTTTTAGGGGGCGAAACTCTATATCGAATTACATTCAGCTATCTTAAGCCACCACCGTGCAATAAGTGGAATAAGTTTCTTCTTCTCATATGTCAAGCGTAGAGATCTACAATCAGTTATTATTCGAAAATGTCGGTTTAATAAGTAATGCTTAAAACGCTGAAGACTTTCAACTACTGCCAATGTTTCCAGCTCATAACTGTGGTACCTAGATTCTCCATCAGTTGTTGTCCGACCAAAATATGAGACTGGCCTTGTACACCATTCTTTGCTTTTCTGCATAAGTATTCCCGCTATACCGTGGCTACTCGCATCTGTGCGCAGTTCATGGTCAAGATTTTCGTTGTATACGCCTAATACTGGACGAATGGTTAGTGTATCCTTCATTTTTTGGAAAGCCTCTTCCTCTTTAGCTGACCATAAAAATTCTGCATCTTTACGTAATAATCCATTCAGAGACTCTGCTATAAGTGAATAGTTTTGCACGAATCGACGGAAGTAGCCTGCGAGTCCTAAGAATTTGCTTATCTCTTTCACATTCGCTGGTCTCTTATACTGCATCACAGCTTCTATTTTACTCTGTCCTGATTTTATTCCTGAAATTTAATGCCCAAGAAAGCTTATTTTGGTTCGTAAGAACTCACATTTTTAAAACTTAGTGTTAATTGAGCTTTTCGTAATTCCTCCAGAAATAGTATGAATGTATTAAGATTCTCGTCAATTGTTTTTGTAGCTATCAATATATCATCCATATACGTATTCACTTCACTGCAGTTCATTCTTTTAAGCACTTTGATCATTGCTCTCATGAAGACAAATTCATAATAACCTTCAGGGGTCACGAAGGCCATAAGATGATGACTGGCTGTATCGACGGGCATCTGATATTAACCATTTAACAAATCCAGAATTGTAAAAACATTTTTACCAGATAATGAATTCAAAGTTTCTTCTAGATTTGGCATAGGAAAATCCTCTTTACATATTATTGAATTGAGCTGCCTATAGTCTACGCAGATTTTATGACCGCCATTCTTGTTTTCAACTAATAAGACGGGGCTAGCATAATCCGACGTAGACTCCTGAATTATGTCCATGTCTATCAGTTCTTGAACTTGATTCTTTAGGGTATCCTGTATGTTTGGTATCGAATTATTTTTTGCTCTTTTAATCTTGTTTTCATTTCTACCAATTCCGTCTTGCCCATTTCCTCAATGCTTAAAGCAAAACAATCCCTGTACTCATCTATTACACTGAGAAGATCTCTTTTATTTTCTTCAGTGACTTCGTCCGATATGAGGACCTGCTTTTCTATGATGATTACCTTCGATGTTTCTCTAGAATCTATTAGTTCCTTTCGGCTATAGATCCTAAATACACCACGCTCCTTTTCTATTCCGACCTCTGGTCTTCCTAACAGGCTCTTTCCTATTATCATTGTCACATTTTGAGCGTTATCTGGAACTATTAAAACGTCGGCTTCAAATTTAACATCACCAATTTCTATTTCCTGCGAAATTTTTCCTATTGTCCGACACTTATTGCCTCCGAAGCCTTTCAGCATAGTTTCCTAGCGTTCATATTGCCAGTTATTTTCTTTAACAATTTTCTCCGGTATTGTGGTGCAATCACTTCCCAAATCAAAATATGCTATCATCTGAGAGCCACCTACCTTTACTCTTAGATGATATTCATACTGTGGTAGTTTTAAGTTCTCCGCAGCATCTTGTTCAATAGAATATATTTTCTTTCGTGGACTGTCTCTAGCAACATGTCCTTCACGCCGACATACGGAACAAATACGACTCCTGTTTTCGCTGCTAAAATTATTGGCTAAATACCCCGATTTTCCGCAAAGAAAATCACCTCGATTACTTGCACGACTATTTTCGTCTCTAACTGACGTGTCTGGACGATCTAGTTTCAACTGCGCTCGTATGCCTACTAGACTGCCCGTAGAGATCTAAACTTCTTATTACTTGACATCAGAAAATTTTCTGCTTTATTCAATTTAACATCTCCACTAATAAAGCCCTGCTGGCGCTTCTGACCTTCTAACTCCTCGAACAATTTAATACGAGTTAAAAGTAAGTTCAAGGTGGCACAGTTTGAAGCTACAAGGACTGTTCATCCCATGAACAATTAACAAGAATTCCTTACCGTCATAATTAGAATCAATGCAATCATGACCTAAAAATAGCTTTCACAACATAAAGCGGTTGCATTGATTCACAGTATAAAAAAAATCTTTACGTTTCTACATACACTACATACATATGTACAAGCGCTTTTTCTTTTTTTTTTTTTACCAGGTCAGTCAAAAAGCTGACCATACATTTTTTTTATTTTTTTTTTTAATCTATGTTGAAATAATTCAACATAGCTCTGCTATGTAGAAATTATTTCTTTTTAAACATAATTTTGTTATTATTGGCATGTTAGCATTTTTTCTTTATTATAAATAGCCTATAGCTATAAATAAATATAACGAGTATTATCAAGTACGTTGAGTGTTTCTTTACCAACTTCTCAAGCAACCCAGCGCTTATCCATCCCCCGCCAGTGGTAAGAGGATAAGCCAAGCCAAGTAAATTTAACTCAACACACTGTTGAGTTTCGGTACGTCGTTATAATAAACTTAATTCAACACACCGTTGAATTCTGTTCAAGGACGTTACACAAGTTTGAATCTCATCAAACTGAAATAATAAATTTCATAGTCCATAGTTCTGATAAATTAATTAGTTTTGCCATCGCCGCAATCGAATAAAAATAATTCTCAGCGCATTCTTGAGGCTCACGCTTTCGAGACATAATTTTCATAATTACTGACGACTCATCTCGTGAAGTGCGAAAACCTTCGATCAACTCTCCTTTAAACATTTTTCAAGTAATTATATTAGCCTGTCGGCTATTATACCAAAGTCGAGCAGCTCCACTCAACCTGAGCGATACATAAAACATTGTTGCACGATTATTCCAACCAAAAAAATGTTTTAAGGAGTCCACATTGCGAATCCAGCTTTTTGCAGTCATAAAATTTGAAACGCTCGGACTAAACTTCTGGTAATCCCATTGTCTACTACTACTCTTACTAGGTTGACCTACCTATTCATCAGAACTACAATCCCCATCACATTAGCTAATGGTTTCTGTTTCCCAAATACCTGTTGACGTACTCGCCCTGCTGCAGACTTTTATGCTCATTTTCTCCACTTCGCTATAAAGTTGAAGTGAGTGGAACTCGTTTTCGTACTGGCGCAATTAAATAGGTGGGTATGTCAATAGGAGGTGAGGGACTGGAATCGAGGTTACTTGGGACAGTAACTTCGCTTTTGTAAACTATACTTTACAGAACCGGTTCTTCATCCCTCATATTTTGTTAGTCATTCACACCTACACTCTTTCCGGATTATTTGCATGCATTTGGCTTGATAATGCTGACACATAAATACTCATAGATACGAGAAGGTAAAGCAGTAAATCACTGACCTTTTCTTTTGTAGATCTGAACATTTCTTCAGAGGGATTTCCTGAATGTTCACTATATTGGTAAAAGGAGATTGCGCTAAAGAGTTAGAACAAAAGATCTAAAATGTCCATATTTCAATTTCAGGTGCATAATTTCAATAGCAGTGTTCTAAATCCAACGCTTTTCATATATACTAGGAAAACACAATGTGGAACAAAAAATTGTATGCGAGAGAGGGCTGATAATGCAGGGTGTGGGTGGTAGGGGGATTTTATAATTTTCACTACCCTTTCTCCTAACACACTTCCTTGTTATACAATCTATGAAAGTGAATTTAAACCATTGAATTTTTTGTTTTTTTTAGAAAATATGTCTGCTTCTAACTTATGCAGTATTCTGGAACGTCAATAATTTACTGACAAACTTTTCACGACTATCACTTCATAGAAGTCCAAATAAAATGTTAAAACTATTATTAAAAATACGCGCATAACTTTATATTTGATATTTTTAAATCCGTTTTTGAAGGACTCATTTGTATATTACAATCTTAGATGCTTTTTATTTTAGTAATTCCATGGAGACCGATTAAATCCTTTTGAAATATATACTGTAACTTGTTCCAAGATATTATATGGGATCACTCTTAATTTATAAAAATTGCAATACATATTTTCGAACTATTTTGTTTTTAGTGTTTCCCCTTCCTTGTTCCACTTTTAGGTATTAAGCTTCTTTGTTCAAGCGGTGCGGTGCGGTGATTTTTCTTTTAATTTATTGCTCGTCTTTTCTTCTACCTTCAGTATGAGTCATGGCACCTATTTCCTCTTCAACATCAGAATTTTCTCTTCTTTGAAATTCCGGTCAAAATAATACCTATATTTAATAATTAGGATTTTACAAATGAAGGCAATTAGTGCTTATTCATCTTCATCCTGGGATATACTCGATTCAATTGACTGATTTTGAGAAAAAAATTAACAAAAGATAATGGCATAATTGAAAAAGACAGTGTGCTCCATAACGCAAGATCCACTCATTTCAAGTAAGAATAAATGTAAGTAAGTAGGTATTGTACGTTGGAACTTCGTATTGCCATGTTGTGCGTAGTGAAACTGACCGCAGTTAATTTAAAATAAAAAACATTCACTTAGAATCAAAATGGCATTGACTTATTAATTGATATTATTAGTTGTCTAAAATAATTTAATTAAAAATGCACAAATGAGAGTTGATTAGCAGCAAAAAGGTATAACATTATTTTTGTTTGTTGGTCGATCTAGCCATGCTAAGGTGATTAATTCTGAGTTTCGCCCGCTTTAAATGATTCTTTCCTCATTATTTTTCTTCAAAATCAAATGTTAAAGGTTGCAAAAATAACTTTCTTAAAGTGGTTGTGTAAAAACTGTCTCCGAACAAATCACATTTGGCGATGATTCTTAAGAAAATCACATAATTAAAAGTGACGAAAATATAAAGTGGTACGACACTCGAGACGGACAGAGTTCGTCCAGATATATGTAGCTAATATCAGGACTAGGGCTCCATTTCCATCTGGCATAAGTCAGAAAAATCTGTTAGGAGATAATCACCCTTATTAAGATCGTTACTTCACTTCTAGTGACACGGCTGTGTAAAATTCATAGAAATGAAAAGAAACGAAGAAGAATATACGGATTTGCATGGAAAAATTTCTCAAAATATGTGAGAATTGTTGATAAGAAAATCAGGGGATTATTGAGTCGAGAGCTCACCGCATATTTTAGTTCTCATTGTTTTCGCTGCTGCTGCTGCTGCTGCTGTCTTTATTAAATTTCCTTAGTTATGTGATCCTATCAATTTTACACTATCGTTTCACTTGAAACAAAAATCATATCATTCTCAGTTATATGGCTTTTGATTAAAATTAGGTGATGATCATAATAAGGCGGAAATATCGCCTTCAGTTAGTGTTTAGGTAAACGGCATTTTATCTTCAAGAGGCCATCCTCAGCGCAATAAAAGTGAGTTAAAAATTTTTTTTCAATCATCATGGCAATTTTTCTTCCAAATACTATATAGCGCACGAACAGCTTTTCACTTGACGTGTACTACATAATATTTGGAATATTGCATATTTTTAGGCGCATAAACATAGAACACAGGAACTCCCGACTCAATAGATGCCTCTAGAGGATCGAAATGAAGAACTTCCATAATTATATCCTTGTGTATAGATCGAAGTTTAACTTAGTACCATATTGGTGCTATAACTGCAGACGTAACCAAAGGTTAAGCCATCAACGATGTCTCGACAATTACATTTATGATAATTCTCAGGTCAACAGCTGTTTAATTTGGCAGCTTACCACTACTTACATATGTCGTGTATTTATATGCATTCTTCAGCAAACATAATGCATAATGCCTAATCTACAATGCATGGTAAAACCAAGTCGTCAAAGCGATATCGTTTGCTGAAGAATGCATATAAATACACGAAATATGTAAGTAGTGGTAAACTGCAAAATTAAACAGCTTTTGATCTATCAATTATCATAAATGTAATTACTTTCTCGATTGCATTGTAGAATTACATCAAAGAAAATATTTGGTCACAATAATTTATAATATAGTATATTATACTAAGAAATTGCTTGGGACAAGTCATATAATATAAAACATTGCTTTAAAGACTGAAAAAATTACCTTATTTTGAACTTTTTTACCATACGAATAACCAAATATCGAATACATTTATTTTTTTTTATTTTGAATAAATTATGAATGAACATTTAGTGAATACAGAAGTAATCATATACATGATATCTAATTATAAAGTTATTTAAGGACCTGCATTATTTTTTACTCTATGTTGGGAGAAAACTTGCTCTGGACATTGTAATTATTTTGTTCGTTGATTTAAAAAACTTTGCAATCACTGTAAATAAGTATGTATGTCTTCATTTTCTTGTGTATGAGATCAGTTGGCTCAAAATAAACCTTACCCTTTCAGAACCTAAAACAACTCCATTTATATTGTTAGTATTTAATTTATTACGAAATTTAGTTTTTAGGAGAAATATTGTAGAAAATATACGTTCACAATTTGCATTGGAGTGGGATCATGAAAATAATTTTAAAATGAATTCTTAGAGATTCTAAAATTCGTGACGGTTGACATTATCAATTATTTGACTTAATTTAAAAAAAAAATATATCAACACGACTTTACTTGTTTGAGTTCTTGAGATAATGGGAATTATGGCAACTAGCGCCACTCATTGTATAATTCTTGGGCATCAATATTCATACAAATATTCAGGTAATGTTTGTAAATGTTATATAGTGAAGGACACGTGTTCCTAATTAGAAAATCAGTCAACCTTTATCGATTAATGATATCAATGCTTTTTTAAATAGGTTCATCAAAATCAGATCGGTTTTTAATGTCTGTATAACTTATTATGTATTATTTTGAATTCGTCGGCTTTTAATAAAATAGTAACCGTAACTTCCAACACAGATTATATTTTCTCAGTCCCAGACATTTTTGGATTTCTTAAAATTACATTAACAGTTTTTTCAGTTAAATCTTCTTAAAATTTATACAAATGACTCACATTTAACACTAAATCACAAAATAGCTTTTCAATTAAATTTAGTGACAAAATTCTTACCAGAAACTTTTGTTGTTTAAAAATACCTCCACGTCTTCGTTACAAGATAACCATGAAAGATTGGTGAATCATTTGCTTCAGGTCTGTTGTAAACATAATTCCAATTTTGAGAAAATTCCTGAATAAGTCCAAGATTTCTGTAAAAAAAAACCTTAGCCAATACTAGGCAGTAAAATCATTTCTTCAATTCTAACACATCCCCTCTAGAGTTCAGTAGTTCAGACAGTTAGTCTGAATAAATGCGGTATATGTAATAAGCGTTTTCTTTTATATAGTTCTAATGATATAAGCGTAATTTTTCCACTTCATTTACTTGAAAAATTGTATTTGTGTTTTTTAATAAGGAAAAGTAATGTAAAGAAGTAAAATTTGTATTATTTATTCTTCCAAAATAGTTTTTCCTTGTTTCCGCTAAATGCAGTTTTTGTAATTAATAACAGTTTTACGGTCAAGCGTCGATTCCATGCAAAAAGTTTATATTAAATGTGATGATATAAATTTATTTTGGTTCTTGTTCGCGCTGCAATGCACCTAGAATTCAATGGCTAGTACATCGCATCACTAGGTCTGTTCGCGTAACCCTCGTGCAAAAAAATTCTGGGTAGCGTAAAAACTTACTGATGTGGTGAGGAAGAATGTAAAATGCACGAAAAAGTAAACGAACGCTTCTCATGAAACTTCGTGAAAAACAAGACGAAGAGAAAAATGACATTTGAGAATTGAGTTTAGTTTAGTTTTGGGCTTAGAATATAGAGCAAACAGGAATGGTGCCAGATTTTGCGTAATGAATTTCTGTTTGTGTTGGTAGTCCATTTTTACATGTATTTAGACGCCATCCCTATTCTAAGCAACTTGTCAATTTGCAAAAAGTAAAAAAAGGTTTTGAGCGGAGCATCTGTGGTAAAAATGTTCTTTTTCTGCTTTATTTTAAAACAATTCACATAATTAATTAATATAAAACTTTGCTAATTTAGATAGTGCAGTTGCCTCAAAGGGGATTCCCTAGTTCCCTAGTTTATAATCCCATTTATATTTGCAAGCCCTGACCGAACACTTCATTTCTGTTTTTTTTAATTGATATGAAGATTTTAACAGGCACTAGTGGCACTATCAAACTTTGCACAAAATAAACTTCAAACATAAATAGTTTTGAAAAGAATTACTTCCGTACTTTTGTTAAATTACGCAAAAGAATTTTAAATTGCATAAATTTGTTCACAAAACAAAATCACATTTGACAATTCTGCACCCAGCTTTGACAAATCTTCCTCCCAGCATCTCACTTACTCGTATGTACAACCTCCTACTCTTGACAAATTACGCTCATGTACATGAATTTTACACGATTCAACCATTATTGTTTGCTCTGTATTCTAAGGTTTTGGGGGAATAAATTGAAAATGGAATTGAGAATTAAGTTTTGTTTAGTTTTGGTGGAATACATTTAAAAAGAAAAAGAAAAAACATTGCCATGAACAAAAAACACAAGTTGCTAGTGACTCTGTTAACCACTGAGGTAGAAGAGTGGGATTAAGAAAATTTGGGTAAAATAGTGAATTATTTAAGGGATAATGAGATTGAGATGTTGTTGAGATTGGCCCCTCCAACAAAGAGGAAGAGGAACAGCACCAAAAATTATTATGAGGAAGTCGTTCCAACTTACTCAAGGAAAGAATTCATAAAGCAACTTGGAGTCATTTGGGAAATATTTGATAAGTTGTCAAACCGATTTGAAAAATGTCAAGCGTTCGCACTTGTTGTGTACAAAACTTCCTAGAAAAGGGTAATGTATTTGAAATGCGTAATTCAATGCATAATACCAAGTTCCATAAGCCCGCTTACAATCATGTCCAGCTTATTTTTTGGTCGAGTGAAAAGGCAACATCAGCAGTTTCTACACCCAAACGAATTACACTTCTTATGTGTAAAATAACCAAAATATTTTCCAACAAAACGATTTGGGAAAAATAAAAGTTTTAAGTTACATCCCAAGTCGTTTCGATAGGAAAAAGTCCCACGACAGTTTTACCTTCAGTAAGATGTGTCAAATACGCGATATGTATGTGCGTATGCACATACATATCGGGCATATAAATTTTACATCGGTGAAGACTGAAACGATCAAGTCTTCACCGAAAAAGCTCTTATCAGCAAATTGTCGCGAGTTGCAGACATTGTGGGTGCAACAATGTATGCACCCAAGGCAAGACGATGGTTTGATATTTACAAAAATATCAAATTACACTTTAAGCCATCGTCCGTCGCGATAATTCTGGGCATGTTGAAACGTGTCCAATGAAAATAATTTTCTCGGCATAGTAAAGTGTTAATCCTGAACGACAAGACTTTAGAATTAAAATAATCAATTCAAAGAGAGTTGGTTTTAAAATCTGGAGTTGGTCGGTTCGGTGAAAGAAAAATTTGGCAGGAAACCTCGCTACTGTTCGCCTGGAGGATTTTGATTTAAAGAAGAAGTGTGCTGTTTTGAGAAAGAAGTAACCAAATTTGATAGAAAGTGTAAAAAGGGTTCTGGTTCATTAAAAGAAAATTGTTGTTGTTGGTGATTAAATAGAGAATAAATAAGGAAGGCTGATTCAAAAATATTTAACTAAGATGTTAATACCAATTAAGCTGTTTTAAAAAAGAAATAAAATTACAAGTAAACGGAATATAGTGTTCTTTGATGTTGTTTTGTGTACCGTCAAGTCCGGCAAGGAGTAATAACGGTGAAAGAAGTGCTGTGCTATAATCACTGCAGCTGGTATACCGAGGTGAGGAGTGACAGTGCTAATAGGTTTCCCCTTGAAATACATAACAGGCTGAGAAAAGGCTGTCTGGAGGGAAACATATACTTATTTTCCTATAGTATACTGGCCATGAAGCCTGTTATTTTAGAAACATATCAGATCGCTTTGATGTGTCTCTTTCCACTGTAACTCAAATAATAATCATCATCTCGTAAGAAGTTATTAAATTACCAAATAGATCCAAAATGAAGGAAACAACGGAATTTTTTCGAAATAAATTAGGATTCCCGAAAAATATTGGTAAGTAACAAAATTTTGCTATTTTTCATTACATTTTGAATAATCATATTAATCCTGTGTGTCTTAGGTGCTATCGATGGGACCCACATCGTTAAAGATCCTCCGAGCGAAGGAAAGGATGATTATATAGACCGAAAGGGTCAAACTGGTATTATCCTCCAGGGTATATGTGATAAATAAAAAATAAATAGAAAACTCGGAGACATTTTCGTGGGGTACCCAGGATCTGCACATGACTGCATTTTATATACCCAAAATTAGAAAGTCTTTGTAAAGGTAATATAAGCAACTAATATATAAAATAAAATAAGTTAACATTTTTTACTTATTATTTGACTAGATAACTGGATACTTGGAGATTCTGCGTATCCATTACAAGATAACTTGTTGACACCATATGAAGATTGTTATGGCCCAATATAAGGAAGATTCTTCCAGCAGCCAAGGGCGCATTTTAGTGAAATAATTAGCAATTGCTAAACAGTACCTTCGCATGGTACTGTTTTGCAACTGTTGGTTATTTCGCTGATTAGCTCAACAGCTGCGATGAGTGCTTAGTGGAGCAATCGACGATTATGATAACAATTAACCTTGCATGATAATTGTTATGTAAAGCGATTGCTTACTACTAAACTACTCAGGTGCTGCAACCTGTAGAACAATCGACAAGGTTGTTGTCGTTTGTTTAAATCCGCGTTGTGAGCAAAGAAAGCTCACTTCCGAGTATAGGTTCATAAAAGACCAATGACTGGTCTGTCGAGTGCCGTAGTATTCTAGCCGTTAAGCGTTCAGTTCACAGTCGCGTGTTTTCCAAGTTAGCGTGAAGTTTCGCACTAAGTTATACTACAAGTTAAGAGTGCGGGTCGTGATTATATGTAATATTGTTGAGATAGGGCAGTTTAAAAAATCAGTCAATAAAGAATTAAAAGTAATTATCGTAAAAACGTCTTTTAATTGCTCGAGGGGCACGACAAGATAATGGACATATTACTGCAGCTCTAAGGACGTATAACCGACACCTCAGTTCCTGTCGTGATGTGATCGAGCATGCATTTGGTATGCTGAAGCAGAGATTTTGGCAACTGTACCTACTGCTGAAAGCTGAAATGGATGGATAAACTGTGCCACTACGTACGCGCTTACTGTGTCCTTCATAATTTGGCAAGCGAATCTGATTTAAAATTTAAAGAAGAGCCTGTTGAATGGAAGTAAGCAAAGAAAATAATTTTGTGCATGCTAAATTTGTTCCAAATCCTGCAGCCAAGGCCTTACGGAAATCAGTGTGCTTACAAATGTATCAGTGCCAAGAGGGTATTTCACCCTAAAATTATTATGATTCAAAAAAGAAATTACAGTACATGCACCAATGCATGTAGTTTTCAAAAAATATGTACATTCTTCATTTACTTAATTTTTGTTGTGTTTGTTGTGTTCCTGTTGTTGTTGTGTGTATCGGCATCAAAACGAGATTGCAAAGCAGCAATATGTCGAGGTTGAATTGAGTGCAAATATAACATTTGTGAAAATTAAAATAATTAATATGTTTTCATTTGATTCCTTAAGTGACATTTGTAAATATTAAGATATTAAATAAGTTTGCATTTCATTCCTTAAATTAAAATAAATTAAATTAAATTAAATTTAAATATTGAAATGTTTGTACTTTATTTCTTAAAATAATTAAAGCTTTAAATTATTGCACATATCGTGCAAAATATCCAGAGCCTTCAAGATGCTACCGGTCTCACCTTTTCTCTCTTGTGGGATGAGTCTTAGCTCTTCTATAATTTCTTCATGTTGTGTTTTTTTCTTCTTGTTAGAAGAAGAGTTCACCGAGTCTGATTGGAAGTTGTTGTTCTCGTAGTTCGCGAGATCTGCTGTAAGTCAAAGTAATATAAGTAAATTAACCACATATTTGCATATGTAAATAAATTTATTCGGCGTTAAAATATTCATCCATTGCTTCCGAAATAAGTTGCTCTTGTGACAGTACTTCGTTTCGAGAACTACAAACCAGGCACTTAGGAAAGACTGATGTTCTTTCATTTAGTAAATCCTTCAACTCTGTTTAGAATTGATTACAAACAATTAAAGAAAAAAAATATTATAATTACTTTTCATAACGACAGGACTCCCTATTTGTGCCAGTCTTATTATTGTGAGACTTTGCCTTCTTGAAGGTCCTCTCTAGACCCCTATATTTATTCTCTATCTGCAAAGCCGTGGTGAAACTGTAGCCTTCCATGCTCATTTTTTTATCTCCTTCCACAACTTGGCCTCATTTTTTAATTTCAAGCTTTTGCCCACTTTTGGCGAAGGTCTCCAACTGCTGATAGTAACAGCTTCATGGCAGCATCAACCAAAAAGTACTTTTCTTCACATTGAGGAAGTTCTAAATAAAGTCAAATTTGACAATTTGAAAGAAATGTAAATTACGGTAGAATTTATGTTTATTTACCTTCGTTTTCTGCCTCAATTATACTGTCCAACACTTCAGCTGAAGTGAGTAGAGCTTCCTCGTCAAGAGATGTCTGCCTTGATTGAACTTGATTAACAAGTTCAGCAAGTAATTTAGGATCTAAACAGTAAACAAGAACTTCATAAAAGGATATCTGTTCTGCGGTTTTATTTACCTTGTTGCGCTCTTGCCAAAATCCGAGGAGAACATTGAATATTCAATCCATTTTCATTGGACATCTTGATTTCGTTTTTAAAACTTTCAAAATTGAACTTAAAATTAATTTTTATTACGTTTAAAACATTGCACTTTCCTATGACAGCTGTTAATTTTGCCTGCAATTGTGCAGTACCTAAAAACTTCGGGTAAATTCATGCGAGAATGGAAGCTGTGACGTATGCAAACCTCGTGTAATTTTGTGTGCATGAGATAGTAAACGAACGGAAAGTAAGTTCGTGCAAGTTCATTGCAATGCATTGTCCAAAAACTGAGTACGTGAACAGACCTACTGTTTATTGCTTATATTTTTTATAAATAATCAATATGCATATTCTTCTCGTTCGTTGGAGTAGGACATATAAATAAAATTATATCATAAAAAGCAAATAAGAATTCATTTTAATTAATTACTTAGGTAGCATTAGTTTCCACCAAGCTTTTTGTAGAATTTTAATTGCATAAGCGAAAATTTGATTCATATGCAATAGTTGTTTTGCTTACTGAAATTTCTTTCCGTGCTTTCCTTTTTATGTTGTAATTAATGTCTATAATAATTTTTATTGTCAGTAGTTTAGCATTATAAATTTAAATTGATCAAGTATTAGTTAGTTAGTTATTGGAAGGGAAATAAATTTTTGTGAGCTAAACTCAGTATCAGTATATTTTTTTCTAATTAACGCAACAGTTGCCTTCCTGTACATAGGCGCTACTTCGTGTATGTTGAGCTCTGCTTCAACCATCTCAAGCTGGAAACACAATGCTACGGTCATCAGAGTTCATCAGCTCAGATTTCAATTTATTCCTATAGCTGACAATAGAATAGAATGAAATCTGAGCTGATGAACGCTGATGGCCGTCGCATTGTGTTTCCCGCCTAAGCTTGCTTCCCACGGCGCATGATTTCACGAACCAAGCCACTCAGTGCGGAGGAACTCGCGCCTCCACATTTTCTACGGCGCCTGTTGGCTCGAGCTGATTTGCGGCGCGGTGCCAAGGTTTGAATGAACTGCTAATCCGAAGTGAAGATAGAATCGCCGTTTCTGTAGCCGCTACTGTGCTGTTCAGTGGATACTATTTATCGGTGGATGTCGTTGTTTAAAAAGAGCCAATCGAGGTAAGTTTTTAACAAGATGATAATGAAGGTGAGCAAATGTCTTTTGTCTGAGTCATGCTAAAATAATTAATGCATTTTAAATTTCAGATTTCAGTGGATCGGATATGTTGATTGATTTAGATAAAGAACCAAGCAAAATATTTCAACATTTTTTAGAATGTCTGAAGAAGATTAAGGATATTTTCTAAGTAAAATCGACATACACATTACAAGAACGGTTTGCTATTGCTCTCAGATTTCTGGCATTCGAAGAGAGCTACACAAGCCTCCTTTCGTATCATTTTAAAGTATCTATCCAAACGGTTTCAAGATGTGTCGAGGATGTTTGCGAAGCGTTGATACAAGCATTATCCGGAAAAATAAAAGTAAGTAAATGATTGAAATATATATTTATTGAATCAAAAAATATGAGGAACATAAAATGATATATTCAATTATTTGATAAATGAAAAACAACAGCAAATTTTATAATCAACTTTATAGCAGAAACTAAACTCTCTACTTAAACACATTTTCAACTTCCGATTCGTAAAATACTTTCAATGGCTTTTCTGAAGCAGATAACGTTTCTGAACCTTGTAATGGTGACTGTTGTGAACGGTTAAGCATGTCTGGTAATGATTGTGGAGAAGGAGATGTTTGGAAATTTGGTGATGTTTTAGGAGAAGAAGATGGTTGGAAACTTGGTGATAGTTGTCGAGAAGGAGATGGTTGGAAACTTGGTGATGGTTATGGAGAAGCGCATGTATGGAAACTTGGAAATGGCTGTGAAGAAACACATGAATGGAAACTTTGTGATTTTTATAAATGGTCAAAGTCTTGCATGTTTGGTGATGATTGAAAGTGATGCTGTATTGAAAGTGATGCTGTATTAGTATGAAACTGAAGACGGCTGGAAAACTGTTGAGCAAGCGTTATTGGTAGTTATGACTGATTTATTATTACAGATGGATCTTGTATTTGTGAATGCGAAGATTGCATTCATGTTTAGTTTTGCTTTAGCTGAAATATATGTCTATCAAAGCATAGCAATTTCTCGCGTTTTCTCTTGCAAGCCTCTCAATTTTTTCCATAATAAATCAGTATAAAGGAACATTTTCTTAAAATATTTACCGTTTTTTCATGTTGTTTCATTTCTTCGATCTCAACATTGTCATCTTCTACTGTTTCTTCTTATTCTTTCAAGTCCTGCGAATAATAAAAACCTTAGCTTCTTATATTCCCTTTTTATTTTAATTCTCAACTGTGTATGTGTTTTTTTTTTTTAGTTGACTCGGAGGTTATCTGAAAACAATTCAGCATGTTTTAATACATGTTTTAATACAAAGTACCACTGAGAATATGATTCAGAGTTTATCACTTATCACAGCACTTTCAACATTGTGCTTCAAGCTTAAGTTGACGCAGACTATAATTTTATTTTTGTGGATTGCGGATGTCAAGGAAGAATAAATGATGGTACAGTAATACAAAAAAAAAATTTGCCGAAATGAATTAGATTTCCCACCAGCAGATTGTTTACCACTGAAAGAAATACCATGTTTTTGTAGCACACAGCGCATTTACTCGAAGCGAAAATATGATGACAACTTTTAAGAAGATCTAAAAAGTCCAGTTCAATATACACTCCCTTTGATACTTTCGATACTGAAAAGTAAGATGGAATGATTCAGTTTGGTTCGTGGCGTAATGACCAAAAAGTAATTACTTATGTGCATTCGTTGAAAAATGTACCAAGAAGGCCACCTCTTTCTGTCAAGGACGTAAGAGATAATTTTGCTGAATCCTTTATAACGAATGGCGCCGTTACATGGCAAAATAATTATTTATTAATTTGGTTCATAATTAAATTCAGAAAAATTTTTTTTTAATAAAATCACAGCTCCTAAACTACTCAACCGATTTTGATGATGCTTAAATTGTAACCTATTTAAGTTAAAAAAAAACAAGTAAATCAAAATAGCTCCGGTAGTTTTAGAAATGTTTGCGCAAATATACATTCATTGGATAGCCTATTGCTACCTAAAACTTTCACACTAATTACTACTTGTTTGCCTGGGAAACTCAGAAATTGGATTGGTTATTCATAATTTCCTCTTAAAATAGTTCGTATATCCCTCTTGTCTAACAATATAAGCTGGCCGTCGTAAAATTCCTCGATCGGCTATAAAAGGAAAGGTTATTATGTTTAAGGTATCATTTCAGTTCTTTCCTTGTGAAAATTTTAAGCGAAAAACTTTAATATTTTCTAAAAATAATTTGTGTTTTGTTTAAATTATTTAATCATCTATGTTACTTAAATTCTCTGTGTGACCATTTCAATACTTTTAATTAAAATTGCGTAAGTATTTATACAGACGTTTTATTTTAACTTTGCTCTCATAGTATAAATTTTTCTATACTTTAGTGATATTTTTAGAAATGGGTTCAAAATCAGATTTGTCTAAGATATAGAAAGAAAGGATTGTTAGTCTACTGTGAGGCGGAACACATTCAGTGAGAGAGATCGCAAGATTAAAAGGTGTAAGCCTCCCCACAGCCCTTAAACTCTTCAAGGCTGTAAAGGAAAACGTGGACCCTTTACTTAAAAAAAGGAAAAATCGCAAAGGCATTCGTAAAATAACTCCACGACAACTTTTTTAAGCCTCCAGGATTTCACCACAGATGGCGCCACCGTCGCTAGGTGGTTGGAGTCCATACTAATGTAGGTTTGTGTAATGGGTTGTGTCTTGGCTGTGTTGGTTTGTGTCATGGATACACCATTGTATCTTGGATGCACCATTGAGTCTCGACTGCGCCCTAGCGGGATTAATCGGTACTACCAGCATGCTCTGGGATGTGTCATTTGGTCTTGACTGCACCCTAGCGGCATTAGCTGGTACTACCAGCATGCTCCGGTACTACGGTTTTCTTGGATAGATATGTGGTGCGCCTAAATGTAGGCTTTTGGTTTTGAACTAATATTAGTAATAATTAAAGTTAACGCTAGGAAATTTTTGTTCATGCCAATGAATTCTAGATGGTTGGGGTATTGGTATTAGGGGGGACGAAATTTTCATCAGAAATCCTCTACGCGCTCTGGTTTTCGAGATATTAGCGATTTTACCTTTTCAGATATAGTTAATATTATTAATAATTCAAGCTACCTAGGATAGTTTGTTCATGTCAATAGATTGTAGAAGGTGTTATAGGGGCGGGGGTTAGAGCGTGAACGAAATTTTCAGCAGAAATACTCTACGGGCTTTGGTTTTCAAGATATTAACGACATCTGTTTGGGCGCAAACGCCATTTCTTGAGTAAGGTACCCTAGCGGCCTTAGCCGGAACTATCAGCATGCCTTTATTTTGCTGTTTTCTTTTATTAGCGGGAGAGTTCTAGATATGGGCATGACGTCATCATAGTTTTGCTGCACCTAAATAAGTTTTCTTAGCAGGGAAGTTGTAGATATCAGCATCATTCGAATTTCACAACATGACATCACCATGAACAGATTCTAGAAGATGTCAGTGAGGGTTCTGGGGTATGTGTATTGAAAATTCTTATATTTCATAAAGATTTGTTTTTATTTCCAATAAAATTTCTTATTACAAAAGTATTTCTTATAGCACATTGTCCAATATGAACTTGACAAGATGGTGCATTTGTGTTAATCTCTATTAGTTTTCCACAGTTGTATTCATCTTCGACGTTGATAATGATTTCACCCTCTCCAACTATCTTCTGCATCCAATGAACTTTTTCAGCTCCCTTTACGTATATGGTTTTGTTTCGAAGCAGTGGTTCAACTATAGTGTACAGCTTGTGAGACGGTATGTAGCCATCATCCCAGCGGAATCCATGAAAATTGTGTTGAAGCCATTTGGTTGAAATATAAAGTGCTGCATCTCGTTTTCATTGTTTAAAATTGCTAGTTCTTTAGTGATAAATTCATTGAGGTTTGTTTTGAATCCTTGCACGTCTACGATGACAGCCATCTTCTTAATTTAACTTTCTAACTTCACTTGTCAGCGGACTGTATTCCACTATTAGATCGTGTAGAAGCAGGCAATATGCTGTTGTATTAGCCGGTATATTTTCAGATGTCTTGAATTCTAGCCTTATTTCAACAGGTCCAGTTTTTATTGTTTCATTTTGATGTGAGCAATCAATGACTGCAATCGGAGCATCGGTTTTCAACTTCTCCCATGTGAGGAACGGCTGATACTGATGACCATAGTATGATTGTGTAAACTTTATATACATCTCATACAGCAATGCGTATCTATTCAAATCAAATTTCAAATTCAAATCATCATAGGGATATGATTCTGAGTTCAAATGAACTGTAACATCGGTAAGTTGGCAGTGATCAAACTTGCTTGCATCCTTGGTTTTATCGTTCATTCGATTCGTTTGTAATGCTAAGATGATAAATCGGGGTTTCTCTAGTTGAGTGGAAGTCTTAACTGACCAGGTTTGATGCGTGGATTCCGGTAGTACTGGATACTTATATATGTGCCAGCTGCGGAATGGTATTTATATCGGGCGACCTTTCCCGATAATTTTAAATAGTTGCAGCTTTTCATCATCGGATACTGTAACATGCGGAATGCTCCATTGAAGTTTGGTAATTTAAATTTTCACCTCATCTGTGGGCGATATAATGGCATTAGCATCTGTCCTGCTCCGAATCAATATGAGTTCATGTTTGGAATTTATCAGAATTTTCTTGTAATCTTCAGCGAATCCCAATAAATATTTCAGAGGTACACAATAGTTAAACAGTCCATTGGCTGGTATAACGGATGAATCTGGTGACCAAATGCAGTTGAGTAGTATCCTGCTTACATTTGCATTTAGCGATACGTAGTTTTTTAATGTTGTCGCAATCCCAAGATTTCTTGTACGATCGATTTCCACTGCATTCAATTCATATCGTATTTCCTAAAAAAGAAATGGTAGAGCGTTGTTAGCTAATTTTGCGGTTGCTGAAACGGTTCCATCCAGCTTTGTTGGAGATCCCTCAATGTAAATAAAACTCCTGCTGGGTAGAAAATTCAAGTCCTGGTGTTGTACAGATATCCGGATTTCATCGCTGCTTTTAAATGATGTTAGAAATGGTGAATAGGAGTGATGTTCAAATTTAGTAACACTGTTATCAAAGCGAGCGTCTGGTGCAATATCTACTATTCCTTTATTCATTGTAAATATGCTGTACTTGCAGGTGTTAATCTAGGTCTTGATCTCTTCAAGGTTGTCCGCTGACTAATAATCTTGTTTGCTTCGAACTCGTATTTATCATTATTGTATATCAACATGCTGTGGCTTCAAATGCAACCTGATGGTTATAGTCTCTCCTCTGAAGTTGATTAAGTCACCGTCTTGGTCAAGGAGCTTCAATGTTAGAGAACTTAAACGTTTGGTGTTCACAGGCAAATAGATTACATTTGTGGGTACCTCCACTATTTTATACGCAGGTCCAACGTTCGGGAAAAACTCGTGGAGAGTGTGTACTTGTGTGTTGTTGAAGAATGATCCTGATATAATATTACATTCGATGCGTATAGTATTTACTTTAAAGATGTTGACTGGCAACTCTGGTGTATGCATTATATTAGCAGTCAAGTTTCTTTTACTGAAACCTAGCGGAGGAGCTATGGATCTCTGTTTTTCAAAATGTATTTCTTCAGTTACCTTAACTTCACTCTTCAATGTATTATTGTTAGCCTTTATCGCAACCTTTATCCTTCTCCCTTCTTTATCCAAGTATCATTGTACATATTTTGCTCTATCATCAATCTCATAGGATCCAACAGGTATCTCAACAACCTCATTCCCTACATGAATCAGATTATTGCTCACATCAATATTTGGTATAGAGTTGTATTTTTGAAAATCAATTAATCCACAAACATAATCCGTTGCTAGCTCCAGCGGAGGAAAGTACTCAGCAGTGAGTAGAGATGAATTTCCCGTGAGAGTAAGTGTTAATGACATGGTGGTTGATAATGAACTGCCACAATTTCAATATAGATACATTTATTTATAGATAACAATTAATGGCTATAACAATTATATAAAAACTCTAAACATAAGTGACCGCAAATTACTGCATCATAGCTCTGATAAGAACTGTAGTGGTACGTAATATTACTACCCAAGTACTTTATGAGCTCCCTTGGTGTTTGGAGATTACCAAAGCTATCAAAGGATTCGATGTTATCACCTTTCTTGTAGTACGCTACCCAGTGTGTACTCCAGTGCTCCAGTTGAGATGTCCAAGTTAACAATACGCCTTTCTCGCTTCTATGGCTTTTTAGGTAGATTATCACGCATAAATACTCCTCTGAAGTGTGGCAAGGGTGTGGTATACTTGTGAAGATCCAACTCGTTTAGCGGTCTTTTGGGTAGCGTCTTTAATAGTTTTTTGGTTGAGGTTGTAGATAGAGTCCAAGTCCTTTTCTGTACGGCTTCAAGAACAGCCCGTTTCCATCTTTACCAACCGCTATAGTTTCCATTGCTTGGTTATGACATTTGCTTTCTTCCAATTTTGTCTTTGCCGCACTGGTGTCATTTACTGCTTTAACTATGCCTGCTGCACCTCCCGATACTGCTCCCAATGCTGAAAGCCCAGCAAACAACGGGATGAGGAACGGAAGTGCCCCGCCAACCTTTGGTACAGGTATCACTCGTGGAGTTTTAATTGATTTCTTCATTCTTTTCACAATATTTTTAGCTGTACTAAGAGCTATTTTTGTAGCTTCCATCAAGTCTTTTGGTTTTCTGACTTTTAAAATTTTACGTGCATTTCGTACTGCTTCTCGGAATGTGGGCAGGCGTTTATTTTTAACCTTAAGACCCATACCTAACTTGATTTTAGCCTTCATTACGTTTGTTATAAGCCAGGCGTTGGCATGTTCACTCAAATTTGCATCCGTAGATTTTGCACGCCGCCAGGCTTTTTCAGCTAATATTTTATCAACTATATGTCGATCACTTGTATCTTTATGTCGCGAGTATGCTATATCATGTTCCTTGCAGGCTGCATCCAGTGGATTAATGCCCGGATCTCCTCTCGCCAATCTTTGTTGTAACTTTGTTCCTGGCCTACAGTACTGAAAACCTGGTAGATGTAATTCTGCAGGTAATTCGCTGATGACTGAATTTAATAGTCCTCTGCCCCCTTTCAAAGATTTTCTGGAGCGTTTCGATTTGTGATCCGACATCTTATGAGGTTCCGATGATACTGTCGAAATGTAATATAAGCAGGTGTATTTATAGGAATCCCGTTAGTCTTCACTATGCGGTTCATTACACAACAATAAGCTTTTCCTGTTCGAAATGCTGATGTAGCTGTTATGAAGGTGAAAAAGAAGCATGGTCCCCTATTGCCTAATAGTATAAGGAGCATCATTGTTGGACCATCCAATTGTGGAAAAACTAATGTTATGATAAGTTTGCTGGAACATCCCAATGGCCTGAGATATGAAAATATTTACATATATTCAAAACCTTTACATAAACCAAAGTATGAATACTTGAAGCGAGTGATGACTCCCATATCAGGATTGGGGTATTATACATTCTCAAACAACTGCGACGTTCTACCTCCAGAGCAAGCCAAATCACATTCAGTGTTTATTTTCGATGATGTAGCATGTGAAAAGCAAAATAATGTGCGATCCTATTTTTGCATGGGTTGTCAGAAGATATAGACAGCTTCTATCTCTGTCAAACATATACGCATATACCAAAGAACTTAATACGTGACAATGCTAATTTAATCATCTTATTCAAGCAAGATGACTTGAATTTGAAAGATATCTATAATGATCATGTGAATACGGACATGAAGTTTGATAAATTTCGAAGAGCCTGTGCTGAGTGTTGGAAGGGTGAATATGGTTTCTTGATGATTGATAAGGATAGCTCATTAAACAAGGGGCGCTACCGTAAAGGATTTGATACCTTCATTGTACTATAAAAGGATGAAACATGCGAAATCTTCATAAGTCGAAGCTGTAACTCAGACGAAAGCACACCGAAACCTGTGGACCTGCTGAGTAGATTGAAGCTGTTCACCTATTATCAGACCTGTTTGAAAAGCTGTTAAGCTATTATCAGTCATGTTTGAAAAGCTGTTAAGCTATTATCAGAGCTGGTTGGAAAGCTGTCATCAGAGCTGTTTGGAAAGCTGTTAAGCTGTTATCAGCGCTGTTTTAATAGCTGTTAAGCTGTTATTAGAGCTATTTAAAAGCTGTTAAGCTGTTATCAGAGCTGTTTTAACAGCTGTTAAGCTGTTATCAGAGCTGTTGGAAAAGCTGTTAAGCTGTTATCAGAGCTGTTTATAAGCTGTTAAGCTGTTATCAGAGCTGTTTGGAAAGCTGTTAAGCTGTTATCTGAGCTGTTTGAAAAGCTGTTAAGCTGTTATCAGAGCTGTTTGGAAAGCTGTTAAGCTGTTATCAGAGCTGTTTGGCAAGCTGTTAAGCTGTTATTAGAGCTGTTTGAAAAGCTGTTAAGCTGTTATCAGAGCTGTTTAAAAGCTGTTAAGCTATTATCAGAGCTGTTTGCAAAGCTGTTATTGAGTTGATAACGAAGATGAATGAAAGCCTATTAAAAGAAATTATCAAGATTAGGAATGCAGTGCGAAGGAAATTAAAAGCCCTAAGGATGTTAAGGATTGAAGCAGAAGCTCAACCAGAAGAAACCTTTAAGCCAATCACTAAACCCTTCAACGAGTTTGTTAAAATAGTCAAATACGAGCCGCCGGATATAGCCAAGTTTGAGACAAAACATGTAAAAGAAGAAGAAGAAGAATAAGAAGCAGAAGAAGAATCCAATGAGGTTGTGGAACCTTTTACCCCTCCAAAACGAAAATACGTTAAAATGGAGGCTAGTAGCACACCTATAAACCATGGAGATTATTCTTTAACATCTGAAGAAGAATTCGCAATACCTAAACATTCAAGAACATTGACAGGAAGGTCTCCTGTCACCTCCTCCGATACGTCTGGATACATAGTTTCAAACTATTTAAAGCTATTCACTGATAATAGCCCTAAAATTGATCCAACCTATGGAGTTTACTATGACGACAACGCGTGAAAAATCGGTAATTCAACGTTTGGTGTTGATGATGTAGGAAATGTTGTTATCAAGGGGAAGAGCTATAAAACAACTTTGGGGTTCTGTGAGCTGCTATTTATGAAAGATCCTATAAAAAGTCTATATACTAAAGAGGATTTAACTAATTATGGGTCTATTTTGAGAGATACCAATGCCTATAAACGTGACTATGCTGAAGATGGACAAATAAAAGGTAGTAGAGCGGCTAAGTATAATGCTATAATCAGTAAACTTATACACCATAAAGGCATGGGACTAATGCGTCTGCCTAAAGAAAACATTGATTACATTTACTGGGATGATCCAAATGGATTAGTGGATAGACTGCGCCTTCTAATGGCATCAAAACAGGCTGGAAACACCAGTCACTACAATGAAATTGTATCTATCCTGGAGGAGTTGCGAGAAGCAGATATTATAGTTTAAATACTACTCCATTGCCATACTTCTATACAATCTACAGATGAACGTTGACAAGTTTGGACGTTTCTCTAAGCGAGGATATCTTGGGAAAACAGGTGAACGTGAACCAATAGGAGCTTAGGGACCAGCCGATAAACAAGGAAATCAAGGACCAGCTGGTAAACAAGGAGTTCAGGGTCCAGCTGGTGAACAAGGAGAGCGGGGTATTGGATTTAATTTAACGATAAACGGAGACTACGATCTGAACTCAAAGTGTATAAAACGACTTGGTGAACCCCTTGAAAATGATGATGCTACTACCAAAGACTATGTTGACAAGAAAATTAAAATAAGTGTGGAAGAAACAAAAAAAAACTATTAATATAGAGGTGGCAAATTTAACGCCTTCTATCAATGATGAAATCACTGGTGTAGAAGTAAGAGATGCCATGCAATCTATATTAAGCGAGGGACGAATACCTAAAACCTGCAGACTGATGATGGAAAGTAATTCTACAACAGCCTCTTTAAAAATCTAATGCTGGAGCATGCATTTAATCATTACTCTAGGTATAGTTTCCTCAAAGCATCAATAGTGGAACGATTTAACCGAACTCTGAAGGATATGATGTGGAAAGAATTCAGTTTTAATGGAACTTATCAATGGATTGGTATGGTAAAAAAACTGATCACTGAATACAATTCAAGAATACATCGAACTACAAAAATGAGACCACGTGATATCAACACCTCCAATGAGAAACAACTGCTTTCAACTGTATACAATCATATAAAAATTGTTGTTCCTGCAAAGTATAAAGCTGGGGATTTTGTACGCATCAGCAGATACAAGCATATATTTGAGAAAGGCTATACACCAAACTGGGCAGCTGAGATTTTTAAAATTATTAAAGTTCAAAACACAAACCCCATCACATATCGGCTGGAAGATTATCAAGGAAATCCAATCACAGGAGGCTTTTATGAATTGGAGCTGCTGAAAGTTTAACACCCAAACCTATATCTCGTAGAGAAAATCTTAGAGAAGAGTGGAGATAAAGCTTACGTTAAATGGCTCGGATTTTCATCAAAACACAATTCTTGGATTAATAACAAAGATGTTTTATAATTTCTTGAAAAAATATTTAACAATTTAAAATAAATTTATAATTATAATACTTTAATTACTTTAATAAATGAAACTAAAACTATAATACATAATTTATTTACACTAGACTTAGATTCTTTCAGCGGTTGCCACTTGTTGATCTGATGAAATGGAGTAATGCCCGCATGGTAGAGTATCCGTCGTTCCGTTCATAATATGATAAGCCACACACATTCTACACAAGCCTTGGTACAGGTAACGTAGCCCAATCCAACATACCCATACAATCCTAGTCATAGTATCAGATATTGCCACTATAGCTCCCAGCCAACCTCCAATACCCAGACACAGGAGCGTCAAATCGTAGCATCCAAAACCAGATCAAACTTAACAAGCAATCTCCGCCAATAAAGCTTCCCACCCCTTCAAAAATGTTTAGAGCTACGATCTCCGAGATGAAAAATAAGCGAACTCCACAAACAAAATGGAAATCATATGCTATTTCCCTATGCTGGAGAGTGCTGAAAGTGATCTCGTATCCCCAAAGTGATCTCGTATCCCCAAAACTCGAGATGAAAAATAAGCGAACTCTGGAAACGAAATCGACAGCAAAACCATGATGACGTCATACGTGATATTTACAACTTCCCCGCTAATAGAAGAAAAAAACAGCCTAGGCGCAACATTTAATATTTGACACCCAGAACCCTCACTGACATCTTCTAGAATCTGTTCATGGTGATGTCATGTTGTGAAATTCGAATGATGCTTATATCTACAACTTCCCTGCTAAGAAAACTTATTTAGGTGCAGCAAAACTATGCTGACGTCATGCCGATATCTAGAACTCTCCCGCTAATAAAAGAAAACAGCAAATTCAAGGCATGCTGGTAGTTCCGGCTAAGGCCGCTAGGGTACCTTACTCAAGAAATGGCGTTTGCGCCCAAACAGATGTCGCTAATATCTTGAAAACCAAAGCCCGTAGAGTATTTCTGATGAAAATTTCGTTCCCCCTCTAACCCCCGCCCCTATAACATCTTCTAGAATCTATTGGCATGAACAAAACTGTCGTAAGGAGCTTGAATTATTAATAATATTAATTATATCTGAAAAGGTAAAATCGCTAATATCTCGAAAACCAGAGCCCGTAGAGGATTTCTGATGAAAATTTCGTCCCCCTTAATACCAACACCACAACCATCTAGAATCCATTGTTCATGCCAATTCCTAGCGTTAACTTTAATTATTACTAATATTAGTTCAAAACCAAAAGCTTACATTTAGGCGCACCACATATCTATCCAAGAAAACCGTAGTACCGGAGCATGCTGATAGTACCGGCTAATGCCGCTAGGGTGCAGTCAAGACCAAATGACACATCCCAGAGCATGCTGGTAATACCGATTACCTCTAGGGCGCAGTCGAGACTTAATGGTGCATCCAAGGTACAATGGTGTATCCATGACACAAACCAAAACATCCAAGACACAAACCTATATTAGTATAGACTCAAACCACCTAGCGACGGTGGCGCCTCCTGTGGTGAAATCCTGGCGGCTTAAAAAAGTGGTCTGGTACTCACATATGTAGAACAACTACTGAAATTGTTTCGCTAGTAGAACAGAATTCTTTATCACAAAAAGTGCAATATAAAGTGCTTTGTTGGAGAGTGGTTGTGATATATCTGAGAGGACCATTCAACGAAAACTTTTACCTGAAAACCTGCCCTGCAGATGACCAGCTAAAAAACTAGAAGGTGAATCATAAAAACAAATTCAATATCCCAAATAAAGGAGCCAACTTAGAAATTAGTTATTCTTCAAAGTTTAATAGGCTCATTTCTCTGATGAGTGCATCATTAAAGCGATGTCCGAAACGTCTTTTTTCGTCCGGAGGAGACCAGGAGAGACGTATAAGGAACGGTGCTTATTAAGAACGCCAAAAATCCATTATCTTTAATGGTGTGGACTTCAATAAGCGGCTAGATGCCAGGACCAATTTACATTGTAGAAGGCACCAGAAGACAGGACCAATATATTTATTTCCTCAAAGACATATTCCTGCCTTCTATACCATCTTTACGGAAACACGCAGGATCGTTTTGGTTCATGGATGACAATGTGCCGTGCCTCGAAGATGAACAGGTGCCAATTCTTCCATGGCCAGGAAACTCAGAGTATCTCAACGCTATAGAAAACGAATGGAAAAGCTTGATATTCACGGTTAAACGTTTGTAAAACCCTAACAAGCAGTATTCATTGAAAGTATTAAAAATGTCTAGCAAAGTCATCCAGATATAAAATCCTGCATTAAAGCGCGCATTGACAAAGAAGAATAGAGGAATTTCTTAAAAATAAAGCCATGAAACAGAGATCTATATGTACCTATGCGTTGTGAGTCCGTTTTCTAAAACGTTCTATATTGATACTTATGAAAAAGTGCTAAACATTGACTTTATATATGCTATAGAGCCTAAACTACTATCAATAGTCTTCTAGTAATTTAAAGATTGGTTCCAGTTTACGGCAATTGGTAGCATTGACAGTGAGAGCATACTTTTTGAATTCGAAACTGGTGCCATATGAATTCAGTCCATTTATATACATGTCAGTGGTTCGGAAATATAAAATAAAAAATGAGCTAGCAATGATTTTATTAAAGTGCTTCGAAAGGAATATTTTCGAGTGCTTTTCAAAACTTTTTTCTTTTCTTACATAATGTAATGGAATGAAAAAGGCGTTTGTTTTTCAATATTTTAAGCTGCAGCAATTTTTTCTTTAGCGATTATAGGCAGTCTCAGATTTCCTTTTGCTTGCTAATTTCTTTACCAACAAGCAGTTTCTTATATATTAATATATTATAGAATTAATGATTAATTGATAATTAATTACTTTTTTAAATTTCATTGTTAATTTTGTATTACATAGATAATCAGCTGTCTTCAGTGCAAGAAGTGGGTGATTGTACCACACTTAACATCTTGTCATTTAATGCTTCCTTCTCAGTCAACAATTTGCATAAGCCATAACATTAGAAACTTGGAGCCGGCTGAAATGGGCAATGTTAGTGCACTCATGGCTTGGGGGACGTGGCCTGAAAAGCATCATTCTTTCAAGTTACAAAGATCTAGTGATATCCAACAAAATTAGAATAGTTAAGAATAGAATAGAATAGAAAATCCTCAGCTTACGCTACGTTACAACGTTAGGTACATCGAGTAAATAAAAAATAGTTCGAATTATCCATAGATTACAAAATTACTTAGCAAACTAACAAAGGAGCAATGAACAGATTCATTTCGGCTAATAGTAATATTAGTACATACAATAGAGAGCTTAAAACAAAGCCTATAATAAAGCTAAATAACGCAAGATAGAAAAAGCATAGAAAAGGTATTATGAGCCATACTTTACTAGCTTATGAACTATTGAGTAAAATTACAAAGCAAGTGGGCAAGCCAAAGGAACAGAGTAAATATCAAAGTAGAACTATGAAAATAGACTTAATTAACAAAAAGATTAAACGTTAAAGTATTATGGACTAAAGTAAAGTATTGTTGCGAGCGTGGCTCTTGATTGGTTATTTAAAACACAACATTAAATATTTAATATACAAGTTCTTTATTTCACTCTAATCTTATACAATTCACAAACTTTCAATTAATCAACTCAACTTTAATTATAGCTTAATACTGTACTTTCAATTATCGCAATCTAATTACAACACTTTCGCACGTTTATTACTTTCGCTTGTTAACACTGCAACGTCTAAGACAAGACTCTTTTTTGGCTATGACAACTGTTATATTTATACCCTAGAAACTCTCCAGATTATTCTCGAGTGTTCTATTTTCCAGAAGCTTCTTGACTGTTCTATTCATTCTATTCATTCTATTCCTGAACCTTCCTGTAGATACCATAATCAATTCTCCGAACCTAAAGTCGTTTACTTCTCCATTGCCAGTAGATGTCACCAGTTGTCTCTTTCTATTGCACGTAACACTGCCCCCTTCTTAAAATTGTTCGTCCCGAACAACAGGTGGTCCACGGTCTTGATGCTTGTAATATTGACACAAGCGATCCAGATGAACGATTTTTTGTTTGCCTCTTATACCACGTTGAATCCTGTATATTACGTGATTTATTCTATTTACTACTGAATACGGTCCCTCCCAGTATTGTTGTGAATTTGAATAACGTCCCTTACGTCGGTTCGGGTTGTACAGCCAAACAAGATCACCTTCGCTGAATCCTGCTGAATTCGCACGTAAGTCATAGCGGGTCCTCATCCGATCAGTATTTGCCGCTAATTTTGTCCTCGTGGCTTCTTGTACATCAGCTCTCCTTTCCAATGTGGCTCTGACATTACACTTATACATTTCCTTTCTGCTGCTATGTGGCGGCCCTTTGTAAGAAGCACATACAGTGCATCTGCGACACCAGTTCTCCACATCCTCCCGCATATGTAGCCAATAAAACTTTTCTCGTATTTTAGAAATTGTTTTATTCACTCCCAAATGTTCTCCAGATGTTCCACGATGTATTTTACCTAGAACTTCGTTGACCTTTGATGCCGGCAAGACTATTTGCATTCGGAATGATTTACCGTTAGGTGCCTCCCATTTGCGTTTTAAAATACCGCATTCAACATGAAGAGAATTCCATTGAGCCCAGTAGCTTTTCAGATTTTCACTCATCCCTGAAATATCCTTCTGGTTTTTCTATATCTGCTTTCCAAGCAAGAATAGGCGATATGTCCGGATCTTCTCGTTGAGCTGTTCGCAATTTCTCGATGTCCCAACCTGTTGATGGTTCCACAGTTACAAACTGTATACTTGCTGTTGTTTCTTTTTCTTCCACCCGGCCGCAATGTTTGCATTCAAGTTTGCATGGACGTTGTACAAAGGCTTCTGCATTTCCATGAATAAGTTCTTTCCTATGTTGCATCTCAAAGCCATAAGGTTGGAGTCTAGTCGCTCTAAGAACAGCTTGCTCCCTAGTTCGCCAACTTGGACATTCTTCTCTCCATTTATTTTCTGTTGATTCCCTTCGACGGCGCTTCCTGCAATCGCTTTGAAGGTGTCCCAATTTATCACAATCCCAGCATCGAAGAACACTACGTGAAGGGTTGCCCAGTGATAACTGCAATCTATTGCAAGTCTGCTGCCCAGCTCGATATCTTTGCAATTCCACTCTCCTCTCTTCATCTAGGGATTCCACTCGTCGGCGTTTTCTGCAGTCCCTTTGTAGGTGTCCCGGTCTATTATAATTCCAGCATTGCAGAATACCACGTGAAGGAGTGCTCTGTGATGGCTGCATTCTATTACAAGTACATTCGTTCACCGCAATTTCTCTCATTCGTACTGCACTCCGTGAAGCTTGTCTGGCGGATTCATACACTAATGCATAGGCTAGTGCTTCTGCTGTTGATTTCTTTCCTGCTATCCTTAATGCATGTTGTAAGTTTTGATCTGCAATAGTGTTCACAAATGCCTCCGTCGCCACTTCATTGAGAAAATCCGCATTCATGCTGGAGTATGAAAGATGCGCTAATCTTTCCACATCACCCTGCAATTGTTGTAGTGATTCGCCATGATTTTGAATCCTGTTGCGTAACTGTAGGCGATATACATGCTGCATGTGTTCATCTCCGTAACGTAATTCTATCGTCTGTACTAATGAAGGGTAATTACGTTGATTTTCAATCGGAACAGTTTGTAAGAGTTCTGACGCAGGACCTCGAAGTGCTAACACCAGAGCTATAGCTTTGTCTTTATTATTCCATCCATTTACCTCTGAAGCTGCCTCAAATTGTCTCTTGAAGATATGCCAT
This sequence comes from Dioctria rufipes, assembly GCA_963924295.1. Lineage (NCBI taxonomy): Eukaryota > Metazoa > Arthropoda > Insecta > Diptera > Asilidae > Dioctria > Dioctria rufipes. Next base: position 120,905,191 of record OZ002742.1, read on the forward strand.
GAATTTTGCCCATCAAATAGTGGAGGTTTCATTACCTGCGCCAGATATTTCAGCTGCTACGTTTAGAGGCTGACGGCGACTTATTCTTTCCAGATCTGCTTTAAAACTGTCAAGCTGTTCTGTAACATTTTGTTGTACTCCCGACACTTGTTGTCGAACTTCCAACACTTCCTGCTGGATTTCTTCAATTTTCACATTTTGTTCGTCTAATGAATCTTTCAGAAAGTTCTTCTGTTCCTCCAAACAAGTTTCTAGACAATTCTGTAGAGAATTCTTTTGTTCCTCAAAAGCATTCTTTTGCTCGTCCAGACGGGTTTCCATAGATTTCTTTTGCTCATCTAAACGGGATTCCAGAGAATTCTTTTGTTTCTCTAGAGAATTCTTTTGTTCATCAAAACGGGCTACCATTTTGCTCATTAAAGCACTCAAAAGCTGTTCCATTTTCATTGTAGGCTCTTCTTCAGATTCGATTTCTTCAATTTGTTCTTCGAAAACAAATGTTTCAGGATTCTTTCCTTCTTCTATCAAAGCTTGTCTAAGTCGCTCGACCAGCACTTTCTTTGCACCTGTCGTTTGTAATGACCGGTTCCCTAACTCCACTTTCAAATCCTGCGTTCGAAGCTCCTCGAATTTTCGCCCCATTACTTTAGTAATTCACTTTAAGTTGAATATAAATTATTTTCCAGAACTTTCAATATTTAACACAATTTCACAAAATTAATCAAACTTAGAATTTTAAAGTCAATTGCCACCACTTTATTTCGCGAATTTTTTTCACTTCTGACACCAGTTGTTGCGAGCGTGGCTCTTGATTGGTTATTTAAAACACAATATTAAATATTTAATATACAAGTTCTTTATTTCACTCTAATCTTATACAATTCATAAACTTTCAATTAATCAACTCAACTTTAATTATCGCTTAATACTGTACTTTCAATTATCGCAATCTAATTACAACACTTTCGCACGTTTATTACTTTCGCTTGTTAACACTGCAACGTCTAAGACAAGACTCTTTTTTGGCTATGACAACTGTTATATTTATACCCTAGAAACTCTCCAGATTATTCTCGAGTGTTCTATTTTCCAGAAGCTTCTTGACTGTTCTATTCATTCTATTCCTGAACCTTCCTGTAGATACCATAATCAATTCTCCGAACCTAAAGTCGTTTACTTCTCCATTGCCAGTAGATGTCACCAGTTGTCTCTTTCTATTGCACGTAACAGTATTATGGACTAAAGAGGTAAAATATTATGAATTATAGAGAATGATAGGGGGAGCTTGAAGGTGGCTGCTATATGAAGCAAGAAGGTAGCGTTCCAAATTAGTAAGAGCTTAAACCGAAATGGTAATTGCCAGATGGAGCAGGATTAGGATTTATTGGACAATTATAAGGTAAGTACGAAAACTTAAGAGGAGCTTAGACGGGATATCGTAGCAATAGAGAAGAATTAATTATTGGACATTTGTTTGGACGATCACGTCCGTCTACTTACACAAGGGCGTAAATATTGTTCAACCTTAAAAGTATATTGTATTAGCATCCTTCGTTTCATTTTAATGAACTTAACTCCATTAAATAATCATTATAGCGCAAGAGATTTATAACGTTATCGAACATAAAAACGAAATAAAAATCTTAATGCAATTGAGACGTTTTTCTTTGATCACGTAAAACTGTATCATATTTTATAAATTAGTGGATGGTTACTTCTCTTTATACATGAGCTGAAGTCCACTACCGGCATTACCGAAGAAATAATTATATCATCTTGAAGCCACATCATCAATAAAGCTACAGAAGGATATACACACAAGATAGATACTTTCCTTCTTACACCCAGGTGCTTCAACCTTCCTGTTAAAAGAAGAAGTCTTTAAATAATCCTGCAAGACTCAGGCTTGAGGAAAAAAGCCTTGAAGCAATTGTGTGTCAAAAAGACACGTCCATCCTTCAAGACTTACTTTGAGGAAAGAAGCCGTTAAACGATCGTGTGTCAAAAACACACGTCCCAAATCCTTCAAGGCCCACTCATGAAGAAAGAAGCCTTATAACAGTAGTGTGTTAAAAAGACACGTGTAAATCCAAGGTTACCCTGGAAGAATGAAAACTTATCGTTCAAGCGTCACATACTCCAGCAGAACACCTAATGACTCTCAGACTAAGCAGCATCATGAACGCTGTCTTGCACCACACCTAAATTCCATTATTTCATTCCACAGTAGACCGTCTGCAACTACTACAACAACCTAGGTAGTCTTCAGCTCCTGGTTGACGATTTCTCTCCTTCTATCCTGGCTATCCAGGAAGCGCAGCTCTCAAACGGAACCCCCCTTGCACGCCTCTTCAACTTTGCACCCTTCCTGGAAAACCACCGCACCTCTCGTAGTGGCGTACTTAGGGTGTTTGTCAGAAATGACATCCCCGCCACCGAGCTCCCATTTAACTCCACACTTACAGCCGTTGTTGTCAGAATCCCGAATAACCCCCCATCAACGTAGTCTCGGTCTATCTGAGTGCTAAGGTCTTTTGAGAACGCTGTATGCTATCGAAAAGTAAATGCCCTAATGAGAAGAGTAATCAAAGCGGCAATAAAACAAGCCTGGTAGAACTTTGCATTCAGCATTAACTCCTCTACCCCCAAAAGGAGAAATGGGGCGCAGGGTCAGGGCAGTTTGTGGACACCCTGCTACGGTTATCACCCCATTAAGATCTCGTTGGAGTGGTGCTAACAACGACACATTGGGAACATTTCCTGCTCGCCACTTGATGACTCCTCTTCCCTGTTGTAGTAAGCAAGCGCTTAATTCCTTCCAAGGATCCACTCTAGGTCTGGATAACATCTCCCTTAGTATGATTAAGCAGGCAGCCGAAATCTGGCACGTCAGACTGACAGTACTGCTGAATCGGATTTTGACTCTTGGCAGATTTCCGACAGAGTGGAAACTTACTGAAATTCCTCAAAGGGGAGTATCCGAACCCCGCCCCTCCGAAACCAGACCTATCTGCCTCCTTAAAACTACATCCAAACTCCTTGAGAAGCTGATGGCAAACAGGTTTAGTTAGTTCCTAGGACAAAAGCTGCTTCCGATAATTTGAAGCTACAGACCTGGCAGAGGTACATAAAACCTTCTGCAGGAACTGGAGCATAACCTCAAATGCACTTTATCTGGAGGCCAACACACTGTTTTGCTATCTATAGACTTAGAAAATCGATTGCCGAAGCACTTCCCCAAACAGGTCATAGAATGTAAGGTCGGTACTCGTTTCACCAAGCTGGTTGGGTCATTTCTTACAGACAGAAGAATCGAAGTCAAAGCAGGAGGACACTTCTCTGCCACTTACAAAGAATGATATTCCACAAGGCTCGACACTCTCAGTACTCCAATTTTCCACCTTCGCGCACTCGCTCTCGACTCAACTCAACTCAGTGCCAGAGTTTCGTTATCAAATCTATACAGACAATATAATATGCTACGCATCTGTCAACCCACCATTCGTGAATTCCATTCTCACTCACGCACTGAGAAAAATCTCAGACTGGTCTAGGACTTCAAAGAAAGTTGCCAAGCAAAAGCATATTACTTACCTTACAAACGTTCCAGTGGTATCAATAAGTTAAGTATCGCTTAAATAGCTTTAACGAAACTTGTGTGGCCTGGTATTGTTAAAATGTTCGCTCTACGTGCCTTTGGCATGGGCACTCTAAATAAATAAATGTTTATGTTTATGCAAGGGAATCAAATTCAACATCATGTGATTTGCCTTCTGCTAGTAATGCATTTACAAATATATTCAGTTCATCTGTAGGAAAATTTGCTCCAATGCACCGATAATTCTTATCAGTATCTCAAGAAATATGAAGCTGAAAAACGTGGGAGAACGCATCATTTAAAAATAATAATTCAATTATGCTAAACAATTATAAATACTAAATTTTTAATGCGGGTTTGTTGAATTATACTAGCAGGTAGAAGCAAACTTGGGGCAACTTGGTAATTTAAAAACACAAATCAACTTCGGAGCTTAACTTCATTTAATTTCACTGTGGAAAAATATATCACTGCAATATTTTACGCTTCGAATTCTATAATATATATAACCTAGAAAAGAAGGTAAAGAAGAAGTAAGGAATGTAAATAGCAGTAATATTAATTTAAAATTTTTTTATAAATTATTAATGCTCCTGCACAATTCACGAAATATTATTTAGAACTGCCAATGTCAAATGATTGCAAATGCAAACAAAACCAAACAAACCCCAAACCCAAACTTTTCTATCACCTTTGAGCGCATGGAACTTAAAGGAAAGATCTTTCACAAATTCTATCCGTCTTTATCTCTACACTTTTTTTTTATTTTAGGTTTTTTACTATTATCCGTGAATAAAGTTTTTACTCACAAAACCATACATTCCTTGAAGAGAAATTTTTCCACTTACAGAGGTGTCAATACACTGTAAAAAATATTAGGACTATTCCCTTAAATGTAGGGAATACTCCCTAAAATTTATAGAAAAAAGAGACTACATTTTAGGGTACATGTATTTCCTAAATTGTATGGAATATTCCCTAAATTTTCATTATAATATAGAGAATAGTCCCTACATTTTAGGGAATATTCCTTAGATTTTAGGAAATATTCCCTAATATTATCGAAATATACCTAAGCTTTGTGGCAACAATTTGTGCAAATTTTTTATAGTGTACTTTATAATTACTCATACTGCGGTTACGACTTTGCATGGAATAAAATTAGTGGAAGTGACGGGCAAATGACAATACATAGATGTAGCGGGTTCTTGGAATCATTGCATTTTTCATAAATAATGTACTGAGGAAAACAGAGAAGTGAATGTATGTTTTTTTAGAAGGAGGAGTCTGTAACGACTTTTTGCCTGGCGTTATTTTGATGACTTTGATTTCCTTCGTGTTTTGAGTAATTTTTGAGGCTGCGCACCGTATGCATAACGATCAAATTAAAAGGGCTCCTCTCGATTGAAAGAGGCATTTGTTAAGAAAAGCTTTCAGTGGTTTCATAATATAAGAAAATATATCAGGCATATTTTTCGTCTCCTAATCCCCCTCGCCATGTGTAGAATCGCAAGAAATGTCGAATTTTGTGATTTTACGTTGAAACGTCATTTCCAAACAATCACATCTCGAGATTGGTCTAAGACCAATTCTTATGATACCCTACAGGAATGCCCGTATGTAATTTTGTATGGTCATCTCTGTGCAAGTATGATTTTTAAAGTGGTTTTTCGAATATATTTCTAAAACGGTTAGTCAGACAGTAAAAATTGGTATAAACAATTTCATAGGATTTCACATTCTGAAAAACTTTTCAGTACGACTGATCCTTTTCACAGTATATGTAAAAATCTTAAATTTTTATATGGCAACACCAAGAAGGAGTTGCCCGATTAAGTTCATTTTCTAAATTTTATATACTATTGCTGATATATAGTGAAAAACGAAATTTTTTAATGGCAACCCACGAAGAAATTGCCAAATTCGGCCCATTTTCGAACTTAAATTTATGTTTTTTTTTAAAAAGCCCGCGTGCAAAATGTCAGCCCTTCAAGTGAACGTGCTCTCGAGTTATCGTGCAGATGGACGGACAGACGGATGTACGGACAGATGGGCGGACGGACATGCAAAAATCATCATTATTTCTAGATGTTACAAACGGTATGACAAACTTAAACTTAACATAAATTGAAATGAAAAATAATTAAAAACAAACAAAGTTACTCGACCTAGAGAAGAATTTGCAACGCAAGCAAATTCTGCTATGCAAGCATAATTCTTAATTGAAAAAAATATTCATACCCGGGGTCATCGCTTTACAAATTTCACAGTTCTATGTGAATCATTCAATAGTTCGATGTGAATGTTGTGATCAGAAAAGCTGACACAACATAAATGATTCTTTCAATGCATTATTGCAATTAGGCAATAATGCCCCCCTTATGTAAAATAATTGTATAAATAACCGGCGATTGATTGAATAAAGACAGAGTTAAGTTAACTTTTGACAAGGTTCTTTTAATTCTCGTCACAGCGACATACTCTGCCATAAGGAATAAATTGGCATACTCTGCCTTCCAAATAAACATTGGCATACTCTACCATAAGGAATAAATTGGCATACTCTGCCTTCCAAATAAACATTGGCATACTCTGCCATAAGGAATAAATTGGCATACTCTGCCTTCCAAATAAACATTGGCATACTCTACCAGAAGGAATAAATTGGCATACTCTGCCTTCCAAATAAACATTGGCATACTCTGCCATAAGGAATAATTTGGCATACTCTGCCTTCCACATAAAATATCGGCAAAACTCTGCCTCATTAAATAAATACACAGCGGCTCTTTAGCCATACAAAACCGAACATCGTAGAACAAACTTATTACAGATGATTTTTTGCAATAATACAGTCGGAAAATGCGATAGCCTATTAAGAGTCAGTAAGAGACGTCAAGCTCAAGTCGGCTTTTATTCAATTCAATTTTCAATTGCTTCTATTTATTACTTAGTACTTTCATCGCTGCTTGAATTGAGGATACTCAACCTAGAATTGTCAAAGGAAATCTCAAAAGTGGCCATAATCATATCATGATTAGAGATACCATCAACGCCTGGTAGATTGTTGGTGAAAAAATATTTAATGAGCATTCAGATTATATGAATTTATCTTGGCTATTCACGAAGAAACGAATATCAATGTGCATTATCAAATAGTGGACACAAATCCATATTATATCGTGGATATACAGAACACGAGAAAAATTTTATCACGACACAATTTTTACTTACATCTGAAAAAAAAAATATCGAAAATAAATAACCAGGCACGAAGAAAAGGGCTTCGAAATCACCTTGATGAAAGTCAAATAAATTTCAATTAAATTTACTTACAGTGCTGGATAAAACCAGTTAGTATTAAATTCCCAAACAATTATAGCATGACATAGAAGTGGTGCTCATAGCACCTAACAACACTCTTATCCTAACCTTAATTTTCAAAGAAAGAACCTTCAAGCTTCTGATTGCAGAAGATAAAAATTCAGAAAAATTGGGCGTCAATGAGTTCGAAAATGACCTCTTATTTCCATAATGTATAGTATACTGATACTCCAAATTTTAACCGAGAACCCAAGAGTATGGTATACTCATGACTTCAATACAAGTAGTCGTAGGTAGAGTATATTTATACTTAAAGATGATGGATTGCAGAAAAATGGGTTTTGAATTGGTAAAAACAAAACTAAAACTCCCCTCTAGGCAATCAAGATTATTTTTAATAAAATTCTAAAATTGAACAGGAGTCAAGTCCGGTGCTTAACGAGACTACTGAGGGGAATACTGTCTGTAGAACTCAACTGAACTTTCCAGACAGACAGAATATGGGCAGACTATGTCAAGGAGAGAAGGAAGCTGAAGGGCATATCTACCAACTGCCAAAAACTCATATCCAGAAGAGTTGGCTTATTGAGTAGCACTTACTTCATTCATAGGAAGTAAGGAATATTGTTTATTTCGTTCCCACTAAATATAACTAGGGCTACTCATGGATCTATGATACAAAGTAAAACGCGCTACGTAATTTTTCTACTGGAATGGTCAAGTCACGAAACTTTTTAAATTATATATATATGGAAACTAGTAATATATACTTATGGATATGCTTTCATATCACAAGAACAATAATTCGATCATATAATGCTGGTCTCTAACCAGCATTCGTCATTCTAGCGTCTTAGAAAATATCCGCTAAATGTACCATATAAGATCCAAATCAGCATGCTTAAATTTTCTTCTTCTTTTCATCCAGCTTCGTTTACAGGATCCTTTTGTCGGTTTGGACTTTATAGCTCTACGTCAACAGCACCTACCAAAAATGAAGAGAGGGAGAGCCTCCACGCACACTGGTCTCCGGTCAGTCTCCTCTCGCTGCGGCTGTCAAATTTTTTGATCGAAAGCTGCGCAAATACACTGAAAGCTGCCAATATAAGTTTTATATCCTAGATGATATCATAGGGTAAATAAGTTTGTCATTTCATTTGTAACCCGGGGATTACACGAATCAGTAGAACTTTAACATTTACACAGACTAGTGCTTTCCCTTTCTAACAAGTATTTTTAACTGACTAGATTCCTGGCCAGTCAGTACTGACTACTTAATAAACTGTCAAACGTAAAATTAAGAAGAAGGAAATTGAAAAGATATGGTAGATTCTAGTGGAAATTTGTGTTTATATTTCTAATCTTCTCTCGTTTGAGTGGAAAATGAATGAAAAGAGTTTAATATACATTTTAATATTTATTTTGTTGAGAATAATGACGGAAACAGGAAGAAAACACTAGCAATGTATGAGAAATTTCTGCACTACTTGACGACAATTTATAGTGAAGTAACTAGTTAGCTAGTCGAACGGAACGCAAAGCGTATTTAGTCGGTAATTTAGTCCGTCCGCTCTACTGACTCGCGTAATCGTCGCGTAGCGCACAAAAATAATGCTAGTAGAGAATAATGGGTTGAACACCTACTCATAATATGAAAAGTTATTTTAATTTGTACATGTCCATATGCCGTCTGTCCGACATTCTGTCCGCCCGTCCGTCCGTCTATCTATACTCACGATAAGTCCAGAGCGCATTCACTTACATAGTTGAAATTTTGCACACGTTTTTTTTTTTAATTTATTTAAGTTCGAAAATGGAAATGACGTAGGGAGCTCAAATTTCATATAAAAGTCGTGTTTATAAAAATTAAAAATACCGGTTCAAAAATGAATCAAATCGGGCAACCATTTCTTGGTTTGCTATACAAAACTTTGGATTTTCACTACATATTTGGACACTGCCTGAGAGCTCGTCGACGTAGAGAGTTGAAAATTTGTACAAAGTGTTTTCATAAAAATAGTGAATAAACTGTCAAAAATTAACCAAATCGAGCAACTCTCTCTTGATGTTGCCATAGAAAACTTTTAGTTTTCACTTTATTTAACATTTATTTTCATTTAATTATAACTTTTTCTCTTGTTTTTAGTTAAATATCTTGTTCGTTTTTTTTATGATATTTTTGGTCTTATTAAGTTTTCTGAACTTTTTGTATTAAGACCCTGCTATGCTTTGAATTTGATGCACTTTTAAAGTGACGAATTGAAAAACTTTATGCTTGCCATATTATATTATCATTTCTTGCTATATTAGAATTAAATATTTACTTGTCTATAAAATTTATAATTCGATAGACTAAAGAAATAATTAAAAAGTTCCAATTAGTATAGTAGGTGTGAATATCAAAAGTTTTGTAGTATAATATAATTGCCGATTTTATCCATTTTCGAACTTATTTAGATCGAAACTGAATCAATCATAACGGTTCATTTGTCAACAACCTATATTTTATTTATTTATTTCTCACTGGGTCTAATTATGCTTTCTGTATGTATATGTCTATATATTAAAGTACTCAATTAAAAGTAATATCATATTTATTTTAGATTTACTATTTTTAACAAACGTTTGGTGGCTATATTTCTTTATGAAAAATGTAGCTTCATTTCATATATTGGCCGCAAAAATTGGTTGTGTTTTTCTGGAGATATTATTCTATGAAAATGACGCTAATTTATAAAATAAAATTAACGAAATAACGAAGTTTCTAAGTTATACAGGTAAACTACTTTCGTCTTCCATGAAGACTCTGAAAGTTTCATCGGACTTGGAGACAGACGAGTCCCAAAATTCGGTTTACCGTTTAGCGCTGGTTATATTTAGAAAGGTTATACATTATTATTATTTATACCGCGCACTGAATAGATTTTTAGTTTGCTATAATTATAGCTTTCGATCATAAGTGAGTTAGTAAAATAACTGCGCAACGTAAACTTTTGTTTTTCGTTTCACGTTTTTAGGCATGCACCATCAAATCCTTAAACGGTAGCTTATAAATACAATCATTTTAGAATATATTTAAGTGAAGTGTTATTTCCAATTAAATCCCACCAAGCTGCAATTTCGTATACAATACAGGATCCTTTTTTATATAATAAATAGTATAAAGTCACTATCAATTGGTCATGCGAAAACTTTCAAAAGGGCTACCAAAAGGTGCAAGAACAGTTTTTTTCGATATTACTTGGAATATACGTGAACATATGTTATGGGTGCAGTAGGTATTAAATGAAGGAAACTAAATTCTCTACAAAAAATATTCTATGCATTTTACCCGAACGGGTTACACGTAATCACGCGTGGAAGTAGACTCCAGTGTTCGAAGCGCATCGCATCTAGATGGATTCAATCCGTGCAAGCGGTTATTTGTACTCTCCACGCTGGAATGATCCTTCGAGTTTTTTTAATTTTTGAAATTCTTGGAATTTTTGTTTGTAATGAATAAATGACGACGCTTCACATATGTGTGCTTCTTTGTATGATACAGCAGAGAATCCTAGATTCAAACTCAATAGAATATCCAAAACTCGATTCGATCCGAATTTGCGATTCCAAGAAGCAGAAGAGACAAAAAATATGTCGATCGAATTGCACATACGATGAAATGAGCGATAGTTTTACATTTTCTAAGTAGCGATTCTACCTCCCTTTTGTTGTTTTTAACAATTAATTCTTCCAAAATCAACATCAAGGACATTGGAGTCAAGCTATCATCTCCATTCACTATATTGGTATTATAAATTCATCCCCGAATATCTCTAGAACTCAACATTGCACAGTGGGGTATTTGACGCAAAAGTCGGCCCAAAAATGCAGTTTCGAAAATTTGGCCGTTTTTATTAAAGCCGAAAGTTCTACGGAGCAAAAGACAACCATTTTATTTTCACTCGGATCTAGCGCTTAGTGATTCTCTCAGTCAGAACTTTTTGATGTGCTTTAAGTTTACTCCTACAAAAATTATTTTAATTTTATTTTGAGGTCGAGTGTGTGAAATACATACTATAAATAATTCGATACCAGGTATGTTCTTGCATTTTATACATTATTTAGTGATATGAATCGTGAATTCTAGAAATTATAAAGCATGAAAGATACATAGGGTAAAATACATAATTTTATCAGTACAAACTCTTGACGTTTTAATTTACTTCTACTTTTCTATGCAGTCTTTTATACTTCAAATTAAAGGGCATTTATCGTAAAAGAAAACTACTATAAAAATTGACGCGGAATGCCAATGATGTATTTTTTGTAATATTTATAACATGTCCCATTTTATTAATAAAAATAGAGATTATTTTCCTACTCTAGGGCCTTCGGGCGTAAAGTTTATGACTAGAAAAGATATTTATTCCATTTTGGAAAGTTCGATAAAAATTTTGATTGTATGAAAAAAAAATTATTGATTTGTATTCCGAAGAAGAAGGACAATGACAAAATTTGAAGCAAAAATTGTCAACGATAAAGCATCAATTCGATATCAAACAGCACACAAGAAGAAAGCCATATTTGAAAAAAATAACAGCGATTGGCTGAATGGAAGGACTATAATACCTACCACAGGTATGGACAATGTCAATAGGCCTTCCCACATGAGTCTTGCGAGGAAAAGACAAGAGAAGCAAAGCGAAATATGTTAATGGAGAACAATCTTACTATAAGATATTCAAATTTAATATATTTCTGAGTATATTTCTTTTTGAATGACTCAAATCCGTCAAAAAATGACAAAGTTATTGAAGTTTAAAACAACGGAAATTGAAAACGACAGCGGCCCGCGAATCTGGTGATGACGTCACGATACACAATACGCGCGATGCCAGTCTGAAAACTATAATATTTTTAAGACTACATTTTATGAAATAAATCCAAAACAAATCCAATCCCGAGCGCTTTCTATCACGTCAGAGCAGTAACTACACTCGCGCTGCGCTAGACCGCGAATTGTCTTGTGTATCGTGACGTCATCAGCCGATCGTTCATGTTAGACGCGTTTTTGAGAATGCGGTACTAAAATCGCTATAACTTTGTCGTTTTTTATCCGATTTCAATAATTCTTTCACTGAATCAATTGTTTTTGTTTTGTGACTATGATTCTGCATCACTAACTAAAATAGTCGTTCTTCCTCATTACACGTTATGTGACTCACTAATGCAACCATAGTGAATTGTTTCTTTGTAAGTGGTGAGTCAGTATTTTACCCTCGTCACCACGGTATAAGAATAAGATTAGTACGCGAAATTATGGATATCAAAAACGAAGAGATCCATTATGTGGAATCAAAAATAAATACCCTCAAACCAACTGAATTTGAAAGCACCAAAATAAGACACACTATAATGTTTAATATGGTCGATACCAAGTTATGTAACGCTGCAACTCACATTACCTCGTAAATGAGGAGCTATATATGTAGGGCCACATCAAAAAATTTAATGATTTAAGGAAGAAACGAAATGTTAAACAAGAGGCATTAAAATTTTACCTTTCAGATTTTTCGAAAGCATTTTACATGTTTCCTATAAATAACCTGTACAAAAAGGGCAAATAAGAACGAAATCCGATAAAGATGCTGTCCAAGAGAAAAAGAAAGAAATCCAAGAACGATTTAGGAGTGAGAAGGGCCTGATAGTGGACGTCATCAATTTTGAAAACCCTAATGATGGAAACAGTAGTAGACGATTTGTTGCAGAACACGAGCTGTCTGCATCCATTACTGGACTAGATTTAAATCTAATATATATATTTAAAAACATACTTGGAGTATTACCGAGTTGTCACAAAATTAACATTAAAAAATTTCAAAAATACGCAACAGAGATCGAAAAACTGTATGTCTAGCTATATAAATGGCATTCAACATCTCTCACGATCCATAAAATAACTCCGTTATGGTTCTGAAGTAATTTCGAATGTTCTGCTTCCCAGAAGCTACAAAAGCTCGCAACAAACATTTGAGAGCATACATAGTCAATTATTATTCACAGAAGCCACCAAAAAAGAGAATGAGGTCCTAATCTAAAGAAACTGCCTGCCGGGACGAGAAGTTAAATTGAACTGAATTGCTAAATTGAAACACCGACATTAGTATTGATTAAGAAAGACGAAATTTCAATAAACGTAGTATTTTGCAATTCTGATATTTTATTAAAAAAACAATCTTCAAAATGCTTTTAAACATTTGTCTATGAATGAAACAATAACCATAGATCCATGTTAAAAAAAAAAATTATTTTGGCCAACTTTTTCGATCAAATACCACATTGTGCGTTGGCTGTTTTATGACTTAATTTCATGATTAGTTTCATGATTATATTCAGAATGAGTAGTCTACATATTAGAATTCAAGACAGAAAGTTTATTTTCGATTCCTTTTCAATAATTATTATTATTAAATTTAAACAGAAAAAATAAATTGATATAAATAATTAAAGATAGAGTAGAGTAAGTAAAGCAAGGCCAATCAGAGTTTAAACAAAAGCCCTAAATGTATAATATATAGTAGCACGTAACTCAATTTTACATTATACAGAGTAGTAATAAAAAAAAAAACAATATTCAAAAAAAGTATGAAAAATAGCTAAAAAAAATAAAACACAAGGTGGGCGAAAGCATGTGTATTGTTCGTTTGTCTCATTAATAAGAAGTACTATTGTTTCAAGTGGTTCACTGTCTGATATATGTATGTTTAATTTATATCGGGCTCCTACCTGGTGTTATGTACATACTACACACGAGTAGCCTTTAAATTTTTTATTTTGTCGCTTAACTTGCAGCACTCATTACTTTAATTATAACCTGTTTGGTAATTCCTCCAATTGTATGGAACATTTGATTTGGTTATTGGGGGAGTAACAATGATATTGACACATCAATTACTGAAATTAGATTAAGATCTTCGCTTGCACTTTTACGAAGACTATTTAAAATAAAGGCGGATGACATTAATTTTTTCTATTATATCCAAATGTGATTCAAGCTGTTAGATTTTATCCAATGATCAACTTTTTTTTTTACCTAATTGATTTGGTGTTGAAAATATTCTAGATGTTAACCAATCTCCGTTCAAAGTCATAATGCATTACAATCACATTCCGGTGAAATTAATCCAGACTCATGTCCAGCTATTAATCTGCTCCACGAATTTCCTATTAATCGTGAAGTCGCACAGGCACTTATCAAAAATAGCATTTGTATTATCATCAGTTGCCAGCAAATGAAACGAAAATACTTGGTCGGCTTTAGCTTTAGGAAAGGCAGTGTCTGCGGTATTTTTCATGATATGTAAATTACTTTGAGCTGATTTCTGCGAGTAGCTAGCGTCAGTTTTTGTGGCGGTAATTGAAACACATTTGACGTTCACAGATGTTTTGCCGACAGTGAATGGTAAAAGTAATGATCTTAATTAGATCAAATGTTAAAATCATGATTTAAGGTGAATATCGAAGGTAAATGGCAAACAATGGTAAAGCGTGGCTCGAAAATAACCGGTATTTTCAACTTTTCAAATAAGAGTCACATGTAAAACGGGCGCTACAACCAAAAAAAATTCAAAAATTTGGACCTTTTTTATAAATGTAAAAATATACTTTTACATTAAAAGTTTTTAATGACCGGTATTTTCTAACGTATATTTTTGAGTCAATTAATAAAAATCAAAAAATCTTATTTTTCAGTTATGTAATAAAAGTTGAAACATGACTTTTATTTTTCGATCAAATATTTGAAGTAATTTATTAAAGAATTTTTCCATTGAGATATTGGAAGTAAAGATACTCACAGTAAAAATCAAATGGAATATGGAAAAACAAGGCGATTTTACATTGGACAAGAGATTTCTAAAGTAAAATTTCCCTATTTGTAGTGTTTGTGTGCTACATATTTTCAAGGACGAAATAATACAAATCTATTTTCCAGACACAACACTTGTTGATTATGCTTCTTTCATATTCCACTTGAATTTTACTGTGAGTATATCTACTTTCAATACCCCAAAATGACTTTAAATATTTGACTGAAAAAATTAAAAAAGTCAAACAAAGTTCTTGTATTGTTTGACTGAAAAATAAAAGTAAAGAAATGACTTCTATTATTTAAACGAAAAATAAAAAGCCATGTTTTGACATGTATACCTTGACTGAAAAATAAAAATCATTTTTTGATTATTATTATTCAACTCAAAAATTACCGGTTATTAAAACCTTTTATATTAAAAGTAAAAATGAAACGATTATATAATGACTGATTTGTTTTACCCGTGCAATTATCGGTTACTTGTGACTTTTACTTTAAAAGTCATAAAAGTTACAATTCCTATGATAACGGCTCATACAGACTAGTTGAAAATTTCGCGGGAACTAACAAAATATATTATTTACACTGAATTTATGTTCTTTTATTTCTTAATCCATATTAAAGAAATTGAAGTTGTAATAAATTTGAATCTCTTTCAAAACTTCCGATATTCAAACTATTCGTGTGACCAATAAGTTTAGTGTATAAAAAAGTATTAGGCATGTCGAAAATGAATGGCTCCATTTGGATTCAGGTAGACTATAATGAGCTCACGATCTAATTATAATAATTATGAGAAAGCCGCCATAATTCAAACGGATATTAAAATGGACAAAGAACGATTACATTGAAAACAAAATTGAGTAGTTGTTGTAGTCAAAAATCAATAAGAAAGCGTTAAAAAAGATATATATTAAGAAGTAATGACTATTTAACGGCTATATTTAAAAAATAGGTGTACTAGATCATATTAAAGAGGAGAGTCCACAAATTACAGTTTTTATATTAAAAAAAATGTAAATCGTTTTTTTTTTTAAAGAGGTCGTAATGAAAAAAAGGGTAAATATTCCGAAATTTTTATTTTAGACTGTTTGGAGAGGAGAGTAGTACGGCGCTGGCTGAATAGTCGGTGGGAAAGACCCTTGGGTTCTTCATACAAGGAGTTCTTAATGCTGAGCATACACCCTGTACTTTTCAAGACTCTGTCTTTCTATGAAAAGCTAGCTTATTTTCTTTATCGCCCAGTAACTGATTCGGCAGGTAAGTACTATAACTTCCTGCCCTATAGACCTCCGGACGGAAACACCTTGTATAACTATAAATTTCCGAAACTTAATTCAACTTAAAGATATTTTTTCATTCATTAATATCTAGCCTCTAATAACAACCGTTGGGGCATATAAATCTGTTTCTATTACTTTTAATAAGACCAACACACTATTCACTTCAATTATCTCTCTAAAGGTGGCTTCCCACGGCGCGTGGTTTCACGAGCCAAGCCAGCTCGTGCTCGCGCGGCCCGTGAAATCACAGGCCGTGGGAAGCCTGATACGAGCTTTCGTCAGCCCGCGCCGCGCCTATACACTTCCCACGGCGCGTGTTGGCTCAAGTTGATTTGCGGCGCGGTGCCGCCGAAATGAAGAGTAAATGTC
This sequence comes from Dioctria rufipes, assembly GCA_963924295.1. NCBI lineage: Eukaryota > Metazoa > Arthropoda > Insecta > Diptera > Asilidae > Dioctria > Dioctria rufipes. The sequence goes on from OZ002742.1 coordinate 120,921,617, forward strand.
ACGCGCCGCCTCGAGCCACCTCGCGCACGCTCGCGCCGCGCCTTTGAAGTTACCGACTCGAAATGGATCGGGCGCGCCAGCACAAGCGAGCTCGCGCCACCTCGAGCCGGACCCTTCCCACGGCGCGTTGGCTTGTGCTCGCGCGGCGCGGCGTGTGAAACCACGCGTCGTGGGAAGCCAGCTTAATATGTATCAGGCATTATTAGGTACCTGATAGTAAAATAACTTTTATATTTTTAATCAATTACGCACTTAGTATAAAAGATAGAGTATTATATTTAGAAAGTTTAAAACGCACATAGCAACTAAAACAACAACACAAATCAAAATACTTACTAATAAAGTCACAAAGATCAACATGTCTTTTTCGAGAATTTTTATACAAAAACATTCACCTCGCACAAAGCTCGTGACTCAACCGAATTCATGTTTTTTCTTCCATTTTAAACATGATTTTAGCACTATAGATCTTGTTACATGCTAGGTTTGATTTACCTTAGTTTAAAGACTATTTGACGAATACAAGACCTTAACCCTAGAATACTAAACGTGTGCAAAAAAAAAAAATACTAAATAGGTATATACGTCAATTTGACTCCCTTTTAATTCGAAACATGTTAATAGTAATATAAACAACAATATTCTTCCTTTTATTAATTAAATTTAATAATGCATAGAAAACACTAATTATATAAAAATTTAGTATTTCTGGGAACAAGTTTTAATAGTACGTTCCCCACATATTTTCTTAGAGTACTTTAAACAGACCATTGATGTATTTCATTAGATTTTCGAAGGGCAGAATGAACAATATGTCCTCTGATGCAGTTTTTGTGATGGTTCCCGATCCTGTGAAGATAATCCAATAGCTTTCTCAATCATTTGCCACAATAAATGCTCTTGTTGAGAAAATTTAAAACCCGCACAAAAGTAACACTATTGCTAAACATACGTCATTTTGACTCCTATAGCAACCCGTTATGTAACGTCCAAGCAACCAAGAGCTTCAATAGCTACGTTTTTTTTTTTTTTATCTATGTGATCTGATCCGGATCAAAGGAGATTATCGATTGACGTCGGTGTCAAAAACGGTTTTATATTTACTTGGTTTCGTAAATTTATAAGAAATCTTCACACTGCCAAGCTTTTGTAGGGTAGAAACTTCAAAATTTGAACCAAATTTTATTCAGGTTCTATTTTGACGTTTTGTGAAGATTGAAATCATGGCAATTTTATAATTTTCCTCATATGTAAAATCATAGCTACCTACAGACATGTTTTAGAACCAAATCAATTTGAAATTTGCAATGAACCGGATCAATATAAAAAAAAAAACGCAGCTAATATTCCATCTACAGTCGCAGCAGCCTCATTAATGAAGGTACTGAGAAGTTGCGACTACTTCGATATGAAGCCAATGAATTTGACTCACGTTTAGCATTCTAGGGTTAACTAAATCGGTTAAAGTCGGGATGAGTTGAAGTTGCCATTGGAATTCCTCAAGGATCATTTTTATTTACTATAATGTGTTCTTTTGGTTTCGTGCAGTATTCTTCAGAACACAGGAAATTACGAATTGAATTGATTTGTAGGGTACATAGAAGTAGAAAAGGTTTTGAAAGTATAAATAATCAAATTGCCATCACTTCAATCCTTGCAAAATGTCAAAATAGAGCTTGATAAATTTCGGGACAAGCTTGATAGGTTCAGTGGTTTGTAAGAATTAAAGTCTTGGTACCGTGATTATTTTCCTACACTTTCAATACTTTTTATTATTTCTATACACCCTACAAATCAATTCAATTCGCAATTTCCTGTGTTCTGCAGAAAACTGCATGGAACCAAAAGAACATAGCTTATGTAGTATTCTAAAATAAATAAACGCCTTCTAAAGGATCTTACAAAAATTTTAAATTGTCATTTTTCCCTGATGATGCTTTATTTCGATTGTATATGGTGGATGAAAAAGGAACAATGCAGGAAAATGTGAGTGTAGCTTGAACGGAACAAGGTAAAGTTAAAAGTGACAAGGTGTAAATATGTTTTCAAACCACGACACTGAACTAAATATTATGACAAATAGCTCAAATATAAACCATAAGTATGTAATTGAAAGGTAGGTGTAAGCTTAAATTCTGTAATTATGTTACGTACATATGCAAAAGAAAAGCAGGAAAATAGGTTTCCTTCAAAGAGTCAGGCTATAGGAGGCATGAGCTGAAGGAATGATTGAAAACAATACTTCGACCGAACGTGCAGACTTTCTTAACTAGATAGGTAGAACAGAGCATGCCTGACTCGATAGCTACAAGGTACAAGGTTATTATAATGATAAAAGGTTATATATATAGAAAAAAAAAAACGAATCGCTTTTGAAATTTAAAATCGATACTACACCTACGTATGTATGTATGTATATATAACAACAAAATTAAATATACCCCATAAGACGTATTTCTTGTGTGTGCAATAAACTTAAATAACGACATAATTAAACTCCTTTAAATCTGATGTAGTTGTGATTTTACACAACAAGAAGCAAATGATGCAATTAAAATTACTTCAAACAAAAGTAATATGTAAGGTATTCCTAATTAAGTAATAAAGTAAATTTTATATTGTAAACATTCAAATTATCTACGTTTCCAGTGTTGATATTATTTCTTTGAGAAACGAAACGCTAGTCGCTGATAGCTCTAATATCCTGAGTGCTAGTTTTCCAATATGGAAATGTAGACGAATTTTCCTTCCACCCTCACCAAATACCATAAATTCGTCAACTTCAACTTTCTTTATACTTATCTCTTCTTCCCAGACAGCCCTGTTTTTTTTCAAAAGCTATCCAAGGTTATCGTTAGCGTTGGAAGTGCTGGTAAAAGAAACCTGGTGAGCATCATCAAGTGGTGATGAGTGTTGTATGCGTAGATCAACGAGGTAATAACTAAAGGAGATGCAATCTCACGTACGAGCCGTGTACATGAGCGTACCCCAAAATGTTTTGCATCTGTGTATTTTTTTATATTTTTTTCCCGCCATTTTTGGTCTTCGCTGTCAAATTCTTGTTTACTTCGGTATCTGTTTGATTTGAATTTGTTGGTTCGGTGTTTTTTAAAGTGAATAAAGTGAATTGTGTCGAAAAAATTATCAAATATAAAAAAAAAAACATATTATTCTGACTTATTCCACCGGAAAAAGTTTGTGTTTTAAGTTAATATTTTATATGAAGAACGAAATAAGTCGCGATGAAGTGCTCAGTGAAATTGTGTTTAAATAAAAGCCACTGCAGACCTGATGGAGTTTCTTTCCATATGTACGTATATATATAGATAATATTTATTTTGATTGAAGACAAGTTCAAAATTTTATGTTAAATTTTCATAGAAAATTTTACAATTTTATGTCGGCAAAGTTTTTTCTTCATACCTTTCTTTGCGTCCCTGGTTTGTTTTGGGCTTGAGGCATTGACGCTGGAAAAACCATGAAATGATCGAAGGGGCATGAAACAAATTTTACTTATAAACTTTTTACCACTGAATTTTTTTCTTAATTATTTACTTTTTTATGTTCATGTTTTGCATATTCAGTAAATACTTTTAAATACTTTAGAGTATAAGAATATAAAAGCGATTAAAATTGTATACAGGTTCCCAAAAAGTATTGATGTGAGGAAGAAATGGTTGGCAGCAGTTGGAATCGAAGAAGAAAACGTTAAGACAAAAAGTGTTGTTTGCTCTAATCACTTTGTTGCAAGTGATTTATTTTGTTTTGGCAAACGAACAGTTCTGGGAAATAATGCTGTTCCTGTTATTGCAATTCATCAAGACGACTCACCTTCAAAACTTGAAAATCAAGTAGAATTGCACTTGGTCCATTATTAATTCAGCCTTCATCGTCGCTTATGCAAAAGAAATAAGCCTACTACTTACTCAAAAAACAATTTGTCATTTATAAATTTCAAACCAAGGAAATCAATGATATCCCAGCGAGTGAGTACGTTAAAGACTTGAACAGTAATAATATGTATTCAAGTTCAGTTCAAGGAAACGTGGAAGGCAAGCGCAGAAACTATTACGAAGAAGGAACGGAATGTTGCTCCAAGAAGACGGTAAAATTTAGTTTTCAACTGTAATTTGGGAACTTACTTTCACCACTTTCAATAAATTAGAAAATCGTGGATGATACCAATGCAAAGATGCAGAAGAAAATTTTACAGAATTTTTCAATAATGAAGAAATAACTACTATAGTAGAAGTATGTGATGTTGCTTGTGGAACGAATGAATTAAATTTGGTAAGTAATATATGTATGTATATATTCAGAACTATAATAAATTAATGTTATGTTAATTAAGTAGATACTTGGGATAGAGACAAACACTTTTTCCCCGAATTAATTGTACAATTTTTAAATTTAGTGGTAGGAGGAACATAAGGAAAATGTCGCTGTAGACGATAAGCTATTTAAAATAACAGATTTAGAAAAAAAAGTGTCAAAACTAAAAGAACGGCTAAGAGATAAAATTAAAAACATTAAAAGAATGAAAGCATCTATTCGAAGAAGGAATAAAAAAATTGGCTTGTTAAATAATATTGTGGAGACTCTTAAGTCAAAAAATTTATTGAATGAAGAACTGGAAGAAGTTCTCGAGAAAATTTCAGAACCAAATAAAAATGTATTTGAAAGGGAACTTTTGAAAATTCAAGGTAAGAAAGTTCCTAAGCAATATAATGCTCAAATTAAAGCCTTTGCCTTAAATTTGTATTTTCTTTCCCCGAAAGCCTATGAGTTTGTAAGAACAACATTTAGTTGTTGCTTACCGCACAATAGGACTTTGTCAAATTGGTACCAAAATGCAAATTGTGCTCCTGGATTCACCAAAGAGTCTTTTGAGGCCATAAAGCAAGCTGTGGAAGTTGCTAAGAATGGGAAGAAAATTTGTCTCAACGTTGTGTTTGATGAAATGCATTTTCGTCAACATATCGACTGCTGTGGGGAAAAGGCAGTAGGGTTTGTTGATGTGGGCGATGGAGGGAATAGTAGCGTGGTAGTAACACAAATTCATGTATTCATAGCAGTTTGTGTTAATAAGCCCTGGGGAATACCACTTGCTTTCTTCCCAATTTCTTCCATAAATGCGGCACAAAAAAATATTACCTTGATTTGTATTCAAAACCTATTGGATACAGGTGCAGAGGTAATAGGAGTAACATTTGATGGGACATCAACAAATCTTACAACTTCAAGGCTTCTCGGCTGTGATATAAAAAACTTTGTTTGATATGTGATATAATTTGCAAGAGTACCAGTCTATGGAGGCAGTTTTGAAGTGTCTACTTGCTTTTGGTGGTGCTTTTATTTACATAATTCACACTCAGAAGCGAAATCAAATAAAGTTAAACGAAATAGCTTTTTACCATATAATATGTAAAGAAATATTTTGAAAAAATAATTTTTAAATCAATTATGAAGTTTATGAAATTTTTATATTAAATAAAACGTTTCCATTCATTTAATTTAAAACATAAATCAAATTTAAATTTTCCCGCGTTTAGTTAAGAACATAAAATAATCAGCCCCCGAGAATTGGAAACAAGTTTTACGGCGCTTATGTACAAACAGTATAATGTGTCAATGTGTTAAAAATGGGTACGCGATATTTACTCATTTTCATCTCCTTTAGTTATTACATCGTTAGCGTAGATCCCAAATGCGTTGACATACTGTGAACAGCATTCTTGCCTACGTAATTCGTGTATGTAGTTTTTTCAGGTGCGAGTATTTAGGACGGAGAATCTTTTTAAGGGATGCAATTAGTGATAGTAGTTTTGCAGCAATATACACTCAACCCTGTTTTTATACAGTCCTTTTATGTGCGATTATATAAAGGATTCAACCTTAAATTAAATCTTGAAATCGTAGAAAAGAAACGCTTTGGTTGGTTGGTTGAAAATTAACTGAACAAATTTATTAATAGGCATATGCCTTGAATAAGAAAAATATATTTACATTTTTTACTCGCTTAGTTTTTTGTGGTACCCGCCGGTAAAGCTCATTAACCCATGCTGTATGTATAAAGTGCTGATTACACAGCGCCCGTTCCATTCCATCACGTAAAACTGTCAAATATGAACTTACCCAATGCTATGCAATTGCTCACATTGCTAGAAACGGGTCGAAACGGGACGGAGAAGTTGAGCGGATTTCAATTTCGACGGAGGACATAACCTTAAAAATTCTGTTTGTTTACAATTGCGGACTGCGGTGTTAAATTGAACTGAAATAAATTCAACATGTGAGTGAGAGTGATTTTTTATTCTAGTAAATAAAATGGATGCGGAAGCTTTTGTGGAACCAGTTAAGGAGCAAAGAGAACTATATGATAAGAGGTGCAAATTTATATGAACACAAAATGCAAAGATAAGATTTGGAAAGATCTTGGTGAAAACTTCAGAATTGATGGTAAACAACTACATATTTATTTTAAATAAAATGAATATAACATATGTAGAGCCTTACAGCAAAAAAAAAAATGGACCACAATTAGAGACAGATATGTTGGGAAAAAGAATAAGAACGCATTACCCTCAGGATCAGCAGCAAAACCAACACACTATTGGTATTTATACCTATTGTTAGGATTTCTAGATGACTGTATTAAGCCTAGAGAGTATGTAGAATTTTCAAAGCTTTGCATTTATTCTAGAAAGCATGTAGAAATTTAAAAGCTAACTGCATCATCTGCTATCTTTTACAGAATGCGAGAATACACGAAAGCGGAGGTAAATATTCTTGAAACCAGCTGTTCCGCAGAGAAAAGCAATAATTTTGAGCCATCTAATACTCCTTCCACCTCATCAATTCCTCGTCGGAGAGCAAAGGACAGCGATGAAGAGGTCAATGAATTATTTCTCGATACTCTGACCCAATTTTCTGATAAATTAAAAAGTGCATCGGCAGATGACGAAGATGAATATTTTTTTAAATCCATCAAGTGTAAAATGATGAAAATGTCGGAGGAAGACAAATCAAATTTTAAGATCGAGATGTTGATGCAGGCTGATAATGCTGTTAGAAGCTCAAAAGCAATACATACCTAAGCTAAGATGTTTCATTTAACAAATCAGGAGAAAATTCAAATGACTGTGAAAAGATAGTACCTATGTGATGTAAATCGTAAGCAATATATTTATTCCTTGTAATAAACTAAGACTTATGTGGTGCTTAATTAAATTCCTAATAGTGAAAGAATACACTCTAGTTCTAAAAAACTAATCCCAATAAAATAACGTAATATAAGTTTGTCTTTCCTTCTATTAAATTGAAATGGAACTGCTCCTTCATTGCACAGGTAGTCTTGCAATTCATCCCTCAAATTAAAAGCGGTCCGAGTAGCATTATTTGAGCCAAGTCGTACTGATCTGAGATTGCTCAGTTCCTGCTTCCATTCTCCATCGTGAACTATATGTTCACTGTCTTCCTAATCTGCAAAATTACTCGGGATGTACTTCCGTTGACTATCAGTTGAATTTATGAAGTTGTGAAGTGCGATTGTTGCCAATATAACTTTTTCTGCGTTTTCCGGTAATAAATGCAGGGAATTTTTTAGAACTCTCCAACGAGAAACCAATATTCCGAAACTGTTTTCAATTATACTTCTTGCTCTGGACAAACGGTAATTAAAAATTTCATTATCTGAAGATAAATTTCTCCCTGGGTACGGCCGCATCAAATCTTTTCGCAAGGGAAAAGCAGCATCACCAACTAAGGAAAAATTCTATGACTATTTGGCAGCTGAAAGTTTCTTGCGATCGGGAGGTTTCCATTAATCAAATCTCGGACGAATGTGGACTCCTTAAGGATGCCTGTTTAAAAAACTTGATGTTGCAATTAATACAAACAATGTATATTTGAAAATGCATTCCTCCATCACTTTGACTTCCGCATGCTCCCACAGATATATCTGTAAATGTGTATTGGGCATCACACACTACTAGTAAAACTATGCTGAATGATTTCTTATAATTGAAAAAATTCGACCCAGTATTTGGAGGAGCTTGAATCTCTATATTTTTTTCTATCGATTGCTCCTACGCAATTTGACAAGTCCCATTTATTTTCAAATCCCTTTGATATGCACTCCAAAGTGCGTATCTTCTAGCTCAGTAGATGAGAGTAGGTTCAAAGCTGGAAAAGATAAAGATATTGGGCGCCACGTGATCTATTGTTTCACACTGGATAGATCACGAAACCTAGGTCACAAAACAAAAAAACGTAATTGTATGCGATATGTGTTTTTTTAATAAAACGTAGATAATACAAAAGAATGGAATCGCTACCGCCACTAAGCCATCATATAGTAAAAAAATTGCTTTTATATTATTTAAGGAAAAGAAAAATATTCAATATATCTTTAGTGTAAATTTGAAATAGGTACTCAACTTTCACTCCATGGCTCTCCCTGCCACGTTGCAGTAAAATTAATAAAATTTTTCCGTTCTTCACGCTAAGTCCATGGTTCCTTATCCTTCCTCTTCTTTTGGCTTTATTTGTACACCTTTCTTTTTTTTTCTTTTTTTTTTTAATTATTCACCTTTTAACTTTTGACTTTTTAACCGAAACTTCTTATTTTAAAAATCTTTATTTTAAAAAGAATCTTTTTATCTCATTGGATTTTAATTATTGAAACTGAGTTCCTCTTCACTACTTCACAGCTCAACGACGAAAGAGATCGATTGGTCTCTCGTCTATTTTTCGATCACAGATCTCAAAAAACAATATTTTCGCACATCCGCTTGAGGGAATGCATTCAATGATTTTCGAAAGTGTTCTAACAACGAAGAATAGTACACTTTGATTAAGGCATGTTTCCACTGTGTATAATTTATAATCACTTTGCCCATTTTATAAATTTATGATAATATTTTACATGTTTTGAATGTTCTTTGTTATGCGTTTAATAGTGTCTATTTTCCTTTTTTTTTTCCATTAAATTTTGAGGCTTACGACGGAGTAGAACTTATTACAATTTTTGGGGTCTCACTGTATGGCTCAGTGTGCCCTTTTGATACTTTTATTTATATTTTTTTTTTTGTTTTGTTTATTATTAACGTTGCGGTTAATTATTAATTTTGTTTTGTTTTATTATTATCGTTTTGTTTTACCATCATCGTTTTGTTTTATTATTGGTTCAGTCGAAGGAACTTGGACTTGCTTTCTTTGTATGACAACATACTTCGCGGTTATAAAATCTGTTAGCGTGGGAGAAAGACTCATGGATATCAACGCCTCTATGAAAATTATTTATTACTCTAGGATGGCTAGATGGTTCAGCGAGAACAATATATATCTTTTGTACGTGTACAACTCACTCAATTCTTCACAAGTTTTCTAGACTTCATACTTTAAGCTAAATATGGTGATTAAACAATCGATCATAGTTTCATATGATTTTAAATTTAAAGAAATTTAGGAATAGAATAGTGATAAATTCTAATTATTACTTATGTGGTACTATAAACAGATCAGAAATGAAATTATAACTAACTTAAAAAAAAAGATCTAAATTATGTCATTTCGTAGAAAGAAACGGCGTCTCCATCCTAAAGTAGGATACGAGTGCTTGGCTAGCTGGGCGTATAATAACGGCGTCCTCCGTAGGAATGAATAAAGATGAATATGTGTACGTAAAAAGAAGTACATGTGCATGACTGATCCGTAACTCTATTGGTGCTATGACGTACTGACTTCTTCGAAGTTTGCTGGATAATTAATCGATCATTTCGTGTATTCCGCTTTTCTTCTCCTAATCGATAGCATTATGCAAGGTTCTGTATTTATAATTAAGGAATTCTAGTAGTATCGCGAGTTCAAAAGAGGACATACACAACATTTATTGAATCCACCACCATATGAATTTTGGGAGCGTAACACACCTCCCCTTCCTCCGAGAGGTTTCCCTGAAACCTCTTGAAAATTATGCATGTAACGATGGAGTATCGCTGCAAATCTTAGGATACTGAGTTATAATAAAGGTGTTTCTTAAGCATGCCCCAAAACAAATTATATTATTATTTATATATATATGTAATATTGTCCGTGTAGTTGATTAAAACAAAGGTTAGGAATATTCTTATTTGCTTAGTTAGGTCTGAATTCAAACTACCTATAACTCCGCTTACGCGAACAGTCCCTAAACCTAAATATTCCAATCACAATTGGACCCATCTATCGTCATCTTGTAAATTCCCTGGGGCCTGAAAATTTTTACTTGGTAAATTTTGAAACAAAACACGGATAATTCACTCTTCTCTTGTAATTTCTGGATAGTAAGGCCTCAAATCCTTAGTATGCCATATACCCTGACATTTGCCTTTACCATCAATGAGTTCATACGTCCATGGCAAAACTACTTTAGCAACTGTGAAAGGGCCTACATATTTGGGTGCAAGTTTAGCGGTATAATATTTTGCAGCATCAGAGAGTACATAGTTCTTTCGCAGAACAACGTCATGGGGGTAGTACCTTGAATCCCTTCTGCGTAGGTTATAAGTATTCCTGTTTCCCTCTGATACCTTCAATAGCCTCCGCCTAACGTCATTTCTAACTACTTCTAGGATTTTCGATCGTTCTTCTACATTGTACACTTCCTGACTGCCTAATTGTTTATGGGATTTACCATTTGTGATCATCTCACGACCAAAATTAACGAAATACGGGGTAAGTTTTGTAGACTCCTGAGCGGAAGTACGGATTGCACAGGCTACTTTTGCTAAGTGCGAATCCCACGATCGATGGTTTTCCGCTACATACGCTCGGAGCATTGTCTTTATGACTTGGTTAGTTCGCTCAGCAGGGTTTGCCTGCGGATGGTAAAATGCTGTATATCTGATATCAATGCCGTAACCATTGCAGGTTTTCTGAAATTCTCGGCTCTTAAATTGTGGTCCATTATCGCAGATGACCGTTCTTGGTACGCCAAATAGCAAGAAAACTGAATCTTCTAATGCTTGGGAAATAGAGTTCGTCGTCGCCGACCGGAGAGGAAATAGTGTCGGAAATTTGCTGAATTGATCAACTACAGTCAATATATATTGATAACCACGACCAGAACGGGGCAGAGGACCGATGAGGTCGACACTTATTGCCTCCCAGGGTTTATCCGCAATTCTACGAGTTGCCATTAGTCCCGCTGGTTTTTGCAGCACAGGTTTGGTTGTCTGGCAAATATGACATTTCCTTACGTATGTAGCAACATCAGCCTTCATTTTTGGCCAGTAGTATTCTTGACAAATACGAGCATATGTTTTCTGTGTTCCGCAATGCCCCGCTGTCGGAACATCGTGCGCTTTAAATAAAATATGCTTTCTTTCGACTTTAGGCACGACACGTTTCCAATTATCTGATTCAAAAGCCAAGGCAGGATATGTTGGACGACAGTGTTTAAATAAACATTCTCCCTCAATTCTCCAGTCAGGATATTTGCAAGGATTCCTCTTAATTCTCTCTTTCATTTCTTCATACCACTTGTCTTTGGGTTTTCCTATGCAGTCTATTACAGGTACTGATCTGGAGAGCATATCGGGTAGCAAATGCTCTTTTCCCTTCCTATGTATCACGTCAAAATCATGTTGTTGCATTCGCATCGCCCACCTCGCGAGTCTTCCAGTGGGGTCCTTTAAATTGTGCAACCAGACTAATGATGCATGATCAGTGATGACTGTAAATCTTGTGCCTTCCAGGTAGGGACGTAATTTTTCGACTGCCCAAATAACTGCTAAGCATTCACGTTCGGTGGTTGAATAATTTCTTTCGCATCTATTCAACGATCGGCTTAGGTAAGCTATCACTTTCTCTTCGTTTTGCAATTTCTGAGTCAATACCGTGCCTATGCCGTATCCTGAGGCATCTGTATGCACAATAAAGGGTTGACTAAAGTCAGGACATGTTAGTATTGGAGATGTTACGAGCTTCTCCTTGACCAACCTATACGAGTCTTCGCACTCCGCTGACCATACGAGTTTTCTATTTTTCTTTAGGAGATTTGTAATGGGTGCAAGTAAAGTTGAGAAGTTTGGTATAAAACGTCTATACCACGCGACCATGCCGATAAATCTACGGACTTCTGAGACCGTCTTGGGATTCGGCAGATTTAGAATGCTTTTAACTTTATCTGGATCTACTTGTAGACCATTTTCTCCTATTATATAGCCTAAATACCTCAGCTCCGACCTACAAAATTCACATTTTTCGTAATTAATGACTAGGCCAGACTCGCATAGTCTATCTAGAACCTCTTTAAGAATCCGTTTATGTTGCTCGAAAGTTTTGGTTACGATAATGACATCGTCTAAATAGACAAATACGTGACTTTCCAAATTACCCGCTAATACTTTGTCGATAAGACGTTGCCAGGTAGCCGGTGAGTTTGTGAGACCGAAAGGCATCCTTCGGAATTGAAACAATCCTCTACCAGGGACGGTGAAGGCTGTATATTGCTTGGAGGATTCTGACATGGGAACTTGCCAAAAGGCCGATTTGATGTCCAAAGAAGACATGTATTTTGAGTCGCGTAATTTGTCTAGAATGGCTGAGACATATGGGAGAGGATAAGCATCCTTTTTGGTGACCTTATTAAGTTTCCTATAGTCTACACAGAAACGATAGGATTTATCTTTTTTCCTGACCATGACCACGGGTGACGACCACGAGCTTTTAGAGGGCTCTACGATACCTTCCTTTAGCATTTCGTCTAGTTCTTCGTCAATTATCCTTTGCATAGCCGGCGACACAGGATAATACCTCTGCTTAATTGGATTAGAGTCTGTTTCGATGACGTGCTCGACTTCTGTTATACAACCTAGCTTTGTACCCATTTTTATTTTAGAAGCCTCAATTAACTGGTCCAAGTGCATTTGCTGTTCCGGACATAGCTTCGATTTGCTCTCCAACGCAGACAGATAGGTCGATGTACTGCTTTCCCCAAAACTCCATGAATTATCCGACAAATTTGCCGTTATCCCCATCGTTTTCCAAAAGTCTGCTCCTAATATGAGAAGATATGGTATTTCTTGGACAACAATTACTTCGAATAGCTTTGTAAGTCCCTGAAGGTCAATTGGTACATTCATTTCGCCTAAAATCTTTACACTATCCCCGTTCGCTATCTTAACATTTTCGAATCTAGTCTTCCTAATATCTAGTCCCATTTTGCGCAATACTTCCCAACCAGGCCCACCAATGATGGTGCGCGAAGCCCCTGAATCTAAAAGCCCTACGAAATCTACCCCAAATATTCTTACCTTTAAGTAAGGACGTACATCGTTCTTCTTTTTTGAGAAAACGTAATCCATCAGGAATGATAGTGCATCCTCCTTTTTATTTTCGGCCTCAAAAATTATGCTAGAGTTTACGGCATTTTGGAACAAATTAGAACTGAACGCGCCGCCTACTGTCGAGCTCTTGTTTCGTTTCCCGAAACAGGATTAGTGCGTGTAACGTTGTTGGTCCTATTACTACTCACACAATTATTTCTATGATCCCTTCGGTGATTTTCGTTGACTAGATGATTATTCTGATTATTGCCACCTCTCGCTGGAGCTCTACAATATCTAGCCAAGTGCCCTTCTCGGCCACACTTGAAACATTTGTATTGTTTTTGATTTCGATTACCACCAGCGTTACTGGTCAAAGCTGCTATGGGTTGACTCGTTGCAACATACGCTAAATCTGGCTCAAGTAAGTGAGAATTCCGTTTATTAGGTGGTGGTACAAACGATTCCACAGAAACGCGGACAGATTCCAACTTTCGTCCCAGTTCTACGAGAGCATTGATGGTTTCTGACTCAGTTAACCCAAGCTGAGACTGATAGAATGGCGCAACATTCCTCTTTATGATTTTAAGCTGCGCTCCCTCTTGCAAGGGCTGACTAAGTCTTGAGAATAAACTGCTCATCACAGCGACATAAGTCCCGATGGTCTCATCTTTACCCTGCGTCCTGCGTTTAATTTCTTCGATGAGCCTATCATCATAATCGGGGGGTAAATACTCTTTTCTGAGTTCAGCCACCAACTCCGACCATGACTTGAATTTACTTTTGTTTGCTCTATAGCAGACTAAGGCTCTACCCGTGAACAGATCTAGTGCCGAACGAAATAATTGGGTTTTATTGACACTTCTAGCTTCACTTAATTCCGTAACTCTTTCCAGAAATGAGCTCAAAGATTGTCCAGGGTCTGCCGAAAATTGCACACCCCATTTATGTAGTTCAACTTTGTGCGGAGGCGGTAAAACAACTGTCGTAGCTGAAAAACTCTCATTTTGCTCGCCTGCGTCGATTTCAGATTCATCTCCCTCAACCTTTGCTTGCAAGGCACCCAAAGCTACAACCAATGCATTTCTAATATCTGATTTGTCAGTCTTTTCGGATTCTTCTTTAGCTTGGCACCTGTTAAGTCTGCTTAAAGCCCAGCTTACCTTCGTTCGAATTTTCTTGTAGTCCCCCGAGTTAACATCGGACTTAAATGCTGAAACTAAGCATTTGATTTCGGCTAATTTCTTTTGCACGGCCTCTTTGTCTTCTTCGAACGTAAATGGGTACGGAGTAATAAAAAGCGATTGCCCCAACTTCTCAGCGTTTAATGCCTCTCTAAGACTAGACCGCATATCCTCAACCCTACCTGTTTGCAACCCTCGAATTGTTACCTCATATGTGAGTTCTTCTTGTGACAACCTGTTGACCTCCATGGCTAAAGCTTTTATAGGTGCTTTAATTAAATATTTGCGATAGACAAAAGGAGTGCTATCGTGAAGAACCTCTTCTAATTACAATCGTAGTGGTATGAACAGAGAACATACGAATTGTTATGAATAAAGATCATGTGAATACCAAAATACAAAATGAGCTGTTAAATAAGCCGAAAGAATTTGAGAGGTATAAACTTTGCTCTGTGATATAAAAATTGAGTACATGCACTATATATATAACCTCCCAAGTTGACTTACATTCTAGTCAAAACAAACCTGAGCTTCAGCTTAAATTCTTTGGCCCCGAATATGGGACTTTAGTTGCGACTTCTGCTCTTAGATCCAATTACTAATACCAAATTTAGTTAAAATTTAGGCACTATCAACTTGAATTCCTTAAAATTCCGTTTGGAGACAAGATAGTGTTCGAAATGAGTTTTCAACTAACCAGAGTTATAAGCAAACATCGTAGTCAAATATCATACCAAGCTTAGAAGTCTCTGTAGTAGAACGGTTAAATTACTTCCTCTGCTTAATATACCGTTTTAGAAACAAAACAAACTTATCTACGCACGTAGCTTACTTCAGAACGGTATGTATAATAATCGTAGAGTAACACATAAATTAAAAAAACTCGCAACTTTCTGTTAGCACTAACCCAATGATGCTAATTTCTTCACCGCTTTTCTTTCTGATTTTTGTCCTTATGAAAGTATAGGGAACATTGTACTTCCAACTTCCTATTACATAAAACTGGTCTAGTTAGTTCCTTACCTATAATTACAAATTCAATATTTCAATTTTTTTTGTATTTCACCAGTCAGTTTTGCCGAAGGTTTTTGCTAATTAGTGTTTGAACAACACCCAACAGAATTGATTGCCTCCTGGTAAAGGTGCCAAACAATAAATTTTTTTTGTGTGTTTTAATTTTCCTAGGAAATCATAGGTATATGTGTATTTCAGACGATTTAGATAAAATTCATATGATTGTCGACTAAATTCAATGAAGCAATAAGAACGTATCTTTGTTTCAAAATCATAATTTAAATTTGCCCCAAAGTATTTAGTTATTCCACTGGATGGGTTCTTGCAAAAAAACTTATAACTTGTCTGTCACTTCCTGTAATATGTAGATGTAAATATACTTATAAGACATATCACTTATTCCGATATATATATATATATATTACAATATTAATAGTTTTGTACAATGTACATACTATGAACATGTACCCATCGAAATAAACGACTTTAGTAAGGTGACAACTAATTGAGATGATGATATCAATTGCTTGTGCCACAATACATTTTATGATTCCTCATCAAAGGAACGTTAAGAAAATTGAGCTTAAAAAAACTTTCCAATTCCAATAAACTTAAAATTACAAAAAAAAAATATAGAAATAGAATGAAAGCTCCACTCATATGCAGACTAGATTTTATTTTTAATTAAAAAAAGAAAAAAGATTAACCAAATCACTTACGTACGCTTACGTATGCTATGATAATAGAGAAACTTCCACACTGTCAATAGGAAGTATGTATAATATGCACACCTCACAGCACTTGATAACTCCGATCCTAATTCTCATGACACGTATTCATAAATTCATAGCACTACTTCCAAAAATCTGTGTAATCTCCTTTAATATCAATAACAGAGGAAGGAAAGATGTAATTACTGCTTTGAATATGGCTAGTGGCGGCGATTCCCAAGTAACGTGTACTATGAAGGTATTAAACACAACGCAAGTAAATTCCTATACGTTTATGTAATATATATATATATTATTCGTCCACCGGGCCAGCGAAATTCCTTGATATCACTAAAATTACTGAAACCAAAAAAAAGTTCACTAAAATTCACTAAGCGATGCGACCAATTTTGCACTTCACAATAATTTGCTCTTGACTGAGCGATAGCATGAGGTAGCTGTTTTGACTATGTTTATACTCGTACATACATATGTAACAATCGAAAAAGTACCGGTTGTGCGGCGTGAACCGATATACCAAATGCCAACCATGAAATGATTTTCTGCTCTTATCGATAAGAATCTGTAATTGAACAATTTATGCAAGTACCATAAAAAAAAATTGTCAGAACGAAATTGCAGCTTCGATGCTTTTAAATACAATATCTCTCACAATATATAAAAAATATTCAGTACTTTAAATTTTCATGATCGATCACTATGGCACTTTTGGCGTGATCTCAGTAAAACTATTTCACCTTTTGACCTTTCTTTTCCCACTTTTATGGCCCCACGTTGGGCGCCAAAAATTTTGATATGCACTCCAAAGTGCGTATCTTCTAGCTCAGTCGATGGGAGTAGGTTCAAAGCTGGAAAAGATAAAGATATTGGGCGCCACGTGATCTTTTGTTTCACACTGGATAGATCACGAAACCTAGGTCACAAAACAAAAAAACGTAATTGTATGCGATATGTGTTTTTTTAATAAAACGTAGATAATACAAAAGAATGGAATCGCTACCGCCACTAAGCCATCATATAGTAAAAAAATTGCTTTTATATTATTTAAGGAAAAGAAAAATATTCAATATATCTTTAGTGTAAATTTGAAATAGGTACTCAACTTTCACTCCATGGCTCTCCCTGCCACGTTGCAGTAAAATTAATAAAATTTTTCCGTTCTTCACGCTAAGTCCATGGTTCCTTATCCTTCCTCTTCTTTTGGCTTTATTTGTACACCTTTCTTTTTTTTCTTTTTTTTTTAATTATTCACCTTTTAACTTTTGACTTTTTAACCGAAACTTCTTATTTTAAAAATCTTTATTTTAAAAAGAATCTTTTTATCTCATTTTATGTGCTTGGATTTTAATTATTGAAACTGAGTTCCTCTTCACTACTTCACAGCTCAACGACGAAAGAGATCGATTGGTCTCTCGTCTATTTTTCGATCACTGATCTCAAAAAACAATATTTTCGCACATCCGCTTGAGGGAGTGCATTCAATGATTTTCGAAAGTGTTCTAACAACGAAGAATAGTACACTTTGATTAAGGCATGTTTCCACTGTGTGTAATTTATAATCACTTTGCTATTTTACATGTTTTGAATGTTCTTTGTTATGCGTTTAATAGTGTCTATTTTCCTTTTTTTTTTTCCATTAAATTTTGAGGCTTACGACGGAGTAGAACTTATTACAATTTTTGGGGTCTCACTGTATGGCTCAGTGTGCCCTTTTGATACTTTTATTTATATTTTTTTTTTGTTTTGTTTATTATTAACGTTGTGGTTAATTATTAATTTTGTTTTGTTTTATTATTATCGTTTTGTTTTACCATCATCGTTTTGTTTTATTATTGGTTCAGTCGAAGGAACTTGGACTTGCTTTCTTTGTATGACAACATACTTCGCGGTTATAAAATCTGTTAGCGTGGGAGAAAGGCTCATGGATATCAACGCCTCTATGAAAATTATTTATTACTCTAGGATGGCTAGATGGTTCAGCGAGAACAATATATATCTTTTGTACGTGTACAACTAACTCAATTCTTCACAAGTTTTCTAGACTTCATACTTTAAGCTAAATATGGTGATTAAACAATCGATCATAGTTTCATATGATTTTAAATTTAAAGAAATTTAGGAATAGAATAGTGATAAATTCTAATTATTACTTATGTGGTACTATAAACAGATCAGAAATGAAATTATAACTAACTTAAAAAAAAAGATCTAAATTATGTCATTTCGTAGAAAGAAACGGCGTCTCCATCCTAAAGTAGGATACGAGTGCTTGGCTAGCTGGGCGTATAATAACGGCGTCCTCCGTAGGAATGAATAAAGATGAATATGTGTACGTAAAAAGAAGTACATGTGCATGACTGATCCGTAACTCTATTGGTGCTATGACGTACTGACTTCTTCGAAGTTTGCTGGATAATTAATCGATCATTTCGTGTATTCCGCTTTTCTTCTCCTAATCGATAGCATTATGCAAGGTTCTGTAATTATAATTAAGGAATTCTAGTAGTATCGCGAGTTCAAAAGAGGACATACACAACATTTATTGAATCCACCACCATATGAATTTTGGGAGCGTAACACCTTCCCAATCTGCTTATAATTAGTATTGTTGGTCTTGATACGTATACAGGCGAAAGAACACGCCAGATAATATCACATGTGTCTAATATGATATTTCTGACGGTGCTTTTGCCCATTTTAATGCTCCATGATAAAAATTTAGGGCTCACTCCTTGGGATAAAAATCTGTAATAGCATGCTCGCCAGTCTGCATTCGAAGTATATTGCGGGCCGAATTGAAACTTTTGTTAAGTCCTGCTGAAAAAGACTGAACCAAAAATCATACACAGATGTCGTCATCCTTGTGTGGACGAAAAACTCTTCTGGGTCTAATTCTTTTATCCTTTGGTACGTTGCTGCGAAATACCCAGAAATATCCCTGTCCATATTCAGTGGTCTTACCCACTTCTCCTCCTGCCATTCCGAAATTTTTTTGCATTCCATGTACAGTATATACAGATTTATAAAATCGTCGAATAATTCCAGTATATCTTCCATTTAACAGATCCTTTTCAGAAACTTATATAAAAACAAAATCAAGCCAACTGTCAAATAATGTGACGGCCCGTGGCGTTGTGATCACTTCATCGTTGAACCCAAACGGGCCGAAACTGAATGTAACGGAACGGGCGCTATGTAATTAGCACTTAAAGAATGCTGTGTTGCATAAAATTGCAATGCCTGATATGCAATGAATGAAAGAATGCTTACATGCAAAAATGAGCTTGAATATATTGTAATGAAAATAGTTTAACATAATTACAAAAAATGTTTATCATAAAAATTTTTGAAACTTTATTGTTCAGGTTTAAACTGATCTCATCCATTGGCATTCAATCATACCACATATCCATCCCATCCTGGCTTCGTATGCATTCCATCATAGATGGCACAACAACTAGATGTCGCATGACATACTAGAGCAGAGTATACAAATTGTGAAATGGGTAGTGCGTTTTGGAATGGACCATAACATATTTTAGAGCGTGCTGAAAACAAGTGTTTTTATAATAGCAGTTTTGCATACATTTGATCGACTTCTTCAACACTTCCGGAATGGACCACCCAGCCACATAAATTTGGTACACTTTTTAGGTACTGCATGCGACATCTAGTTCTTGTGACATCTATGATTCCATCTATCTAGCGATCCCACCCACCTAGTCATTAAGGATTAGGTAAGCAGAGGCGACAAGATTAGAAATTTTTCGTGTTTTCTATAAAGAGACAAGTAATATAATATACTTATGTCTTTTGCATGAATGGGGGAAAAGAACTTGACTATGCATTATTGTAGTACGACTGAGACAACAAAAATGATCTATTTTCGTAAATAAATGAGAAGGGGCGGAGTTTTTAGATTTTACTCTCATAAAATGTTCACGCGCTCTTGTGCAAACAGGCTTTATCCCAATTTTTTTCGCTGAAATCCCGATATTTGTTTCTGTAATCCTAGGATATTTGAATAACACGTGCTTCTGTTTACATTCGCTTTGTTCTGAAAAGATTAAGTGGGAGAAACTCATGCTGGATTCTCTGATATTTGTGGGAAAAATGAGAATTTTATTTGAGATGATTTTACATCTCCTTTCAGCATCTTTCATAACCGATGTACATTATTATGAATAGTTTGATAGGATTTTGAGGGATTCAATAAGATTTTGTCGTCCGGGTAATCCTTAGTTCTCTCGATTTTTGTTTTTAACTCGCTGTCTCAGCCGCACTACAATAATGCATAGCTAAGATCTTTTCCACCATTCATTGAAAAACATAAGTATATTATATTACTTGTCTCTTTCTAGAAAACACGAACAATTTCCAATCTTCTCTTAACTTATCCTTAATTTTGGTATTGACTAGATGGGTGAGATCGTTAGATAGATGGACTGCATACGAAGCCAGGATGGGGTGGATATGTTGTATGATTGAATGGATGTGATAGCTAGGTAGATTGGATGCGATTGGATTGAATGTAGTAGACAGACCTATAAATGGAACGATATTACTAATGAAGAGGAAGAAAGAATGGATAGCGTAAATAAATAAGATGGATACATGTGATGACCATATGGTTCGCTGGAATGAGGAATTACTAGAAGGATGTGGCGGTGGAATGAAGGATCTTTAAGATTACTGGAAGGATGAAATAGATAGAGGAAGTAGATAACTAAGAGGGGAATAAAATAGCAATTTTTAAATTTTTAAAAATTTGGGTTTATTTTATTTTTTCAATCCCTTTGTTTTGGTTCTGGGATGCCGCGTTTTTGCGACAATACTTTCAGAACCACTCTATACTAACTATCAAAATTGTAACCTGAAACAAATTAAATGACCTTTTTTGACTGGAATATTATGAAGAATCAAAATTTCTCATATAGACAACTTTTTAGTTCTTTATAAGTAAATGCACGTGTCGTACCGTACATGCTTAATAAAAACTCTAGTTCGAAGGTTAGCAAGCATTAGTATTCTCTTTAGTGTACATAGGATATACCAAAATCATTAAATATACTTAATAAGCGCATTTTGATTATGGAAATGGATCTCGATAATTTTCTACTTGTGTATTTTTATTCACTTATTGCTCCCACATTATCTAGAAAGTGTAGGATAGAAAACCTTTCTCCTTACCATCTACAATATCCACGACTAGAGAATATTTTAAAACTTGAAAAAAGAAAAGAAAAAGAATTGGATTCAATTAAAGCTTGAAATTATATTAAATTGACAAGATAAAGTTTTAAAATTCAATTTACGGATGAATGATCAATGATTTTGCCTTTTCTGTAATGGTCTTTGGTATAACGCTGTTATGGTCGTAGCATATTGCATATAGCAATATGCTACACTGAGATATACTGTAGCATGTATGCCGGCCTGTGGTTAAAACGACAGCTGAACACACCCCAAACTCGACGAACGAGCTCGGTGTGGCATGCTGGTGATGAAAAAGAAGAAGAAGACTAAACTTTGTATTGTAGGTTATTCTAATCAAGTGCGACATTAAATTTTATTCCCGGGAAACGAAAAAATTAGTTAAACATCGAAAAAGCATTCTAGGAAATATAACATATAACAACCTCAAATGTTTATAAAGAAATCTTATTATACGACCAAAGTAAGAAGTGTTTATATCTGACACGTGCAAACCACATTGCAAGTGTTAACAGATAAAGATTTTTCCTAGAACCAAACAAAATCCTGAAAAATAATGAACGTAAAGGATCGAAACGGGAAACTGTGAACTTTTAACCAAGGTAAGGATGATAATAATAAATCCTTTCCCATTGAAATTGTATGGGGAGAAAATTATCCAACAGAATTACAAAAATTAATATGGATATTTTTAATATGAACTTCATCTTAAGTGTAAAAGGAAAGGAGCTTCTTCAGTGCCAACTGAAGAAGCTCATCAATGGATAGGTTGCGGAGTGACATATACTGTATTTGAGTGCTTTAAAACAAAAAAATAACTGTAATCTATCCAGCTACAGACAAAATCTTGAAAGATATTCAACACGCGGAAAATTTCTGCTGCAAGAGACACTTGAATCAGAGCAGTTCGATCTACAGTGCAGGTATAAGCTATTAGAACATAAGTAAGAATCCGACCGCATTGTCCACGAAGACCAAGAACCAAAAGAAAAAGAGTGATTCGTTCTCATACAGGATCTTAAATAGGACGGCAAAACCTTGGAAACGTTATAGGCATTAGCAGTTGTCCCTGAAAGGGATATGCAATCCCATCGTGATTTAGATGCCTCCCATTCAATACTATTGAAAAATGTCCGTGATTCCGGTTGTGAAGCAACTGGACCTGTTTATGCAATTCTTTGTTGTCCGCTTCGAATGTACTTCCATTATCAACCATCATTTTGTTATTTACGCGCTCATTTTTAACCCACTGAAAAGGAGGCTCCAGAAATACCTTGTGAAAAGTCACATTTATACTGGATACAGGATAAATAATATTTGCTTATTCGCCGACTTTTATCAAACAGCAACATTGACGTATACTGCATTCGAAGGAGAGAAGCTATTGGAAAAGTTCCTCCTAAAGAAGGAAATTGACAAGTTTAAATAAATTCAACATTGAAGTGTTGAGTTAAGATTTTATTATTATTGAACAGAAATATTTTTCAGTATAAGAAGCTCCACTTATGACACAGATTTATAGGAGCAATAGTTTATAGTTCTTTCTTCTATGCAAAAAAAATCTTACTTTTATTTTATGCAATGAATGAATATATTTGATACAAGTTTTCGAATAAGAAGATATAGACCTAGATTATCTATGTCTAACGATATCATGTAAAGTTATCATGCGAACAAAGTAAATGGTTATAAAAGTAGTTTTGTTGATGATTCCCGCCTAATTTTTAGTATAGATATATACTGTTGTTGTAATAAACATACTTTATCATAACGTGATGAAGCTCTAGGGCTTTTTATTCTCTCCTTCACTATCCTGGAGCCCTTTCGCATGAAGGTCGTCTAAGTCCGCTCTAGTCTCTTTACAGGTCAACAAGGGACTCTAAAAAATCTTGCCCTCAGAGTCAGATGGGTGGCTGGGGCATGCAAGGAAGGCATAACATCTGCGCCTTCGATGTGGATGCAGGTAAGTGACGTAAAGGTCCCTTCAGGACTGAATGTGTGCCGGCGGTTTTGGTTAAAGGCACGAAATTTTTTTTTGATTATGGCAGACGTCAGCGGCAGGTTTTTCGTGGAGCTAGCGTGCCGCCCTGCAGTCAACGCTGTCCGTCGAGTGATCTGTCAGCTCATGCTGGCACTCTGGACTTCACGTCCAAGCCAATCACTCAGCATAGTTCCATAACAACGCAGTACTTCCTAATAAAACCAATTCTTCATGAAACATGCATATTTGTTGGTTTCGAAATTTGTTCAACAATTCTCTGAGAATATTAAGTGAATATGTATTATACGAGAATTATTATTATCAACTCACTGTTAGCTCTATATCTAGTAGAGTTTATTAGCTTAGCACTAATTCCATTATATAATCAACAACAAACTCTTATAAATACCGACGGAACGAAAATTTATTCTTCACACTGAGCTTACAATACTTATGTAAATCATCTCCTGCAGTTTAAAAGCTCTAGACAATTGCTGCAGACTTATAAGTCTGAAATCCATCATCTAAAGATATGAATACACGATAATGCAAACCCTTGCAAGTATTACATATGGATACAAAGAAGAAAATCAACGAAAGCCATGGAACTTATAACCATGAAACCTATAATAGTTTAGTTTTAAACGTTTTGAATCAAATAAAAATTTTTTAATTAGTAGAGTAATGCGATTGTGTTGTGTTCCGGTTAATACTTAGAAACTAAAGGGGTCCGTGTAAATTTTTCTTAGCCTACCACTTTTAATAATGTATTATACAGATTATTGATTAAAACTCAATCAGAAAATTTGAATTTAAATAATATTTATTTTTATTAATTATATTTTAAAATTGCTAAACGCGATCAAACTTTTTTTAAATGGATACAAGAAGATCTTTATACTTTATAAACTATCCTTCAGACTCTCCAAAAACAAAATCAAGACTGACACTAATTTTTTTCGAAAACAATTACAAAGTTTCAAAAACTGGTCTTCTCTTAAAACTACTGCGAAAACGTAACCATAATCGAAAGAATTTTACAAAACAATTTAGATTGTGGAGTAGTACAAGAAAAATCTAAGGAGAGGATTACAATGATTATAGCGGGGCGTATAAGCCGGTCTAAACTCACAATTAATGTTAAGGTTACCTGATACGGTCTAGTTTTCAAGCTAGAAATTATAAATACCCCCAAAGAGAAATGAAAAACCATTTCCATCTAGATCGAGCAATAAGAAAACAAGCACCAATACCGTCTTCAGGAAACCTATACACAATCATTTTATAATTTAATATCAGGAAATCCAGAAAATGGAGGACTCTTCATCATCAATCTACGACAAGTCCGGGGCGAAAAGAATTCCAAAAATATCTTATTCGAAAGATAGAAGCGATAATATTTATATTCATGGAAAATAACTACTTAAAGAAAATAAAAAGGTTTTCTAAGGTGAGGTAAGACGATTGTTTACTTTTCTCTTAATGTCCTTTAAATTTATGCTCTTCTCATTGCAATTTATTTTATGGTCTCCTTCCTTCAACGCTGTAACTTTTCGAATCTTTTCTCATTTTTTGGATATGATCCAAGTGTATTACGTGCCATTACTTACAAGCACTCTTCACTCCCCCCACATTATCTGTTCATAATTCAAATACTTGTTTCCCTCGTGTTGGATGGAGCAGGTCAGTGCCTCAAGTCCCCCAAAAATAACAGTAGGAGGCACCATAAACATGTACACTACTCCACAGAAATTTCAATTGCAGACCATTAGGCCCTGAATGGAATGGCGTTATACTCTTAACTGTATTTGGGTACAAAATATCATCCTTTAATTATTCATTGTCCTCCAAGTAAACAATTGTTTTGCATTCTCCTTAGCAATGTCGACCC
This sequence comes from Dioctria rufipes, assembly GCA_963924295.1. Classification (NCBI taxonomy): domain Eukaryota; kingdom Metazoa; phylum Arthropoda; class Insecta; order Diptera; family Asilidae; genus Dioctria; species Dioctria rufipes. Next base: position 120,946,942 of record OZ002742.1, read on the forward strand.
CTAAATTTCGTCGATGCTTCTTGCACTTTTAGATGTTGTTATGGTACATAATTAAGAAAGAGAAGCGGAGAAAGAATTGCATCACGATAGAAATACAAAAAAAAACGTTCTTTAGTAAAAGGACAATGGCCATTGGCTAGCAAAGAGAAGTCAGGGTTCATGCAATTCCGTTATTTACTGCACAGTTCAGTCTGAAATTATGAGCACTATCTTTCCATTCTTTATAGTGTCATCCTCGACTTTTGCAGATTCTTAAGGAAACCCACAACAGTGTTAGTAAGTGGAGTGCAGTGGAGCAGATTTTACATGCATCCAGATACAAAAATAGCACAAAGGGAAGATTTTACTGAAATTGATGATGCGGAAATCTAGTAACTACACCACAATATTTGGGAGCGTGCAAAGAAAATTAAAATTAAGTTTATCGCCATTTGGGATGATAACATTGCAGTGAAATGTTATGGAGTTTTCCCTTCCATTTTGGCATGATTTTGGGAGTTCTATCTATCGTTCCTTCCAAAAATGTCAGGAAAAGTATGTATGGAATATTTTCCTTTAAGCAACTATAGTAGCTGAAGCATTTAGATAAATTGGTCAAATTGAATTCGCTTATGCTAATTTTATCGATAACTGATAAAATGCATATGTCCATCGAGTTTGCTTTCTGAAAAGACTGCATGTGAATGGCGCAATTCAGTTCTATACGAACCAATACATTTGTATTTTCGGAAGTTTGATTTTAAGTTCATTTGGTAGATGAAGTGCAGTTTTAGGTCAATTACTATAGCTAAATTTAGCTGAAAGCAAAAAAATATTTAGGAATCTTTAAATTTGCTTAATAGATGAAAAGAAGCTTAATTTTAGTAGAATAAAAAAGCTAATCCAATAGAATGAGTATTTTTAGTTAAGAAAAACGGAAAAGTCTTTATTCGTATCATCAACTGAAGTGAAAAGCTCTATAAATCTGGGTGCAGTAGCCAACTACAGAGCTTCATCGCCCGTATATCCCAAGATCATATGGAAGATTGGATAGATGTTAGATGCAGGAATTTTTAATACCTGAATTTCATACCGAAAATAAAAAACTAATATTCCTTTCTCTCGGGAAGTTGCACTTACATATTTCAACAAATATGAAACAGCATTGAATGGCATACATTTTCAGGCAGAGGATCCCAGTATTATAACTGTTGATAGCTTGTAACGCATGCCTCAGGATGCGTCCAATATTTCAATGAAATAAGTCACAATTAATCAAAGGTCATGTAACTTACTCTGTATGACTCGATCCCGTATGAATTATAAATATTACAATCGAAATTTACCTAAATGGGAAGTTGAGAATTTGTATACCAAAGCCAATTTTACCTCTTAAATATCATAATAATATCTAAACTCAATAAGTATTTAAAAAAAAAATACAAAATGAATAATTGAACAAATAATTATCTCAAAAATAATTCATGTCTGAATTCCATAATGAAAATAATAATATTTAGGGGAAGATGGGTAAAGATGAAACGTGGGGTAAAATGAAACAGGCCAGTAATTTCTTATGACTAATAAAGCAAGGGAAATTATTGAAACTGAATGAAACCCTTTTTCACAAAGGTTCTTTTATTTCATTCGTCGACACGCTGCGTAAAGTGATACACATGTTAGTGGAGAGTTTATTTATTTTTACATCAAAAGTTTTTTTAAGGCTTGGAAAATTCTGTTGTTAGTGGATTTGTATGTTAAAAACTGAGAATCTATTCGGCTTGAACTAAGGAATATAGTGTCTAATTTCAGTTGAGAATACACGATTTTGATATCTTAATTAATTTAATTCAAAAAAGTTGAATAAATTGGAAAAATTCTGGTGGGTATAAATGAAACAGTCTCGGGTGGGTAGAAATGATACACGGTTCCATTTCTACCCACGCTATCCTTTTAATTTCATCGACTACAAATTATTATTTTCTCCCTTTCTCCTAGTTATAATGCATAGAGTTTACAAAGAAAAACCAATAATGGATTGTTTTTCCCAGATAAATGAGAAAATCATTGGTAACAGTTCGAAATGGCAAAAACATTAGGGACGCCGCCTTTGAGTCCGAGCTATGTTTTTGTACTCTATCGCGATATGTAAAAAAGAAAAGACTGGTGCCCTATAGCAGCATGCACCCAAATACAGGCAAAACAGGCGAATTTTTAACCATGATCAGAACAGGCCTTAGAGCAGTATACAGGGTGTTTCCCTTAGGAGGTCAATAAAGCAAGAGGTGATAATACTCACCTATACAAACAAAAAATTGTATAGCAGGGGGTGTATCAACAGTTTAAGAGTTACAGGGTGAGTAAGAAGAAAAGCTAATTCTTCACAAAATACCCTGTATTTGTGCATGCAGAACTTCATGGCTTTTTCAACGACTGCTCAACTAGCCCCGTACACTTCTCCTGGCAGGAGTTATAGGAGTCTAAAATAAAAACTGGATTTTCTCACCATTTTTTTTTTTTTTTTTTTGCAAAACACTCATTACCATAAGTTTTTTTTTATACCCTAGATGAAATCATAGGGGTATACTAAGTTTGTCATTCCGTTTGTAACACCTCGAAATAATGATGGTAGAGCAAAATGGATTGGATACCCATTCATAATATTAAAAGTTATTTCGATTTTTGCATGTCCGTCCGTCCGTCCGTCCGTCTGTGCGCACGATAACTCAAGAACGCGTATACCTAGAGAGCTGAAATTTTGTACACGGACTTTAAAAAAAAAAGTAAAATTTAGTTCGAAAATGAGACAAATCGGGCAACTCCTTCGTGGGGTTGCCATATAAAAATTTCGTTTACCGCTATATATTTGGACACTGCCTGCGCGTCGACGTAGAGAGCTGAAATTTCGTACATGATGTTTTTACTACATTAGCAAATAAAATGTCAAAAATGGACTAAATCGGGCAACTCCTTCTTGGTGTTGCCATATAAAAATTTCGGTTTTTTACGTATACTTTGAAAACGATCAGTCCAATACATTTTTATTGTACTAAAAACTTCTGCAGAATACGAAATCCTATAAAATTGGTTATAATCGTTTTTTCTGTGCGACAAACCGTTCTAAAAATATATGCGAAAAACTACTTCAAAATCAATACTTGAATAGATCGGTGATCATACGAAATTTAATACGGGCATTCATCTAGGGTATTCTAAGAATTGGTCTTAGACCGATTCTAGCTTTTTTTACTTGTTTTTATATAAGCTCTAAGCTCCCGTCTTTAATTTGACCTATTATACCCTATGTGCTATCTGCAGCTGTTAAAGAGTTATTAGCTCAAAACCTATTCATGTCATACCGAAATTAGCCGATGTATTTTTAAAATTACGAGTTTTCAGTAAGGTAACAAATCTAGGTTTGAGAATAGCAATCAGAATAGGTTTTGATAATAACTCTTTAACGGCTGCATATATGTAGCACATAGGGTATACTAAGTCAAATTAAAAAGAAGAGTTTAGAGTTTATAGTTTTTATTAAAGAAAATTATATTAATGACCGTTTTGCAAAAAAAAGGGGTCAAAGTAAAAAAAAAAAAAAAGTCCGAAATATTTTGCTTAGATGACCGTAACTTCTGTGAGGACGGGGGTATGGGGCTGGTTGAGCAATCGTTGGAAAGGCGGCCATAAAGTTCTGCATATAATGAGCTCTTAACTGTAACTGTGCACCCAGTACTTCTTAAAATACAGGGTATTTTGTGAAAAACTAACTTTTTTCTTACAGGGTGACTCCTAAACGGCTGATATTGGTCCCCCCCCCTTGCCTTCCAGTTTTTTGTTTGGCTAGATAAGTACTATCATCTTCTGCTCTACTGACCTCCTAAAGGGAAACACCCTGTATACTCAGATAATCTAAAGTGTTTTATGCCTGTCTATAGTTGAGTGCCATAAATTAGCTTACGAAATGACAATAAAAAACAAAATTCCGATCCACAATAAGTGGCACGAAAAGGAAATGGCTTCAAAAGAATGGATGGTAAACTTCCGAAGGCGATTTGAGAGTTTTTCTCTTTGTTCCCCTGTACCCGACGGTTATAACTGCAAGTACAGCTTGCATGGAAGCTGCACTGCGCCATACTTCTTGCACGTGTAACCATGGCAGCTGAGGTGATAGTAATTTGACATTATACAGTTTTCAAGATGGCGGAAAAGAAATGTTTGAAAGAATTTGATAAATTTATATTGGGGAAAAGGAGATTATCTGGGATCATTTGTATTAAATCATTTACCAACATCTTCCTCTTCATTTTTTCTTGGGTTTTTATCATTCTGCTACTTCTTTTATTGCTATAATTTTCCAATTTACGCCTCAATGCCATTTTTTAAATGAACTTGCATGACAGATGATAAGACATCAACCGTACTGCCTTCTGCTGTCAAGTTAAAAATCGAGTTGGAAAGGAGGCTTGCATGTAAGCTGTACTATCTCGTGTAATCGGGTTAGCTAGGGCGACTTCTTTCAACACAATGTGCACATTTTTTTTTTTTTTAATTTGGAGAACGTGCTTTCAAGACTGGGCTGTTTTGCGATGGAATATCCATTTTAACCTGGATTAACTGCAACTACAACAGATTAAGAACCACAAAAGTTCAGTTATTGGTAGGATGACTTCGGGAATTAAGTCAACTAGATTTGTAAATCGCTTTCATTTATCTCAGGTTCTAGCAGAATAAGGATTAAAGTCAGTATGTCAGGTTACAAGTGAATAAAAATGAGTCTTAGTTACCACCATTGTAAGTGCTTCCGACAGTATATTCCCCCAGTTATGATTTTCCCCAGGGTCCACTTTAAAGCACATATGGTAAAAGGAGCTTCAGTTGGAAAACTGGTACTGGTGAATAAGTCCGGTTGGATGAAATCACGTATATTCCTAGAAGTGATGGCACATTTCGTAAAGCACACCTGCAGCATTTTGCTTTTAATTTCACATGTTTCAAATCTACCCATATACTGTTTCATTTATTCCCGCTGGTGGCTAAGAAAGTAAAAAAAGTAAAATATAAAAAAACAAATCAAATAAATAGATAGGTAGGTACTTATTAACCTATTTTTTCAAACCCATTTAAAAACAAAAACGCAAAATATCAACCAAATAGGTAAAATTAAATTTGGAAGCACGACGCCTGTTTCATGAATAATATATAGGAAGCCCAAATTTTGTGAAGATTTCCACCCGGACCAATAAAGCTAAAATTAGTTAGAGTTCTTAATTTAAGTGGTTTCTCCTTGCAAGCTAAATGTCCAGGGGTTTAGATTTTATCTTACATTAACAAATTAATGGGAATTAAGCTGAGGTAACATATTATAGATAAGTATATAGCCTAAATCTGGAGCAACATTATTGGCTTTAATATATTTTAATTTTTATTATGCAAGCATTTATACATGAATTATTTATAAAGATAATTATTTGTTTGTTTATTATTTGTTTATTTTGGAGGGAAAATTGGCTTTGTTTGATTTCCAAACTACATGTAGGCAGATTTAGAGATGAGTCATATGGAGTAAGATACATGACTTTTAATTAATAATGAATTGCTTAATTGAAATAATGGACGCATCCTAAGGCAAACTTATTCCTATATTCCAGTGGCGTGGCGTGGGCTTTGGGCAAGGGGAGCAGTCAGATTATAATTTTACAAAAGCGTTAAAATAACCATGCGATCAAATGTTATTGCATTGAAGCGGTTCTAATAAATTATCTATACCTTTCTCGATAGGTATTTCTTAAGAACTCCAGGAGTTAATTTTTGAAGAAAATAGGCAACTTACACAGTGAATTTCATCGACTGTGCGAATAGGAAGATGAAGCCCGAAACATGTCATATGTGTATATCCCGCACTTGCTTGGGTTGAAAATCATTGGAAAAAGATCTTTCCAAATAAGGTTTGCAAGCTAACCCCAAGGTCAATATCGAGCTCGTAAAACTTAACTTAACTACTCTAGGGGAGGACACAATAGATTAACTGTGGTCGCTGTGTTCGCAGGGTATTAGTGGATAAGTCTTCAATACTCTTAACCTTAAGCTGAAACATCCACTATCAAGGACGTGAGAATAGGCATGAATTGAAATTCTTACTTCCTTGCTTTCAAATTAAAATAAAAGGAATTAAAGAAATGATTATAATCAGGTCGCAGTGTACCTACTTGAATATTACACACTCTGTTTCAATCAAAGCTATAAATAAATTTGAAATTATTCATTTTGCCGAAAACGAAGGCAATGGTAAATGGTTTTCAGAATGTAGAGAGATACTCAAGAGTGTTCTAAGATGTTGTGTATGTTGTCTACTAATAACGGTATTTCAACTCTGTAAATTAAATTAATTATTATTCGTCGCCTTCATGAAACTGAGAAATTAATCTTTTGAGATGTAGCAGTGTTAGGAGTAACGTTTTTCGAGTATCTGGGCTCAGTCTTGAAATTCAAAACCGGGAATATATATCTTATACATTGGTAAAGTAAGACAGATAAGATTTTTACAGAATAACAGAATATAGATTTGATTCTCCTGAGTTACATATGGGTACGGCAGTTCAAAATAGCCAAAAAAGTAGATTCGCGATTATGGCATGACGGCGACAAATAAATTCTAAATAAACTAAATTAAAATATCTATAATTGCTCATTTGCTTATTTGTATCCAACTGTACGATTTTTTCATCAATATCATATTTCAAGTCATCTCTTCTCAAGTAATATTCCCCTATCCTACTTAAAATTCCCCTATAGAATTTACAATTTTCACTCGCCCACGCAGCTTAAACATATTTGCATATTTGTCTACAGACAACCGAAGTGCTTTCTAGCCGACCTACCGTCATGAAATTGTTGTTGGAAGCACAATTAAAAACAACTCCAGTCGAAACAAATTCAACATGTCTTGTTCACGAGCGCGATTTATCGCATGCGACAGAGCTCTGACAAGCTGCAGCAATGTAGTTGTCGCAGAACATGCTTACTCTTTCTACATTTCGTGCGATACAAAAATTTATCGCAGCAATGCTCTTAGTTTGGTGCGATTTTCACCTTAACCTCAACATTTATGTTTGCTTACATTTGTAATCGAATGCTAAAGCTCCGCAGTGATGTCGAAATTTGCTATAATATGTGAATATGTATATAAATATCAAAACATAAGTAATGTAAAATTACACACAAATATCTCCTTGCCACCACAAAATTAAACAAATTAAGTTGTAACCCCTGTCAACCTTGTGAACGTATGGGGCGATAAAAACCAGTCGTAAATAGCGATAGATCTATGTAAAGAGCAGGACGTCACCAAAACAAAGTTCCCTAATGACAAGTTAGGAAGCTTGCGAGAGTTCCGAGTGTTTTACATTTAAAATGCACAAGGCAAAAGGAAGAAAGAAAGAAAAAAAAATCAAAAAAAAAACTCAAACTCTCTTTAAAACTTTTAAGAATAAAGATAAAAAATGTGAAAACGCAAGTTGCTCCCACGCTTTTTTTGAAAACACGTTTTTGCTGAAAAATGGAGAGAATCGGCCAATGTTTTTTATAGCATGGCCAATGTTTGTTAGTGTAATTTCTATGCTAATTGAGCAGCACGCGCTGGGAGAAATTCTTGCTGGATTCTCTGATATTCTCGGGTAAAATGAGAATTCATTTGAGAGGAATTTTACATCTCCTTTCAGCATCTGAGCCAAAGCGAAATTTATCTTTTTCTTAAAAATGGGAGGTAGTGTGACCTGATGTACATTATTATGAATAGGTTGAAAGGATTTTGAGGGATTTAATAAGATTTTGTTTTTCGGGTAATCCCACGTTCTCTCGATTTTTGATTTTAACTCGTTGTCTCAGTTGCACTACAATAGAGTATAGCCAAGTTCTTTTCCCCCATTCATGCAAAAGACAAAAGTATATGAAATTACTTGTTTCATTCTAAAAAACACCAGAAATTTGCCCATTTTGCTCTACAGCTTCTTAACTTGTCATTAGGTTAACGTTGACCAAAATATCGCACGTTTCGTATCGCGCTCGTGAACAGGGGTTTAATCTATCATAAGAAAATGTATCCATATGCTACCGGTATAGCAGTGTTCGAAGGTTACTGTACACACTGTAACTGGCGAACGAGCAACAGAGATGTGTGACGTTATAGGTACATTCCTGACGAATTCGAATGCCATATATTTTGTTTGACATTGGGCCCTATTCTGTCGGTAAAATTTTATCATTTTATGTTATGTTATGCCTTAAAATAAAATATTTCCCTAAAATCCTATTCTGTACCAGAAATTTTATTTTATTTTATGCATCGTAACATAAAATATTTCCTGTTATGGAGCATAACATAAAAGAACCTAAGCAGCACATTTTAAAGGTATTTTGACACATTTTATGAAAATGACATGCGTCAATGAACATTCGTTGTGCGAAAATTGTTTTAATTACAAACTAAAATCTCCACCGCCATACATAAAAATTACAATTTTGTTAGAAATTGTAGAAATTCGCACCAGTGCAGTGTATGATAAAATATAAAAAGTTAATTATATTTGCCTAGGTTTTAATTTTATGCAGAAGAGATCATACGATACGATATCTTCGCGATTCCTACGATCCATGTGAGTTGCCCAGCCTTAGGCTTCAAAAGTTCTTCCGGCTGGATAATTAATAAACTTCTTATATTGTGATTTGTAAAGTTATTTTGCAAATGTTTCGTTTTAAGAAAACAAATTCAAATACTTATATAGTAACTATAGCCTCATACCGGAAAGACATCTATTCCGTTCACTTTGAGTTAGGAATCTAAAATTGAACGGAAAGGACGTCTTTCTGCTGCTTTGCATTTCTACGGACATGGTTCGCATCAAACTCCAGTCAGGAGTTGTCATATTTTAGAACTTTTACACCCAAAGTATCTCAAGAGCTATTAAGAAAGCAACTGCTTTCATAAATGATTATTTAGTGGGTGATTTGATAGAGTATCACACAAATGTCAATTGACCAGCTGTTCAAAAAGTAATAGAAAACATAGCGGAATGTACTAAATATTTTATGTTACGTGTTCATAAAAGAATTCATAAAATTATTTTATGGAACCACGACAGAATACGAATTTTTAAAATATTTTATTTTCATTTTATGAAGAAGGGATTTTTTCGCCATAACATAACATAAAATATTATTTTATGAAAAATTACAGAATAGGGCCCATTGTTCGATTGCTGGTGGTAGCAGAACTGCACACTATTCACCCCCCCCCCCCCCCAGGCGCGGTGTCGTTTGCGATATCATAGACAAAGCCCGGCCGTGTTCGAATGCTATACTTTTCGTTGCATGTCGTTCGATATTTGATTGTTTTGTTCAGAGGAAGGTAATTTTATAACTGTTTCTCTTCGATAGTTTATAGCGAAGGACACATAAAAAGGATTAAGGGAAAATATTTTTTAATGAAAATATTTTGAAGAAATTTTTTGTCGTAAGTTTTATTTCTTTTCATTTTTATTTGTTTTAATTAAATTACATCGGAAAACCTAAAGGAAGCAATCAGTGTTGCCACAAGGGGTAGAAATAAAAGTAGCAAGACTCGAGGGAAAAAGTAGCAAAAAGAAAAAGAAGTATAAATTAATAGTAACATTTTATTTAAAAACAAATGTAAAAATTCTTTCTGTTAACAATAAAAAAAAATTAAAACAATTCATACAAAATAAAACTGAATAAGTCGCAGAATTAGAAAATATATGTAGAGCTTAGTTGAACAAAAAATATTAATTTTTTTTCTTAAATAAATTCATTCCATTTTACAGCATTGTATATTAAATATTTTATCTCGATATTTATGACTATTAAACGCGATTTTAAGTTGCTTTATGTAATTACGCTGTCCAGACAAAGTATTTTTCTTTTTTACTTTCTACTTACCCTTTTGCAAACATTATGCATTCAATGGTCTTTATGCCAAATCTATTTGACTTATTTGTTTTAGTTAGTTGGAGATCTGATAAGACTCGTTTAGTGGCAGCAGAACAGTGTGTTAGACACATTAAATTCATTACGAAGTCATAAAGTTCTAAAAAACTAATTATTGCCCCAATGAGTTTTTAAAAAGTCGAAAGATAAGTCAAAAATTTTTCAGGATCAGTTAACTGATTTAAATTCGATTGCACCTTTAAGATTCGCCATTGTGTACTAAGTTTTTTGTATATCAGAATGTTTATAAAGATTTGGAAATGCTTTTGATAATGGCTAAATAGAATCGTTACATTTGCATGCTCTATCGGGATCTAGACAATACAAGTGTTTTAAAATGTCGCTTTTGAAATCGAAGCGTTTTATTATTTGACTACACAATTCAACATAAAACGAAAAGATATGTGACCTTACAGTTGTCAAAAATGAATCCATTAAACCATTTTCTGCAATAAATAAATCAGCATTTGCACTGATGTATATCTCATTAAGCGGCAAATAATTCTCTTGATGTTGTAGGTCGATGTTATTCAGGCAATCTTAGTTATTTATTAAGTCAGGTTTAATGAAAAACGACAAAATTAACTTGTAACCTAAATTTTTCTTCTTGAAACTTAATAGTTAATAGCAGTTGCAACTTGACAGATTTGTGATAAAAAGTAAAAATATGTATATTTTACTTAAAGGATTTCGTCTTCTAACGAAGATGATATAAGAAATAATTGAAGAGCTTGCTATTGCACCAAAATTCAGTCAACAACTTCCTTTAAAGATAGACAGCTCGTTGGAGCTACATATGTCACGGATATTCCGATATTCTTTTAGAAAATTTATTTCGAACTTCCTCCACTTTGAGTATCTAATAAACTCGATTGTCTGAATTTATGTAAAAGTATAATAATAGAATAAAAGTATCAAAGTAGCATTTTTGCAATGACATGAAAAAAAGTATCATTTTTGCTACAATTGTAGCAAAGTGGCATCACTGGAAGCAATGCTTCCATTGCTTGCAAAAACGCCACCCCACTGCTATATTCGCGATTTAATGGGGAATTCAAAAGTCTTCAAATATGAGCCCAGGCCGTACAGCATCCCAGATGTGGAGCTTAGCGAAACAACTGGCATAATGGAGATAAAATTTATCAGGTGTGGAACGGTTATTTTACTTTGTTGAAAAATACAACAGTAGGTACTACACAGGTATAGTAATTACCAAAGAACTTAAGCCCATCTTTACCACTTCGGATAAGATTATTACATCGCATCTGTCTACAAAATAGAAAAACTTGACTATAGTCCAACTCAGGAAGCAGAAAAAGATACAATGGATATGTTCTATACAGGACTGAACGAAGTTCTCAAACTTACTCCTGTAAGAGATGAGATATTTCTCCTATATATCTGATATCTCTTAGAGGAATAAGATTGAACAATTCTTTCAGTCCTGTATAGAGCTTAACCATTCTGCCCAAGACTTTATTTCAACCACCAATAGCAATGATGACATGATAGCAAGATGTTTTCAGCTCTCAACATATTATATGTAGGTATAGATTTCTTCAAATAACACACAAAATTTCATACTGTGTTTTAGTGATTGCAAATAAGTTTTAAAAAACTATCAGTAAATAGTACATGTACCATTAAAAATGGAAATAATATTTGCTATTTAATAGCTAGCCAATGGCAAAGCACAGAGTAAAAAACAAAAATCATTGGAAACGAAATATCGTACGCAAGATTTAACCAAAATGAATAGATTTGAAAAAGGCAATTTTTTACAATACATAGTTACATATATTTTTGTCTTTTTCTGTTCTTAATAATGATCTAATTGTAATTGATTAATTTCATACATGTTAAAAGAATGTAATATACATAAATTAACTGTTTCAACACAGCATTTTTCAAAAACAGATGAGTTTCTCCATCCGCACTCAGAGAAAAAAAAATGTCAATTACAGCTTTCTTCTGGCTTTAATTTAACAATTTTACACAATGATTTTCATTCAAACAGGAAATGGTAAATGTTACTCTTAGGCCATAGTTAAAATATCAAAAAATAGTTGTTTTTAAAATTAACACTTTTAAAACGATCATGACAAACCTGTGTATTTAAATTAACACGAATAATGTCTGAGAGAATTCTTATTTTAACCATAGAATCTACACCATATCCTGACTCTATGGTACAAATTTAGCTCCTTGCTATTGAGTACAAAATGTATTGAATTGGCGTGTAGTGTGACATTTAGACCAGGAAATAAGATAGGAAAAAAGATAAATAACACGGAAACACTAGTGCTATGTTTATTTTACCATCGAGATACTGGCAACATATCCACTTACAATCTATCCCTCTCTTTGTTGTATTATGCCACATAAATTCTTCATAAAATTTATTACCAATTTATTACCGATAGTTTTCTTTGGTTGAATGTAAAGTTAAATTCCACTTTGAACTAAAAATTTAGAAAAATTCAACTTCACTGTTTTTATTTCTAACACTGAGCTCTTGAAAACAGAAATCCCGAGTTTTTTTCTGTGGTAACCCCTTTACTATTCAAAACTCAAAACGCAAATAAAATAACTGCACTAGCAATCTCTATAGGATGCTTCCGCCTATGAGGTCAATAGAGCAGGAGGTAATAGTACTCACCTAGACAGACAAAAAATTGTATGGCAGGAGGGGGATCATACCAACCGTTTAGGAGTTACAGGTTGATTAAGAAAAAAATCTAGTTTTTCACAAAACACCCTGTGTTATAAAGTACAGAGCGTATGGTAACAGTTAAGAGAACATTGCATGTATGGCCTTTCCAACGACTGCTCAACCAGCCCCGTACCGCTATCAGGAGTTACGGGGGTCTTAACAAAATAATTCGGACTTTTTTACTTTTTTCTTTACTTCGACCACTATTTTCTTTTCCAAAACGGTCATTAACATAACTATTTTTTATAAAAACTATAAACTATAAACTCTATTATAGCGCATGTGCTATACGCAGCCGTTAAAGAGTTATTAGTTCAAAGGCGCATCTTCATTCATATACACTCACTAGAAAAAGTCTGCGTTCACCAGCTGTCAATCGGATAGTAACGTCAAAATATCAAAAACGAACAAATATTTTCCAGATTTTAATTCATCTATTTATTACATATTTCTTAAACATAGACACAAAATCATTTATTTCGCTTTCACTTTTTTAGATAACGGCACTTTTCACAGAAAACACACAAAAACGGGACAGAAAAAGTCTGCGTTCACTTGTAACAAAAGTGATGAAATATACGATAATAAAAAAATTCGAAGTTCATTAGTAACTGGTTGGGTATCCTTGATTCTTCAGGACCTCTTGGAGTCTTTTTGGCATTGAATTGACAAGCTTCGTTGTCTCCTCAGTACTTGTCTTCTCCCATTCCTCTTTGAATACAGCTTTCAACATTTCTTTACTTGTAATTGAGTGTTGACGAACCCTCCTTTCTAGTGAATCCCATAAATGTTCGATGAGATTAAGGTCTGGTGATTGTGGGGGTGTATGTAGCTGTTTTGGCACATTGTAGAGTAACCAAAGCTTTACAATCTCGGCTGTATGCTTCGGATCATTATCATGTTGGAAGCAATAATCCGTACCTAAGCCGAGGTTTCTGGCACTTTCTTTCAAATTATTTTTTAAAATGTTGAGGTAGTGAAATTTATTCATTGTCGATTCAATAAATTCCATCTTCCCAACGCCATTACTCGCCATACACCCCCACACCATTACTCCACCACCACCATGTTTTACAGTGGGAAGCAAGTTTTCTTTTTGGAGTGCTGTTCCTGATTTTCTCCATACCATTTTGCGCCCTTTTATGCCGAAAATGCAGAATTTGCTTTCGTCTGAGAAGACTACATTCCTCCAAAACTCTATTGGCTTGTTTATATGCTTCTTTGCGTTTTTGTCGGTTGACCCGTGAAATAAACGGCTTCTTTCGAGCTACCCGACCGTGGAATCCATACTTCTTGAGAATTTTTCTCGCAGTATCAGGACAAATATTTTTGTTATACCTTTCCTTTATTTCAGTTGCTATTTGGAGTGCAGGTAGTCGTGGATTTTTCTTTACTAATGACACTATATGTCGTCTTTCCCTGCACGACAACTTTGATGGGCGGCCGGAACGAGGCTTGGAGGTGAATTCTCCTGTCGATGTGAAATTGTTTATGGCTCTTTGAACTGACGAATATTGTCTTTCCAATATTTTCGCTATTTCTCTGTAGCTGTTCCCATCTTTCCATAATTTTATTATGGTTTTTCTTTCACCTACACTAATTTCTTTCCTTTTATTTTCCATGGCAAGAAAAAATTTAATTCACAAAATAACTTCTGCAAGAAACTACTTGATCATCAGCTAAACTAAATAGCAATGAATAATAAACGCAATAAAGCCTTATAAGGGTACACTTGAAGCGGTATATTTCGGGGAATCCCAAAATTCAACAAGTGAACGCAGACTTTTTCTGTTCCATTTTTGTGTGTTTTCTGTGAAAAGTGCCGTTATCTAAATAACTGTGAAAGCGAAATAAATGATTTTGTATTTGTCTCATGTTTACGAAATATGTAATAAATAGATGAATTAAAATCTGGAAAATATTTGTTCGTTTTTGATATTTTGACGTTAGTATCCGATTGACAGCTGGTGAACGCAGACTTTTTCTAGTGAGAAATCTGTACGATATTCTAAAAATAAAAAAAAATAAAACACAGCCATCACTTTTTATAACACACTAAAATACATAGTAGGATTAAACATGAAAATTTTTGATTCAACTATTTGAATGTGAAATCAATAAGAAAATTTGTTGTATATATTGGTATATCCATGTTTAAACATGCTGACATAGTAAATTCGACAATTCTTTTTAGAATGTATTTAACTATCTCATGTAGAATTTCTTCACAAAAACATGGTTTAAAACATCTTATGTTCAAAAGGCATCTTCATTATAATCTTATTTATAATCCAATCAGATATAAAAACATTTATCCTGTTTTGTGCAAGGTTAGAAGTTAGTAGTAACATTCAAAACCATTTGTGATAATTGAACCTAGAGAATGTTGTTTTAGCATATTTTAATAACAAAATTCCTAGTTACTACTAAGGGGGCTATGGTTAAGAATTGCAAAAAGAAATTGGTGAAAATATAATGCATTAAGCGATTAATAACAAGCAGATTAGATAAAATTAAAAATAAGGAAATTCATGATTTTATCTCTGAAAGCACTAAATAATTTTTTCAAAAATTCAGTTTTTATATACACTCGTGTAAAATCGCACAAAACTTCAAGGTCGTTTATTATTCATCTTGGTGGGGGAGGTATGAAGCTAGTTGCTGAATATAAAAAAGAATATACAACTTATCATACAGTGTAAAATATTGTAAACAATTAAAATTAATATTATCATATAAGACGAGAATTAAATTTGGAGTTTTTATTACACCAAAATGTTTTCCTTATATTTAATTAGAAAGTTTAATAGAGAAAACAAGTATTTACAGGAGGTCAGCAGAGCTGGTAGAAGCATTAGAGAATCGTATTTTATTCTAAGAGATCGAAAGTAAAACGTCGCTTATCAAATTTAATCTTCTGAATCATAGAATTTATATCAATTTCAGAAGGTGCTAGTATCTTGAGGTACCACTTCTCCTTATCAAATGAAATCTGATCATATTTTTCATAATATGAAACCATTTCTAGGATGACTCCTTAAAAGTTCAATGATAGAAAAAGAAGGGTCTTCTTAAGCTACATACATAAGTAGCATTACAAATCCAAGGCATTGTGAAGGAAAAATTAAATCAGGTGAAAAAAGGATAAAATAGAAGACGGAACATTGCCTCAGAGAAGTCGCTGATTAACTTGGAGCTTATCTATCCGTTAACGGTTATTTGACAAAGATTCCACACAGGTTACTCACCCCATCATTTATATCGATTGTCAAGCACAATTTTTACACAATTTAAAATTAATGTGGAATCGTAGGAATAGAAGCGGTAACAAATTTTTTTTTTTTTTTTTTAGGTAAATTGGTTAATGTTTACCATCTAGGGCACATAAAATAGGACAACAAACATCAATTTCAATTTAGCATTGCATTTACAATGGTTAGTAACATACGGATAACATGTTAATGTCGAAAACAATGACTTTCGAAGTAATAAATTCTCACATCCAGCGTCCTTTATGCGAAATTGTAAGCTCTCAATTTAATTGCGTATTAAATTTCATGCCCCGGTGAATTTTACCATTAGACCTATATTAGACACGGTCCAGTAATCCATTTAGCACGCATATGTGTTCCGCCTTGGAATATGCTACGAATTTCATTCCACGCTGTCTGCAGTTAATTTCGTATTCGCTGGGAGTAAGTCGCCATGAAGTTCTGTAGAGTGCAAACTATATAGGAAGATTTTGTAATATTGCATCTGCCAATTCAGTGCCTATAACTGCTTACAGCTTCCTCTATATTGGCAAACGGATGCTGTAGAAACGAATTGACTACTTGCTCTTGGCATGCAATTGAGAACAAAGTGGGTGCATATTTTGAATGATTACTACAATAGATAGAGGAAAGGATAAGGCAAGTTGGGAGCCACAACTACAGCGACCTCGCTCCCATTGACAATCAACTGTATGTATATGAGAGATCCTTAATCCTGAAACCAAGTAATGGATGAACGAATATTGTGATTAATGGATAGAACGATATTCGAGATAAAGGAACACTTTGCTGGGGTGAATATGAACAACGTATGAGCACGATTTGAAATATGAGTTCCTCCTGCAAGGAAAGTGGAGCCGACGAAATTGTCATGTGTACTACGTGGATACGTGAATTTCAGAAATGTTATTTGTGCTGGATGACAAATTAATGAGACGCGCTGTTGACAAAAATCCATTTTTTGGGGAATAATTTCTATTTTACTAAATTGAAAATGAAATATGTTTTCCCATTTTTGTTGATAGGAAACACAAATATATTTTTTATGAGCTACTCTAATGTTAACCCCTCAGAAATCCAGGATGAAATCACTTAACCGAAGCAAGCTAAGATTCTTTATTTTACAAAATGATTAATAATCTCCACGGCAAGAGGCAGCCAGCTTAAATTTTGGTATAAATTATAAATATGTATACCCGAAAACATTAACAGAGTTTTAGGCAATTTATATTAAATGAATGGTAATGAGGGCAGAAAATTATAGGGAAATTTCGTCACGCTTCAATTATTTGATCGCAAGAATGCTAGTAATGTATTTGTCCTTGCATTCCAACTGAAGTACAAATCGATTGTTTGTGACAGGAATCTTAAATCCGTCCATCAGGCGGTATGCGCTGCCCCCATAAATGTTGACTTGACAGTTCGAAAAAATAATTCTTCAAGAAAATTTCCGAAAACACAGAAATGACTCTGCTCTATCTGTAACCATCAGGGTTCAGTTGAGCTGACGTGTGGAATTTTTGTACAGGATAAATTATTCCTGATACTGAGCGATGCTGGTAGTGAGTTTAGTGCTTTTGATTTATCCTAAACCCGGAGGTTAGAGAAAGAGTGGATTTCATTGAACCTCAGTCAGACGAGAAACGTGATTTGCGTATTTTATTATTATCAGGGACAATTCTGCTTATAACAACACTGTTAGGGGAAGTGTTCTTTTTCTTTTCTTAAAATCTTCGTTTCCATCCCAATTGAAATCTTACAGATAATTTTCGATTGGTGAAAACATTATTGTTGGAACATTTTCATCTGTAGTATATGTATCTACTCGTAGCAGTAGTATGCGAAAAATCTTTAATAATTTTTACTCTTAGTGACTAAATTACTTTAATGATTAGCTCCAACTTTGTTGTCAGAGACCTAAAACCCTAATTAGAGCTCGAAAACGAAACTATGTTTTAGCCAAAGCACATAAATGGTAATTATACAATATATTAGGAATTTCCCTGGAAAAAATTTTAATAGAACCGCCAGTATGATTGAAATGAAAAACTAGCTAAGGAACGGACAATTGACCACCAACATAATATTCTTCAGAATACAGCAAACCATCGCTTGCTGTAAATAATTTGCTTGGATAAAACGATAAATTGAATTGAATCACACGATATGTCCTTTCGAGGCCGTTGGGCTGGGTAAAATACAAACCTCCTTTGCTTTTAAGTTATTACATATGTAAAAATACACGTTTAGAACTAAATAAAAAAAAATACTACCAAAACAAAAGCATTATCAATCAATTTGTTATAACTAGATAGCGAATTCCAGGTTAGTTTTAGCCAATGTGGTCGGCGCTAAGTCAGGCATTATCAAATATATTTTTACAGGGTGATATATCAATGCCAAAACTGTTGATAACTTCATCGAGCTTTCGACTTTCCCCCTTGTAATCAGAGTTGCCACTCAAAATATACAAATCGTACCATTTTGGATTCAAAAAAGGTCTATAGTGTAAAAATTTAAGTATGCTAGTTGTTTGTTTGTTGTTTGTTTGTCAATATTCATAAAATAAACAATTCTTTCTTATAACAAAAATAACTAAAACAGCTTCAAGCTTTGCAGGTTTTTTAAATCCATGATTCCAATTTCAATGTATTAAAATAACAAGTATAAAAAGTCTTTTTTTAAATACAGTGCAAAAAGAGATGATTTGAAGGGATGCGGATTTGAAGAAAGAGTAAAAGAACGACTCTTATTTTTCCTCTATAGGTAAAGCTAAAAGGGTCTTCTTTAAAAAACAAAGGGCTGTGGGGCCAAGAAGGAAAAATGGACCAATTTTGGTCCAATTGGGCCAGCATGTGATGTCTCCTGGTAACAAATTTCTGTACATTAGATAAATGTAGAAGGTTCTAGTCCTTTAAGTTGAACAACATAGGAATGATGATAAAAGCTGACTGTTTTTTACACACAGTTCTCAAAGCAATATCATTATCATTGATTGAAAAACATAATTGTCAAATATTTGACATTTTACTAAGCTACATTTATTTTTATATAAGAATAAGTTAACAATTGATCGGAAAAAATTAAACTCACAAAAATGAAGTACAATTATGTAATTAAATTGATGACGCATACATAAATACGAATGCTCATAACAAGATACTCGCATGCGTAATTAATAAGATGTGCTCCCATCTCAACTATTAATTTCCCCAAAATCATCTGCAAGTTTCATTAGATTTATGAATATAAAATATATTTCAATTTTCTCAATTCATTTCTAGGTCAGTTAAACTAATTTAAGCTGCTGCAGTGCACAATTTAAAGAGAATTTAATGTCAATCAGCACCAATTGCAAAAGTCATGGGGTCAATGTTTTAATTGTATTAGAAAACTTGATGGGATACCCGATTTTTACCAAGGCAGTGGTTGATGTAATTCTGTGATCTAGCCGATCTAAAATATAAATATTTTATTTTTTTATACAGCTAATCAGACGACTACGAATTTGAAACGAACAACAGAAGTTTAGGTTTATTGCGATACTTTCGCGCAGGTTAATAGATATTTCCAAAGCCCAAGTCGCCTTTTTTTAGATCCTTAGATCCTACTCTACCTGAAATTTTAAAATTAAATTCCATAGAGAAATTATTACCTATAAATTGTCGAGCATACAATAATCATTCTAGAAATATGTCTGTCTATCTTCTGACCAATGTATGTTTATATGTCTGCACAATAAAACCAGATCGCATTGATGGGAAAAATCGAGCAACTTTTTTTTAGAGTTTTATTTTAAACATCAGTGCAGTGCTAGTAAAATTTAAAGAGTGGTAGGTATCGTTTACTGCCAAAGCTGAGCACTTTCTGCAAAAACGGAGTACACAACTAACGAAATTAAAACTGATAATATTAAATTAAATTTTATAATTTTTATTAATGAAAATAATTCTTAAATTAAAATTTTATTAAAAGTTATTTGTTTTATTACATTATACTCAGGGGTGTTGCCCTGTTACAAAATTGTTTGGGGCCCTCTTTCGTAAAAATAAACCAAAACTCTCGCATAAACAAAGCATGTACCTTCTTGAAAATAACAAAAACAACAACACATAATGATAAATGTATGTTGATTTATATATTTAGTTTTCTTGCATTTTTATTACAAAAGTCTTGGATGACATTCAGGCCTACCGGAGAATTCGATTAGATGATCAAATCTACATCGAATCGAATTTTTTCAAGAAGCATTTTCTACTCCTTAATAAAATTGAATCGAAGATTTTCCAAATTCAATAAAAGGCAATTTCCGGTTATTTTTGTGATTAATTTTAAAAATGCTATATGAAAAACCTTGATTCGATCGAATCTAGATCAAATCAAATTTCCTGACAGACTTAATTGTCAAAATTTGTATTATCTGTTAGCTCTCTTTCTATGGACAGTATCGCTAGATTTCATAATGCTAAATCACTCATTGTGGAACAAAGATAATTTTTAATCAATTTTAATTTGGAAAAGTTCCTTTCGCAACTAGCGACACTGATGATTATTATTAAAAAAAATCTTAATAATATTAATATGTTGGGAACAGAGTTTTCCTACCTATATTTTTTATAAATATTAAAAGTTCATGAGTCCCTTCCCCGCTTTTCCAACCTCTTGCTTGCTTTTGTACACAGTAAAAAATTTGCAAAATTATTTCCACAAAGCTCAGGTATTTTCCCCTAAAATGTAGGGAATATTCTCTAAAATGTAAGGAATATTCCCTTAAATCTAGGGAATATTCCCTAAAATGTTCAAAAGGACGGATTCCCATAAAGGGAGGTAGCACAAAAAAAAGATTGCATTGAGTTGAGTAATATTCCAGCGTCTGATCTCCTTTTAATATTTTTTTCCTCAGATGTAAATTTTTCCAAAGCACTGAAAATGTTTAATAAAAGTTTTCTTTTGCAACAGTCACCGCATCTCCTCTTATGTTCTAACGAGTTTCTACACTGCGCTTAACATCTTGATCAAAGACAGAAACTATCAAATTTCGCAAAAAAATCAACCAAATTTTGAAATAAAAAAACAAAATTAATCAAATTTTGCAAAGTTTGACGATTGACTGAAAATAACTCTAGTTGACCACCAAAGTAAATGAAAGATGTGACGAAATATTTTCTGTAAATTCCTAGGAAGAAATTAATGTTTATTTCTCGTCTCATTGCTCATTAAATTGCAATACAGGAGTTGTCTAGTCATATAAAAAATTTACCAAATTCACATAATGTTTTTTCTAAATGAAATTAAAAAGCAATTTAGTGTTAAGGAGATCTCTTCTTAACTTTGCTTCAACTAGCACGTATTGGCGATGACGCTCAGTTTACAACAATGGCGCTAAGGAAAGTATTATAAGGATAAGGACTGTCGGGTCAGCACGCATTTTTGTTAAATTAAATACTTGTTACAATAAATGATTTTGTAGATTACAACATTACTATATTATTAATTTAGACAGAATTAGAAAATTTGCCGCCCCAAGAAAAAGGAAAATGATTTAAGTGGGTGACTTATGCCTGAATGAGTAATCCGACTAAACCCACAACAATTGGAAAACAATGTTTCCTGGCTTTGTGTGCTTTCTTATGTATGGGCGGCATGACTGACAGTCGTCGGACAGTTGTTGATTTGGTATTTTGTATTCTGCATTGACTTAATTGTTGTCGTAAATGTATCTTTATATATGGGCATCTTTTATTCGAATAAAAATAAATCTAAAAATCTAATTAAAATGGAAAAATCGAATAAAAATTTATTTGATTACAAA
The DNA here is from genome assembly GCA_963924295.1 of Dioctria rufipes. Classification (NCBI taxonomy): domain Eukaryota; kingdom Metazoa; phylum Arthropoda; class Insecta; order Diptera; family Asilidae; genus Dioctria; species Dioctria rufipes. Next base: position 120,968,717 of record OZ002742.1, read on the forward strand.
TATTATTCATTATTTGATGAATTAGTTTGGTGAATTATTTCTTTTTTTTTCTCAGTCCTAAAAGGAATGGGAGGAGATATCCATAGTGCTTTTGCAATCGATTCAAGCAATTTGCTAAGGGTTGCATACAAATTTGAAATTCTTCTAAATAATTGACTCTCAATTTTTGTCCAAGAATTGAGAATTTTGATTTTGCCTTCAAAACTGTTGCAGTGGAATCAAATAATGAGTTCGTAAAAAAAAAAAAATAAGTAAATCAGATGTGAAGACTAATGTTAAAAAGAGATGCAAGTTTAAATTCATCCTAAACGGACGCATATCTCATGAATTTCATTTTTATTGAGTTATTGCACTTGAAGTTCTTGTAAAAACTCGATAGTTGAGTGAATTATTTTCAAAGTATGCTTCTTTAAATGTACACTCAGAGCTTCTTTTGTAATTTTTGACGACTTAGTCGAAAGCAGCGTACACTTTCTAATAGCTTCCTTATTTAGTTCTTTCGAAGTTGAATTTTTTACTGCGTTTGGAATTTCAGTTGTGGCTATCAAACTAAACGTATGCGAGACACAGCAAATCAAAACGGCAAAATATTGAATACCTCAGGAATAAATGTGTAAGAAATGCTAAAAACTGCGTTCGATTGATAGAAGAAAATGATAAACTCAAAAAAGACTTACAATTAATAAAAAAGAAATCTATAGACATTGACGCACATATTGATTCACTTAAAGAGAGCAATGGAAATTCAAAAGAATTTTGTAAAATGTTCCTAATGTATAAACATTCTTATAGCGGCGTACAGAAACATGTGTCCCAAAATACTAACTATAAATCTGCGTCGTGTTATCAGTTCATGAGAGAAGATTTGAGATTTCACTTACCTTGTTAAACATCAATTTACAATTGGAGCCCTATTTAAGAATTTCATCCCGGATTCAATTCTTCTCTCCTTAAGAACCGTAAAAACCTGGTGGACAAAATGAATATAAAGTCTAGGCAGGCAGTGTTTCTGGTAGATGAAATATCTATAAAAAAAACTTGGCGTATAATTAATCTACAGATTTAGTTGAGGAACCGAGAGAAAGTAATAGGGTAACAAATTTGTGTCTTCATGTTGCATGAGTTTTTTCCAACTGGGAAAATATAGTTAGCTAATTAGCTACAGATAAAGGTATATCTGATGAAATACTGGAGGACAAATTAGAAAAAAATTTGGAAAATTGTTTTGAAGCGGGTGTACAGATTCGAGATATCGTATGTGATCAGCGACCGAACAACAGGAAATATTTTCGTCTGTTGGGAATTACAATTACAATTCCATATTTAAACTGGAAAAAAAATTGTAGCACTATATGGTGCTCCACATTTGTTAAAATAAAACACGACTTATAAAGAGGTTTTCAAAAGAAAAGATTGACCCTTTCGGACTTCATCACCCTCATCAGGCTTTGATGAAATATGGGCTGGAAATAATGTAATAATAAGAAATTGAGGAAAGTGCTGTTATTTAAAATTCTAGTTTGAAAAAAGTGATGTTTGAAAAGAATTTCAAAAATCGGCTTAATATGGACCTCCGAAATTGTGTTCTCTATGGGTATTTAAAATATCATAAAAATCTACTAATATTTAGTAAATGTTTGGTCCTCCAAGAAATACCATGAGAAAATGCGTTAGACTTTTTTATATTCAATTCAATTGTTTTTTTATGGCCGGATGCAGAATCGTCAGTCCTTCATTGCCAACATAATACATATGTATGTATTGTAATGTTGGAATATAATCTATTTTATATATATATAAAGGGTTTTCCAATAAGAGGTGTTATTTTAATTAGCTCGCTATTTCGGTAGATGTCACTTTTGGAGCTGTCATTTTTTAACATTTTACAAGTAGAAACTACGCCATTAATAAAAATGGAACGATACACGATTCAACAACGCATTGAAATTATTAAAATTCACTATAAAAATGGTGAAAATGTGGCAGAGACGGTTCGTAAAACTCGAACATTTTTGGGTCGTCGTGAAGCACCTTGTCGGACCGCAATACAGAAATTGGTAGAAAAATTCGAGCTGTCGGGACAATTTAGTGATGTGAAGAATAAAACCCGTGCACGTCGCTCAAGAACAGCCGAGAATATTGCTGTTGTAGCCGAAAGTTTTGAAGAAAACCCAGGTTTGTCCATTCCCCGTCGTTCTTTGGAATTAGGCATTCCACAAACGTCATTACACCGTATTTTGCATAAAGATTTGGGTCTTAAGGCTTATAAAGTTCAGTTAACACAAGAACTCAAGCCGGCCGATCATCAACAACGTTGAGTATTTGCTGATTGGGTCCTTCAAATGCATGAAAATGATCTGGAATTCCATCGAAAGCTCATCTTGAGTGATGAGGCCCATTTCCACCTCGATGGCTTCGTCAACAAGCAAAATTGTCGCATCTGGGGCTCGGAAAACCCAAGAGTTATTGTTGAAAAGCCTCTCTATCCTCAACGTGTGACTGTTTGGTGCGGTTTATGGTCCCGCGGGGTCATTGGACCTTACTTTTTCGAAAATGAGGCTGGAGCAACAGTTACGGTGAATGGATTGCGCTATCGACAGATGATTAATGATTTTTTATGGCCGGAATTGGATGGTATTGATCTGGACAACGTTTACTTTCAACAAGACGGCGCTATGTGCCATACAAGCAACGAAATCATTGATATTTTACTTGAAAAGTTTCCGGACCGTGTTATCTCTTGAAGAGGTGATCACATTTGGCCACCGAGATCTTGTGACTTAACACCTTGCGACTTCTTCCTTTGGGGCCACGTGAAAGAGAAGGTCTACGCCAACAGCCCAGCGTCGATTCAAGACCTCAAAGATGGAATTCGTGAGGCTATCGAGGACATAGGGCGGCTTGGTTATGGAAAATTCCATGAAAAGGATATGGTCCTGTAGGCGTGGTCGTGGTGGTCATTTGGCTGATGTTATTTTCCATTATTATCGGCATACCTTCCTCTTTATAATGAAATAAAGATCCGATCATTTATCTCAAAAAATGGCATTGTTCTTTGAATATTAAAATAACACCTCTTATTGGAAAACCCTTTATATATACTTATGTATATATTTTCTATTGGGACAACAAATATTAAGCCAAAAATCAAGCACAGTCGTGCATCATAATCGCTGTCGCTTGGCCAAGGAGCATTTTTTTCCAATTGCTTTGGGTTTGTTCGGATTGTACACTCACCCATACGCATACGTCACCCAGTTATATTATTTTCCTTTTGCTAGTCTGAACCAGCGGCAACGTACAAGTAGATATGAAATCTTCCATCCCAATCCCGGCCATACTTTTTAAAGTTTCAGTGACCAACTTTTAGAAATGAATTATCTAACTAGCTGCAAATGTTGCGAAAATATGAACTGAGAGAATCCGAGCTTGAAGCTTTTCTGCCGCCGCTCCTAAAGATTCTCTCAACATTTTTATACCCTAGATGAAATCATAGGGGTATACTAAGTTTGTCATTCCGTTTGTAACACCTCGAAATAATGATGGTAGAGCAAAATGGATTGGACACCTATTCATAATATTAAAAGTTATTTCGATTTTTGCATGTCCGTCCGTCCGTCCGTCCGCCTGTGCGCACGATAACTCGAGAACGTATACTTAAAGAGCTGAAATTTTGTACACGGACTTTAAAAAAAAAAGTAAAATTAAGGTCGAAAATGAGACAAATCGGGCAACTCCTTCGTGGGGTTGCCATATAAAAATTTCGTTTTCCACTATATATTTGGACACTGCCTGAGAACGCATCGACGTAGAGAGCTGAAATTTCGTACATGATGTTTTTACTACATTAGCAAATAAAATGTCAAAAATGGACTAAATCGGGCTACTCCTTCTTGGTGTTGCCATATAAAAATTTCGGTTTTTTACATATACTTTGAAAACGATCAGTCCAAGACATTTTTATTGTACTAAGAACTTCTGCAGAATACGAAATCCTATAAGATTGGTTATTACCATTTTTTCTGTGCGATAAACTGTTCTAGAAATATATGCGAAAAACAACTTCAAAATCAATACTTGAATAGATCGGTGACCATACGAAAATTAATACAGGCATTCATCTAGGATATCATAAGAATTGGTCTTAGACCAATTCTAGCTTTTTTACTTGTTCTATTCACAGTTCGTTCATAGTTCGTTGTGCTCTCATGCAATAAGCCTCATGACAGAGAGAAGGGATATATGCAGTGAACTGCACTAAACCTCATCTATGCGTGTATGACTGCCACCGTATCATTTTTTATATGCGAAAGTGGCAAAATGAATTACTTGCCCATGTTCTACACTATTATTGCTACAGAAATATAGTTTCCATTAATTCTTAGAGCCATTGCAATTTCAGTACAGCTAAGGTACGTACTAAGTATTCTAGTGAATAGATGTAATTTTGAATATCAGAACCAGCTTAACACAAGCTCGCTGCATGGACACGTTTAATAAATAAACGGTCAACAATACATGCGTTTCATCACTTAGTTGGTGTTAGTATTAGTATGTTAAACTAAACATAAACTAAACACCGGATGAAATGATATGCAGAGTGACATAGAAACAGAGAACTAAGTATTATATAGATGTTTTTTTAGAACATGCTTAGAAACGTCAACTACAAAATGCTCAGCCTTAGTATTAACAGTAATGCACATTCGGTTAATGGGTTCGTACATGCAGAAGTAAGGTGTTATTTCCATTAAGGATACTTTTTCAGAGGGTATGCTGCATAGTTTCATGTAGAAATACATCTGGTTGTAGGAAAAATCGGAGAATTTTAAATTAAAAAAAAAAAAGAAAAAAAATATTCTTTAAAATATGAAGAGAGGATCAAGGCTTATCAGTTGTCTTATGAACACATCATACATTTGAAAACACCTATTGTTTGTGATATCCACTTTGAAAACAAAAAACAAAATTTAGGTAAAAACAAGTTATTAATACATGCGTTCAAATTAGGAAACGGCCATGGAAATGAAACTACTTTAAACAATGAGGGTTGTGACCTCGCTCTAGATAGAGATCTTATTCAGAGGAAAATATTGAAGGCACTTGTTCGTTTTGCCATTCCAGAGAAAAAATTTTTAAATTTTTATAGATCTGATAGTGCAAAATTTAAGATAAGAGTAAAACAAAATTAGAAAGTAAACAAAACACTGCAGAAATGATATGAAAATAAAAAAAAAGTTATTTACTTATAAGTTTCAAGCCAATAAACAAAAGAGAAAGTTTCATGCTTGCCTACATAAGAGCAAATAATTGGTTTTGTCTCGAATGTTTCTGAATATCCTAAAATATTTTGAAAAATGCTTTTAAATAGTAAAACAATTTATACCAAACAAGGAAAATATTGTGCGCATGTAATTTTATGAAGAAGTTAAACTAAACTCTTCTGATTAATTTCAGCTCCAAGAAATTAATACTGCTGGATGATTTAATTATTGTTTTGGATAGCTCTGCTTTATTTTTATTAAATTAAGATTGATGCGTTTTTCTGTAAAATATATGCAGAAAATTTTATTTATATGTTTACCCAGCTCTTAGGAATTACACCGATATTTAAAGATAAATTCGCAAATAAAAAAGCTAGAATATTGGTCTTAGACCAATTTTTATGATACCTTCGATGAATACCCGTATGTAATTTCGTATGGTCACCCATCTGTGAAAGTTTGATTTTTGAAGTGGTCTTTCGTATATACATATTTCTCGAACGGTTTGTCGGACAGTAAAAATGATTATATCTAATTTCATAGCATTTCATATTTTGAAGAACATCTCAGTACAAGAAAAACATCTAGAACATGGCAAAACCAAGAAGGAGTTACCGATTTCATTTTTTCATTCCCTAAAAACCTTGTCCAAAAGATACGAAGACAAAAACAAGAATAGCGAAATTGGTAGAGCCGTTTTCAAGTAATAATGTAACAAACATGCGGCAATTGATTTTATTTATATAGATTTTGGAGAGAAGTTAATAAAATTGTTTTATCCCCTAAACTAAGAGTTGATCTTCCGCAAATTTTTGATATGATATGTGGTAATGTTGGAGCATTTCAATGATAATATTTTTTTAGGGGTCTTTATCTTTCGGTGGGGCTCAAAAATCCAAAATTAATAAAAATTTAGTTTTTCCTTCAATTTATTTGTTACAGTTAAAACCTTCAATTTTAAGTTACTCTGTATCCAAGACCTCAGATCGTTAGACTAAACAAAATAATACAGGGCGAATATATTTTAATACTTAAAGTTCCATCGAAATCGGAGAGGGGTCGACTCTGAAAATTGATAATTTTGATCATTTTCGTATTGAATTGCTGCATATGTATGTATATGTCCCCTTTTTGGGGAAGTTAAGGTGGATTCTCTTTAATTTCTAGAAACGTTCATCGGACAGTAAAAATGGTTATAATCAATTTTAGAGGTTTTGGCATTCTGGAGAACTTTTCAGTGGATTAAAAATATGTGGGTGGGACTGGCCGTTTTCCCAGTATACGTAAAAATTTTTAATTATTGTATGGCAATTTCACGAAGGAGTTTCCCGATTTAGTCCATTTTTCAAATTATATACAAAATACTTTTAAGATATCCGCGTATAAAATTTCAGCACTTGACGTCAACCCATTTTCCATTAATGTCCAAATATGTAGTGAGTGTAATTTTGTAGGGCACTGTGTGGGCGATGATCTTAAAAATGCTTGGCACGTTACTTTGTCATTGCAACGGGTGCAATATTATGTTGAACACTCTGACCACATATCAAATAGCCGCACATGCTATTCTTGATACTGTGTTTAATGACTGCACGGCACGTTGTGCTAGGTTCTTCCAATACTTGATTCAGCAAAACATATATTGAGGGGCTTCAGCGCACAAAAATTATGAAGGCAAAACTTTCAACTTCAAATTTTATTTTAATTAAAATTACAAGAAAAACTGGTGACCATCCGCACTTGATAAAGTCCAAAAAATTTATGTGAAGGAACCCGATCTCATTGCTGAATGCAAAGAAGAAAAAAAGAGAAAATAATCTATGCCACCGTTAGCAACTGGGTTCAATGAAGTGCGAATGGTTGACAATACTATACAATGATGTGAGTGTATTTATATAAAACATTAGATGTACCAGCTATTGAACTAAATTTAAACTATTCGGCAAATAGAAAATGATTAACATTAATGATACAGTGTTGCCGATGCAAATTATTGTGGTTTAAAAAAAAAAAAAAAAAAAAAAAAAAACAAAAAAAAAAAAAGAGTTTGTATAAAAATATACCAAAAGAGATGATTGGACTCGAACAGGCACCTTTACAAATATGTTGCCAGATTTATCCTATTTTCGAACTTAGAACTAAACTTTTATTAAAAGGGCCATGTACAAAATTTCAGCAGTGTGTTATGATATACATACCGCCACACATCATAACCACCATGTGCGCCATAAATACTTCGCTCACTTAAGCAATTTCCATTTCGTTTGCCTTTCTCAATTGTCAGGTCATAAACCTTATTAAAATTTCCAAAATGCAGCACAAGCATAATTACAAGTCAAGTGCACGCATATTTTCAGTCACACAAGTGGCATATCAAATTTCTCCATTTCTTAAAATATTACACTCGTCTACGTGACCAAACGAAAAAGTTAACAAGATGCTGACACTGCAAAAAGGATATCGAAAACTCTCAATGGTCACAAATGAAGATAAGAGAATTCGAGTTTGGGGTATATACTCGACCAGTGCGGACGCGTCCAAGGTTTCGGTTCTCGCAAAATTTTAAAGTATAATAAAGTATAATAAAGGTATTAACTAGAAGGTGTTTTTTTTTTAATTTTTTTAAAACGTTTAATTACATCCCCATTCTCCGCCTGCCCGCTCTTCACCACCGAGGTAAGCACGGCGGGAGGTTATAACAACTGGTGGCAGCGGTGGGATATACAACGACGCGCTCCTCACAATTCTAATTGCACTATTTGGTAAGTGATCGTATTTAGAAAGTGATCCTATTTTTTTCATTTTTGTGTGCAACACGCCACTACCAATCAAGTTTAGTGAAATCATCATCAGTGACCGTGATAATTAGCAAAGTTTTAACTAAAAGTTTATATAGTTGATTTGCATATCAATATAAATAAACAAACAACAAAAAAACACACATAAAAAACAGTGGCAACAGAAGATTAAATAACAGAAGATTAAATAAAGTCATCAAATTTAAAAATTTAAAAACATACTTACATACATATAGAAAAAAAATATTTTTGTTGAAAAAAAAAACATAATAAAAATATATATAATACTTTGCCAATTTTAAAAGAAAGTTTTCAAAAATTTTTTTTGTAAAGACGACCAGTAAATTTTTCATAATGCGTTTAGTGACATAAACTTTTTCTAATAATTCGTTTATGAAAAAGTTTGGGTTTACTAGCTTCCCAAAAAAAAAAATAAAAAAAAAAATAAAGCTAAACAACAGTGAAGAAAAAAAAAGTTATACAGTCAGAGGTAACATACCTGACTTCTGGTGAGATCCAGTGGGTTATCGTGCCCACACTGAAGGAAGGAAGGAAGCCTAAGGATTCTAACTCCAAGACGAGAGAAATTGCCGTGTGTTTGATTGCCAAGGAGATAGCAACAACAATAAAATCAATCCGCAAGTAAAGGTGTGGACAATAAATACTTTCTATTGGTGAAATTATTATGTTTTATTATTTTAGTAGAAATAATGAATTTTAATAGAAATAATAAAAGAAAAAAAATAAATTTATTTTAATAGAAAGAAAGAAGAAGTGTTAAATTAAACTTGAATTTTTTTGAGATTTTTTTTTGTAAGTGCACATAAGGCAGACATCTTTTTTTTTAACTTTTGAGTGCTATATCAGTTCGTGTAAAACTTTGCTTCTCCGAACATTAATAATTTTCCTTTTAAAATATCATTTTCCTTAATTCGTTCACGAAGTTCAAGCTTTAAAGATAAAATCTTTTTATTTAAATTTCTGAAGAAAGTTTTGACATAGATGTTGAACAATTTCGTCCATCGATTAAATTTTCAACCTGTCCAACATTTGATGAATTTTGGTCCCTTTCTTGTAGCAACTTCTTGCATTACCTCAGTTAGAAGCACATAAGTTTCATTTTTTTTAAAACCATCACTTTTCAGAGTAGCTTCCATAAGTTCCATGGATAGCTCATTATCTTTCTTTTTCAAGAAATTCTTTTTCTTCTTACAAATAAAGCTCTTTCACTGGGATCTTCAAAAAAAAAAACTCGTTTGTGTTCCTCGCATTTCTTACTAAGCTTTCTAAACATCCTGTTCAGAGTTTTGTGCAAGTGTAAGGCTTACAATAATTCATTTTCACGCACTTTTCTGGTAATTCCACTCTATACTACAGAAAAACCAAAGCTTCAAATTGCCTTCGTAATTAACTTGGATAGACTGAAGGCAGGTCTACCCAGGTTGCACTAAATCCATCGTCAATATTTTAACGCGAAGACGAGTAGCCACAGTAAGTCTGTTCGAAGAACTCCCTTATCACTCGGACAGCACAGATTCCACTATGGAAGTGACATTGAGCTTAGCAGATGTTCACCATATTATTCCTGTATTTGATGGGAATCCTCTTGAGCTAAACAAGTTCATTGCATGCGGAGATGTTTTGTTTACTTCCGCGAAATCTGCTACTGAACAGAAACTTTTTCTAGAAATCGTTAAAACTAGATTGCAAGGGACTGCTTACGAGTTAGTGCAACACAAAACCTTCTCTAAATGGGAGGAATTATCGCAGGAACTGAGAGATAATTTCAAAGACGAAAGGTCCCGCGAGACCGTGCAGAATGAAATTTTGTCTTCCAAGCAGAATGCTAAAGAATCGGTCAAAGAATTCGGAGACAGAATCCAACAACTTTTAGGTGTGTTAAACTCTACTACTTATTCTAACGTGAGTGAAACGAGTATTCGTGACTACCTTTGCGAAGAAAATGGTAAACTGGCACTGCAGGCTTTCGAAGATGGTTTGAAAAATTACAGTCTGAGACTATTGGTTAAGGCTCATGGGGAAAAGAGTCTCAAAAAGTCTGTAACATACGCCGTCGAGCAGGCTTCACGTCTGGAAAGAAATGCTCCAATGCATATGCACATTAGTAAGCCCACACCAAGGCAAGCTCTCTTCTGTCAGTTGTGTCGCAGGAAAGGACACACGCGAGAAACTTGTTTTAGAAATACAAATTTACCCCATTTCACTCCCAGACAAATAAAAAAGGAAGTACAATACAATACCTTACCTGTACATACTGCAAAAAGCCCAACCACTCGATCGAACATTGCAGATCAAGAATATATAATAACAATGCACGTAACCGGAATGATCAGTATTTCAGGGAAAGGAATAGAAACCTTTCGCCTATGTATGGAAATTTCTCTCAAGCACATACAAGACCGCAAGAGAGACATCCTTCTCAAAATAGTTTGAACATACATTATGCACCCACTAGATCCAAGAATAATTCGGTGCAAACAAAAGCGAAAGCACGCATGCTATTGATGTACCACAACTCGGTACACATACGGGAAACGGCTTTGTTCGGGAGGAAGAAATCGGCACTCCATCTCGAATAACTCATTCGGCCGATGTCCACAGATCTTAACACAAGATGCTCCAGCAATAATAAAAGTCTCGCTTTGCATGAAAGCGAAACAAAGCGAAACAACCATCACTATACCTTTTAAGCCTTCGAATAAAGATTATGTTACTTTCCTAGTAGATACCGGTGCGGACATTAGTTTAATAAAATGCACAAAAGAGAAAAAGAAAAACCAAATCTTAGAAAATAATACTTTCCGTCGAATATCAACGATAGCTGGGGAGTCAGTTCAAACCTTTGGCACCTTAATTGGTACACTAGACCTTTTGCATAGCAGCAACAAACTGCAACTACAACACCCATTCGAATTATTAGCACACGAAGCTAATCTTGCGTACGATGGCATAATCGGAAACGATTTTTTAAGGAAATATAAATGTACCATTGATTACAATAGTAATGAGCTGTTGATCCGACCTGAAATAGGCGATAATGTTTTATTGGAAAATAGTCATCACATAGAAAACTCTGAGAAACCGCCAAATCTGTGTTTTCGAATCCTGAGTATCAAACTATGAACAAACTCTCGTCCGTGGAAATAAACCAGGAAAACCGAAAAGGTGACATAATCCCAATACTCACTCAGACGCTTAGGTTTGGAAACACAGTAACTGGTTCAGAAAAGATAGAAAGCTACCATTCTAACCCTTTATCAAAAGAAACTAAAGGAAAATCCTATAAACCAGAAATAATTAAGTTGAAACCGCGAAGTGAACAAATTGTGGAAATTCCTTTTAAACACAATAAGGAAGTAGTTTTTAGAAAAAAAAACAATTGCTAAACGGTGTTTACCTGGCAGCAACTATGGCTAGACCAATGAATCAAACTACCAAAATATTAGTGATGAATTCGAATGATAGAGAGATAGATTTAGATTTACAAAACGCGGACATTGAATGTGATGACCTAAATAACTTCGATATTATTGAAACTGACTCAGAAAATAACCCGGTAGAAAATCGTTTAAGAAAGTTGGAAGGTTTACTAAGACTAGATCATTGTAACCTAGAAGAAAAACGATCCATAACCAATATTTGTAGGCAATATAATGACTTATTTTATTTGGAAGGAGACGTCTTGTCTTATACTAATGCAATTTCACATCATATACCTACCCAGGCTGTTAAACCTCCTATATATACGCGACCATACAGACTCCCTGAATCACAAAAGGCTGAAATTCATAAGCCGGTGGACGAGATGCTGCAAGGTGGTGTGGTGAGACCAAACTGCAGTTCATGGAACTCACCTCTTCTCCTGGTACCGAAAACAGCCGATGGCAACGGTAATACAAGGTGGAGAGTGGTGGTGGACTTCCGTAAGCTGAACGACATAACCATTGGTGATGCGTTTCCTCTGCCCAATATAACCGAATACTTCAGTACGCTCGACTTGGCGACCGGATTTCACCAGATTCTAGTAGTTGAAAAAGATTGCGAGAAAACTGCTTTCAGCACACCATTTGGACATTACGAGTATAATCGGATGCCATTTGGGCTGAAGAATGCGCCCGCAACCTTTCAGCGATTAATGAATAATGTGCTGATGGGACTACAGGGTATACAATGTTTTGTTTATGTAGATGATAATGTTATCTACGGATACGATCTACGAAATCATAACGTCAAATTAACTAACGTACTAGATCGTCTGCGTAAGCATCACTTAAGGTTACAACCAGAAAAGTGTAATTTTATAAAAAGAGAATTAACATACTTGGGCACATTATTTCTGAAGACGGACTTAAGCCTGACCCCGAAAAAATAAAAGTCGTTAAGACTTACCCTAGACCCAAAAAGACCAAAGATGTTAAATCATTTTTATGATTTGCAGGCTATTATCGTCGATTTATTTCAAATTTTGCCGATACAGCTAAACCGTTAACGAAATTATTGAAGAAAAATGTTGACTTCAAATGGCATGCTTTATGTGAAGAAGCGTTCAAACAACTTAAAGAAAAACTTATTAGCTCTCCAGTACTAACATATCCCGACTTCACTAAAGAGTTTTTGGTAACAACTGATGCAAGCGACTTAGCTGTGGGAGCCGTACTTTCCCAAGGGAAATTAGGAGATGATAATCCGATCTGTTTTGCGAGTCGCACCCTAAATGCCGCCGAAACAAGGTATACTACTACAGAAAAAGAGCTTCTTGCCATAGTATTTGCGGTTAAACAGTTCCGCCCTTACATTTATGGGAGACCATTCACCATATTGACTGATCATAGGCCACTGCAATGGCTCATGAATCTCAAGGAACCTACATCTAGATTAGCTAGGTGGAGGATAACTCTGGAAGAGTATGAGTACAAAATCTTATACAAACCTGGGAAGTGTAATGCAAACGCGGACGCACTCAGTCGAATAAATACAGATGAGCATGACAACGAGCACAAAGTCAATGTGAGAGTAACAACTAGAAATCAAACTAAGAAATTAATAAAGAATAGAGAAAGTAATGGTAGCGAGAATAGATTGAGAAATGCAAGTCCACATGCAGTAAGTGATGAGAATACAAACCCAAGCAGCTTCAAAATAATCGAAAAGCAGGAGTCCATATTTAAAAACAAATCCATCCGTTACAAATTTATTATTTTACCTTTAGTCCAAACCTATGAAGAAAATGTGTTAAGTAAAATATTGGAAAATTATATAAGTCCAAAAATTGGCGAGTCGGAGGTCTTCCGCCATAAATCAAATTTAACGTATTATATTGTCGCTAAAACCACACTTCCAATACGGTCTAAGAAAGATTCTTGCCTTCTAAAATCAATTGTAGATAAAATTCATTCGTATTGTAACAAATATCACGTAACTGAGGCAGGTATATTCATCCCTACTCATGATACTAAATCGGAAGTAACATCCGTCTTATCTGAAACATTTGGGAATTCTGAAATACGATTTTATAAATTTATGGATTCAAGAATATGTTTAAGCGATCCCGAAGACATCTCTAAAGTTCTGTTGGAATGTCACACTTCTCCTTTAGGAGGCCACCAAGGCATATCTCGTACATGGAAGCATTTAAAAACAAGGTACTCTTGGCCCACTATGATGAACGATATAAAAAATTTCATCCGTAAGTGCGAATCTTGCCAGAAAAATAAATTGCAAAAGAATCCACCAATTCCTATGAGAATCACTACCACAAGCTCAAAACCCTTCGAGCGAATATCTTTGGATATTATGGGGCAATTACCGGTCAGTTATGAGGGAAATAAATACCTTCTGACCTTCCAGGACGACTTAACAAAATTCTCAGAAGTCCTAGCAATTCCAAATGCTGAAGCAACAACGGTGGCTAGAAGGTTTGTAGAGAATATTGTGTGCCGTCACGGAATTCCGGAATGTATCCTCACAGATCAAGGAACTAATTTTCTTAGTAACCTATTCAAAGGGGTTTACAAACTATTAAAAATTAAGAAAATTAATACAACACCCTATCACCCTCAGACCAACGGAGCGCTCGAACGTAGTCATCGCACTCTGGCAGAATATCTCCGTCACTACGTTAACCAAGACCCTCTCACCTGGGATTCTTGGATACCCTACAGTATGTTCGTATACAATACGACTCCTCATAGTAGCACAGGTTACACACCTCATGAACTATTATATGGATTTCCAGCTAACCTATCTAGCACAATTGAGCGAAAGCCACAGCCTTCATATAATTACGAAAATTACGCGAACGAGATAAAAGCACGTTTGCAACACGGATACAAGATTGCCAAAGAGATTTTATGGAAGAAAAAGGCACAATCCAAGAAGTACTATGATAAGAACACGAAAGAAAAGCGACTTAACGTCGGTGACAAGGTCCTTCTAAGAAATCACTTACGAAAAAATAAACTTGCCTCCTTGTGGGAAGGACCTTACGAGGTAATCAAAGATGTATCAGATGAAAATTGTATTATCAGTGTAAAGGGTAAACCAAAAACAGTTCACAAAAATGATATAAAGCTTTTCCACGAATGGTCCAATTAGAATGTAATTTTATTCATCACCTTCATCTCTTTCTTCAAAATCGACTGAAATATTTATTTGCAACCCACCGATAACCTCAATACAAACTAACACTAACATCTTTTAGGTTATCATGTGACACTCATCTTTACTTATTGGGCTTATAATCATCGTTGCTGGAGATAAATTCAATATAACTCCAATTAACCAATATCCTGGAATCTACTTTGAAGAATTAGGCAAAGTAGAGCTTTACTCCAGTGAATGGAAGGTAGTAGTTTTCTTCGACTTGAGAAGGTTGTCAGCTGCATTGATGTATACCGGGAGATATATAGGCGAAATTAACCAACTATGCGGACTTCTGCAGATCACAGAATTCGGTCACACTTGTAATAGCACAGTGATGGAGTTAAATCACTTGATGGGGGATATTACGCTTAAATATAGCTTATTAGAAGGAAATGTTAGAAATAAACGCTCGCTATTTGACGCGATCGGAACAGTTAGTAAGACTTTATTCGGGACCCTCAATGAGGACGATGCGAAGTACTATAATTTACAAATTGATAAGATTAAACGCAATGAAAATCATCTTCTAAATTTATTAAAAAATCAAACTCTTATACTAGAAACGACGACAAATATGTTTAGCAAATCGCAAACAGAAATTGATAAACAAATTTCAGTTTTAAACACAAAAATCATAAAAGTCAAAACCGTGGTAGATGAGTTGTTAAACATGAGTCATGATCAAAAGATCTTCTCTGAAATGGAATCCTTAACTGCGCTTTCAACTCTCATTATCATTCGATACCAGAATGTGATTAACAATATTTTAGATATGGTCACAGAGGTGCGCCATGGAAAGCCACATCCGTCTATTATCACTCCTAGACAACTGGAAAACGTCCTCACAACAATTCGGAAAGAATTACCAGTTGATGTTCGTTTGCCATCCGATCTAAAAAATGATAACCTTCTCCAGCTATACCGTATTAGCAGCATGAGCACTAACGTACTCAATTAGAGGATTATATACGAACTCAGAATTCCATTGCCATATAAAGAGAATTATTAAATATACAAGGTGATGCCTCTGCCCACGATTTCAAAACAAAGTTTCATTTTTATACAACCTACAATTAACTACCTACTTATAGATTACGACAGAGAACACTAATACGACCTAACTGCCGAAGAATTAGCGAATTGTATCACAGAGGATCATAACCAATATTTATGCCGTATGGCACACCCGCTATTGAATGTTAACTCTAATAGCAATAATTGCGAGATACAGCTAATAAAGCGAACAAATGTCTTACCTCCCTCATGTGATATACGATAATCGAACCATTCGATCGTTTGGATTCAACTGTCTCAGGCAAATAAATGGCTCTTTTCGACCAAAGAAAATTCTGTAGTAGAGGCCGTTTGCCAAGACAAGATAACTCCATACACACTTTCCCAAGTTGGGGTGATTGAAATTCCAGGCAACTGTTACCTGAGAACACAAGAACTGATGATACGCGGATACAATACGAAACAAACCCAAATTAAAAACTCTTACATACCTCCACTAAATATCTCGGATTTAATGTTAAACCACACCAAGTTTTCATTCAACCTAACCGACAAGGCCACTCTGGTCAAATTTACTCATACTGGAGATGATCTTGCTAAAATTTCAAACAAGATTAAGGTTTTGAAGGAGCAAGAAGGGAAAGGACTTTTGAAAATAGATCGACATGATGTGCACCATTACACCCTTGTCTATTTTCTACTATCGATTATCGTAACTTATAAAGCGAAATTTTGCAATTGTAAACGACGCAAGGACAAACTATCTGTCCAAGTACAAGAAGCTCAAGAAACTAATGAACGCCCTTTTGTATTCACCTGCACTTCACGCACACCATAAATGCCGCGAATCAAAATGCTATAGCACGAACATAAGAAAAAAAAAGAAAAGAAAAGGAGATGTATGTATATTTGTGTACTAATAAAACAAAGCATGTAATTTGTTATTCTAAAAAATATATTTTTATTATTCATACATCTACAAAATTTTATAATTATAATAAAATTTTATATAAATAATAGAATAAAAGTTACTTTAGCTTTGTAACAAGTAGAAATAGGAAGAAAAAAACTTTTTGTTTAATCAAATGTATTCTCTAGTTATTAAAAGAAAAAAAAACAAAACAAAACACAAAAAAAAAATAATTGTAATAATAGAATAGGCATGTACCAAATTAGGATTAAATGAAAATGATATTTCTTTTCCTTATAATATTTCTCTATATCATGTTTTTAGTATACATACTTACCTCTTTAAAAATATATTTGTAAGCGAGTAACGGACTTTGGACGCAGTCGAAAAAATTCATTAATTTTATTATCTTATTCCTTCGCCCAACGAAAACTCACGATCCTTCAGATCATGAGTTTCCCTTTTTTTAGGGGGATGGTGTTATGATATACATACCGCCACACATCATAACCACCATGTGCGCCATAAATACTTCGCTCACTTTAGCAATTTCCATTTCCTTTGCTTTCTCAATTGTCAGGTCATAAACCTTATTAAAATTTCCAAAATGCAGCACAAGCATAATTACAAGTCAAGTGCACGCATATTTTCAGTCACACAAGTGGCATATCAAATTTCTCCATTTCTTAAAATATTACACTCGTCTACGTGACCAAACGAAAAAGTTAACAAGATGCTGACACTGCAAAAAGGATATCGAAAACTCTCAATGGTCACAAATGAAGATAAGAGAATTCGAGTTTGGGGTATATACTCGACCAGTGCGGACGCGTCCAAGGTTTCGGTTCTCGCAAAATTTTAAAGTATAATAAAGTATAATAAAGGTATTAACTAGAAGGTGTCTTTTTAATTTTTTTAAAACGTTTAATTACATCCCCATTCTCCGCCTGCCCGCTCTTCACCCTCGAGGTAAGCACGGCGGGAGGTTATAACAAGTGTAAGTAAATGTATTCTTGAGTTATCGTGCAGACGGACGGATATGCAAAAATCAAATAACCATTAATATTATTCGCGGATGTGCAATCCATTTTTCTCTACTAGTGTAACGCTGGATATTAGACCCACACTATTTCCTCTTAATTTTTACAAAATACCTACATATATTATGTAATTATAAGATTTAAGAGCCACTATAAACATCCCATATGAAATTAGCAAGCAGTAAAATTCATGTTCTTGAATATTTTTCGGATTAGATAAAAGTTGGATAATTTTAATTAAAATACAATATAAAAATAATAAGCGCATCTATAACTTAAATTAAACAAATTCTAAACTGAAATAAAAACAAATTTTCCAAATAAAAATAACATTCTGAAACTTGTAATGTAAAAGTGGTTACCGTTAAGTGCTGATCAGTTATTGCAAAATATATAACCCAGAAAAGCAATTGCGAGACAATTGAATTCTTTAAGGGTATCGACCTATTAGGCATCGATTATTTACTTTCGCAATAGCTGATCAACTTTAAATTTATAAAATACGCTAATTCCGCTGATCCTACAATATGAAGCAACAAATGAAAGTAGGTCAGTGCGAAAGCATGAAGAAAGGTTTTGGAAAGAACTGAGGGCGAGTGATTGAATACGGGCGATTGAAGACGGTCGAAAAAAGATACATCGGGCAAGTGGTAAAACGGAGAGGATTTAATTTGAGATAAGATAGAAAAGTCGTTTGTTAATAAAATAAGTGAAAAAGCCTGATAAATACACGTATAAAATTAAAAACTTTTCGGTTGTTTTTTTTCTAAAACCAATTCCCATCCTAAAAGAAACAGACCTACCTCTACAAATTGGCGCAGCCGGTAGGATGGGAAAGTGAAAAAATTAATATTTTATAAATGTGTATTTACCAAGTGAACTTAAAAAGAAAATAAAGAAAAAAAAAGAGAAAGAAAAAACAAAACAAAATAATTCAGTGCAACTTATATATATATAAATATATAAAAAAAAAAAAAAAAAAAAAAAAACTACAACAGCAATAACAAAGCACGTGAAAGTGGAAAAAAGTGGAGAAACAAGACACCAGATCTAACCATCGTCTGTAAGTCAGCCAATTTTGTAAATATATACATACATACATATAAGTACCGATTATATCATTCACATAATATTTTAAACATAAAAACAAAAATCAGATTTTGTTAACTTCGTAGGTATATATGTAGGTACTTAATTGATAACACAGAACAAGGTATATAAAAAAAAAAAAAAAAAAAAACACAAATTAGCTATATATGTATATATATGTACGTAAGGGCTTGAATAAAATCGAATCTCTCTGTAATTATCGTGAAAAAAAAATGTGTTAGGAAAACTCAACTTACTTAATTCGTAATATGAGCAGACAATAATTATCGTGTAAAAAAAAAAAAGATCAGTTAAAAAAAAAATTCTACTTACGTTTTTTTTTTTACATTTCGTAATATGAAAAAACAAGATAACCACGGTTCTGTAGATCACACATAAATGTCTTTTGCCTATTTTTTCCCAGATCTAGCCCGAACTTCTGGTAGCCGCACTCGACGATCAAGTCTCCCCCAATTGCCCCTAGAGCATATAACTCGCACTAAAGAATACGAGTATCTTTGTGAAAGAATAGATTCGCTTTCTTTAGATAATTTAAGTTCCCCTGAACTTACAAGAGAAAGTGTTGAAATCCCTGCTTCAGAAATTGCAGTCTTTCAAGAAGCAACAAGCTCAATTCCAAATTCGTGCGATCAAGTTTCAAAACAAACAACCCAAACTAGATTTAGCGATTGCAAGTTAAGAAGTGGTGTCGTTTACAAGCGCGGTCGTATTAACTCATATCCCATAGAAAAAACTCCCGTAAGTGGCATAGTCAAAGAAGCAACAATATTCGCACACCCCGGTTCAAGAAATTCTGATAAAAGTACAATGATAGCACTGGAGCGAATAAGTAAACTCGTCAATAACGTCGTCCCCATTTTTCACGGTGACAGACGAAATAATCTCGCAAATGATCTGCAAATATTTTTAGATTGCTGTAAGCAGGTACATGATGCTTTACCTACAGATGAGGAGAAAGGCATTCTGATACCGTTATTGAAAACTAAGTTGAGAGGGGAAGCCTACGACTTAGTAAAACACCTACAAATAAAAAAAATCACCGAATTTGAGTCGCTTTTATTAAATTCATTCACCCCAGAAAAGTCCATTAATGATATAATAAGCGACATACGACGGTGTATACAATTGCCGGGAGAAACTGTTAATGCGTTCGGAACTAAACTGAGTATGCTTTTGGTGGAATGCAAAAGAGCTATTAATAACAAGTATCCCGAAAATAATCAGGCATTAATAGGTGAAATTGAGGAGGAAGCGTGTTATGTTTTTAAGACAGGCATCCTCAGCCCCATAATAAGACAAAGCTTGCTAGGTAATGCGGATAAACGTCTTGAAGAGCTAATCAAAATTGCCCAAAGAATTGAAAAGACTGAAGATCGACAAGTTCAGAGTCGACAAATTGGTTTTAGTTGGCAGACTTCTCCTATTTCCTCCCCAAATACATTGAGCGAAATAGAAATCAGACAACTTAAAGATCTCTTGCGTGATACTGCGCTCAGTCACAATGTCCAAGAGAAACTTATACCGTCAAAAAGTCAGTGTTCATCTTATCCTTCCACACTCACCCCTGTACGACCAGAATCACACAATGATATAAGAATTATGGACGTTAAGAGAAATCTGTCTACCCCTCAAGAAAACGCACGTGTTTTTCCAGGAGCTCACATCATCCAAACGTCAGCACCCCGTATCAATAGAAGAAGTTACATCAAGAAATGTAGTTTCTGTGAGAAAGACGGCCACACTTATCAAGAGTGCCGGACCCGACGACGCACCCCATACTGTACAATTTGTCGAAGCTATGGTCATATTTTCCAAAACTGCTCAGTAACAAAAGAAAGGAAAACTCAGGTAAATGCAAACCCCACACCAGTAAAATGTGATTGGTGTGAAAGGCTCTATCATACTATAACAGAGTGTCGAGCAAAAAAATCTTGGGAAAAAAAGCAGAACCAAATAAACCACAATCATTCGGGAAACTAAAGGGGGCTAGCCTACTGCGCCCTATGGCTAACCCTTCTACAGATGGGTGCAATAAATTTAAGAAAAATCAACTTATTCCTAATACTCCCACCTTTACTACCATTCCCTTGCAAAATAATGCAAAAACTAAGAATGAAGCAGTAATCGAACTACCATTAAATATTTCAAAAACAGGCACCGTTAAACTTTTGGTCGATACGAGAGCTGAAGTAAGTATTTTAAAAAAAGACAGCTTAAGCAGCAATACTGCCATAAATTCTCAAAAAATACTTCACCTCTCAGGATTATATGGTGGTAATGACACAACGCTTGGTTCTTGCATAGGAATTTTTCTTATAGGGGAAGGTCTAAAATGTGAGTTTAATATCTGTAATGCTAACAGCTCTGTTCCTTTCGATGGTATATTAGGCCGTAACTTTCTATGGCGGAATGCAAATATTCTCACAACTGAAGGCATTTTACACTTCCCGTACAACGATAGCAACCCAATCGACCTAAAAATCCCTTTTTTAAATAAAACAGTAGCGAAAACATTAGATCATAAGCATAAACCTAATGCAAAATATTCACTATCATCTGATCCTAATGCAATAATTACTAGCACACACTACACCAACCATAGTAAAGGAAAACAATCAAATATTTCCAATTCCTTAACCTCAAGCAAAGAAACAAACATAAACACTGATTTTCTTTATGACACTGCGACGCGGATTCCACCGCGATCAGAAATGGTATTAGAAATACCAGCAGATAACTGTGATGGTGAAATGTTTTGTTTCTCACAAGAGGTTTTACCCGGCCTTCTCACAGCCAATTCGTTAATACAGCCACAAAATGGAAAGATAAGGTTAAGTGTAATAAATACGCATGACAGGGAAATTGCACTACCACATTTCGAACCAAAGTTCGAACCTTTACAAAACTTCACTACTTTTAAACTGGAGAAGACACAGATAAACCAGTTAAATGTTTCCACAAAAAATCGTCTCGATAGACTATCAACGGAAATAAATACTGATCTAACGCATAATATCGAAGAGCTGGAAGCGATAAAAAATTTATGTGAAGAGTATAATGATTTATTTTATTTAGAAGGTGACCCGTTACCTTACTCCACTGCCGCATGTCACACTATTCCTGTAAAATCCGACCAAGCACCAATAAACCAAAGGCCTTACCGTTTACCTGACATTCATAAAAACGAAATCAATAAACAAATAGACAAAATGATGAAAGATAACATTATTATTCCAAGCAACAGCCCATGGAACTCACCGTTATTAGTAGTCCCAAAGAAACCTGGCCCAGATGGTAAAAAACGTTGGAGACTCGTTATAGATTTCCGAAAACTTAATCAACAAACAATCGGAGATGCATTCCCTTTACCAAGAATAGACGATATTTTAGACCAACTAGGAAATTCCCGTTATTTTTCAACCTTGGATTTAGCGAGCGGTTACCATCAAATATTAATGGACCCTTCCGACCGTGAAAAAACTGCTTTTAGCACGTCATATGGTCATTATGAATTCCTTCGCATGCCTTTCGGTTTAAAAACAGCTCCAGCGACATTCCAACGCGCAATGAATCATGTACTAACCGGCTTACAGGGATTGAAGTGTTTTGTTTACCTAGATGATATAGTCGTCTACGGAAAAAACCTGGAAGACCATATGAAAAAACTAAAGGAAGTATTTGATAGACTCAGGGAATATAATTTAAGACTTCAACCTAATAAATGCCACTTCCTTAGGAAAGAAGTAGTATACTTAGGCCACAAATGTACACAAGATGGTTGTGCCCCTGATACAGACAAAATCAAATGTGTTCAAGAATTCCCTATACCCAGAACAATTAAACAACTGCAAAGTTTTTTAGGTTTAGCTAATTACTACAGAAAGTTTATAGCAAATTTCTCTAACATCGCAGAGCCTTTGACAAAAATGTTGCGCGGAAAACAAAAATTCGCTTGGTCACCGAGAAGTGAAGTAGCCTTCCAAGAAATTAAAAAAGCGTTAACCACACCTCCTCTTTTGGCTTATCCTGACTTTACAAAAGCTTTTAATGTTACAACTGATGCTAGCAACGAAGCATTAGGTGCGGTCCTATCTCAAGGACTCCCAGGTCGTGATCGTCCCATTGCGTACGCTAGTCGCACCCTCAATAATGCAGAGAGACGCTACTCAACTATAGAAAAGGAGTTGTTAGCCATAGTTTGGGCTGTAAAAAATTTTCGATGTTACCTTCTTGGAAGAAAATTTTCGGTCTATACTGACCATCAGCCACTGCTGGGAGTATTCAATATAAAAGAGCCCACTTCAAGACTGATACGATTTCACCATAAACTTTCGGAATTCGACTACGAAATCAAGTACAAGCCAGGTCGAAAAAACTCCAACGCGGACGCCTTAAGCCACATACCTCAGGAAGAAAATTCTATACTAGTCACCACCAGATCTCAAAACAAGAAACCAGAAACATCGAAAGACATCGAAAATCTAAACCAAAAAGGAATGATAAGCGAAGAAGACTCGGTTTTAAGCTTGGGAACAGAATATCTAGATGATTTATCTATTTCAGGAGAAAACGCTACTCAGTATCAGATTATTACTGATGAAAAAGATATCAACGAAATATTAAAAGCATTTCATATGAACCCATTGGGGGGTCACCAAGGCATTGCATGGACATATCATCGCATTCGACGACAATACAGGTGGAAGAATATGTTGAAAGATGTAGTCAAATTCATTAAATCCTGTCCTAAATGTCAGAAAAACAAACATAGTAAGCAAATTCGAATGCCAATGGTAATGCCGGATACAGCAAAAAGGCCTTTCGACAAAGTGTATCTCGATATAGTAGGTCCACTTCCTGTGACAAACCAAGGAAATAAGTACATACTTACATTTGAGGATGACCTAACAAGGTTTATGGATTGCTACGCTATACCCGATGGAGAAGCGGCCACTGTGGCGAAAACGTTTTATGAAGAGATAATAACACGCTATAGAATACCGAAGAAATTAGTAACTGATCAAGGCTCTAATTTTATGAGTGACTTATTTAAGCGTTTATGTAAATTCCTGAAAATTCAAAAACTCAACACTTCTGCGTATCACCCTCAATCGAATGGTGCTTTGGAAAGATCCCATCGGCCATTAAGGGAATACTTGAGAAACTTTGTTAGCGAGAACCCTCATACTTGGGATGAATGGCTAAGAGAGGCTGTCCATGTACACAACAACACTAAGCATTCCTCGACATGTTTAACACCAATGGATTGTATTTTTGGGTTTACGGCTGAGTTACCGACAAATATTAAGCGCAAGCCCGAACCAATATATGACCACGAAAACTACTTCTACAGCCTTCGAAACAAAATTCAACAAGCCCATAATATTGCTAGAAAAAATCTCATAAATAGTAAAGCGGTTAATAAAAAATATTATGACAGAACAATCCGTGAGGAATCATTCCTAATAGGTGATATGGTCCTTTTGAAAAATGAAGCTAAAAAGGATAAGTTATCACCGATATGGATCGGACCTTATGAGGTAAAGGAAGTAACCTCTCCAGTGAATTTAAAAATTCAGATAGGTCGGAAGGTGAAAACTGTTCATGCTAATCGATTGAAAAAATTTCAAAAATAAAGTTAACTTAGCCTACACAAACACCCTGAATATGTACAATGTACATTAACAAAAAACAAAATTTTTTTTTATATTACTGAATTTACGATTTTTATTCCTTATCAGGTACTAACTAAAAATGCAATTACTTACTATGTTTGCATTGGGAGCGCTCAATTTAGTTAGAGCAGAGGTTCCATTTACCCGAACCCAGGTAGACAATACAGGTATCATTTTTGAAGAAGCTAGTAAAGCGCTCCTATACAAGGATTCTCACTGCAGTAAATTTGTCACGAGTTTCCGTGTGGGAGGAATACTTGGATTGGAGTGAAAATATTGTGGTAACAATTTGCAATCAGTATATAGTTTTAAACATAAATCAAACCTGTAAACGAGATATAAAAAATGTACAATATATATCAGGTAAAATAAGATTAGCCCTAAGTAAAATAGAAATGAAACCTAGAAATAAACAGCGGCGGTCATTATTCGATGGTATAGGGTCGTTTGCTAATTTCCTCTTCGGAACGATGGATCAAGAAGATGCGAAAGAGATTTACTCTAGGCTAGACAATTTAGAAGGGGATAATAAGCAAACTTTAGATTTAGTGAAAGAGCAAATTAGCCTAATAAAAGCAAATTACGAGTATAATAATGAAACACTTGAAAAATTCAACAGAGACTTACAAGAAATTAAAAACCAAACTATGACCATGCTAAACCTTTTTAATGAAACAATAGCAAAAATACTTTCAGAGAATTCAATCATAAAATGGCAACTTTCCTTGGATGAAACCACAATGAATATTATCATTCACCTGCAAGAAATTGAGCGCCAAATTGAAAATCTTTATATCATTCTTAGTAGTTTGAGCAGCAAGCAGTTACACCCGTTAGTGCTTAGTTACGCTCAACTTGCGGAGCTAATGGAAAATCTGCCCACAACTTATCCACTTAGTGAGACACTTCAAAACCCGTTCTTGTTACAGCAGTTGGCTACGGTCGAAAGCTTTGTTGACCAGCAGAAATTAATATGCAAAATTATAATACCACTACTCCAAAAAGAGTGGTTTTCTCTTAAAAAAGCGTATCCTCTCCCCGTAATTAGCAAGGGAAACGTTTCAGTGCATTATGAGATACCAGAGGATTACTTACTTACAGATAACGGAGCAAATAACTTTATTATGCTAGTCGAATCTCAAGTAAAAAACTGTAAGAAGGTTACCCTTGGTATTACCAAAGAAATTTTAGCCTGCCATTTTATGCTCCCCATCTATACTGCACCTGATAATCATTGTCTTATATTACTTTACAAGGGTTGGCCAGAGGCTAACCAAGCATGCACTATTTCGCATATACTCCAAGAGCACGACTCGCTTATCAAAATGGTCACACAAAATTCTTGGCTTTATTTAATAGTGAAAGAAATTACTGCGACTATTGAGTGTGAAGATTTCAGAACAGTCATAAAGTTAGTTGGTAAAGGTATACTAAATCTAAAACCGAAATGTATTATGAAAATCGGGAATGTACTTCTCACAACTACTAACACCTTTGTTCGAAATGTCTCAATAGAATCGATTGAGTTGATACCGAAAGTTGATTTCGAATTAGAGACACATGAACTGTTCAAACAACAAAATCCAATTTTCACGGCCGAAATGAAATTGCAGTTAACGAATCACCAAACGCACTCCAACTACCTCGAAATACAAAAAAATAAACTAAAAAACTTCCAGTTAAAGGTAGAACAAGTAGAAAAAGACCGGACTTTACGATCGCAAAGGCAAAACCAAAGGAGTCATTCAATTGTCTTCGGAGCTTCGATAGGTCTCCTTGCCATACTGTCAATAGTGTTAATAATAAAATTAGCAAGGATTGCTAGATCAAATAGCAATTTACAACGCAGGTTTCCGAGTATTAACAGGAAAATTTTCAAAACTAATAGTTTAGTTAAAATACAGCAAAACGATATAACTCCAGAAATTGAAAATAAGACAAATACAAAAGAAACCCCGGTTGACCCAAATTGCCAATCTATTTCCAGCAAACAAACTAATAACCCCGAAATCAAGACACCATCGATACCATTAACTACCCCTACTATGAAATATTTTCGTGCGGGAGAAAAGACTAATATTAGTGACTTTGAAATAATTTAATAATAATAAAAAAAGAAAAAAAAAAAGTGGATATTTTGTTATTTACGACAAAAGGAATTAATTATTTACTCAAAGTTTTAAATGCAAAAGCGTAAGTTGAATTAATTAATTGGATTTTTTTTTAAGAACTTATAAATTTTTCTAAGGTGTTGTAATAATATATAATAAACGTAAATAAGTATAAATAAATATTTGGGGTATATTATAAAGTAATAATAAAGTTTTAATAGAACAACTATACGAATTATAAACGTTAAGATTAATCCATGTAACAAAAAAAAAAAAAAAAAAAAACATATATATCAATTGTTAAAACTTTTTATAGACATTTATTTTTGTATGCTTTATACTGATCAATGTGAGTAAAGTAAATCGACAGGAATAAAATAAAATTCCATATTACGAGAAGGATTATAAATAATAGCTACACACAAATTATATTATGTAATTTCTTATTTCTTATATTTGTAATAAAAAAAAACAAAAAAGTGTATTAGTTTCGTTGATCATAGTTTTTTTTTTTATACCAGAATGTTTCTATAAAAATATAAAAAAAAAAAAAAAAAAAAAAAATTATAAAGAAAACGCAGAAAATAATATAAATAAAAATATCAGAAAGTGAAAAATAGAAAAAGTAATTAGAAATTATATATTAAATGTGAGGTGACCCATGTGTTACAACTACATAATGAAACTAAAACAAAAATATGATAAAATAATACAAGTTATATGTAAAAGAAAAACAAAGGAAAAAGGTATCTATAATATATATATATATATATATATATAAAAGCGAATTGTATATTATGAATTTATTTCCGTTACAGTAGAAAAAGAAACTCTTTCTTAGTTAAAGATGTGGTCTTCAGGTATTTCCAAAACCTATCACTTATCTTTTTGGCTTCTACATATTTTCGTCACTTATAATAACGAACCACTACATATAATACAACCCCAAAATTCATACCCTAATGAAGGCTTACAGCCTTCGCTTCAAAGGGGGGGGGGGGGGAATGTAATGTAAAAGTGGTTACCGTTAAGTGCTGATCAGTTATTGCAAAATATATAACCCAAAAAAGCAATTGCGAGACGACAATTGAATTCTTTAAGGGTATCGACCTATTAGGCATCGATTATTTACTTTCGCAATAGCTGATCAACTTTAAATTTATAAAATACGCTAATTCCGCTGATCCTACAATATGAAGCAACAAATGAAAGTAGGTCAGTGCGAAAGCATGAAGAAAGGTTTTGGAAAGAACTGAGGGCGAGTGATTGAATACGGGCGATTGAAGACGGTCGAAAAAAGATACATCGGGCAAGTGGTAAAACGGAGAGGATTTAATTTGAGATAAGATAGAAAAGTCGTTTGTTAATAAAATAAGTGAAAAAGCCTGATAAATACACGTATAAAATTAAAAACTTTTCGGTTGTTTTTTTTCTAAAACCAATTCCCATCCTAAAAGAAACAGACCTACCTCTACAAACTAAACAATAAAAAAATGAATTAGTGGAATCCAAGTGGAAGCAAGTCTAGCGAACGTAGCAAGATCGACTTGTCGATAAGTCATATGGCAGTACGACGAGTCAACGATGTGAATTATGCAGAGTAGAAAGGATGTCGGTCTTTTTTTTCTCGGCCACTTCGGCTGGCGCCTTTTTTGTTTTCTGTCTGGTAGCTGGTCAGCGAAACACGAGTGAAGTATATTTAAAAAATACGGAACAACCAAAAAAGACAAGTATAATTTTTCCACAAAAAGTCTCCAGGGGACTCCAGTTCTTGGTCTAAAATCTCAGATATTCTTGGGAAAAGAAGAACCGAATAAAAGGAAGCAATCCAGCGAGAAGTAGCCGCAAGCCTACGTCCAGACCACGAGGGGCTTCAAAAATTCAGGGAAGTAAATGCCTCATGGGCTCCAACGATTCTCCCTACTAACACTAATTACAAAAAAATTTAAATAAATAATGAAATAAAAGAAAGACATCACATAAGCATAATTTAAAAAAAAAAAAGAGAAAATAAAATAACATAACCTGTGCTAACAATGATTAATTATCTTTAATGTAAGTAGGACGGCCGATTAGGGAAAAATATTAGAAAAGATCTATGTATTAAACGAAAAACAAAACAAAAGCATGAATTCTATATTATATACCACTTTAATCTAATTAAAATCTTTTTCTTGCTATTCCTAAATTTTCATCCACGAAATTTATGAAGCGTTATACTAGCAATATTCTATGTATCTACTACAAATGAATTGTATCCTGACAATACTCAATGATTTCATTATGTAGTCTAGGGTATAAAAATTAACTGCTTCGTCCGGTTGTTGAAGCTGGTACCGGCTGCTTTCTGTCCGACTGTTCTTACTGGAATTAACTTAGCAGATGCAACAGATGTCTTCCGTCTTATATTTTGTAATATTCTAACCTTTTCAGCTGGCATTAACCAGAATCGATGAAAGCGCAAAAATGTTGAAATTACAATTTATTTATGCTTTCAATGAAGAAATAATTTATTTATATTTTTAGAGCTTAATTTTATAGCTTTGTAATACAGTATTAAACTAAATCTACGTATAAAGATATTGGTCTAAATTGAATAAATAATCCTAACGTGAAAACAATAACATGAAGAACATAGCTACAAGCTGCCCCAAAAAATTTATTCGCTACAAATGATGCTGAAACAATGACGCCGAATTGCTAGCAGCAAAATTCTGAAGAGCTTTCTATCAGGGGACCATCACCTCGTTTTAAAACGATGCTTTTGGTTCATATTTTTATACGGAGGCTTCAAATCTACTTGTACGTTGTCGCTGTCTGAACTAAGCAGGGGAAGCTTTACTACTGGCTGCAATTTTCCATCTTTCACGGCTGGCACTTGCATTGCATGATAACAAAATGGCACATGTTCTAAAAAGATAGTTTTTTCACACAGATGATCGGCGCCAAATCGGTAAACTTCGTTCAATTTCGATAAAAGTATTCCACTGGATATGAATAGAATAAATTTTGAACATGCATTTTGGAAAATCGAACTTCGATTAAGCCTCGGTACAGCAGCGTTCGGGTTTGTGTACCGTCGGACATAAAAATGATACGTTTGCGACACATTATTGTATATCGAATTTTCGTTTCGGAACGGATTCTCGGTTAGTGTTGTCAGTCAGTTCAAATGTCTAGTTTGTGGTGGCTTCTAGTGAGCAATATTGGTAGTTAGTTTAAAGTTTTTTCAATTTTATATTCATTTGAAAACGTCCCGAATATGTGTTTCATCCATATCTATTTAATATCGTTTAAAATATGTTTCTGTGGATGCTCATTCGTATCAATTTTATATCCTTTAGAATACGTTCTGAATATGTTTCTGTGGATGCTCTTTTATATCAAATTACGTCCTTTCGAATATGTTCTGAATATGTTCTTTCGGCTGTAAATGGATTGAATTGAATCGGTACGTACGAACACATATGAACATTTATCGAGCTCTTCAATCTTGAAAGGTGATTGATGCGGATGATCTGTAATGGTCGTAGGCCTAATGTCTGAAAAAAAGAATTGCGAGGTAACAAATTCATTTTGGAAATGTGGCTGAGAATTTTGGGGAAAATTTCCCGGTAAAGGTAAACCTTCCCCGTAGATCAACTCACCTGGTGTTTTCAGAAACACTTCCCTAAAAGCAGCCCGGAGACCCAATAACACTAACGGTAAAATTCTCGACCAGGTCCTTTCTTTACAAGTCATAATTGCCGCTTTGAGCATTCTATGCCACCTATCTAGAAATCCATCCGGATGGTAAGCTGTTGTACGATTGCGCTGAAACCTTAGTAACTTGGAGAGCTTAGCAAAAAATGACGATTCAATTGTGAACTTTTATCGGAAACTATTGTTTTTGGTACTTCGAAACGAGATATCCAAGATTGACAAAGTGCCTCTGCTACTGTTTCTGCATAAATATCAGCTAATGGTACTGGCTCAGGCCAACGCGTGAATCTGTCAATGATAGTGAGACAGTATCCAAAACCTTGAGATGACGGTAGCGGTCCGATAATGTCATGTGGATATCTTGAAAGTGACCGGAAAGAGTGGGAAAAGTTCCAAGTGGGCTCTTGACATGCCGCGTGATTTTACATTGCTGGCATTTCAGGCAAGAACGGGCCCAAGAATTGACATCTCTGTTCATAGAAGGCCAAAAATATTTTGAGTTTATTAGCTTGTTAGTAGAGCGGATGCATGGATGAGCTAGATTGTTGACCGCATTAATAACTTGCTTTCTGAATTTTACTGGAATAAAGGGTCTGTTTCCATTTGACGAGACTTCGCAGCATAGTTGTTTATCTGTGCCGACAATGGGAAATTTCCTAAACTGATACTGCGAATTTTGAGAAACACACTGAAGCTCTCCATCAGCAACTTGAGAATCTGCAATAGGGGCGAAGTCTATTAAGCTGGGAAGATGGATTTCATCCAATCTAGAGAGAGTATCGGCCACTACATTATCCTGACCTGCTACGTGCTTAATGTCGGTGGTAAATTTCTTTGTCTTAACTAGGTGGAATGGCGATGACCAACAAATGTCTGAAGGACGACAAATGCCTTGTGATAAAAGAAATTCGAATTCTTTCTTTGCTGCGGTCAATTTATCAGGAGGAAGTCTCCGTAATTTGGCGACGACTGTCCTTTCGTAATAATGTGGAGTTTGACTGCATGTTTAATTGGATTTACAAATCCGGTTTCCACGGTCAATTTCTTGAAATTCCATGAAAATCATATCGTAGGCCAAGGTCCAGAGACAATAACTTTTTACCAAAGGTATGGGAGGGATAACTGAAACATCGGCTCCTGTGTCTACTAAAAATTTGTCATTGGTTGATCTATCTGAAATGTAAAGACGACTGATAATGCCGTTTCCACTGGTCGTCAACAGTGGAGGGCTGATTAGTATAAAGTGTTTAGAGAATTGTTTTTACATGTATTAGTACTAAAATTTTTATGAAAAAACGTACAAGATGGAATACACTTCTTCGCTTTTGCACAAAACTTGAAGTGGTACCAACACAATTCTTTCTTGCTGCTAGTCGAGGAGCTATGAGATGAGGGCCTATTGATGCTGCTGGACCTGTGTCTAGAGGACCTGGCTTGATGGGTTTCGTGATGAAGGTTCAACGTTTGCTTCAAAAGCTTCTCCAAATTGTCGTTCCTACTTCACAACTGACTGTGTATTTGTATCTGAGAGCTGGAGGAAACCTCTGGAGCAATCGAGTAAACTTCGGGACCATTACGCACCTCGCCCATTTTATCTGCACAGGCAGTCAGTGCTTCCGAAGTTCCTGGATTACAAGCAAAGATGACTTCCATATTGGTTGGCAAGCGTTGTAGCCAAAATGATTTCAGCACTTCGTCGCTAAGTTTGGCTTCGACCAGTGTCCGCATCCCTCGAAGGAGTTGAGATGGCTGCAAATCACCCAGATACATCTCGGTCAATAGCTGCCTCAACTTTTCGTTCTCACTACCGGATAATATAGAAGTCAAGTCAATGTTCCTTTCAGTGTTGTGTAAGCATTGGTATTTGGTGGATTAAAAACTATGTCACTGACCACGCGAATAACGAGAGAGTCCAGCGCACTTACCGTATGATATAACTTTGTTTTATCTTGGTTTATATGGGCTAACCTAAACTGCACCTCACGTTGGAGGAACCACATGTCCGCCGAATTTTTCCAAAAAGGCACTGACTTAATTGAAACGGCGTTCAAGGTGGCAGACGGGTGAGCATCGGACGACATGACGTGACCCGAAATTCCAGATGGGCATTCAATATCGCTTGAAATTTTTGATATATCTGTCATAATACTCACGTTCAACTCAATACGGGCCATAATAATGCAGGCCGGACACAGACAATATCCGAATAAATTAATAAGGCTTACATTCTCAATCTCACTAGGATTCGACTTACACAACCCAAAAGAAATAGAGTATATATAGTATACGAGAACAAAGTAAAAAATGTAAAATCCAAATACTATGTGTATATATATAGAAACAATCTTGACTTTAACAAATTAAAAATTTATCTTTTGCTCTTGAGTGCTTATTTCCGTTAAATATTGCGGCTCTTTTGTAGGGGTCACCAGTTTTGGTGGTTATTGTATCCTGCTATATGTTTACTATATTGTAGAGAGACCATTCTTACAAAATCAGTCTTGATATGGATGAACACCTAGTGGCTAGCTTCGTGAGGAAGAAAACTTTCTTGAATTGATAGTTGTAGTTTAGAAGCAAGTCTTTCTTAAAAAGTTATGTTGACGTAGGAGAATGTCTGTATACATACAGTACGGGTATTGCAGGATACAAGATTCCTCGAGTGAGTATTTTCAGTGTGAAAGAATATCATACACATACAGTAGGTACTACATAAACAGGAGACGAGAATGCTTGAATGAGTAACTTCAGTGTAGATGTAGGTCAGCACACTTATATACGACATCAATAGGAGACGAGAATCTTAGAGGAAGTATCCTCTGTGCTTGTCGTGTTTGGTTTCCTGATCGAGCAGGCTCCCAAGCGAAGATATGATTTGTCACTAGTATTCACCAGGGGTCCCCGAAAATATGGAAAGATTTTTTTAGTAATACATAACATTACGTCCATATTAATTTAATCAAAGAAGTTATTGTTCCATAAATGTTTGCTCATGGATATTTTCGGACAAATTGTCATCAAGATGTTTTCAGACCACGTTACAACTGCCATTAGATAATAATAAATAACGTTAAACTAAATTAGAGTAGTAAAATTCCTTCAACCGTTGTTAATAACAATGCAATACAATAAATCTTGAACGATCACTAGCTCTTACAGTTTTTATTACTATTTCTAAAAAGAATACTTATATGATGTCAGAACTAGAAGTGACAATTTTGTGTTTATTTTTATTTTCCTAAAAACCTTAGCCTGCTATCTCGGAGGCCCTATGAAACCTTGCAGTACTTTTGTTAATTTCGAAACTAAAACTTTCAAATGTCAGGTATAGTCACGACACGAAATTCAACAACTTATATTAGGGTTGTCGCCACAAACCTCCCCTTAAGCAGTTTTTAAGTACGCGTTTAAGAGTTTCAGAATCATTAGCTCTAGTTAAATCCACACAACCCAAATGAAGTAGCACACTTGAATTAACCAAATACTATCACATTACAAAGGGATCAGTCACTTTTAGAGAAATCTACAATGCACTACTAGCTATGGTAGTGGCACAGACAAAAAGCGTGAGGTCACAAATTATACGATTTTTAATAGATAGTGGCTCGCAATCATCCTTCATCACAGATGAAGCTTGCAGGAAATTAGGAGCTATACGAAGCCCAACTGCAGTATCAATCACAGGCTTAAACACTAAACATACAGCCATATCAATGCACCAGACCACACTCACATTTCGACTTCGAAAAGAGAATTCTACAGCAGTATTAAGGAAAGCTTTTTAATACTGAATAAAATCAGAGATCCCATGCCTTCAAAAATAGTTTCCAAAAAAGAATGCTCAATTCTAATCAAGTTGTCACCAGCCGATCCCACATTTTGGAAGCCTGGAAGGATAGAACTTTACTAGGAGCAAGAATTTATGCTCAGATTGTAATAAACGGCATTCAAAAGGGATCTAGTACCACCCCTACTACCATTAATACAATATTTAGTTAGATTTTCCTGGGGTCGACAGCAAATATTGTAGAGAGCAATAAATTAGCGTTTACACTCACAACTGATGATTTAGCTCGACAACTTAATTCATCGGCCCGAAGCCATTCACCGATCCCCATCTGGAGCAAACAGCAGTTGTGAATAGTAGTCGAATCTCTGCCTTAACAAGCTTTCGTCGGACAGAGAATACAAAGAATTTTGAAATGAGAGCTAATAACAGCTTTCAACGCTCCGTCACCCGAGAAGGCATGGATATCTATCTGCCTTGCCATGATGTCAAGGCGATACAACAGCGAAGGAATAGGGAGAAGACCATTAATCTACCGGCTACGAGTCAGAAAGATGGAACAAGGATTTTCTATTATCATTAGCACAAAAGAGTTTTACGCCAACTAAACAGGCATTGGTTGAACACAACTCTTCCACGGAGGGGGGGGCGGGGGGGTAGTATGTTGATCACACCTAAAAAATCATTAAATACTGCATAAAAGGTATTCCATACTTCCCTCAGTAGTTCCCTATTCCAACGTCCTCAAGTTCATCCTGCAGTATCAGGAAGTCAGGAAGTAATCTGAAAAGAGAACTAAATGCATAAATTAGTTCAGATTGAATTACATAAGAAACTGATATACAAAAAAACTACATCTTTTAAAAATTACATGCAAAAATTGCCAAGAAACAAACAACAACACTCACATGCAAACCTAAACAACGCAATTGCTTCACGATATTAATATGCTCTGCATAATAAACATTTGCAAAACATGCGAATGTGTTGAAATATGCAAAATAATTGACAACGCATAATTTGCATATTTCTTGCAAATTTTTTATGCTGGAATTATTAATAAACACTTAATTCATATTATCAAACACTTACCTGGAATATTAATCCATTAAAATTTGCGAAAAAGGTACAAAACAACACAACACTTGCGAAGTTAAATACCGCGATCACATTTGTCAAATTGACTCAACGGAAGGTTTATTTGATCCCAAATGCCAAATTCACCAGGAAAGCAAATATTTACGAAAAACGGGAAAATTAATTCCTATAATGAGTGGGAAAGAGAAAGAATTGAGAACAAGACAGAGGAAAAATTAGAGAAACTACGTTCCACATTGGAAAATGTCATAATATGGCAGGGCCCCCCAATTTTGATATTTTTCAGAAAAATTAAAATATTTCATTAAATAAAGAATGCGAATTCATGGATAATTAAAAATAAATTAGTTGAAACTCATGCGCATAATTTGAGCGAATTGTACAAGAACACCATAAAAGCTCTATTTTTTGTTTCCCTCTGGTTTCTGGTCCGTTAATCGATCGAAAAATAATCCTAATCCAAAATGACATATGTTAAAACAATACACATAAATGTAGTTTCTGGAAGGGGTAGGTACGCATATATAAATTATAGATAGGTAAGAAGACTATAGATAAACTGCATAGATAAGTCTAAAAATTTCCGAAACACAAAGATACGGTGTCTTTAAAAATTTATATCTCAAGAACCAAGCAGAACAGCATCGCGATTTTTTGTATATAAATAGACCAGGCCTTTAGCTTCAAAATAAAAATACAAAAAAAAAGTGCTAAAGGTCCCCAGTAGTAAATAATATTATTTGTTTACAAAAATCCTATTAATAAAAAAAATATTCGTTCGATGCTGCTATAATTTCTTGTAAAAAATATAAAGCATTACGCTTCATTTGGCATTTGAATCAGAAAAGTCGGTTGGTCCTTTTTCCAGACATGATTTTGGATACATGATGACACCGACCATGCACTTACGTATTTTTGCAATTTTTTACAAAAAAAAAAGTCGTTAAAAATAAAAGTTCTTAAAAATTCTTTTTTCTCCATCATTGACCGATTCTAAAAAGTGTAGGTTCGATTCCCGTCCGGGAAAAAAAAAATCAATTTGCAATTTTTTACAAACACCTTAGTACTTAGTGGCTAAACTTTTTCACGACTGTGGATAATGATGCACCACCATCACCATGTCGTACAACGCTTTGTCACCACACCTAAAATAAAATTTGGATACATGATGACACCGACCATGCACTTGCGTATTTTTTGCAATATTTTACGAAACGTATTTTTGCTATTTTATAATAGGCTAAGAGCTAGCAACGTTTTCGAGAAATGACTTTAGTTCGCCTAGTTTTTTGATATGCCTTTCCTTAAAGCATATCAATACTCATGCGGTCCATCTGGCTGGTGAGACGCGTTGCGTTTACTTGTGCGCATTCCATTTTACAGGTAAAAAAAGCAGTTTTCAAAATCATTTTAGTTCGATTTTTGTTTTTTTCATCTGTTTTCGTAAGCATCGGACAATATAAATTCACTATTCCCAGACAATTACCTCGTTGCTAACACCGTGCCAGACGTTTTTTTTTTTTTTAAAAAAATATTTTATTACGGCTGTAATTTTTATACGAGCTAGTTTAATTATCGAACCAGATGAAATTAATTTGCCAGGCGATAACTCGGTTGCTCATTAGGTACCGGACCAATTTGAGCACGGTAAAGTGTTTTTTTTTCTCACGATAATGTTTTGAGAATATTTGATGAACCCAGCGAGATAGCACAATTTTGTCCTATTCTTTTTTTGTAGAGAATTTCAGGAGCTACAGAAAAGCTTCTGGGCAAAATTGAGATATCTGGCTCAGAATTGAGGATATTCTTGATAAAATAAGGAAGAAAAAATCCAGTATTATACACATCCGCTATTGAACTAGAACTTGGATAGATTTCCATGGAAAAATTAATAAAAGCAATTATTTGGAATATAAAAAATGACAAGTTTTACTTTGAATACATTGACTTCTGTAGATGTAAGAGATTGAGAGTGAGCATTTATCCAAAATGCTGTCAGGTATTGGACTCTCAATAAATGCTGCCGTAATTCAGCTCTGCACGGTGGTAAGCTTGATGGATTGAAATTTCTGCATATTTAACTTTCTTCTGCATTTAACTTTCACTGAATTTTTTGACTGATACGTATTAGAAAATAAATGAAATCTGACATCGTTGACGTTGTTAATCTGCCGAACTGCCGAAACAAATCTTTCCAAGGTAACAAATGCACTCTTCAGTATTTTTTCATCATCGGTGGCAATATTTTGAAATGCAAGCTAATAATCTTCCGCGTCTTCTAGTAATTTGAAAAAAGCTTGAGAGTAATCACAACATGTTATGGTCTAGAATCCTCTAGATATAGATGGAAGAACCCAGTGTTTTGTACAATTCATTGACGTTGATGCAGCATTCATGAATATCCACACCCATGTTGATCCAAAATTTTAAGGAAGCGTCGATATCGATTTGGCAAATATGGTAGATAATCCTCGAATTTGCTTCTTCATGTTCTTCACATGATAATGACTATTCCGTAGCTTTAATGACTCTATTATTTTCAACCCGATAAAAGAAGCATTTGTTGAATTTTAAGTAAATTATTTTATCACCAATAAAAGACGGCATATCATCAGTCCAGTGGTTGATAAAAAATGTAACTAATGTTTCCTTGTATTGAACATTTTTCAGTTGAGCAGTAAAATTATGAGGACGAACTTGATTTAGTCATATTGAACCTCGCTAGCCGATTCATCTCGACGTTTGAGTTCACTATCTTTGATTGATGGTGTAAAACATCAACGCCAGTTTCTTTCAGTTGAGATACAATTTACTTTTAAAGCTTTTCCAAATTTTCCGTTTAAAATTTCATTGCATAATTATGTATAGCCCCTACATTTACTCCCATGCAAGCAGGTTTGCCCAGGAGAGATATTTCTTTGCTTCTTTTACCTCTTCCCTAGATAACCGGCTTGCATACTCCATCAAGAGTACTAGCGTGGGATGGCACATTCCCTATCACACTCGAATCGATCTGGCTATTGATAATCAACCGAATTATCGTCTGGAAAACGGAATGCGCACAAGTAAACGCAACGCGTCTCACCAGACAGATGGACCGCATGCCTATTGAGATAGTGAAAGAGGGGTGATAGCAAAGTATCAACCGAACTAAAGTTCTTTTTTTCGTGACGTTGCTAGCTCTCGGACTATAAGCGGTTTGACAAAACTCACCTTTGTATTATGCTTTATTTTTTAGAAATAATCAAAAACTTCAAAATATCTCATTGCATAGGCAATAAATTTACCTAACCGGCCGGCGACAGGAATCTTGTGTCCGACATATTTACTTCACCATGTAAAATGACCTGTAAATATCAAGGATACTTTTTATTGCATCCTTGAGGTAGGCCACTCAAGGATAATAAATATAATAATAAATGTCAAAAAAGGTTGAGCTGATGGTGAACGTATCGGGACATAAATGCAGTATTCCGTTTTTGCGATTATGTATATAATATACACAAAGCATTCAATATTTACTAGGGGGAAGGTTAGTGGTCGTCATTGCGAAGCAATCCCCGATCCACTTTCTGTCGGTAACCCCACGAAACTTTAAAACAATAAAATGACCCGATCCTTTGTTTATCTCCGAACGGACATAGCCTACGCCTGCCTTTAAACAGTTTTTAATCATCGCTAAGCGAAATAATATCTCACTCTAAATATATGATTTATAATTATTTTTTATTTAAAATTACTCTATTTATAATGGCATCTGATTGCAATAATGATAGTGAAGTATATGCATACATAAATATGTATATTGAATTCGATAGTGGGAGCAAAAGTGGCGAGGAATTGTTTCGTCGCAGAAGAAATAGAATTTTTTCAATACCGCCTATTGACTCTGATGAAAGTGATAATGAAGTACTGGACTGGTCCGAAATTGATAACCCACCAATTATCGAATCGTTTTTAGAACAAAGTGGGGTATCTGTGATGCCAAACAATTCAGAAAGTGTAGTTGATGTGGTTCAGCTTTTTATATGTGAATATATGGTGACAGACACGCACAAAATATACATCGATTTGGAGATAGTGCAAAATCTGTGAAATGGAAAAATGTCACTGTGGCAGAACTAAAAAAGATGTTCGGATTACTTCTACTAATGAGCAGAGTTCGCAAAGATTCGAGGGATGAATATTGGACAACAGATACAACAATTGAAACTCCAATTTTTGCTAAAAGAAGAGCAGAGGTCGATTTCGGCAAATATGGTACTCATGGCATTTTTCCAATAATTATGGTATTGATAATAATAGAGATCGCCTTCAAAACCTTCGCCCTATTATTGATTATTTTTTGCCTAAATTTCAAGAAGAGATTTTCCTTAGACGTAAGCATCATGCCACCATTTACACAGAAAAGTACGAAAACAGATATTCTATGAATTGTAGTTGCTGTGCTCGGTACGCGAATCGAACAGTGAAACTCGTTCCACAATCGGACTTAATTCACTCGAGTTATGATCGATAATACAAAAAATTCTATACTACAATACTATAAAAAACAAAAAGTGTAGTACTAAAATCGTAAGCATGGGGATCGATAGAGAGCTTTATGGCAGTCTGCAAATAAATCCACATATTTACAGGGCGGGGAGGGAGGAGACTAAATTTTTTTCTAGTACAATATGGGTAATCTAGGTCATTTTCAAATATGCCTGTTTTTAATGAAGTTTGAGTACCCACATGCCTATGTTGCGAGGTGAAATGGCCGAGTTAAAGTGGCCAGAGTAAAAATGGTCGTTATTGCCCCCCCCCCCTCCACCGGGTCGGAAAACGTAGTACCCTTAAAAACGCACGATGTAAACGTAGAAGAAACGTTTTTAGGAAATTCAAATTGGTGATTTTTGTGTCTTCGCATTAAAATCGATCGAAAATTACTAGAGTTTTACCCCAAAAATAAGTTCAAAATTGGCCATATTCGAACTCGATTTGCCAGTCTCAGAGACAAATTCGAAATATGTTATTTTCTTTAAAAAAAAAGTTCTACATGCTTAATCTTTACAAAAATGAAAAAGAAAAATCTAACAAACTATCATAAACTCAATTGAACTTTCCCTCTATAGATCCTCGTATCCCGTATGAACTGCTCCGTTTTGTTATCTATCCAGCATATTAATGATACACGCGGTTAAGTTTAGTTTTGAGTGTATTATACAGTGAATATTGATTTAGAGTCTGAGAGCATCAATGTTAAATATATGCTACGATTTAACATATTAACGATACATGCAATCAGACCTTAGTTAACTTAGCATAAAAATAGCATGAATATTGGGAAAAAAATTAGAGAGCAAAGCAGCACATTCCATTAGGTTATTGGTATATATGTTCACGTTCATGTAATTAGGAACTTATTCCAACAATAATGTAGCAATGAACACAAGTACCTATTCTTATCATTTCAACATACTCCTATATTATCCCATCCAAAATGCAGTAATATAACTGTAGTTTTCAATTGCAGCTACATTACACAAACACACACGAAGAAGTTACCTGATTTGTCCCTGTTTCGAATTTAATTTTACTTTTTATAAAAAGACATTTTGCAAAATTCCAACTCTATAAAGTGTAAAAATCTATGTCCTATGTGTATGTCCTACTCAATGTACCTAATCAAGTTGTAACGTAGTGTAAGCTGAGATTCCTTAATAAATGCTTTTTTGTGCTATTTTTATTATGGTTTGTGATGCTATCAAATAAATTAAAATACAAAATTCTGTTGTTTTCTTCGAACGCCATTGAATCTGCATGCACAACTTTTCGTAAACTAAACGTAGTTTTCATTCCGCAAACGAAACATTTTGGAGTACAGTTTGCGAAATGTAATGTCAACTACCACTACACTGACAATCTACGTTTCTCAGTTTCACTTCTCTTTGGCCTGATGATTCGTTTCTGTTTTGTATTCACACACAACACCAAAGCGCTTCTTTTGCGTAAACTTCTATGCAAGCGTGTTAAATTTTCGTTACGTTTTTATTTCGCCTTGCTTGAAGGGTTGTTTGGAGCAGACCATCGTAACCCTGACTATATCTCAATAGCAACACACAAAAGCAAAAATATTACCAGCACGAAGCACATATACGGGTGATCAATAAATAGCTCAATCATTTAGTGGACAGTAACGCAGAAGACCAATCTGCGGAAATCAGCCTTGGAAAAAAAAAAATAAGGGAATAACCCACTTCACTCGTTATAGTTTGGTGCCGAAGACGTAAGAACTCACACCCTCGGGAATTGTTGAATTGAAGTATTTACGATAGTGGAATTAAGATCTCAATATTTTTTGAAGTTTTATTAGCATTAAGTACTGTGTACAATTAGTTACCAGTAGTCGAATTAAATCGTAATGTTTTAAGTTTATTAGAGACGAGAAATGGATACAATTAGCTTTAACAACATTAATAATTTATTAGAGTCAAACAATCAGTAATTAGTTCTGTAAGCATAGCCGCTGAGCCACTAAAACGGAAAAGAGTTCTTCCCATAATTTTCTTTGTTACTAATCTCCCGCCTTTGTTCGCCAGGCTTCTACCAATTTGTCGTAATTATGTCAATCGGTCAAGATAGTCCAGACTACTCGAGCCCAGACAAGAAATACTGGAGAAGGATAATTACAATAAAAAAATAATAGATACAATAAACCTAAAAGTTCGTAACATGCAAAACAAAATAATTAAATTATGTAAAACTAAATGTCTTGATATGCAGAAGAAACAATTAAATTATCCAAACGTAAATTAATCATGCAAAGCAAAAACAAGTAAGTTATCCAAAAGTGCAAGACGAAAGCATTAAGTGATCTAAACCTCTGAAACAAAAGTTTAAATACCTAGAACATGTAAATAAGAACAAACAACAAGTTAAGTTCACCAGGCCGAAACAAACCACAAACGCAAACAAAGGAAAGTCTTGATCATGCAACCAGTTTTAACAAAAACAAATAATTAAAGTCGTTACGTATGTTACAAATAAACAAAGTGTAAGCTTAAGTAGCACAAAACCCCCTTTGAAAAGTAGTTAATACATAGATAATATTCCTGCCACCTGGCAGCTCGTCGTCTTGGTGGAATACAGTTCGCATCCCTGTTACCTGCACCGAATATTTTAAAGAAAAGATCATCAGTCAGTTATTATTACTCCTTGGAGAAGGAAGCCAGGTAATAAGTGAAGTGTAGTGACAGCACATGCGAAATGGGATTTCACATGGGGCGCGGCGACGAGTTGGCTAATTAGTTTTAGTTTACATATTCAGAAGTGAGATAGAACTCTACGTGTATTATTTGCCAAAAGAATTTGTTCTTAGTAATGGCAATTATATCGCTTCAAATGAGGATAAAAGGATTGATGTGTTATCAGTTCATGAAGAATAACAGGTTTTTCCTTTTAAAAATTCTTGTACCTACATTCTCTTCTCAAGACTTTCAGATGTATTCGCACTTGTGACTGGAGAATATATCCAAGTGTGCTGGTGTCCTTGAAGTGCTGAGTGCTTTAAATATTTTTACTTGATTTGTATATCCTTTTCCTTTTTCGTATTGAAACCTGATCTGAGCATGTGGATGCAGCTCACAGTGACCGGTTTTTCTTTGTTTAGAGTTCGTAGTATTTGTGGACGGATTAGGCGAAGGAAATATATAATTCTCGTTTTCATGTGAATTACCTCAATATCTTTTGGTCCTTTATTTTCGTTTCGAGATGCGGGTCGTGGCAATAAAATACAAATTTTCTAGAGTGAAGAAAATTTGTTGCCGCTTTTACTACTTTATCCAGCCGCAAAGCGAAAACTTCCTGATCATTAGATCTCGAAGGAGAATGTGTTTTTTTTTATTGGACGAGTTGCTTTCGTTACCTTGAAAAACGGAAAACAACCCTCTTAACGTGTTGCAGGTAATGAATCTGAGCAGCCAATTATATTTGTTATGGGAATGGAAAGGAAAGTTCGGTAGCATTTCTACTTAGTCGTTGTCCATTTTTGGTGAATGATTGGTCTAGTTCGCGATTTACAGAAATTATTTTAATCGAGTGTGTGAATTCAACAAAAAAAAATAGCAGTTAAATTAGAGTGATAGTGTTTTGTGAAATACAAACAGGTATAAGAGTGTTGTGAACGACATAAACATTTTTAAACATTAAACAATTTAGTGTGAGGTTAATTAAAAAAAAAAAAAAGAGGGAAAAAGTGCCTGCATTAAAATGGAAACTCACGAAATGAAGAAGCGACCTTTGAGAGTTGCGAAAAATACGGCAAATAAAGCTGAAACGTCGACTGTGTCAATGTTACGCCAACAATTAGGAGAGAAATCTCGCGAATTGGAAGAACTACGTCAGCAGCTAGCTGTTAGAGATAGTCCACAAGACTCAGATTCGGCAATTAGTACGCATGAAAGTGCTGTGCCCCAAAATACTAATTATATTCATTTGAGTATGGATGAAATACGGAGTCTTATTCCAGAATTCTCACCAGGGGAAGAGCGCAGCATGAATGCTCCGCAATGGATCGAAATGATAGACAATTTGAAGCTAATTTACCGGTGGCCTGATGAATTGACGCTACTCTACGCAACTTTGCGATTAAAAGACGCATCCAGATCTTTGTATCAAAGCAAATATAATGAGGTGAATACGTGGACAACATTTAAAACGCAAATACTGGAGAGTTTCCCTACAAGTGTAGATATATCTACAATACACTACCAACTATTAACTAGGAAAAGGAAGGCACAAGAACCAGTAGAAAAATATTTCTACGAAGTTAGCGCTCTCGCTAAACGAGCTAAGCTTAATGAAAAAGAAATGATAAAATATGTAATATCGGGTTTGAACGATCGGAATCTAAAGAACGTACTCACGGCGACTAAATTTCAAACGTTGACAGAAGTGC
This sequence comes from Dioctria rufipes, assembly GCA_963924295.1. Taxonomy (NCBI): domain Eukaryota; kingdom Metazoa; phylum Arthropoda; class Insecta; order Diptera; family Asilidae; genus Dioctria; species Dioctria rufipes. The sequence goes on from OZ002742.1 coordinate 121,012,827, forward strand.
TGCAGCAAATAAAACTGTACGAAGGCACTAACCAGCAAGAAAAGAATCGTGTAGACTTGATTGCTCAAAAAAATGAACCAATTCGGACTAGATATGATCGGAACTATCGACATATGCAACATTTTCTTCCATCCAAAGGCGATCAAAATAGGCTAGCAGAACAAAGAATGACTGTTTTCCAGGGAAAATGTTTCCGATGCAATCGTATTGCACATCGAATCGCAAATTGCCCCAATGTAAGGAAGAACTATTGGAAATCAAAACCAGGACCATCGAGCACCGTAGACATTTCTAAGAAAATCCGAATGATGAGTGAAGAAAATAATGAATTTCATCAAAATATTGTCGTCGATGGAGAAACAATACTTGCATTCATAGACCTTGGTAGCGAGTGTTGTACTATCCGGCAACAGGAATGCGACAAAAGAAAATGGAACTACGGACACAACCACACCGTGTTGAAAGGATTCGCAGGAGGAAAGTGTAAGGCAGTCGGCAGTTTAAAAAAAGCAGTCTCTATCGGAGAAGTCTCAACAATTAGTGAATTCATGGTCGTACCAGATAGTGTACAAGATGATCCAGTTATAATTGGGCAAAGTTTGCTGGACCAGCCCGGAATTAAAATCATTAAAACTTTTGGGAAGCTGCAAATCTTGAATGAATCCCCTGAGTACAGCTTGAAGCGCTAGCAGTGGTCGAATCCCTCGAGAGGTTTCGGTATTACCTCCCCGGAAAGAGATTTCGCGTAGTTACAGACTGTAACTCATTAAAATTAACACATGAAAAACGTGATATTGTACCCAGAATAGCGCGATGGTGGCTACGGATTCAAGAGTTCGACTTCGAAGTTCAGTACCGTCCAGGATCAAAGATTGTATACGTTGATGCTCTAAGTAGAGCGACAACTATTAAAAGTCCATCAGTTGAAGAAGTATCAGAAAAAGTGATGGAATGTCGGAGTCTGACTGGGTTGCAGTTTTACAACTTCAAGATGCCGAACTTCGGGATATAAAAGCGAACTTGGAAGGAACAGGAGTAAATCGGGACAAAATCAAGCACTATAATAAAGAGTATCAGATCAAAAACGGGAGAATTTTTAAGAAAACAGAAAAGGGACTTCGTTTTGTTGTACCACGCGGCGTTCGCTGGCATATAATTAGATCTGCACACACGACGATGAGGACGACATCCCTCTATCAGAGCTACGAGTAAAAGTCGCGGAAGAAATGAATAGGAGTAGGAAAGATCAAGCCGAAAAATTCAACATAGGAAGAAATTTACCAGACAAATACAAGATTGGAGCCCTAGTCCTTATAAGATGTGAGCATCAATCCACAGGAGCACCACAAAAACACTTACCTAGGTATAAGGGACCATATATAGTGGAGGCAGTTCTGGATAGAGATCGATATAAAATTACTGATCCACCTAATTACAAAGTGACAAATAAACCTTTTAATTCAGTCTACGTAGCGGATAAAATACGGCCATGGTGTAAGCTGGAGGACTTACAAACTGCGAGCGACGGCTTGGAAATCACTGACACGTCCAGTGAATGCGAGTCCGAGGAGAGTTCCAATACGGGAAATAATACTTTGTAATATGTCTAATATACTTATTGGCATTTAATGCTGATTCACTTACTTTCCCTAAGATCCTAAGAATAAATTACTACATTTAAATTTTTGTTGTTTTATAATTTTATGACTTACTCCCTATTGTTATTGTTTGAATGGTTATTATAATTCTGCTTCATTTTGTCTATGTTTATTCTGACTCTCGCTCGTAACCAGTTCGTGCGCCATTCGATAATCGTCTAGTAATTAACTGAGCAATAGTTGTTGCAAGAATAAGTAAGGAAATAGAATACAAAAGAAAAAAAAATTTAGAATGCAAGTATAAAAGTTGACCATGAGTACTAGTCTGGCTGAAAGTAAGGCATCGTAGTAGTAACCATGAAGCAGTTCCAGAGTACTGGCTGCTCATTTTATTATCCGGGTCCAGGAGTATTGGCCGTGTGATTTGTGGGGAGAACCCACGTGTGATTTGTGGTGAGAGCCCACGTGTGATGAGTGGGGAGAACCCACGCGTATTGGTGGGGAGAACCCACAGGTATTGATGGGGAGAACCCATATGGATAATTGCAGTTGCTCGTATGTATGAATGGGAATGACAGCGTAACGAATGAAACTTACAATCCGTAGGCGTAGAAAAAAAAAATACAATAATTAGTGCACGCAAAACTTAGTTACACTCTAACAAAACTAACAAACATCTAACCTGTAGAACGTATGATTGAAGTGTTCGTTGTTGAGGACAACAACACGCAGGATGGCCGAATGTAAGCTTAAGTAGCACAAAACCCCCTTTGAAAAGTAGTTAATACATAGATAATATTCCTTCCACCTGGCAGCTCGTCGTCGTGGTGGAATACAGTTCGCATCCCTGTTACCTGCACCGAATATTTTAAAGAAAAGATCATCAGTCAGTTATTATTACTCCTTGGAGAAGGAAGCCAGGTAATAAGTGAAGTGTAGTGACAGCACATGCGAAATGGGATTTCACATGGTGCGCGGCGACGAGTTGGCTAATTAGTTTTAGTTTACAAAAGTTATTACGAATTTTACATATTAAAAAAAAACATTACGATAAACGATAAAGACTTAAAAAAGTAGTACAACAGTTGTAAGGTTTGGCCCGCACTCGTCAATCAGTGAACGACACCATCAAAATCAAATGGGGAACAACTGGATAAGAAGAAGAAACACGGTTAGCAACAAAGTGAAAAAACCGGCTCTCTTCCTTCTTTTCCTCAAGCTAGCAGAAGCCATTATACTCCAGTAATATTAAAAAAGGGTAAAATAAAATATCCTAAAAAGTCATATAAAATATCCGAAGTGGAATTGCAAATAAAAATAGACACCAGTTGTTAACGACATAAAAGTGCATGTGATAAAATCTAAAAGTAAAAGTGAAAAGGGATCATTATCGATTCGGGCTGATGCAGTGGCCGGGGTATTTTCGAGAAGCTCGAAGAAGGAGCTTGGACTACGCCGAGATTTTTAAGAAATAGAAAGAAAAACAAAACAAAAAAAAACTGACCGGCAGGTGTGAAGATCTTTTAATATGGTCAAGCTAAGTGCTTTCCTATAATTATTTTCTTTTGTCTATATATTTTCTTTCCTCGTGGCTGACTGGTTGTACAACTCATAGTTTTTAGTATTGCTCAGTGGAATTGTATACGGATATATGGTATATATGTTTGGTTCGGTACATCTTCCTTCCTACTTTTTTTTTTTTTTTTTTTTTTTTGAACTTGAACTGTATCTCTATAAGTAAATATAATGAATTTCTCGTATACGTTTTATAACGTTATTGAAATAATAAAACAGAGGATTTATTGAAAGAAGTGGTAGTGTTGGGCTCATTACAGGTTTCGTGATCTATTCTCTTGATGAAAAGATCGCGTGGCGCTCTATCATCTCTCGATTTGCATTTGATTTTAGGTGGAGCGCATTCTACCTCAAGAACCCTGCCCGTCTCCGCAAGTGTTTACGCACTCAGGGTATACATAACATAATTTGGCGACCAACGTGTGGCCCCAATCTTATCTATATGCAAATGCCGACAAAGAAATGTGTACAAATTAGTTGTTTTTTATGCTGATTTGTTTTGCTAGGCAAGAAAAGTTGGAATTTTTAAAATAGTTGTGCATCTTCTAAAGGAAAAATTATAACATTGCATTGCCAGTTGCGAGAATTATCGGATGTAGCGGTATATCAACTGTTTTTTTCTTTTCTGAGCATTATTGAATCTGAACTTTGTTTGTTGAGTGTTAATAGTGACGTGCGGATGGTAACGTAGATTCATCTGCGCCAGCGAAGATCATTTTTCAGTTATTTTGTCGGGAGTATGCAATAGAGGTCACTTCTAATGATAGTTCGTGAGTTAATTTTTTCTTTTTTTATAAAACATATTATTTCGCAACAATTGAACCTTCTCGTTGGTTTTAAGAGTGCGTATGAATTGATAATCTGTTTTTAATTAGTTATTTGGTTACCTCAAGTACGGGTACCTGTGAACACAACAGTATTGTGTCCATATATTGATAGCTTTAAGCAATTTATTTCGTTTTATCATGAATTAATAGTATATACATATTATGACTGGTTGATGGCAGGAAGAATCACAAAAGGGAATTGTGATATACATATGTGTTATATTTTAAATATTGAAATAACGATCGAGGTTAATGTATAATCCAATTAGTTGCACCAGTCGAGTGCTTTGTTATTAAATCAGGAAAGTTTCCTTGTATCGGTAATACGCAATTGGTAAATTGCCGAATTATGACTCGATATGAATAATTTGAGTAAAGAAGAATAATAAAATTTATAAATTGAAAAAAAACTTCTTTGATCAACTAAATATTTCTTAGAGTAAGGCAACGTATGTCCATACATAGGGTAATTAAGTCCTGCATTTTGTTGCCTATCTACCATTTTAGTTGTGTAGTAACAACATATAAATCTTGAATTTTTGAGACATACCTACATTTGGTAATGCATAATTGTATTCTATCCAGATTTTTTTGTCTTAGGAGTAAGGTAACATCTATATAACTACGATTTCACTGATTGATTAATATATACGTATATTTAGGACTTTAGCACGAAAGTGAAAGTGTGCTCTGTGTAGCTTTTAAGGCTTGGAATCGTGTGTGGGAAAAAAATGAATTCGTTGTTATGACTTGGGTCTCTAGAGCACATGTTTCGTGGGATGTCCTATAAGTATACCTATGTTCAGATATTGCAAGAATTGGCAGTTAAGTTATAAATACTTACGTACTTGATTCTGAAACAAGAATCGATAAAATGGAATATTTGCGGAATATTCTTAGGCCTTTAAATAAGAATCAAATATTATTAAATTTAGTTGGCACTTATATGCATTTTGTATAAATCGCCGTAAATACATGTAGATCTACATAAGACCTACTAAGCAAACGTAAGGATCGCTGTAAGTAAGTAAGGTTGATGAAATCCGATCTAGTCTCAGAGGAACATTAAATGCTGAAAAGTCAGGGCAAGTGTTGCTCATTCGGCCTTACCCTTTTACATTCGAACAAGATAGAGAGACTTTGCGAAATAAATTAGATGAAATTAAAGGCCTAGTTGCTACCTTTACAGTTGATGTCGGTTCAGGGAATACAAGAAGTTTAGAACCAAAATAGACTGGGCTTTAGGTAGAATTAACAGATGTACAGCTAAGGAAGAATCCCAGCAGAAGGATAAAGTAGATATTAGACACGCATTAATTACAACGTTGGGTACTTTACAGAATCAGGTCGAAGGTGATTAGTCGGGAATAGATGAAGATGTACACAATGAGAGCTGGTCCACATTTAGAGTAGTTCTTCAACCCCCACCTAAGGATGAAATATATACATAGATGGGGCATTCAATTTTCAGGAGATCCAGGGCAGTCATTGAATTCGTTCCTCGAGAGAGTTACCGAACTAAGTGAGGCCAGAGGCGTGAACAAAACTCAATTATTTCGTTCCGCTTTCGCTATTTTTACAAGTAGGCCCTTGATATGGTATAGAGCCAATAAGAGCAGTTTAAATCATTGTCGGAACTAGTGTCAAGCTTACGAAAGATACTTACCTCCAGACTACGATGATCGACTCATCGAAGAGATCAAACGGAGAACTCAAGGCAAAAATGAGAGCGTTGGAACGTATGTCGCCATGATGAATAGTTTATTCACAAACCTTAGTCAACCCTTACCCAAGAAAGAGCGACTGAAAATTATTAAGCGCAACGTCACACCCTTTTATCAGTCACAGCTCGGACTTGCGGAATTAACAACCATCCAGGATCTGGTAGAAAACTAGAATCTGTTCGTGTTTCCGTGGAGTCATTTGTACCCCTCCCAATAAACGCAACTCTCACTTACTCGAGCTTGACCTAACGTATGTATCAGTAAACCATCCCAAGGCAGCCTCTACAGAAGCAAAGATTTCCATCAATATCCGAGTAGACACTACAGATGTTTTAAGTGTGGTCAAGAGGGACATATAGCTAGATTTTGTCGAGTCTAGACGGGACGTAGCCATTATTGTAAACCCTCCAACACGTTGCAATAATTCCAATAACGTATGACATTCCAATCCTGTATCGGAAAACGAAAGACGAGCTCAGCAGCGGCGAGTTGAGCTCAAATTCGTCACAAAGTGCCGCGACTTGTAATGAATCCTCTGAAACGAAGGACAGAGTAAGGGATGCACTCGCATGCTTAATGGGTTACGTCTTCACCGAGGTAGTGGATGACGTGCGCCGCTACTTCAGAGTGCGATTATTCGGAGTAGATTTAGTAGAGCTTTTGGAATCAGAGCTTCACGCATTATTGGTGGATCTAGGTGGGACGCATTACGCAAGATGGGTCTGTGCATTAGAAAGACTAGATATGAGAACGTGAAGTTAGCAAATGGGGATAAAGTTGCGATCTTAGGTGAAATAAATACACCAATTGAAATTGAAGGTCATAAAAACTCTGGAAGTAATGGTCGTTCAAGAGATACCGTATTATATCATATTAGGAGCAGATTTTTGGAGAAAGATGGATATAACTGCAAATTTAAATAATAATTCGTGGAATTTTAAAACAAACGAATCAGTACACTACGTGTCGGCACTAGAGAGCAAGTCTAAACTCTCTTCTCGACAACAAACGGACTTAGATAAGATAATAGACGATGCTAATGTGAAAATGGGCTAGGGACTAGGCTGCATTTCAGAATTCGAACACACAATCGAAACGGATTCCAATCCGATTAAACAGAGATATTATCCGGTTTCACATGTTATGCAACGAATTATTGACGTGAACTTAGACGAGATGTTGAAAGAAGGCATAGTGGAACCATCCAACATCGCGTGTTCATAACCTGTTGTGATGGTTCGGAAAAAGAATGGGACCTATCGTTTCTGCGTAGGCTTTAGAAAGCTAAATAAAGTCACAAGAAATAAAGTCACAAGCTAAATAAAGTCACATCTCGACTATTCTGGATTAACTGCTTGACGCAACTGTGATGTGAATTTACACATACAATAAAAAATCGACAATTTCCAAATCAACTAAAAATACAAGAAAGCACATTCTGCATTCTTGCAATACTCAATTGACCCAAAACCCATATCTCAATTAGTCAATCACAATAAATGCCATCGATTACATTATTGCAATTAAGCAAAACATACGCTTAACCAAATATATGTCACAACCTTAAGAAGTGACTGTAATTGTTTATATGCGTTTACTTACATATTTTGCACCCAGCGTAATACGGATTAAGTAAATTGCGTCACACCTTTCTGCCGCAGTTAAGCACATAAGTGCAAATAAGCGATTTAGTTTTAACGTGCCCCGAATCACGGGCATGTACACAAATCATGTATTAATATGTGCATTAATAATAATTAAGTCTAGGCTAGCAAATTTACCTTTGTATAAATAAGCTAGCGATATTCCAATAAACATGATTAGTACATTGGCGATCAAAGAGACTGCGTCGTTTATTTTAACAGGGCATCTGCTAGTTCTAGCTTACCCAGAAGAAACGGTGGATCTGCTTTTTCAAAGCTTCCCCACTAGAAGATCTGCTTTCTAAGCTTCTCCTACTACACAGCGACCGTGAAATAGGTATACCAACATTTCTCTTACTACAGTCCTCTTTACACATTAAATCGATCTCTTGGAAGGTCCCGATGTCACAATCCTCTAAACAGCTGTCACCGTTGCCGGCCGCGGACTATTTCAATTTCGTCGAATGCCCTTCAGCTTAATTAATTCTTTTACCACATGACAACGACTTATAGATAGAATTTTATCAGGAAACTCGAAAGACCATGTTTTTGTTTATCTAGACGATGTGATTATAGTAACCAAGACCTTCGAGGAACATAAAGGGATCTTAACACAGGTGCTAGATAGACCATGTAATGCCGGTTTAGTTATCAATTATGCAAAACGCGACTTTTGTAGGTCACAGCTGAAATATTTAGGCTACCTAGTGGGAGAAAATGGTCTGCAAGTTCACCCAAAAAAGGTCAAATGCATTCTAGACATACCCTATCCCAAAACATTCTCAAAAGTTCGTAAATTTATCGGAATGGTAGCATGGTATCGACGTTTTATAATAATATAATAATAAAAATAAGAAATTTGAATGGTCCAGAGAATGCTTGTGACTGTCCCGATATTTAACTGTCCTGATTTCGGTCAGTCTTTCATAGTAGCATATTTAACCAGATCATTGAATAGATGTGAAAGAAATTATTCAATGACAGAGCGCGAATGTCTAGCGGTGATCTGGGCTATTAAAAAGCTACAACCCCTTTACAGTAGTTACTGAGTATGCCTCATTGGTGTAGCTGCACGATTTGAAAGATTCGTCTGGAAAATTAGCTAGATGGGCATTACGGATGCAGCAGCACGAATTTGACATTATCCATCGGAAGGGTAAAAAACATCTACCACCTGACTTTCTTTCTCGATCAGTGCCTGTACTGAATTGTGTCAATGTTGAACCATACCTCAAAGACGATTGGTATAAGAGAATGGAAAATAATGTAAGGGAAAACCCAAGTAAATACCCAGACTGGAAACTTAAAAGTGGGTTTCAACATTTTAAGCCGAAGTGTCCAGCATTAAATTTCGAAGTAGACAACTGGCAGCAGGTGATATCGAAGAGCGAAAGAAAGGAGGCTATACAAATACTATTAGCCACAAATTAAAGCGGATGTTGCAGCTTACGGAAAAAGTGTACAACTTGTCAATCTACTAAACCAGTGCTCCGAAAACCGGCAGGATTAATGGCTACCTGGAAACTTTCGAATAATCCTTGGGAAACAGTAAGTGTTAATCTCGTTAGACCTCTACCTCGTTCAACCAGAGCTGACGTCTACATACTCACCGTAGTGGACCTATTTAGTAAATGCCCGATGCTATTCACCCTTTGGACGGCGGTCACGAATTCAGTTAGTACAGCGTTAGAAGATTCTGTCTTTCTATTCTTTGTGGTGCCGAAAACGTTAATATGCGACAATGGACCACAGTTCAAGAGTCGGGAATTCCAAAAATTGTACGCGAGTTATGACATGAGATTAAATACACTGCGTTTTATCATCCCAAAGAAAACCCGGTTGAAAGAACGAATCAAGTTATCAAAGCGATCCTTAGGGCATATCTTACGGAAAACCACTGTAAGTGGGATTTTTATTTAGCTAGAGTAGCTTGCTCTATTCGTACAGCAACCCAGGAGCCGACGATGCTCACCCCCCTTCTTTATAAATTTTGGACGAGAAATTGCTCTCAATAGAAATGGCCATAGTAAACTAAGTAATGAAGAAGAGTTCAATGCCGAAAAAAGGTCGAAGGCTTTAGAAGAAGTTAGGAACGATGTAAGGAAAAGGCTACAAAAGGCAATGGAGCATAGTATGAATACCCACAACCTCCGAAGGAGGGATTCTAGATTTTATATCCACAATTTAGTTTGGCGAAAGAATTACGTGTTGTCGGATATGAGTAAATATTTTAACGCAAAAAATATAAAAAAAAAAAAATATATATATATATATAAGCCCCTCCGATTTAAATAGGGTGGTTTCTTCTTGGACCTACGAGTTGTCCAATAAGGAAGGGAAAACGCAGGGGATATGGCATGCGAAGGATCTAAAGCCAAATCACACTTCATTTAAATATGACGAGACGTTAGATACATCTCTTCCATTTAAGAGGATTTAGGTATATTAGGTATTATACTATTGGTCTGAACTCATTGGTGTAAATTTGTGGTGGTATAAAGAAAATTTTTATTGTTATGGTTGGAATTGGAGCAGCCATTGTAAATCATTGTTTGTCCCATGATTTTTATGATCCTATGTTGAAATCTTAACAAAGATTACATTAACTTTATTAAGTATAATGGCTTTTCTGGCCTGAAACAACAGGCAGTCTCTATAAAGGACTCTAAATACGAGTTCAACGCAGTAAAAATCTGGCAACGAAAGGATTTATATTCATATTTCGCGTTATTTAATTTGTTTTTTTTTTTTTGCGAGATTTCAAGTAAATCTCGCGGAGGAGGGTGAAGTGTGTTACGCTAAAAAAAACTGGTGGTGGTCTTGGAAATATCGTGGCGTAATATAAATACCTCTTTCGTATTGATGCTGATTTAAACTTTCTTTTTCAGAACCACATACCCACACCATAACTGGAATCAAGGCATTGTTTGGAGCAGACCATCGTAACCCTGACTATATCTCAATAACAACACACAAAAGCAAAAATTTTACCAGTACGAAGCACATATTGGGGTGATCAATAAATAGCTCAACCATTTAGTGGAAAGTAACGCAGAAGACCAATCTGCGGAAATCAGCCATGGGAAAAAAATAAGGGAATAACCCACTTCACTCGTTATAGTTTGACACCGAAGACGTAAGAACTCACACCCTCGGGATTTGTTGAATTGAAATGTTTACGATAGTGGAATTAAGATCTCAATATTTTTTGAAGTTTATTAGCATTAAGTAATGTGTACAATTAGTTGCCAGTAGTCGAATTAAATCGTAATGTTTTAAGTTTATTAGATACGAGGAATGGATGCACTTAGCTTTAACAACATGAATAATTTATTAGAGTTAAGCAATCAGGAATTAGTTCTGTAAGCATAGCCGCTGAGCCACTAAAATGGAAAAGAGTCCTTCCCATAGTTTTCTTTGTAACTAATCTTCCGCCTTTGTTCACCAGGCTTCTACCAATTCGTCGTAACAATATCAATCGGTCAAGCTAGTCCAGACTTATCGAGCCCAGACAAGAAATACTGGAGAAGGATAATTACAACAAAAACCATAATAGATACAATAAACCTAAAAGATCGTAACATACAAAACAAAATAATTAAATTATCTATAACTAAATGTCTTAATATGCAGAAGAAACAATTAAATTATCCAAACCTAAATTATCTAATCATGCAAAGCTAAAACAAGTAAATTATCCAAAAGTGCAAGACGAAAGCATTAAGTGATCTAAACCTCTGAAACAAAAGTTTAAATACCTAGAACATGTAAATAAGAACAAACGAGAAGTTAAGTTCACCAGGGCGAAACAAACCACAAATACAAATAAAGAAAGGTCTTGATCATGCAACCAGTATTAACAAAAACAAGTAATTAAAGTCATTACGAAGGTTATAAATAAACAAAGTCATTACGAATTTTACATAAAAAATAACAACATTACGCTAAGTGACAACAACAGTTGTAATGTTTGGGCCGCATTCGCCAATTAGTGAACGACACCATCAAATGGGGAACAACTGGAAAAGAGGACGAAACACGGTTGGCAACGAAGTGAAAAAACCGGCTCTCTTCTTTCTTTTTCGAGTTCTCAAGCTAGCAGAAGCCATCATACTCCAGTAATATTAAAAAAGGGTAAAATAAAATACCCTAAAAAGTTATATAAAATATCCGAAGAGGCATTGCAAATAAAAATAGACTCCAGTTATTAACCACATAAAAGTGCCGGTGATAAAACCTAAAATAAAAGTGAAAAGAACAAGGGATCATTATCGATTCGGGCTGATGCAGTGGCCACCTTATTTTCCAGAAGGTCGCTACAACTTCTTTCCTTTTTTTTTGGAATTTGAACTTTATACTTTATCTTTATAAGTAAATATAATGAATTTCTCTTACCTTTGATATAATAAACAAGTAACAAAGTTAGAATTGGTATAATACCAATCCTTATAATACCCTAGATGAATGCCCATATGAAATTTCGTATTGTCACACTTCTGTGGAAGTTTGATTTTTGAAGTGGTTTTCCGCATATATTTCTAGAACGGTTTGTCGGACAGAAAAAATGATTATAACCAATTTTATAGGATTTCGTATTCTGAAGAAGTTTTTAGTACAATAAAAATGTCTTGGACTGATCATTTTCACAGTATACGTAAAAAACCTAAATTTTTATATGGCAACACCAAGAAGGAGTCCCCGATTTAGTCCATTTTTGAAATTTTATTTGCTAGTACAATGAAAACATCATGTACCAAATTTTAGTTATCTAGACCGATGCGTTCTCAGGCAGTGTCCAAATATACAAAGGAAAACGAAAGTTTTTTATGGCCCGATTTGTCTCATTTTCGAACTTAATTTTACTTTTTTTTAAAGTCCGTGTACATAATTTCAGCTCTGTAGGTATATGCGTTCTCGAGTTATCGTCCGCACAGACGGACAGACAGACGGACAGACCGACGGACATTCAAAAATCAAAATAACTTTTAACAACGGGTTTTCCAATAAGAGGTGTTATTTTGATATTCAAAGAAAAATGCCATTTTTTGAGATAAATGATCGGATCTTTATTTCATTATAAAGAGGAAGGTATGCCGTTCATAATGGAAAATAACATCAGCCAAATGACCACCACGACCACGCCTACAGGACCATATCCTTTTTATGAAATTTTCCATAACCAAATCGCAAAGTGGCTGTCCTATGTCCTCGATAGACTCACGAATTCTGTCTTTGAGGTCTTGAATCGACGCTGGGCTTTTGGCGTAGACCTTCTCCTTCACGTGGCAACAAAGGAAGAAGTCGCAAAGTGTTAAGTCACAAGATCTCGGTGGCCAATTGTGATCACCTCTTCGAGAGATAACAAGGTCCGGAAACTTTTCCCATAAAAGATCAATGGTTTCGTTGCTTATATAGCACGTAGCGCCGTCTTGTTGAAAGTAAACGTTGTCCAGATCAATACCATCCAATTCCGGCCATAAAAAATCATTAATCATCTGTCAATAGCGCAATCCATTAACCGTAACTGTTGCTCCAGCCTCATTTTCGGAAAAGTAAGGTCCAATGACCCCGCGGGACCATAAACCGCACCAAACCAGTCATACGTTGAGGATAGAGAGGCTTTTCAACAATAACTCTTGGGTCTTCCGAGTCCCAGATGCGACAATTTTGCTTATTGACGAAGCCATCGAGGTGGAAATGGGCCTCATCACTCAAGATGAGTTTTCGATGGAATTCCGGATCATTTTCATGCATTTCAAGGACCCAATCAGCAAAGACTCGACGTTGTTGATGATCGGCCGGCTTGAGTTCTTGTGTTAACTGACCTTTATAAGCCTTAAGACCCAAATCTTTATGCAAAATACGGTGTAATGACGTTTGTGGAATGCCTAATTCCAAAGAACGACGAGGAATGCACAAACTTGGGTTTTCTTCAACACTTTCGGCTACAGCAGCAATATTCTCTGCTGTTATTGAGCAACGTGCACGGGTTTTATTCTTCACATCACTAACTTGTCCCTATAGCCCGAATTTTTCTACCAATTTCTGTATTGCGGTCCGACAAGGAGCTTCACGACGATCCAAAAATGTTCGAGTTTTACGAACCGTCTCTGCCACATTTTCACCATTTTTATAGTGAATTTTAATAATTTCAATGCATTGTTGAATCGTGTGTTGTTCCAGTTTTATTAATGGCGTAGTTTCTACTTGTCAAATGTCAAAAAATGACAGCTCCAGAAGTGACATCTACCGAAATAGCGGGCTAATTAAAATAACACCTCTTATTGGAAAACCCTTTAATTTGCGTGGGTGTCCAATCCATTGTGCTCTACCATCATTATTTCGAGGTGTTACAAACGCAGTGACAAACTTAGTATACCCTATAGATTCATCGAGGGTATAAACCACTGACTTATAACAATGGACTGAGCGTATTGTCAGTTTCCTATGGAAAGGGATGGCACAAGTTTTATAGTTCTCTCTTTCGCCCTATGGCAGAGTTGGAGCTACCAACACAAAATATTGCATTCTGGAACGTTTGCTTATGTCATTTGATGTTTTTATGTTGGCAACAGATGCAATCACCTCAGAAGGAATAAGGTAAAGATAGTGTTTACCATGCTCCGTCTCTCTTGCCCATAAGCAGGATTCAGTCAAGAATAACTTTTGAAAATTAAAGTCGGAATGAGTTTAATTCCTTATAAGCGATTAAAATATCACTTGGGCACAAGAAAATATATTTTTTTAATTAAATTCGATTTACGGGTGTAAAATTTCATCTGATTGGTAAAGTTTTACATGTTTTTTATGTAATTATTTTAAAGGGTGCTCTAACGGTGATATACAGAAACACAATATTTTTTGTGGCACATGTATTAGAAAATCGCTCAGTCCATTGTTATAAGTCAGTGGTATAAACAGAGGATTTATTGAAAGAAGTGGTACTGTTTTGCTCATTCCAGATTTCGTGATATATCCTCTTGATGAAAAGATCACGTGGCGCCCTATCATCATTTACTTCAGGGTGTCAACACGTTTTCCGATCGAACATAACCCTAACGACTTCCGATCGAACATAATCCTAACGAGTTAAAGCCGATCTAAGGTATGAAAATTCTAGTACTACAGTTCGAATAAAAAAGAGGGAAATACTAAAAATGTAAAGGGTTTTCCAATAAGAGGTGTTATTTTGATATTCAAAGAAAAATGGCATTTTTTGAGATAAATGATCGGATCTTTATTTCATTATAAAGAGGAAGGTATGCCGTTCATAATGGAAAATAACATCAGCCAAATGACCACCACGACCACGCCTACAGGACCATATCCTTTTTATGAAATTTTCCATAACCAAATCGCAAAGTGGCTGTCCTATGTCCTCGATAGACTCACGAATTCTGTCTTTGAGGTCTTGAATCGACGCTGGGCTTTTGGCGTAGACCTTCTCCTTCACGTGGCAACAAAGGAAGAAGTCGCAAGGTGTTAAGTCACAAGATCTCGGTGGCGAATTGTGATCACCTCTTCGAGAGATAACACGGTCCGGAAACTTTTCCCATAAAAGATCAATGGTTTCGTTGCTTATATAGCACGTAGCACCGTCTTGTTGAAAGTAAACGTTGTCCAGATCAATACCATCCAATTCCGGCCATAAAAAATCATTAATCATCTGTCAATAGCGCAATCCATTAACCGTAACTGTTGCTCCAGCCTCATTTTCGAAAAAGTAAGGTCCAATGACCCCGCGGGACCATAAACCGCACCAAACAGTCACACATTGAGGATAAAGAGGCTTTTCAACAATAACTCTTGGGTTTTCCGAGCCCCAGATGCGACAATTTTGCTTGTTGACGAAGCCATCGAGGTGGAAATGGGCCTCATCACTCAATATGAGTTTTCGAAGGAATTTCGGTTCATTTTCATGCATTTCAAGGACCCAATCAGAAAAGACTCGACGTTGTTGATGATCGGCCGGCTTGAGTTCTTGTGTTAACTGACCTTTATAAAACTTAAGACCCAAATCTTTATGCAAAATACGGTGTAATGACGTTTGTGGAATGCCTAATTCCAAAGAACGACGAGGAATGGACAAACTTGGGTTTTCTTCAACACTTTCGGCTACAGCAGCAATATTCTCGGCTGTTCTTGAGCGACGTGCACGGGTTTTATTCTTCACATCACTAACTTGTCCCGACAGCTCGAATTTTTCTACCAATTTCTGTATTGCGGTCCGACAAGGAGCTTCACGACGACCCAAAAATGTTCGAGTTTTACGAACCATCTCTGCCACATTTTCACCATTTTTATAGTGAATTTTAATAATTTCAGTGCGTTGTTGAATCGTGTATCGTTCCATTTTTATGAATGGCGTAGTTTCTACTTGTCAAATGTCAAAAAATGACCGCTCCAAAAGTGACATCGGGTACTCAACTCAAACTTCTTCTCAACACCTAAGGAACTTGATTCTGTACTAGATTTACCAAAATGTGCTAGATCAAACTTTGCTCCCCCCCCCCCCCCCCGTTTCTCCCGCTTAATTCAAATAAACGTTTTTAATAAAATATGTTCAGAGTATCATAATGCATCGTTTAAGATATCTATCATGTCTGTTCATGTAGAGCCTATAAAATAGGCATTCTTCTTTGTTAATTGCGAAAAAGATAACAATGAAATGTTTGCTAGCCGTAAATTGGACCATAATTAAAAATCAGCTGGTAGGAGCTCAGAAATTGCTGAAGGTACATATGCCACTGTTGACGACGACGTTTTTGAAGAATACGACGCTGTAGATATAATTACAAGTTTAACATTACAAATATATTTCAATGTATAACGCAACACGATATTTCGCAGGATATGTATATCAAGTTGTTCCAGAACAAAATTTTTAAAAATTATGATAATTGTAGACATACCTGTAAGTTAAAAAATATATGTAATTACAGCACTCAGTGCAAATTTTAATAATGACTCCGGTTCCCAATATTCCCAATTTGAAATACTATTCTAAAATCAAACTATCAAACAAATTTAACAGACTTCATATAAATATGTAATCATAGTAGGTTTATTTCTCTCTTACTTTCATTTTATAGCAGTTTTGTTGTATTTACTTAAAATTACTTTATTCTGAAATTTTAATGTTCTGTTTCCGGGTTTTTCAGGAATGAAAGGTAGTGGGTGGATTACACCCATGGTTAGTAAGAACGCAACATAGTATAAGGTTAGTAATGCAGGGTTAACGGAGATTGCATGCGCATAGGCAAAAAGTGACAGTTTGCAAGTAGTACAATCTTGAGTAAAATAATATGCGAATGTAAAAAATTTAATTTTGGTTTAAAAATTACAAAAAAAATAAATACGTAAAAAGAAAAAGAAAATTAAAATAAGATAAAAATCAAAAGCAAAAAGTTAGTGTTATTTACAAAAAAAAAAAAAAACTAAGGAACAAGTAAGAACAAAATAAAATAAACTAAATTACACTAAACTAATACAATATGAAAAAGAAGAGAGATTATTTACTTGTAGAAA
The DNA here is from genome assembly GCA_963924295.1 of Dioctria rufipes. Classification (NCBI taxonomy): domain Eukaryota; kingdom Metazoa; phylum Arthropoda; class Insecta; order Diptera; family Asilidae; genus Dioctria; species Dioctria rufipes. The sequence continues at coordinate 121,029,722 of OZ002742.1, forward strand.
TGTTCATCGAATGGTAGAAACGACAATGACTGTTTTTATAGGTTCGTACATTTTTCCAAGAAATTAAAAACATCTATGGCTGGAACCAGTATGGGTACCAGTATACATATACTATGCTATTCGAAAACTCAAAATCAAGTTGGATGAAGTCTATCCCGTGAATGAAGACTACTTTTAGAAAACAGTTTTTGCATATTATTTTTTATATTATTTTTAAATTAATTTATAAAAAACAAAAACAACAATAATTCGGTATAAAATAACGTTCGTAATATACAGGGTCTTTCCTCCATGATGGTCAATAGACCGGGAGAGTACTCACCTAGCCAAACAAAAAATTGTATGGCAGGGGTGGGGCATATTAACGGTTTAGGTGTTACAGGATGATTAAAAAAATATGCTAGGTTTTCACAAAACACCCTGTATCTTCAAAAATACGAGCTGTATGGACATGGTCTAATGCTAATTATATGCAGAACTTCATGACCTTTCATTTTTTTATAAAAACTGTAAACTCTCCTCTTTAATTTGACCTTTTACGCCCTATGTGCTATCTATACCCGTTAAAGTGTTAAATACTGCTCAAAATTTCCTGTATTCGTTCTCACAGCTCATTGCTTAAAATAGTTGGCCAACTGACGTTTAACATAAACCCACAGATTTTCTATAGGATTGCAATCTGTATTTTGAGCGGGGCACTGCATATGCTGAAATTTTTTAGTCAGCGTGCCAATTCTTTACAATTGTGGTGGTGTGTTTGGGGTCTCCGAAAATAACGGTCCTTGCGCAATTCCCACTTGGTTAACAATAGAAGGCAAATTAACCTTCAGAATAGAAAGATATTTCTTTTTCTTCATAATGTATTGTATTTTAAGAAGTGGGCCGACTATTTTTTTTTTTTTTTTTTTTTTTTTTGTGAAGGATCCCCACACCATAATGCTTCCTCCACCATGTTTCATGGTTTATTTAACCGTTCTCGGTTAGAGATCCGAGATTTTTCGAACGGAATTTCCCTTTTATATCCGATTTATAATATTTAATTTCTAATTTATTGATATAGCAGTTTTAAATCAAATACATAACAATGCAATATCTTAAAAACAGGTTTTCGCAATCTTGCCAGATGGTGCAAAATTGTAACAATGCAATTACATACGAATTGGTGTCTTTAATTTTTTTTTCAGTCCTTGTTTAATAGTGGATAGTGTAGTTTTTTGTTTTTTTAGAAAGAAGCCAAAATTATTAAGCATAATTTTTTTTTTACCAAACACCCTTATCATTCATTCAAGAGATTTATTCCAGTAATTTCGTTTCTGTTATATTTTGCGACATTTTTGCAACACAAAATCATAAAATATCTTAATTTTTGTACGTGGCAACTATACGAAGGAGTTACCCGATTTATCCTATTTTCGAATTCAGATCTACACCTTTCTCAAAAGAGCCATGTATAAAATGTCAGCACTATAAATCAGCTTTCTTGAGTTACCGAGCAGACGGATGGACATGCAAACAGAATGGCAAACCTTATATACTCAATGATATAGAAAGAAGGCAGATGTCTTTCCCTCTTCTAACCTTTTAAGCTACAAATACTTTCAGGTGGAATTAATCAATAATAGCGCAGATATTTTTAAATTTTAAGTTATTTCTTTCCCAATGATCAAATAATTCATAAATATTTTTAGAATCTAGTTTTATAGAAGTAATTTGTAAATGAATATAGCTTTCTAATACAGTTATAAATGAAATCCATATGTTGGTCTAAATTGAATAAATCAGCCTAAAATAAGAACAATAAAATAAAGAGCATATCTGCCGGCTGGACTTAGTAATTTGTTCGCTACAAATGAATCTGAAATATTGATAACGAGTTGTTGGCAAAAAAATTCTGCGCGGTTTTCTATCAGGTTGCCAGAAGTTCATTTTAAATTGGAAAAGCTTAAGATAAAGGTTCCCGAGGTATTGAAAAACAACAACCTATATACTCATAACAATTCTCTAGAATAGCATTATTCTAAATATATAGGTCATTTTTAACCAAAACGCTATCTAGTGGCCGAAATCATCAACTGAAAATTTTATAAAAAAATCATTTTTTTCGAATATCTTAATAACGGAAATGATATGAAGTTTGTGACTTCGGCAAAAATATGTATCTTTGAATGCTTTAATAATTTCTCGTGTGGCTTGTGAAGAAAAAAATTTACCAAAAAGCAGGAATTATAAAAACTCACAGGAATTACATACCTAATTAGCCGTAGTGACGTGAAGTTTGTACAGGGTAATATAACATATATACATGATATTCTGTATACCTCCGACGTAGAAATAATACGGTTACTAACAATTTTTGGGGAAATGATAATCCATACACTGTTAACTGCTACTCGTATTGTTCATGAGCATCTCAAAACTTCTGTTTTACAATAGCTCTTAGATTGGCTGAGAGTTTAAGTGTGAAGATTTCGCTAGCTGTTTCATTACATCAATACTGCGTTAGTTTTTATAAGTTTGGAAGTGTATTTCAGATTTTTATGTCGTTGAAACTTCCATTTCAGTGGGATATTGTCCTCCGCTTATTGCAGTATTATACCAATACCTAGTTTCCAGTAAATTTGTCTACCCTAAGTGAAACCATAGGTTAAACTAAGTTTGTCAATCCGTTTGTAACGCACAGAAATATTGCTAGTAGAGCAAAATGGGTTGGACATCCCTCATAATATTGCAAGTTGTTCAGCCACATTGAAGAACAAGCATTAAGAGAAAACAAAAATTAGTTAAACATAAACAAAAAAACATAAAAACATATTCTCAGATCATTTATGATCTGAGAATATACTTCACATTACTTACACAAACACTAGAGGTAATAGGCGTGTCATCAACATCAAAAATCTGAAAGGAAAAAGAAAAGCAACATTAGATAACAAATCATTGAATAAAAACACTTACCATGCAAATATGCCATCATCACCAGTCAAGATGACGTGCCTTCTCTTTTTCCGCATTGACACCAAGCACCGCCAGCGCTCATACATTCAACCATTTTCAAGTTTTTTCTAAGGCCCCATCTAACATGTACATTTCGACAGTATAAATAGAGCGCTGGGAATACGAGAAAATCATTGCGTTCTGAGCCATCATTCGCGACAGATCGGCAGTTCTGAGGCCTACTGTAGTCTTGAAATCATCAAATCTAGGAGAATTCTGAACCCAGTAAATTGTATTAAGGACACTGACTTTAATACATAAAACCAAATACTAGAAGTATTGTGTCTAGTATTACTAGGATCATTGCACCTAGTCAACTTTCGTATATTGCTTAGGAGCTATACATCAAACTTGCTAGTATATAAATACTGCATGCTTTACTCAGACAGTTAATTGCGGTCTGAGCCATCATTCGAGACAGCATTGACACATTGACTTTTGTATACCCAACATATTAGGAATATTTATCATCCAAAAAGCACTAGAAATACTGATTCTAGGATTACCGAAAAATAAATTCGTACATTTGTCAGCAAATGTACAATTGTGCTCCTCGCATAGAAAAACCATTAACTTGCTGACTGTGCGCACGGTACACAAGCTAGTTCATCCGTACGTTCAGGTGTCACACACCGATGTGCTTTGAAGCGTTGTGATGTGCATGTCACGTGACTTGAAAAAGTAGGGATACACACCGCACACCGAATTGTCAACTGAACCTGAACTGAATCTGCTATTCAACTGGAGGACGATGATGATAATGATGTTATTATAAGAGTAGGAATTGATTCTTTACCAAGAACTCAACCCAATAGGATAGAGAATTTTGTGGAAAGAATTGTTAGCAAGTATTCCGACCAAGAATTTCAACGCAATTTCCGAGTGTCGAGAGCGGCTTATGAGTTTTTGCTTGGGAAATTATTATATCATTTCCGGCTTGACGAAATTAAAAGCAGTGTCAATGCGGAAAAACAGCTTCTTGCAGTTATTTGGCTGTTGGCTACTCCTGAATCTTACAGGTAATAAATATATATATATGTCTATTGAATATTGTTTTACATCGTCAATGAACTTATAGGTCGGTTGGAGAAAGATTTGATTTAGCAAAATAAACTTTGTCGAGCTATTTTTTCAGAATCATAGATTTTCTGAATAAAATTGCAAGTGAAATAATAAAATTTCCATCGACAGAAGAAAAAGAAGGAATACAGGCTCATTTCGAGTATTTTGATATGCTTGGTGTAATTAGAGCAATTGATTAATGCTACATACCTACAAAAGTACCACGTTAGCAAAAAGCAGCATATACAAACAGGAAATCCTTCACTTGCGTAACACTTCAAGCTGTTTGTGATCACAAAATGAAGTACTTAGGCTGCTTCATTGGATTCCCGAGCTCCGTTCATGATTGCAGAATTTTCAAAAACTCCGACTTGTATGAAAATGTCACAGCAAACCGAGCTAGCTTTTTTTCAACAGGAGAGAAAGTTCTTGGTGATAAGGCTTACCCTTTTCTCACATGGTGCATTCCTCCTTACATAAATCGTGGCAGACCTACAGACAAGCAGAAATATTTCAATACGAAACATGCTTCCTCTCGTGTTGTAATAGAGAGAAGTTTTGCTCTTCTGTTTGGACATTGACATGAATTTAACAGAGCAAATTCCAGCAACAATTTTGCAGCCTGCGTTTTGCATAATGTGTGCTTAACCTTCAATGACAGCAATATTGAGGAATATTTAGTTGATGGTGAAAGCTATGCACGTGAAAATGTCCCAAGTGATGCTGAAACACAGAACCCAGAAAGTATGGAAACTCAACAAGCAGGGGTAATGGAAAGAAATTCAATGGTCGATTATCTTTGGGCTAGAAGGAATATTTAAATTGAAATGTACATTTTGTACATGTCTATTCAGAAATGAGGTAAATGATGATTCTTGTAAAAAGTGTTCATACTCCAAAAAATATTCATTGTAGTTCTTTCTTACAGGCAAAGAAGATAAGATAGCATCACTCTGCAGAAATATACTGAATATACGTATTGTTAAATATTTATTTTGCAGTATACAATTATGTATTAATATTTATATTATATGATTTTTTTTTAAATGCTTCTTTCGACTTAAATTTCATTGACTATTACACGTCTGTAAGCCTTTGTACATCAACTGATTTTGTGTCTTTATCCTGCGCACGTGGAGGGTAGTCTAAATTTGTCAGCGTTCCTTATGTTGTATGTATCTCACTAACATATCTCAAATAATTCACTAAATAGTTTGGCGCAATTTTAGAATAGGTTTTAAAAGCAGTCATCAACACGACATACGATATTTTTAGCCTAACTTTATCTTTAGCGACACGACAGTTTCTCTGCTGCTAGTATGGGTACATTTTGAAGACTTCTCAAAGCATGGGACTTATAAAATTTTGGGAACAGAGGATTTTGGACCATGGCTTTTTTAGAACTCAATACTTTAACTTAAATAAATTACTTTTTTTTTTGTTCAAGAAAGAATTTTTTGGGATTCTCCGGTATATAGCAAAAGCTAAAAAATGTTCTAATTTGTTATTTCATCACACAACCCATTAATTTTTGGTGACAAGTTTCAAGTCTTGGTTTGACTCATCAACAGGTCACAAATAGCGAAATTGTGTGATTTGAAAAACAAATGAAAAAATCAAAAAAGAAGAAAGAAATGAAAAGTTTGAGAAAATAGAAAAAAAAACAATTTTTTTATTTATTAAAAAAATTTAAAAAAATTTAAAGAAACAGATTCATTCGAAGCGAATCGAACCTGTATACGCCACACAGTGGGCTGAAAAATAAAAAAGAAAAGGAAGAAGAAGAAGCGTTTCGTGTCAGCAGAAAACCTAACACTCATCGGTGCAGCTTGGTTTTCTGCCTGCTGCAGACGCTTGAAAATAGATCAAACTGATCTCTTCTCATATAAACTCAGAAATAAATTCTGGGTGTGAATTATATCTATGAGGAAAAAACACTCCTATACAAGCCCAGGAGGAAAAATAAATAAAAAGATTACTCTTTTGGACTTTTTACCGGGTTAAACTTAATTTTGTTCAAGAAAGAATTTTTTGGGATTCTCCGGTATATAGCAAAAGCTAAAAAATGTTCTAATTTGTTATTTCATCACACAACCCATTAATTTTTGGTGACAAGTTTCAAGTCTTGGTTTGACTCATCAACAGGTCACAAATAGCGAAATTGTGTGATTTGAAAAACAAATGAAAAAATCAAAAAAGAAGAAAGAAATGAAAAGTTTGAGAAAATAGGAAAAAAAAACAATTTTTTTTTTTTTTTTTTTTTTTTTTATTTATTAAAAAAATTTAAAAAAATTTAAAGAAACAGATTCATTCGAAGCGAATCGAACCTGTATACGCCACACAGTGGGCTGAAAAATAAAAAAGAAAAGGAAGAAGAAGAAGCGTTTCGTGTCAGCAGAAAACCTAACACTCATCGGTGCAGCTTGGTTTTCTGCCTGCTGCAGACGCTTGAAAATAGATCAAACTGATCTCTTCTCATATAAAAAATTGTTTTTTTTTTTCTATTTTCTCAAACTTTTCATTTCTTTCTTCTTTTTTGATTTTTTCATTTGTTTTTCAAATCACACAATTTCGCTATTTGTGACCTGTTGATGAGTCAAACCAAGACTTGAAACTTGTCACCAAAAATTAATGGGTTGTGTGATGAAATAACAAATTAGAACATTTTTTAGCTTTTGCTATATACCGGAGAATCCCAAAAAATTCTTTCTTGAACAAAATTAAGTTTAACCCGGTAAAAAGTCCAAAAGAGTAATCTTTTTATTTAAATAAATTACGAAAAATGCTATTTCTAAAATATTCAGAGAAATGTCTTATGACAGGTGAATTTAGTATGGAACCCAATGGAAATATATGTTAAAAAAAAAATTTATTACTGACACAAATCAATTCAAATTCAAAGTTTCTTTATTACTTCTTGGCATAAGCGTCAATTAAATAAACCTTCGAGTTGATCGAATCGGTATGCTTGCTTGCTTTTTGTTTAAATTTTTTTTTTTATGCTTGTGTTTCTGTAGAAATGGTCAATGTATTACAATATAAACTATAAAGATGTATTAATAAAAAAGAAAAAAGCTTAAGATTAATAAACAAGGCACCACGTAATACAAACTAAAACCCCTTTAATGAGGCTGACTTAAAGACTAATACGGAGAGCAAAAGTATTTGCTGACAGGCAATAATAAATACGGAAGGGCGAATAATAAATAAGGATAATTAAGAAATAGTTATTACATGAATCATATATGTATACTACATAGACTATTGTGGCAAAAGCAGCCAACCTATACTAAGCTCAGAGAGTTAGAGCTAATTAAAATGTAAAAATTAATAAAGTAAATGAAATTTTTATAACTTTTCTATTAACTTTTCCATCATTTCCCTATAAGTGTCAGTGGCCTTCTCTAACAATTTATTTTGCATGTTTATTGCCTCCATGTATTCGGCATGACGCTTACTTTTGTTTTCCTCCGCCGTTTCTAACGCGGAAGATAAAACATGCGTAATCGTTCTCCTTCTTACAGATGGCTCAACTACAACAGTGGGCTCTTCCAATTCATCAATCTCCTGCTTGTTGACGGACAGGTTGGTAACGTGACGAAATGGCTTGTTGTGGCAGTTGGACGGAATGACTGCTTCCAAACATTTCATCCAATTCGTCAAAGAATTGAAAGGAGGATCTAACCCCTCCAGAATTTCTGGACCAGCCGAATCCTTTGTCCTCATATATTTGGATTTTAAATAGGACATTTTCCACTTGCATTGCTGACAAGTGTAGTAATGTCCTGCGGAGGTCTTCTCCTTCGAAATTTCGTTCCATACTGCGGAATTTCCGATTGCCGAGCTACCAATTTTATCCGCATTATCTTTATATACCGATAAAAGGAACAATATTTCGCTTCTGGACCATGACGTGTTACTATCCGGAATTTAAATTAATCGATTAATTAACACTTAATTGAAAATCAAAATTAATTTATGATTTTATCATCTCGAACTTTGGTATTTTTTTCTCTAATATATTCTTGGCTCGAGGTAATAATTCCTCCGCTATTCTGTAAGAGCTGTTTTTCATCATTTGCAAAATTTTTCCATTTATTTGGATGAAAACGATTTCGTTATCTGAAATAAATTATTTTAATAAAAAAATTAAGTTTTTACTAAATTACGGAATTTTTACCATCATTCAAAACACCAACCGAACTGTCCTCATTTATAACGAAATTATAATTTTGCTCCCTTTTTATTTTGTTTCTTGATTTAATTAAATTAAATTTCAAAACACCGCGCTAAATGACAACTTTGAAAGAATAAACCGCACTAAACGTCAAAACTACCAAACGCACCGAGACACTACGCTAACAGACCGGCTGAATGCTGCGATGTGCTTTGGTGTGCTGGGGAAATGACAACGCATCGGTCGCCTGAACGACATGGTGTGTAAAAATGTGACATTATGTAACATTCTGCGTGTGGCTGAACGTACGGCATGTATACATTTCGATAGTATAAATAGAGCTCTGGGAATACGAGAAAATCATTACGTTCTGAGCCAACATTCGAGACAGATCGGCAGTTCTGAGGCCTACTGTAGTCTTGAAATCATCAAATCTAGGAGAATTCTGAACCCAGAAAATTATATTAAGGACACTGACTTTAATACATAAAACCAAATACTAGAAGTATTGTCTCTAGTATTACTAGGATCATTGCACCTAGTCAACTTTCGTATATTGCTTAGGAGCTATACATCAAACTTGCTAGTATATAAATACTGCATGCTTTACTCAGACAGTTAATTGCGGTCTGAGCCATCATTCGAGACAGCATTGACGCATTGACTTTTGTATACCCAACGTATTAGGAATATTTATCATCCAAAAAGCACTAGTAATACTGATTCTAGGATTAGCAAAAAATAAATTCGTACATTTGTCAGCAAATGTACATTTGTGCTCTTCGCACAGAGAAACCACTACTCGCATTAACTTGCTGACTGTGCGCACGGTGCACAAGCTCGTTGATGTATACACATCATTACTACACTTGCTAAGACCAAGCGCCTACGTGTGCATGCACATTGCTGCGCTGAAATTTGAAACCAAGCCGCTGTGTGTACGTTCAAAACCTTGGCGCATTATTCAGCTGCTACATATACTGCCACGTGTGCGCCAGATTAATTTGCTAGCAACTCGCTACCTATTAATTCTACATCATTGATTGAATTATTATATATAAAAAATAATATTTTTGGAATCATTCTGGCTATGAATTAAACGTAATCTCTCATATTGAACAAACACGCACACCGCCACAGTCATCACCAAATTGGATTTTCATTGAATTATCTTTTCGTTGAGTTTTTGTATATTTTTTATTATTGAATTTATTGTTTAATAATTTTTATTTGTACCTTTATTGTATTGAATTTCTTTTCATGGTTTTAGGCTTAGCAAGTAACAGAATTTATACTGAGAGTGGATAAAAATAATTGAAGTTTTGACACCATCTTGTTATCATTTATAAACCTTTCTGTTCCGGCACCTCATTCTCATTTTATGACTAAACCTGTCCAAGGCCTAGACACAAGTTATATTGATTTTTGCATGTCTGCTTATACGTCTATTCATCCGTCTGTATGTCCTCACTTGAAAACATGTTCACTGAAATTTTGCTTACGTCTTTTTTTTAAAAAAAAACAAAGTAAATTTAAACTCGAAAATAGGAGCAATCGGGTAACTCTTTCGCAGGGTTGAAAACTGCCTGAGAACACGTCGACGTAGAGAGCTAAAACTTTGCCTACGGTAATTTATAAAAATTTCAAATAAATGTTCCATAAAGCACCAAATTCTGCAGATCCCTTCATGGTGTTGTCAAACAAACCTCTGGGTTTTCACTTTATTTAACTTTTATTTTCACTTAGGGTGTAATATTATTGGTGTCAGGGACCAATTATAATATTTTCTGTTGTTATACTTGACATTTGCCAATTATGCAATAAATTTTATGTAGAGGCTCCATTCAGTGAGTTTAATCAGAAATACATGTCCAAACGGTCATACTTTTTCTCGCGCCCAACACGCATAATCAATGGAATACAAAATTTTCGATACAATCTCCAGATCGAGTTCGAACTCTATCGAAATCTTGTATCTTAAACATTGATACGTCTGAAAAATTAGTGTGTTAATTCTACGTATTATGAGATTAAATAAATGAAAAATCTACAATTAGACCACCTTTTATGATACCCTAGATGAATTCCTGTTATGTAATTTCGTATGGTCAGCCATCTGTGCAAGTTTGACTTTTGAACTGATTTTTGCATATATTTTTAGAACGGTTCATCGGACAATAAGAATGATTATAACTAAGTTCATAGGATTTTATATTCTGAAGAACTTCTCAATACAATAAAAATATCTAGGACTGATCGTTTTTACAGTATATGTAAAAAACCTAAATTATTGTATGGCAACACCTAGAGAGGGTTGCCTGATTTATTCCATTTTTGAAATTTTATTTACTGTTTTTATGAAAACGCCGTGTACAAATTTCAGCACTCCACGTCGGCGCGTTCTAAGGCCATTTCCAAATACTTATCTAGTGAAAAACCAAAGTTTTGTATGGCAGCACTAAGAAAGGTTGCCTGATTTAGTCTATTTTTGATATTATATTTGACATTGCTATGAAAACTCATGTTCCAAATTTCAGCTCTGCACGTAGACATGTTCTCAAGCAGTGCCCAAATATGTAGTGAAAAACGAAGAGTAATCCGATTGTCCCATTTTTGAACTCAAATTGACTTTCTTATACAAAAAAGTCCGTGTGCAAGATTTCAGCTCTCTAATTTAACGCGTTGTCGAGTTATCATGCGGACGGCCAAAGAGATGGACGGACACACAGAGGAACGGACAGACAGGCGGACGGGCAGACGGACGGCAGAAGGACATACAAAAATAAAAAAATAAATATTCGTGTGTGACCAAACCCGTTTTGCTCTCCCAGCATTATTTCTGTGCGTTACAAACGGAATGACAATTTTGTATACCCCATGATTTTATCTAGAGTATAAAAAGAAAATAAGCACTTTTGACGTAATTATTTTTATGGTAATCATTGCTTTCAATTTAAATATGGTCGAAACTTATTATATTTCTCTCGAGCCATTTCTCATTGCAATTCCACTTGTTCAAGGAAGGAAGCACTTTTCTACAACCATAGTTTACATTTCAACTAGTTCCGTAGATGACTGACACTATTGTAACAAATTACTTGTACTATTAGTGATACTAATCACTGAAGCGATTAAAAGCTGTTTTTGTGTTGTGTATTACGAAATCATCAGGGCGGATAGGTTCTGTCGCGATTGGTTCCTTTTATATTTTGGTTGACACTGTTTAGTATCACATATGGCACAAGAATTAGATATCGCATGGTATGCCAGAGCAGAGTATACAGATTGTGAAATGGGTGGTACATTCCGGAATGAACTACAACAAGTTTTAGAGAGTGCGCCGATGCAAATGTTTCTTTAACAGCAGTTTTGTATACAACAACATTCTTAATACAGCAGATACGAGAAAATATGAATCACTCGATGTATCCATAAATTCAAATGTTATGGTCCGGAATGTCCCACCAGATATATAAAATTTGTATACTCTGCTCTGCTATTGCATGCGACATCTAGCTCTTGTGCCATCCATAATAGCTTAAATTTTTTTTTTATATTATTAATATATTTTATTGAATTATACTGACTCCCACTTAAATCCGTACGTACTTTTTGTGAAATCTTGTAGTATGATTATTTATGAATAATAAATAAATCAAATAACATTTTTTAATACTTCGCTTAATGGATTTATTTAATGTTTATGAAAATATCCATTAGAATATAACAACATCCCGTAAATAGAATGGTCTGTTATAATGTAGTATAATCAGAGGTCTGATATGAACTTCTTAGTATATTTGGTAAGAAATTATTCCTATTTTGTTAAGTAGCTTTTAATGGATTCGTGAATTTTAGATAAAATGAATTTAATACAACTGCCAGTATAGAAAATAATTTCCAGCATACATGCATTTTGAAGTTTATTAATTGGGTCAATATCTCCAATCCACACTAAAAAACTATTTTCACCTGTCAATGGCCTTAACTATGTATGTATTGAGCTCTTGTCAGAATTACTCAATCAGTTTTCCAAGAAAACTTCACCTGGTCGTTAAAAACTCATGCGCACATTCACTGGACCAATCACTCCACGTGATTGATTCTGATTACATACCGGTGATATCATCATTCGGATAAGAAAATATCAAGTTTCTCTTGTAAGTTTATATTTACCTTTCGCTTCGTGCTTCATAAGGTCAGTCACAACATGAGAACAGTTGTCCGCCACAATAGATGCGACGCGACGGCTAGCTGGAAAGCAGACTTTTTATTTTCATTGGAATTCCAGCAGGTGTGTCATCATAGCGCATAGCTTATTTAATCTGCGCACGCATTTACTATACCATATCAAGGGGACAATAACAAAAACCAGAAGCAATTGCGAATTTCGGTGCCGTCGTTGTTGTATTATTTGTTCGATGATAGAATTGGATAAACTTCGGAATCGGAAGTGTATTCGCGCTTTTAACTTTTGGAGTAGGTTTAATGTCAACATAATGTATTATGTACGAGAAAAAAAAGCATTAAGTTGTGGGAGCAAAACCATTTATGGGGTGAATACCGGTAGTAGTGAGTTTGAAAGGAATACATGCTTGCTTGTATTTGTATACATATATATGTATAAACATATGCATATACATATGTATATCCATTTCAATTTTGCTTTCAATTAATTGAGAATTTACAAAAATAAACATTTTTGCAGGAAATGGCCTACTATGAATTCTTTATGCCAATAAACGAGCAAATTTTTATGAATGAAAAGATAGCATCGCATGCTATAGGCATATACTGATTATGAGAGGTCAAAAAATTTTAATGAAAATATTTTATTGATAAATAATTGAAAGATGAAGGTTGTAATAAAATTCTTTTACTGATAAATTTTCTCTTTGATGTACAAATCACTGCCATGTAGAAATTTGATATAATAACTTACATACATTGACTATTCTTATCAGAATTCAGAATTTTATTTAAATCTGACCAATTTTCAATTAATAGTGTATTAAAAAAATTGCTCTCTGGATCTGGATGATGAAACAATTGAAGTAAACGAAGGGTAGATATACGTAAATTTGAAAATTTTAAACCGAATCTGAAGAATTGACTGCAAAAAATAATGCATTAATAATAAGAAATTATATTGCGGGGGCGGCATGAGTTATAAATTTAACACATTGTTGAAAATATCAGAGTAGACATTGTCTTAAGTTTGCAGTATTTTTGGAATTTTTTTATGGAAGTTATAAGAACTTTTGTTTTTCTGCAGTTTTGCGCATGTTCCGGACCTCGGTGATGGTTGCAAAATTAAATTTGTAGCTATTTTACCTCAACCAACATTCCATAAAAATTTCAAAACTTTTGCAATTAATGTGAATTGATCGTCTTTATTAACATATTAATATTATGGTGAAAATCACGCGAAAGCGAAATACTGCAATAGAAGCACTTGCACAAGATAAATATTAATATCTACTACCTCAGTTTAGTTCACAACGCCACGTGATCTCTAAATAAATGACTCTGATGGTTGCGCAAGGTCTTGTGGTTAAATTAGGAGATATTGAGCCTGATTTTGATCGTTAATTTAATTTATTTTACTAATTGAAAAATATCCCCATCTTTTTCCAATTCTTATAATAGTTCCTATAATCTTTTCTCTGTCGCACATCTCAAATTTTATTCACTTAAACCGCAAGAATACCGCACCAACAAAGTCAAATATTTGACACTGCCAAAACTGTTCATTTAAAGTTAACACATAACGACACGTGTGGCGAAAATATATATATATTCATCTTCTTAAAGTGACTAGGATAAAGGAGTTTTACAAAAATTTTGCTAAAAAGTCAATATTTAAAAATATTTATATTATAACCCACCTTTTCTTTCATAGAAATTCAAATAAGTATTTAGAACGATAAAATTAACAGGAAAATTAGCCAAATGAATTAACTTAAGTGAGGCTTAAGACTCATTCAGACTCGGCAAGTTACTTGCACAAGTAAAGACTCTCTTCACTTCCTTATGCTCCTCGTAGGTCCAAATGCTTCCTTGCGACAATTTGGAAATCTTGTTCCACTCTTTTCTACTTTTTAGAGCAAGTCCACACTTTTAACTTCAATTTTATATGAATTTTAAACATGGCGGATGGTGTAAATTGTCAGATGATATAGATTTGTGGAAGTTGTCAACCTTACATCACATTAAAAAAAAATAAATAGTTAGAGTTTGTATTCCTCAAAATAATATTATGGAAATATTTGAAGTGGTGAAAGACAAAATTGTGGACACATTAAACGAAAGAAAAAATAAACGTGTTTGGGTAAGAAAATGATTAAACCGAAGATATGAATTAGGTGCATTTATTACTCTTCGCAAAAACTAATTCTTGAAGATAAGCGGCTATCTCCGGAAAATATTGCTGTTAATGTAATTTTGAAAGCAATGACAGCAATCAGCTGTTTTAAGTAAATGTTCCAGTTTAGTTCCACTTCAGGCAAATTCCTGCAAAAGTAGTTCCACTTCAGACAAGTTCCCGCAAAAGTACTTGAGGAATGTGAACATGAACTTGCTCAAATGTAGCAATATAACTTTGCAAGTAACTTGCAGAGTCTGAATGGGCCTTTATCACGGGTGGGGGCGCAAAGCAATATCTAATGTTGTTACTTGAGTTCTTTAATCAAGACTGTAATTTTTCTTACACTTGTACTGTTTTTATAATAATCAAAATATACAAACTAAGCAACTTCGTATAAAATAAACTTAACGTAATAGGGAATGTAATGAACTGTCTAGTAAGCAATATTACCTCGAGTTCAATAATAATTGAGAACAATTATTGCTTATTTGTTTTATGCTAGGTTTTTTTTACCTTACAGGGTGTATGTGGTCTGACACCCGAAGGCTACGGATAGGTCATGCTGAGACAAACAAAAATTGAATGGGGGGGGGGGGGGGGGTCGTAACGGTTCCCGAGATAACGGGACTAAATTATTTGGGTATGTTTTTGTAGATCACCCTGTAACTTCTGAACGTTGTACCCTATGATAATGTTTTAAACTTTGGTAGATAGATAATCGTTGAACCTTTCCAACGGTCTATAAAATGGCTAAAAATGGTCATTTCTAAAAGATAATTGCCTACTTTCTGGCACTTATTGAACTTTTTCAGCCATGTTCGCTAAAAATGCTTAAGAAGAAGTGCAAAAAACGCAGAAAGGGTTACATTTTGGGTACAGAGTGTGATAGGTCATTTGAAAGTCAAGCTTTTAGTCTTTTTAAATTCAATATGAAATATTGATATTCATGACGTGTTTTGTGATAGAAATAGTAGTTAATAAAAACAAACAAACGAGTAAACATTTCAAAATTTTAAATTTGTTTAGCCATAACTTCAAAACGGAAAGGACGAAGGAAAATATTTATAGACTATTGGAAAGGTCCAACGATTATCTATCTATCAAACTTTAAATCATTATCATAGGGTGCAACGTTCAGAAGTTAAAGGGTGATCTATAAAAACATACCCAAATATCTTAAAGTCCCTTTATCTCGGAAACCGTTACGATTTCCTTCCCCCCACCCATACAATTTTTTGCTTGTCTAAGCATGACCTATCCGTAGCCTTCGGGTGCCAGACCACATAAGGGACACCCTGTAAATATACATGCAGTTTTATTGACTTGGGTTTTCTATGTAATTATATTCCATTTTATTTGAACACCTCTAAAAGATGTAGATATTCTATTGTTTCCTGTTATTAGGTAACCGTTAATCTTCTTATTATCAGTTCGCAAGTAATTGGGTCCAAAATTTACTGTTCTCATTTTTGTTGGATTCGTATTTATAATATCTTGCAATACGTTAACGTGAAACTAACATGTCTAGTGTTGATATATACTATGAGCACTACCTAAAAACAAGAAAAAAGTTATAGTTTTGGTGATTGAATTAATCCGGGTTTTTAGAAATGCGGGTTTCGAATTTTCAGATTATCCGGATTTTCGAATCTATAATCCATGAATTCGAATATTCGGATTTGTTCCAACTTGTTATGGATAATATGGATTTGGCGGATTTATGGATTATTCAGATTTATCAGATTTCTGGAGAATTCAGATTTGGCGGGTTGACTGACAATCTGGATTACGCGAATTTTTTGGTAATTCATTTTTGGCGAATTTTCTAGTTTAAAAATCTGCCTTGATATGTGATTGAAACGTATTGAATGCATGCTCAACATGTGCATTTTATTAATTTTTGTATAATAAGCTTTACATTTTCATGCGAATCGTTCAACTGTTAAAATTCGGCTAATAATGCCGATTGCGCTAAAATTACGGTTACCTTGCAATAAACAAGTTGATATATCTCTTGCATAAAAAGACAATAAACAAACATTCCAGCTGCGGATATCGGGATTAATGAAGATCTCTTTATGACTACTTCAATGAACATAATGAAAATGCAATAGATGAAAAAGTCACCTCATGGTAATGCAGAAAGTTAGTGAGTAACCAGTCTTTTTTTTAAGTGACACGTGCGTCGTAGCATGTAACAGTAATAAGAGGCAAACAATGAGTGAAGTTACCCAGAAGGTTGGTTTTAGCACGGGGAAACACAGTTTAGCTTTAGTTCGTGTTGAAAGCTTTACAGTTCAGTCCAGATATGGAGAACTATTTTCTTATCTGAATTTTTATCTACGTTTTATGGCCATTTGTTTCCACTACATAGGTCAATATGATGACATCAATGAAGGAACGCTTATTTCACTTATTAGGGCTGCTCATTTTGTAATCAGTGAAAAAAACACTAATTTATACGTAACGCAGAATGTAGCCATTATAACTACTATCCTATGACATCGCAATATAAATGTAAGTGATGATCTCGGTCAAAATGTAGGTATTCTGGGCATTTTCATTGATGAAAGAATTCATTCTTTCACTGATTTAACCGTTTTTTTTTTTTTTTTTTTTTTTATTTATTGGCTTGCGTCATGATTCATGAGCTATTTGCGAAGTAGATGTAATTGTGCTGTGTAAAAAAAAATTCTGGACAAATGCCGAGTGAGTTTTGTGACTTTATTAATAAATATTATGATTTGTGCTGTTGTTTAAGTTAGGGCATATAAAGTTTTCCAAGTACAACTTTCTTCCGATTTTACTTAGTACTTAATTGATAAAAAATAAAAAAGTTATTTTAGTATGAGAGATGATATGAGATCCTGTGTAAAATATTTGATTTATTATCATGAAGAGTGTTTTCGTTAGAGAAACAGACTTATGTAGGTATATGCACCAATGGTTGCGATTAGAGGCTAATAAAGACCTAAACGACTAAGCTATCTAAGCCTGTAACGCAATTACCACGCATGCAACTAACAGAAATGATACAATCCGGATTTGACCGATTTAAAAGTTCTTGGCGGATTTTAGAAAAATCTGAGCTTAGCGGATTTAGGAAAAAACTGATTCGGCGGATTTGCAAAAATTCGGATTTGCGGATAATCCTGACTTCACGGATTTACGAATTCAATACTCTTAGAATATTGAATATTCGTTCTCTGATAAAACCGGAATTGTGAATTCCTCAAATCCGGAAAGCTCCAGCCCTAATTTTTACAGTAGCTGTGCGACGCAATCAGGAAATGATTTTTGAGAGAGGAAATTATTGCACATGGAGCATACATTTCCCCATTAAACTATGTGTGGAACAGCACTACACGACTCTATACTTTATCAACGTCTTAGCCCAGTGTCGTATTTAGGAATAAAGTCGGAGGGGGGGGGAGGCTGCAGCTTGTAGTGTATATAGAGTGTCCCGCTTACAGTAGTCTAAATAATAGCAGTGATAACGGACATCACTAGCTACCCTCTGAATGCCATTGGTTATACAAAAGTTACGATTTTCGAGATATTTTCTCCTTTCAGTTTCAAAAATCATCACAGTGCTAAAACTATTCACTGATTTGCGCTGAAATTTAGTACCTAATGTAGTTCTAAGATCAAGTAGCAAATTTTTATTTATATCTAATAGGAATACCGATAAAAAAATATTTTGTTTATTGAATCCAGTTCGTTGCAAATATTTTTCAATTTTCCAGGGCGTGTATTGATAAAAAAAACACACTGCCCTAGATGTGCACATGATCTTAAAAACTTTCGTGAATCTGTAAAAATCTCAACATCATTCTACAATTTAAACAATTTTAAAATCAACGTCACTCATGAAGGAGTCGATAGAATTAAAAAATTAGATCAAACCGTTATCGAATATTGGTTAACTGGAAAGAACAGCTTGGCGTGTTAGAGCACTTTTAACTTCACTATATTCTTATTTAAACTGTTGCTTTCTATTGCTTGAACCAAGGCCATCGCCCAGAATCGTGAAGCTGTTGCTTACTAATCGCATGAATATGGTACACGATGTTTTCACAGTAATAGCAAAAAAAAAATTTGAAAATGGACTAAATCGAGCAACCCTTTCTTGCTGTTGCCACATAAAAATTTAGGATTTTTACTTATACTGTGAAAATGATCAGTCCTAGACGGTTTTAATATATATGTGAAATCCTATGAAATTTGTTATAATCATTTTTACTGTCCGACGAACCATTTTAGAAATATATGCGAAAAACCACTTCAAGAATCATACTTGCACAGAAAGATTACCATACAAAATTACATACGGGAATTCATCTAGGGTATAATAACAGTTGGTCTTGGACCAATTCTAGCTTTTCTACTTGTTTGTTTTAATTTAGAAAGATAAAGATCTATTTTGTATTTCTTCCTTTTTGTCAATATTGTATTATTTTCCTGAAATTTTCTTTTAATTTACTGCTAAAATCTATAGAAATTGAGTAGTAGTGTATAAATTAGGTACGATTTACGCCTGTGCCATTTTGGTCAATATTCTTCGATTATGGTAAATGACCTATATTCCATAAAAATTCCACATTTTGCACGTGGACCATATCAAAAAAATGTAGACTTTTAGGAATCTGTTAATAAGTTGAATAGTGAGTTAACAGATTTCACAAAAATTAAAGACAAATATCGTAAGCATATGAGGAACATTTTGTAATACTTTGAATATAGGTTTAACGGCTAGTTTTTATGTTGTTTCACTTAAAACATAAAAAATTAAAGAGTAAATAAAGCTGTAGAGCAGGTATAGACTAAATTAGTATCCATCGCTGGCTGTTATAGATCGCATAGTCGTGCTAAGGAATCCGGTGCTCCATGCTTCCTTGTGGAACACAAAATCCTACAAATTCGCACAATAAAAGAAAATGAAGAAGAATAGCAAATCGATGAGGTAACTGAGCTCTCATTAAATAGAGTCAGAAGCTTCACAAAGATATACCTAAGTATAATTTTCGTGACAATGGTATTACAGGGCGTTATTTAGACACACTTCAAAGAAAATAAGATCTCATTATAACGAAAATCGTTATAGGTATCTGATCCATTCAACTTTCTTATAACATGCCATGGCTTACGAAAACGCTATACGTATATGCATATAATTATAAGTACCTAGTTATTTCTACAAGATTTAATCGTATACTTTCTCTGTTGATAAACAAAAGAAAATATGTCTTGTCTTATACTTAAACCGAAAAAATAAATTGACTTTCATTTTATTTTTTTATCAAATCTGGAGTTTTGCATCCGCTTCACAACCCTCATTTTAAACCCCACTAATGTTATTTTCTTCCCTACAAACACAAAACAATGGCATTACACCCTCATTTCCAGCAACCCTAAGCCGACCACCATGAGACCATCGGGTAAACATCACGAAATTAATTTACGCATTTAATAGCAGAACACTTACCAGCGCGTGCTAAAGGGCCCACCGATCTGGTCCATGATTGGTCCATTAAGTTCGTTAAGCACTTCGTATCTAAAAGCATAGAGAATAATTTTAACCTCGTTTAGGCTCAGCACAATGAACAGACGGACTATACTTGACTTGACGCCGCACAGTTCTTACGAACCTATTGAGATGACCGCAAAACACTTAAACTAATCGCGGTACCAAAACAACACTAAAACGTCGGCCTATTGTCATACCCAGTCAGACGCACGTCACGGGCAGTAGCTCAGCAGTAATATTTTTTTCAGCGTATATTCACAGTACACCCCCGCATGCCTCTGGCTGCTGGATAGTGATTATGTGACACACCACTACTAGTTCCTCTATTCTGGCCCAGACGACTCGGGCAGAACCAGCTGAAGTTGAATTCATTCATTGATAAAACTTCACCGTGCGCGGTTATTCGATCAGTCCGGAATCAAGCCACAGCTGAAGCTTGCGTTACCAGTGCTTCTAATTTCACTTTAAAGCAGTCAACAACATTAAGAAACTCAGTTCAGAAATAGTAGTACAAAAATGAAGATTCTACCTCCAAACGCATTCAGCACCACATTAACATGTTATCACCTAGCCGCTATCAACCCTGATCTTCACTGATAACATGGAAAGTGTATTTAGTTGGAAGTTAATTGTTCTGAGTGTATTTTACTTTGTGATCATATGTTTGGGCAGAAATATCTGCAACCGCATCAGTGCTAGTCTCAGTGGTGAGATCAGTGAATAGTGTTAAATCGCATAACCCCCGATCCCCTCGGTAATGTGACACGATCAGTGTATGTGCAAGAAAAGTTAGGTTCACTTCGGTGTTTGTTTCCAGAAGCATATCGCTTTCAGTAGTTAACAAGCTTTATCCACACGCTAATAAGTTATTGGAAATTAGCAAACGTCTTACCGCAGCCGTTTGTCTACATCTCTTTCTGAACAGACTGAGTCGTACACGAAGCGCTTTGTTGGGTTATTAACAGCGAACACTTGTAAAATTGGATTACTCATCACCTTCACAAAAGCGATCAGTGGATTCCAATGAAACAAACGTGAGTAATTTGTGCAACTAATTTGTTGTCGTTTTTACCTTTCAGAGCCCGGTGGGTATTTTATAATGGCTACTTGTTTCTATTGCACTTGCTTGAAATTCCGTGTTCACACGTTTTCAAGATTTTTTTCTGTATGCACCTGTAAGAATTAAATGCCACGGATATCTACATATAAAATGTCGAGGCTTTCGAGTGGAATATAATACGTATCTACGTACCTCTTTACTTTAAATTTAAAACGCCTGATGGTCGAGAAATAAATGCGAATCTGAAATGAATCCAGTAAAAGGCGCGAGACTCGTGGATCATTTTTATACAAGTTAACTATATTTCCACGCTTTCCACTTATAATTACAATAATTAGCTAGGTAGCATATCGTAAGCTCTTATAATAATATTTTTTACAACATTTGATTGCACATTTATTCTCCCCAATTACTTTTAATTTAAATCCCCAAGATCAGAGTAGAAACTGTAAAAAACAGTCAGAGCATGTTTTGTGGAATATAAAATTCATTTCTCTCAGTTGTTGCTGTTTCTTGCAAAATTGTTCTACTGTTGCTCCATCAAAAGCCTACTTTGAAATGCTCTTATTATCGCAGCACAGCATTCGGCCAATACAATTTACTACCTTCTTTTATTTGTAAGTCAAAATTTCCTTTGGTTGTTTGCGATACCTTTAAGACCTCATAGGCATAGGGCATAAACTACTTCTACATTATTGTTCCCTTATATAATGTCTCTCATACGGATTTTTCATATAAGTCAACCAATATAAGTCCTTTTTCTTATTTCAATTTCCACATAGATCCTGACTTTCTGTTACCAATCCAAATAAGCACAAACTATACTCGGTGACTGTAACACGGCCGAAATACGTACAATAATGTCCTAATACTTCAAATATACTGGTAGTATATCTTATAAGTACGACCACAGACAAGAAATACCCAGTTATCGATAGCTGACAAAATGATGTATGAGAAGAGTTCGTAGCAAACTTCAATAACTCACTAATCTTGGATAAATATATCATGGATTCGAACTACGAACCAAAATTTTTTGTAAAATTTTGTTCAATGTAAGCAAAAATTCATTTTTATACCCTAGATGAAATCTATAGGGTACCTGTACTAACTTTGTCATTCCGTTTGTAACACCTCGAAATAATGATTTTAGAGTAAAATTTATTGGACACCCAAGCATAATATTAAAAGTTATTTTGATTTTTGTATGTCCTACTGTCCGTCCGTCCATTCGTGCGCACGATAATTCGAGAAGGCGTGTAGTTAGAGAGCTTAAAATTCGTACGCGGACTTTAAAAACCAAAGTAAAATTAAATTCGAAAATGAGATAAATCGGACGAAGGAGTGCCGTACAAAAATTTCGTTTTTCACTATATATAGACACTGCCTGAGAACGCGTCGACGTAGATGGCTGAAATTTCATACATACCGTTTTCATAGTATATAATAATGAATAGCATGAATAGCATATAATAATGAATTTTCGTTAAGTTTAAATATCCAATTTTCCGTAAGTATAGTGCGCTAAGAATCGTGTCCAAACAATTAAATTATTACTAAATGATTAAAAGTGCAAGGTCAAAATTAAAATGGAATAAAAATACTGCTAATTAATAGAAAGCACAAATCTGCAATTAAATCAACTTGCATTTATTTATTTTTTTCATTTTTACCACTTTTTATAATTTAACACATAAAATGTCATTAGGGCACTGCGAATTAATAGAAAGCACAAATCTGCAATTACATCAACTTCCTTTACCACTTTTTAAAATTGAAAACATTAAATATCAAGATAATAACTCTTACGGAATGTGATATATATTTACGCTAAAAATATCAATTTTCCGTAAGTAAACCTCAGTCTCGTTTAATTTCGTAAAGTTATTTAATTCTATTCTAGTTTAGACTTTACTTGTTGGTGGCTGAAGACGGTCCATACAAATTGTGTCTGAGCAGATAAATATTTTTATGAATGATGATAACCATACATTTTTTCTTATGAAGTTACTGAAACTCTTTCTTCAACAAACATGCAACCGACAATAGTCCAAATATAAAATATTGAGATTTAAACTAATCATCCAGATTGGAACAAGTTTTCTGGCTTATCCGCATGGCTTGAGATTATTGTGTATAAAAACGAGAATGCCTCGGCTGGGCAACAATGCCTTGCTCCAATCTGAATATTAACGATGCCTTTAGCTGATGTAGGGGAGGCCTCAACTTTTTCCTAGAAATTTACTGGAAATTATCTTTAAGCTGGCTCCCACAGCGCGTGGAACCACGAGCTACGCCTCGCGAGCACAAGCCAACGCTCTGTGGGAAGGGTATGGCTCGAGGTGGCGCGAGCTCACCTGTGCTGGCGCGTCCAATCCATTTCGAGTTGATAACTTCAAAGGAGCAGCGCGAACGTGCGCGAGCTGGCTCGCGCTGGTCCGCACTAAGTGGCTTGGCTCGTGAAACCACGCGCCGTGAGAATCAAGCTTTATAAATTTAGTCAAAATTTGTCCATCACAATTTTTATGCATTATTGGAGACCGACTACGAGTGCTGGGCCGCTAGTAACATTTGGTGGCAATCTGGAGTTATTTTCAGAAGCAATACCACAGACAAGAAATATACAGATATCAACGATAATACTAAGAAAGTGATGTATGGAAGAGCTCATAGCAAACCTCAATAACTCACTGATCTCAGCTAAATATATCATGGGTACGAACCAAAAATGTTTTTCAACATAGGTAAAAATGCATTTCTTTTTTAGAATTTAAATCGACCATATTTCTTCAGAATTTGGCTGCTGAAGATGATTGGAATAACTTGTGAGTTGTGTCTGGGCAGTCCTCGCTTCGTGGAAGTTGGATTTATTTGGTTGCTTAGGCTTGTTAGCTAAAAATTTGTATGAGCGTAGATGTAGGTACATCAGCGTGAATTTTTGTCTCAGGCCTGTATAAATTGTGTTCAATGGAGGAAAGAATTGATTTATTTCTTAGATTTGAAATCTACCATATTTCTTCAGAATTCGTCGTGGTTATAGAAGAGGAAAGTTCACCTTACTCCAACAGTTCGTGGAATGCAAAGAACGGCAGTGCGTATGTTGTATGTACTTAAAGTCAAAGAACGAATAATTGCAAGACCTTTAAGCGGTTTCGGCTTCCCTGCCGTGAAATATGAAAATAAACATCGGAACGAGATTCAAATTTCAAACTAATTGTAAGATCAAAACCTTTTTTGTATTGTATAGATTGCAAGTTATTTAAAACATTAATTGATTAATTCGCCCTCCGCCCCTCTCCCGCACAATTAACTCTTCCCAAAATACGGCAGACAGAATTTGTTCGGACGTCTACAGCCACCACGAATTCTGAAGAAATATGGTCGATTTCAATTCTAAGAAATAAATCATTTCTTTCCTCCATTGAAAATAATTTAGAAAGACCTGAGCCTGAGCCAAAAATCCGCGCTGATGTACCTATAACTACTTTCATACAAATTTTTAGCTAAAAAGCCCAAGCAACCAAATCAATCCAACTTCCACGAAGCCGAGACTGGGTGTCTTGGCAGACGAATCGTCTTCAGCAGCCACCAATAATGCACAAGAATTCTGCATTCTAAGAAAGAAATTAATATTTTTCTATATTAAAAACATTTTTGGTTCGTACCAATGATATATTTAGCCGAGATCATTGAGTTATTGAGGTTTGCTATGGAGCTCTTCCATACATCACTTACTTAGTGTTTCTTGTCTGTACAATACTTTCAAGTGTGCTTTGTCGGCCTCCAATAATGCATAAAAATTTTAAAGCTGGCTTCCCACGACCTGCGATTTCACACGCCGTGGGACGGGCAATGCTCGAGTTGGTGCGAGCTCGCCTGTAATGATCGACCTATCCATTTCGAGGCGTTAAGTTCAAACGCGCGGCACGAGCATGCGCAAAGTGGCTCGCGGACCGCGAGGCGGTGGCTCGAGCTGGCGTGTCACTTTTCGTACAAAAGCGGCTACAGAGACAGCGATAATTTCTTCACAAGGCATTAAATGGCTTGGCTCATGAAACCACGCACCGTGGTAAGTAAGCTTAACGAACAAATTTTCAGTAAACTTCTAAGAAAAAATTTACAGTAAATTTCTAGGAAAAATTTGAGGCCTTCCCGACAGCGGCCGCGGTGGTACGCGGCAAAATAGAGTGTTCACACCGGGAGCGGCGAATCTAAATGTCTTTTGTTTCAGACGAAGAAGTTCTGTTACTAGTCGCTCTGGTTGAAGAAAAACAGAGAAAAGTGATGAGGTCGAATACTTTAAAATGCCAAAAGACCCATTTAACGAATTGCGCGTACATATTGCGGCGGTATATATAGTATATATTATAAGATTTCATTCGGCAGGCGATTTTTCTTGTTTCGAAATAATTTCCGAACAAAGTCATTACAAACGTCATTTATAAAATCATTTTCTAGCTGTTGAGGATAAGGAAAATGACTAAGAAATAATTAATTGCCGTGATAAAAGAAAAATTTTAAGGCAGCGGTAATAAGTTATAGATTGCCTTACAAAATGTACTACTTTATTAATTTTTGAATTCAAAAAACATTTTTACAAGTTTTATAACTTCAAGTTTCAAGAATCTATATAATTTGGATTAGTACCTACATAGATACCTGACGGATATGATACATAGATAATTCGCCTTCCAACCTGAGATGTGATGGCTTTATTCTGGCTATATGGACTAAAATTATAATAAAGCGAAACAATAGGTTTTGTATTCTGACAGGGTATTAACTATTTTGCTTCTTTACTTACCTATTCGAGTACTCATTCATTTTTTATGATGCGAAAACTGCCGCTTCTCAAGAAAACTTAAGAATAAGATAAGAATATTTATGTAATATCCCGCAACATGACAGAAAATTTGGGATGTTTTGCCCCTCTGATGGGTGCATATGCTGGCTTCAATAATTTTGTATGGGAAAAGCCTACAGCTAGCAGTCTATATTATTGAAGTCGGTGGTGAAATCACGGACCGTAGCGTGGGAAGCCAACTTTAGAAAGTTAAAAATTAATGCCGGATGTCTGTGGTGCATGAAATTCTAATGAAAAAAGGTTCAGCAAATTTCTAAAAGAAATTATGTAGGTATATAAAATTTCTAAGAAAAAATTAATGTATATCTGCCCAGACATAACTTATTCGAATCGTCTTCAGCCACCAATAATGTACACCAAGAAATATGGTCGATTAAAGTTCTAAGAAAACAAATCAAAAAGCTAGAATTGATCTAAGACCAATTCTTATGATACCCCAGATGAATGTCCATATGAAATTTCGCATAGTACACATCTGTGGAAGCTTCATTTTTTAAGTGCTTTTTCGTATATAATATCTAGAATGGCTTGTCGGACAAAAAAAATTATCATAACCAATTTTATAGGAGTTCCTTCGGAATGAGTTTTTAGTACCATAAAAACGTCTAGGATTGATCGTTTTCATAGTATACGTAAAAATCCTAAATTTTTATATGGCAACACCAAGAAAGGGACTCCCCGATTTCGACCATTTTTGAAATAATATTTACTATTTTTATGAAAACATTGTGTACAATTCCAGCTCTCTACATTAACAAGTTCTCAGGCAGTGTCTAAATATGTAGTAAAAACTGTATTTTTGTATGGCAACCCTACGAAGGAGTTACCAAATTTGTCCCATTTTCTAACTTACTTTTACAGATGGAGGGACGGACGTGTAAAAATCAAAATAACTTTTAATATTTTGCTTTAGCATCATTATTTCTATGCGTTACAAAAGGAATGACAAAGTTATCATCTATGTATAAAAAAATGCCTGAGCATACGAATCCATCGAAATAATATACATTTTGGTTCGTAACCATGATATATTTCGCCGAGATCAGTGTGTTATTATTCCAGTTATTGCACAAATGCCTTAGGCTCGTTAGAACAAGTATTATAATACTTGTTGTGGCAAACCGGATAAAAACTTTTTAAATCCAAAAATTTGAAATCTCCGGTAAACACTAACACCTATTTCAACAATACTATTTTATTGGCGGCACGTAAAGTCCAATATGTACGCTGCAGTCCTAGGCATAAAAGTAGTATTACATTATTGAACTTTTGCAATTGTACAACAACGTACATACTTCTGACGCGAAATCTACCATCAACTAAATTTTAGAAAAATTGCATCCCGATTTTTACACATATTTCTTAGATTCAACCCACCTGCACTAGCATTATCTTCCGCTCATAGAAAGCTATCAATTACCATAATATTTTATGAGAATCTCTCAGTAACAAAATTAATTTTATTATAGTTTTTGAGATTTCATTACTTTCACACTTTATACATCAGAATACAACGATCTATTTTTATCTATATACATATATCATGGTTCAGATAACTAAATCGTTCTAAATATGCCCATATAGGATAAAACTACAACTACTTACTTATTTCTAAACGGGTTCAAAAAGTGTGACAGCTTCAAATTACCAGATTGAATCATTAAATATACATATTTTGTAATATGTAATCCGCAATTAGTTCCATTTAACTTAAACTCAAGACTTTCAATCATGAACAGCTTCAGCTAACTAGTGTTAATGATTGAATCCCACACTCTTTCGCGCTAGTATTCCAAAAAGTGTACACAAGGAGAGACCTCTCGTAAATTTTTCATTAAGCCAACTCCCTACACTGCTGATTGATACTGACCTCTTCTAATGAGAGTTAATTGACACTAACTTCTACGAATATTTATTTCTTGGTGCTGCTTAGTCTTGTACTCAGGCGCATGTGTCGTCGGAACCGGCAATTAAATGTCACCATGGGTATCCAAAGAAGTCAGATGTCTAACACATTTTCAATGAAATGTACTGCGTCTGAAATAAGTTCACTCATATTAAATCAGACTGGTTATTTTTTTTCAGTCTTAAGATCATGTCCATTAAGAACTGCTTATTTGAGATATTTGTTCTCCAATAAAAATATTACGGTACATATATAAGTCATGAACTGAGTAGAAACTTTGATACTTATGATTTCTACATACAAAGTGCAAAAAAGGATAAACAACTGATAAATCATCTGTAAGCTCTTAAGAACTGAACACATGCGCATGTTTAACTCGATTGATATTATTCATGTAAGAATTATCGAAGAGTCAGGGCAATTGTCACTCAAATCCGCGATTTTATCAGTGTAATCAAATAAAATTTGTTTTATAAAATAAAAACGTTTTAATCAAACTAGTATAGGTACTGAAGTGTATATATGTAGTCCAGGCATTTATGTGAAAATATTTGCAGAACTAGCGTGTTAAGTAAATTTAGTGTTAAAAAGCTAAAGTAAACACAGATGTTGTTCCCGAATCATGACTGTGAAAAAGTGCTCTGTTCCTTGCTCTATTACGTAAGTTAATAATTTATATTGCTCTGTTGCTTTATCAGGGAATACCTACCTTAATTTAAGGGTTTAAAATTTGTCGAGTCTTTTTTTTATCAATCTAATCCCAATTTTCGTGCAATTCCGATTAGAGCGCATGTAAAAAGTTAAATATATATATTTCTAATATTGAGTAATTCTAAATGATTCGCGTCAATAAATTCTTATCAATAGTGGCTGTCTTACCTTTTAGATAAATTGCAAAAGGCTATTCTAATCTAGCTATGGTTGGTAAAAATGAAGCTAGAACAAAATTTAATAATTTCGGGAAATTAAGAAACCCTGGAAAATTGTGTGTATATTTTCAAACGTATCCACTAAAAAAACATTCAAAACAGGATATGTGTAATCGAACTTGGTACAAACCAAACAGGCGATTACACTGGCTGACAAAAAAACTATTTGTTGTAACAAAAAGCTGAATAACATATTGTAGTAGACGGAACCTATCTAAAAACGAAAATGGCAAAAAACAAGTTGCTACACGTAAGGTTTTCTTGTTATATTAGACACACCACATATATTTATTGAAAAAGTGATTTTACAAGTTTTTCAACCCTGTATATCGACAATATTTATAATTTATATTAAGTTGACATCTAAGAAAAAAGTAAATATCAAAAATATTTATTTGAAACACACTAATTCTATTTTTTTTTCCTTTTATGGCGGGTCACATCTTCTCTTTTCATATACCAGGAGTAATAACACTTCATGACTGGATCCCACGGTCCTTGGTACCAAAATTCTATTGTCCTTAAATCTTGATGGAATCTTTCATCCTGCTCGTCGCTAACTGCGCCCACATTCTTAGGAAAAAATGATAAACGGGAATGTAGAAAATAAATTTTTAATGACATTCGACAACCGAGCGACTTGTAGAAGTTTAAAAGTTCATTAACTAGATTTTCGTAGTTTACTTCCATATTGTTACCTAAAAATCCCCTCACTACAACTTAAAAACTAGTTCTGGGCTCTTGCGTGGTGAGTTTTTCTGTAAAATTAGCGTGGTTCAGCAATTTTCTAATTTGTAGCCCAGTAAAAATGCCTTCTTTTAATTTGACGTTACTTAACTGGGGAAACACTTGTTTTAGGTATTCCTTGACACTCTTTACTCATAGCCCTCACAAAGTTTTTCATTAGTCCAAGTTTAATGCGAAGAGGAGGCAAAAGGACATTTGTGGGGTCCACGACGGGTTCATAGTTGACATTTTGAGATTCCGGTTGAAATTCACTCCTTTCCGGCCAAATTTTAGTTACATAATGTTCATTCACTGCACGACTGTCCCCTCACAAGCACGGAAATCATCAATATTTTGTAAATCCTCCCTGAAGTCCCAGTAAAATTGCCATAACTTTTAAATCGATATATATCTGCCATTTGTACCGGTTGAAGTTTATTGCATCTAAAAGGATGCGGACATTTTCATTGGTTTCTTTCATTGTCACTGAATGGGTAACTGGTATAGATGATTTTAAATTTCCATTATGTAATAACACAGCTCCTGAGTTCCTGCATTAAACCATCGATATCAGTACATGCACAGATCGAATTTTCCATTTAGTAAAATGCAGAAAACGTCGTTATTTTTGTTTCGTTGGCTAGTAAGCTCTACTCCTTAAGACGGGAAACAAGAAGTTCTGCCTGTTGCCTTGACAACCCGAAATAACGTTGTGAGTCATTTAACTCACTTTGAATGATCAAATGTGGCTCGCCGGAAATAGGACATGTAGTAAGAGTGGGGTCGGTACACTGTTCTTTTGAGCTGCCTGATGATGCGTTACTGTCTTCATTATTTCCCAAAACAATATTTTGCCAGTCTAAAGGCGCAGTAAATCTGACTTGCGAGGAAGAGCTATTCTGGTAGAAGGCAAACTCAGATATTCGATCTTGTGCTTTCCTTTTTTGGAACAACTTTCAGCCTTTGTCATACAAAAATAGCAATCGTCAAAATGATTGGTGGGCTCTCGCCATAGCATCGGAACTGCAAAAGCCATATTTTTCCTCTTCCCTTTCATCCACTGCACCAATGACACGCTATACCTGACACAGCACACATGGGGAGCCCACTGCCTGTTTTGATGTCCGATTGAAATACCAAAATATATTAAATAGGTTTTTTCCACATTTTCAGAAAATGGTCTGGCGTGTGACTTCACCAGAAATTCTCCACAAATATAACAAAACTTGTTAGGAGAAATTTCGAAACCACGCCGCGTTTTACTTGACATTTCTTCGTTGAAAAAGCTTTCTTAACTACACAGTCAATTCGAAACTCAAAAGAAGACTGAACAAGAGAATAAGTTTAATGTTATAAACGATGCATTTTAGGTTATTTTCCTGTTTTAAAATGCATCCCTTTAAAATGACCCCTCATAAAATTGACTACCTGCAAATATAAAATGATCTGCTGAGTATATTGAATCGTGGACATACATATGTATTAGGGGCCTATGAGTACTTTTTCTATTAATATAAACGTATATTATCATTGTGAAAACAATGGGCTGAACTGTATTACAAAAATCATGTCGGCCAGTGTTATTATAAGCCAAATCATGTAGCCATTTTTAACACATTAATAACTCTGATAATTCTTTATACATGACTTCCTTAAAAGTATATATTAGAATAATTCTTGGTGCTCACAGATGTTTCCTTTTTTTTTTTTAATATGCCTAATATACTTAGTTGTATTCTTTTAACGAAAATCAGGCAAATTGAAAATTAGATATATATTTTAAACAAATAATCTTTAATTTTTAATAATTTAAATGGGTAAAAATTGATTAAAAACAGAGTCCCTAATAAGTATATTCCTATTTATTTATTGACAGGAAATTTTTTCTCTTATTTTTACATTAATCTTAATTATTGATGTTGCGACTGAGTCAATACAATAAATAATACAAATGAAACTATCACAAAGAGCAAAAAAAATTCCAAAATTGGGAAAAATTGTTTAGATGTATTAGTTATACAATTATACAATCTTTCACACCACCCAGGAGGTGTTGTAGATGAAGCAAGGTAATTGTGTAACTATGTATTTTAGATGGCCAACTTCCCCAAAATGTACGGCTATGCACCATCAAACAATACCCTGTTCTTTATATTTTGTTCCTCGGTCTCTATATTGATCATAACAAAATTCTTTAGTGAATTGCCAAATATAAATAGGAATAAAGTTACATAATGAAGCAAAATATAAAAAACAATTAAATTACTTGTTAACTATTTAAGAGCTTAACGGTAAAGTTCATTTATGTCCCTCGGATTATTTTGCACTTTTCCTATGTCAATGCACCAAATTCAAATATAAGACACTCACATATAGTATAATATAGACTGCTTAACTTTCTATTTCACGTGAGCACAATAAATTGCTTGTGTCAAAAACAGTTGTTATGTCGGTGCCAACATTGAAAATATCATTGGCGGGAAGTTGAAAAAGTTAATACGCATCTTGAAAAGGGATTTTAATAAAATCTTTGGAATTTCTTCTGTATATCTAATGAATATATTATCTTTGGTAAAACAGTTTTTATCAGTAATAACCGCAAATAATTAATTTAAAAACATTTATTTCGACGAACCTACTTATTTATTTGTTGTTTAAGTTGGTACTTGGTGCTTAGACCGAAAGAGTCAGCAATATAGAAGTGAGCCCACTTTTTTCAGTGCATTTGTATGAACGTAGTCGGTTCATATTATACATGCCAGTGGTCTAACATAACACTAATTGCTACGATCCTTTAGATGAATGCATGTATGTAATTTTGTAGTATCGCCCGTCTGTGTAAATTTGATTGTTAAAGAGGTTTTTCGCATCTATTTCTGACAATAAAAGTGATTATAACCAATTTCATAGGATTTCATAGGATTTCATATTCTGAAATACTTTTCAGTACAATAAAAACACACAATGTCCCAAATTTTAGCTCTCTACATCGACGCATTCGCAGGCAATGTCCAAATATATATAATGAAAAACGAAATTGTTGTGTAGCAACCTTACGAAGGAATTACATGATTTGTTCCATTTTTGAACTTGAATCTACAATTTGTTTAAAAAGGCCTTGTGTAAAATTTCAGCTCTGAAAGTTAATGCGATCTTAAGTTATCAAAATGACTAACAGATGGACGGACGGACAGACAGAGGAGCATGCAAAAATCAAAATATCTTTTAATATTATGCTTTACTAGCATTATTACTAAGAGTTACAAACTTAGTATACCCTATAGATTTCATCTAACCCACACAAATGGAAAACATTTTAGCTACGTTGAGATAACGTTTTAATCAAAACTATTTTATTAGTTTGGTAAGGACGATATAAGGATCCAAGCTTAAAACTTCTGGAAGACATTCTTCCTGTATGGATAGTAGTTTAGGTTTTATGGAATATATAAAATCAATGTCTGGTCATTTTACAACAAGAATCAATATAAAACATTTTGTAGAATCGGAGTAGCATGCACACATATGTATGAATTTCTGTTTCATGACTTAGGAAGTGCTTCTCGAAGGTGTTGTTTTAGAGACTCGGATCAGCCGCACATATACAAGCATGAATAAATTTCTGTTTCATCCCACTGGGATACCTGAAGCGCTTACCTGGAAGCTCACATCGCTTCTTTCTCTATCCTAGTTCATTGCTTTTAATATAGGCACGTCCACAGAGGCAAGTACTTCACTGGTGTTCTTTAGAAGCGCTCTAGAAGGCGATGTCGTATGTATAGATCACGAATAGGAGGGGTTTAGCCTACTAGACTAACACCCTCTAGAGACGAAAGAATAACTGAGACTTAATGTGAACTGAGTAATCGGAATTTTATGTAAATATAATTAATTTATTAAGCACATAATTTATGATAACATTTCAATTGAATCGAAAAATTCTATTCATCTATAAGAACTATATTAAGATAATTGAGTTCACGGTAATTTTCAATTAATACTCCGTAGGTCTGCAGAAATTTGAAAACTTATGTTTGAGAACATGTTGTTCAATCCTTATTTACCTTCCGAGAAAAAAAATGGTCCACTTTTTATAAAAAAGAAATAATTACAGAATTAAAGTTTGTCTTTTCCTTCTTGCCGTGAAGTGCGAAAGTACTTCATTCATTTCAATTTTAATATTTCGATGAACGCTTAGAAGAGCGAGGGGATTTTAGATGTAACTATGTAATTATCTAAAATGCCCCAAAAAGTAAACAAATAATTTTTTAAGTTATTTAAAGAAAACCATGGGGCGCTCATGGAAAATATCAGTTACAATAAAAGTTGTTGTTTTAACGACAAAAACAAGTTAGACTTACCCTGTGATTCTACGTAAGAAATAAGAGTTCTTATCCTCTTAAGTGGGCTATCAAAGTCCGTTAGCAGAAATTAGAATTCTGCGTACAGAGTTAAGAGCTGTCAGACGTCAGCTCATCTCTTAACTTTTGTGGAGATTTTTTTAAAGAAATTTACTATTCTAACAAACAAAAATAGGTGTCAACTATTTCTTAACATAAGTACTCTACACGGAGGTACGCCTAAATCTCTTATCTCTACTTTCAGTAATGGAAGAGGTTATAGTCGCAGAATTTGTTTTGTTTCAAATACCGAAATTTTGAATAAAATGCTGTAACGTAAGTAGATATTTATACAATACGTATATATTACATGAATAATGTATAAGTTTGTGAAATATAAAATAATTATAAAGGGTTTTCCAATAAGATTGGTTATTTTGATATTCAAAGAAAAATGCCATTTTTTGAGATAAATGATCGGATCTTTATTTCATTATAAAGAGGAAGGTATGCCGTTAATAATGGAAAATAACATGAGCCAAATGACCTGCACGACCACGCCTACAGGACCATATCCTTTTCATGAAATTTTCCATAACCAAATCGCAAAGTGGCTGCCCTATGTCCTCGATAGCCTCACGAATTCCAATTTTGAGGTCTTGAATCGACGCTGGGCTATTGGCGTAGACCTTCTCTTTCACGTGGCTTCAAAGGAAGAAGTCGCAAGGTGTTAAGTCACAAGATCTCGGTGGTCAATTGTAATCACCTCTTGGAGAGATAACACGGTCCGGAAACATTTTCCGTAAAAGATCAATGGTTTCGTTACTTGTATGGCACGTAGCGCCGTCCTGTGGAAAGTAAACGTTGTCCAGATCAATTCAATACCATCCAATTCCGGCCATAAAAAATCATTAATCATCCGTCGATAGCGCAATCTATTCACCGTAACTGTTGCTCCAGCCTCATTTTCTAAAAAGTAAGGTCCAATGACCCCGCGGGACCATAAACCGCACCAAACAGTCACACGTTGAGGATAGAGAGGCTTTTCAACAATAACTCTTGGGTTTTCCGAGCCCCAGATGCGACAATTTTGCTTGTTGACGAAGCCATCGAGGTGGAAATGGGCCTCAACACTCAAGATGAGTTTTCGATGGAATTCCGGATCATTTTCATGCATTTCAAGGACCCAATCAGCAAAGACTCGACGTTGTTGATGATCGGCCGGCTTGAGTTCTTGTATTAACTGAAGTTTATAAGCCTTAAGACCCAAATCTTTATGCAAAATACGATGTATTGACGTTTGTGGAATGCCTAATTCCAAAGAACGACGAGGAATGGACAAACCTGGGTTTTCTTCAACACTTTCGGCTATAGCAGCAATATTCTCGGCTGTTCTTGAGCGACGTGCACGGGTTTTATTCTTCACATCACTAACTTGTCCCGACAGCTCGAATTTTTCTACCAATTTCTGTATTGCGGTCCGACAAGGTGCTTCACGACGGCTCAAAAATGTTCGAGTTTTACGAACCGTCTCTATCACATTTTCACCATTTTTATAGTGAATTTTAATAATTTCAATGCGTTGTTGAATCGTGTATCGTTCCATTTTTATTCATGGCGTAGTTTCTACTTGTCAAATGTCAAAAATTGACAGCTCCAAAAGTGGCATCTACCGAAATAGCGGGCTAATTAAAATAACACCTCTTATTGGAAAACCCCAGCCGTGGTGCACAGAAGATAGTTCGAGGAATAAGAGGGACGACGTGGATCCCTTTGCTATTTCTGAGGCTGTATTCAAAAAGTTCAGAATGCCGAAATATTTCCTCTTTAAAGTGATTCAAATGACATAGCTTTACGATAATCGACATTAATCTACATTAATCGACAATGGTAACGTCACTTTAAAGTTTTGGCAACAATTAATGTTTTTGCTACAGGTGGGTTGACCCTATTGCCATCATCGCCGCGCCAAACATTTCTTCTTCTTCTTCCTTGTTGAAAAGTGATTTGGATTTAAGAGATGGGCTGACTGACAAAATGAGTGTTCAAATTCTTCAAAGCCTGTTAACCTCTTAAAATTAAAGTTTGTCAAAAAAAAATTTATATAGAATACTAATTCTGCTAGAATCTCTTACTTACTAAATTTAAGAGGTTAAGAGAAAGTTTCTCCTGTAGAACTGGGGGGTTAGACTTAATAATCCCTTTAAAATATGAACAAAATTCAGAATACCGCTGCGATTATGCTACGGTATATCAAAGTAAGCTACCATCTACTCATGAATCTACATACATAGTGACCTACTTATTTTCTTAACGTTGCATTACATGAAACAGCCACGGAGGAATCATATAAAATGATAAAGTCAACCGCTGTGAGCCGCTACATATAACAAATTTTGGTTAAAAATTGAACTTATCAGATAAACAAAAGTATGGGCTACAATGATGGCAGGTGGGGCTTACAGCTTCAAACCCACCCCATATATACGGCCTTGCTAGAAGGTATGCTAAATGATTGGCGAAGAAGTTTTTTGAATGTATCTTTTCAAAAGTTTTAATGAGCTTTTTGAATAACTATCGCAGTGCTTCTTCCTTAATCTCATAAGAGACCCCATCAGGACAGCAATAAAACCCTAAACTGCCTGCTGTCAAGTACCGAGGTACTGGTCAGTTA
Source organism: Dioctria rufipes (assembly GCA_963924295.1). Lineage (NCBI taxonomy): Eukaryota > Metazoa > Arthropoda > Insecta > Diptera > Asilidae > Dioctria > Dioctria rufipes. Next base: position 121,066,348 of record OZ002742.1, read on the forward strand.
CTGGCTTTCTAGCCGAGAAAAATTTGATTTTCGGCCACAAATCAAATTTTTTTCGACTACAAAGCCACGAAGTGATCATTATCTAGGTACCTGCCTTTTAAACAATGCACGCAGTAGGCGGAAAATGGGCTGTAGGTCTCACACAAGAGACCTTCAAGACTGCTTCCTGAGAACATTAGTAAGGCGCTTGCGCTTGCTCATGATTATTTGTATTATTAAATTTTATTAAGTTGATTAAATAAGCCAATAATCTCGCTTTTTTTCTCATTTTTATTAAAAAAAATTAGACGAAATCAACCCGTGTTGCAGTTCTACTGGAACTCTATCACATAATGATTTATAAAGTTTCCAAGCGATGGCTATATAAGCTCTTGAGTGACTTACTTGTGCGGTTGCTTATTTTTCGGGATAGATCAGTGAATATTCTTCTAAAGAGTCTCCAAATTATATCTATGGAAGCGCTTAAATTGACTTCTTTCAAAAGCGCTGGGTTTTCGTTCCAATGGGATAACTTGGAATATATTTCTAGAGGGTTTTGTTCGTGCTTATTATGCTTGCATGCGGTTTCATAGTAACGGAATACATAATAATACATACATATAGTATAGGTCTGCCACTGACTTATTAAGCGGATATAATATTAAAAAGTTTGGAAGTGTAGCAAGCGGTGCGTGCGTTGATAGGTGGGAGCACATACTAACATACTACCGCAAGCGGCAAGTAATGTGAAATATTGACTAATTTCTACTTCTCGTCACAAACATGTTAAATTTAACCTCAAATATGGGAGATTGTTCTATTTCCGGTTTCGTTCGATTTTTTTTTGTTTGTTTTTTGTTTTTAAGGCAAAAGTGATATTTGATGATTAGTTGATTGAGGAAGTAGAAAAATACGAGCTTATTTATAACAAATATTTGAAGGTGACACATCTCAAATGTCAACAAGTTCAATCTGACAGTATATTTTTTTCGTCGTCGCGAGGCTAGTAAAGCTCCGATGTAACTACGCCCTAACATGGACTGTACGATTTACTATTTCATGATACATAAATTTAGTCATATGCATGTTGAATAAAATCGTGCAGTAAATACGCTATCTTCATCTTCGACAATATGACTCAGAGCCAACCTTAAAGTATAAAAGGGCACGAATGCTTCTATACATTTTTTTGTGATTTTAGCATTTTTGATTCTTCTACTTCCTTTAAAACATGTGTTACTAGTTTCTATAAAAAAAATGAGAGCTGATTAACGGGAATTAAAAAAGCTAAAGACAATAACACGAGCTGCAATAATTCGCACGGGTAAGCTCAGGATCTGTAAGCCCAATAAAAAGAAATAAGAATTCACTTTGGTAATTAGGTATGCATGGGTATTGTAGGCTATATTTTATTTCGATTAACCGTTATTTGCAGATTTAAGGCGCCTCAGCGGTAAGTTTTGTTGTCGCAATATTCACGGGCGCCTAACTCTGTGTGGGCGGGCTGTAGAATATTAAGTTCTTTTTTGATTGATTAAAAGGGTTTAGAGTACAAAAATATAGGTTAATAATTTTTTAGAGGAGGCTGTTTTGGGGGTTGGGGGTCGTACCAGCCCTCATAGGGGGTGTCCACTCTACTTACTTCTCAAATTCTGATCAATTCGGTTGTCTTCCAGTACAGTAGAGATGCTGCAAAATTTTTAACTATACACGGTAAAGCTTGTGTGTAGGATGAAATCGCATCTACATTCTGTCCTTTAATTAAATATGTAATTAATTTTTGAATCCGATGAACGGCTTTGGAGATGACTGTAAAAATGGACATATTTTCAACTCATCATTGCGAAGAACTGGTAATTCCTGGAAATTTACTTTCCATGACAAAAATATTCACAAATATTCACAACGGAGTACTAATGGATGTGAAACAAAGAACGGAAGAAATATATGCAAAATATGGGAGCTGTGGTGTATATGACCCTAGTGAAAAAAAAACACGTTTTTCGGTGGTCAAAAGTCAGCTATCACGTTAAAACAGTCAAAGACAAACTACACGACACTACGCCGATGCCCCTCAAATCTGCAAATAACCGTTAATAGAAATTACCGAAGTGAATTCTTATTTTTTTTTTACCTCTACAAATTATTGCAGCTCCTGATATTGTCTTTATTTTTTTTAAATTCCCGTTAATCAGCTCCCATTTCTACCCCACACTCTCCCCGCCTAATTTCCTCCACCTATCTTGTTCGCCCTGAGCTCCCATTTTTTTTATACCACATACATTTTCATTCTTCTCTCCATACTCTTGTTATCCCGGAAAAAATAGAGAAAACCTACCCTCCTACATCCCTCAAAAACTACCCCTACAAAAAGGAAATCGCAATTTATTTCGATATTGGAAGGTAATGTACGTCAAATATGAAAAAAAGTCCAACCCTCTACAACAAAAAGTGATACTCTTAATCGTCCCAGGCGTTTCGCACTTTTTCACATTTCATACGTTTTTCCTAATTCTCCAACCATGTTAATAAATTGGGAATGGAGAAGTAGGGAATTAGGAATTCTAAGAAAACGAAATACTCATCTCCCAAATTCCCAAATTCTCCGTGTTACAGAATCCGGCCCCAGTTATTCAAAATCAAATAGATATTCCTTAATGACAATCCACAAAAATTGAAGTTAATTTTAATTTTAAAACTACCTTAACAACTAACTGAACAGTCATGAAAACATTCGCCCAATTAAAAGGTCTTCCTCTTTATGTGTACTCGTACATATTTTTCCAATGATACAGATTTGATCTACAGTATTGACGAGTTGATTGGAATGAATAGTTTTATAAAATATTTAGTTATTCAAAGCATATCATCAATCTTTGTAAATTGTAAAGAAAGGAAGGAATCTAAACCACTTTCGAAATTTCAATTTCAGAGCATTGAAGCCAGGAGTGGGGAGGTCGTAAAAAATTATACGTTGTACAGTACTTATTATATTATAAATTACAACTCCTATATTGGACGGGGCTGGCCCCACAGCCTTAGCTTTATTAGATATTGCCCAGAAGAGAGCCTTCAAACTCATTGGCGATATAGCAGCATTAACTTGTCATATGGACTCGCTCGAGTATAGCCGCAATTTAGGATGCCTTTCGCTCCTTTATGGCTACATGCATGGTCAATGTTCCGGTCAAATATCTAGTCTGATACCTTATTGAATGATTTCTGCACGCTACATGCATGGTCATATCCTGTAACCCTTCAAATTAATTTCGGCCATACAGTAAAATTCCGTAATGCTTTTTTATGCCGAACTGTGGAATAGTCTACCACTCTGTCTTTGCTCCGGAAACAATCTGCGAAAGTTTAAAGGCGGAATAAATCAGCACCTTCGCCACTCTCCTCGTGTCTCCTAATCTTTTCCCTATCTCCTTCCTGTCATGCTGTGCTTTGCATCAAAGGATATCCCCTGAGCTTGACTTAATAATACAATTTCAAAAATAGTCCTAGGAACGGTCGGAAGATTTTATATATAATGACATACCAATTGTGTTTCTAAAGTTACATATGCCGAATTCTGTTCAACGAGTTCTACACCGGCACAGTGCAACTTTACCTGTTTTCGTTGTTGCATTACAAAAACAAAAACACGTATAGCTGCACTGCACCCGTCTCGAACTAGTTGAAAAGAATTCTACAATAATAATGGAAGGTCTGAAATGTGAAATATCAAACTCGCACTGACTTAATCAAATAATAATACCCTACGAGTAAATAACTAAAGGAGAGGCCCATCATCAACAATTTTTTGCGTAAATCTCAAAGATGCGTAAGTTTATACGCACACTATAAAATATGCGCATTGCGGACGGATAAAAAAAATATATGCTAAGGACTTTGGCGCGGTTTTTGGAAGTATGAGGCAGAATTGTATACCAGCAGCAGCATAGTGAGAGCTAGTAATATAAAACAGCCTTTTGAGGTTCCCGATTTACGTCTTCTTCGGTTGCCCAATAAAATCTAATTTTTGGTAAATCTATATCAAGAAAATATATTAAAAATTAAGTATTTTTATTGAAATTACAAGCGTTTTCCAATAATGTAATTCCGAGTTCATTATTAAGAAAGATTCAAGTACCATATTACTAAATTTTCATACAAAAAAAAATTTTAATATTTTTCTATTTAATCCCCTTCCAATTTTAACCTTACCTACAGCTTTTGTGCTAAGGTACCTACACATTTCCTTACAGAACAGTAATAAAAGTGACATCTAGGGTACAAGTAGATATATGTAGATGCAACCATATGTTAGAAAGTGAGAAAAATCATCACGTTCGGCACACAATAATTGCATATACATCTATACACACAAAGGCCTGTTTAGTTTCTTACTTGTAGATTGTACCATATGGGTGGAACAACTTGTTGTCTCGGCACGTAGACCTAAATATAGGAAAGTTACAATAATTTTAAAGTCGTACAGCAGAAAGGTCAACACTACGTAATAATCAGCATTCTAGATACGGGACTGTTTTTTCCAATTTTATTTTCTATTTTTCCTCTTTCTTTCTCTTTATCAATAACAAAGTTCTTTTAGTATCGTGATATTAAGTAGTGCTTCAACCATACCAGCAGTTACGTGCAGTAAAGCTTAATGAAAACTGTGTAGGTACTATTTGAACTATACACATATACTTGAAAAACGAGTATTTTCTTGTAGGGAAACTACCTTGTAGCATAGTAAAATAACTCAAAAGTTACCTTGAGATTATTTGCTTTCCTAATCTGCTTACGTCTACTTTATTTTTACATTCATAATTTGTTATAATTGTAAGTATTCATTCTTATTCCTTCCATTTGTAGGAACAAGTCCCTGAGACTTTGTAATAATTTCCATCATACCCAAGATTGTGGGCAATGGTGAACTTTTTGTGTTTTGAGACGTCATACTGAATTCCTCCCTTCTGCCCCCTAGAATGGTGCAATTTATAGCATTCCCCTGGAGCTGTAATTTACTCCGTTGAATTGCACTCGAAATCCCTTGAGAAACTATGGCACTCACTTACGCCACCAGTTACGGACTTTTTGTTCATTTATGTCCACATTCTCAGCGCTACACAGAAGGGTATTTTGTAATATCAACTGAAAGCAGAAAATGACCAATTTATAGCAGAATGCATTGGGCCTTAAAGGTCTTTCCAACTTAAAACATATAAGTCTGGAAAATATTTTCTCATTGCCAAAGTTTCAAGTTACATTTTATGCTTTCGGTTAAAAACAAACTGAGTCTGGTCATTTTTCGTTTGAGAAAATCTCTAAGAGGTAAGTGAATTTTTATGGGGATGTTATGACTATATTCGCTATGAAAATGTCTAAAACCCTAAGGAGACAAGAACTCATCCAATGATTCCTAAATAATGGCTGCATTACAAATGTATTCTTTGAAGGTGGTATACTTGTAGCAGCCGTTCATTTGACAAACACATTGGTTCAGTTTTGAAGGTTGTACTTTGAAGTTTGAACAGATGATCAAATTCTTCAATTATTAGATTTGAATAATTGCAATTTGAAACGCCACATAATTTCTATGTTTACAAATTTGTTAAAGATGTCTTCTGATTAAACATGTACTAGTCTATGAAAATTATAATTAATTTAGAAAAGAGAAACGAAAGCCTTGATACGTGTGTTGTTCATTACAGCTGTGCTTTTTCGTGCACCTTAATTTTGAATACACAGTAATCACTTGACTTAGACCCTGAATCGAAATGTGGCTATATCATGCTAAAAAAATTATAAGATACATTAAGTCGTATTTATAAGAACGTGAGCGTCAGTTTCACTTCAGGTGCAATTGAAATGAAAGTACTTAGGCTGATTACGGAACGAGCACGAGGTTCAAATGAATTCGACAATAAATATCGTCGGCTTATAGTAGAAACAAATAAAAGCATGTCCAACATATATTTGGGAGCAATCGGTCAAAATCTATTTATTGGGTGAATATATATAGGATAAGTGTTTATATCTTAAGCTAAAGACTAACGAGGAAGTCCAGAATATTGATTATGGTCCCCGGCTTACGTAAGCCGCGTAAGTAAAGAAGATTTTGATTTATTTCTACATTGAAAGGAATAGAAATATAGACTATATAGACTATTCGTCGCGGTAAATGAATTGCATCAAACATATACAAAATTTTTAGCATTCTATAAAATGCCTAAGGAGTTTTACCTTGATTTGGTGTAAATCGTTCCTTCTCGCCTTTAAAGAAGGTATACAAATATGAGAGAATGCGTGAGTGCTGAGGAAACCAGTTTGTAACTGATTGAAAGTGACTAATCACAAACGCGTTTCAATTTGATTACCAATTTGTAGCGCCGTGAACGGACTTCCATTGAATTTGTATAGGCAGTGACGCACAAGTTACTAATTGGAAACTTAAAATAAAATTTCATCACTTTACAGTATTTTTTGAGTAGCTCCGTGTGCGAAAGGCCTAAATCTTGTTTGATGTTGGTTTGGTTCCAGTCAAGTGTCTGTTTTCTTGCAAAATTGTTGTCCTCACATTGAATTAATTTTAATTTTCTTATTTTTATCTCAATGTCAATCCGATCTTAGCTTGACAGCCTGCAAAGTTCTTCTGTTGAGACTGTTCGGCTTTTGGTAAGCATATATGGCAGCCTTGACAATAGCAACAGGGTCCTGAAATCAAAAAACGTATGACTGAGTTATGTTTTAGAGAAAATGTCGGAATGGACTACATGAATTATAAGATCTCTGAAAGCAAAAGTCACCTAACTAGTACTTCCTCAATAGAATAAAATCATATCCAATCTGTATGGGTTTGTATCATGCTAGTTCAACTGTGTTCATCTTGATATAGACAAAAGCTGACGGACCAGCCTAGCTAGGAAAGGATTTTAAATAAAATTCATAGGTTAGGTTAGATTATGTTGGAGATAGTTTCATAGGAATATATCCTTCTAGTAACAACCCTAGATTCACCCTGATTCTCTAAGTAAATGCAGGATGAATCTAAATTCTTTACTTTGTAGCTTCCCCACCTCTTACAAGAAGTATCCACGTTTGACTCTAGACCCAGTCTTCTAGCCTGGTTACCTACATATGTCTGAATGGCCCGTTAACATCCCTACTATTTTCAGCTTTTCCCTTTGCCCCCTCAGGAGCTCTATTATCTACTTCGTGTAGTATACAGGCCACAGTTGCCTCGAAATACAACAGGTTTCCCGGTTGATAAACCTATAATTAACTTTAACGAACTGTCTTTGGTGATGTCGCATTTTGGAATTACGATCGATATTCTCACATACGATGTGTATTCCATCGTTCCACTTTGGATTTAGGACACCAAGCTAACGCCAAAGATTTCTTTACACGTGTAAGAAGCTACACTGGCTTTTTTCACACGTTATAATATATCAGTCCTCCAGCTCAGCTTAGAGTGTAGTATGACATCTAAATACTTAGCTTCACTAGATAGGGTTAAGGCAATAATACCCAACCTTGATACTTTAAACTCTTTTATTTTTAATTGTAATAAAATTCATGAAACCTACGAACCTACGAAACTTGCGAAATCCTGACTGTACGAATACGAGGGCCATGCTGATGCTATCCGCTAGATGGTTGCATTACAATAACTTCAACTTTCAGCTTAGAGATAAGTGCTCATTAAAAACGGGTAACCAGTAGTTGTATAGTCGTGATATAGAATAAACAAGTAGGTAATTATATGGGTATGTTTGTATACACATTCTAGACATATACAGCATCTTCTCCCATTTTTAATCAAGCACAATTAACCTTGAAAATTTAATTCATATACTATTTATCTTTTCCTTACAAATTCTGCTACCCTAAACCTTTCTGGCGCCTTTACTTAAAAAATCCAGAATACTTTCTTTTTGTTTGCTTATGTTCTTATTATTATGATAAGAGTATTGTTTTACATCACGTTCTTCTTTTTTCAAAATATTAGGATTAATATCAGATACATATATAAAATTTATTGTGCAAATTTCTTTTCCTTATTTGGTTTTCGTGAAAAAATCGAATATTTCCCTTTATTTCAATTAGATATGTTACTTTAGTTACAACTTTTCTTATTATGCATGCAATCCATTTAACAAAATTCTTATAATGGATTCTGTACATAATCTTCTCTCCCTCTTTAAATTTGTTTTTCACATTTTCACATTTATATTTTGGAACTATATAATTTTCTTCTTCATAATTAAGTTCTTTGTTTAAATTCTTTTTCTTATTTAAAAAATCTAAAATATATTTTGGTTTATAACTTAGCAACAATTCAATTTCTGTCTTAGAGTGCTTGGTGTATTCCGATATGTCAACAAAAACTTTCTTAAGGCCAAAACACAGTGAGAGCGACACAACAATGTTGGCAACTTAGTTGGCGATAATGTCGCATTTAAAACACAGTGAACGCGACTTGACAAATGCTTTTGACAGCTATCTCTGTTTTATTTATTCTAAAATAAATGGCAAAGAAGAAAAAATTAAGGAAAATCGCTAGTATAGCTTATGCAGCTTACTTTAAATTGCAAAGCATAAAGAAAAAACTAAAAAGAAGACTAGAGATTTCTATACATGGGATGACGTTTATTTCAAAGCATAACTTTTTCCCTCATTTTATCTATTAATTCCTCCTCAAAACCCATAATTTGTCAAACTAATAAATGAAATTAATTTTATTCAAGTTTTTAATAACTAGTTTATTTACTATTATCTTTAAATTTACTATGTTTCATAAAAATATCCAAATCCACATAACATGAATGTCAATTATTCACTGTCCACACAGAAATGTCAATTATGTTGGCGACTAATTTAGAGATTTTCCCAAACTTTTTGTTGGCAACTTATCGCGTCGCCTTCATTGTGCTAAGTATATTGGACTTCCATATATTCGAATCTTTGACAGCAACCAATTTACTTTGTTGTGTCGTCCTCACTGTGTTTTGGCCTTTACTTTGGCTTGTAAGTTTAATCGACTACTCCCGTCAAAACAAAATTTTCTTAAAACTGACTTTCAGCTAACCCGTTTGATTGTGGGTGGTAAGCTGGTGACTTTAGTAATCGTATATCATGTTCTTTACAATAATTCTTCCATGCAAAAGAATTAAATGGCGGTCCGTTATCACTAACTGTAGTGTCTGGTAATCCATATATCTCTTCTACTTCAAAAACTAGTTAACTGCAATTTGTATAGACTGCATTAACTTGATATCAATAAATTTACTGTAAGCGTCAATAACGATTTGGAATGTTTTTCCTGAGTAGTAGAAGAAGTCAAAATGGATTCTTTGAAAGGCCATGTTGAGTATTCTGGATTCCTGCTCATGTTTTGAGATTGTTGGCATATCGAGCAATATTTGACAAAATAAGTAATATCATCATTGATGGCCACCACACGTAGGACTGCGCCAACATTTTCATTCGTGCTATCCCTATGTGGCCTTCATGTATAGCTTTAAGGACTCTGATTTCAGCTGCTTTTGGAACTATATCAGGGGCCGGATTCACTAACTCGCAGAGTTGTGGTGTTGTGGAGATGAAAGTTCTTTTGACACTTAACTCTCCACTCGGAGTTCTGTAACTCGCGGAATTTGTATTGAGGAGTACCAAACTCTCTATTCCACTCGACAAAACTCTCGGCTGTATTAGTTTGTGGAGAAGTAAGAAGAATATTTTTCAACTAACAGTATTGGCTGCTTTTGTTGTGTTTTGTGAAGGTACCTAGGTACCTAGGATTTTCCAATTAAATTATGGATTCACTTCATATCCTGGCTATGTTTACAAAAACAAATTATGCAATACTTACAGAGAAATAAAGATTTTTGTGTTTGTTGTATGTAGCTACATACGACGATTGTGGTATACAGCTACATGCGGCCCCCTCAATAAAATTAAAACGAAAAAGAAGATAAGAAAAATTTTAATAAAATAAAGAACGTTGTAAAACCCAGGAAAAAAATTGCATCAGCAGTTCCTTCGAGTGCCCCACATTCCTTAACGAAACATGTTCCCACTAAACGACTTGGGAAAAACAAAAGTTTCAGATTACGACCCTTTGCTTTCAGTAAAATTTGTCACTCAAAGCTTTAAAAAGAAAAACAGAAAAACAAGAAAAAGATTCCGAACTAAAAAATATCTCCAGCCAGACCTATCGTGAAGAAAAAGAACGCAAATCGCTCATACATATGTACATAGAAATTAAGTGCAACGATTTTGCTATCCTCGTCCATACATACATATGTATGTACATAGAAATCAAGTGTAACGATTTTGTTCAGTGAAGACCGATATGATCTAGTCTTTACCAAAAAGCTCGCGTCAAGGTACCCGCTAAAAGTTTTAAATTACGCGAAAATGGTCAATTTGGACGTCTTCCAGTACATAAGAGATGCTATAAAAATTTTAGATATGCACGGTAAAGCTTGGATAAAATCGCATCTACAATTTGTCCCCTAATTAGATATGTAATTTTTCAGTCCATTAAATGGTTTTGGAAATAACTGCAAAAGAAGTGTATTAGTCCTTCTTTTTGGTACAAAGAAGGACATATTTTCAAATCATCATTATGAAGAACTGGTACGTCGCGGAAATTCCCTTTCCATAAGAAAAATGTTTACAACAGACTACTAATGAATATGAAACACAATGAACGGAAGAAATATATGCAAAATATAGAACTGGGGTGTATATGACCCAAGTGCAACAAATTCGTCTTTCGGCGGTAAAAAGTCAGTTAAGAAGTTAAAATGATCAAAAAAAAAAAAACTACACCACTCGATTACCCGCTTCTTCCATTTTAATTTGATACCAAACATGACGTACTTTGGACAACCCCCAAGAGGGGGTGGTACGACTCCCATCCCCAAAGACCCTCCCCCAGAAATTGTTCACCAGTGTTGTTCTACTTTAGACCCTAAATGCGGAGGAAAAACCTCAACGTTATACGACCCTACCACAAAGAGATAGCCGTCTTTCGATATTGCGATACTTCTCACGTTTTCTTTAACTCCCCAAGTATGCTGAGAATCTCGAATGGAGAGTTATGTAGTTTTAATCGGGGAAAACGAAAATTCTCATCTCCGATTTACGGAATCCGGCCCCAGGTGCGCATAAAAAATGCAATTATTTTCTATACATAAACTGTTTCGTTTTAAAAAGTACGACTTAATATTCTGTGTTATTTTCATAGGCCACTTCTGTTATAGGTATGAATGGACTCTATTTACAATGTCATCGGCTTCTGTAAATTTTGTCATTACTTCTAAATTTATGAAAGGTTCGCTTGTGGAGTAATAATTTATGAATGTATATTTAATGTTTGAATCTTCACATAAGGGCAGTTTTGGAAGTCAATCTACGTAACCCATTTAGATCCTTTACGAAACGAGATTTTGTAATTATATTGAGACAATATGACTGCCCATCTTTGTAGCCTAGCCATTACCACAGCGTAATTATTTTTATTTGGAGTAAATATTTTTTTAAGTGCTTGGTGATCAGTATATTTTGGAAACGTTTGGCCATATAAATAATTTTGGAATTTCTTAGTTGCAAAGGTGATGGCCAGAACTTCATAATTACGTTCTGCATTAGAAAAAGTGCATGATGCAAAAACTACTGGTTTTTCTACACTTTTAATTGAATGACATAAGATAGGACCTACTCAATAAGGACTTGCGGCAGTAACTACTGTTAAGGGTTTATCTGGATCATACAACTTCAGAAGGATGTTGATACTAATAACCTTTTACTATTTACGAATGCCTCTTCACAAGGTGTGTCCCAAATGAACGAACTGTCTCTTTTCAATAGATTATATAAAGGCTGAATCACTGTTGCTAATTTTAGTAGAAATCTATTGTAATTATTAAGTAATCCTATATATAATTGGATAAACCCTTAACAGTAGTTACTGCCGCAAGTCCTTATGGAGTAGATAAGGACTTGCGGCAGTAACTACTGTTAAGGGTTTATCTGGATCATACAACTTCAGAAGGATGTTGATACTAATAACCTTTTACTATTTACGAATGCCTCTTCACAAGGTGTGTCCCAAATGAACGAACTGTCTCTTTTCAATAGATTATATAAAGGCTGAATCACTGTTGCTAATTTTGGTAGAAATCTATTGTAATTATTAAGTAATCCTATATATAATTGGAGCTTTATTATCGCTAACTTCAAATAACTTATTCCTGCACTCTTCTTCTAATGCGCCCCCAATTAATATATCATCAAGATAACAGTAAACATGATTCATGGCTATTAGTATGCGATCCATTACAGACTGAAAAGTAGAAGGTGCACTGCTTATACCTATCACTAAACGAGTAAAAAAGTCCCTTAAAAGTATTAATAACTAGTGACTGTTGTGATTCTTTTGTAACGGACAGTTGTTGGTAGGCCCCAGTTAAATCAATTACTGAAAAGTATTTACAATCTGATTAACCTGCAAAAGTATCTTCTACTTTTGGTAAGTTATAATACTTGATTTCAATGCACTTGTTAATCGTGGCCTTACAGTCCACACAAATTCTAATGTTTCCGTCTTTTCTAGGAACTACCACAATTGGGCTTGCCCACTGGCTAGACTCTACAGGATTTAATAATTTTTCGTTTACTAGTCTATTCAATTCTTTTTCAACTTTATCGCGGAGTTTATATGGAACATTATACGCGGCATCAAAGATTAGATTTCGATTGTCTTTTAAGAAAATATCTGCTTCAAACCCCACAATTGTTCTATTTAATTTCGTAGCTCTTATCGAAGCAAATTTTGTTTGGGTTTCGTTAATAAATGTTGTGATTTTGTTCTTACATTATTACACAAATTTTTCATATTAGTAAATTTATTTCTCCAATATGGGGGGTAGTTTTAATTGTTGACCGCCAGAATTCACCATTACATCAATAAAGCCTAAACATTTGATTTCATTGCCTGTAACAGAATATAATTTTATATTTGTTCTCAAAAATTTACATTTAAAAAATTTAAGATGATACTCTTGTTCACTTATGATTGACGTGGCAGCTCCAGTGTCGACTTCCCTTTTCAAATTTTGATCATTGATCACCAATTCAATCTCTTGGGACTTATTGCTGTGGCCCACTTGATATATACCCTTCATGTTTACTCTAGATTTACACATTGAAGAAATATGACCTATTTATCACGTGCGAAGCACTTCCATTCCCTTGCTGGACAATTAAATGCGTCATGTCCACTACTATCGCATCTGTAACACTGTCATTCGGGAAATTTGCGCTGTTTTTGTAATTTCTTATCCATTGGTTTTGGATAATTACGGACCGGTTTAGTAGTACTTTGGCACTGCTGATTCTTGCTTTGTACTCTGAAATCACGATGACCTCGAGTTTTATTTACGTTGTGATTTGATAAGTTGCTGGATGTATTGATCTTGAAGTATTTTCCGATAACTCGAAATTTAAGGCCAGCATTGCTCAAAAGAAAGCGAATCATCACTCAAGAAAATTTGTTGAATTTTATCATTTTTTAATCCTATCATAAATCGGTCGGCTAAGGCATTATCATTCTCGATTTGTAGAAAGCTATGCGTTTCGTTTTTTGTTGTGTCCAGAAAATCTCCGAATCGGCAAGTTTGTGCTGCTAATTTTGGACGTACATCGAAATCACTAATATTTTTACCATCTTCTTGAATAATTTTATGAAATTCTTACTGTTCTGCACGCTTGTTTTCCTTAGGAGCGAAATAATTTTTCAGCAATTCTAGGATTTCATCAAATATTTTTGCGCTTGGGAGATTGGATACCGTTCGTGACATCAAAATTTCGTATGCTTCTGCACCATTTATTGTAACGAAAAGAGGTGTTTTTGCATCTTCTTGCACATTATTAAAAACAATTGTTTTAATCGATCTTCATAGGACTTGAAATTACCTCCGGGCACAAATGGTTTTATTGAACCAATTAAACGAGACATTATAATTCTTGATGTGCATGTGTTTAAAGAATTATTAGTATTTGTACACTTTCAATAAGAGCGTGTAGTTACCGCGATCATAGCCTCGTCTCTAATTATTATGTTTTTAAAATTAAACACGAGGTCTATTTTAACTAAATTTAATAATTTAAAATACGAGCACACATGGTGATGCTATCCACTAGATGGTTGGATTACAATAACTTCAACTTTCAGCTTAGATATAATTGCTCATTAAAACCGGGTGAACGGTAGTTGTATAGTCATGCATATCGATATTAATAAACAAGTATGTAATTATGTGAGTATAATTTGTATACACATTCTAGATATATACAACAACATAAAACGTATATGTTGCAGACATTTGACGTAACTCAGCACTTCACGAAAAGTCTAGACACTTCATGAAAAGTAGGCAGATATTGTAACCGTTTTGACTTAGCCACTTTTTACAGTATGTGTCTGAAATTTTTAGTCAATTCATGAAATGCTAAAAGCCTTTACGCCGATAGTGTAATACCACCCGATATAACCAAATACTAGGAGAGGAAAATGTGTGGTGAAGGGGAAGGTCTCACTCAGGCCTGTGACACACACCCACACACACACACACACACACACACACACACACACACACACGTAAAGGCTTTTAGCGTTTCATGAATTGACTAAAAATTTCAGACACTAAGTCAAAACCGTTACACTATCTGCCTACTTTTCGTGAAGTGCTGAGTTACGTCAAATGTCACGACATATACATTGGGCCACCCATTCCTTGTTACTAGCAGCGTATAGGTACACTTTCTTAGTTTAACATTTGTTAGAAAGGAAATCTTGCAAGAGGGCCCCAAAAGCCGGGCTCTAAGACAGTTACCTCATCTGCCCCATTGTAGTTACATCATTGAAAACACCCATATACTAAACACAACATTTTATCTTGTCGATTGAAAAAAATTATTTTTGTTTTGTTCGTTTCATTTAAATCTTCTATGAAAATCGGTGCTATGATGGTGATCATGTCGTGTCCCAAAAGCAATCAATGAATAAAATTCACGAAACCATCAAATAAATAAGAAACACTTAATTAATCACGGTGAACCTTCTTCAAATAAGAACAACGCTCAAATTACTTTAAAACATAATTCTTTATTACGAGAAAACAAAATGATCTATCTTAATAATACATCAAGTACTCCGAACCGAAACTTGACACTGCAATGACTGATAACTAACGGGCACTCGCCAGACCAGTCATTGGTCTTTTATGCCCCAATATTCGGAAGTACTTTCTTTGCTCACAACGCGGATGTAAACAAACGACATCAACCTTGTCGTTTGTTCTACCGGTTGCAGCACCTGAGTCGCTTAGTAGTAAACAATCGCTTTACATAATAATTACCATGCGAGGTTAATTATTATCGTAATCGTCGATTGCTCCACTAAGCGCTCATCGCAGCCAGCTGTTGGGCTAATCAGCGAAATAACCGGCAGTTGCAGAACAGTACCATGCGAGGTTACTGTTTAGCAATTGCTAATTATTTCACTAAAATGCGCCCTTGGCTGCTGGACGAATCTTCCTTATATTGGGCCACAACATCCCTCCCCCCTTGGAAAAACTAGTTTCCGCAGGGAACTAGATCTGGAGAATGCAATCAATTAAATAAACTGAGAATATCCTAATCCTCGTTCGGTTCAGATTCTTTACAGTATATCATTACAATTCTGTACATTACTTTTTACATATTTCGAAATTTTCTTATTTTGTACAATATTTCAAGTTTGGTTTCTCTTTTAATTTTCTTCTTACATTTAATTTCTTTAACTTCAATATTTCCTTTACATATGTAATAATCTTTCTTACTTTCATCTCATTTCTTTTGTATTGTGTTTTTACAACATATCTATTTTCTCTTTTAGTTTATTTACTGTTTTTTTTTAATTAATAACAATATAAATAACTACTTGTGTTTTGTTTACATTGTTCTGTTATATTTCTTTATTCTTTTTTTTTTTACTTCACATGTCTTTTACTTTGAAACTTCTCCCACTTACCGTAATAAGTTATTTATTTCTATTACATTAAAATTTTATATACCTATTGGACAAGAATTCATTAATTCATTTACACGTGTTATCCCGTTAGAAAACATTACTTGGTACCTATACATATAATAACAAAATAACAAAAAGTTCTTTTTACAATCATTTATAATAGCCCGAATACTTACAAAAATACTATCCAAACCATAACAACAAAATTTTTCTCTCCACTAATTACAATTTTTACAATCCTCTAGCCTTAAAGTTTTCTTCCTATGGGTGCCCAACACAATTATATTATTACAATAAAACTACTTTACTATTCTAACTGCACCGGATGCTACTCGAAGGCGGTTGGTAAATTTGCTGTCTGTAGGTTTGCTGTTGTTGGGATGACCTTTTTTATACTGGAGTCCACTTGTTGGGATAGCCTCGCTTTGGGTTGGCCCGTCAATGGTTTGCTGATAATGGTTCAAGTTTGTTCACTTTTCTGATGCTTCAAGTGGTACACTAATCCTGCTAATACTGCTAGCATTGGATCACAATTAATCCCATTAATTATATGGATAGATAGATAGAATGTTTTTATCTACTCTGTATTACTGGACAATTTCTTGTTATAAGCGCTGCTTTAATTTTACTATGATTATATTTATAAAAAAAAACTTTCTTTTGGTCCCGATGGAGTTCTCTCAATTATATTGAGAGTCCACGTGTACTCAAAGATTCTTTTTTTTTTTTGTAATATCATATAGTACTGTATATATGTATGTTAGTAGATATACCATATAACAGATCTCTCAACATTAATTTATGCGCTAATAACTCCGCCAGGTTTTCTAATTGTAGCTTTCCAATAAGAGTTCGGCAGAAG
Source organism: Dioctria rufipes (assembly GCA_963924295.1). Taxonomy (NCBI): domain Eukaryota; kingdom Metazoa; phylum Arthropoda; class Insecta; order Diptera; family Asilidae; genus Dioctria; species Dioctria rufipes. Next base: position 121,083,264 of record OZ002742.1, read on the forward strand.
CTCAAAATTCGTCATCAAGATCATATGTGTGGTCTTCATATACTTTTACAGGCATAGTGCATACTCTGCGCTTGTCTAACGATTATTTCACTCATTTCCCGAGCGTAAGTTATCCGTGGATGTAAGCTTCCGATGATCGAAGAGGCCAACCTACTTATCCTTATCTCCGGTATCTTATTAATTTCTCGTACTTTGCTCATACTTTGAGCTCCAGCATCGTCGATTCCCTATATTTCCACGTTCCGTATTTACTAGAGTTGATATTTTGTTTCATAGATCTCCTCGTTCTGCTGCCGCCTGTGCTCTGGAAGCATTGAATATGTAGATTTGACATTCTTACTTACTTAACCTATGGCAACCCGTTAATTTTTCTCTATTTTAATTTTCTTTTTCTTTTTAGAAATCCTTATGTTTGTTCTACATATATACATACTTCAAAAGTTTTCTTTTAATTATTCTTTCTTTTAGAACTTTTCTTTTTTTAACTTTTATTATTCTATATTTTTTTTTCAATTCTCTTTTTAAATCACTTATTTCTTTTAATCTTTTTTCCACCTTCTTTTAAATCTCTTATTTCTTTTGGCATCGTTCTTTAACATCCTCTTTAATTTTTTTTCTTTACAAGACCTCTTTGTTTATAAATCTTCTTTCTTAACACTTTATTTTTCTTTATTTCCATTACTCTATTGTTTTTTATTCTCTCTTTCCTACTTTAGGTTTGATTTCAATCTTGATACATTTAATATTCTTTTAACTTTTTATTTCTGTTTCTTTTTTCTTCTATTCAATCTGCTCATTCTCTGTTTTTTTTTTCAACCTCTAATTTTTATTTCCAAAAGACATTTGCTTACCTTTACATCTCTAAACTTACCTCACATCGGATCCACTGGGTTACCTTTATAAATCATTTGAATACCTTCCTGTCCTTATCAAGCTCTGCTCATCGAATTTCTCCTGAAATTAGAGGGAATTTGTTGGACATCTCTTTGGTTACGTCCCCCGATTCCCGGGTCATAACCGTTACTTATCTTGTAAGGGGTTATTGAACTTCCAGTAGAAGTCGCATTTTCAACATGAATGAAATTCCGTTCCACTACTTTCCTTCTGCCTTGATGTACTTTTGTCCTCTCCGGCATACTATTATGTCGTTGAAAGTTAGACTTACCTTCTTGCAGACTCCACTGGGATTTCCGTAGCTGAGAATAGAAATTGCTAGTACCCTTATAGCGCCATGCAGCTCGTTCAGAATACTTTCGAGGTCCGTGTTGTTCATACGAGGAGTTCATGGCTTTTACAGGATAGGCCCTTGCATTGGCAACTCTTACTAATGCACATCCAACTTTCAGCTCATTTCCGCTGTGGCCAAAATATTCATCTCGCCTCCTCCTCTCCTTCCTAAGTTCTTCGACTCTTACCTCGTGAAGTCTCGCACTGTCGTGAGCTGTCTCTACCCTGCCCGTGTTAGATTTCCATTCGTCGTCTTTGTTATTAACACCTTGCCTGATGATTTTTGCCATGTTCATTTCAACTTCCTCTATTCTGGCATGTAAAGGGTTTCTTTTACTGGACAAATGCAGAGTATTTGGCACAACTTGTCCACTAGCTGCAACATTCTCAAAAACGACCTTTTCTTTCTTTTCCTCACCGGCGTTTTGTAACCACAGTTTCTTATTTATGCAGTCGATAACAGCTCTGTCCCTCAGGAAATCCATTCCAAGTATACCGTCGGCTGGAATTGAATCAGTTTCACCAATGGCATTAAATTGAAAAGACTGCCGACTGTCATCTATCTGCAAGTTCGCCTGACATGTACCTATGGATTTCCTAGCGAACCCAAAGAGTCCTCCAATTCTTATTTTCTCATGCGTCTGTATTGACGTATTTCTTTTTATTCTATTGATCTTAATTAAACTACAGGTGGACCCAGTGTCAATTAACAGTCTAAACTTACCTTCTAACGCTATGTCCGATGGCACTGTGATGACAAACTTACTCTTGGAATTCACTTCTTCACTCTCCCTCTCGGCTAAATACTTTTTCAGACAGTTTGCCGTGTAGTGATCCTGCGTTCGACAGAATTGGCAATAAAGTCCCTTCCGTCCTGAATGGAATTCATCTTGGATGCCAGTTGCATAGTTTGCCACTCTGACGTGATGAATTCGGCAATTGGATTCCTTGTGTCCATATTCCTGACATTCAGTACAGAAGAGAACTTGCTGGCACTCTCTCGCGAAGTGTCCACGCTGTCCGCATTGAAAACATTCAGTAGATCTGGGAGGTGATCTCCTTGTCGAAGATGCTTGGTATCTTCCTGATGACACTGGCCCTGTTTTGTGTAAGAACGGTCTCGAATTCTCTCTGGGCTCGTCTCTTTTAAAATCCGCCGTTGCCCATCTGTTTGGTGCTCTTACTGTGTTCGACTTTCGGTCTTCTTGCCATACTCCCAATTCTCTCACTTGAAGTCTTTTGGCATCCTTTTCAAAATAACTGGCTTCCTCTCTCACTTCTTCCAGTGACAGAAACTTACGCCCAGTAAGGTACACTTGCGTGGGTCTACTCATCACACCCGCTTTAAAAGTAGCTACAACATCGGTCTCCAACTCGGCTAGTAGTCCCTTCTCCCCTCCCGGGTATTTGGCCGAGACAGCCTCCTTAATATGATCGCGCAGTTCTTTCATTCGATCCGCAAACTCCCTGATGTCCTCTCCAGGTCTCTGTCTACATGCCAGCATTTCAGTGCGCAATTCACTGAAAGATTTTCTCGGCAAATATACAGTTTTTATCGCTTGCTGCAAAGACTGGAAGTCCTTCGGCTCCTGAGAACTTATCAGGTAATAAGCGTCATCTGCCAGGCGATATTTTATGCATGTGATAAAAATGCCCTGCTCCTTTTGCGTTAGTCGGTCGTACAAGTCCTTACTGCAGCTAAGAAATCTGTAAACTTCTTTTACAAGTTTTGGCGATCTTTCCCCCGAGAACATTGGTACATATTTAGCTACCATATCCATGATCTTTTCATATGCATCTGCCATTTTGTACACTTTTACTGATTTCTTATATTTTTATAACTTTCGAATCTACCTCGATCTGGTAATTTCATTTACTTCGAAATTCCCTTTTTCACCAATAACATTTATACGTTTCGAAAAATTTGTACAACGCGCTATAGAAAAGATCTTTCGTAAAACTTAAATCTTTATTAAAGGTGCTAATCGAACACTAATACTCATATATAACGTTAAACATTCAAAACTGTATCATAATTACCACACTCAGTTACTCTGAATTCAGCTATTATGCTCACAAACATGCTTTCTCCAAATTTTTATTCTTCTTTACGCGACGTTGAAAAAATTGCTAATTCTCACGTAGCTAACACACATCTATTACAATTTTCTTAAAAATATTGCACCTTACAAAATTATTTTATTTTAACTTTAACACTTTTTATCTGAAAGAAAGAAGCATTATCCTAAACTCAATCAATTACTTTATGCTGAAAAGTAAATGGAGCAGCTAAAAAAGCATAACTCCTAAAATTAAAAAAAAAATGGAGCAGCTAAAAAGCATAACTCCCAAAATTAAAAAAAAATGGAGCAGCTAAAAAGCATAACTCCCAAATATAAAAATAAATCAATTGTAAAAATCACAATACCTCTTTTAACCGGCTGCGCCAAAATGTCGTGTCCCAAAAGCAATCAATGAATAAAATTCACGAAACCATCAAATAAATAAGAAACACTTAATTAATCACGGTGAACCTTCTTCAAATAAGAACAACGCTCAAATTACTTTAAAACATAATTCTTTATTACGAGAAAACAAAATGATCTATCTTAATAATACATCAAGTACTCCGAACCGAAACTTGACACTGCAATGACTGATAACTAACGGGCACTCGCCAGACCAGTCATTGGTCTTTTATGCCCCAATATTCGGAAGTACTTTCTTTGCTCACAACGCGGACGTAAACAAACGACATCAACCTTGTCGTTTGTTCTACCGGTTGCAGCACCTGAGTCGCTTAGTAGTAAACAATCGCTTTATATAATAATTACCATGCGAGGTTAATTATTATCGTAATCGTCGATTGCTCCACTAAGCGCTCATCGCAGCCAGCTGTTGGGCTAATCAGCGAAATAACCGGCAGTTGCAGAACAGTACCATGCGAGGTTACTGTTTAGCAATTGCTAATTATTTCACTAAAATGCGCCCTTGGCTGCTGGACGAATCTTCCTTATATTGGGCCACAACAATCATCTACATTTTCAGAGCTTTCGATCTTGTAAGTAGGTGGAAATTAATTACCGCAATCGAAAATATTTAGCTATTGACATCTGCTTTTGATTATTTTATGAAAGGAATACAACTAAATCATTTAATCTAATATTATTTTGTTTACTGTAAAGAGGAGAAACTGAAGGGGTAATAGCCTAATCTGGTAGTTACTATAGTTGACGCCTTTTTTTAATGAAGGTCTTCGCGTATTTTAGTCCAGGAAGGCTTTTCCGCTAAAGCCTTTTTCTGTTTTTGGACATTACTTCTTCTATCTGTTTGTAAGGTCGAAGAAGAGTTCGGGTCCACTAAATTTCGTCAATAATCTCATTACCTTCATGCCCATCGCGCGCTGGTGCTAACCTCAGGGTTACTTTGTTTGACTTTGATAATATATAGAAGATTTAAGCACATGTACCTCCTAGAAATTCATTTAGTTCTAAGAAGTTCGCTTTCTGAATCTTCCAAAAAAGATTAGTAGCTGCACTAGCAAATTCAAACAACTCTAAATTAGCATTATTGTATGTTGCGTTTTTTTTTTTATGTGGTGTTTTGTTAAATTTTTTCCCCATAAGAAGCCATGTAAAGTTAGCCGGCGTTACGACTTAACTTAATTGTCAAAGAATTATAGGAGGTTACTATTCTTTTAAAATACCTTCACAATCACAAATAACAGCCAGAGTAAAACTTTTACAATTCGTACATGGACAAATTTTCCTATAGTAACTTTTTAGCTCTAGTCGCCAAATTTAGCCTAAAATAGCTTAAATTATGCTCTCGATAACTGCAAAAAAATAGCACTGAATTTGCAGAAAAAAGCTTATTTGAAAAAATTTGAATGACAGATGCTGCTAATAGCAGCTATTAGCTTATGTAGTATATCTTAAATATTGAACGTGGCGTCATGACACTTTTAGTCTTAATGATTTTATAGGACAAACAAAATATATTGGTAGAAAATCTTATAGCATGCGGCGCGGCGTGGGCTCGGTTAATATGAAACTGTTCATGAATTAAGTGTCCAAAAATTGCAAAATACATCAACAGTTCCTTTCCTAAATCAAATAATTGAAAACATATTACGTATTTTAAGAAGAATACATATCTTTAAAATGGCATTAAATTTATTTCGTTTTATAGAATGGGGATTGAACGTTTAATTAATGAGAAACTAGAGAACGACTCAATAGCGGCCTATGCTGATAAACTCTGGGCTGTAACCTCGTCATCCTCAGAATCTCCAGATGAATTCGACGCCATTGGTGAAACTGATGGGGAAATTAGTAGGTAAGTGTTACTTTCGAATGTTGCTTAATTACATTTTATATTTAAATAATGTTTTAAGCGTTTTGTAAGCAATAAATTTAAAAAAAAATTTAACTATCGACACGTCATGTTCACCACTACTATGCAGATCCATATTTCTGTAAGGACTGATGCTCTCCTCTATATTGCGTTGGAAAATAATAATGCCGCATTTAACGACATGATTTTACTGAATAGTATATAAGTAAATACGCTAGATATTAAAGAAGTAGTACGCTGAAAATTTTATACTAAATCCACAATTTTTGGCTCTAATCTATGCTGAATACATATGAGGTTTTACTACATCCTATACTTAAAGATTTTATCGCACTGCATGGCACAATATAGTCCCATCGCTGCGCTGTTTTAGAGATCTACATACTGCTACAATGAAAAAATGATATCTTAACTACGCGATATTATAGATGGAGACAAAAAGAGGCAAAAATATCTGAATACAAATTCAAGCTTGAGCTACAACACCTTTAAAATATTTAGTTAGTATTTTCAAGGGTATATCACTTACCCATAAGGAATCTTTTGAACAAAACATATTTTCCGTTCGTAACTTTTATCAAGCTAAGATTAACGCCACACCCTCCGAGTCCCCAGAGTCCCAAAAACTTCAATTATTTCTCTGCTCGTGTTGAGAATTTTAAATCACACTTCACTTTTACTATTTTGGGTCAGTAGGGAGACTTGGTAAACAAAACTTCATAAACTAAGGCACATGGATTACAATTAGATGTGGCAACCACACAACAGGCTTTTTGAGGATAGGTGAAATTGTTGCAAAGTTGCTTCCATTTTATTTGTGTAATTTCTGATGATATTATAAATTGGAAAATTCCGACAACAACATACGAATAAATCTAATCAATTCTAAGTTATAATTTTATGTATATACCATGTACATATATATGTATATGTATGTATATGCCTTCTTATGTCAAACCTTTCATATATGAGTGTGACTGAAGTTGCTGGTATACAAAGACTTGTTTTTACTAATTGTAACCAAAATTAAATAAAAGAACAATTCGCCCACCAACAACAAATACAAGAAAAACACAAAGCCAGTCTGAGGATTTTCCGACTTTTAGACAATTAATAGAGGGGATAAGCAGTTTTGCGTTGCATTATGTACATAAGCTAAATTAAGTAACATCGGACCAATATTTGTGTATGGCTTAAATTTGCTAGTGTACAAGCACATTGCAACTTGCAGGTATAAACAACTAGAAGAATTCATGAAGGAGCACTCGATTTATTCCAGGAGTGTAAATCTATCGATATTTCTACACGTTGCCCATTCACTCATTACTTAAGTTTCCACTTGTTCCTGTTTTTTTTTTTTGCATTCATCTAATTTTTCTCTGCATTATGGCACTACCTAGTACCTTTAGCCTAGAATCGATCTCGAGCAAAGTAAAATTTAACGCGGTCTCCAAATTTTTTACATTAAAATCGCTGGTAAATTTTTAACGTATGTTAATATGGAGAAAACAAAGTTACAGATATTTAAAAAATTTATAGCTGAATAACTTCAAATTTTTTATAGAGTTTGGAAAAACATTTTTATGATTTACAATTAAAAATGGACTAAAATAAAGAAATATTCACTTTTTACCAGTGAACTCCGTACTGCACTAGAAAAATCATCAGTAAAATTTTTGTTTACGATTTCACCAGCGCTAAAGTTTATATGGAAATATCACATTTTACGCGAACTCGATACTAGGCTTTTTGAGTCAAGGGAGGTAATTTTGACTTCACTCATATACCTACAAAAATTTTATATGATACTCGGATTCCTATGAATCTGATATGTTCTGAGCTTCGATCATATAACAAACAGGATAAGCTATGATATGTAAAATTCGTATAAGAGAGATAAGCATCTTTTTTTACACGGATAGAATCCCAAGAGATCTGGTCATTATTGTTCGACAGTTTGACATTTCTGCTTTATTTCTGACATTTCAGATTTTACGAAAATCAGTTCCGGTTTAGTTTAGTGATCTTGTGTTATATAAGTGATTTATACTTAATAAGAGTGTGATACAATAGTGAAATGTTGCTTTGTGAGCGAGATTTTATACAATCGAGACTCCAGAGTCTTTAATTATGGTGTTGAAGTGAGCTGTGCTGCGCTGCAGAAAGCCAGGGTTATTGTCATGGAAAAGCATTTTTCAAGCAAGTTTAATAGTTTTATTAACAAATTATAAGTAGTGTTTAAGGAAAATAAAAGTGAAATATTTATCAAAATCAACAGCCATGGCAAAAAATTTAACATTTTCCAATACCGGTGGTTTGTTTGGATACAATTGAATTATCACATGGACATTAAGTTATCTTACTTAGTCATACAAAGGCAACGTCAAGAAATATGCATTATTTGAAGATAAATGGGGAAAGTTCTTAACAATTTAAAAAAATATAAAAAATTTAAAATTATAAATTTAAAAATTAATTTGAAGAATTTTGAGATATAATGGAATCTCTTCTATTAAATTTCTTCAATACTTAATAAATTATGTGCCCGCTCTGAAAATAGCGTAGTTTTATACATCCATCACTAAAACGAACACATCGATGCTATTCTACTACATAAAGAGAAATGCTTAAGTTTTTTGTTTTTTCACAGCCTATCCACTTTGTTAAATGATCTAAGATTCTGAGGGGTGTTCGAGTAAGATTGAACAAATTCCTACAACATTTTAAAATATGTAATAAGAAATGTAATGTGTTCAGATAAGTCAATTTACTTGCATAAATTGGTTTAGACATAGGAACGAGTGAACGACAGCTCCACTAATTATGGACCCGTTCCGTTCATTCCTTATATAGATCCGTTCCGAATGGACCCGTTCGTTCCGGACCGACACATCTGCAGTTGATACCTCTGCTCAAGGCGAAAGCCTTTCAAATATTTCAGCTAAAACTCTGCTTCCGCTTGCCTGGAATGCTTTTTGAAGATAAGAGTGGGACAGTTTTTGATGGATATTGTAGTAAATTACACGGGAGATTAGAAGCTTTAAAACCTGAATCAAAAATAGGCAGAAGGGGAAGCGCTGAGCCATGTCTAGGTGGGACTCGGAACCACAACACCTGGAATTGGTAGTCATCACGCTTACCAACAGCTATTCTGAATAATTATACAATTGTAGTATTTTTTCATGTACTTTTCTTACATCATTCGATTATTAATTACTTATTATAAAACTTTCATATCTTTCATACACAAGCCTAATAAATGTAATTTCTGATTTTCATCACACAGAGGTATAATTTCTGATTGCGTAGGTACTATCTACTATAACAGATTTATGATTGAAAATTTTCTATTTCTTAACTTATAAACTTTATTTCTACCTTTGAAATCAAAATCTGAGTGCTGTCGGTCAAATTTGTATTTCAGTCTATTTTTTCTGTTTCTTCCAATCAATCTAAGCCATTAATATCAATGACACAATTACCCCATAACACTTCGCTCTTTACTTCAAAAACAAACACCGGAAATAAATATTTCAAATTGAAAGCGTCCGCGATGAATGAAAGTGTGCAAGCCTAGTTCCGATTATTTTCAATTGGCTTTTATTTGATGCGGCGATTATCTAGAATAATTTGAACTGATCCGGTCTACACCCCACCTCGATTCAAATATAAAGATTTTATGGTTGAAATACACTTAAACGGAAGAACGAGCTGAAAGTCAACAAATATTATCCATCCATTTGACCACCCATTTTACAAAGCAATTAACTAAACTTTAGTAACCATCGCCCTCGTAGTCCGCAGTGTATGCACCACTACTGGCTGAACTCTAACCAGTAAATATTATCGTTGGTCGCGTTGTAAAATGATGGGGGAATGGAAACAGGAAATTGCAATAAAGCCTTGTAGCGCTGCGGGTGGTGTTGAGGTATGCAGCTAATCTACCGATACTGGCTCTACCCTCAATTTGAACAAAAGTGATAGTATCATTATAGAATAGCAGCATCATATTAGCTCTTATTAGAACCGGACCAAATATTTAATTCTTGGCATGCTCTCTATCCGTGTTGACACAATCGTAAGCGCGTAACCAAATGTAATAACACGAGTATCGGAAGCTGAAAATGGGAATACATTGGGTCAGCATATTTGCATATGGCGTCCAATTGCAATTATCCCAACTAGTGTCCTGGGTGTTATTATACGCTGTTAATTAAGTTATATCTCTTCGTAGTATATTAGTAGTATTGACAAGTACTTATTTGCATGGAAATTATACTGGCAAGCATATTCCTACAGGCGATTTAAAGTTCACAATTTCCAGTTAACTTTATATACCCCATACGTGTTGGGATTTCGAGATAAGATTTGGGCAGATTTATGTTAGAACATAAATAATAACAACATTCCTATGAAATTGGATGCTTTCTATCAATTGAGGAAATTTGGGTCTAATTTTCCACTGGGGACTTTATCTGAATTTATGGTCTATTTTAAGTAAGGCGGCTTCAGAAAGCACCAATTTTAAGTAGCTAGAAGCAAAGGCTGAAGATTGTTGCTCTAATTTACTTATCAAGTTATTCCGCAAGGGGTGCAGCTCTCAAAATAGTGAGATTTTAAGGGTGGATCCGAAAACTCTTCTTACAAAACAAACATATCTTGTAAAATATAATTTATTAGTTAAGAAATGAAATTCTTTGACTATACAGCTATTTGAACTGTGGGTAATGTAACTATGGAAATAAGAGAATATGAGTGCTTTAGTCGATAAATATGAGAGAATAATGGCCTAGAGTCACATAGATGATGAAAATCGATTCAATTTAATTCATGTATTGTAACTAACAGGTACATAAAACAATAATCTTCATGCCATACATCATATCCCTACTCAAGAGTAGAAAATATATACACTATATAAAAAGAAAATTAAGCTAGCTAAATAGAGAATATTAAGATTAAGTTGTAATTGCTTCAGTATAAAATACTAACCTGTTATGGTATGCATAGGAACCAAGGTATGTCTACTAGAACAGATGGCACAAGAGCTAGAAATCGCATGGTATATCAGAGCAGAATATACAAATTGTGAAATAAGTAGTGCATTTCGAAACGAACCACAATTATTTTTGAGCATGCCGAAAGTTATGACTTTACATCATCAGGATTTATATAAAAATTATTAAAATAAATTATTTGGTAACAGCTTTGACAAATTACAATGAATAATTTCATAGGAAATAAATATTACAATATTTTAAAATATTTATAATTACCTGACAGCTTTATAAATCAAACTAATTCTTTTAGCAAGCGATCAGGTAAGAAATTACTTAAATTTTAATTCGTGCAGTAAAGTATTAATATTTCCTTCATGATTGTTGAAATTAATATAAATATAAAATAAGAAATTAATTAATGTAAAATATGTTTAGTACAATCCTATGATGCCGTGGCGCTGAAGATCGCCGACCGTGGTTCATAAAATTATAATATATTATTAACAAAAAGAATCTAATTCCTTATGTTCAACTTTACGGGCTTATTCTCTGTAGACTGAAAAGGTAAATTGTTAGGAAAGAAAGAACGCTGTTCAATCAAAGTACGTTGCCGATCAAAGAATTTCTAAATGATCATAGACGTATGAAGGCTCTTGGGTAGTAAAATGTTCATGTATTAGTATTAGGAGTTTAATTAATGGTAAGAACCAAGAACACTACACTTAGGTTTAAACGTGGTCATAAGGTATGGGGCCCTAAACAAAACGAATGTCCGTCCGCCTATTCGTACGATAACTTCAAAATCGCTTTAATCTAGGAAACTTAAATTTAATACCCACACGGTGATTTTTGATTATTGTAATTTTTATATTATTTTGTAATTTTTGTTGTCCTTTTTCACTTTTCAAATTTTTTAAAATGTCTAAAATTTTTACTTAGAGCCAATAAATAATTACTAAGACAATATTCTAATTTTCTACTTATTATACCCTAGATCAGAGGGTATATGTACTAAGTCTGTCATTCCTTTTGAATCACATAGAACTAATAATAGTGGGACAAAATGGATTGGACACCCACACATAATGTTAACAGTTTTTTTTCGATTTTTGCATTCTGACTAAAACAAAAAGTAAATTTAAGTTCGAAAATGGGACCAATCGGACAGCGTAGGGTTGCCTTACAGAAATTTCGGTTTTCACTGTATATTTGTTTGGGAACTGCCCGAGAACGCGTCGACGTAGAGAGCTCAAATTTTCTACATGGTGTTTCCATAATAATGGTAAATAAAGTTGTAAAACTAGACTTAATCGGGCAACGCCTTCTTGGTGCTGCTATAGAAGACTATGGTTTTTCACTATACATATATTTGGACACTGCCTGAATACGCGTCGACGTGGAGATCTCAAATTTTATACACGGTGTTTCCTTAAAAATTGTAAATACAAATTCAAAAAAGGACAAAATCGGGAAACCCTTTCTTGGTATTGCTATACAAAAATGTAGGTTTTTTACATATACTGTCAAAATAATCAGTCTTAGACCTTACTATTGTACTGAAAAGTTCTTCAGAATATGAAATTTGTCAAAATCATTTTTACTGTCCGACTAACCGTTTACGAAAACCCACTTTAAAAATCAAGATAAATTACTATCAATCTGAAAAGGCTTGGCGTTTACTAAAAAAGCTTTCCATCTTAATTTAAATAAACGCTTCATTGCATTGTTTATTTTCAGTGCTGCTTAAAATGCAAAAGGTTAAGAAGGTAACTAGTGTACATAAAACTGTGAAAATTTGGTGCATTATCCGTTTCCTTACTACACAACACAATTCCTGTATTTATTGCAAGCTCATTTGCATCGCTTATCATTCTAACTTCAGCTACGTTTGTTTGAAACAACAGTGTTGATTGATTAAATTAGTTTACTAACCATACTAGTGAAACAAATTTCAGCACAAAAGCAAGTCTTATGATTATGACCACTTGTACAAGATCGCATGTTAACAAATAATATTAGTAGAGTTGAAATTAGAGGTAAAATTGTCACTAATTTTTGCACACAAAATTAGAGAATTTAAACTTAAATGAGAAATTATTGGATATTTTTCTCTTCATTATTATCATAAGATAATTTTTTCTTTGCTTTATTCTTGCCATTGGTTACAGTGTGATAAAACAGATAATACTATCGGCTACTATATTTTTTTTTGTCAGAAAAAATACCAGTTTAGCTTTAAAATAAGTTTTGAAAAGAAATCATGCAATAAAATATTTATTTTAATTAAAATGGAAAACATTTGTATTAGATGTGTATAACTGGAAACTTGAAGGAGGTACTTTATAAGTACTTTTGTGGTATTAGGATGGTTTACAGATTTTTAGAAGTTTTCAACTAACGTACCGAAACGCTGACAATAATTATGGTAATTAGTCGCAATTTCCTAAAGTCATTGCACTTCTTCTTCTTTGGTAAGCAAACTTTCTATAACTACCACTCCTAAAGGTAGATGTTATCTGCTTTTTATTTACTATTTACTTATTAATCCCTGAGATGTTTTGGTAATAACAATAGTATCGGACGCCGACAGTCAATAAACAAATAGTTACCTCTATTGCTTCCATTTTCAAAACAAACAAGTAAAAATGCTAAAATTGGTGTAATACCAATTCATATGATACCTTAGATGAATGCCCGTATGTAATTATTTCGTATGTTCACCCATCTATGTTAGTTTGATTTTTGAAGTGGTTTTTCGAATATATTTCTACGCACGCGTTAGCTACTCATGAGAGGAATAGTCAGCAGCCAAATTAATCAGTACGACAAGAGGGCTGATGAAGTCCTAATTAGACGAAACACCTTGGCGGTTATATTATATGTAAAATTAAAAATATATATGTACGTTGTGGAAATAAAAAGAAATGTTTTATTATCTTTTATAAGATGGCAGTTAAAATTAATCTATTTCACCAAGAGTTGTCAATAAAATCTGTGAACTATATTTATTTGTAAACTTTAATAAAAATGAAATTCAATCCTTAATAGATGGAGAGCTGGTGACCAAAATACTTACGTCATTTCATAAACAAAATTTTCCAATTTATCCTACTTTCTTACCATTTTTGATAACTTATTGGTCGAAGGTGCAGCGATATGGCCTCGAAGGCCTTAAAAAAACCTGTTAACTAACGTGATTTCATAAACGCTGATTTTTTATGTGGCAGGTGAGAATCATATTTCATGATAAATAGTAAAAATGGTAGACACATTGGATGGTGGGAAAGTGGCGGATAAACATGTATAACTTACGTCATACCACGATAACACGAGAGCGCTTTCACATAGAGTGCAGATATTTTTCACTTTCCAATCGGGCAGTACATAGTAATCCCGTAGAACGAAATCCCGTTTTACGACTGCCCGAAATTTTCTTCAAAATCACCTATTACGGAATTCCATATTTACGAAAATCGTATGGCAAATTTTCGTTATTTTATATTGAAATTACAGGTACTTGCATATGAACATAAGTACATATATTAAATCGAGTTTCAAAATAACGAAACTAGAATGTCAAATTTATGTTTCTATGAATATTAAAAATAAAAATTTGAAAGTAAAAGCATTTCATAGCAACCGAATCAGTTTTCCTATAAGCAACAAAAATTAGGAGAATCTAGTTATATTAATTTTATATCAAGATCTGAAATTAACAACCACTTTCACAATAAATATCTAATTGTTTTTGCATTAAATCTTTTCTGTTTCAAATTGTCGCCTCTTTTAACTTTCTCCATATTTTCGTTTGGTAAAATCAATTCTTTTCAGGTTTCTTCTACTAAGAACACTGATTTAACACAATCCGGAATTATTAGTTAAAAAATCACGCGGCATTTCGATGAAGAATTTTCAATTTTGGTTAAATTTATTTGGAATGAAATCAAAACTGTAATTAAATGTTATCTTGATTGGTATGTATTGTGTAGTCCAAAAGCTGCAAAAAAATATTAATGTGGCGTTATAAAATAAATATATGATGCTAACATGTAAGTGCAAGTACATACATAAAATTTACAAAACATTATGTGTGGCTAAAGACTTAACAAATTTATTTTTCGCCGCAGGATTTTCTTCAACCTATCTTCTTTAATTTAATACACGCATATTTGTTTTTTTCTTTTTCCTCCTGGTATAATTTCTCCCGAAATAGTTTGCATATGAATGTTATCGTTTTTCACTATTTCAATTTTGTAATTGTTAAAGTCCGATATGTCATTTCGCAACAAAGAATTTAAACGCATATGCCAGGCATCTGTGTAATTTTGCGTTTTCAGCAAGCGAGATTTATTCTCTCAGTATTTTTATTTGTTGACATTTTAACTTGTCGGGATTTCTGACATTTGAAATATTTCACTGTAAGTCTTTCACTTGTTGATATTGTGACGAAATCGCGAAAAAAATTATCCCATCATCAAAAATCCCGACATCCAAGTATCGACAAATAAAGTACTTACAGTGAAATATTCCGAATGTAAGAAATCCTGAAAAGTACTATGTTGTCGTAGGTATTTGCTGTCTCAACCTTTAATTTGGAAGCCATAGTTTCGCGAAATTGCATCATTAGAGGTCGGTGTTAATTGCAGCGTCGAAAATTTAAAAAAATCTATTATTAGTAAAAGGTTTAGTCCATTGAAATTTACAGATTCATCATTCCAATCTTTTTAATATAAGTGATGAATTATGTGTATGCAATGCATGAATGTATAAATTATATTTATAATTATTGGTTGATGTTAAATGAACTGAGTTTTGATTATTATAAAAGTTTTTGCAATGCACAAACTCCCATATAATCGGAATTATAGCTTTCGCGATTTTTACTTGTCGGGATGTTAGCCTGTCGGAATTTCAACTTATCGGAACTTTAACTCGTCGGGATCTCAGACATTCTGAATATTTAAGCTAGAGTATCAGAAAAATATGCGATCAGCATCACTTATATCATCCATTGCAATCCTTATTGGTACCCTACCGGGAAGATATTTCTCACATTAGCGGGTTGCGTTGAAACCAGCTACAAGAGTTTATGAACCTTACCACGTCTCATCATCTCAGAAGCTTAGTTAAGTGGTCGTGGATACACACGATCGATTTTTTAAATAACAAGAATTCTTTAGATAGATTAGGCTAGTCCAGCAATCAACAAACCAAATATATGAAAATTTCAAAAGATTAAACAGAAAGACTGTGAAAGAGATAACAATTATAATAACGTTTTGCGGCCTGGCGCTACGTGGCAATTTCCAATTTATCTTCGCTGACTATTTCTCTAATAATAGTGCTTTTTTTTTTACATATAAACAAATCATTTTTTCCTTTTACAAGCTTAGGAACAGTATCTAAGTTTGTAATTCCGTTTGTAATGCACAGAAACAATGCTGGTAGAGCAAGTTGGAGTGGACACCCACGACTTACATTCAAAGTTATTTTGTTTTTTGGATGTAAGTCCGTCCGTTCGTTTGTTTGTCTGTCTGGATGTCCCTTAGAGGGCTGACATTTTTAAAAATGGGAGAAATCAGGTGATACCTTCGCAGAGTTGCCATACAAAATTTTGTTTTTCACTATATATGTGGACTATGCCTATTAAATGCGTAAGAGCGTGTCTCGAGATAAGAAAGCAAAAATATACCGAATCCCTGATTTTCATGTGAATCAGGTAATTTCTCATACTTATCTAAGTAGTACGCGCCTATAACTCTAGAAACAAAACATATTATAGACACAGTACATATATTTTCTCCAGAATTGGCTTTGCGACCCTGTAAAATTATGTATGTTTTTTTTAAAGGCAGGGGGAGGGGATATCCCAAGTACAGAGGGCAGAGCGGCCCATTGTGCAGTCCTGCTAGAAGCCCTATCACTAAAACTTTCCTGCCCTCTTAATGAAGCGTATCAGGACTTGGTGAGGAAGGTTTTTCATTTTTCAACTCTTCTACGGATAGGAGGGCAGAGCCTAGAGTATCCAGCCTGCTTCGGGCGAAGACCGAAAAGCACACAAAAAGGGATTAGTTGCCTTAGGTTCTCCTTCTAAGCAGGACAGACACTCATGGCTGTCAACAACTCTCATCCTTGTTAGATTAGCGTGAAGCGAGCTGTGGCCAGTGATGATGCCAACCACATCCTACATTGTTTCCTTCCGAGCCCCATGAGAAAATCAAATTAGAGATATTCCCATTGGGCCAATCAAGAAACCGTTTTGTGCACCTGTAAGTACTCAGGTTCTCCCATCTCTGCTGATGCTTCCTATGAACATCCGCTTTGACGAGAGACCCGATACTCGAGGTGACAACACCTACGGAGGTAGAGCCAGCCTTAGCTACAAGGTCAGCCGTTTTATTCCCCATGATACCCCTGTGACCACGAACCCACTGAAGCGACTTTCAAAAAGGCTAGCAATATCCTTTCCCTTGATCTCCATATCAAGGGCTATTTTCGCTGCTATTGCGATGTCGAAGACTTCAGCCTGGAAGAAAGTGGTGTGCCTTCGTGAGAACTCTATCCTAATATCAGGTTCAGGAAGGTAAACGCCCGCCCCGGCTCCCTCATTAGTGAGAGGGCCGTTGATGAAAATTTTTAGAGCAGACTGGGGAAGGCTCAAAAACGCACTTCCCTCAGTGCACGATTCCCTTAAAAGGAAGACTCACATAGAAGCTCTGGAACTATCGCATTAAATGGGAGACTGGCCAGACGGTTTTCTAGATTCAGCTCACATGCCAAAGAGCAATGAGGGAGCCAGTCCAGCTGGCCTCCCAACATCCCCATTAGCGTCATCTGCTCACAGCCCTTTTGGCATTCTGCCTGAATGACAAGATCCAGGGGTGGTAGATTAAGTAGGATCTCAATGGCAGCCGTAGCCGCAGATCGCATATAGCCTGTAATTCCCAGCAGGCAAGCCTTTGCAGGCTCGCCAGCTTCCGGATCGCAGTCCCTACAAGCGTCTTTGGCCACCATACAGAGGAAGTATATTTGAGCATAGGTCTAACGATAGAGGTGTTCGTCCAGCGCATTGCCCTCAGTCTTATGCCCCATGTGCTGCGGAAGGTTCTCCTGCATTGAGCAAACACCCACATAGCCAAAGAGCTTTGGAAGAACAAAGTGCCCAAGCTTAAGTCTTTTGGAGAAGAGCACCAAGGTAGCTTTTTTACGGTTTCACTGTTATATCATGACGAGTGCACCAGTCCTCAACAATATCGAGGCCTTATTGCATGCAGGCACAGGCTGCAGCCATGCTGTGCCTGGATATGAGAAGAGGAATGTCATCCGCATACGCTTCTCATGAGAATTACACGTTTATCAGCATTGTGATAAGTGAGTCAACCAACATACACCAGAGCACGGGGGAAGGCTACGCGCAGCCTCTCTCGAAGCACACTGAGAGAGGTTTGCTCGCCCAACTCCACAGTTGAGTATCGTCGTCTTAACATTTGATCGATCCATCGCACTACAGTACGGTCAACGCCATGCCGACGACCTACATGTCACCATACAAAACTTGGTGTTCCACTACATACTTGGAAGTTGCCTGAGAAAGCGTCGACCTGGAGAGCTCATATATTGTACGCGGCATTTTCATAAAAATTGCAAATACAGGTCTCAAGTGGAGAAAATTCAAGCTCGAAAATGGGGCCAATCGGGCAACTTCTTCGTAGGGTTTATATACAAAAATTTCGTTTTTTACTACATATTTCGGCACTGTCTTAAAACGCGTCGACGTAGAGGGCTACATTCTCCCACACATATGAACGTATGCACACACACACACACCACACACACACAGAGTGATACCCTACAGTACGAAATCGCGCGATTGAGTCAAATTTATTTTCTACTTTTTAGTCATAACATTTTCGCTGAAAACTCATCTTATGGTAGATAATCTACTTAACATATGTATATATAAATTGGCATCTCTGCGATAAGTCGTTTAGAAGATTATTGCACTTTAATGTAAGTACTTCCATGTAAAAAATTTTACATTATTGTACATAGAAAACTGAAATTTTCCCATGAAATACGTAAAACATTATGCTAAACAATTTAAAAAAATCAGCCCCGCCGCAACAACCTACACCCCTCTGTACAAAAATTCGAAAATCAATGTTTTAACGATTTTCGTTTGAAGAGAGTCTCCTATTGAAGAATAGATAATATGCAATTTAATAGTACTATAGATGGCATAAAAACTAGATGTCGCATGCCTTATTAGAGCAGAGTATACAGATTGTGAAATGGTGGACCATAGTATGCTTTAGAGCGTGCCGAAAGCAAGTGTTTTTATAATAGCACTCTCAAAACTTCAGATACGAAAAAATATGAATCACTCGACATATACATCATTTCAAATGTTGTGGTCCATTCCGGAATGGACCACCTAGCCATATATATTTTATATACTTTTTTGTTGCAGTATGCGACATCTAGTTCTTGTGCCATCTATGATAGTACTCAGCAAGAGGTTTAATTTGATATTACACACGGCCCAAATGAATAACGCCAAGAATATCGTAAAAAAAATGAGCCCATTCACTCATTTTAAATAAAAAAAACCACATGTAAATCCATCTACGTTTACTACCCTAAAATTCTTATAAATTTTCACATTTACGTCACGAACGACGGCCTTACGCACAAAGTTATTTAGTTAAGGGTTAGTGAATAGATAAAAGTTTTTTAAAAAGATAACGTAGCAACAGTACAGTGTGCCGTTGCTTTAACTTCATGGAAAAGAAATCCTCATCGGAAGGTACAGAAAAAAGCAAGGTACAGAAAAAAATCATTGGGAACTAGAGTAGCTAATCAGTTGAAATGAGCTCTCTTATTTTTGACCTAAAATAGGTTTTGAGACAAGGCAAAGTGGAAAATGAATGCTCATTCGGTGTTGTAGACACAGGTGGTATAGTTTTCAAAAGTTTGTGGACATTTGCGAATGCAGGTTTTCTGCAGATATCAAGAGCCTCAAGAGAATTGTTAATAGCTTTGTCTGCAATCTGCGCCGCCTGATCTTGACTTCTTTGATCCATACTTCAGATGAATTTTTGTGTAAAAGTGCAGTTTCGAAGAATTGTTCTCATGTTGCGTCATTTAAAGTTGTCATTTGCTCCGGAAAAAGACATGAGAGGTTTGACAAAACGTTGTGACGTTTCAAAATTATTGTCTAAATACATAAGTAATGAACAGATCACGGTAAGCTTTGAAGATCTGTGGCGGCTTATATTTCTCGCTGTAATTATTTTGATTTGATTATTTTTTATACGCTCGCTCCTCCGATTTTCCTGGCACTATATACATTATTTTGTTACAATTCTTTCGTTATCACTGTGTTACGTATTCGAAATAATTTTCAGAGTAGGCTTTCACATTGTTTTTGAAAATACTTTTGATCTGTCAGTCTAGATTTTTTAATATTGGCAAAACGTAGTCAACGTAGTCTTGGAAATTTATATGCCTCTGAACAACATTTGTCTTTATTCCCTTGGCTTTCTTTACAGTTTTGCCATCATTTATGCGTAGGCTATACATTTTCGAGCGGAGGCCTGCAAATTCACGCATGATTTTCCCGTTCATCAAAAAGTAAAATTCAGAAAGAGACTCCTTATAGACACGAGCCAGAGTGCAAATCTCCACAAAGGGTTTCGCGTGATGCATACAAAAACTTTTGAACAATATAGTATATTTAGCTTAAACCAAAACATCACTTAACAAGTCCAGACAGCATTCATTCTTTTTTCAAAAGCAATCACAAAGTTCATGGACAAGTGAAGTACCTTGGAGAGTTACATTTGCAATTAATATATACACAATACTAAACATAAAAAATATACAACAATGTATTAGCAAATTCCTTTTAATATCGGTATATGCATATGAAATTTACCAATAAAAACTAAATTAAATTATTAAGTAGGTATAAATATTACCTAGAATTAGAGTAACTGTAAATTAGTGCAGAATACAAACATTACGAACAAAACTATAAATGTGTAGAAATTTTCGACAATAGGCAAAGATTTTTTTACTGAGGCCCATTTATAGCCGCCTCGCTCCCCTAGAAAATGGTACTAAAATGTGTTCGGCCCTAAATATACATAAGGATCCTCGCATGAATATACGCATTACTTGACACAAAGGCTAGAAAAAAACCATTAAATCAACCCACTACTCACTGAATAGGAGGAACACATCCTCGGTGCTGTACAAAATTGTTACGAGTTCCTCACCCTCCAATAGATCCATTTTTTTCCAACCAAACATTCTTAATCCTGCGCAAGTTTCAAGAGTATAATTAGGGATGAGTAAAGCGACACAAAACTGGACAAAGTCTGCAAAAACGACTGCAGCAGACAATTTTGAGCAGAATCTAGGCCGACAGAATACTGTACACTTATGCCTCAAATTATTAGGAAGATATTAGGAATTTCAACAAAGTTTATTTGAAATTCAATTGAATCTGCTCATGCTTTAGAATGCTCTTTCAGTTTCAAACGACTACTCCGCCAGATACACCACAAAGGCAATAATATTCTTTTCTATTTTGAGGTATGATTTATTCACGTTATACAAACCTATTTACCTTTGACGATTGTGCTCCTTTTTGAAACTTTATTAAAGAGTAATCTATTAATACATTCATTATACCTACGTCCTACAGCTTTCGTATTTGTAGTGCTTTAAAATAAGTTAGACAATCTTGAACTAGTTATTTTAATATTGGCCTTTCCGAACTCGTTTTGACTAGAAACTAATGTTTCCGGGCACTGAAAATTCAACTTACTTTATGTGATTCAGGTTAACGTGCTGGTGCACGTGCAAGGAACAGTATTCAATATGGAGATTCTAAATACAGAAATATTATAAGGTTAAATAAGTAAGCATTTTGCTTGATCTAAAAATATTTGCTTTTGGTGTAAGTCTTATAAGAGCCATTCAAATGCGAGTATCATACTTCATCAGATTGAAAACCATTTAAATTAATGCGAGTAATTCAATTAACAAAGTATTTATAAAAAACCAATTTTCTATCTTTTTTTTTTTAGATTTTCTCGACCTCTACTGACTTTTGCAGCGGTGATGACAATCATTATTATGATCGTTGGCATTTGTGGAAATCTTCTTACAATAGTCGCCCTCATAAAATGCCCAAAAGTGAGGAATGTTGCTGCTGCATTTATTATTAGGTAATATTTTTTAATTAAAAGAACAAAAAATTAAAATTTAAAACTTGAAAAAATATCGAATCAACAGCTTGTGCATAGCTGATTGCATATTTTGTGCAATTGTGTTGCCTTTCAACGCATTCCGATTCATTCAAGGTACCTGGACACATGGTGATTTCCTTTGCCGACTCATCCCTTTCATGCAATATGGCAATATTGGTGTATCTCTTCTCTGTATAGCAATGATCACAATAAATAGGTAAGACAGTAAAATATTCTTTAGTTATTGTTTTAAAATTAGACTGAAATGTTTATATGTTGTAGGTATATCATGATAGCACATCACAGTGCGTATGCAAAGATCTATAAACGTCATTGGATTGGGATCATGATAGCCTTTTGCTGGATTTTTTCTTACGGCATGCAATTACCAACATTTTTCCGAGTTTGGGGATCTTTCGGATATGATATAAAGCTGGGGACTTGCTCTATTTTAAAAGACGAATACGGTCGGAGTAGTAAAACAGCCCTGTTCGTCATTGCTTTCTTGATTCCATGTATAATAATCATTGGATGCTACGCAAGAATATTTTGGGTGGTCCACAAATCTGAAACCCGGCTTCGGAAACACGCTACAAAACAAAATTCTATTCCCAATAACATACGACAAATACCAAATGCTGGAAACAGGATTTCATCACCTGTTTCATCGAGTTCCTTTAATGACAGCAGCGGCACCGATCCTAACAAATTATCAAATACTTCTCAAAAGTCGATGAGAGTTAAAGACCAAAGAGACGTTAAAGCGAGGAGGAATGAATGGAGGATAACAAAAATGGTTTTGGCCATCTTTTTGTCTTTCGTTATGTGTTATCTTCCGATCACAGTAATAAAAATTGCCGATAAGGACGTAGCGATGCCTGGATTTCATATATTTGGGTACATTATGCTCTATCTCTCATCCTGCATAAATCCCATTATTTACGTAATAATGAACAAACAGTACAGACTGGCATATAAGACAGTGTTAATGTGTAAACCTGCAAGGCTACTCCCGTTCACCAACACAGGAAGTAACATTGCTGGTAGGTTTTCGTAGTAAACAGAATGTCCCACTGTTCATAATCCTGTTCCCCTTTTTCTTGACATATGTACACATTATGATTTTATTTGCCAAGTAGAAATCTCTTAGATTGTTCTTTGCTTTAGAGAAATGGAAAGACATCGGATACAGCTACAACCACAGTCGTACCATGGTGTCACAGATATCTATAGCAGACCAAAACAGCACTCAACACCAGCCACCTATTGTGGGGCCTATCAACACGAACAATCGGCGGAGTTGGCTGATAGGCGATACAGATACCAACAACAGCTCCCCGAATTTCCAATCCCATATTATCAACAACAAAATCCATCATATACACCAGCCCCTACAAGCCTTAGTCCCTTCGGAATTACGGCAACAATCAACCCAACTGCAAGGTATTCAGCGTCCAGGTACTCGCATCACCTTGGAGGAGGGCGACGTGATAGTGGAAGAGGAAGAATCGACAGGAAGCCAACAACCGACCGACATTCAAGATGATACCAAAGATACTAATATTAAGATTAATCATAGGTTTTAAGATAAGAGACTGGACGTATCTTTAAGCTTTAAGCCTTTCCATGTTTTCTTACCAATTGAAAATATGTGTGTTTTGTAAATAATTGGGTGAATGAGGTGCCGAACTTGTAGTTTTTAAGTCTTATTCCCATCAATTGTAAATCCCTAAAAATTCAAATAATAAATTATGCATTTGCAGAGCTTAATAGGAAACATGAGCGTGATTAATTAACTGGATATATCACACATGAAGAATTTTAATTGCTTCCAGAAAAGATAGCACTAATTATCTGATCTATCATCCGGTCAAAGGTATTACTATAAAACGCTTAGATTGAAGCTATTACTTATTTGTTCTGCAGGATGCTGGACCTTATACCTGCGGCTATGTGAATAAGACATGAATACCATATTCCACAGAACATTCCACCATACCCTAAGCATGTCTGACGCATTGCTATATTCTTTTAAGTTCGCGCATCTCCTTTATACTAAAATCAAATTGCCATTTTCTGTAGTACAGATTGTTTCTTGTAATTTAGATATTATTTATTTATATAATTTAGCTGTGAAAAGTTTGAAGGACCATTTCTGTGTTTTGTATTAAAGGTTTCACTCGAATATTTAAAAAAAATCAGGTTTATACATGTACATATTTTAAATCGATTCAAAATATCAGATATGTAAGTCAATCTAATATTTTCATTGTATATATATGTTTATGTAATTGTGTGTATTTCTTAAATAAACAATTTTCTTTAACCGAGTATATAAGGCTGCGCTTACGATTCATAGCTTATAGAGTTTGAGCTTACCATATACGCGAATTATTATAATAATAATTATAAATCAACAACTAACATTTTAACTTGCACACTGTGCCTGTGCTCTAAGTAGAGTATTCGAATGACCCTTAAATTAAATTCAAAAGGATATAAATTGACTTATGAAAGATAATAAATACTTTGGGGATTCTAAAATTTTAATCGTAATGGTAATTTAGTGCTGCTTCTTTTGGGAATACATCGTTAGTTTCCAAAAAATCAGATTGTTTTTTAATTTAAAGACATTTGTGGAAGGCGTAGGGTGTACAGTTAGCAACTTACATGATGGTCTACTTAAACATACAGCAAATTTCTAAAGTGAAGTTGACTTTAAAATATTAGCCAGATCCAAAAATGACAACTAGAGCTTTTGAGGTAAATTGAGCGAAAAATCTCGTGATATGAAACAGATTCGTCTGACTCTGTATATATTCCATAATTTAATGATAGCCCAACACTCTCCATATGGCATATACATATCTATACATAGCTTTATAAAACATTTTCTGTCAGGGAATACTCTGAAAAAATCACTAGAATATCCTTAAAAGTAGAGTGTGACAACAGGCTATATGTATATCAGTACCGTAGTATCTTTGGAAACAAGAGGAGCATTGCTTCGCTTAGGTTTTCGGATTTAATTTAATTAAAACAAATGAAAATGAAAACAAATAAAAAATTTAGAGATAAAAGTTCTTCGAAATATTTGCAAGAAAAAATATTTTTCATAAAGGCTTTTTGTTCGTCCTTCACTATAAACTCTCAAAGAGAAACAATTATATAATCACCTCCCTTTGAACAAAACAATCAAAAAACAAAGCAATCGAACAATATCCAATATAAACAGGAGATTGAACACAAGTCCATGCATTTTCAACATCCATATTTGAATATAGTTAAGATTGAACAAAATTGAGATGTTGAACAGTTAAGAACTACCAAAGTATAGAAAAATCTCAATGCTCCTATATGGAGATAGAACAATAAAACAATTAATTTTATATAAAACTGAAACAATTTATTTTCAACATAGTTTGAATAACAAGTAATCAAAATAATGCCTTTTCGTGGCTGCTAAATATAAATTTGACTTTAGTCTTTAATTTTATAAACGACTTTAAAATAATTAGCATCTTCTGGTGGCATGAATTTTAACATCGAACATATATCTTTTAGCTTCTCTTTCGAAATCGTCGGTTTTACCGTTATTTGATTCACTCTTGGCAATTCTTTGCGATCTACCCGTTTTTCCGGCCTGCAGTAGCAAAAAGAGGAACAGAATAAAGTTCTGCTTTGTCTCCATAGACCTTGCGATATTGAATTCGAAGAATATCTGTAGAATCATATTCGATTTCCTTGGATATGGCATAAACTGTGGTATATGGAATAAACTGTAAACCAGTGCTAGCCGAATTATAGTAAAAAAATCTTTGGAATCACATTGTATCAATTTAAATTTAACATTATCGAAATGCATAGATTTGAATGCTCTTAAAAGTGACAGTTTGCTATGATAAGATATATTTCTTAGATGACGCTCTATAACGCTATGAACCGCATTACGTTCCTGAATTCTAGAGTGATCAGATTCAGAAAATCGTTGGATTACCTTTTTAATTTGTGTATTCTTTTCCATTAATTTAAGAATAGCGAAAGATGTTATCCTATGCCTATTTTGGGGAATGCACGAGTCTGACCATAGGATAATATAATTTATTTGAAAATTATCTGCCAATATATTATTTAATATTTTTATTAGGGCATTTGTAATGTCTTTTCCTGTTCTACCCGTTTGCGTTTTGTTCCAGATTCTGCAATAAGTAACTTTATTCAGATTACAATGACCTGTGAATACATATTAAATTTCTTTTTATAAAAAGAATTGCTAACATTCGCATTGACACTAAATTTTGTTTGGGAGCGACGTAGATTCTATGAAGATTATCACAGGAGAGTTACGAAACGTTTTTTTAAATCCACAAAAATTTTTTTTTATTATTTCATCGAGTCATGGTGTCATTTGATGTGACTGCGTTATACCCGAACGTACCGGTGGACTTAGCTATAGAAGCCATGATGTTACATCTTCAGAAACACAACGTTCCACAAAAAAAACAAGCAGCATTCCGAAAGATCGCGGAGACTAGCATGGACCAAAATTTGTCCAGTTTAGAGATAAATTCTACCAGCAAACTTTCGGCGTAAGTATGGGATCAATACTTGGAACTTATTTGTCTAATTCGTTTATGTGCCATCTCGAGATTGGATTAAAAAAAGCCGGAAGATTGCCCCGTGTTTGGTGGAGGTACGTCGATGACATATTTGCTATCATCAACGAAAGACAAATTAAAAATTTTGTCACATTTATAAATTCTATGTATAACACGATAAAGTTTACATTAGAACTAGAAAAAGACGGAAATCTACCTTTTCTAGATGTACTAGTACAACGTAATGAAGAGAGAGGAGTGAATTTCGCAATTTATAGAAAACCAACCAACACCAATATGTTTATAACCTCTGACTCCTACCACTGCGGTCAACACAAAAAAGCTGCCTTCCATTCAATGGCTCATAGATTAGCCAATATCCCAATGCGTAAAATTGATTACGATAATGAAGTCACCTTCATTATTGAGACAGCGAAAATAAATGGGTACAGCACGAAATTTGCAACGGACATTATTCGAAAACACCAGGAGAAACAAGATTTTAAGAAGGTAACGGCAATATTACCAGTAATAGACAAGAGCGCTAAGTTTCGTATTTGTGTTGCCTTTTACCACACAATTACAAATAAACTCAAAAATATCTTTAAAAAACATAATATTGATCTCATTACGAGGAGTACACATAAGTTGGGTAAATCGATTTGTGAGTTTAAGGATACTAAAAGCAAATTTTCGAAATCAGGCATTTATCGCGAACAATATCGAGACTGTGATTACATATATATCGGTCAAACTTCACGTACTTTTCACGAAAGAGCGACAGAACACAGCAAAGCGATCATAAACAATAGTATCAGTGATTCAAGTGTAGCTCTGCATATGGATATCACCGGTCACAAACTCTTGCCAGATCCCGAGATCGTTAAAATAGTACGTCAAAAATTCAAACTGGACGCTTACGAATCTTTGTTTATAGCCACTGCTGACAAACCACTAATGAATACAGAGGAAGCCGTAATAAAATCAAGTCTATTTAGTCGCTCTTTGCTATACCCTCATTAAATTTGTAGCTGAATGTAATTTATAATATTTCTCATTTACTTTGTATCTTTCATATCTGTTAGTATAAGCTGTCCATATTATATCTGTCTGTGTAGTATTATGTATATTTTTTAACGTATAACATTTACCTCCAGACTCAACTATCTTTAGTTTAGTTGCTAATAAAACCCGAAGATGGACGCATTGTCCGAAACCGCGGTCGTTTAAATTATTTATATTTCTTAGTAATTAATGTCAAAGTTGATTCGATGAAATAATAAAAAAAAAATTTTGTGGATTTAAAAAGGCGTTTCGTAACTCTCCTGTGATAACATTCGCATGTGGCAAGGGAAAAACATTTTGCAAATCATACAATACTATTGCAGTGTTTGCGTCTGTATTGATTCTGTCTTCATTACGTCTCACTTTAGGCATTTCGTTCCACGCTAAATTTCTTTCATAAAATATTTTTTTTTCTCTTCAATGTTTTATTTTGATGTTTTGCACCACAACCGCACTGATCTTTTTTTGGGATATAAAATACCAAATTATACTGTGTATTAAAGATTCTGCGGTATATGGCATATTTTACCGAGTTCGCTGTTTCCGATTCATAAAGCTTGTAAATTTTTTTAAATATTTAATACCATTTCCAAGTACTGTCTTTCAGTACCTGATCGAACGTAGTGAGGATCAATACAAGGAAATTTTTCAATTTGCTTCTTGACTTCCTCTTTCTTATGTGCAGGAGTGTCTGTCTCTTTATGTGTTTCCCTTTAGTTGATCGTTTTGGTGATCCCGTTGAGTTATTATAATTATTTTCAAAAAAGTAATAAATTCGTCTTTGACTTACGTACTTTTGCAAACGACGTTCTCTTCCTTTTGGTAGGTAGTTTTTTGCTAAACTTTGAGTAGAAAAATCGCTTTTCATCATCAGTCAAAGCACGGAATTCCTCATGAATATATATTTTTTGAGTTTCGGAAAAATTGGCAATGCAGTTATATGGAGAGGTAGCACCACAAGGCGCAGCTTTTAATAGTCGGGCAGGCATACATTTCCCGGTTTCGTTTCTATACTCCTTTCCTTGCTCACGCAGCCCTTTTTTTATATATTTTTTCCATTCAAAAGGATTACGAGGTTTTTTCCTAGGACGTTTACCAGATTCACACACATTTCTCGGTCGCAAGAGTTGATGTAAAAAATTCAATAATTTCTTTAGCTACGAAAAGAAATTTTAATTGATCTTACTTTGAATAGCTGAAGCGGATGTGGAGGAAAACGAAACAGTGGGGGATTTTCTTGATCACTCAATGTAAATCTCGGATCGAAAAGAAATTTTAATTGATCTTACTTTGAATAGCTGAAGCGGATGTGGAGGAAAACGAAACAGTGGGGGATTTTCTTGATCACTCAATGTAAATCTCGGATCATCAACTAACCAATGACTAATTCCTCAACCAGTAAGACAACCTATTACAACTTAGTTTAGCTGTTAGAATTTGGCTACTGAAAGTAGACGGTGGGATTTATTCGAACCTCTATACACGGCAACAAATTTTCATACAAAGTTAAGTATAGTGATCGTGTTTGCAGCCTCAGTATGTTTTAAAATTCCGGAATCTTTTCATGGTATGCTTTTAGTACCTAGACTCAATGAATTTGCTAATCAGTGAAAATTTGTATGCCTAGTGTCGGTTCATGTAGGCCTAACATGCACTGGAGAATTTTTGTCGCGCAACTTTTTGGTTACAGTCGGCATTCTGTTGCCGCCGTGGGCTAATTAAGTACGCACATAATGAAAAAATTCATGTTTTATATTACCATTCATCAATAGAAATTTCGAGGAGGCAGCTGTGATGTGTATTTGTCATAGGGATATAGAAAATATCAATAAAAAAACTCTTTCAATTGGAGCGGAAGGCTGCTTAAAGGCTTAAACACAATTGCGACGACAGAGCGACAGACGACAGCGGAAAATTCGCTGTCGAAATAGGCAGTCGAAAAATTGGGAACATAATTGCAACGATAGGCGATGAGCGACGATTGTGAAAGAAGAAAATACTGAAATTTCATTTGTTTTTTTTTGTTTTGAGCGTTTTGAAACAGATTTTTATCGAGAATACTTATATTATTTTGAAAGAATCGCAATGGACCAAAAAAAAATACATAAAATACATAAATTAACTAAATTAAAATCAAACTAAATGCCAAAAATATCACGACTTTACCATTTGTATTTAAGCGCCTCGCAATATCAATCCAACCCACGTCTTTTTGTCCACTTGTCTTGCCTGTCTTGCAAATCATAAATTGTTCTATGATTTCGTACTTCCTCAATCAATTTTTCCTCAAAGCAAATTATTTTAAAATTACCACGGCATGCTACCACATAAAAAAGACAGAACTGAATGCCACAACCATTTCATTCAAATAATTTTGTTGGTAGTACTGCAGCGATGGCAGCAAAATTAGAAACTGATCAATCCCGACGAAAATGAAAGTTGAAAGATTTGATCATTTACTACTAGAGATTTTGAGACCTACTATAACTTATATCAAAGTACCAATTAATCCGATCATCAATTGAACCTGAAGAGAAACTTACTGTAACTTTAAGGTCCATAAACACTTTCATGAATATTTCTCCCCACATTTTTATTTCAAAGTGGTATCAGAGTATTCTTTCAAAATTTTATTGTGTAGGGGTGGACTCATTTGTATTTCTTGTATTATCTTCATTATTTATATCTTTCTCTCACACTATCGTTGAAGCAGCCATTTTAAAATAAAAGATGCGTAAAATTTTTCCTTATCTCTTCCAAATAAAGGCAGTTAAGAGGCGGCAAAAATGTTGCCAGTGCATGCATATTCATATGAACATGAAGGCGCAGTAATAGTTTCGTCACCCAAAGTTGCTAGGCGGAGGAACCGAAAAGTCACCTTGCTGTCACGTCACTTCATGCGCACATTTACCTTAAAGTCTATGGAATTGACGGTGCTGACGAAATAATTACGTGACAAAATTTCCAGTTTGCGATAGGCCTTAATATACTTTACATTATTATTCCTGTTGATAATCCAAGGCATGATACAAAGATTCACAAGGAGGGTGATTCTGATCTTTTGTCGTGCTATTTAGTCGTGTATTTTGACATATTTTGTCGTACTTTTTCTTTTAACACAGTTCATTTTGTGTCTTCACTATTATCTACCCCCAAATGAACTATAATGAATTTGTGGTGAACAAAAAGCACGCCTAAATATGCGACAAATTATTCAACTGCTCAAGAGGTTGTGACAAAAATTTTACACTGTGATAAATGGAAATTCTACACCGAATTAGACCATTAAAAGTGCTTAAATTCGCAATATTATTTGAATTTGTAATGTGAAGTGTCATTTTCAGTTCATTCTAAGTCATGCAAGGGTTGCTGACCTGAATAAAAACACGAAAAAATCAGTAAAAAAGTTCATTTCATTTAGTCGTATATTTTGACATTCAAGCACGACAAAAGATTAGAATCACCCTCAAGGTATGGCCGGAAAATCTGTCAATTGGTTGCTTGCCACCTTTGGCTACAATTGTCAGCTCATAATGACTTTTCCCGAAGTGATTTAAACAAAGAAACCAATGTTTTGGATAAATATTATAATATCTTCAAAACGTATTTCAGTCAATAAAATACGAAAAACTCAAAACAAATTCGCTGCAAATGTTATTGTCACCTCGGAACGTAGCAACACACAAAATTCCTTTCAAATCGGACATACCTTGTTATTTTTATATCAAGAATCCAAAGCATCTTAGAAAATAATTACCATTCGGGGCCCCCATATCCTAAAGTGCCCCTGTTTGGCCAAAGATGGCCATGCATATAACTTAACATCCAGCGCAGTAGAAGTACGCGTAACGAGACATCGCATCACGTTTTATCAACAAGTGCCGGCTGTCGAGCGAAATCGTGGAATTCGCAATTTCAGCAAATTAATTTAGGTAGTAAAATGTAAAATTGTTCAGTTATTTTTCCACGGGTTTTGTAAACGGTCATCAAGAAACAAATCATATAAAAATTTATTTTATTGTTGTCCTTACTATTTTTTTTAAGTCTTTACAAGTAAAAAGATTAACTGGCGCCCGAGCAGGGACCAGTGTAAAACGTGTAAAGCGAGTGGAATATCAGGATAAATAAACCTGAAGGATAAATAAGCAAGGGGACAACCAAGCCCACACTTATAAATAACATAGGATAACCACGCCTGGAAAACCCGACACTCAAATAGATAAGATAACCAAACCAACTCTATACCAGCACACGTCACCGGATAATCCCACAAAGGTGCGAACCCCGTATCGTAAAAAGTAAAGAAATTTTTGCAGTTTAGCAAACAAATTTTTATTGATTATAGCAAACATATAATTGCAATCATAGATCGTAAGAAAATAAATTTGTCATTGATTGAAACAAAATCTAATAGATTCTACAAATAAAAATAAAAATTATTATGGTACTATGTTGAGTGATTGGCTTGGACGTGAAGTCCAGACTGCCAGCATGAGCTGACAGATCACTCGGTGGACAACGTTGACTGCAGGGCGGCACGCTAGCTCGCCTCGGCTATTGGCGGAGAGTGTGGGGAGGTTCCACCAGCCATATACAAAATTTGTCGTGCCTACAATTCAAAAGGCCGTAGCACACATTCAGTCATTAAGGGACTTTTACACCACTTACCTACATCCATTGGGAAGGCACAGATGTTCGGCCCTCTCTGCTTGCCCCATCCACACAATTTACTCTGAGGGCAGATAACTTTCAGAGTCCCTATGTTGACCTGAAAAGAGAAGAGTAGCGGACCTAGTCAACCTCCATGTTCAGAGGGCACCGGGAGAATGATAGGAGAAAAACAAAGACGTTTAGCGCACCATCACGTTATAAAATTCGTTCTATTAAAAAAAAAAATCATTTATAAACGTACACAACGTAAGTCATGAAACTTACTGTGTGAGAAGCTAATGACAAACTGGCCAAGTATTCTAATCTTAGTTTCCATTAAAGCTTAACATAAAGTCCTTTGTTTCGCATGGCCCTTACTTTACAGAATGATTCATTTGGATAGGAAAGTTTAATCAGTTCATGGCAATATGCGAAGCTCCTGTCCCCTTTTTTTTCTCTTTTTCTTATCATCAGGTTAACCATTATTTTGTGATTAAGATTTCAATTTAGGTATTTGCGAGAAATTAATTCAATTCAGAATTCATTTTCTAGCTAATTTTTTTTAAATGTCATATAAATCTTTATTGCGTTTATTCGATAAGTCAACTTCGCGTTCCTTAAGGTTAGTATGAATATACATGTGTATATACCTATGTGCTTAGCATTCCTTAAAGTTAGTATGAATATATAAATGGATATACCTATATAAATGTTCTATATGCAATGATAGTTCGCTATATGTGTACACATATATGTCTATGCCTGGTTCATCCATTTACTTTGAATACCTATTAAATTTTCTCTTTTTCTCTGATACCTCCTGAGCGCGTTATATTAGTGACTAATATTAAACATCTAAGGCTCTAAGGCGTGCAGCAGTTATTAAGTATGGCTGTTAGTTAATAAGGGAATTGTTACCCTCAATATCACATTGACGTGAAAAGTATAATTTAAATCACATACAATACCTTTTTTTTCTCATTCAATTAATTTCTCTTTTACTTTCATAATTCTTTTTTTATTTTCTTACAGGAATAGGAGAGTTTATTTGGGTGGGCAATTCCCAACTTCGCATAGTCCCAGGAAATCTATGGATTATTTTGATCGAACTAATTTATAATTTTCAGGTTATGTCTCTTTGGCCTTTCCGAACTTATTAAAAAAAATTTAAAAACACCAATAAAAATGTTCACTTCCTATGTGGTTATTATTTTGTTAGTACGTACTAAAAATTGCCCCCATGTGTTCTTATCCTAGTTCTATCATGAATCTAGACGCTCGATTGTCCAACCAGTTCCGTTGATCGGAATGCCTTTGCAAACAGGAGCCACTAGGTGCAAAATGTATACATAGACTTGTCGGAATCTTAATTCTATGCTGCTACTTGACTTATTAGCTCTAACAACCTCACTTGTCGGTCTCATTGCTCATGAGGAAAGTTATTATTTAATTCTTAATAACTAGTGAAGCCTTAATTAAACAAATTCTTAACCTAAGAATAAGCGTGCCGAGGTAATTACTTGATTCGCACGACTTTCGGCACATGTGTATGTCTGGACATGTTTGTGTCCGCGCCTTGAACTGGGGATCCCCTGGACATATGTAATATATAAAAACTTACTAGGTTCCCTTTTCTGACATACGCCAATGTCCGCAAATTCTTCATTTGATGTAGATGAAAGGTATGTGGTTGTTTGATTTTTCTTTCTTTGATTTTTTCTTTCTTTCTGGGGTAGAACTGAAGCAATCTTTGACGGGGCTGCTTAGGTGTCTATCCACCTTGTGGACATCTTATATGGGCCGTATCCCGCCTTTCTCTTTCCTGAACGATTTTTTTTCATTTTTTTATTATTGTCCTCAACGAATAAAAATAAATGTTTTTAGTTACCTGTGTTTAATAAACGGTCAAGCACCCTGATTTTAAAGACCTTGGAGAATGTCCGTCAGGTGGATGTATTCCCTCTTTATCCGGTACATCCATAGAAAAATCGAGCCAGCGCTGTATATCTTTACCTCACTTTAAGATGTACTCTCTATTTTTGAGATTCATTTCTTTCTTGGACAGGCTCTTTCTATTTGGTATATGATTACGCTTATCTTAACTCGCACAACCTTTTGACAAATATGGCTGACAGTTTACTTACTTGCTGACTGTCAAACTCAAAGTAAGTGGAAGCGCTCTTCTGTCTCAATTCGGTAGCGTTCGCATAGTCAAGTCACGCCGTGTAACTTGCGGGTAGAGTGCTGCAGCTAGCTGTCATGTGTATGCTACGACCATAACAAAATATTCTCCATTAATCAAATTAATTTCATAGATAATGGTGCAAGAAAATTTTTACAAAAATTATTAACTTTTATTGATTTTACGAATTATAGTGAATTGATTTTTCAGATAATAGTGAACAAAGTTTATTGATTTGATTGAAACTAATATTAATTGATATTATGAATTATATTGAAACAAATTTTATTGATCGAAATTATTTTAACTGATTTTACGAATCTTAGTGAATTTATTTTACATATGGTAGTGGAATGAATTTTTGACGAAATAAATTTGAATTGATTCTAAGAATTATAGTGAAAAAAATCCCTGTTTGAGTCAAACAGAATTAAATTAGATTCGTATTGATTCTACTTAGCTCTCTTGAACAAAGAAATATTTTATTATTGATTCTTTAAAGAAACCGAACGCACTTAATATTTTTGATTCTTCCTTTTTTTCTCTCCTTCCTGTGCGTGAAAATCTTTGTGGGACAATAAGAGTTCATAAAGTTCATGAAAGTGACAAAAAGCAAACTTTTTAGAAAATCAGATATTTTTTCCTCTTCCCCTATTTCTTTAGAAGGAAATCGCAATCGAACCCACAAAAATGAGTAACAGTGATAACAATAGCATTCTAAAACAGTCTGCTTTAAATATCCCAAATGCAAGTCCACCAGCTTCCAATAATTTATCTACTACCCCAACCATCCATAATCCAAACAATCTGATTGAAACTCAGTTACCCGAAACTATAAATAGACTAGTTATAGACGCTCTAAAAAGAGAAGGTAGAGCATCTTTCAATCCCTCATTAACCCAGTAGCGGATATTAATAATGATATCGACCAACGAATTGACGCTGGTCACGAAGGAAATTTATACGACTTGGATAAAATAATTGATGATGTTAAAAGCCTCGGGGAGTCCTCTGGACAAGCAGGAGAATTTTCCTCGTGAAAAAAGTCTTTGACAGAATCTTCAGGGCACGCAGATATTGCTTTGGAATCTTATAATATGCCTTTAAATTGGCAGAAAGTTTCAAGGTGTCTTACCCTACATTATGCTGGCAAAAGGGATCTGGGAACCTTGGAATAACAAATGACCACCTCGATACAAAGGAATCAATCTATTCCTGAAGTCAATCAAACAGTGTACCACCATTTATCACTTATCTTAAATAAACTCAGCAGTATGGAAATGAGACAAGAGTCATTAACAAACATGACACAGGCTTATCGAGACAAGGCTTTAGACACTTTTGTTAGAGGACTAAAAGGAGATCTGCCTAGACTTCTCAGTATAAGAGAACCAGTAGATCTGCCCCAGGCACTACACCTTTGCCTGAAATTAGAAAACGTAGACTATCTGATTAAACATGCCAATCATACCTATTATAGAACAGAGTATCGTGCAATACCTCCCATTGCACCAAGAAGAAATAATATCCAACGCCAGAAAACTACTCCGATTCCAGCTCCTAGATCATAATTCTACCCAGAATTAGTTTATAGTCCCCAAAGGTTTCAAAGACCAGAATTCGCCTGGGAGCAACGTTCCCACTTTTACCAATCACTGAAACCACCGATGGGACTCCTCCCAAGCACATACCTAAACCGGATCCCATGGAGATAGAGCGCTCATTACGCTCCCATGCAGAAAATTACCAGAACTATCAGAATAGATATAATTTACGTCACTTTGTGGATAAATGACCACAATCTCAACAAGTGTATCATCATAATAAAAAAAAACAAAGAGCACATTACGTCGAACAAAACCAAACCGACGAATACGATGATACTGAACAGCAATCACCTTCTCAATACAACGACTTGAATGAATATGAGAATATGAGCAGGACATTAGAACAGAAGATTTGAACCTCGATTAATCTCTAACAGATTACGTGGAGCCTATTAATAGCTCTGTTCTAGACCCACCCGAACAATTAGACGATGTCCATCTATTAGGCTACAACGCTATTCGCTTCCCTATTTTGAATATGTAACGAAGAGCGGAAAAACACTAAAACTCCTAGTAGATACTGGGTTCAATAAAAACTACATCCAACAACGACATCTCCGATATCCCATCCCAAATAACAAAATATTCCTTGCTAATTCGGTTGAAGGAAGTATTGAAATAACACATCATGCTTTGATAAATTTATTTGGTCCAGACACTGGAAATTTAAAATTCTTCATATTACCCAGTCTTATCTCAATTGACGAAATTATCGGCAATGACAGTTTAAAAGAACTGAAAGCTGTCATCCATACAAACGAAAATTATATGGTCATCAAACCAAACATTCGGATATGGCTAAAACAACACGTATCTGATTCTGTCAACTCAATTAATATTAGAAGCTCCCATATGACAAAAGAACAAATCGTTAAATTAAACTGTATTATAAAGGAATGTCCTAAATTGTTCTCAGAGCCGAACGAAAAGCTGACCTACACTACGACCGGTAAGGGAGAAATTCGTACCACCACAGACGACCCAGTGTACTCAAAATCATACCCTAACCCTATGTCACCGAAAAAGGTAGTTGAAGATCAAGTTCATGATTTACTCAAAACGACATTATAAGACTATCTAGATCACCATATAATTCTCCAATCTGCGTCGTCCCAAAGAAAATGGACGCATCTGGAGAGAAAAAGTACAGGATGGTTATTGACTATCGGAAATTGAACACTGTTATAATTCCTGATAAATATCCCCATTCCTGATATTAACGAAATGCTTGCAAATCTAGGGAAAAATAATTTATTCACCATCGCAGATCTGAAGACTGGTTTCCATCGGATACCTCTTAGAGCATCTGATATCGAAAAAACGGCCTTTTCCATCAATAACGGAAAGTATGAATTCACTAGACTACCCTTTGGCCTAAAAAACGATCCTGCCATCTTCCAAAGAACCCTAGACGATATTTTACGAGAACACATAGGGGAGATGTGTTACGTCTACATAGATGACATAATAATATTTGGTAAAGATGAAACAGAGCACTTCAAGAATCTTGAAGTAGTGTTTAAAACGCTGGAAGCTGCCAACATGAAAATCCAGCTAGATAAATGCGAGTTCTTCCAAAAAGAAGTCGAGTTTCTTGGGTTTATAGTATCTACGGACGGAATTAAAACAAATCCCAATAAAGTTGAGGCAATAGTTAAATTACCTTACCCTAGGACACTCAAAGATCTCAGATCATTTCTCGGAATGTCAGGTTATTATCCCCGCTTCATTAGAGATTACGTGAAACTCGCGAAACCCCGACATCCCTTTTAAGAGGGGAAGATGGACATGTGTCCAAAAACCTCTCTAAAAGTAAAATCATTAATCTTAACAATGAGGCCATGGAAGCTTTTCAAAAAATAAAAAATTCGCTAATATCGAAAAAAAAGTCGTTTTTAGTCATCCAGACTTCGAAAAACAGTTCGAACTTACAACGGATGCCTCCAACTACGCCATAGGAGCCGTATTGTCACAAAATAATCGGCCCATTACATTTTTCTCGAGAACATTAAATAAAACCGAAGTGAATTATGCTGCAAATGAAAGCAAAATGCTGGCAATAATTTGGTCTCTGAATTTTTTAAGGAACTACCTCTAGAAAAGGAAAAATTCATACAGATCACCAACCCCTCACGTACACTCTCAGCAACAAAAATACAAATTGTAAAATGAAACGCTGGAAAGCCATTTTGGAAGAATATAACTACGAACTCAAACACAAACCCGGAAAGACAAACGTAGTAGCAGATGGCTATCAAGACTTCCTTTAATAACCCATACCAATCCACTTACCGTGACTCGACACAGTGATGCGGATTCATCCCATAATTTAATCCCAACAGTAGAGATTCCGATTACTTAGACATTTGCTGACACAACCTAGATTCACAAAAACAGATATCATAAATATATTTAAAAGATACCTCAATCGTCGCACCATAAACGGGTTAAAAACTGATGAAGGTATAATGGGACTAGTTCAAGATATTTACTCTATACATTTTAGGGATTATAAGATTAGATACACTTAAACACTAGTTCAAGATCTAACAAGTGAGACCGGACAGGAAGAGGCAATATTGAGCATTCATGCCGAAGGAAATAGGCATGAACTATTAGAAAAATATTATTTTCCGTGAATGAGTTCGAAAATAAAGAAACTAGTAAAGCACTGCAGGACATGTAAAGAAAACAAATACGATAGTCGTTACAGAATCAGGCAAAAACATCCACAAAAACAACATTAGAAATTAAATATTTCTCATTTCAGATTCGCGCTCTGCCAAATCAGAAACGAGGTCCAGATTTTGGATTACTCTAACTTACACATAATAGCCTTGAGCACGGGTACCGCAAAGATACAGACGGTAACATCAAATTAATCCATATTATCGACCTCATTCAGTACGAACCATTTATATCCGACATTATTTCATTCCTAGAAAACCACATCTCCAAAAATCATTACCTATTCCCATACGTTAATCACGAGCTGACACAAATTCAAGATTTATTCAGTAATTTAAAACCACATAAAGTTAAAAAGTCATTGGATTTCATTGGGAGTGCATGGAAATGGATTGCGGGAAATCCAGACCATGAAGAATATATAATGATACAAGACAAAATGAACAACGTCTTACAGAATAATAATAAACAAGTTGTTATTAATGAACTCTCTATAATGAAAGAATCAATAATATTACAACTAGAACTAACGAAATATTAAAATTAATTAAAGAAGAAAGACAATTTAATGATCATGTAGTCTTAGTTATTCAGTACAAACTAAAATTAATTAAAGAAGAACTAACGAACATTAGATATGCCATTCATTGGGCTAAGTCAGGAGTAATTAACTCAAGACCACACACATTTTAGATAAAGAAAACGTACTATACTCAACACCAGAGGAAGCTTCAGACTTTGCTAACGTGAAAGTCATCACAAATACCATTTCACTATTCTATGTAATAAATATCCCTATGACAACCAATGTAATATTTGAAGAATTATTGCTTAAACCTGTTAAGAGAAACAATGTTATTAATAAAGTACCTTATGACAAGATCTTAAGAAATAAAGATAATATTTTTGCTAAATTAAATAATTGTAAAACTTTAGGCTACTTATCAGTTTGCAATCAAAGGAACGTTATAGATATTAGTAAAACGACCTATATTCCACATCTCCTCAAAATTCTCAATGCCACCTGCAACAAGATCAACAATTAACACGTGCCTATAATAGATGAAGACTCCGAAGGAATTCTGCTGCTAAATCAATTCAATGGTGTCATGAAAACTGAAGATACCCTGCATGATCTGAATGGTACATTCCTTGTCAAATTTCATAATACAATGATTAGCATCGATGGGAAAAACTTCATATCAAAAGAAAAGGCAACCTTACACGCCTTACCTGCTATTCTACAACTCAACCCAATACAAGAGCAATACCGAGAATTACTATCACTGGAAATGATGAAGGAACTCCATATCAGCAACACCAAGCGTATGGAACTCCTGAAATCTGATCAATATCTACATCAATGGACCACTTATGGACTTCTCACCACAATAGGGATCATATTAGCGTTTATAATAACATCCATGGCAAGGAGAATTAGAATACAGAAAAGATATGAAACTACTCAACATGTCATTAACCCAGAGACAAATGAAGATGGAAACACCCATTCTGCTGCAACAATAACACAATCTGCTATATTCAACCCACCGCAACAACAAAACGACCCAAATTTTTTGAGATTTGACAGATGACATCCGATTTTAAAAGGCGAAGATTTAACATCCAGCGCAGTAGAAGTACGCGTGACGAGATACCGCATCACGTTTTATCAACAGGTGCCGGCGGTCGAGCGAAATCGTGGGATTCGCAATTTCAGCAAATTAGTTTAGGTAGTAAAATGTAAAATTGTTAGAGTTAGTTCAGTTATTTTTCCACGGGTTTTGTAAACGGTCATCAAGAAATAAATCATATAAAAATTTATTTTATTGTTGTTCTTATTTTTTTTAAGTCTTTAAAAGTAAAAGGATTAACTTATATAATAAGCTCCGTTGGAATTAAGACTTTGGGATAATGCATTGAATCATGTTCAACGTTTCAGGAAATGTATAGAACAGCTTAAGAGAATACATAAAAATAAACATCAATTTATTTGAGTATCCGTGCCAAAGCCCATAGCGCTGGGCACATCATAGATAGTTACATGGTAGATTAACATTGTAGCAAAATAAACGATAAAAGTACAGGTATAGGCACTTTGAATATAGTATAGTCTAGTGAAATGTAGCAAACAACATAGTAGTTCAACATCGTAGCAAAATAACATAAATTTGCAAGTATAGGCACTTAGGGCAAAGCACCGCCTATTAAAATATAGTAAAACAAAATTAAATAAATACATAGTAGTTTAGCATTGTAGTAGGAGAAGCAATAGAAGTACAAGCATAGGTACCTACTTTGAACATAATGTAACAAATAAAATAACAAAGTATCAAAATTGTAGCAATAAACAAAAAAATATAATTATAGACTAATAGAGTGCAGTATAACATAACGAGATAACAAGTAAATAAATGGAATAAAATAAAATAAAATAAATAAAATCATGCGATATACAACACGGTATGCGCCGCAAGTAAAAATCCTTTTTTTTTTTAATAATGAAGGGCAAAACAGGTTAGGAGGTCAGGTTCAGGAAATCCCGCGCCACTGTCTTAAAAGCGTTCAACGAAGCGCTACATCGAGCGTTCTCTGACATTTGATTCCAGATTCCTCCCACCATATTGTGAATGGACTCTAGGGTGAACAAGCCTGGATCTATTCAGGCTGCTCCAACTGCAGCGGTTGATGATATATCCCGGCATTAAGCCATGTTTAGCCTTGTATATCAGCTGCAGCGAGCTAGACTCATACATGTTAGCCAGTGGGCACGGGAGAAGTAGTTCAAGGAGATGAGGGGGCACATGCGAACCTCGTTTAAAACCGAACACATATCTGGCGCATGCAATATATCCACGAGACAGTTTAGAGAGGTTACCGCGAGAAATGGGGAACAGTACTCCATCAGCTTAGAAAAAATGTGGACGGAGCAGAGCAGAAAAAGTCTTATACGGGTGCACACATCAATGTGGTGAGAGGTCGCATAGAGCGAGCGCAGACCATAGTAGATCTTTGAGCAAATCTTGTTTATCTGTGGATCCTACGTGAGACCAGGATCCATTAGAAGATCCACATTCACGACTGGTTTAGTTGATATCGCAATGTTATGGCCCTGTAAAAGCAAGTTAGGAAGTACAGACATGTTGGTGATGTTTCTGAGACGAATGGAGTAGATGGTTGATTGAGTTTTCGAGGGATTTAGTGACAGACCATTGTTTGCAGACCAATCAGCAATCTCAGCCAGAGTCCCATTGATTGTTGCGACAGCCTCGTTTAGATTATCCCTAGGAGCAGCAGAGTAAATCTGGAGATCAGCATCATAAATGTGGAATCGCACATTACTCAATACTGAGGTGACATCATATATGAATAGTGTAAACAGCAGAGGTGCCAGCATAGCTCCCTGCGGCGCACCATCAATTACAGGTCTCAGAGAGGAATAGGAGTCATTATATATCATCATGACATGTCTATGACTTAAGTAGTCCTCAGTCAGTCTGCAGGCAGAATCAGAGAACCCAAAACGCGAGTTACATACATTAAATTCCTAGGTACGTCCATGATATCCTATATACCGGATTCATACAAGGTCAAGCCAAAGGACACACCAATGGATTGGTAAACATCCACACATAAAATATATTCTGTTTCTGCAAAGCTTTGAACTAATTCATCTCCCATCAGTAAGTGCAT
Source organism: Dioctria rufipes (assembly GCA_963924295.1). Classification (NCBI taxonomy): domain Eukaryota; kingdom Metazoa; phylum Arthropoda; class Insecta; order Diptera; family Asilidae; genus Dioctria; species Dioctria rufipes. The sequence goes on from OZ002742.1 coordinate 121,125,588, forward strand.
TTTCCGTTCCCACGAAAAATGCTTACTTGCTTATTTAAAGTCACGTTGTCATACCAAGTCAGGGAAAATGATATGAAATGTAAAGATAAGGTAGTCAGTCGTGAAATTAGAACGAAGTATTTGAATTCTGTCAAGTCTCTGATTGTGAATAATAAAATAATTAATAATTTTCCAGTGAGATTTTTTAATTTAAAAAAGCCTTTCCCTTTGGTTAACCCAAATAGAAGAAGTGATTGTAAAAGTAAAATATATATATATATTTAACTGGCACAGTCGGTAGGATTCCTCTTAGTAGAGTTGGAATCCAGTGAAACGTATTGAACAGTGTATTTTAAGTGCATAAAGTGTGAAACAAAGTAGTTTAAAGCAAAATTTACTAAGCTCCGAAGAAACGTCCACTACCAAGCCACACTGGGGAGAAAATACCAAAGGAACAGGATTATCGACGGAAATAGAAAAATGGCCCAACCACAAGACGTACAACCACAACCAAATTAAATGGAGCAGTGTTTGGCTGCTCCACGACTATCGTTAACAGGCAAAATCAGCCACCAAATCTAAAAAGTGTTATCGAGAAGGAGGTCCGATTTTTACCAGCATTTGAAGGAAGAGATGGGACACTACCAACATTCAGTACATCTCTAGACAGGATTTTAGCAGAGTATGGTAATCAGGCTCCACAAGCATACAGCGTAATATACAACGAAAAAATCCTAGGACCAGCAAAAACTACTTGGAAACTGCACCACCCACAACTTGGACCGAGTGCAAAGCAAAACTAAAACTACACTATAAATCAACGAAAAATCAAGGACACATCATGAAAGAAATTAGTATGTTAAGAGTAAGTACCATTATGGAATTAATAGATAAAATTAGAATTTCTGTAAACGATATTGCGGAGTGTGCTATATTTAGCGAATATCAAAATCACATTGTGAATAACCTTAGTAGTGTGCTAGTGTTAAAAATAAAAGAGGTTACGGCAGAGGCTGTAGCAACCGAAATCTATAATAAATTCAGTTTGGAGGAAATTAGATCCATAATAAATAAATATATTGGACAAGACGAATACAATCTTAAATCGTTTCGATCGAACCCAACATTTAGAGACAGAAACCAGAACAGACCTAACGGAACAAGACACAACCATAACGTCCGACAAAACAATAACAGTTTCGAGCAAAATCGACATACCAATTACTCTCACCTTAATAATGTAAACCACTCACGATATAATAATCCTCAAAACCAGGCTCACCAAAGTCCACAGCATAATCTCAATCGTACTAATTCGGAACAAATTCGAAATAATTATTTTAGAAACAATTCAGGTCAACCTGAAAGAAACTATGATAATAATAGTACCCAATTTAGAAATTCCGCCCAATATAATAATAATAATCGGGTACAGCCAATAGAAGTGGATACAATAAACTCTAGGCAAGATATAACCAAATAGGTGAAACTTTTTTTATCAACCAGCCTCGGAACGAAACAAAAATTTCATAGCCATTACAATAGATAATCAAACATACATTGCGATGCTAGAGGCTAGAAGTAAAAATAATTATCTTTAATTATTTGTAAATACAAAAGAAAGTCGCTTCTTAGTTACACATTTTATTTCTTTTATTGTTTTATATTATCAAAATTAATTTTAAAAAGAACTTAGCTAATTTACAAACTTTGTTAACCAAAAAATAAACTTAGATAATTCTTTAAAAACAGAAGGCAACTACTTTCCCGATCGGAATTTAAGAACGGACTATCTTTTCGTTATAGATTTTCTTGAGCAGCGATCGATTGATCGACAAAAAAGGTTACGCGTGCATTTTTTTTGGGTCAAAAGAAAAGTGATTTCGTCTGCGTATGGGGTTATTGATTTTTATTACTCAAAGAAAAAGTGATTTCGTCTGCGTTTGGGGTTATTGATTTTAATTACTAAAAAAAAGTGATTGCATCGGTTCTTGGGGTTATTGGAAAATTATTTGCTGATATTGCTTGAAGTAAACAGATTATGTATTGAATATATTGATTTTAGGTTGAAGAATAAATAATTTTAGCTGACTTTGTTTGGAATAAAATTCAAGTTGGGTTTTTAATTTGTTTCGAAAAGGAAATGATCTCAGCTAATTTGAGTTCAATAAAATTGAAGTGGAGGGTCATTAGTATTTATGAAAAAAAAGGGGTCGATAGTCTTAATGCATTCGAGGGTTTATATCACGATTTTGTGTTGGGCGGTGTGTGATGTTGTAACAGCTAGACACAGGATCCACAATAAGTCTTTTAAATTTAAATAGAATAAAAAATCCGATATACGAAAAATTAGAAGGAGAAAATATTCAGATCAATACTATCGAAGGATTAGTCAGAAGAGATACAGAATTAGTAAGAACAAAATGTCCAAATGAATTTAAACAACCACAAAATGCTAGGATGAAATGGGTAAAAATAGACCTTGATAAAACAATGATTTCCTCATAAGAATGGACTGGGTAGAAAAGAATGTGAAGGTAATCGACATTGAAAATCAAGAAATCATTTTAAATAACAAAGTCACAATACCATTTTTAAACAAAACCGTTAATGAAGAAATTAATATGTTAGATGAAAGTGAATTAGGAAGTATCTCACTAAACCACTTAAATGAAGAATAGAGAGCAGGTGTGCAGAAACTACTAGAAAAATATAATAAATTAATGTATAGGGAAGGGGATAAACTGACTAACACCACTAGTATAGTACATGAGATAAGAACAAGTACTAGGGAACAAATCAATTCCAAATTGTACCGATATCCACCTCAACATGAAGCCGAAGTAAGAAGACAAGAAGAGATGGAAATGAACGGCATAATACGTAAGAGCAATAGTAGGTACTGTTCACCCATAATTGTAATCCTTAAAAAAAAAGATATTTCTGGAGTGCATAAATATCGAATTGTAGTGGATTACAGAAAACTGAATGAAATTACTATTGACGACAAGTACCGACTCCCAAATATCGACAGTATATTGGACAAGTTGAGGAAAGCGCAATACTTCAGCTCGTTAGATTTAGCAAAAGGGTACAATCAAATTTTGATTGCCGAACAAGATATAGAAAAAACCGCCTTCATAACCCCATCCGGCTTATATGAGTTCATTAGAATGCAGTTTGGGTTGAAAAATGCCCCCTCTACTTTTCAACAATTGATCAATGACATCTTGAGGGAATATATCAACAAAATTTGTGTCGTGTATTTAGATGATATTCTCGTTTTCTCAACGACATTAGATGAGCATCTAAATTCACTTGAAAAAATCTTTAAGAGATTAATTGAACATAATCTCAAAATACAAGCTGACAAATGCAACTTTGTGAGAGACAGAGTTTCTAGGGCATGTGTTAACAACACAAGGCATAAAGCCGAACCCAAATAAAGTAAATGATATCCTGAGGGTCGAGCTGCCTACAACTGAAAAACAATTGAAAAGCTTTCTGGGCATGACAGGATTCTATAGAAAATTCGTAAAAGATTATGCCAAGGTGGCACATTCCTTAATAAAATATCTGAAAAAAGATGAAGATTGGAGCTGTTCTCTCGCAAGACAGTCATCCAGTATGCTACGTCTCTAGAACTTTAAATAATCACGAGAGGAATTATAGCGTGACCGACAAGAAATTTCTTGCCATTGTCTATTCAGTAACTTACTTCAGACCACATTTATATGGGCGGAAATTTAAAATCGTAACAGATCATGCTCCAATTAAATATTTGAACTCCAAATATAAGGGCAAAGAATTTTCACAACGTAATCAGCGCTGGTTGCTGAAACTACAGGAGTTCAACTTTGAAATAGAATACCTTCAAGGGAAAGAGAACAAAGTTGCTGACTTCTTAAGTAGAATTGAAAATAGTCCACCAATAAACGAATATAATAGCAGTGAATCTAACATGGACCTGTCTGGAACTATTCATTCAGTGGAAGAACAACTCCTCGATCACATAGGTATCAGAGAAGAAATTGTAAATAAGTACAAAACCCAAGTAATATTAACGTACAGCCCAAAGGAGGAAATGAAATTTTTACATGGAAGGAGAATAATCGAATTAAACCCCCAAAATGATAAAAAAATAATTAAAGATGTGTTAAAGAAATATATAAAGCCGGGACGAATAAGTATATACTCGGAAGTAGATGACAAGGACTACAACAAAGCACAACACTGTATAATAGAAATGTTTACAAATGATAAGAAAATAAAATTCATGAAATCCACATACAGAGTACAAGAACTAGAAAATGAAGAACAATGTCATAAACAGATATCACTCTATCATACTAGGGAATCTCTACACAGTGGAATAAATGAAACATACAAAACTCTGAAGAATAAAATTTATTATCCGAAACTACAGGAGCACATTCAATTAATCATAAACAATTGTGAAAAATGCAAAGAGATAAAATATGATCGAAAGCCCATTAAGACTAAGCTAAGAATAACAGAAACACCCCGTACTAAAGGCGAAATTATCCATCTCGACGTTTTTCATTACAAGAAACAAACCTTCGTAACTATTGTAGACAAACTTTCGAAATTTGCAGAGGTATACCTAATAAATGATGGCAATTGGATCAAAAAGATCGCTACCATAGAGGCTTACTTAGCAGCATTTGTAAAACCTAAGAAAATAATTATGGATAATGAGTTTAAATCCGAACAGGTATAACGATATCTACAGGAAAAGGATATAGAAGTCCATCGGACAAAGCCAAACAACCACACTGGCAATGCCGACATATAAAGGCTACATTCAACACTGATAGAAAAACTTCAAGCAGTCTATTGTGACACATCGCTAGAACATAAAATGCAGATAGCAGTAAGTAATTATAACGACAGGTACCATTCAACAATAGGAATGACACCTAGGCAAGCTAATAGGTTAACGGATCTATCAATATTAGTGCAAAAAATGGAAGCACAAAAAGTTCAGTACACAAATAAAATAAATAAGAATAGAGAAACTTATGAAGAAAACAGAAAAGAGGGTTACATCAAAAACTATAAACGGCTAAGACATAAAGACCAACCATATTACAGAAAATACTATCTAAAAGACGTACACTTTTCAAATATTAAAAGACCTCTGAAATTTACAGGTGACCGTGGTGATACTACTGATGATGACCAGACCAGTACAAGGGCTGTTGCAGGTACATCCAATACAGGAGCAGAATGGGTACGCTAGAATAAAAAGTAAACAAGTAGAAATAGGTAACAAAACTGACATAATTATCCACATGATCGACCCGAATGAACTAACGCAAATTCTAAATCAATTAGAACAAAACACAGAGTATCTAAAATTGGAAGATAAGCAATCCCTTACCACAGAAATTCAATTAATAAAAATTAAATTGCGAACAATTCAGACCCCTAACAGACAAAAACGAGGTTTAGTAAATATAGTTGGAACAGCACAGAAATGGTTATTCGGGACAATGGACGATAATGATCGACAAGACATACTTGAACATCTACGAGTACTAGACGAAAACAATCACAACACAATACAGACGTTAAATCAACAAATAAAAATAAACAATCACTTCAACCAGACTACTTTGACTGACTTAAAATTATTATCGCAAACGACAGAAACAAAATTCTAGAGTCCATCAATGGGACCAATGAGCAATTGAAAGAATTGAATTACAAAATTTTGTTTTTAGACCAAGAAACTAAGTTGAGATATTTGGAAAATAAAATAAACCAAATCCTAGATAATATAATGGCAACCAAGAACAATATAATTCACCCAAGTATGCTAACATTACAAAAATTAGACAAGTGTAATGTAGATTTCCATAAGTTAAGACTCTTGAAAGCAGGAGTTACGATGTACAAAGATCGCTTTCTTATTTTCGCAATTAAAATCCCAAAAACTTACTTACCAAATTCAGAAGGATTGGAAATCAGTGAAGAAGAGGAGTTCATTGTAGAATTAAAAGGAGAACCTTGTACAATAATTGTACTATAGGGATAAGAAATAAGAAATTTTATAACAAAAAAATAGTGGTATTAGACAAATATATTTATCCAACATATGATGTCAAACAAATTCATGTAAAACCATTAAATTTTGAGAAACTGACTTGGGACAACGTTGACAATATTAAAGAAATCAAGAAATTAAAATATCACCGAAAGATTATGTATGGAAGCAATATAGGTGTAGTAATTTTGTTAATCCTAGGCCTTTCTGGAATAACAGCATTTCAACTGTGGAGAAATAAAACAGAAAAAGTAAAAATAATAAACAATACCAAGCCGGAGGCTTCTGACTTAAACCGGGGAGGAGTTACATACATTAAATTCCTAGATACCTCCACGATATCCAATATACTGGATTCATACAAGGTCAAGCCAAAAGACAAACCAATGGCTTGGTAAACATCCACACATAAAATATATTCTGTTTCTGCAAAGCTTTGAATTAATTCATATCCCATCAGAAAGTGCATTTTCCGTTCCCACGAAAAATGCTTACCTGTTAATAATTTAAAGTCACGTAGTCATACCAAGTCAGGGAAGATGATATGAAATGTAAAGATAAGGTAGTCAGTCATTAGTGATCCGTCGTGAAATTAGAACGAAGTATTTGAATTCTGTCAAGTCTCTGATTGTGAATAATAAAATAATTAATAATTTTCCAGTGAGATTTTTTGATTTAAAAAAGCCTTTCCCTTTGGTTAACCCAAATAGAAGAAGTGATTTTAAAAGTAAAATATATATATATATAACTCGCGTGCGAAGCTTGGTGATTAATAGTGCATGGCGGACAGAGTCGAAGGCCTTACTAAAAACAAGAAGAACATGAACTACACAGCTACCATTATGACATAGATCGCGGATGTCCGCGGCAACCTCGAGCAAGGCTGTGCTGGTCAAATGTAATCTCGTGAAGCCTGACTGCATGTTTGAGAGTAAGTCGTTTCGGTTGATATATGATGTAATCTGGTCTACCATGAGAATTTCAAGTAGTTCAGATATGGTCGCTAAATTAGTGATGGGCCTCCATTCGGACATGTCGGAGGGACGGTTTGTTTTGGGAAGAGGTGTAATCAGACCCAACTTCCAGTGAGCCAGAAAGTGCGAAGAAGACAGTAGTCTATTGAGCAGATGCGTGACTATCGGCAGGATGAAGGGCAAAGTCAACTTGTAGAACTTCAGCGGCACGTCCTTAAATCCTACAATTTGACTTAATCTTGCAAAGAGCACGCTCAACATCAGCCTCAGTGATATTGCTGAAGTTAAAAGCATTGTCAACAGTAGGCGTACGGGCATCCGTTGAGGTTATATCAGATGGAATATGCTGCGGGTGGGCACAACTGTCACTTATGAGATCAGGCAGGAGTGTGGGGCTGGGGCAAAGGTACCCAGCATATTCCTCCGGGTCAAAATCCGGCTGTGCCCTAGCTTTAGAGCCAATGCCAAAATCACTAATCTTTGACTAATTTATGACATTGTTTTCCCTGATGCCGGCCAACGTGCTCCCTCTTAATTTCGCCCTGACCGAGTAGTCCGCAAGTCCTCGCAGCCGACGGAAATCACGCAGATTTGCATCGGTTTTGTCTCTCTTCCATCTTCTGTAAGCAAGGTCATGATTGGCATTTCAAGAGGATATCTGCGAACTTGAAGATAACATATTAACCGTAGGAATCTTAATGGTCTTAAGCGGGTCTTGTCTCTCAAATATTGAGCATAACGAATGGGAGAAATATTGAGCTGCACTATCAGAGATAGGGTGATTAAAGACGAGGAACTAATCAGTAGCTGCAAGATCTGCCTGAAGGTCGTCAGTCTGCAGCGCTGAAAAGTTTCTATAGGTCCTCCACAAGTTGAGGGATTGACAGCGAATATCGAAAGAAGCGACCAATAGTTCGTGATCTAAGATGCCCGGACATTGCCAGTAGAGAAAAGTCGGAAACTCGGAAAATATATTAACAAGTCCAAAGTAGTGGCAGATATGGGGCCATGACGTGTGGGCATATTGTTAAGGATACCAAGTCCTTTCTCGCTCACGAGGTCGAGTGGGGTGGATAAGTTGGACTTCAAGATCATCGCCAATCAGCAAGGGCACAGAACGGTTTGCTAAACGCTCAAGAGTATCAGATAGAGAAATCAAGTCATTATCCGAGAACGTCGCTGCACATCTAATTGCGCCCGATGACCTCGACAGCCAGAATCTCCCAGTTCAGATCAGTGAAGCGAAAGAGAACTCGGGATTTCAGGCGATCAGCCACATAGACAGCCACACCTCCACCTTTCCTGGCGGCTCTTTCGTGCCTATGTAGCCTATACCCAGGAATTCCAAGCATTATTGTGGAGTGATGATTTTTGAACCAGGTCTCACACACTAGAAGAGCACCAATATTTCTCAGCGTTGCCAGGTATCTGATATTTGTTATGTTCTTAGGGGAAGACCGAGCATTGAAAGACAGAGCGTTAAAGTTACTATACGGGAGGAAATTAGACAGATCCGCTTGAGTTGTGAGAGTATGGTGTAGGCTGTTCAGGCTGTTGAACGCTATCAGAGAGAACTGTTGTGCCAGGTATAGACTGAGAGTGAGAGAGGCACTGTGCCAGTTCCAGGGAGAAGCGAGCAGCAACGAGGTCTGTTGCACAATTGGCCGATCTGTATAGTACATTTCTTCTGTATACGCTTTCCACCGGATTGCGCCCCCTGAGCCTGAGTGAAGCGTATAGAAGATGGAGATCCTTCGGCAATAAATTTTCGTTTATGTATATTCAAGTTGCAGGCCCCTCTGGGTCGATTGAGCTTAGGGTTGGAGGATTTGACTTGAGCTGCTTCAGATATGCTCCGAAGAATGCGCAGCAATCTTCCTCCTTATAAAATCGTATGAAAAATTTTGGCAGAATTTGTGTTGGCAGATTAGGCTTGTATTTGACGGGTGAGATGAATTCAATTTTATCACTGAATGAGCTATCCAGCCCCAACACTCTCACACAGGGAAGGCAATAGAATGTCCCTGACCCTGCTGCACGTCAATTCGTTGCGGAGATTGCTAATAACAAGCGATCTCTTTTTATCATAAATACGAGACAACACGCTGCCTATGTCAACTGGGCTGTCACCATTATTAGAGGAGATCGAAGCGAGATGATCAACCCTCTCTGTGAGTTGGATAAGGCTTGACTCAAGACTCAAATCAGGCTCTCTAGTCAACACTCTGCAGGAATCCTTATCCGTGGAGTAGACGTACAGAGAGCGTTCACTGGTGGTCTTTGACTGACTCCTGAGCGCACTGTTGATCGGGGTGGATGACTAAGATCAACAGTTGAAGTTTAGTTTGTTATAAGGAATATATATAAGCTAATATTATGTCTGCAAAATATCATGCAAAACAGTTTTCCGGAAACTTACTCCTCGAGTGCAGGACAACGATCAGGTACTGGCAACTCTGCATACTCGACTCTCACGAAGTGAAAATAATACAGAAACAAAATAAAAAAATGATATGCATCGAGTATACAAACTTATTACTCACCTCTCTGCATGATCCATTTTCGCATGACACTGACAACCTTTCTAGACAGCGGCTGAGTCAAGACTGGGAGGTCTCCGCGTAAATGTCGTCGAATTAACCCAATGACACCGACATTCTTATATTCGCTGACATATCAAAATATGTAGGTGGTAAAATTATTTGTTGAAATTTCTTACCAAAATGAGAAATATATAATAAAAAAGTTGTAAAAGTGTAATAAACAATGATTAACGCCGAGTTTATGTGGATTACAAAATATCATCTACCATTTATTTTCAACTTTTCTCCAATTTCTTTCTATTTGTTTTCTTTTAAATATGTATTTCGACGATTTCTTTTGGCATAAAAATACTTCATTTCCCTCACTAAATTAATTAATTGCTCCTCGAAAGAAATTTTTTGCATATTTCTCTCAGCTGTCAAAATCAAATTACGACGACAACGACGACAAAAGTTGAATTATTCCCAACTCTGGTTACGGCGATAAAATCGGTCGGCGACATTGTGTACAGCAACATGGTATTGCTATTAGGTCAACATTTAATTTGTAGTCGTAAATGTCGTGTCATCATCATTGTATTTCGGCCTTAATAGGGCGTTTTCACTACATAGAAATCACGTAATTTTGATGAAGTGATTTCGAAATTACTGTCAGGTGTTTTTACTACCGCTGAGATGATTTCGTTTGACAGGTGCTACACTTAAATACCAAATTGGCATATAAAATAATTAATTACATAAACGAAACTTTTGTAATTAAAAGGATATATTGTCACATAAATATCAGCAACATTAATATAATATTTAAATTTAATTTTAAATTTATTCCTTAAAAATTTATTGACAATGTATACAACAAATGTCACATGATACAGTTTGAGAAAAAGTGGAAATCGGAAATGGACGCGTTCGGGTAAATTTTCATAATTTCCGACGTAATTTCATTGAAATTACGCTAAAATTAGATGATTTCGATTAAGTTTTTTGTACTGGAAATTACGTGATTTCGAGGTGATTTCGTCGGAATAACGATTAAACAGCAAGTTTACGTTAGTTATATGTAGTGAAAACGCCCTATACACTCAGAGAAAAACTTATGTAAATTTGTTAAATAACCAAATGTAAATTATACGATTTGTACGGCATTTTCCAGCCTGCCAAGTATTTGAGTAATACAGCCAGAAAAACTTAGGCAAACCTTAGGGTTAAAACACTTCGATAAATTAACAAAATCTTGGGTAAAATGCCCAATAGCAACATGGTCAATTCACACTAGTTTTCTATGTAGCTTGCCCAAATCTTTCAACCAAGCAATGTCTACTTTTCCCAAGTATTCGGCAAGAAGTTAGAAATTTCTAAGGCAGCTCACACAAGCCGCGTGTGTGAATTTCCTAATTTTTAGGCAATTCACACAACAACATTTAGGAAAATTATCTAAGCATCTTTTGGAACTTGCCCAAGTCCTTCACCCAAGCAATGTCTACTTTTCCCAAGTATTCGGCAAGAAGTTAGAAATTTCTAAGGCAGCTCACACAAGCCGCGTGTGTGAATTTCCTAATTTTTAGGCAATTCACACAACAACATTCAGGAAAATTTTCTAAGCATCTTTTGCAACTTGCCAAAATTTTTTACACAAGCAATGTCTAATTTTTCCAAGTTTTCGGCAAGAAGTCATAAGGCGCTTGTCGAAATTTTCTTATTTTAGGCAATTAATACAGCAAGATTTAAGAAAATTATTAATCTACTTTGGAAACTTACCCATTTTTTTACGGTAGCTCGCCAAAATATTACAAAGTAATAAGATAAATAGTTGCTACTATTTGGGCATATTGCCAATTCGAAATATACAAACCTCGCAACTACTTGTAGTAAATTCACCAACAATTTTGCAACCTTTAAAAGTAGCTCTTTCAAACGTACTCCAGATCATACAAAAAAAAATATTTTTGAAGAGGTTCAACTCACTTGCATTACAAATTAAAAAAAATATTTCATAATTTTTGACTATCGAAATATGTGTGTGTGACGAAGTCCTAACATTTTCAAATTTCAAATTCCTATATCACGTCGTTTTTGAGAAGACATAAAGACAAGCGGACGCAAAAGTGATCTTATAAAGGGTTTTGTTTTTTCCGTTTTGAGGTACCGAACCCTACAAAGGAACAAACTATTGTTAGAAGCCGAAAGCACTGTTTGTTCTTAATAGCTGAGAGCAAGAGACCAATCTAACATTTAATGATTTATTTAAAATTATGACAATTCAGAGTGTATATAAAAAAAAGAAAAGTATGTTTAACATTAAATTTAATACTCCATTATTGACTGATTAAACATGTATTAGTATAGGTGTATGTTCACCGTTCAAGTATGAAAATCTAATAAAAGATTAATTAGAAAACGTCTACATGTATAGTTAACACAATTTCCATTCAGTTGGCGAAATGTTACATGTTGAGTTTTAATAACCAAATAAATATAAAATTAAAATAACACAAAAGTGTTTATACGTTCCTATATATATATATATATAAATGTATATAACATTAAGAACACGAATGTACTTATTGAACCGTATTTCTTGATATTATATTATTAAGATCTGCGATAAATGTTTCTACTACCGGGTATTCTTTTCGTACTTCATCTATTGAAAAGAGATATTTTTGTACAAAAATCCAAACTGAAATACATTCATTTGGATATCTTAAATTTAAGGCAAACATTAATTTAAAGCAATATTGAACTGCTTCTAAATAGGACTTAAATTGGTACTTTTGACTATCTACCTCAACAAAAAAATTATTGTATTCAAATTCATTTCCTGTTGCAATTATGAGCGGCTGTAACGTTGTTCTAGATCTTAAATGGTCCAGTCTTTTTTCTGCCAACTTCTTAGTAACTTCACTACTCTCCGATAAAAGCAGTGTAAAAGCCTCTTGAGAGTCTCGAATAGTAAACTTAACCCTTTTTCCTGATACTATTCGTGAAACTGGCACCAGAACAGCATGGAGAAGTTGAAAATACAAAATATTTCTATTATCTAAAATTAAATATTATTATAATATAAATAAAAGTCTTCATGTATTTTTTTTTACCGATATTCAGATCCAATTTTCTTTCAATGAATTCCTTTAACATGGTTTTCGCAGTGACGTCTTTAATCCTCTCCTCAAACAAAGACTGGGAAATTTGGCAGAATTTTTCCCATTTTAAAAAAGAAAATACTTTGTTGGGATGAATGTACTGATAATCAATTTCAATCTGTAAGAAAACAATTAAAGCATTTCGAATTTTACAATAAAAATGAATTACCAGTTCTGGAGCTTGAGCATATTTATAAAGAGGCCAGTTTTGAAAAATCTCTTGGAGAGTTATATCAGAAGTCAGCTGCTCACGTCTATACTTTACAGTTTTCCTCCATTTTTCTAGAACTTCATCCCACTTTCTCAAATGTTTTAGTGTTTGGGCTATTTCTTGAAGCTCTTCAGTAGATAATCCTAATTTCGCTCATATTAATGTTCTTTTGCTGAAAGATAAGTAGTATGATATAAAAATACAACTACTTTTTCTTGATCTTGCGATGCATGCTGCCTGATTTCAAGAACTGCACTCCACAAAGCCAGATGGCAGCACCAATTTATGCAAAACAATTCTGTTTGCTAAAATCGATATCTGGGTATTTCTTATCTGTGGTATAACATAGCAAATTTGTATGTATTTCTAAAATAACCAGACCCATATTGACGAAAAAGATTCTCTTTTCTAAACCCATTGAGATCCCAACTTGAGAATTTGATAATTTGCTAAAAACATTATGAGCATTAATTGAAAGAAAATAAGAAAAAAATAGAAGAATGTATTTTAAGATATTCAAGGACAAACAATATTTTTATTATCCTTATTTGTTTTTTATAAAAGGCATTCTTTATATAATTTTCCCTAAAACATAGTACTTTCCTCTTAATAAGATAAAGCCATGCATGCATCGCAGGACAATAAAATTAGTTGTTTTTTTTATCTTCGAACTTCTTAACTTTCAGCAAAAGATGAACGAAAGTGATAGTTGGGTTGGGAAAATGCGAATTCTGATCGATTTGCTATGGAATGATCCATATATATCTCATACCTAATCAAATTAGTGATATATTATAAATTGTAGACCACCTATTTTATTGGAAGAGGAAAAAGACCCCCAAAAGAAAAACTATGGGATAGATACCAAGGCAGAAAGAGAGCCTTGAGGAAGCTTCGATGTGTATCTAAACCATCAGATGAAAAGGATTTAAGAACCCTAATTACTGAAGAAAGCGGACATGTGCATGACTCAGGTAACATATTTTTGCATCTCTTCCAATAAAATAGGTGGTCTACAATTTATAATATATCACTAATTTGATTAGGTACGAGATATATATGGATCATTCCATAGCAAATCGATCAGAATTCGCATTTTCCCAACCCAACTATCACTTTTGTTCATCTTTTGCTGAAAGTTAAGAAGTTCGAAGATAAAAAAACAACTAATTTTATTGTCCTGCGATGCATGCATGGCTTTAGCTTATTTTAAAGAGGAAAGTACTATGTTTTAGGGAAAATTATATAAAGAATGCCTTTTATAAAAAACAAATAAGGATAATAAAAATATTGTTTGTCCTTGAATATCTTAAAATACATTCTTCTATTTTTTTCTTATTTTCTTTCAATTAATGCTCATAATGTTTTTAGCAAATTATCAAATTCTCAAGTTGGGATCTCAATGGGTTTAGAAAAGAGAATCTTTTTCGTCAATATGGGTCTGGTTATTTTAGAAATACATATAAATTTGCTGTGTTATACCACAGATAAGAAATACCCAGATATCGATTTTAGCAAACAGAAATGTTTTGCATAAATTGGTGCTGCCATCTGGCTTTGTGGAGTGCAGTTCTTGAAATCAGGCAGCATGCATCGCAAGATCAAGAAAAAGTAGTTGTATTTTTATATCATACTACTTATCTTTCAGCAAAAGAAGAATGAAATTGGTGATGGTCGGGTTGAAATCCAATCCAAATCGATTTCCTACGGAATTCCTAAATATACTTATTATATTAAAACGATTTTTCGAGAATTATACCATTTGCTCAGAGGGAAATGATTTTATAAATTGTTCTGCCAGACTTGCACACTTCGAAACAGATAGTAAGATGTTATTTTCTATAAAATATTGTATTATTTTATGAACAAGCTCTGTTCGGGCATCCAGACAAAGAAAACCTTGTTCATTATATCTTTTGAAAAGTATTTTGCCCTGTTCTGTTCTATTCAAGATATCTATTATGCAAATCTATTATAAATAAGAATAAAAACTAGACATTGAAAGTGCGCTATAGTGTAAATAAAAATCTTACATCTTCTGAGTTCATACTACTTGTAGATGGTGAGTTTACATTGCTTCTACTACTCGTAGCAGTAGATTGTATATTCTTCATCCAAGATTCGACAGAGGAGGTAATTGGTAGAGTATCTTTATCACAATTGGGTTTTAGGTTGTATATGCCCTAAAATAAAAATAGTTATGTATTTTAAACAAAATTACAAATTATTTTTACCTACATATTCATTCTGCCAATTAGCAAGATTGTGTTCAAATATAATTTTGGTGTTTAAGTTCGCACCCAGAAACAGTTCATCTAAATGTCTTTCCTTCATATACTTGAGACCATCCAAAGTAATTCCTTTCGCTATTTTTTCAAAGTTAAAAAAGTCAGATAATGGTCCATCTTATTTTTTGTAACTTACAAATAAGAAATTCGTACAGTTCTTCGTACAGATTCCATTCACGTAGGAGGGTTTCTAAAGATGGGCAATCATATCTTCTTAGGATGTTATTCTGTAATGAAGAACTAGGTGTCTTGGATAATAAGGAATCCGACTCAACAATAAACACGTCTGCAGTTGACGTGTTTGGTAAAGGTGTCTGATTTGCACTAATATTTATATCTTCTGAAGAATTTAATGTACAGTTGCTTTCCAAAATGAATATATCTGGATTATCCGTAAAAATTGTAGAATAGCCCTTAGTTTGGTCTGCCATTTTATTCCTCTATTATATAGATATGTACGAAATAATCGAAAATTTGCGCCTAAAGAAAACATTTTCATTCCTTTACGATCCATTTATAAATTGTTGAAATAAAACTTAGATCTTATCATTATTTTTGAATTAGGTAACTTTTGCGAATATACTGGAGGTCCATCAAAGCATGTAATTGGTAAAACGGAAATATTGTTATTCTTTAGAGTCGATATTTCGTATGATAAGTAATGTTCATTGAAATAAGACGGGATCAAGGAACCTATAACATGCACATTCTTCTCAAATACCAGTAGAATTTTTAAAATTTTATAAAACTTCGTACATTTTCCAGATGTATGTGATAAAAATAAACCGGCTTTATACAGAGTACCTTTATATAATATTTGTGAGAATGTGGAAAAATCGCTTATATTGATTTTCAAGGAACTTCTTACAAGATCATCGTTTTCACTTACAACTTTTTTTGATTCATCACAAATTATATAGTTTATTTTTTCATCAATTAAGTTTGCTGCAAACTTAAGCTGACATTTTGTAGCAATACTTGCTAAAATATTTTTTCTGCTTGTTATTACTCTTGCATACGTTTTTAATTCGAGGTGTTTTGCTTCAAATCTAAAACAACAACAAAATTTTGGAGGCCCCGAATATCTTATTATTCGAGGATAGTGAAGCAGAATATGATGCTTCGGTTTAAGAGTATCATCAAAAAGTTTCACGTATAATTCATTATGCTTTCCAATAAAATACTCTAATTCAAGAAGTATCTCTTCAGTAAAACTAGGCAAGAGCAACAAATCAACAATTTTAATAAAAAACATAGTAAACAGCCACACTTCATCGTTTGCTGGAATTAAATGACCAATTATTAATGGAAAATGGTGTACCAGTGTCCACATCTCTCTTGCTGTTGCATTTATTTTCTTTTTTTTTTAAGTGAGGTACTGATATATCGTTTGAAATATTTCCAATTTCAGATTCACCATACGAAAAATTTCTTTTGAGGTTGTTAAAATCTTCTAGTGTAAAAAATTTTCTCTTAATGCAATGTGTTAAAATATATGTAAGATTGTAATGAGCAACACCTTCAAAAATATCGTGCATAACATCTACAGCTAGATTTTTAGTAACATGGAAAGAAGGAATCCGGTTTAAAAGTGAGTTTTTTACAACTCCGGTTAAAGAAGGATCCGATATTTCCACACTAATTTCATAATTTTCCTCATTTCGCAGAGTTGCTTTATTTTCAAATGAGAATGTTATTGTAATTTCCTTACTATCTGTACAAAATCGGCAAAAATACTTAGCAGAGAATGATTTGCTGAAGTCTAATAATTGATTTAGCTCCAAATTGTCGCCAAGAATAAGTCCCAAAATGAAATGTATTTTGTAATCAGTTCCATTAATTTTAAAGGATATTCCATTGACTTCTAAGGATATAATATTTTGAATTAAGGTATACATCGTTAAATCATTGCCATAACTCTTAACATCTGCAGATTTTAATAAGGAGGCAACATATATAAAAGGTAATTTTGAAGTATTTTTTAACGCAGGAAATGTGTAATAAATTGCAGTAACTGACTGAGTTCTTGTATGTGATCCAAGTGGATTATTAATTTTGAAGTCATCGATATAAAAAAGTAGGGGATAACGGTTTTTCCACTATATAATGATTTCTTTTCCTTCCATAATTTTCCTTGCACAAAATGTTTCAGCTCAAAACTTTCGCTGTTCA